>CM070546.1:96851325-98333825 GCA_036346405.1 Phyllostachys edulis
GGTTGTGATGTTCATCATCAAATTGTTGCGATGAGTTTTCGTTAAGTCATGGACTTGGGCTTGATGCGGATGTGTTGCATGATGCATGTTTTTACTACTTGGGTCAAGTTGTGAAGAACTTGTTCGAGAATCGATTTCTTTGTCTATTGTTGTGCGGGGCGCTTGGAGGTCAACGACGGTCGTGGCGAAGATGATCGAGACTAAGCTTGGAAGCTAAGGTCTAAAGCGATCAAGGATGTCGGGTGGTCAATGGACAAAGGTGACCAAGCAGGCGGTTTGGTGCGGCTGGTTGGATCAAGCGGTGCGAGTCGGTTGCAAGTGCCATAGTCGTTTGGCGGGAGCCAGACGGAGAGACTTCCGGACATGATGAGAGCCGTTGATCAACCTACATGTGGCGAAGCGGTGATTGTTTCACCAAGATTGGACTCGGTCTTGGGAGAAGGATCGAAAGGGTATTTTGGTAATTTTACCAAATATCGCCTAGTGACCTTTGCAAACCAGCTGCCAAGGCGGTGCGTGGAGAAGCGGATTAGGTCAAGAGGAGATGAAGATGGCTTTAAAATGCGTGCGTGTGTGACCCGTTTGTGTGTGGGCCTTAGCAGGGAGCCCATTGGGGTTAACTCTTCTAGAAGCTAAGCCTCCATAAATAGGGGTGGGCTATTGTCCAACACCATAAGGACTTCATTTTGTAAACCCTAGTTTTGATTTTAAGCGTCTTAGAGAGGAGAGTGGAGGTTTAGGGTTTTAGAGAGATGAGTTGAGTATTGCTCATGGATTGAGCTCTTGTCCTCCATAGATGGAGTGGTGTAAACCCTCTCAATCTCAAATCAATCTATGCATGATTTCTCAAAGATGAGTCTTCTTGTGTTTTCCTCTCTATTTGGTCATTTTGAGTCATTCTTTGATCCACGAGTTTTTGTTTGGTTTCTTGACTTGATCTTACTTGTTTTGACATGTGAAACCTATCTAGGATCATCTATATCATCATTCAACCACGAGCAAGTTTCTAGATCATGTTTTCGATTTGACTAGGTTTTTGAACCACCTTCGTTCAAACTAAAAAGATAGGAACTTTGGCATGGATCTTCACGATTCTTGATTGGAATAGGTTCCTAATATCTTTGTGAAGGTGTGTGTCAAGTTTGGTGGAGTTTGCCCTCACGGATCAAAAGTTAGATCGATTTGTGGTTTTGGTCAGCGAACTTTTTCTTTGATCGGAAGAAATCGGTCGACCGCCATATAGCCGATCGAACCGCACCTAGTCGACCAGCCCCTTCAACGTCGGTCGATCCGATCCAGAGTTTTGATCTCCGGTTTTTGGTCTTTTGTATGGGGTTTTGATTTGGGTTCAACACAAGTCCTCTTTAGTACTTGTATGTTGATCTTCATAGCTTCCATAGCTAATGGAGTGATATAGGTGTTGAATCTAATCAAGGTGAAAATTTAGGCGTGCTCCTATTCACTCCCCTCTAGGCCTTTTGGTCTACACTCGCGCACCCCCTTTCTTTGTCGATCACTGCAGGAGCATGAAACCATTTTGTTCAACTTTGGCCAAATGACATCCTTGCTATACAACAAATTTTACAATAGTGGCCTCGCACCACGATTCCATATATCATTAAGTCATTTTATCATTATTGAATATGTGATCATGAGCCCATCGTAACTAAGCATGACTAAGCATTATCGTCACCCATGTTGGTATTACAATTATGTCCAACTAATATTAACCCTTCTGTGGTGTCCAGGATATATGTCATTCACAATCAATGTAGTTAGATTTGAGATCCTAAGTTGGGTTGGTTTGCCTCGGTAGGATCGATCATAGAATCGGCGATTCTACAAAATTGTAAAACTACATATATTTAACATCTATACTATAATTTTATATGATTCTTATATGGTTTACCACTTATAACCAAAAAAGGGCAAAGCATTTTGTATCGCTGTGAGAAAAGCATAATGAATACTTGACATGATGGGTGATATAGTTTTGAACTACTGAGGAGAACAACCAATGACCATAACTAGTTGACTATAATTACATGAGAAATATTCACAACTTTTGTAAATCAATATCTAATTACAGCATGTTTCCTAAAAGACTAGACAAACTCTAGGAATAAAAATAGCTTATCATTATCTAGCTCAAGATTGCTCATGTCATAATATAGATATTTGTACTAGCATTATCACATTGATATAATATTTTGCATGTTCTGTTTCTTTATAGTTTCATTCTTTGAAATTAATATCAACAAATTTTGCTCTAAAAAGAAAATATCAGCAAAAGCTTGGCCTATAAAAAAATAAATTTTGCTCTAACTCTCTATACGATTCTACGATTCTACTCTTTAGATGCGACTCTACCACGATTCAACTTGATTAGATGCAGTGCGATTTGGATTGACTGACTGTCACAGGTTTGTAAAATAGTAAGACTCTACAGTAGGATCGTGACTTTAACTACCTTGTTCACAATTATTCAAGGTGGCATAATGTAAAATATGTATTTAACTATTCTTGAAAACAATTAATATAAAATTAGCAATGCATGTTGATATAAAACAATAAAATTTTGTAAACATGGGTACAATATGATCAAAGGTCGGAGTTGTTCGGTAAATGGTCGAGTAGGCTTCAGCAGGATTCTATATGCATAAAATGAGGTGAATAAATAACGATAGATCCAAATAAAATAAAAAATATCAATTAGAACCAAAATAAAATAGGTTGAATTTAGGAACAAGAATAATCGAGAATCGAGTTCATATGAAGGAGAACGAACACCGGAAGATTCTTTGGAAAGGAAAATCCTAGAAAAAAGAAGGAGGAATATTCACTGAAATATTCCATTTGAGAAATATGAAATTAAAGGAATGGTGATTGGAGGGCCCATTTGTAAGAGGCACAAAGTGAAAAGAAAGAAAAGCAGTAGAAGCATAGAGTGAGGGGCGCATGTGAGGGTGGCCGTGGCCGAGGCAATGGAGGCTTGGCGATGTGGCAAATGGGTCCCGGCCTTGAGAGATTCTGCAGGCGGCGGTGGCAAGAGGTGGTTGATGGCGACTTGGGAGGCGCCTGATGCGGTGGCTGGCATGACGGCAGCGGCTTAATCACGGCGGCGAAGGTGGCGAGGAGGATGAGGTGGCTAAGCGGCACGGGGAATGTGTTCTGCGGGTCGGGGTGGGTGGTGGTGGTTGGTTCGTGGAGGCCGCAACAGCGGTGGCCGTGGTGGGGAAGATGGAGTGCGGTGGCGGCATACTCGGCGATAAAATTCCAAAATTGGAGGGATAGAAAGAAGATGGCCAGGAACACGGCGTAATGCGATCAATTTGGTCGGAGGATCACCGGAGCGGAAGATCAACTTCGATGGCGTCATCGCGGGACTTGAGGAGAAGACGGTTGGCGTGTGTGTTTACGCCAAGCGAAGAGGAGTTTGTGATGGGGTTTGGGGCGAATCGAAGGGGAGTAAAGGACACATGATTACTCCTTTATAGTCAAGATGGTGCTCGAATAGGTAGGAACATCCATGAGAAGTGGGAGATGGTTTCAATTTATAATGAATGACGATGGGAAGTAGCAAAATTGAGAGGGTGTAATGATGGTGGAGGGCAATTGATGGTTGCATAACGTGGGTGGTGTAGTGGGGTCATGATGCCTCGGCGGAGTGGAAATGATCGTCGTGCATGACAAACCTTGACGAGTGTACGTGGCCTTAGGTCTGAGTTGGGCATGGGCACGGTAGCATGGAATGAGGGAAGAAAGTGGCATGGGCTAGGGCCGAGTGGAGGGGTGGTGAAATTTGGCGTTGTGGCGAGTCAGCCTGGCAAGACGGGCGGTAGCGTGGGTGCAAGAACAAGAACAAAGGCTAGATAGAGATGAAAGAAGAAGAAAGAAGGAAAAGAAAAGAAAAGAAAAAACAAAAGGGAAAAAATAAGAAAAGGGGAAAAAGGAAGGAAGGAGAAGGAAGGGAAAATAAAAAAAAGAAAAATAAAATAGACTGGAGAAAAATTGAGCTTGGCTCGAGGATAATTTGCGGAAACAAATTCAAATTATGAAATTCGAATTTTGAAATTGATGAGATATGAATTGAGAATGGGAATTGGAATTTCGGACTTGAATTTAAATAATTGCAGAAACTCCAAAAGAAATCCAACACTTTAAAAATAATTAATTTAAATTAAATTTTACAACAAAGAAAATAAATTTTGGGAAAACAGAAAATAAGTAAACAAACTGAACTCCAAGAAAAAAAACAAAAGAACTTAGAAAAATCCAAGAAAATCGAGAAAATCAAATAAATCGGTTTTGAATGTAATTGAAGTTGATTTATTCATATTAAATGTTTTAATTTCTAAAATTTCAATTTAATCTTTAAACAAATCAAGAAAAATACAATTGGTTCCTTTTATTTTGAAAATTTTAAAAGACCCAAAAATTGGGATGTTACAAAGTAGTAGAGCCAGACAATCATGACATGCAATCTCGATAGCGACCCTAGTCGTCGAGATCCACACCGATAGAAAGTCGTTCTCTTCTTAACAACATTTTTATTAAGCAAGGGTACAAAATGTACTCATAAGTTGCACCCAATAACATATTACAATGCAAGCGAGGATAGAACAAAGAAAGGCTTATATGGTTATTTGTGCAAAAGCAATGTTTGGCATTTTAAAATACATTTACTAAGTTCCAAAGCGTTATCGATATCTAAAATTCTTTGATTTTAAATTGTCAAGTTAGTGCAAGAGATGCACCGGTGAGCGATTAACCCCTTTACACCAAGGCTTCTGCATGAATTTTCCAATTGGATAAGCTATCCAAAATTATTTGATAAAATATTTTGAAATAAAAAAAAAAGTCTAACTTTGAGTGCCTTTGCTTAGCATGTCCATGGTGTGGACACGACTATTGAATAGTTTACACTCTATAGAGGTTGTATAACTTTACTCACAAGAGATGATCCACTTATAATGTCCGCTTCACACACTTACATTGGTGTGCGACTAGGTGATTATCACAAGACCTTTGTCGCTATCCCAAAGTAGCCATGCCCTTTAAGGTTTCTTCTTTGGAGGTTTCGCGCTAAGGAAGCCCCTCTTGTGCCATGTGGGATAATAAAAATTAGGTCATTGACACCCACAAATCCGGATGGCACAACATGGTGGAACATTGCAAATTAATTAATCAGATCTATCCCACTCTAGACTTGTAGTAGTACGGTGTAGCTTAGCAAATCATTCCATGAGCGGTCCTTAGTTGACTAGGAGACTTCCAAAAGAACCTCTAGACCTTGAACATTCACTTGAATCGATCCAGTACATAAACTTGCACCCACTAACTATCCATTTTAGTCCAAGTCTAAACCAATTTTTATTTAAGCTTTTCAAATTATTTGTAAATTTCTATGGCATAATAATGACATGGACTTATTTTAAATCCATAGTTGCATCTTTGGCTAAAATTCTCCAAATTGAATATTTTTTATCAAAGCATGACTAGGCATATATTTTTCTAAAGTGTTCTAGTTCATACTATTGCATAAACTAGATTTTTATCTAAGGTGTCAAGGTATGTTTAATACAATGTCAAAGTTGGCTATACAATGGTAATGGGAATAACTATAATATTAAAATTGGAATTTAAATTAACTTGAATATAAATAAGCATGCAATAATAATTAAAAATCTGGACCAAACATGATCAAAGATGTAGCGGCATTGCTTAATTAATTGTTGTTTTGAAATGGCGTCAAAATAAAGCTCTCAAAGTAAATGAAATCTATCTGTGAAAATAAGCCAAATTAAAAAATTCAAATAAACACCAAATTAAATAATTTAGGTTATGGGAGATAGATATTGAATTTAGATAAATTTATAAATTTGAATCACTGGAGTGAACTCGAGCGAAGCGAAACGGACTCTCGAAAATTGAATTTCACATGAAATGATGGAAATGGAATTTCGAAGAAAAATCCCTTTATTGCGTCGGCATGGCGTGAGGAGTGAATTTGATTTTTCGTCGAATTATTTTCTTAAAAATAAAATGAGTCAACGACAGGTGGGCCTAGTCCATGGACCAAGTCCTTGGATTGCACCTGGTCCACGGTGGACTAGGCATGGGGTTGTGTTGCTTGCCACACGCATCCATGCGGTATATGAGCACTTCATGGCAGTGGCGTTGATCACGGCACCTGATGGCGGACGAGTGGCGGTGGTGCAGGAAGCGGTGGTCGCCCGACAAATGGCGAAAGCGGCGGAGGACGACGAGGGTGCAAAAGAGAGGGCGCGATAGAAGTGCGGCACGCAAGTGTAAATCACCTAGGCATGTGGCGATGATTGGCGGTGAGAGAAGCGGCGATGGCGCTCGATGGTGCTCTAGTGAAAGCGGCGCTAGCGCCATAGAAGCGCGGCTCGGTGGAGCGAAGGTGGTGATGAAGAAAGCGAGCTCCATAGGCACACACAATTGGCGATGGAGGGCTGCGGTATTGCCGAAATGTGGATTTGGCGATAGGAAAGGGAGAGGGAGGTGAGCTTGGTGGGATGGATGAGTGGGATGAGGGCACCTCATGCTCCCTTTTATAGGGCAAGGGGCGGGAGGGGAAGATCGACGGGTGGCCATAACTTTCATGAGCGGTGGTGGCAAATGTGGTTCAAGGAGATTTAAGGGGATGGTAGCAGTCGAGAATGAGGTGTGGGGTGGTGGGGGTGTGAATGACATCAATTGTGTGCGAAAAGAGGATGAAACGGTAGGCATTGAGGAGCTTCTTGAGCGCCGCGACAATTCGACGGATGGAGGTTGAAGAAAGGAGAAGGAGATGACCCAGGCGGGCGAATGGCGAGTGAGAGAGAAGAGAGAGGAGAGGCGAGGCATCTTGAGCCTTGAAGTGCAGAGTCGTGGGTTGCGTGGCTGCAGAGAGAGAGAAAGAAAGGAAAGGAGAAGGAAAGCTTTGGGTTGAAAAAAAAAAAGAAAATGGGTTTATGTAGAAGGAATTCTAAGCAGAGAGAATTCCAGATTTTGAAGCTTTTTCCTAATTTTAAATACAAGAAAACCAAAAAGGCTTTTAGAAAAATAATAAATCGAGTTAAAAATTATGTAAAATTTACAAAAATTCTATGAATTATTTTGAACTTAATAAAATTATTTTCAATTTAAAGTTGGCTTTTAATTTTGCACATAAATTATTTTAATTTCCTAGAAAATAGGAAAAAACTTTTAAATTCCAAGAAATTTAAGAAATAAATTTAAATTTTATTTTTAACTTTAAATCCAAGAAAATCCCAAAAAACTCAACAAATTTTCTTTTTGACTTTAAAATCAGGAAATTTAAGAAAAGCAAAAAACTCTTTTAAACCTCGGAAAATCCAATAAAATAATAACTAGTATGTAAACACGAGCAAACTTTAGGATGTTATAGTAATCATCTAGTATGTAAACACCTATGTAACACATCTCGTATTCCTAGCCTACTTTATGCCTTTCCCCATCTCGTTCTTCCTCCAGGGCCTTCGATTCCTTCCCTCTCCCGCTAGTTTATCGCATAAATCCTACCCCTACCTAGCGAGAACGTGAATACCCATTGTGAGGATATGAGTAGCGCTAACAATGCGTGGGACGTCGTGGAAAGAAATTCTATGAGAGGCCTCACACGAAATTTTTTTTATTAATTAACCTTTTTGAATTTTATTTTAAAGTTAACCTCGGCGCTTTTTATTTCCAATTCGACCATTTGGTCACGACACCACCGTGGCGTGACAAAATAACTTATCACGCTAGCCCATTTTGGTCAAACTCTTGTCACACCTTTGGAAGTGGTGGCGATGTTATTAGTCGCGTCACAACGGTGGTGTGACAAAATGTGCTATTTTAGGGACTTATCACAGGATGTGGCGGTGTTGTTTTGTCGTGGTGGTGGTACAAAGGGGTTAAATTGAAAATAAAATGCGTCGTTGGTTAACTTTAAAAATAAAATTCAAAAAGGTTAATTAATAAAAAATGGGCGTGGGGGTGAAGGGAGGGAGCGGTGGTTACGCCAGGCGAGGTGGTGGCACACATGGCCACATGCACGCGTCGGATCTTTGATCCAACACAAATTTAGATTTTTGTTTTTGAATTGGTTGAGTGACGTGTATACGCTGCATAAAAAGAACCCTTTGATCCGCGAGAAAAGAAAGGAAACGCGCACTTCCTCCCCGAGAAGATGAAAGAAAGTTCCTTTTTCTGAGACGAAAGAAAGACGGTTCCGCAAAAAGAAACGAGGAAGGCAGACAAGCACACTACTCCCGTAGCAGAGGGCACGCTTGCTTGCTTTGTCAATGGGCGCAACGACTATCTTTGACGCGCGCGCATACTTTCGGCCCAGCACATGTTAAGCCTCGTGGCGCCGGAACGTGCAAAACCGCTCGCTACCACGCTGCTTGCACCGGTCTGCGCGCCTCCACAAAGAGCTCGCGGCAACGGAAACCCGAATAAACAACGAGACATCTAGCTTTAATTTACCGAGAGGTACTTCCTGTTCTAGGGCAGGTGTCCAGGTCAACTTGTAGATAGCGCGGTCAACTTGTAGATAGCGCGCCTTGCTCCTCTCCTCTCGACACACTAACCAGTGTAGGCTAGTTAGTTCATCTCGAGATCGTTCTACGTACATAAATAACCGGCCACCATCCACTAATCCTATCTACTCGGTGTCCTTTGCTCTACTTACACACACATATTTCACTGCGGGCCCTTATAGAACCCCAAGATCGAGAAAGAATACCGGAGATGAGCAGAGCACGTAGCGTTCATCGGTTTCCTGTTCCTCTCATTCTGGTGACATGGACCCTCGTCGTCTTCTTCTCCATCGCGGCGTCTGAAGCGCGGCTGGAGGTCGGGTTCTACAGCCACACTTGTCCGAGGGCGGAGGAGCTCATCCGCGACGTCGTCCACGCCGCCATCCGCCGAGACCCCGGCAATGGCCCGGGCCTCGTGCGCCTCTTCTTCCACGACTGCTTCGTCAGGGTTAGCCTTCATCTCGCTCGCGGCCTCCATCTTATTCCTGGTCAATGCATGTACAGCCAACTTAATTCCGGCAGATATGCAAAGCTAATGCGCTCGTTCTGTTTATGTACGCACTACACAGGGGGTGTGATGCGTCCGTGCTCCTGGACGCCCTCCCCGGCAGCAACGCCACCGTCGAGAAGATGTCGCGGGCGAACTTCCCAAGCCTCCGGGGCTTCGGCGTCATCGACCGCGCGAAGCGCGTGGTGGAGCGGCGGTGCCGGCGCACCGTCTCCTGCGCCGACGTAGTCGCCTTCGCCGCGCGCGACGCGTGCGGCATCATGGGGCGTCGACTTCGACATGCCGGCGGGAAGGCGAGACGGCCGCGTCTCCAACGAGTCGGAGGTGCTCAACAACCTGCCCCGCCCTTCTTCAACGTCACGCAGCTCGTTGCCAGCTTCGCCGCCAAGAACCTCAACGCCGACGACATGGTCACGCTCTCCGGCGCGCACTCCTTCGGCCGCTCCCACTGCTCGTCCTTCTCCTTCCGGCTGTACCCGCAGATCACCGCGGACATGAACGCCACCTACGGCAGGTTTCTCCGGACGAGGTGCCCGGCGGCGACGGGGCGGCGGGACCGGGTGGTGGACCTGGATCCGGTCACGGAGCTCCTGCTCGACAACCAGTACTACAAGAACGTCCAGACGGGCGAGGTATTGTTCACGTCGGACGTCAAGCTGCTGACTCAGAACGACACGGCGGCGCTTGTCGGCCTCTACGCGCGCAACCGGACGCTGTGGGCGTCGCGGTTCGCGGCAGCGATGGTGAAGATGGGCCACCTCGACGTTCTCACCGGCAGCCAAGGGGAGATCAGAAAATTTTGCAATAGAGTAAACTAGTTCGTCTGCTGCAACCGTGGAAGTATACTAGTAGCTTGTTCATCAGTTCATGATTGAACTAATTGAGTTGGAAGATTGTTTAGTTGTTGGTGCCTAGAAATTATTCGAGTACTAATTTGCTAGGGAGTATTCAAATTTTCTGCCGAACTACACAAATATATTCCCATCCAAAACAGAGTGTGTGTTTTTTCTTTTGCGCCCCCGGCCGCATTTTGTTAGCTGTTTATTCCTGGCCTACTAAAAGCCCACTTGCATGTGAAAGTTAACGGGTTTGTTCGACGTTTTAGCAGACAAAGGCCGATGTATCTATATCTCTTGTTACTTGTTTTGATCCGACCACATGCCCACGTGCAAGTGGGCTGGAGCAATTGGTTTATGGGCCTATGCACAACAAACAAATATGCCCAATTTAAATAAATGAGGTGTCTATGAATAGTGAATACAATCCTTTCTACAATTGTCCATATTCAATATTGAGGATCGACAACACAACTAATGTATTGAATATACCAGTTTTGTACTCCTGGGTATGTACTTTCACTTCTAATATACCACTTAAACGAATATATTATACTTTTTAATACTTAAATACCAATTATAAGAGTACTCCAATACGATTTGACTAAAAAATTTAATTCGAGTCTTTTATTTTTGTTATATACCTTTTTCATATATAAAAGTATGCATACAATTTTTGCCATAAAAGTGTTCTTTAATAAAAAAATTCATGAAACTCACTTTGGAGTATCTTATAATCATCATCGAGTATGCTTAAATTGATAAAGAGGTATCATCATACGATTTAAGTAGTATATGAGAAGTGGGAGTCGTACTCCCAAGAGTACAATACCATTTCCATATATATATATATATATATATATATATATATATATATATATATATATATATGTGTGTGTGTGTGTGTGTGTGTGTGTGTGTGAGAAAAATACTATCTACTCCCGGTGTAGTTACTCTCTATCCGTAATCCTTGATAAGATCTATCGTCATTCGAGCCTAACGGCTTCTAAATAACGGATGAGGAGAGACCGATCCAATACTTGTATTTAGCGTTTAAGCGGCTAACAAATTTGTAAACCGACCGAGCGGCTTGGAGATCTTTCCGTGAGTTTATATATTTTTAGTTGCATTCAACTGACCAAATCTCCAATCGAGGATTAATGTCTGGCTCTAGCCATCTCAACCGACTAGCAGCGTGGAGTTTTGGTAGCAGGTGTAGCAGCGTGTCGCCGGTGATCTGATCGGAGGTCATCGTAGGCCTTGGTGATCTCGTAGCCGCGTGTCGCCAAATGAACCGACTGAGCTAACTGGTCTTCATTTGGAAGCGCAAGGTATGTTCATATTTATCTTACAAAGAACCATAAGGTATTCCTGTAATCCTGCTAGTTGATTTGTTCGTATCATTTAACCGATTTATCTCACAAAGAAGCATAAGGTAATCTGCGACAGGGCCTTGCCGTCGCTGCCGCTCATTCATCGCTAGGCGAGAAGGTATAGCCGAGCTAGCAGTTGGCGGCGTCGTTATTTAACGAAGTTGATGCAAAAAAAAAAGTATGGAATATACTACATTTTTAGGATCTGTTGATCTGCAACTGGTGACTTAGCTACATGCCTCCTCGAGCCGGAGATCTGCCATCACGTTGGATCGTCCATACCACCAACGTCACTAGTAGTATATACTACATACTACTTCGATATATCCAAGGAAGACAGTGCCACCACAACATGCTCGAATGGGTATCGTTGTAGTGCTATGTGTAAGCATCACATACATCTACACCAATTTTCTTGATGCACTGAGATCTCATTGTGATTTTGATGTTCTAGTGCAGCCATGCAATCTGACATTCTGCGATCGAGTGGGCGTACGGTGCGCCGCCAGGACGGAAGCTAACGCTGTGGTTTGACGCTGCTCGAGTTTTTATGGTGCCATCGACCTCATGCGAGTGCTCCTCCTGCATCCGCCTTGCCGGATGGCATCCTCCGGCGTCCATCCTCTCGGCAAAATTGGGCCTAGAGGAAACAAGATCAGATAAGTAGGTGTGATAAATAAATAAATATCCATTTCGCATTCCAAATGCGAGGTGCTTCGTTTTTTAGATAATTTTACTTGTTAAGTGTTTTTTTATCATTACGTTTCATTTTTGCAGACTTTAAGTTCTAACAATGGATGTCCTCAAATCTCGATCAATATGTCCACCTGTTGAAATAACCTCCCTAAATTATAATCGATCAGTTCAAAACTCCCCAACAAAATAGAAATCATCACCAAAATGATGCGCCTCAACAAGAAATACTCAAATGACACACCTATTGGTCCTACATGGAAGAATACTGTGGCAGAAATCCCCAAATCAATAACCCCTTCTCCCCGCGGTCGAAATGGTAAAATAAAAAATAAATAAAGCAAAACGCACAACAAATAAAAACCGAGAACAACACAAAATTGATTTTGAATCCAAATCACCTCCGTTGGGGTCACTACAAATTACTCACCGAAACCCTAAAAAATCTCCAAATCCTATGCGTTGTCCACCGCTCTGTCGTGAAGAGCCTACTTAATTGTGTTGATCTGAGAGCTCTTGAGTTCACTCCCTCTCCCCTACTATCCACTATCCACCACACCTCTCTGGCTCCAACTAAGGAAATCAAGGTAGAAGGTGTTGTCTCCAATGCGGATCAGTGTTCAAACTAGACGGTTTCACACACAAAACGGGTTGAGAACCTTAGCAGGTACACCCTCCCAAGTTTGTGTGCTCGGTTTACTTTAGAAGCATGGCATGGATCTCGTGTTGCATCTGACGGCTACAAAAATTGACTGATGTGAAACAAATAAGTACTCAAATACCATTTAGCAAATTCCTTAGTTAATTGTTTTCTATTTCTTTTAAAATGATTAATTGTATTGATAGATTTAATGTATAATGTGGGATTCGTTGATATGTAACAGAAATAATAAATTTGCCCAAACATTTGGATAGGATGATATACAGATGCTCAAGCTAAACGGTTACAGTTAAGTTTATATATATATATATATATTTAAACCAAGGGCAGAGAGAAACACACCGGCCCTGACGGGGTAACACCAAAAGCACTGACACCACCCCCAAGAGGGGCGACAACAATACCTAGAAGTCTCAAACATGGAACTCTTACCAAAGCACCAACTACACCCACAAGGCAAGCACCTTATGGAGCAACAAGAAACGAATGCCTCCCCAACAAACAACGAAGCCTAGACCTAGCTATCCAAGAGGCAAGGCACAAAACTAGAGAACCACGACTCTCGTTGGGGCTTGAGATGCAGCCATCAACACCAAGATGCTCACCACGGCAATGGCTACACCATGGCTCAAGCTTAACCCAACATGACACACCACACCATTGATTAAGCCAAAGACGAACAAAATACTGGACAACAACCACCAACAAGACAAGACACAACGAAAGCATGTGGGACCACAAATAACACAAAGCTACATTAGGACACCCTGCAAGACAACGTCGGGCATAAGAGGGGCGACCCCTCCACTCATACCACGATGGAAGGGACGAAGAGCAGAGATGAGCTTACGACACCGCCATGATGCCCGCTATGCGCAGTTATTGCATCCACATGGCACACCAAAATGACGGCCTGCCTCAAACAAGGACCTGTATCAACCGTACTTACGGGAGTCTTCACCATGATCGACCTGCTAAAGGCGTGATCAAGCAATGAGTGTCCGCTCCTCAAACCTTCACGACAGATGGATACTTTTCAAGACAATGGTACACAATGACTCAACGAGCAACCCCCGAACAACGACAGAATGACTAGTCCTTTTCTTGACGCACACCGCCAAGAAGGCGCGCTCACAACACACCACCGCACCACCCACCGAGCAGCCCTGACACTAGGCTAGCCGACACTAACTATCATTGTGACACATCCGTACACCGCTCACGCGACCGCAACGGGCTGCAGCACCAGCGGCAAACCCGACGACAAGGATCAGATAGAACCCGACCGAGGAGGAACCCAACCGGATGATGGACAACACCTAGCCGCACCCGCACGCCACCGCCGTCGTGCCACCGATGCATGAAAGCAATAGTAGCAGGCACAACCCTCGAAACGCCATCACTGGCATCCTTGAGTAGCCTGCCATCACTGCCGGGGCCAAAGCACGACCCCTAAACTTCCCCGACGCAACCAACCACAAAGCTTGTAGATCTACACCTTGCCAATACTGCCAGCCTACATGACGGCCACAGGGGATCCAGGCAGAACCAGTGTGCAGCAAGGAGCGCGTCGAGGAGTCAAGGTACATGATGCTAAGCCTAGATCCAACGGATATGATGGCTCCCAATGGTGGGGTGGACAGATTTGGCAGAATGAGCTCGGCGACGATTTAATCAAAGGTCGGCGACATTGGATCCCATTTAAAATGAGCTTGGAGATGATGAATCCAGACATTGGTGATCTAGCCGGCACGGAAGAGGGATGGAGCGGGGGAGATAGGAGGGGAGGCAACTTTCAACGGCGGTGGCGAGGAGGACGAGTAGGGGGTGTGGGGAGCGTTCTCCTAGAGACTTGGGGCGTTACTCGAGTCGCCACGTGTGGCTCAGAGACTCCATAGCATCGCTTTAAGATTATTAAGCAACTCGCCGATTTTTATATTTTGGAACTTTAATTTGATAGCTTTCGTGTAAGTAGGTTTAACAAATACTTTTAGATATACTCTTTCTTCCAAATTGATATAAGTCATTTTGGACATTGACATGATATATAGGCACGATAGAACTTTAATTGTTAAATTTAACTATCTATACTAATTAGAGGCTCTCCTAGAAGCTCCCATGTTAATCGTAGGATGTAAAAAGGTAGAAATTCCCACATTAATCAGAGAAAAAAATGCTATAAATTCCTATGTTAATTAGAGAAAAAGGAAAAATCCTAACCATCCATATGGTGTGAATAGATTTTTAAATGGTCTATATCTTTACTACTTAAAAAGACTCTAGTGGTGGTGAGTGACGCGTTTTATGTGCCCCTCCTCCCCCTCGCATGATCCGCCCGTGCTGACAAGTGGAGCAAGGTTTCCTATCGGACCCCTCCCCAGCCAAAACCCCCCCAGAACCTCGCTTTCCCCCCAACTCAAAGGAACAAACGTCGTGCCCCCTCTCCCCAATACCCCCCGCCTCCTCTCCCAATCCCTTCCCCGAGTGCAGAAACCCTCTCACCGCCTTTATCTTCATTTTCGACCTCGTCGTCCTTCGCTTCTCTGGCGATGGGGCCCGGCCTGTTCCTACGATGGGTGCTAGAGATGCTCCCGCCAGAGGTGCTAGAGAAGATGCAGGCGTTGGCCAAGGACCTTGTGTCCAAATCATTGGGGTGTCCAAATCATCGGGGTGCCAAGGCCTACAAGGTGATGTTCAGGTTCCTGACAAGGCACAGTGCCATCGCCACGTAGATGAAGGTGTTCTTTGACTCCAAAGGCTTCCTCTAGGAGGAGCAGAGGCTTGCCAAGAAGCCCGCCGGGTTCTTTGTTAGCACCAACACCTAGGGCAGCGGCCAGGAGGTCACTGTGTAAGCATCTCATCACTACTTCATGCGTCCGCCCTCAAATGATCGTTGTTGTGCGCAAGGTCTGGCACTCGTGTTAAAACATGTTTACAACTTCGGGCATAGCTTCATATCTGGTCATCCTCGTCCAAAACCACTCACATCAAAATGTGTTCCCGGATGTCCTCTTCATTCTTCTCACTCAATTTCATCTTACACTCATAGGACCTCACCGGTGTCTTCGTCTTCCCCAAGTCTGGCCGAACCCATCGCCGCCGTAGCCATTCCTCACCCGATGAACTCCAATCTGATTCCTCCCTACTGGAGTATCCCTACACTACCCTCCTCCTTCCCACCTCCTAATCCGTGCCCCACCTTCCAGGTTGCCACCACCAACTATGAACTCGCCTCGCCTCCATCGACTCGTGTTGCTAGAGCTAGACTGCCTTGGCCCTACCCCGCTTCCATCCTCTGTTCTGGCACGTTCCCCTCACCCCCTAGATGCTCGTGCTCATCTCTTACTTACCCTCTCCGTCCTCGGCACCGCCATTCTCCTTCCCCAACTTTAGTCAGCTGCATTCTACCAAGGCCCATGACCATGCGCCTATGTCCATGTTGACACATTCCCTACCTCGCAATCCCTCCGAGAAACCCATTTTTGCGGTCCGTGTTGCCTCATTGTGGCTCCTCCACCATTGGCATGCCAAGCCGAATCGGCCATGGATACCTCCTCTATTTTGTATAGAAACAAAGAGGAGGAGTGTGTTTCTTTCCTTCCCCCGCCTATCTATCAATGACAAAGATGGCCCCAATGAATTACATTTTAATTAAGATAATGAGTTCATTAATAGGTATCTAAACATACTCCTCATCAATGCATCATAATCTTTTTCATTAGCGGTGTAGCGAAAACAGGAAAGAAAGAGGAAGTGGAGGAGTTGTTTGCTTCATGCTCTTTGCTTGACATTGCGCTCCATCATAATCTCTCTGAACTTACACACCTCTAATGTCTATATGTTGTGATTTATGAGTTTAGCTAAGGAATTAAGATTATGAGTATTATTAACGTTATTTGGCATCAAGATAACATGTTATTTCTATCATACTTGGTCTTATCGTTTGAATCCAAATTGAAGAATTTAGTGGATTGCAACAGAATGATTGCACTATTAATTCAACATAAGAATTGATATTTTGCCACATGTTGCCATTCGGCTAGTATTTAGAAGTGTTTTTGTGATGGGACGTAACATTGGAATTTTGATGGTATTTGTTTTTATGAGGTTGGCAAAGCACAATGGCGTAGGCATGACACGGGCCATAGCGAAAGCAATGGTCATGTAGGCGGAGCCAAGGGGCAATGTTAGCCAAGCACGGTGGCGGAGACACGACGTGGGCCGGGGCGCAGCTCAACCAGTTGCTTCGACAAAGTCAATGGCGTGGTGTAAACCAAGCTTGACAACGTTGACTCGATGTGCTAGTTAACATGATTTTTTTTATTCGTAACAACACATGGGCACTTGGCTGGTCTATACTAATTGGAGGCTCTCCTAGAAGCCCCCATGCTAATCCTATGAGGTAAAAAGGTAGAAATTCCCATATTAATCAGAGAAAAAAAGACTAGAAATTCCAATGTTAATTAGAGAAAATCCTAACCTTCCTTACGGTGTGAATAGCTTTTTAAACAATAAGATTTATTTATAAGCAAAGCAAAGGACCTACAGTTCTCATGGAATAATTGAATCTGAATAGTGCACATACATCTATTGCCCTTGACGTGGTCTAAACGTTTAGTATTACATTCTCTCTTATATGGAAGCAAATAGGCATGCATGTATTTTAAGTACTCCATCCATTTCAAAATATAAGGCGTATAGTTTTTGCAAATTTGTTTCAAAAGATAAGGCGTGCATGCGAATTTATTGATTCTTTTTCTTGTCTACCTTTATTTATCACATCTTCTCTCTCCTATATTTATAAGTAAATCTCTCACAAACTATTCTTTCTCATATTTCCAAGGTATTTATACTATGGGTAGCATGATCATTTTCTCCTATCTTTCTCTTGGTTTTACAACCTCCTTAATCCCCATGTCTAGCCAAAATACACCTTATAAAAAGAAATTGAGGAGTACAACACTATGATGCATGCATGCATGAATCCTGTCACGATGGGAGCCGATTAAATGTGCCTCCTAATTAATCCATCTACTTTGTCTAAAAATGTTATTATAGCTAATAATGTACTATTATATGATACATGTGTGTATATGTATGCATGGAGGACATAGTGAGATAGCCAATAACATATTATTGTATGATATGTACAAAGTTAAAATATACTAAAAATTATAGATAAAATTAAGCATGAATTTAATTCAAATCGACAATAAAGTCAAAATAAAATGATGAATACATATAAGGGTGAATTTTATTTATGCCACTTTTTTAGAGGTTGTTACCTGAATCTGAAACAAATTTCTATCCCCTTTACATCAGCACACATGTAAACCATGGCCAAGTATGTTGCGTTAGTATCCTGCCATTTTTCCTTTCATGAATGTAACCAGCACACTATATGTTGCATGTGGCTAAATCTGTTCAGTTGTTTTTTCGTTTGCAGCTATGATTATTCACGATACAGGTCCTCTATAGGAAAAGTAAGAATCCGAACTCCTAAGCAATTTTGAGAGCCGAGACATGATTCTCTTATTAATTAAGTTTGCCATCAAATTATCTTTTGGATATAGATTGTCAAGTCATATTCTCACATAAACTTTATTTTTTTGCGATCACGATGTCTCCTGTGTATAATTATGCCACATTTAAATCAATGGCTCAGACTGATGTCTCCTGTATATAATTGTGCCACGTTTTAATCGATGCCTCAGGCTAACAACTGTTTGATTGGATTGTATATATATTAGGTCAAGATGGTTTACCCTATGAAAGACCTTTCAGATTTTCAGTATGTTAGTTACACATAGTCATTCTTTTTTTTAGCTAGAGTTGTGCATCAGAACAACTATATCTGTCGTATATCACAGATGTAGTTCTTTTTTACCAAAAAAAGCCCACCACAGCTATCACTCCTATTCTGTCATCGATCTTCCCCCCCCCCCCACCTTTACAATACATATACAATTATTCCCAGTCACATAAAACTACCCAAATATTACCGGACTCATTTAGTTTTCCACATTACCTTTATATAGCTATCTCTGTTATCTATTTAGGTTCACATTTTCCCTAAGGTCGCACCCAACACCACTACTTTTGTTATGCCACCCTTTTTAATCCTTTTCTACAAAAGTTGCTCTATTGTCAATAGTACACACCCTATTTTTAGCTTCTTTCTATGAGAGGGTTTAACAGTCACTACCCTACTTTTACCTCCTAAATTTTCCCATAATGATATGATCCATTCAATTTATCTCCTAATCTATCGTAATCGCTTTTTCCTTCTACACCGTTCTACATTGCCGCTGACCATCCCCAAACAACTCCGCCTTTAGCTGGTAACCTAAAAACACCAATGGATACTTCCTTTAGGTACTTTAATTTCTGTCAGATAATTATACCTAGGTCTAACAATAGCCTATCTTTACCACCGCACTTTTACTATAATTTGAAACATGCTCATCCATTGTCTGATACAGCAAAAAAATCATCCCTACATCGTAGCCTGTTCATAGAAGCATCTTTCCTGATTACACATCTACAGACCAACTTATGGACAAAAAGGTACAGCTATAGCCTATCTTCAATTCAAACTTTTCTTACACAATAAAATTACATAGCTAACTCCACAACTACCCATGCTAATCTACCTCCCCTAATAAATTCCTATAGACAATTCATTCTTTATATTAACATTTCTCAGTACATCAAAAAAAATGCCACCTAGCCAATGACATGCTGCTTTCAAACTTATATACATTGCTAGGAAACAAAAAAAAATCACTAAAGAGGGACAGAAAAAGAACTCCCTGCATGTCTGATTCTTATATCTCTATTACCATTACAACATTTTTTTAGCCACTTAATTTAATACAAATGCACACCATTTCACTTATCTCTCTTTATAAATTCCTGTTATATCTATACTATCTACAGCCACAGGACGAAGAACCACAATCTAAAAAAACTGCTCTATCACCTGTTGGAGCTCTACCCAATCTCTCGTATAAGAGGTATGTTGACCCAACAAATTATACCTCACACCATACCAAACATTACGTACATTACGGGATAACCCGAGTATAGGAGGTTGGACCTCCACTAGTACTTTTCAAATGAAAACTCATTTGTGAAAACAGATTTGTTAAAATGCTAAGTCTCAGGATTTTCCTACTACTCATCTATTCCAAACTTGGCTTTATGCAAATAAAAGAACCCTAAGGCTTCCCTTGACTAGCCTTGCATTTATACAACTTCATTGTGTGTTGGCTTGCAAATGCAGGTTGTGTACTCGAGCTCGCCATTTTAATCTTTTCGGACCCATGGGATCAAGACCCCTGCGAACACTACTACCCAAAGGTTGAACCGGATGGTGTTGAAGATGATGAAGCTTAGGTGGGAACCCCAGTCGCTTGCCTATGGGCGAGTGAATGGATCCATTTCGACTTGTTTGGCTTCCACACTCACCTTCATTTCTGTACTTTGGCTTTTGTAAGGATTCTACTTTCATGACTCTTTTTGTAAAGCAATTGGTCGTAAGGCCTGTTATGAATATATGTATGTTGCTATTATATTATGTTGCGGGTTTTGCATTATTCCTACGAGCACGGTCCCTAAGAACACTAGTCGCACCAAGCGCGGACCACTCTGTGTGTAGTCTTACCTCCTACCCCGGGTGTGGTCTACAAGACCTCCTACCGGACATCTCCAGACCTCTCGGGACCCGCCATGAATTACTAAGGGTCTCCCAGGACATCCTCAGGATTTCCTAAGACCTCCCACGACCTCTTTTCGGACCTCCTCTGAGATATCCCTAGGACCTCCCCTTGGACCTCATCGAAGACATCCCAAGACTTCCCATTGGACCTCCTAAGATTACCCAGACCTCCTCGTAATCTACAAGACCTCCTCCAGATTCTCCATGACCTCCCCTTGGACCTCCTCTAAGACATCTCAAGACCCCTTCTTGGACCTCCACTAAGACCTCCCCAAGACCTCCTCTAGGACCTCCTCTAGGACGTCTCCAAGTCTATACACATTAGACAAGGTCTACGATTAGTTTGTTCCTAACTGCTAAACAGATGTCCCACGACCATCCTTGAAGCTTTTGTAACCAGCTCAATTGGGTCTGACACCTTCCAGGGTCTCCTAGGACCACCTAGGACCACCTTGGACCTCTAAGGTCATCCTCATGAATAACAAGACCACTCCAGGATCTCTTGCAGATCGCTCTAGGACCTCTCCAAGATCACCCCAGGACATCCTCGGGATCTATTTCCCCGGATCTCCTCGGGACCTCTCTTCAGGATCTCCGCAGGACCTCGCTGGATTTCCTCGACCTCAGGATCTCCTTAGAAACTCCCTAAACCATCCGGACCACTACTAGGTGTCTCACGACCACCCTTGAATGGTCTACGACCACAACCAGATATTCCACAATCACCCCTAAATGGTCTAGGACTACTACTAGAAGACCCATGACCACCCATACATGGTCTAAAGATCATTACCAGATGTCCCCAGACCTCCTCAAGATCCCCGTGGACTTCCAAGGACCTCCTCTGAATCCCTTGGATCTCCCCGACCCCAAGGACCTCCTCAGAACACCCAAGATCTCCTCAGGACATCCATAAGACCTCCCATAACCTTTTATCGTATTCTCAGGACCTTCTACTCCGGACCTGCTGCACCCCTTTTGACGTATCCTCATGTCCTCCTCAAGACTTCTCCAAAACGTCCCTACAGTACTCCTCCAGACCTCCTAGGATGTCTTTGTAGTGTTCCTTAGGACCTCCCCAGCATGTCTCTACAGCATCCCTTGAGACCTCCCCAAGACCACTGGGGGACTCTCGTAGGACCTCTTCAAGACCTCCCTGGGATCTCCTTGGGACAACACCAGGTTTTCCTTGGGACTTCTTCAGAGCTTCTCCGGGACCTTCAAGACCACCCCGAGACCTTCCTAGAACCTCTCCAGGACCATCCCAGGACCTCCTCTACGACCAGGTGTAAGCGAATCACAACCATCAGCCATTACCTGAACGTCGTCCTGCCTCGGGTTGACTATGAGTACCGATCAAGACTGAGGAACAAGAAGACTACATGGATAGTGATGAGTACGGATCAAGAACCGAAGATCAAGAAGGCCAAGAACTAGGTCGCGGGCCCACAGTCAACTGCCGGTGGGCATATTGTGAGGGATTCCACACGCTGTGCTTTGGCACGTCTTCCACTGCTGACTCTCTGTGTGGGTTTGGCCTAATTCGGCCACTCCACACGTCAAAAACTGTAAGGTATGTCGTGCTTTGTTTGTTATTATGTGATAATTGAGCAATTTTGATATATGTATTTTGAACCAACAATGTAACTGTGTGTGTCAGTTACTGATCCAGGGAATGACACAACTATACACAGTGGATCCCAAACTCCAAAATTAGGGTCTGACACTGTGGGACTTGCAGTATCTGTGAGAACTTTTGATGCAGTACATAACTCATATTAGTACTTATCCTGTAGAGAGCCTTTGTAGGTAATCATGAGGTATTAATACTAATGTGTGAATTTTAGTGGATCTAGGTTGATTGGAATTTTTGGCAGTGACTTTAGGGGATAGGATTTCTTTTCCCAAATTACAACAGCGAGTAATGTAACCTGTTATTTGAAATGGAGTTTATATGATAGTCATGTGTATAAGTATAGACTCTTCGGCAACTCACAACAAGACTTGTTTCTTGGCTTGTAACTTGTTGTACAGTAAAGATTGGGTAGATGCAACAAAATGTGAGTGATTGATGCTTTGCAAAAAGTTGTTCACCAGCTTAATTAGCAAGTATATAATTAATTAATCACTGAAATAGCTGTGTATTTGGTAGCATGCATGGATCTCAATGCAAAATGCACATTTTGCATATGCTACCTGTTTAATTAGTGGAGGAATGAGAGGCTGGACTTATTGCTTTCTGGTTAAAAATAACACAGATGAAAGAGCACATATATTACACTGAATTCCACTTTACTAATATATGGTTTGTGGTTATTGACTTCTCGAATTTCTTTTCAGGTACAAAACATAAGGGCAATTCCTTATTTTGCAAATGATGATAGCGTGATGATTTCGTTATGTGGACATCTTCATTGTCACCTTCTTTTGCGTAGATGTTTTGTACATGCAAGGATAGACTAGTATTGTGGCAAAAAGGGTTGGAGTATTTACATATGTCAATGATAGACTATAGTATTGTCGACTTCTTTTGTGTGGATGTTTTGTACATGCCAAAGAGACCATGGCTATATTACTCGAATTGAAATTGCATGTGTATGGTGTCTTGCACATGTCTTGTTGTGCTTATCGATAATTTCATATTTTAGGTTTATGTATTTTGCATTATCTGAATTTCATCTATGTGTTGCAAATGGTGATTTGATTGTTGAGATGATATTTTCTAAGTGGCACGATTGAGAAAATTGTATGTTTTGTAAATTCAATTGAATGTTGTAAACTATTCAAAAATATTAAATTTACTATTTGGACGGCATAATTAAATTTTATTAGTATTTAACATGTATATTCCTAGGTACCTAATCATAGAATCATGCCAATGTTGGCAATATATCTGTTTGGGAAAATCATGCCAACTCTACCGTGCTAGCGAAAACCAAGTTATCCAGGGCACTTAAATGCCGGGAAAAAGACAATCAAGGGCGTAGTAACTGTCGGCAATATGTATAACTGCCAGGGAAACTCTAACTGCTAGAGAAACTCTAGCTACCGTGCCAGCAGAAACCAAGTTATCTAGGGCAATTAACTGCAAGGGAAACAGACAATCAAGGTCTTAATAACTTCCGGGAATATGTATAACTACCGAGAAAATTCTAACTGCCGGGAAATAGCCAACTGCCGGGGAAACTATTACTGTCGGGGAAAAACAGCTTTTCTAGGGCAGTTAACTGTCGACAATAGACATATCTGCCGGGGAATGTCTTTCCCGGCAGCACTTTACCAGGTAGGTAATAAGTGCCGGGGAAACACATTGTCGACAGTTAATTTGCTTTGCAAAGCAATTTTCTTCGACGATTTAATTGCTCTTAATAATATGCCATGGTTTCGTGCGGGCAGTGGAATCAAGAAAAGGAAAAGGCCAAGGTTGGCTCGTGCGCGCGCAAGGAAATGCGACTCGGCTGGCCGCAGAAGAAAAGAAATGGGCTGAGCTGCTGTTGGCTCGACTGGTCCACGCACAAAGAAAAGAATGGG
This sequence comes from Phyllostachys edulis, assembly GCA_036346405.1. Taxonomy (NCBI): domain Eukaryota; kingdom Viridiplantae; phylum Streptophyta; class Magnoliopsida; order Poales; family Poaceae; genus Phyllostachys; species Phyllostachys edulis. Next base: position 96,875,200 of record CM070546.1, read on the forward strand.
CCAAAGAGGAAACAGCCCGACGGGAAAATAAAGAAAAGGAAAAGAAAGCCGGAAAAAAGGAATGGCTGCTGGCGCACGGCTTGGGCCGTAGGAAAAATGGTGACGGCTTCGGTTCGGTTCTAGGAAAAGAAAACTGCGGCTGAAGAAAGGAAAATGGTGCGGCCAAGAGAGAGATTTAGCTCAAGGGAGAATTCGGATTAAAGAATTGATTTCTGAAATTAATACTAATTTCTGAATTAAGGAAATTGAGAAAAAATAAAACTGAGCTTAAATAAATAGCAAATAAATTCTAAAAATTCATAGAAAATCCTAGAAAATTCTCTGGAATACCGAGAACTCGAATAAAACAACTTTTCATTTAATTGAAGTTTAAATTAATCACATTAAATATTTTTATTTCTGAAAATTCAAATTAAGTTTTGACTTTAGCGTAAAATTTCAAATGGTTATTTTTATTTTTAAAGCTTGAAAACAAACAAAATTTTTGGGATGTTACATTATTTAATCAAGAGATCTTGAAAACTGCAAGTTCCATGTATATAAAGTGTATGTATGTACTGCTAGTTATATAGTGTGTGTATGTAGATGTTGGTTAAACAACTACATTTTGGGATAATAGTGCTATCAAGGGCCAACTTTTGCATTTACCTAGGTTTTGTACATTTCAATCGATTTCACCTATCTGCAATGACATTGCTCAATTCAATATTTTTTAAAAAACCCCCACTAAATCACCTTCTAGTCTAACATGTATCTTTCAAATTCCTTAGTGTATGGTTCTGTGATTTGTGAGATGCTACTTAACATTGAAGTTACTCTGTATACAATCTCAAATGAGTATGAACCATGGTTTTGAAAACCGTTTCTAGAGCAAAAACCAGAACCTGGTTGGTTTCGGGTTTTGGCTGGAAAGCTTGGACTTTTGTATGGTTGTATCTTAAAAACCCTTGCCCTTTTGTCTTGCATGCATAAAACATATTTGTACTAAATAATAGTATGTACTTTCAATAGTTGGTGAGTTAAAGAACTGATCCATGGTCATCATCTTTGCAGTTTATCAGCACTAGAAGTGACAAGCTAAAGGTTAACTCATACACCTCGACAATTGATGTACCAAACATTCACTCTGTGAAATTGTACTACTTGGATGTCGAATCTATATATGTCAATGTTGTATTACTTGGATGTTAGATCTATATATGTTAATGTTGTATTACTTGGATGTCGGATCTATATATGTGAACGTTGTATTGTGAACTCGAACATTATGTCAATGTTGTTGTTGAATCTATATATGTAATGATTTGTGCATTGGTGATACCTTGTGGTAAAATGCATCATATGAAATACGCATTGTATGTATAAAATTGAGCTGCATTCGATGGGAAGCATGTTTCCTGCGTGGTTGACAAACTATTTCGAGTGTCTTCGTTGAAAAACACTAGGATGAAACTTGATTCTGAGTGTTAACACTCGGGGTAATTTTAGGGCACCGTTGGGAAAAAAATAGACACGTGGCGCTTATTCCCGAGTGTATTTGGCACTCTGGAATCTTTTTCAAACACTCGGGACACATGTCGAACTTTCCTGAGTGCCAATACTCGGTGAATTACTCCGTTACGGTTGACTAGAAGCGTTACGCAAAAAATCTCCCGAGTGTTGTATGTTTCCCGAGTATAAATCCGAACAAACGGCGAATATCTATCTACTGAGTGTCACTCTCGGGAAACTAGTTTTTACCCGACGAAACTATCCCAGGTGTTTTTTCTGATTGCTAACCGTCGGAAAACATAATCCAAGTTTTTACCTTTTTTTCCGAGTGTATTTGGCACTCGGAAAATAGCTTTGTCCTGGTACAACAGATCTGGGCGCTCTGTTTCGTCGGTGGATAGGTTTTTTAGTTTCAGGTGAGAGAGAGAGAGAGCGCGCACCATTTTATTCCTGTTTCAGTGAAGATATCGATCGGAACCAATCCAATACTTCATTTCAATCCGTCAAAGCGAAACCGACGATCTATCCAAAATTCAACTATGCGTGTGGACTTATATGTACTATCCTTACTAGTAAGCCACTGTCGTCGAACTCGTTGCTTCCGGTAGACGCAAGTCATATACCATAAACAGACGCGCGACGGCTATCGGTGACCAACTGAATTAAAAGATGCGCAAGCTGTAGCGATCCAGACCGTACATGCTTCGTGTTTTTTATACGAAAACGAAATGAAACCACAAGCGTAACTACGTGCCATGCATTAACTACCGCGTGCCATGCTGAGAGGCGAGGTCGTGTCAACCGACGGCTGCGCGGCGAGGGCGGGTTGAAAATCTATCCATCGGTAGTTGATTTTGTTGATGGGAAGAATTAACGGCTGATGAGCAGAAACCTCGGTCGCATGAGGTATTTTCTCAGCAAATTTCCTTCCACGAGGATGTGCCTTCATTTTCTTGCATCAACAGCGAATAGTACTAGTACTACATACTTTGATCGGCTTGGAGACTTCGAGTTCATTGATTGTATTGTTTTGTAGTAGTAATAGTTGTATATATTTTTGCGGAAATGCTGTAAACCTGTCATTTGTTTTGGGGGAATTTCAGAGTTATGTTTCTTGCTTCTAAACGAGTTTGAAAATTTATAAGCCCCCACCTCCATCTCTGTCTCTGGAAAAGCTGACTGTACATGAGCATCAACGAGTGGCACGCACCATGGTCTGCTAGGCCCGCACCGTCGGCACCGCCAATTGCCCCCCACTTTAAGGATGTGTTTGGTTGCTGTATGTCCTCGGCTTGGTCCGTATGTATCATCCAAGTGAACCTAATCGATGAGTAGATGCAATGATAGTTGTTTGGTTACTGTTCTTTGTTGGACTAGGTTGTCTTTGAGATGTTATTTGGTTGCTCAGATCTGGTGTGGGAGAAGGTGAACGGACTCACGAAGGCGCTGCCTGCACGCTCGGCACTGCTAAGGAGGAAAGCTCGAATCGAAGCGTTTCCCCCGGCCCGAGAGGAATCTTGCATCCACTCACCAAGCTCACCCACCCAACCAGGCAACCAAACACCCAAAAACTTGTATCTACTCATGCGAGCCAATCCCATATAGGCAACCAAACATACCCTAAATGTCCCACCTTGCTCCAGCATAGGTTCATTTTTTTTTGTCTTTATCACGGCACGAAGTACATCGATCGCACGGACACAGTGATAGCGGTGGATGAGGAGGAAGTGGTGCATGGGAGGAGGGAGGCAGCGCATTGCCGGTGGGCCTAGCTGCCCAGCACAGTACAAGAATAACTTACCACCGCTACGGCCATGGGAGGAGATAGGAATATACTCCCTCCAGTCACAAAAGCAAGTCGCTCTAGAATACGTGCAGTCCAATCGTATCGATTTTGATCAAAGTTATTAGCTATAATATGTAGTTTGAATATACAAAAATGGTATAAGTAAATTTGTCATGAAAAAACTTTTATAACATTACACTTTTATAACTTTTTTTTGAAAATATGATGATAAAATTTAGTGATCAAAGTGACATCTTGTTGACTTTAAAATGTAAAAAACGGCTTGCATTTGTGACCGGAGAGAGTAGGAAGAGTATTAATCCAACGATCAAAAGTTGTGATGATTTGTTTTGTAAAAGACACACGCCATATAAATAGACAGATCCTATATATTTTAGTTTCTAATGGCACGTCACTACCATGAGCAACGAGACGAATGCGTGCCGAGAGTACTCAAACGCCGGCGGGTACAGGCCCAACGTACTCTTGTACCAACTGAGCTTTCTCAGGAGACAAACTAGTGTTGTTTGCAACTTTGATACTCTCACAAGGTGTCAGCTTCCTTCTCAGCCAGTACGTTTACCCATGCGTGCATGCCGAGAGAGTACTCTTTACTATTGAGGAACCATCGCTCGTGAGTTCAGTTCGAACGATTACTTCATAAACAAACTCAGAATCGTAAGAACAATACAAGAACACAAGAACAAAATAGTAGATTGAACACAGAGATATGAGGGGACTTCTGGCTTCTCTTTATTGCTCTTCTTTGAAACTGTAGTACAATAGTTGGGGGTCCCCCCTCCTTTATATAGACTACTGGATAGATGAGGAGGCCATCGTGGACTAGGACTACCGGTCTTGGCTCGGTTTCTTAATACTCCCCCTTGGGCACTCATCTGTCATATTTATGTCTCGTTAAAACTATATAAAAACCCAGTGGAAAAAAATTTAGAGAAAGAGTACATGAAACACGTTTTGCTATGCTGCACGAATAACCGAAAAACTTTAGGAAAACTCTTCAAGGGAAAAAGAATACAATCCACTCAATTTTATTTAATCTTCAGGATTCATTCTTTGGGTACTCGATCTTTATGATCAAGTCTCAATAAAGAGTTCATAAAGATTCTCCCCCTAAATTCTGCACTTCTCTAAGTCTCATCATTCCAATTCCACATATGTATCTTTCAAAACTAGACGCTGGAAGTGATTTAGTGAATAAATCTCTAAGATTTTCACATGACTTAGTATGCAGTACTTTAATTTCGTTCATCTTTTGCAATTCATGAGCATAGAAGAACTTGGGGTTGATATGCTTTGTGAGTTGACTCTTCACATAACCATCTACACTTGTGCAACACAAGCTGCATTATCTTCATAGATAATGATGGGAGTCTGTGCGGTATTTAATCTACATGACTACTGAATGTGGTGAATCATCCGCTGAAGCCAAGAACATTCTCGCGAGGCCTCGTACAACGCTATGATTTTCAAGTGGTTCGTCGAAGTTGATACAAAACTTTGCTTAGACGATTTCCAGAAAATTACAGTTCCATCACATAGGAATACATAGTCTGTTTGCGACTTAGCTGTATACGGGTCTGACAGGTACTCAGCATCTACATAGCCAGTCATAGTTAGGTCTTGGTTCTTTCTATAGAACAGACTAAGATCTTTACTTCCTTGGAAGTATCACTACTACAAAAAAGGTCTTCACAGACGGTTCAAAAACGTCATCACAGACGGTTTCGTGAGCCGTCTGAGTTTATGGGTCAGTGATGATACGAGGTCATCATAGACAGTTTTCAAACCGTCTGTGATAGGCAATTATCACAGCACGGTTTGTGGTCAAGAAACCGTCTGTGATGACTTATATATATATATATATATATATATATATATATATATATATATATATATATATATATATATATATTGTTCGTAGTCCCTCAGCCACTTTCAGGGGGTCGTCCACGCAGCATGAGAAGGATGAGACAGTAGCCACGAGCAACTTCATTGAGCCCATGCAAGTTTAAAAGTATGGATGCAAGGAGATCGTTAGGACATCCAATTACTTGGATGTTGTCGATAGGTAATTGGACGTCGCTATGTTCAGAAAGTGATATGGGCCAGAGTATTTATTTGAAAGTGGCATCATGTATCATCAGCCAACCATTCTTGAGCATGTAATCGTCTTTAAACCCAACAAGAACACCAAGCAACCATTCTCACATTTCAAAAGAATTCTCAACTTGTTGCTTGGTGTTTTGTTGGGTTTAAAGACAATTACATGCTCAAGAATTGTTGGTTGTCGATAGATGATGCCACTTCCACGGAGTACTGCTGGCCCACGCCACTTTCTAAACATAGCGACATCCAATTACCTATCGACAACATCCGTAATTGGATGTCCCGACGCCTCCTTGCATCCATACTTTTAAACTCCGCATGGGCTCGATGAAATTGCTCATGGCTACTCGTGACTAATTCCCAAAGTGGTGAGTTGAGGGACTATGAACTATATATATATGGTATCAGAGGTTAGGTTAAGGACATCATTGAAAAATTAAAATATTTAAACGAGGTTATTTCTGAAGGTAAAATTATCAATACTAAGGACAACATTAATATAAAGTGCAGAATAAACCCCTCTGAAGAGCATAGTTGGCATAGTTCAAATAGTCAATTGAACTTACTTGTAGACTTAATTTATAATTTCTATATAACTTGGAATAAAAAGCAAGAAGAATTGGAATTTAAGCTAGAGAATATCAATAAAGAATATAAGCAGTTAACTGATCAATATATCATTATAAATAAAAACATAAATCTAGTATTGGGAATATTAGAAGAGAATAAGGTCCAACAGAACAAAAGTGTGCAAAAGCTGCGACTATATCAAAGAAGAAGTTGATTTATTATATAAGAGAATAGAGTCTAGCTCGCTAAGAAGGAATTCATAAGATCTCAGAGATAACTCAAAAGAGTTAGATCAAGAAGCTAATATCAAAAGTTTGTTAAAAGAAATTAAGACCTTAGTCCTTTCTTAATTATATGTCGAATATAGTAAGGCTTTAGAAGAAATAAAATGATGGATATCTTTAGTAGCCTTGGTATTAAAGAAAACATACTTTATTTACTTCATAAAGATGAGAAATCTCAAACGTTAAAGAATAATATAAAGGTTAAAAATACAGAAATTAATAAGAGATATACTGCATTTGAATTCTTAGAAATATTAGACCTAGATAGTGAAATAAAATACTATGAAAATAAACTAGAATTTGTAAAACAAGAATATAAAAATAATGGACAAGAGATTGGCCTAAGTTAAGAGATAAAGAGCTTTATTTTATGAAAGAAATAAGTAGATTAAGAAAGATAAAAAGAGATAAGGAGTTAGAGATAGATAATCCAGAAAGATATGATAATAAGCTAAAAGCACCTTGCAAAACAGAACGCATAAAAAGCGATACCACTAAAAATCAACATGATATAAGCGAAGAAGAGCAATGGAGAATAAATGAAAAATTATATTTAGAAAGCATTGAAGAAGATAAAAATTTAAAGAAAGAATTAGACATTAAAAAAGAAAATATCGACATAACAAAACATTTTAACAAACTTATAACTTCCTTAAGCAAAGAAAGTTTGGAAGAATTAGATAAAGCTAGAGAAGATAGAAAGATAAAATCTGAAGATCTAAAGGAATGCATAAATACTGAAAATCTACAAGAAGAAAAAATTAAAAAACAAGCTATAATAGTAAGAGATAATAGCAAAGGTAGAATTTTCCAGTTAAATGATGCTATAGCCAGTTTTGGAAATAAATACATAGTCAAATTGCCTTTTAGAGAAGTTCCAGGAATAAGAATCCCAATAAAGGTAAAATTAAAACCCAATATTACTTTTCAAATAATAGCCTTACTAGACACAGGTTGCACCCAAAACATAATCCATGATAGCTACTTCATAAAATGTCCTGATAGAGTTCAGACAATAGATGATAAAAAAGCCACAATATCTATTGACATGTCTGGAAACAAACAGCTGCACAATCAAATAGCCTACAACATTGAAATATACATAAATGGTACAAAATATATATTAGATGAAATTACAGTAAGAGATTTATCAATGATAAACATAGATATGATAATAGGCCTCAGATTTTTACAATACTCAGTACGAACTTTAATAATACATGAGCAAGGAATCACATTTATACCACATCAAGACAATATTCCTTATGTTGCAGAGATAAGAAAGAATAATAAGGTATCTCAAGCCCAGCAATTTGCAGATGCCAATAATATTGATCTTCAGAGCATTAGCTATTTCAATAAAAAGGATGAATTTAGTACCTTTATAGATGAAAACTATATAACGAATTCATATTTAGAATGCATTGGGTTACAATCATTTGCACCTAACTAGTATAGAGACATAAAATCCAAAAAAGACATAGAAAAGATTGTTCAAAGACTAGAAGATATCCAAATAATTGGAGAAATACCTATGAAACATTGGGATAAAAATTCTATCTTATGTAAAATAAACATAATAAACCCAGAATATATAATTAAAACATGTCCCATAAAAGCTACTCCAAAAGATATAGAAGAATTTAAGATGCATATAGAAGAACTATTAAAGTTAAAGGCAATAAGAGAAAGCAGAAGCCCGCATAGATCTACTGTTTTTATAGTCAGAAATCATCCTGAAATAGTTAGAGGAAAATCAAGAATGGTTATTAATTATAAAAGGCTAAATGATAAAACCATAGAAGATGCATATAATATTCCAAATAAACAAGAATTAATTAATAGAATACAAGGAAGCAAATATTTTTCAAAATTTGATCTAAAGGTGGATTTTGGCAAGTAAAAATGGCACAAGAATCTATAGAATGGACAAGATTTACTTGTCCCCAAGGACATTTTGAATGGCTTGTAATGCCACTAGGTTTAAAAATGCACCGCTTTATTCCAAAGAAAAATGCAAAACATCTTCAATGAAAATCAAGAATATATATTAGTATATATAGACGATGTTCTAATATTTTCAAAATCTTATAAAGAACATATTGCTCATCTTGAAATATTTTTTAGAAAGGTAGAACAAAATGGATTAATATTATCTAAAAAGAAGATGGATATATGCAAAGAAAAATTAATTTTCTTGGTCATGAAATAGGAGAAGGCAAAATATATCTGCAAGAACATATAGCTAAAAAGATTTTACGATTTCGATGCTATGAATGATAAAAGGGTTCTACAACAATTTCTAGGATTAATAAATTACGCTAGAAATTATATAGAAAATTTAGCAAAGCTAGCAGGACCTTTATATGCAAAATTAAGAAAAAATGGGCAAAAATACTTCAATTCCGAAGATATTAAATTAGTAAAATTAATAAAAGATAAAGTCTCAAAGTTACAACCATTAGAATTACCTCTAGATCACAAATTTTTATAATTGAGACCGATGCATCTCAAACAGGATGGGGAGCAATATTAAAGCAAAGGCCTAATAAATATTCAAAGAAGATCAAGAAAAATTTGCAAATATGCCTCTGAAGTTATAAATTAAAAGCGTAAATAATAATCGATAGAGAAATTTTAGCGAGAATTAATGCCATAAATGCTTTTAGGCTATATTTAGGGTTTAAAGAATTTATAGTAAGAACAGACTGTGAAGCTATATGTAGATATCATAATCAAGTTAATAGCAAGAAAAGCTCTACTAGAAGATGGGTTCTATTTGAAGATATAATTACAGGAAACGGTTACAAAGCTATATTTGAGCATATAAAAGGAAAGGACAATATATTACCTGACTTGTTTTCTCGATCATCTATTTTGCAGAATGCAGAAATCAATGGACAAGAAGGGAAAGGAATATTTCAGCTTCGGAGCTGATAAACTTCAAATATTTCCACCAAATTCATGTAATTTTAAGGTAAAGAACCACATAATTGTCAATGAAATACAAGAATGCATATTAAATAATCTTTGGTACCAATACAAATATAAAAATGAAGATAAAAATTATATGCTTTCAATATTAAATAGCCTCATTGAATATTTTCATATATTAAATAAGGCGGCTTTATACCGTAAAACTCGGAAATTATAAAACCAAAAGCATTATATGTAGTATTTGAAGGTAAATTACTAGGAATATATATATCTTTTGAAGAAATATTAGCTCAAATAATGATTCAAAGAAAAGGTATGTCCCGAAGAAATATTCAAATATTAATGAAGCAATAACTCAAGCAAATATAAAATTGGGAGCAAATTATTATATAGAATTAGCCGCCAAAAATATATCCAAAGAATAAAAGAATCTAAGAATATGAAAGTTTTAGATAATATATCCAAGAGATTATAAGCGAATCCTTTAGCAATATCACTCATGAAATCCTTACTTCCAGATTAAGTTTTAAAACTGAAAGCACATTGGCCTGTTTAGGGCGAGATATCTTTGAATTAATTTGGGATAAATATCAGGAGAGACAAATAAAAACTTTCTCGATCTGCAAAAATATTTCTTATATCTATATGAAGGAAAGAATTTAATCCCAAAGATCAAAATTTCGCTCATATATTCCCTTCTCCATTTTGATGTTAAAGCACTCTCTGCACCATACCACAGATTCATAATCCTAAGAGCAAAAATAGATCTTAGATATTTCAAACCCCTACATATTAACACCCACAAATATATTTCCCTTCAAGGACTCATTGATCAAGGACTTGTCCATACTATATATGGCACATTAGATCAAATTCTCTATTCAGACCTTGGATTTGCAATTAAAGAAGTCTGCAAAAGATTATCATCCACCAGAGGAATCTACAAAATCATTTTCTATTCTACCCCTCCAAAATTCAAATTCCCAGTAAGGCCTGCAATACATGATGTCTATATCCTCAAGGGTAACTATAGAATACCTAGAATAAATATGGGTAATTTGACAGAAGAACAGAAGGAACTTTTTGCCCAAGATACCAATCATAATAATTGGAGATGGTTTAAAGAAGCCATGGAAATTGATGAAAGTATCTATCTAGATACAAATTTCCATATGGTGTTTCAGAATAAAATAATGAATATCTGGTGTGGAGGAATTAATAGCTTCTTGTATAGAGGTGTAGGACGCATTATAAAACCAGAATTTGGTGAAGATACCCAGATCAGAAAGGAATATCGGAAAATGATGAGTTTTTATTCTATAGAGCAACCAGATGAAGATGAATACCTAGCCCTTTGGCGCTTGAAGCGTAAGAAGAAGACAAGGATCAAAAAAAAGAAAAGAAAAGAAAAGAAAAAGTGTGTCTTAATATTTTAGATTCCTCAAAACATACATATACATATACATATATATATATATATATATATATATATATATATATATATATATATATATATATATATATATATATATATATATATATATATATATATATATATATATATATATATATATATATATATATATATATATATACATATCCATATCCATAGAATAGCCACTTAAAAGAGTTAGAGAGAAAAGAATGAATCATCCACAAAAGTCCACATAAAAAAAGAGTGAAAAATAATAGGTTAGCCACATAATAGAGAGATGAGAGTTTGTAGCTCATAGGACATAAATACTCAAATATCTAAAAATATCTATATTTTATCAATATTATATATCTCAATATCCATCTGCGCAATAAAAACTTTCATATGAAGACTACAGAAGACTCTATCAAGCTGCAAATTTTATCAGAAGACCTCAGAAGACAACAACGTGGCTTTGTTTCCCATGAAAACAAGACACGTTTGATAAATGACATAGTATCGCTGCACCTTCGCTTATCCATCCAGATAGTGAAGATAGCATAATTCTACCGTACCATCGGCTAATCACTCCAAAGATAGTAAAGTTGGTATGGTACTAGCACGTGAAGGCATATGAAGACAGATGGCTTTGCATGAATGTACAAGCACCTGAAGATAACGATGAAGCTATGCTGTGTAGATAGATGTCAAGTACTATTTGCCACTCATGGTTTTATAAAGAAGAAGCCTGAAGACTTCATCCATCTTCCTGCGCCCTTAAAAGGAGACTTGAAGACACACGGAAGGAGCACAACACAAGCACCAGAGAAGAAACACTCACACACACGCACTCACAACACACACACACCACTCCCTTGTAATTAACCACCAAGCCTCTTCCAGTGTAATATAAGCATCTTGCTTGTATAGCTACCTTAGTTTAAGGTAAGCTTTATCTTTGTGTATATAGTCGGGGTTCCCGAAAGGGAAAGCCATATGTAAATTACTTTGTGGAAATGAAGTAGTTTCCTTTCACATCCCTCGGATTAGTTCTTAGTGTGTTCATATGGAGCAAGGTTTTATGCTAAGTACTCTATAGGAGAAACCTCTCAATGGATGTAAATTCCACCCGCTTTAGGCATATGATGTGTTTGCCGCCTTAGGGTGGTGTGATGTCGGGAGAAGTGTTCCTTAGGGTGGAACCGCTCGAGTGACGATAAAAATTGCCTTATACGACCTTACTAAGTTTGTCTAGGGAAAGTTAGCTACTCAAGCAAATTAGTGTAACATATGGTGAGTAATTGAGTAGGATTACACAACTATTGCTGCACAAACCTATCATCATATTGGTCTCGCCAACCTACAAAGATCCTCGCAAAAAATTACTATTTGAATACTATTCACGATATTAATCACTTAATACTATTCATAATATCGTTCACTATTCGCAAATACTATTCACGACGAATACTATTGTAACACCCCATCCGACAAGGCCCGGAATGCTACTAACTAACACGTTAACACAACCAAAGCGTAAGATAACATTCTAAATTTGTAGAACCTCCCTTGTATAATTAGCTATACCGAGGTTCCAAATGCATATATATAACAAGTCAATAAAGGAATCACTAAGTAACATGAACATCACAGAATATAATCAGATTCAAGCCTTTAAATCAAAAAGATGATCAAGATCATCCGCAGTACTCAATCAATCATAACGGGGAAGAAGTTATCAACCACAGCCCACTTTATTTATTACAGTTCATTAATTATCGAATGAATGGTAGAATCAATCTCTATTATTGAATTGGAAGTATGGTGAAGTGAATGAATGTGAGTGTCTACTCCCTCCCAACAAAGCCATCGTCAGCGATCACCTAAAATAAACAAACAACGCAAGGGTGAGTCCGAGACTCAGCAAGTACAGTAAATAAATGGTACATACAACAACCATATTCATGATAAACATCATTGAAGAATATGAAATAAAATACGGAACGAATATTTGAATGAATGGAATGTATGTCTTGAATGAAATGAAGGGACCACACACATGCATATACCGGTATAGCTGGTGACACACCCGTCGGTATTCACCTAAGCCCGCATTTAACAAAATGCGGGGATCCAAGCCCCGTATGAAGAACGTTTCATACGGGTGTCCCAAACTGCCCACATTGGAATGGTGGGTCTTACGTGCCCATACTGGAATTGATGGGTCTTAAAATCCACTCCCGTGGAAGGAACATGAAGATAGATGCATGTATTGAAATATGAATTATGAAAGACATCATGTCTACACATGGAATTAACACTTAAGAAAGGAACATAAACTTTGAATATTCTCATGGATCACAGAAAAACACAATACCAATATCAAGCATCCAGCATTCACTAATCATAAGAACATCAAAGTACTTGCCTTAACCGTGAGATAGAAGACAAAAGGCGAAATGCTCTAGCACCGGGGTTCACCACCACCAAATGATCTCATCGTGGGCCAACATATTATGGTATCAGACATCCATTACTCAAACCAAACCTACACCGGAAACAAGCCGGTTTTTTTAGTTTACTCTTGCACTTATTCGGTATGAGCTTGAGCCAAAACTCAAGGGTGCCAAAGGCCAAGGTATATACATAACTATTCAAGCGCTAAATCATACTACTACAACATGATTTAATCTATAGCCATTGAAGAGCAAAGAAAGTTGATCTTGTCCACATTTGGGTTAGGAAAACCATGCCCGAGCAAGTGTCAACTATGAACTACTCTAAAACAAAAGGAATTATACCAAAATACAATTTAACCTTGGAGTTAATCACTACTCACTACTTCTTTGGAAGCATCCACAACAAGATGGTTTAGTTGCTGTTCTAATCCTTACTTATCATGTTGGGTAAAATCTGATGGATAAAACTTCTTCACCAACTCGCATATGACAATGCCAGCTTTTATAAGATCAAAGTAGCATCAGTGGATAAAAGATCAATTACCTTCTCATTGAACCTAAGGTCTAATTCTTTACCTACATTGTAATGTATGAACGATAATTGATCAATTTACTGCAAAATACAGGCTAACAAAGCATCCAATTCCATAGTGCAAACCGCCAAAAATCAAGAATTTATAACCTACTTAGCAAATGCCCCAATTAAGATTGAAGATACATGGAGTATAGGTCAATATAGAGTGCACAACAATAAATACCACCCTCTAGCCCCAGGAAACTGCAATCAACAAACTTGCAGAATATAGAAGAAAATGTTTCAAAGCACAATCTATAGACTCACCCCTTGAAAGAACAAATCGTTGAAATCCACAAGCCTTGGTCTTTACTTCCATAAATATCGCCATTCGAAGCAATAAAATCTGTGAACCATAAGCCACAAAATCAAACTGGAATTTCTCAATTCCCCTGGCAAGTGCTCTATCTTAGACGTCGATGACCCCTGAAAGCCCAGGCAAGAGAATTAGCATCGATGCATCTCAGGGCAAAGACGCGTCACCAAAGACCGGGAGGAGCACGGTGGCGGAGGCTGCCACCGGCCAGCCGAGCCGGAGAGGAGAAGCCGAGGAGCATCTCCACCAGAGAGGAGATGGACAATGAGCTCAGAGCAGAGCCCCCGACGGCGGCGAGGACACGGCGTTAGGGAAGCGAGTGGACGGACCGATCCTTGAGCGGCGTTTAAGTTAACACCTTCTGCGTGTGGGACGACAAGCCTAGCTTTGGCATAGGCGCTGCCATGCGCGGTGGAACAACGTGGGATCTCGAAGGCTGGTGGCGGCGGCAGACGGGTCTCACAGATTACTGCCGCGCGACCGCTTCGGCGGTGAGGCGACGGCGAGGCAAAGGAGCGGCTTGGGGATGGACTCAACGGCGATGAGGGAGGTGAAGGCTCCGTGCCTCTTGGCGCGCCAAGCACGCTCAGCCTGCTCACAAGATGGCGCCCTAGGCGCCGGAGGTCGAGCCAAGACACCTCGCCGCTAGGGACGCGGATCCGACGCTGAGGCGGCGCCGAGGTCTCAGAGCGTGGTGGTGTAATACCCCAAATTCCAGTTAGAGAGTATTTTAGTCGGGAGAGGAATTTATTCGAATTTCAGTTTTGAGATGAATTTGGAACCTGGCCTCCGCCAAAGCTTTGGCAGCTTGAGGGCTGGCCCCGTGGGCTAGAAGGGGAAGGTGCCCAAGATGAACCAGCCCAACCAGCTCACTCCTTCCTCAAACCCTAGCTCCAACCCACCTTTTCCTTCCCTAACCCTAGCAGCCACCACACGCTTCCTCCCATCCTGCTGGCCGCAGCCCCTATTGCTTCCCCATTGCGCCCACCACTCATTCCTCTCCCAAAACTGAAATCCATACTCCCCTCTCCATCCATGGCTGCCCTTGAAGCTCCTTCTTGCTGCAGCCACCAAGGAGGGAGGAAGGTGACCATTTCAGCCAAGGGAAGGAGAGGAAGAGAAAGGAGGAGAAGGAGGGTCCTTGGGGTTTGTTCAGTTTCTACAGGTATTCAAGGGTTTTAGTGTTTTCCTCACTGTTTTGGTTGAATTAGGTTCAGATTTTGCTTTGATTTGGTAGATCGAGTCCCTGCTGTGACTGAACAGATTCTGTCCAGTCCTTGTGCGCCTAGTTTGTGGTAGGTATATTCCGAATCTGAGGATTTTGTCTCTTAGAGAGTTGTAGATTATTTCGTCAGGTTTCCGTAGCCTCTGAGTTCACCTGAATCCGAGTTATGGTTTGAAAGATATGACCATTTTTGTATCACTGCCCAGAATTCTGACGAGTTGGAACCATCAATCTGTCCAGATTGTTGCGGGGAGTTTTCGCGATCTTAGAGGCCGAACCAGTAGTTTTGATCTCCTAGAGATATCTAGGGGTTGTTCTTAACTTCCTGTGGCCACCGAGTTCACTTGATTCCGATGTTCGAGTCAAAAGTTATGACCGTTTTAGTATCTGCTGCCCAGATTCCTGACGAGATTAAACTGTTGTGTTAATTCGTAATTTATGAAATGGTAATTGGAAGAATCTGAGTTGTCTCACAACTAGGTTATTGTAGGTAATTTGATAACCTTTCCATATTGAGAAAGAATGATCAATTCGGAGTTATAGATTAAAAGTTATGATCATTTTAGTGCTGCCGTTATTCTGTTAGGCAGTTTTCGTGCTGAAAGTTCATCTGTTGGTTAGCATACTAAATTGGCCAAATTAAATTATCTTGTCAACTAGAGTATTGTAGATTTGTCAGTTAAGAGTCCAGAGAAACTGGGTTCACCTCATTCGAGTTCCAGATCGAGAGTTATGCTGATTATCGTGCTGCTGCCCAGGCGCGTTTAGGGCAGTTTATGTTGGTTTCCATTTTAGAGCTTCTAGTTAATTATCGAATCGCCAAGAAGCGTTGTAGAACGTTATTTAGTAATGTCGTGTTCATCGATCTTTATTTCAGTTATTTGTTTGTTAGAGGTGAAGCTTCAGGTTTGGGAGCACCGTGATTTGCCTACTAACGATCGCAGTCATGAAGGCAAGTACAATTGATCTGTCTTGTTTGTGGTTTGTTCACTTGGTTGATGAATACGAAATGGGTAATTTCGGTACTCCATGTTTCCCTTCATTGTTGTGATACCCTGATTCTTCAATAATGTGTTTACGTTCAACATATACATTCATTCTTTCTTTCGTGTTCACCATCGAAATGGGTAGTGAAGTCTCGCCATTTCAACATGGACAAGTACTTGGATGCTTCTCATAATTAGAAATTTGTTGAATGCCCGATGTTGGTATTATGCTTCTAAGATCTATGTTATGATTTAATGTTCATATTCCCCCCATATGTGTTACCTTCATGATATTAGAGCACGCCTTTTCAATATTCATATTACATTCTATGCATCCATTACATCATGTTACATCCACGGAGTGGCTTAAAAGACCCATTAATTCCAGGATGGGCACGTAAGACCCACCATTCCAATGTGGGCCCCACCATTCCAATGTGGGCGTTTTGGGACACCCGTATGAAATGTTCTTCATACGGACTTGGATCCCGCATTTTTGTTAAGATGCGGCTTAAGTGAACACCGACGGTGTGTCACTAGCAATACCGATATGCATGTGTGTAGTCCCTTCATTTCATTCAAGACATACATTCCATTCATTCAAATATTCGTTCCAGATTTATTTCATATTCTTCAATGATGTTCACATGATCATGATTGATATGTATTATTCATTTATCAGACTTGCCGAGTCTCTGACTCACTCTTTCTTTGTTTGTTGTTTTTTTAGGTGATCTTTGAGGTTGGCTCTGGGGAGGAATAGACACACACTACCTTTTCACTTCACCTTAATCAAGTCCAGGATTTCATTTTAGTTCAACTTAATCATTCATTATTGATGAACTGTAATGATAAATGTTGGCTGTGGCTGATAACTCTTCTCCATTAAGTTTTGGTTAATAGCTATGCGTGAACTTAGTTCGTCCTTTGTTATAGTTGCTTGAGATCAGATTATACTTCTGCGATGATTCTGATATTTGTTGATTTCACTATTGTCTTGATATTAATGATTGTTGGAACCTCCGGTATAGCTAACTATACAGGGAAGTTCTGCCGAAATTTAGAATTTTGTCGTCTGTTTTTAGCTTTGTTAACATGTTAGTTTAGTAGCATTCCAGCCCTTGTAGGACTGGGGTGTTACAGTTGGTATCAGAGCGGGCTTTAGGTCCGTGGTAGTTGAAATATTAAATTGACACACTGTGCACAGTAAGGTGGGAATGGGACAAGCATTGCATTCACGTTTTCGTTATGTCGCTTTGAGCATTGCTGTTATGAATTAGTTATGAATACTTATTATATGGCTACTATATGTTATAATAGTAGATGACGAGAGGATGAGGTCGTGGTTGTAACCTTGGGTTGCCAAGTTGCACCACCGTCTGTGGTATGAGATTAATGGAGCGTCTACCTTGAATCGACTAGTTCCAGATGTTGCGTATGAGTTTCTTTGGGAGGATTATTGTCTTCCTTGAGTTTGGAATGATTATTCTTGTTCAGTTTCGGTGGGTGAGTTTTCTTGGGTTATTGGTTTAGTGCAGTTGAGAAGAGTTCATCGGTCTTTATTGGTTTCTTAAAATAAACCTTTGATCTCCGAATGCCGAGCTATTTTGTCGATTATTAAGGTAGTTGATTTAAAAGATTGATCTTTATTTGGAGGTTCTACCTTTCTTGTTGAAAAATGTGATCTAGTGACTCGCTTGGTATTTTGGATAATGGAAGTTTTCTTTTACAAACTTCATTGAAGAAAGTTTTGAGTCTACTCGCTTTTTAGAGTAGTTGAATGCTTTAGAACCTTTTCTTTGAAAAAAGGTGTCAAAACCCTTTGCAAAGTTTTGTGAAGGTAAGTGAGAAGTTGTAAGTAAATAAGATAATTGATAATGTTCATGACATCAAGTGGGGTCTTTGGCGTGATGCATAATTAACCTTAACTGATTGTCCTCGGTAGCGTAGCCGGCTAATTTATTACTGCCTTGTAATGATTGCATGACGCGATGTGATTCGGAACATATTTATTCCTAATTAGAATCAATAGGGTTACTAAGGAGAGTGAGTATCGATATGAATCTATCTTGTAAACATCTGTTTGCTGGTCTTACATAAATGCTAAATTTACCTAATTCCTGACATGCTAAAATCGTTGAAACCTGTATAAAGGACTAGATGGATGCTGGTGTATCGTTATGTGAAACCTTGTTTTATAGAAATCATGTTAGCAAACCTTTAATCATAATTTGAATGGATTTCTAAGCATAAGGTGGATTGTTGAACCTATAGTTATAAATGGTTATGTGATTGCAAAGAATTAGCTTCATACTTACACTCATGATTAATATAATGATCAATTGTTTATGAGAGATGAAGTTGGTGTTGAGCACACCAACCGTTCAGTGGATGAAATTCGTAAGTGGTCCTTGATAGCGTGCCTTATGAAATTTGCTATTGCATAGTATGGTCTTGTAAATAAAAATAAAAATAAAAATAAATTGGTTCAACCTTGTGGCTTGTGTTTCTCTTGGAAAGCTTTAGAATGTGGTAACAAAGTTTGATGATTCTTGGCACTAATGTGATATCGATGCTATTAAAATTGTCAGAAAGTGAGATTGATGTTAATTCTTGTAGTAGGTGGATCGCCTCTCGGTGATATCACTTAAATGGAAATATTTCAAGTTTTGTTCTGTGATCTTTTGGAGCTCATGGATTATGTGGTAGCTGAGTTTATTTTAAACAAAATGATTTATTTGAAGGATCTATTGGTTCTTAAGATATTTGTGTGATTAAATCTTAAAGGCTCTTTTGTCTCGAGTTATAACGTGAGGTTGCAATCAAAGAAAGTTATTTTCATTGATTCCTTTAAGAGGAGGATAATTTACTTCCTTTTCGTGTTTTTCCGCTAATGAAAATGTTTCAAGTTTTGCAACCGAGATTATTTGGATCTCCGATTCATGTGGAAGTTGAACTGCTCCTAGCAAAATGGCGGTCGAAGAATTTTATTGGTTCTTAAGTGGTTCTTGAGGTTTGGTCTTAAGATCTTATCTTGTTCAAGTTGGCAAGGTATTGTTGTAGATAAAGGATTGTTTTCTATGATAAAGGAGAGATTGTAGTAGGAGTATTTGACGCTTGGAGTCAAGTTTTGTAACTTGCGCTTTAATTGAACGTGTTTAAACTTTCGCTCTCTGTCTGCGCAAGAGTTGTCGAGTTTCAATCGCAATGTCCTTTTCTTATTGGTTGGTATTTGCTATTCCCTTTTTGAGGATGTGTGCCTCAACTTTCGCTTCTCAAGGTCATCGTTATCGATTATTTGTTTTGGTTTCGTGTTCACCGTGAGGAGCAACATTTTCCTATGTGATGAAACTTGTCCTTGTTCGCTTCTTTCCTTTGAGAAAGGATCAACCTTTTTGTGTTGCAAAGTTTTACAAACAGCGAATTGGCAACTGTTTGGTGGTGGCCAAGTACCGATAGTGGTGAGATTTTGGGTACCAAACCATGGGAGGAGTAGTAGAAGATGAATTGGTTTTGATCTCAGATTCTTGGAGGAAATTTGATTCAAAAGGAATGTGTGGCTTCAAAGTAAATCTGAATATTGTTACGACTAAGTAGAACCTATGATAAAGTGTAGTCGCAGAGCCTTAGTTGTTGAAATGTTAGGGATTATCGAAGGCATGGAAACCTTGATCAATTTTATAGAGTAACGCAATTGGATTGTATTGCGAGATTATGTGGGTGATTCCTGATGATGTCAATGAGTGAGTATGTTGGAATTGTGGGAATGATTAGGATCTAATCCGATGATTTTGTCTACCGCTATAAGGGAAGTTCATTGAGAGGTCTTGTAGGTTAAATTTGAGCTTTGCATTTTTATGCTAGACCTTTGGTCGCCCAATGATTGAGTGTAGAGAAAATAGAATATGGTGTTTCCTGAGCAGTGGAAGGATCGTTGATAGAACCCTTCTGATGTAGTACATGAGCGTGTGTATTGAGGATTCTGAATTGTTTATTCTTAAAAGTTTAATGTGATGCGTGAGATCTATTTTGAGGTGCATTGGGTGCCACCGTCGAATCAATGTCGCCAAGAGAAGGAGTTGTCTAGAGTGTTCCTAGAGGATCAATAGAGCCTTTCCACAAAGTCGTGGACAATGTATTTTGGATTAAGCATAATTCGGGATGTTAAATTGAGAGATTTGAACTCTTGTAGTGTGTGATGAATTAATTTCAAGGTTTGAGAGGAATTTTGTTCCTAAAGGAGAAACTAAGAAAAGAGTGTTTCCTCGTAGCGAGGAGTTTTCTTGATTCTCGCTTGAGCTTTGTGTTGTTGACGGATGTCTTTCGATTTTGAGCTTGGCCTTATGTTGGCGTGTGTGGTCCTTATCGGTTCGTAAAGAAGGAAGTATTTTGATTTGGTGTTTGAGTGGTTGCTCTTTCGCTTATGTTGTGTTTATTTGTAAATTGTCTTCTTGGAAAGCGGAAGAGATTTCGATGAATCTTCATTTTTTGAGTAAGACCTCACGTCCGAAGTCTCATCCGTGACGATATTTGGAGAGGTCGGGATGAACATTGGGGCATATGACGCCAGATCCGCTGAGGTGCCATGGGCGCACCGTCCGAGCGTGAAGTGACCTAGGAGCTAGAGTCTCGCATGTGCGAGCCATCCTAACATGTTAATTATTGTTTTATTTCGTGGCATTTGTTCTTGTGTTCTTTTGATGGTTAGAATTCGGGGTCGAATTCTGTTAAGGGGGGTAGAATGTAATACCCCAAATTCCAGTTAGAGAGTATTTTAGTCGGGAGAGGGAATTTATTCGGAACTTTCAGTTTTGAGATGAATTTGGAACTGGGCCTCCGCCCAGTGCTTTGCAGCTTGAGGGCTGGCCCCGTGGGCTAGAAGGGGAAGGTGCCCAAGATGAACCAGCCCAACCAGCTCACTCCCTTCCCTCAAACCCTAGCTCCAACCCACCTTTTCCCTTCCCTAACCCTAGCAGCCACCACACGTTTCCCCCTCCCATCCTGCTGGCCGCAGCCCCTATTGCTTCCCCATTGCGCCTCCACCACTCATTCCTCTCCCAAAACTGAAATCCATACTCCCCCTCTCCATCCATGGCTGCCCTTGAAGCTCCTTGTCGCTGCAGCCACCAAGGAGGGGAGGAAGGTGACCATTTCAGCCAAGGGAAGGAGAGGAAGAGAAAGGAGGAGAAGGAGGGTCCTTGGGGGTTTGTTCAGTTTCTACAGGTATTCAAGGGTTTTTAGTGTTTTCCTCACTGTTTTGGTTGAATTAGGTTCAGATTTTGCTTTGATTTGGTAGATCGAGTCCCTGCTGTGACTGAACAGATTCTGTCCAGTCCTTGTGCGCCTAGTTTGTGGTAGGTATATTCCGAATCTGAGGATTTTGTCTCTTAGAGAGTTGTAGATTATTTCGTCAGGTTTCCGTAGCCTCTGAGTTCACCTGAATCCGAGTTATGGTTTGAAAGATATGACCATTTTTGTATCACTGCCCAGAATTCTGACGAGTTGGAACCATCAATCTGTCCAGATTGTTGCGGGGGAGTTTTCGCGATCTTAGAGGCCGAACCAGTAGTTTTGATCTCCTAGAGATATCTAGGGGTTGTTCTTAACTTCCTGTGGCCACCGAGTTCACTTGATTCCGATGTTCGAGTCAAAAGTTATGACCGTTTTAGTATCTGCTGCCCAGATTCCTGACGAGATTAAACTGTTGTGTTAATTCGTAATTTATGAAATGGTAATTGGAAGAATCTGAGTTGTCTCACAACTAGGTTATTGTAGGTAATTTGATAACCTTTCCATATTGAGAAAGAATGATCAATTCGGAGTTATAGATTAAAAGTTATGATCATTTTAGTGCTGCCGTTATTCTGTTAGGCAGTTTTCGTGCTGAAAGTTCATCTGTTGGTTAGCATACTAAATTGGCCAAATTAAATTATCTTGTCAACTAGAGTATTGTAGATTTGTCAGTTAAGAGTCCAGAGAAACTGGGTTCACCTCATTCGGAGTTCCAGATCGAGAGTTATGCTGATTACTGTGCTGCTGCCCAGGGGCGGTTTAGGGCAGTTTGCGTTGGTTTCCATTTTAGAGCTTCTAGTTAATTATCGAATCGCCGAAGAAGCGTTGTAGAACGTTATTTAGTAATGTCGTGTTCATCGTATCTTTATTTCAGTTATTTGTTTGTTAGAGGTGAAGCTTCAGGTTTGGGAGCACCGCATTTGCCTACTAACGATCGCAGCTATGAAGGCAAGTACAATTGATCTGCTCTTGTTTGTGGTTTGTTCACTTGGTTGATGAATACGAAATGGGTAATTTCGTACTCCATGTTTCCTTCATTGTTGTGATACCCTGATTCTTCAATAATGTGTTTACGCTCAACATATACATTCATTCTTTCTTTCGTGTTCACCATCGAAATGGGTAGTGAAGTCTCGCCATTTCAACATGGACAAGTACTTGGATGCTTCTCATAATTAGAAATTTGTTGAATGCCCGATGTTGGTATTATGCTTCTAAGATCTATGTTATGATTTAATGTTCATATTCCCCATATGTGTTACCTTCATGATATTAGAGCACGCCTTTTCAATATTCATATTACATTCTATGCATCCATTACATCATGTTACATCCACGGGAGTGGCTTAAAAGACCCATTAATTCCGTGATGGGCACGTAAGACCCACCATTCCAATGTGGGCCCCACCATTCCAATGTGGGCGTTTTGGGACACCCGTATGAAATGTTCTTCATACGGGACTTGGATCCCGTTTTTTGTTAAGATGCGGGCTTAAGTGAACACCGACGGTGTGTCACTAGCAATACCGGTATATGCATGTGTGTAGTCCCTTCATTTCATTCAAGACATACATTCCATTCATTCAAATATTCGTTCCGTATTTATTTCATATTCTTCAATGATGTTCACATGATCATGATTGATATGTATTATTCATTTACTGTACTTGCTGAGTCTCGGACTCACTCTTTCTTTGTTTGTTGTTTTTTTTTAGGTGATCTTTGAGGTTGGCTCCTGGGGAGGGAATAGACACACACTACCTTTTCACTTCACCTTAATCAAGTCCAGGATTTCATTTTAGTTCAACTTAATCATTCATTATTGATGAACTGTAATGATAAATGTTGGCTGTGGCTGATAACTCTTCTCCATTAAGTTTTGGTTAATAGCTATGCGTGAACTTAGTTCGTCCTTTGTTATAGTTGCTTGAGATCAGATTATACTTCTGCGATGATTCGATATTTGTTGATTTCACTATTGTCTTGATATTAATGATTGTTGAACCTCCTAGTATAGCTAACTATACAGGGAAGTTCTCAAAATTTAGAATTTTGTCGTCTGCTTTTAGCTTTGTTAACATGTTAGTTTAGTAGCATTCCACCCTTGTAGGACCTGGGGTGTTACAGTGGTGAGGTTGTTTGTGGAGCGAGGAGAGGAGGCGGAGGTGGCGCCTGTGGACAACGGTGCCAAGGGGAAAGATGAGCAACGCCGAGGGTAAAGGCGGCCAAAGAAACTGGGCGCGCAAGCGCAAGATGATGAATACCGACAAAAGGAGGTGGCCGAATGGGGTGAAGGGTGGCGGCTGCCCCATAGGGAGAGGAGTGTAGCTAGGTTTGGGCAAAGGGGCACCCCCCCCTTAGACCACTAGTGGGCCGAGAGCTCAAGGCCCAACCTTCCAAAATAAAATCCTGAATTTTATGTAATTGCCCCTCTAATATAAGTTGTTCTCTCTAATCTTTATTGCATTCGCTAACCAAAATTGAATAAATTTCCCTCTCCGGATAATATTCTCCAAATAGATATTCGAGGTATTACAACTATTCATAATACTATTCAAGAATATTATATCCAAGAATATCATATCGTAACCAATATCATAAGCACCCAAATATCAAGGACAATATTGGTGCTAAATATATATCTCCTAATATATTTGAAGGTACTCAATATATATTGAAGGTATTCGAATATATATATACTAATATATTTGAAGGTACTCGAATATAATATTGAATATACCGAATATATAAGTTGAGAATATATTCTAAAGCTCGAGTTCATAACTCAGAGTGAATATCGCATATATTCCTGAATATATATCATCCGAATAATTATATCATTCCGAATAACAGTAATTTATTCAGTTTTTATTACCGTACTTATATTCCGCATCTACTTTCTATCGCTTTTAATATTTTAATTTTATCGCATTTATCGTTGTTATATTTGAATAGTACTTTTATTTGAATAGTTATTTTATAATCCGCTCAGAGCAAACCTCTTGATGGTATCAGAGGTTAGGTTAAGGACATCATTGAAAAATTAAAATATTTAAACGAGGTTATTTCTGAAGGTAAAATTATCAATACTAAGGACAACATTAATATAAAGTGCGTAATAAACCCTCTCAAGAGCATAGTTGGCATAGTTCAAATAGTCAATTGAACTTACTTGTAGACTTAATTTATAATTTCTATATAACTTGGAATAAAAAGCAAGAAGAATTGGAATTTAAGCTAGAGAATATCAATAAAGAATATAAGCAGTTAACTGATCAATATATCATTATAAATAAAAACATAAATCTAGTATTGGGAATATTAGAAGAGAATAAGGTCCAACAGAACAAAAGTGTGCAAAATTGCGACTATATCAAAGAAGAAGTTGATTTATTATATAAGAGAATAGAGTCTAGCTCTGCTAAGAAGGAATTCATAAGATCTGTAGACAACTCAAAAGAGTTAGATCAAGAAGCTAATATCAAAAGTTTGTTAAAAGAAATTAAGACCTTAGTCCTCTCTTAATTATATGTCAGAATATAATAAGGCTTTAGAAGAAACAGAAAAGTATCTTGAGAATCCTATAGGTTTTTCAACCTACAATTCACCCAAAGAAGACTCTAAGGTTATAATAAGACAGAATAATACAATATTACATCTGTTAGTTCAGATCCTCAATAAATTTGACAATAAAGACAGAAGTAAGGAATTAGTATTAGCCTCATCCGAAATAGTTGCTACAACTAGAGCCATAAACTCAGAAAAATGGATATACCTGAAAAATGCAACGCACCCCACGTAGTAGATAAAGATGCCAAACCCTTAACCCTAATAGATAAGCTGAAAGGTAAAAGTGAAGATATCGAGAATTTACAAGAAGTTATAGACATAGAAAAAGATTTAGAAAGATATCAAAAGGCTACCTTAAGAAAAATAAAACCTCAACAGATATATCATATGGGAATGTTTGAAAGTAAAACTGGTCTTTATAGAATATCTAGAGAAATAGAATTGAGTGTTCTAACCGAACCAGTTGAATTAAGGATTGTAAGTAAGCAAATAGAAAATGGGTTAAAATTTTCAGGTTATAAATATATAGACCAAGGTATGTATATTATAGGAATTAAAGGATGACTAGAAAGAAATTAGGAACGAAGGTTTTAATAACTCTACTAGATAAAAGATGGGATAATCGTAAAAAAGCAAATTTTAGGATTCTTAGAAGGAGATATGAATGAAAATAACTTAATAACCTATATAGCTCCAGACTTAATGATGCCCATAAAGGAATTTATAGAAAAAATGAGTTTTGGATTCCAGACTAAAGGATATGAAGATTTTAAAGGAACAAATTTATTAATAAGAATAGAATTCATAGGAAGATTAACTAATAAAAGTGGTTCTAAATATAAGGTGAATGTAAATGATGTAATTCAAAATATGCAATCTAAAGGTATAAATTTCATGAGCCCTTTAAAAATTGAGTCGGTTAGAGTCAGTGAAGAATGGAATATAAGTAATTTGATAGAAAATAAGATTCTAAAGCAACCAAATGATTATATAAGTTATCAGAATAATAAAGGAAATACAAGCATAAGGTTTATAAATTATAAGGCAAGAACCGCAGATGATCTAGAGTCTGAAGAAGATATTGGAAATAGCAGAAGGTATAGTGTTTCAGAATTTATGGATAAATTAGATCTAGATAGTGAAATAAAGCATTATGAGAATAATCTAAAACTTATAGAACAGGAGTATAATAATAATTGGACAAGCGACTGGCCTAAGATAAAAGAAAAGGAGCTCTATTTTATTAGAGAATTTGAAAGATTAAGAAAGCAGAAAAAGGATAAAGAGATAGCCACAGAAAAATCAGAGAGACAATACGCTAAGATAAAGGAAGTCAGTAGCAAAGCTGTTATAATTGAAGAAGAGCAAGGGGAAAAACATTTCTTAGAAAATTATGAAGAAGAAATTAGATTAACAAATGAAATAGCTACTAAAGAAAAAACCATAGACGCCTCAGAACAATATAAAGAGTTCATAGAATCCATAGATGAGATGAGTCTACATAATCTTGATAATACGTTAGAAGCTATGGATATAGAAACAGAAAAAGAAGAAGATATGGTGAAAGTTCAGTTAAAGAAGAAGGAGAAATGGAAAGACCTACTAGAGTAGCAGGAATATGGCCTCCAGAAAAAGAAGATAGTTCATATAATTATATTCCTGGACAATATAGATATATGGGTTCCAAACGAAGAGAATTCGAAAAAACAGTAAAATTTCAAAATCATAAAAGCGACGGTGCAATATTAAATTTAGCCGCACATGATCCTATAGATTGGCCAAATATAATAAGTATATGGAAAGGATTGATAGTGCAAAAATATATACAAAACCAACATAATATTGGAAATAGAGTTGAAGATATGATTACTTATCTAGAAACCTTTTTAGGAGAATCAGAAAAGTTCTTTGGGAACAATGGGTAGAACAAAATCATGGGCAATATAATGAATTAAAAAGAGCAGTAGTAATCCATATAATTTTGCAAACCTAATATCAAACCTTATTATAGCCGAAGATCCAGAATTAGGTTATTCTACCTTGCAAAATGAAAGGTTACGAGAACTAGAAAAATTATCCTTAACCAATTGGAAAGGAATAAAAGAATTCTCTCTACATTATCTTTATAACGCTACTACTGCTAAGCAAGGATATAATAAAGGAATAGTTGAAAAATATTTCCATAAGCTACCTGATCCTTTAGGAAGTATGATATTTGATGAATATAAGAAAGAAACTGGAAATACAGTTATTAATATATCTCAAGCCATAACATTTGTCTTTAAGCAATTAAAGAAAATATGCATAAATATACAGGCAAATAGATCCATGAAATATGCAGACTATAATTTCTGCAATAAGATAGTCCAAATACCTTTGACATATGGTGAAGAAAGACCCAGTAGGAAGAAATATTATAAACCTCAAAATAAAGGATACAATACAAAGAAAAGGTTTTTCTTGAGAAAATCCGATAATAAAATACCATATTTACACGTAAGAAATGTAAGACGTTATAATCCTAGAAAAATATATGATAAAACTTGTAGATGTTTCATATGTAATTCACCCACCATTTAAGTACAACTTGCCCAAATAAAGATCAAGAGATATTCTAGCAATTATGAAGAACAAGAAAAGTCCTAATAGTAGATAGTGTAAATGAAAATATAATAATATGTGATGATGAAACAAAAGACGATGAATCAATCTACTCTATAAAAGAAATAGAAGAAATCGAGAATAAAGCGATGACCATGAAGTAGCGATAATGAAATAGATCTAGTAGATGAACTTGCGGATTAAGTATTGAAATGATGGATCAAGTAAATCGCATGCATGACTGGATAAAAGGACAAGGGGATTACAATATTAAATGTACTTATTGTATATATTTTCCAAGCCAAGAAAATAGATATACTTGCAGCCTATGTTTAAAACAAGCATGCTCTGCATGTTTAAAAGCAAAAGACCAAAAATGGAGGAAAGAAATAGAGTTAGAACCAGATGAAAAAATTTTATCTAGCAGAGTAAGAACTCTAGAAAATAGAATAAATAAGTTAGAAGTAGAATTAGAAAACTTAAAAAATATAAATACTAAAACTCTCCAAGATGAAAAAATCACAGAGTTTAAAGAACAGGTAATAATAAATGATAACATAACTAATGAATACTTAGTCAAATTACCCTTTAAAAAGGTGCCAGGGATAAGAATTCCAGTACAGGTAAAGTTAAGACCAGATCTAATATATGATATAATAGCATTAGTAGATACTGGAAGCACAAGAAATATTATTCATAATAAGTACTTCATAAGTTGCCCTGAAATAATCAAGACTATAGAAATTAATGAAGCAAAAATTTCTACAGACATGTCAGGAATAAGAAGACTCAATAACCAAATAGTATGTGATATAGAAATATATATAAATGATACAAAATATATAATAGATGAGTTCACCATAAGGGACTTAACAATGATAAATGAAGACATGATAATAGGTCTTAAATTCTTACAACAAGCAAAGATGCACTACAATTATACATGAACTAGGAATCACATTTATACCTTACCAAAATAAGATATCATACAATTTAGAAAAAAAATAGTAATGCTTTTCTCCTTGATACCTCGAATAATCACTTTGTAAGGAACAATAAGAAGATAGAAGACCTTTCTTGGCCGATAAAGAAACAGTACAATAAAGTATCTAGATAAAAAAGGCAATAAATCATCTAACCTGTTATTTTATCCTGCAGGTATGAAGAAATCAATGAACTACAATGGGACTGAATTCTTCAATTTCGGAAATGACAATAAACTCAAAATATTCCCTCCGAATTCATACAAATTCAAGCCCAAAGATCATATAGTTATTGATGAGGTACAAGAATGCATATTAGATAATTTTTGGTTCTTGTATAACAACAAACGAGATGATAAAGGTTATATGCTCTCAGCATTAAATAGCCTAGCCGAATATCTTCATATGTTAAATAAAATGCAAGCAGAACCAATTGACGAAACAACTGAATATATAGAATTAAAACCTATATATGTGGTCTTTGAAGGTAAATTACCTGGAATATATATATCATTTGAAGAAATTATAGCCCAAAAAATAAACTCAAAATTATCAGGAGGAATATCTTGGAAGAAATATGTAAATATTGAAGAAGCTATGGCTCAAGCTAGAAATATACTAGGAATAAATTATTACATGGAGCCAGCTGCCAAAGAATATATTCAAAAGTTCAGAACGACGAAAAATAAAAAGATTTCTAAACCTTCACCCTTAACAAATAAAACCGAAGAAGAAATATCAAGAGGACTCACCCATAAAGAAAGAATAAACTCCCTTGATGAAGCATATATAGAAACGAAGGTAAATGAGAAAGTTGAGAAAATTTCTCTTCAATGGAAAAACAATATAAAAGAAGAAATTCTCAACGAATTAAGAAAAGAAATAAATGATAAGTTTGAAAATATGAGAAGAATAATTGATGAAATACCTTTTGCCAATATAGACATTACTAATATAGATACTATGGATATTGCTGGACATGGGCAATTTCCAGAATAAAAAAAAATCCAGTAGTCCTCAAAACAACTATATACATATATATACATATATATCTATAGGATAGCCACTTAAGAGAGTTAAAAAGAAAAAGAGAAAATTATCCACAAAAAGTCCACATAAAAAGAGAGTCAGAGAATGCTTAGCCACATAAAGAGTGAAATATAATAGGATAGCCACATAATAGAGAGATGAGAGTTTGTAGCTCATAGGACATAAATACTCAAATATCTAAGAATATCTATATTTTATCAATATTATATATCTCAATATCACAAAAATATCCATCTTCGCAATAAAAACTTTCATATGAAGACTACAGAAGACTCTATCAAGCTGCAAATTTTATCAGAAGACCTTAGAAGACAACAACGTGGCTTTGTTTATCATGAAAACAAGACACGTTTGATAAATGACATAGTACTACCTGTACCTTCAGTTATCCATCTAGGATAGTGAAGATAGCATAATTCTACCTGTACCATCGGCTAATCACTCCAGCATAGTAAAGTTGGTATGGTACTAGCACGTGAAGGCATATGAAGACAAATGGCTTTGCATGAATGTACAAGCACCTGAAGATAACGATGAAGCTATGCTGTGTAGATAGATATCAAGTACTATTTGCCACGCATGGTTTTATAACGAAGAAGCCTGAAGACTTCATCCATCTTCCTGCGCCCTTAAAAGGAGACTTGAAGACACACGGAAGGAGCACAACACAAGCACCAGAGAAGAAACACTCACACACACGCACTCACAACACACACACACCACTCCCTTGTAATTAACCACCAAGCCTCTTCCAGTGTAATATAAGCATCTTGCTTGTATAGCTACCTTAGTTTAAGGTAAGCTTTATCTTTGTGTATATAGTCGGGGTTCCCGAAAGGGAAAGCCATATGTAAATTACTTTGTGGAAATGAAGTAGTTTCCTTTCACATCCCTCGGATTAGTTCTTAGTGTGTTCATATGGAGCAAGGTTTTATGCTAAGTACTCTATAGGAGAAACCTCTGCAGCGGATGTAAATTCCAACCGTTTTAGGCATATAATGTGTTTGCCGTCTTAGGGTGGTGTGATGCTGGGAGAAGTGTTCCCTTAGGGTGGAACTGCCTGGAGTGACGATAAAAAATTGCCTTATACGACCTTACTAAGTTTGTCTAGGGGAAAGTTAGCTACTTTTGAAGCAAATTAGTGTAACATATGGTGAGTACTGAGTAGGATTACACAACTATTGCTGCACAAACCGACTGTCATACTGGTCTCGCCAACCTACAAAGATCCTGCAAAAAATTACTATTCGAAAACTATTCACGCATATTAATCACGAATACTATTCACAATACTGTTCACTATTCACAAATACTATTCACGCACGAATACTATTCATAATACTATTCAAGAATATTATATTCAGCAAAGAATAGTAAGAGAACTCAGAATATTATATCCAAGAATATCATATCAGAACCAATATCATAAGCACCCGAATATCAAGGACAATATTGGTGCTAAATATATATATCTCCTAATATATTTGAAGGTACTCAATATATATTAAAGGTATTCGAATATAATATTGAATATATCTGAATATATAAGTCACGAATATATTCTAAAGCTCGAGTTCATATCTCAAAGCAAATATCGCACATACTCATCAATATATCATCCTAATAACTATATCACTAAATAATGATTTACTTCAGTTTATATTATCAGTATTTATATTCCGCATTTACTTTTTTATGCTTTTACTACTGTTTTAATATTTTAATTTTGTATATTACTTACTGTTTTATTTTATCGCATTTACTGTTGTTATATTTGAATAGTTCTTTCATAATCCGCTCAGAGCAAACCTCTTGATGGTGTATATATATATATATATATATGATGCCGGTTTTAATAGCACAAGCAGCCACTACTTGGAGACCTTATAGAGAAGAGAGATTATGAATGGAATGGTAGGACGTACCTAGGACGCAAGGTAGGAGAACTTGACCGGCATGAACACAGTTACACAGACAAAGGTGAAATGAATGGTGAGAGATAGGTGAAGAGGTGTTGTACTAGTTTTTGACTCATTTGGTATTGTTTTCGAATACAATACACACCAATTAATAAATAATTTGTATGTTAATTGTAGCTTTACAAATTAGCCTAATCTTTACAAATCTGAAAAGTTAATTCTAACCAAGCCCCATCCGAACCACATCCAATGTAAGCCAACCAAGCACAAAGCTAGAACCGGCATCAATAACCATCAGTATCCATCAGAGAGCATTAATCAAACCCACCATCCCCATTCATTTTTGTCAATCTGAACCCACAGCATGAACTAAACAAGATGCATAGAATGCACATACACCAATAGCCCTCAGTTTACATCACAGAGCAAGAGGACTATTAATATGAACTAATTATCAATTCAATTTCAGCATAAGACTATTAACATCATTGAGCAGTTCAACAGCTAGCAAGGTGCCACAAGCCAACAAGCATCCGCATGATCATTGCATTCATTTATATTTATGATTTCTCTACTTCTCTCTACATGTATGTATTACACATTTACAGTACTTCTCTGCCATCACCATTAGCATCAACCAACAACCAGACAACATCAAGAAGATAAGAAGGGGACTTACGCGTTAGTGGGAGCTAGAGCCGGAGAGGTTGGAGGCGTAAGGCAGGTCCGAGGTGGCGCAGCGAGCCGACGGCAAGAGGGAGGAGCTGGAGCTACGGCGTAGGGAGGAGGTGTTGGAAATATGCCCTAGAGGCAATCATAGAGATGATTATATTTTCTTATGTTCATAATATTGGATAAAATGTTATCTTGTTCCAAGAATAATATTGTTGATATTGATTATCAAGTATGTGACTTGATTGTGAAACTCTATATTTCTGCGATAATTATTCTTATACGATCCCTGGTCGGAAACATATGAGGACACATATGAATAGACTAGCATATATATTGGTTGATGACTATGTTTCACGGGTCATGGATATGGAGATATCAAACCAATAATATGGACACATGTTAGAGAACATGATGTTGGATTAGACCCACCTTGAGACACTATTGAGATTGTTATAATTCTATGTGTCGTTAGTTGGTCTCAAGCCATGTTGATGTATAATCCTTAGACCTGAGATCAGCATGGTTTCCTGCATATGTAATAGCACTCTTAGGGGTTGCCAAACGCTACACTGTAACTAGGTAGTTATAAAGGTAGCTTTCGGGTATGCTATGAAACATGCAGAGGAATGTGACTGGTAGGATATGGGATTTGCCCCTCCTAACATAATAGGAGAGATGTCTCTGGGCCCCTCGTTGTGGTCGGATAAAGAAAGTGCATGGCCATGCCACTAGTAGTCGAAGTGTTCGACCACGTAAAGTAATCCGACACTCGATCGAGAAAGTATTGAACAGTCCATGGATGACACAATATCTCACCTGGAGTTCAACCAGACATCGTGAGGCAAAGGGAGTATACACGAGTAGGTCGCTTAGTTCGAACAGTTACGAACTGGTCGTATGGAGATACGAGCTGGTCGTAGACTAGTCGAACGTAGTCACAGGGTGGTCGTAACCTGGTCGTAAGAAATTACGAACTGGTCGTGACCAAATACGAACTGGTCGTATAGAGATAGGACCTGGTCGTAAGTGATGAGGACCTGGTCGTAGATCATATTGCATTAATGTTCGTCTGATATAATTTATGTGTATTCGGGAATCGTTATGTTCTGCTAGGAGCCGCTACGACTCTTGATCGGAAAGGGTTTTCGAGTAACAACCGATTACGCATGAACCTATAGGGTCACACACTTAACGGGTTGGAACAAACCAGTACGAATACGATTCGACAAACGTGTTCAGATAAGATCCGTCACGAGCACTATATAAGGAGATGCATGAGGCTGTTGGGAGGTACGCGTCAAACACTACTGAAACCCTAGCCGCCATCTTCCTGAGAGCTCTACCATGCGACTTGGTGCTAGCACACTGACGTACGGTTGTTCCTTCCCTAGACGTGTGGATACCGTAGAGGCGCTACTACGACTGTTGCGCTTGAGGACGATCCACGATCTTCACAAGGAACTGCAGAAGTTGCTGGAGGAGACGATCGACTCACGAGGACACTGGACGATCGACTACGACCACTACATCGACGCGCTTTACGTTGGACCAGGCTGCTCCAATCCTTCTTCCACTGCTCTGTGCGTCTGGTGGTAACGATCTGTGATCATCTACTTGCTTGGCTTCCTAGTTTGCATGGTAGAATTTTTTGATTTGTAGCTATCGTAGCCTACCCCGTGGCCCAACACATTCTATGTGTGCACGTGCACCCACTATCCTCACCATCCACCTTTCTTCGAGATTCGTGTCGTCCTTCTCACTCTTCCTTCCCTCTATCTCCCCTCTCTCTCCCGGCTTGTGCCGCTAGATTAGAGCTGCATCGTCGTGACCTCGCCTTAGCCGGATTAATCGAAAACCCAGTAGCCGCTACCACCGTAAACCTCGCTGAAACCTACACATTGCTGTCACACGCCGAAAATGTTGTGCGCGATTTCCAGCGGGCATCGGTGCGGGGTTTTCGGCGTAGACAGCGAGGTTTTCGACCTAGTGGTGGCACCGCAAGCGGTGCAAGGTTTCCAACACGGTAGGCGGTGGATTGCGGCAGCTCAGTGGTGGACGGGATCGTGCGCGGCAGCACGACCGGAGGAGGAGGCTGTTGGGATTAATTGCTCAAGCCTCTCTCTCTTGGAAACCAATCACTGGTCTTTCTCGGATCTCTGGATAAACACACACAGAGGGAAACGAATACACACAGAGAAGAAACTCCTTGGATTGAATCACACAATCTCTATTGGTTCTATTGCTTATCTCTTCTTTAACATGAATTACACGGCTTAAATAAGCCTCATGCAGATAAGGTCACATGACCTGTACTCCACGCACCCACTAACTCTACTAAGACCTATTCTGATGCCACGACCTTCTGGAATCTCTCCACACGATCCAAAAGACTCAGCCAACTTATTTGACTCAGACTAGCGCTTCACTGGGGCGCTCCTCTTACGAGTACACTCGATGCTACGACCACGGCACTTCGACTGGATGCTCTTTGACTGGATGCTACGACCACAAAGCTTCTGACTACCGTAGCTTCGACTGCTACAGTACCCTTTTTGGTCATTGTAGCTACGACTGCTAAAGTACCTTTACGACTCATCAGAGCTGATCGCTATGTTGTCCATTTACCACCATCGTAGCGGGCTGCGACCACGGCGCCGCAGCTCCTACGACCACGACTATTGTAGCTATGACCACTGTCATGCTGCAGCCCTTTGCACGTTGCAGATATTGGCGCCTCCGTCCGACCGCATCTCACGGCTTAGGATGCACTCCGGATCAAGCCTCCATACTTGTACGTATCACACGTATTGTCGTGTGCTTCTTCTGGTGTCACACACTACTACCATGCAAAGACCTATACAACACGATCAAAAGACTAAAGTAAATATGCAGATACAAACTTTGTCAAGATTAATTCCAACAATTTCCCCCTAATCTTGACTGACCACACTTCATGAGTCTTCATAGAAGAGCTGGTTCATCATCACTCTGAACTCCACAAAGTAGCGCTTTCTCCTCCTTTCATTTCTCAGGACACTCGTATGCGAAGTGACCAAGCTCTTGGCAGTTATAGCACATCATCTTGGTTTTGTCAAACTTTCTTCGACCACCACCACTGCTAGTGTTGCTGGAGCCCTTTCCTTCTCGCTTCGACGACCGAGTCTCCCACTCGGCCTTGGTGAGAAGCAGATGCTCCTCGTGACCGTTCTCGCGCTTGCGTATCTGCTCCTCGTACACTTTGAGGCGGCCAATCGCCTCCTCGAATGGCATGGTATCCACGTCGAAGAATTGCTCAATTGCAGCAACGACTTGCAAATACTTGTCAGGAACCGAATCAAGCAACTTCTTCACAAGTGCGGTATCTTCCAGGGTGGCACAAAGACCACTAACTTGCTCGCTAGCCCACTGATCTGTCCAGCAAACTCATCGATGGAATCGCTTTGCTTCATGCGCATGGCCTCGAATTCACTCTTCAAGGTCTGTAGACGCGCCTTCTTCACTCGATCGGCGCTGAGATACCTCATCTTCAAGCTCTCCTACACCTCCTTGGCTGTCTTCTTCTTGGAAACCTAGTGGAGCACGTCTTCGGGAATGGCCTGAAAGATGCACGCAAGTGCCATCTTGTCCTTCCTCCTTTCCACGACCACTCCAACCGCGGGTTCGATCGCCTCCCAAATGTCCTACGCCTCCATGCAAGCCTCCATCTTGATCGCCCAGGTAGAGTAGTTGGAGGAGGTAAGCATCGGGTATTGGAGAGAGACGCCTCCCTCCCTCGTCGACCGCGCCGCCGTTGCCGCCGTTTGCTCGGTGGTGGACATCATGTTGAAGCGAAGGTACTTAGGCATACACTGAACTGAGAACTCAGGCTCTGATACCAATTGTTGGGATTGAATCACTCAATCCTCTCTCTCTTGGAAACCAATCACTGGTCTCTCTCGGATCTCTGGATAAACACACACAGAGGGAGACGAATACACACAGAGAAGAAACTCCTTGGATTGAATCACACAATCTCTATTGCTTCTACTGCTTATCTCTTCTTTAACAGGAATTACACAGCTTAAATAAGCCTCATGCAGATAAGGTCACATGACCTGTACTCCACGCACCCACTAACTCCACTAGGATCTATTCTGATGCCACAACCTCCTGGAATCTCTCCACGATCCAAAAGATTCGACCAACTTATTTGACTTAGACTACCGCTTCACTCGGGCGCTCCTCTTACGAGTGCACTCGATGCTACGACCACGGCACTTCGACTAGATGCTACGACCACGAAGCTTCTGACTACCGTAGCTTCGATGGCTACAGTACCCTTTTACGGTCACTATAGTTACGAGTGCTACAGTGTCCTACGACCACTGTAGCGGCTGCGACCACAGCGCTGCAGCTCCTACGACCACGACTATTGTAGCTACGACCACTGTCATGCTGCAGCCCTTTGCACGTTGCAGATATTGGCGCCTCCGTCTGACCGCATTTTATGGCTCAGAATGCACTCCGACTCAAGCCTCCATACTTGTACGTATCACACGTATTGCCATGTGCTTCTTCTGGTGCCACACACTACTACTATGCAAATACCTATATAACACGATCACTACATGCAAAAGACCAAAGTAAATACGCAGATACAAACTTTATCAAGATTAATTCCAACAGAGGCATCTCAGCGAACGGTGAGAGTGAGAGAGAGGATGGCGCACGAACCTTGGAGCAAGGGCAACGTTGGTGATAGAATGTGCAGGTGCACATGTACAGGGGCGTAGACAGAATTGCTGCAAGCCTCGGGCCGGCCCAAGCAATTTTGGTCCAACATCTGATTTCCCATAGCAATTTTTTCCATTTCCTTTGTGATTTTTTGGCTGGGCCTCGGGCCATTGCCCGAGAGACCCGAGGCCCAGTTCCGCCCCTGCACATGTATGTATCTAGCATTTTCCAAATAAGTAGTAGTTTCTTCACGTTGTAACTAACGTTTTGTTGCATGATGTACGTACGTATGCGCGCGACACAGGGTTGTGACGCGTCGGTGCTGCTGGACTCGACGCCGGGGAACAAGGCAGAGAGGCAGTCGCCGGCCAACAACCCGAGCCTGGACAGCTTCGAGATCATCGACGACGCCAAAGAGGAGCTCGAGAAGCAGTGCCCGCGCACCGTCTCCTGCCCCGACGTGCTCGCGCTCGCCGCGCGCGACGGCACCTACCTCGCCGGAGGCCACGACTTCCCCATGCCCACCGGCCGCCGCGACGGCCGCGTCTCCCGCGAGGAGGACGTCCTCCCCAACGTGCCCCACCAGGGCTTCAGCACCGACCAGCTCATCAAGAACTTCGCGGCCAAAGGGTTGACCATGGCCGACATGGTGACGCTGTCGGGCGCGCACACCATCGGCACGTCGCACTGCTCGTCCTTCACGACCAGCTCTACAAGTACCACAACGGCGGCGCGTACGGTACCGACCCGGAGATTCCGGCCGCCTACGCGGCGTACCTCAAGGCCAAGTACCCGCCAGCCACGGCGGCGCAGTTCGACCCCACCATGGTGCAGCTGGACGTGGCCACGCCGTTCCGGATGGACAACCAGTACTACAAGAACGTGCTGGCGCACAACGTCGTATTCGCCTCCGACCAGACGCTG
Source organism: Phyllostachys edulis (assembly GCA_036346405.1). Classification (NCBI taxonomy): domain Eukaryota; kingdom Viridiplantae; phylum Streptophyta; class Magnoliopsida; order Poales; family Poaceae; genus Phyllostachys; species Phyllostachys edulis. The sequence continues at coordinate 96,913,096 of CM070546.1, forward strand.
CTCCAGAGCTCCGAGACGTCCGAGCTCGTCGAGTTCTACGCCAGGGCGCCGGAGGCGTGGGCCACCAGCTTCGCCGCCGCGATGGTGAAGCTCAGCCACATCGAGGTGCTCACCGCCGGCCTGGGGGAGATCAGGGAGAAATGCTCCAAAGTGAACTCGTACTAGATACATATATAGGTTGAGAGAATCACATGAATGCTTGTTAGCTTATTGCTTCCCTTCAATCGTATACTTGTTAATTGTTATATGTCTGGTTAATTTTGCTTCAGTATGTTTTACTTTCTGAACATGCTTGTTCACATGTTATCACTGCAGACTGGAGTACTGGACAATAAAATGTGTCCTTGATTTCTCAATTATGAGGAGCTTTATTCCATGAATGGGATCTGTTCACTTCTGACTTATGGAGCTGAAAGGGAGTTTGTATAGATTGAACACATGAAAATGGTTTGTATATATTTGTTTTTATAAATCAATTACAATAAAAATTAGTAGTCAAAGTTGTGTTTTGGGAATATGTCTATATCCAAAATGACATTGTTTTGTGACCGGGAGGAGTATAACACAAGATTCTTGTTAAAAAAAAAATTCTGAATTGCACTTTTAGCTCAAAATTAGATCAAAAAGGAAATTATGAATTACAGATATATGTATATATCTCAAAATTAATTCATTCAGTAAAATGACTGAACTAAAACAGAAAGGAAAGCTCGGAAGATTATACATAAATGACTCATTTACAGGAGGAACCTTCGATCAGTCTCAAAGCAGATAATAATGGATCCACTAAATTCCACTCAGCACATTTCCACTGAACAGTATCACATCTATTTTCAGAGACAATAAACCCATCAATCAGTTAATCGTGGCGTAGTGTGTGCGTACTGTGCACAGACAATGTAGTAATTATCTTTTTCTTCTTTTTTTTTTTTTTTTGAACAAGACAATGTAGCAACTATCATGACCTGCAGTTGAAGTACCTGAGTACAAAATCACCATCTTCAACAGGAAAAAGGTAATAAATCCAGTTTTTGACCCCATTACTTGTTATGTATCCCAATCAATTGTCAGCTTAAAGTTCATCTTTCACCAATGCTAGAAATACCTCAGATCAAAAGCTTCCATGGTGTAGGTGCTAGATTTCATTGCTTCCAATAGCTTCTTGAGGAGTATTCATCACAGTTAGGCAAACTGAAAGTTTGGAAAGACACGATCACCTGCCATTTAAGTCAATCAGATTCAGCAGTCTGCAGTCGGCACTCAGATGGCAGCACCAAGCTTCTAAGAAGAGTCATACAGTTGGCAATTCCAGACGTGCAAACAAACGCTAGAGATACCACTAGCAAGCATGTCAAAATCATTCCACTAGCCTTTGGGCTTACAGGTCAAAGCCCAAGCACCGAGCTTCTTTTCGCCAGTGGAGCCAGCTCTTAGCTTAATCTCCTTTATGTAGTTTTGCCTGTCCTTTTCTACCTCTAATTTTGTACAGCTTCCTCCTTTTTGTTTGCTTTTGATTTGATTTTACTTTATTATACATGTTCAAGATCTTTTGACGCCGTTGGCGTTGTAATATCCTTTAACAACCATTTCAATATAATGGTCATAAGGTAGAGAATTCTCTACCTTTTTATGTCAAAAAAAAAAAACTAGCTAGCAGATGGTGAACAGAAAAAAATAATGGAAAATAGAGTTGGCCTAGTCATAGATGAAAAAACTGGACCACGTCTTCAGTGAAAGCAATGGCTCGTCCACTTGAATAATGAGAATTCATGCACCATTCTAATGTTTATCATATTTACTGCAGATGCCGACATACAAGAATGACAAATACAAACTAAATTGTGATCAGCTATATGCAGGTTTTAAACTGAAAAGGGATACACACTAAAAAAAATCAGCAGCAGATTGAATTTATTCACAACTGTTAAAAATGCTAGATCAAATGTGTGAAATTTCCTTTTCTTTCAAAAGTGAGTTGCCTATCTGATCAGCTATATATACATCAGACTGTGCATCTACAGGAACACCCCATTTATCGAAGTCCTGACAACCACCAACACCAGAAAACTGACAAAACAATCAATTAAAAGTTCAGAACTGTTTATCACTGGACCATCAGAGCTGAAGCTGAAAGCCTCACCACCATCTACGCTGTTCTTGTTTATCAATAGCTGTTTAGCACATTCATCATGTTGAAACTGTTAAAGCAGACATTCTTATGTATTACGGCTAATAGGAAAACTCCAACCAATCTTGGGGGGAAAAGACATTAGTTAATGCATAATATACTAACAATAGCTTGACATCTGGGGAGAACTACATGGAGACAGTAGATTCTATACATTATACTCTTATGGACAACAACGAAGAGATTAAGCAAACTTTCAATCTCAAAAATTGGAAAAGTGAGCCTCGTTGGCTAGAGAAGAACTGCAGAAGTAACAATAAGAAGTTCAGCACTACACAATACTTTATTGAGATGGACAGTTGAAGTTAAACGACTTCCTAAGCCAAACTCGCTTGGTGCATGGCACAGAACTTGTGATCTCTTTCATTATATAGGACATTTTTAATTGCTATTACAATATATTCCATCCAGTCAAAAAGAGTAATGTCCTAGAATACGTGTTGTACTGCAGTCACAACATAACAATTTTGACCAAAGATATTGTCTAAAATGTATGGTTTTGAAATATGAAAAATGATACTAATGAATTTGTCATTACACATACTTTCATAATAGTATACTTTTGTAACTCTTTCCGAATATATTATAGTTGACTTTGAAAAGTTAAAAATGTCACTCTTTGTAACTCTTTTGAAAAGTAATAGTATACACAAAAGTATGCAGACAAGGTGTACAAAGTGGTTAAAGTGTTAAACAACTTTATAACATTAGGTCTAGGTTCTTGCATTATCAATGTTGATAGGAAAGAAAGACCACATGGTAGTGTGGCGACTGTTTGAAGAATTATGTTGCAAAGGTACCAAAAGAGACGGATAAGCAATATATTTGTATTAGATAAGCGAATTGAAGGAAGGTTTATGAGAAGATAACTTCCATCCAACTCCATATAAGAAAGACATGATGATTATTGATTGGAAGATATAATAAAAATGCCTGATTTTCTTTTCACCAGAAATGTTTGAAACTTTGAATGAAATAAAACTCCTCAGTGTTCATGTGGATAATGTAATCCAGAAAGGGCAAAACATTACTTTTTGGCAAGATATCAGACATCAAACAAGGAGATAGCTTTTCAGAAAAGAAGACAAATGATTGTTCAGAAAAGTGCAACACAGCTAACTTGCGCCAGAAGAGATGAAATGGCATGGAGGAGATACAATAAGATACAGCCAGAAAATGCAGCAAGAATACAACAATGCACATAGGACAGATATTTACCAAATGCATATGTAGATTGAAGAGAAGGATTGATTATCTACAATCCAGAGTATAGTGAATTTTCAGTACAAGTACCAGCCAGAAAAAGGGTTAAGGCGACTACAAGAAACAGAACCATCAAAAGTGCAACATGCTTTCAATGAAATGCTGTTAATGCACTCACAAAAGATAATATGAAATAAAAGGGAACTTCTGACAAGTGATAAGTATTGCATGGGAAATGTAGAGTAACACAATGTTAATAGTAAGTTAGTAACCCTCTGGACCCTCTGTCAGTTCAGTTACACACACTGGTTTTGCACTGATGTTTGATATCTTCCATGGTGCTGTTAATCTATGGTAATTTTCCCACATGGTTAAACTTGTCTGAAAAATGCTTGTAATCCATTTTGGTTTGAGACACCCTGCCTTCCCCTTTCAAAAGATAGGTTGTATACCAAACCAAGGATGAAGTATTCAGAAAGAGGTGAGCTAGTATCCTTCAGAGCACATGGGAGTGCTAGAGACCAGTGTTATGAGACATAACTTGGGGAGGATTTGGGCAAGCATAGGTGTGATGGAAGAGAAATATCGTCTATGATGTCCAATGGGGAAGTAAGGAATGAAGCAAGACTGATGGCAAAGCTTATGTTCACATTTAAAATATGCACATTGAACCGTAGCCAAACCAATATATCGAAATATCAAACATGGTCAAATTACAACAGCATGTTTCACTCAAGACAAGCTATTTTCCAAGTTGATTTCAGGTAACTCGCAAGCATAGTGCTTTTTGCATAGCCCCAGATGGAGCTACAAAAGTCTGATCTTGAGCCTTTGAGGGCAAAAAATGCAACCATTAAACTCACAAACCATTTGAGAAATGAAAATGTGTGATATCCCATATAGTTTATAATGTATGCAATCCGACTGGAAATATTTAACATAATTTTGTTGTCTAGAATTTGAGTAATCTAACTATCAACATCTGTTAAGTCCTTTACTGTCTTACAGAACAATAGTCTATGCTCCCCTAGTATCACATTTGCTTAACCACCAATGTCTGTTAGGGGCAACAAAATTCTGTCAAAATTTTCCGACTTGCTCTAAAAAAACAACACCTGGATATGGTTTGCAGTTTGCACATCTAGTAATCATCTACACAGAAATGGGGCATGGCAACCCCTTTTGATAGGTCATCAAAAGGAAAGTTCTGCATTGTAATGTATTGTTATGTGCTTTATAGAGCACAAACATATTACTGGCTTATTAAAGGAAAATGTCATATCATATGTGTTGTTTAGTATTATAAGCATGTGGAGTTGTCTAGAGCATGGCATGATGCAAACTTGTTCAGATAGTTCAATAAATGGGAAAGTTTTCAGTGATCAGCTTACAAAGAATATCCTTGAATCTGAATGTTTGCAAAGGTTCCAAAACAAAATCCATCAGTATCCTTCCCAATCCGCCAGTTGAGTTGACTGACAACAACAAAGGTTCTAATGAAAACCATTAATTAAAATGACATGAGTGAAGTGATAAACCATAAATCAATAAAGGCTCTTTCGCCACAAAACTCTTAAAAAAAAGCCAGATCATCCTAAAACCTACATTTCAGTCTCATTTCAAATACAAGGTGGTTGGAGATTAATCCACCGCCTTCTTTATTAACAGCCAAATGATAAAATTAAGAATCTGGTATCTGGACAGCCCATCTGATTTCCTTGGTCACTGTCCTTCAGGTCACACTGACCATAGAAGCACAATGAAAATCACAAGCATGACTCACAAGGCCTCTCCTCCTTCTGACTCCTGTTGTGCATAATCATATTCTTTGTCCTCATCTTCATCCTCAATATGTGTGGCAACTTTGGCACCCCTTTGAGCCACATCCAACCTCTGTTTCTGCAGCTCCTCCCTCTTCCTCCTCAACTCCTCCAAATACTCCCTATGCCCCTCATCCATGATTGCCACGAACCTCTCCTTCAACTCAACCATTGGATCCCTATCCACAAGCTCCCCATTTTCATCATATGCCTCCCTCAATACCGCTGTCTTGATCCCACCCTTCAATGACACATAGAATATCCCCGGGTGTCTCGTGAACGCATTAGAAAATGCATTCGACAGATTAAAATCGTCGCAAAACTTCCCTATAATCGGCACTGCCATCCTCCTCTGTACCGACAATGACAACACCTCATGTAAAACACCAATCAACCTCTTCTCTGCTTCTGGCGATGCAGAGTGCAGCCTGGACGTGTCTGCATACGGTGACACATATGGCAACTCAAGCCAATCCCTCAACCACTCCCTCATCTCCTTCTTGAGGTAGAATCCCTTGGGCAATTTAACCGTAAAATTCGGCCTCGGTCGTATGCCAACGACATCGGCCTCCCTGTCAGCCCTCAATTCAAGCACCGACTTCGCCAGCCGATCGTCCCAAGAAACCAGCTCAAGAAACGCGTTACCGGACGCGTCGGGCCCGGGGTCGCCAACGAGGCGGAAGAGGTGGGGGGTACCTCGGGACCAACGAGGCTAAGAAGTCGTCGGGGAGGCCGAAGTCGCGCTTGGCGGCGGCAATCTTTGCGACGGGGAGGGCGCGCGTGGAGGAGATCATGAGGAGCTTGGCGAGCTTGGAGGCGAGGAGCGGGGAGTGGAAGTCTTGGAGGCGGGAGGCGAATTGGAGGAAGGAGAGGAGCTGCGGGGAGGGGGAGACGACGGGGTCGGGAGGAGGGGAGACGGAGAGCAGGGTGGGGTACCGGCGGAGGAAGGTGGTGACGAGTACGGGGAGGCCTATGCGGTGTCTGCGCTTGGAGAGGTAGCGGAGGAGGAGGCGGCGGCCGGGGGAGAGGAGCACCTCGCGGACGAGGCGGGAAGCGAGGCGGAAGCGGCGGTCCCGGACGAGGGCGGCGTCGCGGCGCCATGGGACCTTCAGGGAGGAGATGCGGCGGACGAGGCTGAGGGGGAGGAGGCGGTGGGCGCCGCAGGCGGCAGCGGCGGCCGGGAGAAGCATGCGTCGTGGGGGTTTAAGGGAAGTTTCGAACGGTGGAGTGGAAGAGAGTGGGTACTGATTATTGAATCAGGGAATACACTTTCTGTTCTGGTTTACGTATTATTGAAATATGTCTCCGCTTTCGGCGTGCAGATTTTGTGGGAGTTTTCCTTCGTCTGTAGTTTTGACGGAATATTGACCAGCGTTATGAAAAACGGTATACCCTCGGACTGATGGAGTAACGCTAAGCGATTGATGGCGATACGGCCAATAAATCAAAATTATGTTCTTAATAATAAAATTATTTATATTTGAAATTAATTATAAACATTTTATTTACACAAAATTATAGTATATTATCACTCTACAAAACATCGTTTGCCGTGATTTACATTTTATAGTTTACAATTCATCTATGTGGCACATGCTATAAACACCATTGCACAACATCATAAACTAATTTATTGTAATTGATGAGTACAAATTAGCTATTTCAGTATTCAAACGGAAAACAGATGATTAATAGAAAAACGACCGTTTAATTGAATTATGCGGCCAACTAATCGTTCAACGGTGTTAACAGCGCTCTGATTATAGTATTTGAGATGATTTAGCCACTGTCACCAACTAATCGGCTGACGAATACTGACTACTGCACTGCGCTTCTGATTAAGAGTTACAATCTTCTAATTGTCCAACTCAAACAGCACAAATATAATCACGCTTTGGTTGTTCAATGCAAGGCTCCATTTGCAACACAAAAATTTTATAGCATTTTCGCAGGAATTTCACAGGAACAATTCAATATCCGCAGAATTCAGAAGAAAAAAAAATCCCATATTCTAAACGGGCTTAAACTTTGGAATGGTCATTCCGGGCGAAGGTCAGAGACAAACGGAGAAACTCAGAAAATGTAATGCGGCTAACATATGCCTACCTCCCTTAATTATTATTGTGACGTTCCAAAATTTCAAAAAAAATGCATAATAATTTATCGCAAAATCCTTTAAGTTCGCTTTCAAGTTTTCGTTGTCCTTTTCCGAGTTGCTTTGTGCTTTTTCCGTTTCTTTTGGGGTTTTATTCTTGCCGGAAATCCTTTTTCTCTCCAAAACCCCAGAAAACCCACTCAAAATTCTAAAACATTTATTTTGGCCATCTATAAATCATTTCTTATTATTAAGCCAGCCCTGTAATCCTTCCGTAGCCTAGTCCATGGCCGTGCCCGCCTCCCTTCTTGGGCCTCCACGGCCTGCCATCTTAGTCCAATGCTCACCAAATTTCCCACGCCCCGCTTACACCGCCACCTTGTCCAATCACCAAGGCGCCGCATGAAAGCCGTCTCCGTCTTCCGTCCACGTCGTTATACCAGTATCGCCGCCGTTTGTGCCAAGCCGCCACTGTCGCATGCCCACAAGGCCGTGCCGGACGCACACGCAGCCACCTGCATGCGACATCAAGCGAGGGTATTGTGACTTCTCTGATCCCTAGGGATGGGAGTGGTTCAGGCTGATCCAATTTTTTTCCATTACGGGCTAAAGGTGTGACCTAAAAGAACATAGGGGCAAAAGGTCCAGAAACCTATTGCTCTCTTGGATCAAGTCGGTTGACCCCTGACTGCTTGATCAGTCATCCTCCACGGCTCCACGATCTCCACAGCTAGATAATATTCAGAATTCATCACGAATGCCATGTAGTCCAAGTGGATCATCACGTGGTGCTCCACCACCGCTCGGGGGAACATCTAGGGCCAAGCTGTGTTACAAAAGGCCCGGTCTAGGCGTTCTCTAATATAGCCCACTGCTCTTCTCTGTTTGTTTCTCCAGGTGAATAAATCACCAATGTAGCCTATATCTGTTAGGCTGCAATCTGCAATCCATCAGAGCAGCATGAAATGCTTGCATGAAACCTGGCGGCCAGGGTCATCCGCGATGTGCTAGCCAAGGCGCTAGTGTTCTTCTACCCGCTTGCAGGCCACATCGTGGAGCCGGAGACCAAGGGCCTCACCATCCGGTGCACCGCCGACATCGTCTACTTCGCGGAGGCCGCTGCAGACTATAGCCTAGAGGACGTGCGGTTCCTGGAGCGGCCGCTACTGCCCAAGGAGGACCTCGTCCCCTACCCCAGCGACGATCGCTGGGGCGTCGAGCCCCACAACACCATCATGGTGATGCAGGTAAGCACGCCGTGATTCCTAAGCATCATCCGCGCGAAATGCTTCTGGTTTCGAATCTTCGATTGCGTGAGTACTAAGTAGGACTAGATCTGGGCATGCGCAGGTAGATCTAGGGAGCTAAGATGAGGAGAGCAGAGGTGAGAAGTCAAAACCTTGGAAATGGTGGCGTAGTGGGAAGCTTGGAAAAAGGGTCGACCCATATGAACCAATGGGTCATCGGTTCCATTCTATCCATGTCATATGGATTGCCCGGCTGCCCCTAAAAATCGAATTGGTGTGCACGGGCAGGATTGGGTTGATCCGCTCCGAACCACTCCCATCCCTACTGATCCCTTCGCAGCGCAAGCCGAAGCAGAGAGGAAATTCCACCGCTACAACTTCACCTCTACTCCTCTATCGAAGGTGCCACTGCGACCTCATCGCCGTCTTGGGAGCCGTTGAGCCGCCGCCTTGTTCCTTGAACCACTGCTTAAATACACTAAAATTCGTCGTCTATGTTGCCCCAAAGTTGTCAAATCTTGATTTGAGTCTTAGAATTTGAAGATTTTAATTTAGCGAGCCGATTTTTTACAATTCTAGATTTAATTTAGTGAGCTGATTCAATCCTACATAGGATCTTAATTTGGTATAATCTTAATACTCTTATGATTCTACCAAAAAAATTGTAGGATCATTATCAACATTTACATATGATTCTACTCGATTCTACCAATCCTAGTAATTAAATATAAATACTTACTAGTTTATGTCATTCCATTTGTAAAATTTCACCTTTGATAAATTCATATATATTATTATTAGTATAAAAACAAAAAATATTTTCATTTGGAATATATTTTATTAAATAAAGTTCTTTAAACTACAAGTATAAAAGAATATCATTCTTGAAATACATGGCATATTTGAATATATATATATATATATATATATATATATATATATATATATATATATATATATAAAATCAAATGGCATCTTAGATTATACCATTTGATCCTACGATGTGATCCAGTCTAAGCATCTCAGATTCTATTCAAGATCACGATGACAATATAGGTTGCCCCTCTCCTGAAATCAAGTTTACCCTCATCCTCCCTACTCCCCTATGACTCAGTTGGGCCTCTCCTTCATCGACAATGTCACCGGAGTTACGCTACTAGTTTGTCATGCCACCCACCTCGTAGTCATGCCTGCCGGTGCAATGCTCCAAGCCTTCCCTCGCCGCGCCTTCCACATCATACCCTCCTTCTCGTTGCGTCAAAGCTATTCTCTACCTCCTAGGCCTCCCCTATCCTCTGTGAGACGCCAACACCAGGCTCCACCGCGCCGCTATGGCCCTTGCTAATGCCAGCCCTCCTCGATGCACCCCAGGTAAGGATGCCACCACTTAAGGATTGCACGTATCCACGTTGTGTTTACGCGCCCTCTATCTAGGATGGAGGATCGCCGGAGTTCACCGCCAGCCGAATTTTCTTGGCCGCCACCGTCGCCCTCGCCCACCCGTTCCAGCCACAGCCGTCGTTCCCACTATCTCCCTTCACCCCCAAATAGATCTTATTCGCCCGGGAACACACAATGCCCACATCCGCATCGCCATTCCACCTCCAGAGCATCGCCGCCAACTGCACCGTAGCCTGCCCTGCTCTGTATTAAGCAAGGCGAGCCACTACGCCTTGTGTTCGCTTCTGTGCGCACTCAGTAGAGCCAAGCCAACCGACCGAGTTCGACCCGAGCCACTTCCATTTGGTCAAGTCCAATCATGTTCACCAAATCAGACTCGAGTCCGACCGAGCCCAAAGCGTAGCGCCCGAGCCAGACCGCGCAGGACCTAAGTCGGATCTGAACCTGACACAAACCCCGGTTCAAGCCATTTTTGGCCGGTTCATTCTGGTTTAACTTCGGCCGGTTCGTTCTGGTTTAACTCCGGTTCTCTCTTATAGACTAACTCTAGGCACTGTAGATCCTCCAATGACATTGTTCATCATCCTTGATCAATCCAAGCCTTCCTCCGGTTCTCTCTTATAGACTAACTCTAGGCACTGTAGATCCTCCAATGACACTGTTCATCATCCTTGATCAATCCAAGCCTTCCAAACCATTTCAATCACTGGTTTTCTCTCTCGAAAGTCATCTGGTCGTGTTTGCTCTCTGGTTCTCTGAAGTAAACAATTTGTAAAACCATAGTAGAACCACATGAACTAATGTCCATTGTCCTTCACCAGTTTCAAGTATTTCGAAACCATCCACATCATTTTTCCCTCTCCCTTGAGTGTTCCAGCTCCGTTCTCTTTCAATCTTTTGTAGTGTTCTTTTGCAAGAGTTTGTAGCCATGTTGGTAGGCTTATTTGGTGTTATGTGTCGTGTGTGTACGTTAGATTACACAAGAAGAGAAGCAAAAGCTACAGCCAAGATGGTTCCTGAAGGTTATGATGGAGCTGGAATTGAGATGGATTTAGAAGAGTACTATGAACAGGATGGAGCTGAAGTGAATCCCAAGAATAGCAATGGAGTGGATCCAGAAGGTTACGTCAGAGTAAACGACAACTACAAGTCGCAAGGCAAGCCACGATCCTTTATCATATTGAATTCCTATTAGTTGGGAATATTAAGTATGAGTTATTTCCTGCATTATTTAATTCACGATGCTATTTGTTGTCAATTACTTTTGAATGATCATGTTTGGTAGTTACTAGTTAGTGCCTTTAAATATGTCGTATACATGCCATCCTTGATAAATATCTGACCCAATCATCCTTGTTAACCCTAGAGATAGTGTGTCATACTTTAGATTAGCATAATACTATAAGAACTAAACCCTAATCATTTATCACAACAGTTGTCCACCATCACGAGTTGATGTGTCGGAGTCTATGCTCATTATGACGTATTAAAATGTGGATCACTCGTCGAGAGTGATATTTTGAAAGGTAGCTATGGACAAGGATGTTGATTGCCTTGTCCAAATCTCATTAAAGAATAGGGACCTTATGCCAAGTAATAACATAATCAATCGCACCAACCATTTGATTGACTCGTCGAACTGACCTAGTATACTACCTACACTAGCGACTTTCAGACGACAAGTGGTGACCTATGGCACCAGACCGGTATGGACTATGTACAACAAATAAAGGGATCCCGGGTGAGGTAGGTACTGCTATTGTGCTTTGGTGAGCCTAGTAGAAAAGGGGGGGGCACCCATCGATGAATTAGTGGAAGTGGTAGAATGGCCAGTTATCTCAACTCCGTCACACACTGTCATGTTGCAATCTTATTGACCTAACAGTATGATGTTGTGATATCTTGTGGGTAAAGTTGGGCAAATTCTACAAAGGTTCTTTCCATTCAGACACGCCACGCTTTCGGCATAATGAAGCTACTTTTTTTGGGTGATTCCAACTTCGAGGCATAAGTAGTCTTTGGAAGGTTAAAATGTGGTGAAATGGTGATGATGTTGAATCATTACTCAATACTTTTGAAAACCATTTATAACTTCTCTTTGCTTTGACTAAAAATTCTTTATCAAATAAAACTATATGGGTACTAGTCGGTGATAGGTCCAATGAAAACCCTCCTTATCAGACATCCTTTGAAATCCCTTGCACTATAAACATTTACCATTGTGGCTTGTTGAGTACGAATGTACTCATTCTTGCATAATTTGGTTCACGCAATTAGTACTATGAGGAAGAAGCACTTGAAGGAAATGGGAACAATGGAGGTGAAGGTCATACATTTTAGGTTACGCCTACACTCAAGTGCAGCATGTGGGTGTGCTGTCGTTTGGATCTTCTACTTGTAATATAGCTGAGTTTGGCCTGGAGGCCCGTAAAACGCTATAACTAATAGGTATGCCATATTTGGTGTAAGAGCTATGTTATCGTAAGAAGGTATTGTTTATCATTCTGTGTTCAACTAAAATCCTGGACAATCGTAGGAATACATGATACCAGTTTAAATCCGGGTGTCCCACAATTATCCATTTCTAATTGACCAGCTTTCAAGTTTGGAAAGCCATGAGAACATTGGCTCTTTTTTTAGAGAGAAGAACATTGTCTCTAGTACCAACTGTGTTAGGATAGCATTCTTAGATTAATCAATCTTATGATACACTAAAAATAATCATTAATGTCTGCTCCTTCAAAAAGTAACCAAATCATAATCTTGTTCTTCTCTTATGTTTTGGAGATAAACCTTACAAAACTTCAGGGAAACAATACGGATATGCCATGCTGTTTAGGCTAGCTATACGCCTACCTAATGCATATTACAACTGTTTAGGACAATGATTCAGTTCCAAACAGTTGTCTCTCTCCACATCCCACCATGCATCCAATCAAAATTGTTTGAAACACATTAAAGTTGTACCATTCCAAATGAAACTTGTTAAAATGAAATACATTAGTAGCTAGCTGCAAGATGATGAGATAAGCTGAAGAAAGGCATGAACCAACCTCCACGGCGCCTGCCTAACAGCAAGACCATCAGGTAAACTTTGCATGCCTTTTCGAGATTCTCTCTATCTCTCTCTCTCTCTCTCATGACCGATGACTGATGTACCAGAATGATTATTCGTATCAGGGTTATAGGACGGAGAGATCCTTGGACGTATTTTCAGTTAGGGTAGTGCATGCATGCCAGCCGTTTCACAAAGGGAAAGGTTTCAAATTTTGGAACGTCAACTTGTGGACACATGAAACTATCTCAAACAATGTATATTGCATCACATTTGGATTAATTCAACATAATCTGAAAACCAACAGGTTTTGCTATTAGCTGGATTTGCATTGGCTGCAACATAGAGACTCTGTAAGCAAGGCTTTATAAATGTTGTTACTACCACTGTAGTCAAAAACTTGTTTTTTCTCGTCTTAATTACTCTCCTTACTTGCTGCATCCTGCAGGTCTTGTTAGATGTTGCAGGCATCCCTGTTCTGAACTTATGGTGCTGAATATCTCTACTGTAGCGCCCAATCTAACCACGGCTGATATTTTGTACCCTTCTTAGCTTCTTCTTTCCGTGTACAGTAGTTCTTCTTTTCGTCAGAAGAATAACAGCAGAAAGCTATAACAGTGCTGATTGTCGGATTTGATACAGTTGTTTTCCATAAATTATCTGTAATCCGTTGTACTGAATTCTACCTCCCCCTATCTTAAAATGAAATGGCAGCCCCATTTGTTTTTTTAAAAAATCTCCACAGAGAATTAATTATGATGCATGCCGTGTTATAACTTAATTATTTAAATTTAAGTAACTTTTTCTTGCTAATTATGCTCGGAATGGTTTTGGGTCAAACAGTTCCCAGGAAAACATGGCAAGAGCTTGACTTAACACTGAATTTTACCTGGTAAGACTTACACCTAGCAAAATTATTGTTATAATAATTTAGGTACTTCTTATTTGGGCTGAAATAGGAAAAATATAAGATGCTCCATCACCATCAGTTCGTAAAATATAATGAGCTGCAGTTACGTTGGTTGGTTGGCACTTGAACAAAAGAAAGAGATATACTCTATTTGTTGCACTCAAATACAGTAAACATTGCACCTAACCATCAACCAATTTGTAAAAACTAAAATCTAAAATACAATACCCTTCATCTAACCTTTGTTCTTTTTTGCACAAGGTAGCTACCCTCTTCTCTGTCTCTCCTCCATGCTTCAGAAAAAGATAGGCAACCGGTGTGGAACAAACCAAACCCTGGTCTCTGTGTGTGGGTACAGGGCCATGCCTTTCTGAATCCTGCATGAACATGTACCACTAAAATTGTCAGTGTGCGGTGTATGGCAGGCTTTTGTTCCTTTGGAGGGGAGGTTGGCGGGGCCCTCCTGGGAGGAATCTCAGTAACAAACATGAGTCGATTATCATTTCTATCGGTCCCCGATAGAAATTCAAACCGGTTTCGAAATTTGAAATTTGGATGAATTTTGTCTAAAAAAAATCAAATTTCTTGAATTTTGTTCAATTGATGAATGAGTGAAGTAATACAAGCCCATCTGAATCTTGCTACCATGCTAACTAGCTCAGTTGATGATTTTTGTTCGAATTTGACTTTTTTTGAATTTAAAATCCGAAAAATTCAATTTTTTTTTGAAAATTTCGGCCAAAATTGGCCAAAATTTTCCGATTATCGGTAATCTCGGCTGTATCTGACCACCCCGGTAAAAAATTTATCCTGATAAAAAAAACCCTGGTAACAAACCACCCTTTTGTACAAGTGTTCCTTTCGCTCTCCCAATCATCGCTCTCCCAATCAAGGAACCAACAGCTTAATTTCTCCTACCCAATATCACCTTCGCTAGCTCCTTTTATATACCCGTCTCCTTCTCCTCTCCTTTGATCCGTTCAGAGCTTCATATCTCTAGGAGGAACTCAACCAACCTAGTTGGTTCATTGTTGCGGTGTTGCAGACTTGCAGTTACTCTGAAGAAAGGTTTGGCTTGTTAACCTCATCGCAATTTGGATATACTTTGGAGTTCAGGCTATTCATTGGACTAGTATATCTTGCATGCTTGCACTTGCTATCTGTTCTTCTTCTTTTTTGTCTAGATTAAACCTTGTCGTATTACTTCCAAAGATTACACCATGCTGTGACTTTACAACAGAGTTCCCTCAAAAGTTATGTACATGTTCTTGTGGTGCTCTTGCAAATTTACTCATGATCTTTAACTTTGTTTTCCCTGAGTTCCTCTTGTCCTTTGTTTTGCAAGATTGCAATCACATGCATTTCACTTCACGTACTGATCGACTCTTGTGGGTTTGTGTTTCAGTGCAAGGATGTATCACCCACAGTGCGAGCTCCTGATGCCCCACGAGATCCTGGACTTGGACGTCGGCCACCAGTCGCACCTTGCCGCCTCCGCCGCCGCAGCCATCCCGGGGGAGCTCAACTTCCACCTCCTCCACTTCCACGACACCGCCGCTGCAGCTGCTTCCACCACCGCCGTCTCGCCGCAGCCCACCGTGGACTACTTCTTCGGCAGCACCGATCAGCCGCCGGCGCAGTTCGAGCAGCTGGCCCCCCACCACCAGACGATGACCATGCTGCGAGACTACTACGGTCATTACCCCACGGTCGATCCGTACCTCTGTGGGCCAATAACCGGGTCGTCCCTCGTGTTTGGCGCCGCCGACGACGAGTCGGCATACATGGTTGGCCCCTTCGAGAGCTCCCCGACGCCGGGGACCAGTGGCAGCAGGAAGAGGAAACGGGCATCCGGAGGCTTCCATGGCGGGCCGGCCAACGGCGTCGAGAAGAAGGAGAAGCAGCGCCGGCAGCGTCTCACCGAGAAGTACACGGCCCTCATGCTAATCATCCCCAACCGTACAAAGGT
Source organism: Phyllostachys edulis (assembly GCA_036346405.1). NCBI lineage: Eukaryota > Viridiplantae > Streptophyta > Magnoliopsida > Poales > Poaceae > Phyllostachys > Phyllostachys edulis. The sequence goes on from CM070546.1 coordinate 96,928,984, forward strand.
ACGTACATGCCCTACTGTCGTTGTACTAACGTGGCATTGATTCTTGTTTCTTGGCACGGTCGAAGTGTCGATCTCTTCTGTTCATCGATCTCATGTTCATTTTGTGATTCTCTTTTGGATGTATGTATAGGAGGATAGGGCGACGGTGATCTCGGACGCGATCGAGTATATCCAGGAGCTCGGGAGGACGGTGGAGGAGCTAACGCTGCTCGTGGAGAAGAAGCGGCGCCGGAGGGAGCTGCAGGGGGACGTGGTGGACGCGGCGCCGGCGGCGGTGCTGGCAGCGGGAGAGGCTGAGAGCTCGGAGGGCGAGGTGGCGGTGGCGTTGCCGCGGCAGCCGATCCGGAGCACGTACATCCAGCGGCGGAGCAAGGAGACGTTCGTGGACGTGCGGATCGTGGAGGATGAGGTGAACATCAAGCTTACCAAGCGCCGCCGAGACGGGTGCCTCGCGGCCGCGTCGCGGGCGCTGGACGACCTCCGCCTCGACCTCGTCCACCTCTCCGGCGGCAAGATCGGCGACTGCCACATCTACATGTTCAACACTAAGGTCTCCATTGATCTCTTAATCTGGAATTCATGACCTTCCAAGGTTCATATGCTATGCATATCCTCAAGAATCAAGATATGCAATTTTTAGATGATAATTTCTTTTTCTTGTTTTCTTTTGTTGATTTGGATGCAGATTCATCAGGAATTTCCAGTGTTTGCAAGTGCAGTGGCCAGCAAGCTGATAGAAGTGGTGGATGAGTACTAGCTAGCCATCCTACCGATGCAAGTTTCTACAATATTGCTAGCTAGGGTTCTTGGATGCACGAGTAGTTCTTTTGGCTTTGATTTTAGGCTGTGTTTGGTCCAATGATTGATGGAGAAACATATGTCTGGGTCTTTTGATATAGCAGGGTTGTTTTGATCTACTTGATAAATAAATTAGCATGTTTGCGATTATATGTAATTGAATGAATTATTCATGAGATAAGCACTTATGCATGAAGTGAGTAGGTTGCACTTGCAGTTGTAGACTGGTATAGATCTGTATGAAATTGGTAGGTGAGTCTTTGTTGAGCTGTGACTTCAATTTCCTTATGATATTGTTGTGTGGTTCGGTAGGAACTTAATACTACCTTTTATTATCTTTTCTCCTAAAAGCTGCTGCCTGCTGTGTTATCGTCTACTTGATTCTACAAATTAAATTAATTTATATTTGTCATGGTCAGTAGATTAGGGTTAGTGCGATACATACTATCGTAAGTACATATTTTCAGTAAGTATTGCTCTCTGGGTCTCTTAAAAGAAAACAATGAAACTGAAAAAAATTCAGTAGTACGCTTCAGTACACTGAGTTGGTGGTTCCCTGCATGCAGGCAGTCGCCACTCGCAAGCACATTCAGATATGCTCTCTTTTCTTCCCCCTGCAGCCTGCAAAAGCTTTGACTTGGTTTTGGTCGGTGCACTCGTTACTGTACGTGTACATGCATGTCATATTCTGCCACAGGCCACTCAATGCATACTTTCGGATGTACAGTATAGTATACTTATCTTAACATGAAGATTGCTAAGTAACTACATAAATATTTTCACAAGCATAATTTGAAGATAGCTAGCAGCAACTTCTTTATAATTTAAAGAACCATTTTTTCGCATACATGCAAGGGTCCTGAACTCTGCTCTAGTATAATTTGCATCACCATCACCAAGTCCTGAGCACAGTTTGCATGCATCATGATTCATGCATACCTAGCTTAGCATTAATGCAAGATGACGATAATATTTATCATCATGTGTCAGCTGAAATGTTAGCTTAAGGAAAGGAAAATACTGGTCTGAAAGAATGGTTAGGAGTATGCTAATATAACGTCCCATCGCCGTCGTCCCGAGCGTCACCGGAGCTTGCCAGATCCGGACGTCCGCGCTTTGTGGCTGGCTGGTGGCTGCTGCATGGTTGTGGTCCTCCTCCTCGGCGTGGCTGGCCGGGTCTGATCACGGCGGCGCACCCGCACCTAGCTGGCCGGGCCTGGCCTCGGCCGCGTGGGGGTGAGTGGCTTGGCGGTTGCGGCGGCACGGACGTCCTCTGGCTGCTCGGGCCTGGTCTTGGGCGCGTGGGGTGAGTGGCTCGGTGGATGATGCGTGGTCTCGGGCGTGCGGGGTGAGTGGCTCAGTGGATGACACGTTGGCGGTTACGGCGGCACGGATGTCCTCCTTGTTAGTTATAATCTTGACATGTAATTTTATTTAGAGTCAAATGTTTAAGTTTGGAGTTTTGTATGTAGCAGTAGGTGTGTGTGTTGATTAGAGAAAGAAAAGCCGTGCATTGAGTGGAGAGGTGCACAGCCTGAAGAAGTGGTCAGCATGCATGCGTACATATGAAGGGGAGTGGAGAAGGTCCAAGTTCTATGCCTGGCAGTCGGTTGAGTTAGTAGTGTATGCATGAATTAATTGGTTAGTGGAGTACTGGTTAGTGGCTCACAGCGCATAGGAAGTGGGTAGGGTTAATTGTTTGCATGGAGTCATTTGTAGCTATTTAAGCATTTCTTTCTAATGAAATACATGAGTCATTTGAAGAGAGTCACTTGTCTCCCGTGAGTGTATTTGTCTCTTGAGAGAGATAGAAAATACAAGAGAGTGTGAAATCTTGAGAGATTTCCAACAATTGGTATCAGAGCGAGGAGATGCTGCACGGTGATGGTTCGTCAAGTGGTGCCGCTGCGAGTGGCGGCTTCGGCGAGGCTCTAGTATCCGCAGCTGACAAGGACGAACTATGCGGCATGGGCGACGAGGATGAAGATCCTCATGACAGCTCATGGCGTGTGGGATGCGGTTAATCCCAAGAGCTCATCCAAGGTTGTTGATGAGAAGAAGGATTAGATAGCCTTGGTCATCATCTTTTAGGCCATCAACGACAAGACGTTGATGCGAGTTGCAGAGAAGGACACCGCACTTGATGTCTGGACGGCGCTGCGCTCCATGCACGTGGGCGCTGAGCGCGTCAAGGAGGCGAGGATCCAGTCCCTGCGCTCGGAGTTTGATAACCTTAAGATGTGTGATGCAGATTCGGTGGATGACTTCGCTACGAAGTTCACGATGCTTGTTGGCCAGATCCGAGAACTTGGAGAAACAATGGAAGAGAAGTATGTCATGAAGAAGCCGCTACGAGCCATTTCCAACAAGTTCATCAATGTTGCTTCGTCAATGGCATTATTTGGTGACATCAACTAGATGGCTGTAGAAGAGGCCATTGGATCACTAAAGGCGCACGAGGAGCTTCTCAAGGGGCGGGACACGTGGACAGAAGAGCAACTTCTTATGGCAAGAGGATATGACTCGTCGCGAGGATGAGGGCGCGACCATGGCCGTGGTGAATGGCGCAAAGATAAAAGCAATGTGCGTTGCTTTGATTGTGAGGAGTTTGAGCATTATTCTTATGAGTGTCCAGCGAAAAGAAAGGAGGAGAAAGCGCTTCTTACTAAAGCTCATAATGATGATGAACTAGCCTTTCTGTGATGATGCGTGAGGAATGGCATGTCAAGATTAAGGGGGAAATTGTTGGTTATAATCTTGACGTGTAATTTTATTTAGAGTCAAATGTTTAAGTTTGGAGTCTTGCATGTAGCAGTAGGCGTGTGTGTTGATTAGAGAAAGAAAAGCTGTGCATTGAATGGAGAGGTGCACAGCCTGAAGAAGTGGTCAGCATGCATGCATGAAGGGGAGTGGAGAAGGTCCAAGTTTTGTGTGTGGCAGTCGGTTGAGTTAGTAGTGCATGCATGAATTAATTGGTTAGTGGAGTATCGGTTAATGGCGCAATGCGCATAGGAACTGGACAGGGTTAATTGTTTGCATGGAGTCATTTGTAGCTATTTAAGCATTTCTTTCTAATGAAATACATGAGTCATTTGAAGAGAGTCACTTGTCTCCCGTGAGTGTATTTGTCTCTTGAGAGAGATAGAAAATACAAGAGAGTGTGAAATCTTGAGAGATTTCCAACACTCCTCGGCGTGGCTGGCCAGGCTTGGTCTCGGGCTCTTGGCTACACGTGGTGTGCGTGTGGCTAGCCGGGCCTTGCCTCCGCCGCGCGGGTGAGCGGCATGGCAGCATGGACGTCCCCTCCTCATGTTGTTGGCTAGGCCTGGTCTCGGCCGCACGTGGCTGGTCGGTCCTGGTCATGGCTGCGTTGGGTGATTGGCTTTGCAGGTGGTGCATCTGCGGGTGTGGTGGCACAGAAGTCCTCCTCGGCGTGGCTGGTTGGGCCTGGTCATCGGCGCATGTGGATGGCAGGGTCTGGTCACGGCCACGTAGGGATGAGAGGCCCGGCGGCAAGTTACGGGTGATGTGTCAGTGCGGCATCCTCCTCGGTGTCTTGTGTAGTGCTAGTTTGGCGTTTGGCCCTAGCCCAGGGAAAACACTATCGCCGAAATTTCAGTGGTTATTGGTGAAAATCGTTGTTATCGGTGGGGCTCAATAAAAAAAAATGTATCGGCCAAAAAAATTCAGGCCCATTTGAATGTATAGCCCATCCTAACAGCCCACTTTTTCCATCTTCCCATCCCAACAGCTCAGAATGCCCTAATGGCGATTTGGCTTCTGGTGAATCCAATTTCGGCGGTGGCTCTATGTGCTCTTGGCTCTCTGCTGCGATTGTGTTTTCCCTGGCCATGAGCTCCTTCGGCGGCGGCTCCTCTGTGTGAGGTGAGCTCCTGAGTACTGTTTCCTCTCCTCCCTATCCTTCATCTCCTTCCTCTTCTTCGGCATCCCTGTAAGGACCATACAGCTGCAACCTCAAACGGACTCACTGGTCCTCTTGACCTTGGACATGTAAAGGAGCTTCTTGTTCTTGGATGCAGGGTTGTTGATCATTAGCACAATCTTGCTGGGCTCGCCAACCTTGAAGCTGCCCTTCAGGATTGGTTCCTCATTCGCAGGAACCTTCCTTGTTTTCTGCACGATGACGGTGTATCCGCCCTCCGCGTCGGGGGTGAACTTCGCTCTGTAGCTCACCTCCCAACCAAGCACCCGGAGCTCCCATACTATTGTGGAGTTCTACAACGATTGCACATTTCGTATACAAAGACAATAATTAATATCAACAATCTATGCAAACTATTCGCTATATGTCATATACAGTTTACAGATGTCTGGTCCTTGTTCGCTATATGTCATATACAGTTTATAGATACCTCGTCCTTACAGTCCGTGATGAACCTGTTCCAGCTGAAATTTCGCTGAAATTTTGTAAAATTTTGGCCATTTTTTGGTCCATTCCAGCAAGCACAAATTCACAAATTCAAATTCCGATTCAAAATTTTCATCCGAAAAAACAAAAAAAAACCCGATAACCGCCGGTTTCCAGTTCTATCGCTACCCTCCAATAAAATTCTTATACCGGTAGTGTTTTCCCTACCCTAGCCTGGTACGTCTGTGGCGATTTCTTGGTGTTTCCGATGGGGACTCTTGTAACATCTCAAAATCCACATTTTGGGAATATATAATAGAAATGCATTAGGAAAATAATTTTGATCATTTTACATATGAAAATATAACCATGTTTGAATTTTGAACTTTTGTTTAAAAGCAAATAATGAAATTCATACAAACATGCACTCAAAAGAAATTTAGATAAAACGGAATAAAAATAGTTGAGAGAATTATTTTGGGCATCATTGCTCAGGAAAAGATTTACTAAACAAATTATGAGAAATTTCATTAAGAGTAACAAATGCAATCACATAAAACAGAAGCTTGTAAGATTTTTTTTGAGAAAATCACAGATAAGATAAATTCCTTAGATTTTACCTAAGTAACTACACTAGGTCAAGAGCCCTTACAAAAAATTTCATAAAATTTTGACTTCGTTTGCTCAGTATAAAAATTCAGTAAAACCTCAACTTTTAAATCCAAAAACCCTCACCTATCTCTCTCTCACCTCTCGCTGACGGGTAGACCCCACCGGTAGGGTTCTTCCTACATGCCCCCTTGCACCTGTGCCAGCTTCGCCTGAGTGCCATGGCTACGCGCTGCACGCTTGCGCCAGCGCGCCAACCACTCGTCCCTGGCTTTGACTAGCACGCCTCAGCTTCCTCCTCGCCAAGATCGCTTTCTTGCTCACAGCACCCATCCCCGCCTCGCTATCCCATTGTCGGACCCCTGACGTGGAATAATCGAAGACTTTATGTGTCTACCGTACTAGTCCCATGACCAGTGGCTAGTACACACATTCACATATACAAGGTAAAACAAAATGGTACTTAACTTAAGCGATTACAACATTTACGTTACAAAGGCCGACCAGCCAAATGAGACTTAAGTACCAGAAGTAACAGAGTAATAGAAATAATAGCACAAGTCGCCGATGGTTGAGGCGATGAGGGTGGTCATTGATGGCAAAAATGGAATGCCCGAGTGACAAGGATGTGATGAGGACATCCCTTCCACCGTTACAACCATACCTATTGCTTCTACCCTTCCACTTGATATGCAAGGACCAATTACTAGAGACATATACACTATGATTTGTTCTTTACTTTGATACTAACAATGACAGGTTCATGGTCACAAGGGGAGAATAGTAGGCCCAACATTGAGAAAGATGCACCTCTCACGCCTCGCACGAAAGACATCATGCAGTGCTTTTCACGCTTGCTGAATCAACATCCGGAGCATATTGAGGGGGTTCTAGATCGCACCAATAACGATCTTGCTGCGATGGTTACATGTGTGGAGCAGATAGAGAGAGCTCCACCTCCTGTTGCCGCCCCCACTGCTGTCAGCGTTGCACAAACGTGCCGTAACCCATCTGTTGCTAGCTCATGGGCCGATGAGGTAGAAGATGAAGCGAACCCATATGTTGCTGATACGGAGTCCGATGGTGGTGTCATTCCCAATAATGATCATGATCGCTTCAATCGACAAGGTATGAGAAGAGGTCCACCACGTGAGGTACGTGACCATAATGATTCACTTGGTAAAATTAAATTTACTTTGCCTCCTTTTGTTGGTAAATATGATCCTGATGGTTATCTCACATGGGAGTTAGTAGTAGACCAAAAATTTGCATGCCATGAATTTCTTGATAATAAAAGGGTTAGGGCTGCTACTAGTGAGTTCACAGATTTTGCTTCTATTTGGTGGAATGAATTGTGCAGTAATAAACAAAACATACCTAGAACTTGGGATGATATGAAGAGAGCTATGCGAGCTAGATTTGTACCATCATACTATTCTCGTGATTTGCTTAATAAATTGCAACGCTTAAGACAAGGTAGTAGTTCTGTAGAGGATTATTATCAAGAATTGCAAACTAGTTTGTTGCGTTGTGGTTTAGAAGAAACTGAAGATGCTAAGATGGCTAGATTTTTGGGAGGTTTAAACCGTGAAATTCAGGACATACTTGACTATAAAGAATACAATTCTATTACTCGTTTGTTTCATCTTGCTTGTAAAGCTGAAAGAGAGGTACAGGGACGTCAATCCAAAAATAAAGGAAATTTTGCAGGTTCTTTTGCAGGCCGCCCAACTCAAAGGCAATCAAGAACACCATTTACTCCCTCCAGCCGAACACTTGCACCTACAAACTCCTCCAACAGCCAGCGTCCATCTACTTCCACTACACCATCACGTGCACCGGAAACAAGCAAAAGCATGGTACAAGCCCCCGCACAAAAGTTCATCTTCAGTTGCTTCAACAGGTAGAGCACGAGAAACACAATGCCATCGCTGCAAGGGCTATGGACACATGATGCGAGATTGCCCTAGCAAGCGAGCTCTCTTGATAAAGGACAATGGTGAGTATACTTCAGCTAGTGACATTGAGGAAGAATATGCTATGCTTGCAACTGACCCCGCAGGTGATGATCACGAATCTGAGCGAGATGAGGAACAATATGGTGCTGAAATTACAGACAAGTATTTAAGCCTTATAGTGAAGCGTGTACTTAGTGCACAAATGGAGCATGTTGAGCAGAATCAATGCCACAATCTGTTCCAAACAAAACTTGTCATCAAAGAGCGTTCATGTCGTGTGATCATTGATGGAGGAAGTTGCAACAATTTGGTGAGATGGACATGGTTGAGAAGCTTGCATTGACCACACAACAGCACCCTCGTCCATATTACATTTAATGATTCAACAATTCTGGTAAGCTGAAGGTAACTCCAATTGTGAGAGTATATTTTTCTATTGGTTCTTATCATGATTATGTTGATTGCGATGTAGTACCTATACAAGCTTTCTCTTTGTTGTTAGGTAGACCTTGGCAGTATGATCGAGATACGGTGCATCATGGTAGAACTAATAAGTATACTCTCATGTTTAAAGAAAAGAAAATCACTTTGCTACCCATGTCTCCTGAAGCTATTTTGAAGGATGAATTAGAGAGAGCTAATAGACAAGAGGACAATAGCAAAAGTGAAAAATCAAATTGTAGCTAAATAACTTGTGAACCAGAAGAAGAAAGAACCTAATGCTAGGAAAGGTGAAATTAAATTGAAAGGTTCTGTTTTACTTGCTACCAAGCATGATATTTGTAAGATGGAAGAAAGCAAATCTGGTTGTTATGTTTTAGTGTGCAAAGAAGCCTTGTTTTCTTTTGTGGATATGCCTCTTTCTTTGCCTCCTGCTGTTGCTCATATTTTGCAGGAGTTTGCCGATGTGTTTCCAAGTGACATACCCCCGGGGCTGCCTCCAATTCGGGGAATTGAGCATCAAATTGATTTAATTCTAGGAACCTCGCTTCCCAACCGTGCGCCATATCGAACCAATCTAGACTAAGGAAATTCAGCGTCAAGTGCAAGACTTGCTTGACAAAGGGTACATACGCGAAAGCCTTAGTCCTTGTGCTGTTCATGTGATTTTGGTACCTAAGAAAGATGAATCATGGCGTATGTGTGTTGACTGTAGAGCTATAAATAATATTACTATTCGATATCATCATCCTATTCCTAGGTTAGATGATATGCTTGATGAATTAAGTGGCTCTACTGTGTTCTCTAAAGTTGATTTGCGTAGCGGATATCACCAAATTCGCATACAGTTAGGCGATGAATGGAAAACAGCATTCAAAACTAAGTTTGGATTATATGAGTGGCTAGTGATGCCTTTTGGGGTTAACTAATGCACCTAGTATTTTCATGAGATTAATGAATGAAGTTTTGCGTGCTTTCATAGGAAAATTTGTGGTGGTATACTTGGATGACATATTGATCTATAGCAAAACATTAGAGACATATTTGGAACATTTGCATGCTGTTTTTAATGCTTTATGTGATGCACGTTTATTTGGTAACCTTGAGAAGTGCACATTTTGCACCGATCGAGTATCGTTTCTTAGCTATGTTGTTACTCCACAGGGTATTAAGGTTGATCAAGCCAAGATCGAAGCTGTACAGAGTTGGCCGACTCCTAACACAGTCACACAAGTGCGGAGTTTTCTTGGACTTATTGGATTTTATCGATGCTTTGTCAAAGATTTCAGCACCATTGCCGCACCGATGAATGAGCTTACGAAGAAAGGTGTTCCTTTTATTTGGGATCCTACACAAGAACAATTGTTTCAGATTTTGAAAGACAAGCTTACACATGCACCACTTCTCCAACTTCCTGATTTTGGTATGACTTTTGAGCTTGAATGTGATGCTAGTGGAATTAGACTTGGAGGTGTGCTTATCCAAGAAGGTAAACCTGTTGCATATTTCAGCGAGAAATTAAGTGGGCCTAGTTTGAATTATTCTACTTATGATAAGGAATTATATGCTTTAGTTCGGACATTAGAGACATGACAACATTATTTGTGGTTCAAAGAATTTGTTATACATTCTGATCATGAATCATTAAAGCACATTCGTAGTAAATCAAATCTGAACCGTAGACATGCTAAATGGGTTGAGTTCATTGAATCATTTCCATATGTCATTAAACACAAGAAAGGAAAGGATAATGTTATTGCTGATGCTTTATCTCGTCGTTATACCATGTTATCTCAACTGGATTTCAGAATTTTTTGGTTTAGAGACAATTAAAGAGCAATATGTGCATGATAATGATTTTAAGGATATATTTTAGAACTGCAAAGGCAGCAAAAGCTGGAATAAATTTGTTGTGAATGATGAATTTTTGTTTTGTGCTAACAAGCTATGTATTCCAGCTAGCTCTGTTCGTCTTTTGTTATTGCAGAAGGCGCATAGAGGAGGACTCATGGGACATTTTGGTGTCAAGAAGACAGAGGATGTTTTGACCGATCATTTCTATTGGCCTAAGTTGTGGCGCAACGTTGAGCGCTATGTGTCTCGCTGCACTACATGCCACCAAGCTAAGTCACGTCTTAATCCACATGGTTTATATATGCCTCTTCCTGTTCCTAGCGTACCTTGGGAAGATATTTCTATGGATTTTGTTTTAGGACTGCCTAGAACAAAGAGGGAAAGGGATAATATTTTTGTTGTTGTGGATAGGTTTTCGAAGATGGCAAATTTCATACCTTGTTATAAGAGCGATGATGCTACAAATGTTGATGAGTTATTTTTTAGAGAAATCGTTCGACTCCATGGAGTGCCCAATACAATTGTGTCGGATCGTGATATGAAGTTTTTGAGTCACTTTTGGAGAACACTATGGGCTAAATTGGGGACAAAGTTGCTGTTTTCTACTACATGTCATCCCCAGACAGATGGACAAACTGAAGTTGTCAATCAGACATTGTCCACTATGTTGAGGGTTGTTTTGAAGAAGAACTTGAAGATATAGGAAGAATGTTTACCTCATGTGGAGTTTGCTTACAACCGTTCGCTGCATTCAACCACAAAGATGTGCCCTTTTCAGGTAGTATATGGATTTATTCCTCGTGCTCTTATTGATTTATTACCTCTACCATCTTCAGAAAAGATAAACATTGATGCTACACAACGTGCTGAATTGATTCTAAAAATGCATGAGACAACTAAAGAGAATATAGAGCGAATGAACGCACAATATAAACTTGTGGGTAGTTAGGATAGCAAAGAAATAACATTCGAACCTGGAGATCTTGTTTGGTTGCATTTGCGCAAGGAGCGGTTCCCTGACTTGAGAAAATCAAAATTGATGCCTCGAGCTGATGGTCCTTTTACAGTGTTAGAAAAGATTAATGATAATGCATATAAGCTGGATCTGCTTGCAGATTTTGGGGTTAGTCCCACATTTAACATTGTAGATTTGACGCCATACTTGGGAGAAGAAGATGTTCTTGAGTCGAGGACGACTCCAATTCAAGAAGGGGAGGATGATGAGGACATCCCTTCCACCGTTACAACCATACCTATTGCTTCTACCCTTCCACTTGATATGCAAGGACCAATTACTAGAGCTCGTGCTCGTCAACTAAATTATCAGGTAACTTCGTTTCTAGGAGTTCATAATTGTTCCATTGAGGATGGATTGCTACCTAAGTCTTGTGATGTCATTCTACTCAGGAACAAAGGCAAGGGGAGTACCACTACTACCACAACAAGTCAGATTAGTTCAGAATCAGCCTGACAGCACCAGCTTAAAACATGCATAACTTTCACATACGGAGTCCGTTGGAGATCCACGAGTACTTGATGGAAAGCCTATTTCATCCTCTTCCAACGGATCTGGCCTCACCTCTAAATTACTTCTGTACGGACTGCAATCATCAAAAGAAGATATCATATCACCTGTTTAGGCTAAATTGGGCTTTGTAATCGTACTCAACTTGGCCCATATGCCGGCGGGCCACCCAGGGGGCGTTTACTGTTCACATGAACAGTAAACATGATTTAGTACCACCCCCCTTAGTTCTATTAGATGTGTGGCTCCTCATCCCCTATTTAAGGAGGCAACACCCCCTCTAGTTTTCTTGGATTTTGTTTATATTTAGTTTGCCTTTGTTGCAATTTGTATCTTTTGCGTGTGTCGACTAGACCACCCAATCAAGATCCTTATTCAAAATCCCAACTCAATTCAAATATTTCAATTCCTATTTGCAATTTTAGATTGCTTTATCTTGTTTTTGCGTGCTTCTTCGGTGTATGCAGGAATCGACCTTCATGGTCAGGTTATCCGGGTATTCGTGCACGGTTGATAACGACTTGTCAAGCAGTTCAGCGATTGCGTGGTTTCGAGCTTTGCGTGTTCGTAGCCAGGATCATGAGAGTTGAGCGACTACTACCGAACTTACCATCTCATCGAAAGATCGGGCCAAAACAGGACCTTCGTGGTTCATCAGGATGCTAGGGGAGGTCTTGGAGTGGCCAGAGACGCGCTGAGGCAGGCGCGTGACGGCAAGCGGCGGACGGCCATGGGAACGAAATAGCGCGGTGGCGCTCGGGGGTTCTAGGGGTCAGAATGGTGGAAGCATGAGCATACTTAGGTCATGGGGGACTCACCGGAGTGGTCGTCGAGGACAGGGAGATGCCAAGGTGAGTTGGCGGCGGAAGCCTCCTACGACGCAGTCGGTTCAATGTGGAGGGGTCCCTAGAGAGAAGGAGTGCACAAATTAGACGTAGGAGTAGGTAAAGGGGAAATAGAGGACACTCATGGAGGAAGGAATTGAGCTCGGGCTCGTTAGAGGAGGCGCGGCGGCAGTGGCGGCGGATTTGGACGGACCCGAAGAAGAAAGGAGGCGCATGGCGCTCCAGTGGCGCAAACTCTGAATTGATTGGGGGGGGGTTTAGGCTCCTCGTGGTGTGAGGCACAGCATGGCACGGTCAGGGATGGCTGTAGATCAACAGAGCGGCCGGAGAGCTTGGAGCCTTGCTCAATTGGAGCTCGGGGAGGAGAGGAAATGGAGAGGGAGAAGTAGGGAGAGGAAGAAGAGTATCAGAGGCATTCATGGCTCAGCTTAAATAGGGAAGAGGGCGGAGCATTGGGTAGGAGAGCCTGTGGGTGTTGTGGCAACATGCTCAGGAGCAGCGACAGTATGGCACGGACGTGGCGACCAGGGACGCGGCAGGGGTATGGGCGAGGTGTGGACGGTGGCATGGGCATGGAGGGCGAACCTAGGGGCGGGCTGGCAAAACCGGGGGAGGCTCCGGTAGCATGCGCATGCGCACAGGCGTGTGTCCAAGGAAATGGCGAGTGGCTTGGTGCAGTGGAGAAGAAGGGCTGACGGGTGGGGCACACCCGTCAGTGGAAGGGAGAAGTTTTGATTTTCGAGATTTTTTTTCTTCAGAAAAGCTGAGAGACTTGGGAATTTATTTGACACACAATATAAGTCTAAAAATTATTAAAATTTTATGGGAGGTTATTCACATAGCTTAGTTCATATTGTAATTTTTGTAGAATTTTATTTGTAATAAATTTTAATCTAAAAATCTTTTAATATCCTGTTGGTATATATTTGTATTGTTGGATTTGAGAAGAGTTTCACAACATGTTTTGAATACTTCTTATTTTATTGACAGTGTAATTTCACCAAGTTTGTATTTTTAATTATCATATTATGTTTCAGGTTGTTTTTAATTATCAATTAGGTTTGGGATTTATCATCTCTTATTTTAATTTCATAATGAGTTTTGAATTTCTAGAATTTGATTCGCAATTTCTTTATTCAAACGAAAAGCCTTGCAAATAAAATCTAGAAAAGAAATTGTAAATAAAATCCATCAAAAGTTTTTAAAATATCACATTTTCATATTTTTAAAAATAAGCCCAAATTTCGGGCTGTTACACCCGTTAGCGCCTCCGAGAGCGTTGCTGCCATTGCCCGCAGGTACTCCCCCCCTGCCCTCACGAGTTCTCTGCCCCCATTGCCTATAAAAAGGCCACCAAAGCTTCCCTTCTTCCCTATCCTCGCCATTCCCCACCTTCTCCCCTCCTCCACTAAGCCCGAGCACAAAAGAGAGCGAGCTCCATTTCTGGCAGTTGCATTGCCACTACGCCGCCAACACCCTAGTGAAGCTCTTTCTTATTATAACACCCCAGCCTACATGAGCCTGGAATGCTACTAAAGAAAACATAGCAAAATTATAAACTAAGATTTTTCTCCACAATTCGGTAACATCTCATTTGTATCTTTTAACATTTGAGGAGATTAAAAAAACATATAACAACAATTCTAAATACGATAATATAGTAACAGTCTTAAAGATATCAATCACAAGGATTACCATGGAGTCCATCTGACACTTCTACAATTAATCAAAAACAACTTGAGGGGTGGACATAAAAACAGAAATATTACGTTCTAGAAATCTCCAAATTTAACTTAAGTTGCTGATTTATTAAGACTGATGTTTAATGAAGTGAAGAGTACATCTGTTGATTCTAGCCCTTCCCATATAGGATATCCTCACAAAGGGTACCTAAAAATAATTAAAAAAACAAGCAACAAGTGTGAGTCCAAGACTCAGCAAAGTACAGCTAAGACAATAGACTAAATCTAATAATCAAACTTTACTTCCATCTCAATCAATCATTCACAATAAAATCACAAAATTTCAACTAACTTTGCCATGCAATGCAAATGCCGCAAATACACATACTTTTCTCTTTTGCATATACCGATAATACGGAGTATGCATCCGTCGATGCATACCCATGCCTGTGCCTTCTATCACAGGGACCTCAAGCCCATACTCCACGAGTGTGGGAACCTCTTGCACATCTAATACATGATGGAAACCTCAAATATATCAATGCTTGGCTACCACATAGTCCAAGACTCAAGGATAGTATAAAGATGCACATTATCCACAACACTTAATCAACATATGCATATATCAACAACTGTAGGACTATGAATAACAAATCACATTTGCAAAGCATTAACATTCCATGAATATTAACCAACATATGCATGTAACATCAACTGTAATGCTATGAATAAGAATTCACAATGGCAAAGCATTAACATTCCATGAATATCAATCAATATATTCTACCCACTACTGTACTTGTCTCAACCGTGTGGAGTAGGATGACGGGAAGAGGATGCTATCCCCGGATTCACACCCCTACCTGAACACTTTAATTGTAATATCCCACTTAACTAAATAAGTAATCAACAAATTAGAGTAAGTAATCAAGAGCTAATTTAGAAAATTTGGTAGGAGAAGTGGGCTTTCAGCCCATGGCCCAACAGGGGGATTCAGCCACTTAAAGGGGCCAAAGGGGTAGCAACCCAAACCCTTGCCTCCTGGTACTGTAGCACCAGTTACTGTAGCACCCCCTAGTGTCTTCTCCCCCAATCAGAGCCGCCACCCCTTGCCCTTCCCCTTGCGCACCTTGTTGCCCTATGCTGCCAAGTACTGCCGACTAGAAGCAAGAAAAGGAGGAAGAGAAGAGGGGAAGGGAGAAGGAAGAGAGGAAGAGGGAAGGGAGATCTCACGGATTCTTGAGTGGTTTTCATTGCGTTCATCAAGGGTGACTCCTAGATCTCCTTTGCTTTGTTTATTATTTTTGTGATTCGGCGATATCGGGTAGCAGATCGGTTGTTTACAGTTTGTAGTGCGTTGTAGGTTTGAGATCTGAAATGGTGAATTTTGGATTCTTCGCCTTTTAGAGATTTGTGGGTAACGTTTTCAGATTTCCATAGAATCATGGATCATGTCGTTTGGATGAACGGATCTAGAGTTATGGATTTTACCAAATTGCTGTCCAGGAGTTCTGTCAAGATTCTGGCAGGTTATATTAATTGGATGATAAGAATTAGTTAACCAAACAATTAGAGGATCTCACTAACATGAATACTGTAGGTGATTTTACAAGGTTTCCAGAGAGCTAAAGAACGTAATTTTGGGATAAACGTACTGGAAGTTATGAATATTTTAGTTCTGCTATCCAAAATATCTGTCAGATTCTGGCAGTCGTAATAAGCTATTTAGTAAAAATAGTAAATGACAAAATTAGGAAAGCTGACCAACTATATTAATGTGGGTAATTCTGTAAGCTTTCCAGAAAGTCCAAGAACACCATTTTTGAGAAAACAGAAGAAAATATACGATTTTTTAGAAGAGGACTGCCCTGTTTTGGGACAGAACGATGTTCATGGGAAACGATGTTTTGGGTTGCGCTAGGGAGCGTAGATAATTATATACTTTTTTATATAATGTTGTATTCTTTGAAATGTCCCCTTAGTGTGGTTATTAAATTGTTCAGGTAGGGGTGTGAATCCGGGGATAGCATCCTCTTCCCGTCATCCTACTCCACACGGTTGAGGCAAGTACAGTAGTGGGTAGAATATATTGATTGGTATTCATGGAATGTTAATGCTTTACGATTGTGAATTCTTATTCATAGCATGACTGTTGCTGTTACATGCATATGTTGGTTAGTATTCATAGAATGTTAATGCTAGCGAATGTAAATTGTTATTCATAGCCCTACAGTTGTTGTTATATGCATATGCTGATTAAGTGTAGTGACTCATGTGCATCATTACACTATCCTTGAGTCTTGCACTACGTGGTAGCCAAGCGTTGATATATTTGAGGTCCCCGTCATGTATTAGACGGGCAAGAGGTCTCCACACTCGTGGAGTGTGGGCTTGAGGTCCCTGTGCTAGAAGGCATAGGCATTTGCATTTCATGGCAAAGTTAGTTGAAATGTTGTGACTTTATTGTGGATGATTAATTGAGATAGAAGTAAAGTTTGTTTATGAGATTTGGTCTATTGTCTTAGCTGCATTTGCTGAGTCTTGGACTCATTCTTGCTCAATTGTTGTTTTTAGGTGACTGTTGATGACTTTCCACTCGGGAAGGGCTAGCGCACTTGGAATCACAATCCTACACTCAATTATTTTATTCATTGGTCATGAGAAACTTTTATTATAGCATGATGGTTTATATCTAGGACATGATGGTATTGAATAAACTTAGAAGATAAATTAGAGTTGATTATTCACTCAACAGACTTAATCTTTTGGTTTGCGTTAATCTCGGTTTATTACCTTGCTATGCTCCTAGGAATAAATTATCTATGATTATCATATCATTATGCTTGTGTTATTATGACCCGTGGACAGGTTTTATCGTTGATATGCTTGTTGTAATTATAGGTTAATTGATGTTGAAATGGATAGTGTAGTTTAGTGGCGTTTCAGGCTCAGTGTTGGGCTAGGGTGTTACATTAATAACCGCACTAAGGACACATTTCAGAGCATACAACATTATGTAAAAAAATTATATAATTATCTACACTCCCCCAAAACATTATTTCCCGTGAACATCGTTCTGTCCCAAAACAGGGTAGTCCTCTTTTAAAAATCGTATCTTTTCTTTTGTTTACTTAAAAAATGGTGTTCTTAGACTTTATGGAAATCTTACAGAATTACCCACATTAATCTATTTGGTCAGATTCCCTAATTTTGTCGTTTACTATTTTTACTAAATAGTTTATTACGACTGCCAAAATCTGGCAGATATTCTGGCTAGCAGAACTAAAATATTCATAACTTTCAGTACATTTATCAAACAATTACATTATTTATCTCTATGGAAACCTTGTGAAATCACCTACAGTATTCATGTTGGTGATATCCTCTAATTATTTCGTTAACTAATTCTTATCGTCCAATTAATACAACCTGCTAGAATCTTGACAGAACTCCTGGACAGCAGTGTGGTAAAATCCATAACTCAAGATCTTTTCATCCAAACGATGTGACCAGGATTCCATGGAAAGCTAAAGACATTACCCACAAATCTCTAGGAGGTGACCAGACTAAATGTCGCATTTACCGACTCTAAAACTACAGCACCATGAACAACAGTAAAAACCTACTGCCCTAAAACAATCGCATGGAAATGAATTAATCACAAACATCAAAGGATTGAGATGTCACCCTTGAAGGCACGCTGTGACTCGCTAAAAACTCCACAAGATCCTCCTTTTCCCTTCCTTCTCCCTCTCCCTCTTCCCTTCTCCTTTGACCGGTAGCACAAAGGGCTTCTTCTTCCTTCCTTTGGCTAGCAACAATGGAGGAGAGTCCACTAATGGAAGGAGATGGACGGCAAGGGAGGTGCAACGGGAGGTGCTAGATAGGGAGGGGCACAAGGGAGGATAGGGTGTGGCAGCCAGGGGAAAGGGGGAAAGGGGGTGGCGGCCAGGAGGGGGAGGATCGGATGGGTTAGGGTTTGGGTTGGCCGGCTTCCTCATGGTTGTCCCCCCCCACTTGACTTTGGTCTGGCGGCCCACTCCTCTCTCCAATTCTTAATTTTCTATTTGTTTTTCCTTGATTCTCTCTCAATTTTTATTGCACTCTCAAATGATAGTCGAGGTATTACATTCTACCCCCCGTAAAAAGAATTCGTCCTTGAATTCTACTCTTGCCATTCTATTTGCATGAACACCAAATCTGAAATCAACCGACTTTAATAGATACCGGACGTGAACTGCTCCAGGTACTGCTCGCGCATGCGAGGCTCCAACTCCCAAGTCGCTTCTCGCTCATACTGATGTGACCATTGTACCTCGACGGATACCAACGTCTTATGCCTCAACGCTCGTTCTGACCTCTCCAGTATACGTATTGGACAAGACTCGAATGTGAGGTCTTACTTGTTGTTCAACGGCTCTAATGAAACCTCAAAGCTCTGGATCTCCTAGGTACTTATTCAGCACCAGAACATACCAGACGAAGCGTACCCCACGAATAGACCCGAGACGGTGTAGGATCAAGGATAACCAACTAGAGGGGGGTGAATAGGAGGTTTTTAAACTTTTTGACTAATTAATAATTTAAGCCAATTATGAGCTAAGTCTAAACTAGATACAATTCTAGCTAAGCAATTCAACACAAGATAAATGATAGAATTGTAAATGCGGAATAAGTAAAGACAAGAAATAACCACAATTGAGACAATGAAGTTTTTCCCTTGGTATCGAAGACTTGCCAGTCTTCACTAGTCCACATTGAGGAAGCTCGAACAAATCAAGCCGGCTCCACGAATTAAGCCTTCTCTCGATCACTAGTGATTGTTCTTCCTCCGCTCCGGGGATGGTGAAAATCAAACCACTCACAATCTTGGCACCGGGTCTCTTCACAATCTTCTTGAAGAGATCACCGTGCTAACACCGTCAAGCCGTCTAGGTGTTTGGCAAAACACCAAGAGTAATGAATCAACAACCTTCACTTGATAGTACTCAAGTGCAATGGATCAATCTAGAATGAATGCACTTGAATTTTGGCTCAACTACCTCATAATGAATGCACAAGTGTATTTGAGGAGTTGAATGAATGCTCATGGCTCTAAGGATGTTAAATGAGGTCTTACTATCCTTGAGCAGGTGGAGGGGTATTTATACCCCCCACAAACAAATATGACCGTTGGGGAGGAAATCCCTAACTTTCAGCGAAATGCGGTACTACCACTCCGTAACAGCTATAACAGAGGCATTAACTCCCTCTGATATAATCGTTTAAACCACAGCGCGGTACTACCGCCAACCATCATGCGGTACTACCGCTGGCCGGTCATACCGCTCAACAAGGGCGGTACTACCATTTCTCAAAGGATCCAAAAAGGATGCTTACTGGAAAAAACGTACCGCGCAATATTTCGGAATTACAGGGATGCGGTAGTTCCGCTTGAACAACGGCGGTACTACCGTTCATAGGGTTTGCACCTTAAGCCGAAAAATGTGTCTATTTGGAAATTACGTACCGCCAACTAAAAATCGAAACAACCGGGTTACGGTAGTACCGCACCACGAGCCCAATCGTATCGCTGAGCGGTAGTACCGCTGACTTAACGTCGGTACTACCGATTGTCCTGACAAAGCAGAGTTGGCTTTTCAAAACAAAATCCAAATGCATGGATGATCCTAAATTGATCCAGTTTGCACAAGAACATGCTATCAAGCTACTAGTCATGATCCCTCTTAATAGTACGACGTTTATCCTAAAATCCGGTCTTCCATCCATTTCTCCTAAGACCAGTAAAACATAAAAAGGATCATAGACTATTTGTACATTGTTTTTGAGCCATATTGATCTTCATGTTGTCCTTTAGCATGCATCTTCAAGTTATCAAACTCACCATTGGGATTTAACCTTGTAAATACTCAATAAATATGTTAGTCTCATATTCACATATTATCATTAATTACCAAAACAATTTTTAGGGGCCTAGATGTTGTCAATCTCCCCCTTTTTGGCAATTGATGACAACCCAATTAATATGTGAGAAAGATTATTTTGAATATACTACTTGTTGTGAAATGAGTGTACATTCTTTTGATGACTTAACAACAACATAATTCTTGCAATGAGCTCGAATGAGTTTTGAGAATTATTTTCTTGTTAAAGCCAAAATAAAGAAAGCTTCCCCTAAACATGTGCATATAAATGATAGAGAATCCTTGCAAGCACATGTATACATTTTTAGAAATTTTGGCGGCATTTCTTTTGCTTGTTGGAACTTGAGGAATGATTGCAACAATTTAGAATGACCATAATAAAGATTGCAATTTAGAGAAGAACATAAGCATAATATTAACCATCAAGTTCAACCAGATAACAATAGAGCCATAACAAAGTAAACTATTACAAGCACATAAGCATTCAACTATAACAAGTTTAACATACCAAGTTCAACATCAAAACATAACAATAATCCACAAGACACATAGAGTATATAGTAATAATAATATAAGTCTAGCTTGCTCCCCCTAAATCTTTCTCCTATGCTTCTCTTCTGGCAAGCTTCTCTTCTACTTCTCCACCTTTGGCATCAAAGTACCAAAAAAAAACATCATACAGCTGGATCCTGAGGGGGAAGAGTCGCTGGGTCCTGAGAAGCTGGAGCCTAAGGAACTGGTGCCTGAGGAGGAACAAACGCTGGGGCCTGAGGAATAGTAGCTAGAGCAGATGAAGTAGAAGCCCCTGGAGGTGTGTTAGGGCGACAATGAGTGTAGCACTAAGGAGTAGTCAAAAACTGCTCCATAGAAAAGACACACTTTGACAGGGCAGCCATCTTGTTGTGGCTCTCATTTTGGAACTCTATTTGTGCTGTCTTCATCTCCAACTAAGTTTCCTTTAGCTCTTGCTGATTGGTCATGACTAATTGCAGATTGTTGAGAATCTGAGCAAGAGTGACCTAACCCTGAGCAACATCTGCAGTTACCTCTTCTGGAGCATCATCTCCTTGCTGACCTTGCTGACCCAGAATAGGAGGACCTTCTCGAGGTTTGTATGCCTTATGGGGAGAGCCCAATCCTCCAAGATACTCTATCTTGCTGAGGATCAAAGCCATAATATATGGAGCATAGTAAATCCTTTTGACCATATCATTCTTTGAATAAGCTATGCCCCTAATTATGACATCCACCACATCAAATTTCTTCTCATACATAATGTTATCAATAATGTTCCATGCATGTCCTCTCACAACATCAAAATTACCACTCTTGGGAAGAATGGTATGATTAATAATTCTATTAATCAGACTAGGAATCGATTGAAGACCATGAATCTTCCCTGGTGTATACCTGACATTCCGATCATAGAAATCTGTCCAAGCTGGGACTAGCAGAGCAGGCCTGTCATACAGCTTCTCTCACTTTCCAGATGATGTTCTCAGGACACGCTCAAAATCTGTCTTGCTTCTCTCCACAAATCGGGTCACTGTTATCCATTTTAGTTTGGAGAAATCTGTAATACTCCAGAGTGGAAATCGGGAGAAAATCAGTTATTTAAAGAAAAGGGTTAATTAGAAATGGATCCAGGAGAAGGATCTATTGGAAAATAACTAATTAATCAGATAACAAAGGGGTTAGTGTCAATTTCTAGGCAACTTAGGCCTGGGCTTAGGCCCATGTGGGCAGCCTTAGGCCGGCCAAGGGGGGGGGGACACCACCCTCCCCCCAAAACCCTAGCCGCCCCCCTCCATACCCCCTCCAACCTTTGGCTGCCCCTCCCACTCCCTTAGGCCGCCGCCCCTCTCCCTTGTGCACCTCCTCCCTGGTCCCTACGCCTCCCCCTGCTGCCGGCGAAGCTCGTCCTCCTTCCGCTGGTCGTCCAAGGAAGGAGAAGAGGAAGATCGTGTGCGTGGTGGCCGGCCAAGAAAGGAGAAGAAGGAGAAAGGGAGGGAGGGAAGAAGAGAGGGAAGGGGAAGGTTTGCGGGCTACATCGTGATCTACAGCAGTTCATCAAGGTTAACCCCTGTTTCCCCCGATTAGATGCGTATTTATGTGTTATAGCAATGTCGGTATTATGGTCTGCTCAGGACAGATTTCGTTAGACAGACGTTTTTATGTAGTTAAGTGCGGATTCAGGTCTAGACGTCTCCTAGAGTAATGTAGAGGACATCATCATATTTCCGTGAAGTGCTAGATCGCATTATTTGGACATCGGTAGCAGAAGATATGAATTTATTAGTGGGACAGTTTTGCAGATTTGTTGGTTTTATGACAAGTTTTAGTAATCTGGGTTAAGCAATTAGTTAAAGAGAGAATTAGAGAAGCTCAGTATAATGAAAGTCGTAGATTATTGTCTCAGATTTTCGTAAAGATCAAAAACGCAAGATTTGAACACTCGTACTGAAAGTTATGATATTTTTAGTGTACTATCCAGAGAACCTGATGTGAATTCGACGTTTTGTTAACTAGCTCGGTAGGGGCAATAGATGGCCGATTAAGAAGGGCTCCTCAACTAGTTTTAGTTGGAGAAATTAATTATCTTTCCATAAAGTCTAAGAAAACCTCATTTGGACTTCTGTAGTAAAAGTTATGGATTTTAGAATATGGCTGGCCAAAGAGGGGACAGATCGATCTTTAGGAGTTGGAAATTGGGAATACGCTTGAGAGTATAGCAAGTTCGTTTGTGTTATTATTTATGTTTTGGTTCAGTATGATTGTATTAGCGTGGTTTATAATTATATTCAAGTGGGGGGGATTGGTCCCAGGGGCAGCGCCCTCTTCGCGTCCACCGTTCCCGCACGGTTGAGGCAAGTATTCTGGTTGTAGTATAATTATGAATGTTTGATAGTGAGTGCTTGTGTTTTATACATATTAGCTATGCATGATTGATAGTGTGATATGTATGAATAAGATTGGCAAATACTTGAGTTATGGCTAAAGGTTATTCATGTATGTTGTTGATGCAATACATGTTCTTTAAAGTTTGAGATTTTGGTATGTAATTGTTGATTTACATGTTATTGAAAGATAGAGTTCTAGTACATGTGCATGTTAAGAACATACCTGAGACTTGGTCACGTGGTGACCAAGTATGTATTTTTTAGGTCCCCATCATGTAGATGACGGGCATGTGGTCCCCACATTCGTGGAATGTGGGCATTGAGTAGAGGTTCCCATCATGAAGATGATGGGCTGTGGTCCCTATACTTGTGGAATATAGGCTCTTGGTCCCTGTGCCAAAGGGCACAGGCAAGGGTATACATCGACAGTTGTATACCCCGAATTACCGGTAAAATACGAAAAGAGTAAAAGAGAAAATAGTGCATTACACGTTCGCATTACATAAACTTGTGAGATGTTTTAGTGTAATATTTCCTATGGTGTGTTGATGCTATAACTGTGAGCTTAATGTTTTTTATTGATACTTACTGAGTCTTTGTGCTCACTCTTGCTTTTGTTGTGCTTTTAGGTACCACTTGCAAGAACGACATGCATGGGAGGGAATAGGATTGCTTTGGATGCACTCACTACCACACATTCTTTTAAATATGAATATCATTTAGATCGTACCTTAATAATAAGCAAACTGCTATAAGGATTAATTTTGGCTATGCTTGAATGCATTGGATTATTTGTAATAATGACAGTAGTAAATTTTGATTATGCTTGCCTATGCTTTAGCTGAATAGATTATTTGTGAATGCTTTGATGAACTTTGGATGTTGAGATATTGATAATGATATATGCAACCGTTGGAACCTCCGGTATACTTAGTTATACAAAGGAGGTTCTGCCGAAATTTAGAACTATGCCTTATGTTTAAATGGTTATCATGTTTATTTAGTAGTATTCCAGGCCCTAAATGGGCTGGGGTGTTACAAAATCTGAAGAAACATGCACTGTAGCATAGAACTGTCTCACGATCTCCTCATCATAGTCATTCCTTAGTGCTACAAGATCATGAAGACCGACTTTTTGAAAAAGCCGATACACACTATTATACTTGTCCAATGCAATATGTGCTGCCACTTGATCCACTTATGATCTGCAAATTTTCTGTTTGGTCCATAAAGCTGCTCATAAACTTTTTATTGAAACTTAGTGTGAAACCTTGGATTTATGGAATCCGAAGGATAAAGATACTGATCACTGTGTCTCAAGATAGCATAATCGTCAGCTAGAATTGTCCTTAAATCAACTTGTGGCTCTTCTAGCTTTCCCATTTCCTCATCTGATTGAGCCTGAACTTCTGTTTCTATCTCAAAATCAGACTCAGATCCTGACTCAGCTTGTGAGGACCTTTCCTCACTTTTAGACTCGCTAGCTGCTGGTCCTTTGCCCTTGTCATGAGTGTCTTTATGGCAAACTTCTTGAGTTCCTTGAACTGGAGCTACAGGAGGTTGAGAGGAAGAAGATTGTTCTCTAGGAGAGCCATAAGACTTGCGAGTCACGATTCTTGTCCTTGGCATCTTCACAAGGAGAGGATAAGTTACAAAGAGTACAAAAGATCAAACAAAATAGAATTAATTTGAATGGAATGATCTTTGTTGTTCTGTCAGTAAAATCAGTAGTACCGCAGGTCTTTAGCCAGTAGTACCGTGATCCGATAGTACCACCGTTGTTAGGCTGGTACGACCGCATTCCGTGCTCATGGGAGCGGTAGTACCACTTTCACAGACAAGGTTCTAGGGCAAGGAATTGAATAAAAATTTTGATGTTTCTTATGGATTGATTCCATAGAATAGACGTATAATCATCATAAAACATCAACTTTGTTAATTTGCCCAACAAGAACCTCATATAATCATTCACATTCTAAATTAACCCTAAATGTGACCTAGGGTCTCAAACTTGGATTAAACGAGGATGAAAAGGAGTTTTACCTTTAGGATTGAGGGAGTAAAACCCTAGAGATGCAAGGAATCAACATGAATCAACAAACAGCTGAAGAACTTTAAGGATTTGCAAGGGGATTTTGGGTTTTTGGTAAGAGAGAGAGAGAGAGAGAGAGAGAGAGAGAGAGGTTGAGAGAGAAGTGGAACGGTCGAGGAGTTGCGGTCGAACCGTTCAGGGGTAAAAGGCATGGAGTAAAGAGAAACCGCAAGGCAGTTAATGCCCTTTTACCAACCGACGCGGTAGTTTCGCCTCTTGACCGCCGGTAGTACCGCCAAGCGGTAATATCATTGATTATAGCGCCGATAATACCGCTTCATGGTCATCTCAAGCTTAACTTCGCCGGTAGTTCCGATTACCCTGGAACTTCAAGAAATGACTTTGGATTTGAGAATTATGCAAATGATCTTTAGTTTTGCACTCAAATAAATATCATTTATGATCGTTATGCATTAAACAGACTAATGTCTATCTAAGAACATAATTTTTATGAACATAGGGATTTTTAATAAAATATTTTGGAAATACTTTCATAAAAGGCTTCAAATAACATCAAATAAAGAAAAATGCATGAGGCAAGAGTTCAACCAACATTTGAATAGTCTATGACATTTAATTCATTCCTCAATTTGCAAAAGCGGCCTTCATCTAAAGGTTTGGTGAAAATATCTGCTAATTGGTCTTCGGTCCAGATGTGGCTAATTTCAATATCTCCATTGCTCACATGATCTCTCAAGAAATGGCAGCGAATATCTATATGCTTGGTTTTTGAGTATTGGACGGGATTATTGGCTATTTTCACGACACTATCATTATCACACAAAAGAGACATTTTATCAAATTTAATTCCATAATCCATCAAAGTTTGCCTCATCCATAACAATTGAGCACAACAACTACCCGTGGAAACATATTTGGCTTCGGCGGTGGATAAAGCTACGAAATTTTGTTTCTTGGATGACCATGATACTAAAGATCTTCCTAAGAATTGACAACTACCCAAAATGCTTTTTTATCCACTTTACAACCCGCATAATCAGAATCTGAATATCTAATTAAATCAAATTTAGCACCTTTGGGAAACCATAGGCCAATGCTAGAGGAATGCTTTAAATATCTTAGTATTCTTTTTACGACCATCAAATGGCACTCTTTTAGAGTTGCTTGAAAGTGTGCACACATGCAAACACTAAACATAATATCAGGCCTAGATGCGGTAAGATAAAGCAAACTACCAATCATAGACCTATAAAGCTTTAAATCTATCGATTTACCTCCCTCATTTAGGTCAAGATGACCGTTGGTTGCCATGGGAGTCTTGACGGGTTTTGCATCCTCCATGCCAAATCTCTCGATCAAGTCTTTTGCATACTTTGTTTGGCTTACGAAGATTTCATCTTTGAGTTGCTTGATTTGAAGTCCAAGGAAATAGCTTAATTCTCTGATCATGGACATTTCAAATTCCCTAGACATCATATCACCAAATTCTTTGCAAAAATCTTGGTTAGTAGACCCGAAAATAATACCATCAACATAAATTTGACAAACAAAGAAATCATCATCTAAAACTTTAGTATATAAAGTTGAATCAATTTTCCCGATTTTGAATCCTTTTGATACTAGAAAATCTCTAATTCGTTCATACCATGCTCTAAGAGCTTGTTTAAGACCATGGAGCGCCTTGGAGAGTTTATAGACATGATTTGGATTATTAGAATCTTCAAAACCGGGAGGTTGTTCAACAAAGACAAGTTCGGATATTTTTCCATTTAGGAAAGCACTTTTAACATCCATTTGAAATAATTTAATATCAAAGTATGATGCAAAAGCAAGTAATATCCGAATTGACTCAAGACTAGCTACGGGAGCAAAGGTTTCACCAAAATCCAAACCTTCGACTTGTGAATATCCTTTAGCGACCAACCTTGCTTTGTTTCTTACAACCATACCATTTTCATCTTGCTTGTTCCTAAAGACCCATTTTGTACCAATGACATTGTGTTCCTTGGGCCTATCCACCAATGTCCAAATTTCATTTTGAGTGAAGTTTATTGAGTTCTTCATGCATTATATTCACCCAATCCGGATCATCAAGTGCTTCTTTTACATGCTTTGGCTCAATAGAAGAGACAAAAGAGTAATGTTCAAAAAAAGAAGCAATACGAGATCGAATTTGAACACCCTTACTTACATCACCCAATATTTGATCTATTAGATGATCTTTTGCAATTGCATTGTGGATTCTTGGTGGTAAGTTGGTATGTTGATCATCTTCCTTATTGTCTCCTTCATCAATTTGAATTTGATTTGTGGAAGAGGTAGGAGGTTCAACTTGAGTGGTAGATGATAGATCATCCTTGGGCTTGATGTCGCCAATTTGCATGTCCTCCATGGCTTTTCTTAAGGCTTCATCACCTACATCATCCAAATTCTCGTGCTCTTCTTGAGAGCCATTAGTTTCATCAAATTGCACATCATGCCTTTCTTCAACTAAACCGGAGTTTTTGTTAAAGACACGATAAGTTTTGCTATTTGAAGAATAAGTAAGCAAGAAACCAACATCACAACGACTTGCAAATTTTGAAAGACGAATACCCTTTTTCAAAATATAACACTTGCAACAAAAAACACGAAAATAAGAGATGTTCGATTTTCTTCCAACAAGAAGCTCATAAGAAGTCTTTTTGAAAAGACGATGCAAGTAAAGACGATTTATGGCATGACAAGCGATGTTAATTGCTTCCGCCCAAAAACTATCGGAAGTATTATACTCATCAAGCATTGTCCTAGCCATTTCAATTAATGTACGATTTTTCTTTTCTACAACTCCATTTTGCTCCAGAGTGTAGGTTGTGGAAAGTTCGTGCTTTATTCCAAGTTCATCACAAAATTCTTCAACTTTAGTATTCTTGAACTCGAAACCATTATCACTACGGATTTTCTTAATTTTGAAATCAAATTCATTTTGAGCCCTTTTTGCAAAACTTTTGAAAATGCCGGTGGTTTCGGCTTTGTCATCTAGGAAGAATACCCATGTGTATCTAGAGTAATCATCCACAATGATTAAACAATAGCTATTACCTCCGATACTCTTATAGGTTATTGGCCCAAACAAATCCATATGTAAGAGTTCCAATGGTCTAGAAGTTGACATGATACTCTTGGAAGGATGAGAATTAGTGACTTGTTTACCGGCTTGACAAGCACTACAAAGTCTATTTTTCTCAAACTTCACATCCTTCAAGACAGCAACTAAATCATGTTTGAAAAGCTTTTTAAGTTGAATCATTCCAACATGAGCTAGCCTTCTATGCCAAAGCCAACCCAAAGAGGTTTTTGCAATTAAACAAGTTTTTAAGCATGATTCATTTGAAGTAAAATCAACCAAATAAAGATTTCCAAATCTAAAACCTTTGAAAACTAAAAAACTATATTTTGCATTTGAAATTGTAACACCTTCATTAGACAATGAGCAAATTAAGCCTAGATCACATATTTGAGCAACGAATAGCAAATTGAAATTTAAGGATTCTACTATAGATACATTGGAAATGGAAAGGTCATTTGAGATAGCGATTTTACCCAATCCTATTACCTTTCCTTTGCTATTATCGCCAAAGGTGATCTTGTCAACTCCTTTACCATTTTCGAATGTGATGAACATCTTTCTATCACCGGTCATGTGTTGAGTGCATCCACTATCAAGCACCCAATGTTTTCCATCGGTTTTATAGTTCACCTACAAAACAAGAATTAAGTTCTTTTAGGTACCCAAATTTATTTGAGTCCTTGGAGGTTAGTGACCAAAGATTTAGGCACCCAAATAGCATTCTTTTTAGCGCCTAAAATTGAAGTGCCAACAAATCTAACAATTACTTTACCATCCATAGTTTTTCTTAGCATATACCATGAATCATATATACTAAAGGATGGAGTCTTACCAATAGGACAAGCTTGTTGTAAATGTCCTATTTCCCGGCACTTATAGCAATACTTACCATTTTGCTTAACAAACCTTGTGGGCTTGTTTACTAGTTTCTTACCTTTCTTGGGGACATACCCAATTCCTTCTTTGTTGAATGAGCACCTTTGCTCACTTAAAAGCTTGTCAAGGGTAGCCTTACCCTTGATGCACCGTTCCAAGCTTTTGCTTAACTTGGTTACTTGCTCTTTTAGCTCATTGTTTTCAACAACAAGCTTTGCATCATGAGACACAACATTATCATGATTAGAGTTAACATTATAGCAACATGGCATAGCAAGTAGGTCATTACATGAAGTAGATGCACTAGTCTTAGTAATTTCTACACTAGGCATTTCATCAATAATATCACATGTAATACCTACACTAGAGCAAGACTTGCTTGAATTTTCTTGGATAAGCAAGTCATGAGCTTCCTTTAGCTCCTCATAAGAATCTTTTAGAGAGATATGCTCTCTCTTTAAGACTTTATATTTTGACATTTCTTTTCCAAGATATTCATTCAAGTCTTCAAGCATATCCATTAATTCATCATATGTTGATTCATTATCATTAATGGACTTTACTTTATCTCCTTTTGCCATGAGGCAAGTAGGAGTGGAGAAGAGTGATGGAGTGTCGAGCCCGGGAACGAAGGATCCCGAATTCTCTATGTTCATACACTAGTCCAGGATTTCCAGTGTACACAGTCATACAAAAATGATATCACAAACATATCACGCATTCTATTAATAATAATTCAGAGTTTAATACAAAGTGGGCATGCAGAGTTTAATACAAAGTGGGCATGAGGCCAAATAAACAAATAACATAATGGAAGCAAAGCAGTAGTAGTAGGCCACACGATTCGCCACAGGCAATCGTCTGGGGGTGTAGCCTAAGCGTCTGTGTCCTCACCGTCCTGATAGAAGTCTTCTCCTGAATAAAGATTATTCAGCAAGAGTGAGCACAACTTCCGTGCTCACAAGTTACACCCAATATTGAATTATAATGCATGCATAAAGTAAACAAATGAGACTGGCAGGGTTTATTTTGCATAAAGCAGCATTTTCAGTTTAAGTAATATAATAATTTCCAATGCAGTTTTAGTTTAATTAAAAACAAATTCTTATTTTGATTCATCAATCTCAAGTGTAGGATAATCTTTCATACACAAATGGTGAAGGACTACCCCCCCTTGCACCAGGCTTTCTACCCAAAATTCCCATTTGGATAAAAGTATCCAAAACAATTGAGTTTGAAAACAAAACCAAGTCTAATCCACGAAAGGCTTTGCTCAGCATGTCCATAACCGCGGACACGGCTATTCGAATAGATTATTACTCTGCAGAGTTTGTACAGCTTTACCCATAACAGATAGTTTGCTTAACATGTCGGCCACTACACGCTTCCGAAGGCGTGCGACTAAGCAGCTATCACTAGGCCTTTACCCTACATTATTTCAACATAATTATACCCGCTAAGGTTTCGTAATCATAGGCTTCGCACCAAACGATGACCCCCTCTTGCGCCATGTGGGTATTAACAATAATTCTTCACGACACCCACATCTTTCTATGACATAAACATGGTGAAATAATATAGTTTAATTAGCCAAGTCTGTCCCACTCCAGACTTGTGGTGGTACGAGTTTGGCTTAACAATCCACAGCTCACAGACCGGTCCTTATATGACTGAGCGACTTCCAAAACAATCCTTGGGCCTCAAACATTCACTGATTTGAACCCGTGCATAAACTTGCACCCATCAACAGTCCAATCCGCCCAAGTCTAAACCAATTTTATTTATTTTTACTCGTCAAAACATTTTTCAACAATCTATAGTAAAAACAATACCATAGTCTCATTTGTAATTCAACTTTGTATTTTGGCCAAATTCCCCAAATCAACTTTTTGGTTTAAGCATTTGCTAAGCATAATTCTCTTAATTATTTTAGTAAGGGGACAAGGGCATGGCAATCCAAACATCAATATTGGCTATACAAAGGAATTGTCATATTTAAGAATTTAAATAGGAATTTAAAATAACTTGAATAAAACTATGCATGCAATAATAACTTTAAAAACATAATTAAATAGAATTTAAAATACTGGGATCAATATGATCAATGGTATAACTTGCCTTTGTTGACGTCTTGATACTCTAAGTCCTCTAAAGGATCGAACTCTCCGGAATCATCGAAGTCTATATGCGAGAATACGACAAATTCAATTGAAATTCAAATAAATTCAAAAAGACAAATCAAACCAACTCCAAATCAAATAATTTTAGTTTATTTAGCTATATATTGATTTTATACCAATTTATAAATTTGAATCACCCAAAACGGAGTTCAGATGCAAAAGATATGGGTTTTAGAAGTTTTAAACCTAAATAAAACCTTAAATATGAAATTCTTGATTTTACCGAATTATTCTTCTAAAGAGAATTCAAATTATTGCGCATGGACGACATCAGCCCTCAGGATTTTGGGATTAAAAGAATTACAATGAAATCCTGGCATGCGGGCTGTAATGCGGAAGCCAAGATATTACTTAAAAGTCTAACATACATCAACAATACGAAATAATTTCAACAATCTATCAACTACTAACTAGTAAGGATCAACAAAAGATAGAATGATCATAAGAATTGAATTAGATTTTAGCATCATCTCAAGACTCCAAATAACCAATCATATTGAATCATATGAGATAAAACCATCAACGGTCTATTCGAAGATCATTAGGCGTCTACTCATTCAACCATATCATAATTAATGATAACCTCACCATCAACGCCATTTATTACTATCCAATATTTATCTAATGAAAGGTAATGACAAGGTCATATAATTAAAAAGTGAATAATGTGAAGTGAATGAAGTGATCCGTGACTATTCCCTCCCAAGCATGCCGTCCTCAATGTTTACCTAAAACAAATAAACATGGCAAGAATGAGTTATGACTCAGCAAGTACAACAGAATAATATGAACAACATTGAATAAGAACATGACAGTAACATTATTAAATATGAACATAGAATGACAGAAATCATATGAATGAATAAAATGCATGATCTCCACTTCTGCTTATACCGGTATAGCCAGTGAACACCCGTCGGTGTTCACTCATGCCCGCATTATCAAAATGCGGGGATCTAAGGCCCGTATGAAGAATATTTCATAACAGAGATCCAATTTGTCTACATTGGAATGGTGGGTCTTACATGCCCATATTGGAATGATGGGACTTTACTTCCCACTCCCGTGGGTGAAACATGAACAATGAATGAATGAACGTATGAATATGAAAGATGAAATCTCCAGAAGCACGAATTAGCATACGTGGAACAAAACATAAATCACTGAAAACTACTCATAGACCATAGAAATCAGTCATGGCATGAGCATCAGGCATTACGAGTAAACAACATCAATGCAAGCCACAATGTACTTGCCCATGTTGGAATGATGGGACTTCACTACCCATTCCCGTGGGTGAAACATGAATGAATGAACAAATGAATATATTGAACGTAAACATATTATCGAAGAATCATGGTATATTAATTATGAAGGAAAACAAGTAATACCGAAATTATCCATTGCACATTCACCAATCAAGTGGAACAAATAGCAATCAAGACAATTCAATTGTACTTGCCTTCGCGTTGCGACGCGTTAGGAGGTAGGGATCATGTCACTAATCCCGAAGCCTCTCCTCCTACATAATCAACTTATTCAAATAAGAATGACATGGAAATGAGACTCTACTCGCAACGCTCTAACTCGTTCTCCCGAACCCAAGGTTCATAAGATTGTTCTATTCAATTTAAACAACACTCTAGCAGGAAGTCATACTGGACAGCGGTATTAAAACCTTCATAACTTTTGCTCTGTAACTAAAAAATGATTGATCTTAGACTCTCTGGAAATATAATGAAATCCTCGACAATAACCTAGTTGGCGAGACTTTCCAATTCGGCCAACTTCTGTGTCTAATAATCAGATGAAAATCTAAACTATAATCTGTCTGACAGAAACTACAGCAGTAGAAGAAAGTTCATAACTTTTGATTGGATTAACCAAAATTCAAGATTTTTACCAATATGGAAATCTTGAGAAATTCCGTACAACAATCATGTTGGGTGAAATCCCTGAATCAGTCCTAAACATATTCTTATTTAATAAACAAAACTACTGCTAATTCTCATCAGACTTTCTAGACAGCAGTAATGAAATCGACGTAACTTTGAGATTACAACTCAGAATTGGATGATCTTTGAACCTATGGAAATCTAAAGACATGCCCTACAACTCTCTATGATATGAAATCCTCCAATTCGGACTAGATCTACACCAAAACCGATGCACAAAAATGGACAGAAATCTGATTCTAAGCACAGCAGGATTAACGACTCTAATTACGACATCGATCCAAAGGAATGATTGAATTAAACCACAATGATTCGAGATTGCCCTTGAAGACCCTCAGAAATTCGCTGAACAAACCCCACGAGAACCCTTCTTCTTCTTCCTCTCCCTCCTCCTCTCTTCTTCCCTCTCCTTCCTCTTCTTTATGGCCAGTCAATCTGCAGGGGAAGCACCGGAGGAGAGGGAGTGCTCTGAACTGTATTGCCACTGATGATAGTGGTGCTACTGATGCAGTGCTCTGATGGTTGGAGGCTAGGGTTCTAAAACTCCTTCAAAATTCTGAATTTTTCCTTTCTAATTATTTTAAATTTTAGTACTAGTCACTTATATGCTTTATATTTGAACGGGATATTACACGGGCCCCACTTGTAAGTGGCTCGGTCCTCATGGACCAAGTCCACCCGGGACACGTCATTGACACATGGGTAAAAGTGATGAGATGGCGGTGAGGTGGCGTGCACGTGGCAGCGCCACGTTGGCAAAAACCCGGCGAGGCTCTCGGCCCTAGGGTCGTTGGCGTTGTGCTGCACAACGGCGGCCGACGAGGGTACGCAAAGAGATAAGGAAGTGCGGCGATCATGATGCGCTCACCCAGATGACGAGAGGAGGATGGCGGCAGCTAGCGACGAGGTGAAAGCAGCGGCGCTGCGGGGTCATCGACGAAGTAGTAGCTACGGTGGTCCTCGGGGCGAACGGGAGCGCGCACCGGCTTCACGACGTCGCGGCGATGTCAACGGTGGAGGAGGCAAGGGCGGAGCGGCTCCGGTGGCGGCGCAATTGAAGGTTGAAGCTCACTTGGCCGGCAGCAAAGAAGCTTCGAATTGGGGCGCTAGAGAAGAGGAGGATGGCAATGGGTAGTGGCTTTGAGTTGTGAGGAGGAAAGCGCACCCGAGACATCTTTTTATAGGGGGCCAAGGGGCACTGGGGCGGTGAGGCGACATGGAGATCGTGGCAGTGGTGGTTGCGGAACGTGGGTGAACCATTGCGGAGAAAGGGGAAGAGGGTGGGGGTCAAGGCGGAGGTGGCGCGGGGTCGTGCGCACACACACAAGAGAGTCAGGGTGGTTGGGGGCCACCGTTGCGGAGCTTCGGCTCGCAACAATGGCGGTGCCGCCGCTTTGGCCACGTGGGGACGAAGGCGACGAGGAAGAAAGGCGTGGGCCCACATGGCGGTGAGAGAAAAAGAGAAAAGAAATGGGTGGGCCTTGGCCGTTCGATTTAGATCGAACAGTCCACAATGAATGGGCCGTTCGGACTGTCCGAAGAGTCCAGCGAAATCGGGCCGTCCAAATCAGATCCAACAGTTCACGTTGGGTGGGACGTTCGGGCCGTCCGAAGATCGCAATGAAATCTGGCCGTTGATTTTTTATCCAACGGTTGAAGGGTTTGGAGTATTACGCCGCAGCCAGCGGTGAATGGGTGGTGGCAAGTGGGGCCAAGGCGGGTGAGAGAGAGCAGCGGTCTTGGTGGCTTAATGAAATGAAATGAAGATTGGGCCGAACAGTGGGAATTCGACCCATAAAGGATGAAATGATTTTAACTGATTTGTTAATTTAAATAATCAGATTAATTCAAAAAGGCTTTAGAAAATAGCAAATAAAATCCAAAAAATCTAGAAAAATTCACAGAAATTCCTAGAGTTATTTTGGGCTTAAATAAAATACTTCCAACTTAAAATTGGTAATAAATTTTGCAATTAAATTTATTTTGGCTTTAAACAATTAAGGAAAAGATTTTTAAAATTTTAGAAAAATCACAAAATTAATTAAGTTTTAATTTTGAACTAAATTTAAAATTTTGGGCTGTTACATGGAGCCTCCTTGATGGCGATGCCAATGAGTCCCTTCTTCTTGAGGGACTCATCGGAGTCGGAGTCGGTTGACTCCTCATCGGACCTCATCGGAATCCCACTCACCAATATGGGCTTCATGCTTGCCATCGTTCTGAAGCTTCTGGAAAAGCTTTTTCTTGACATCGTATTCCTTCTTATTGAATGACTTGCCCTTGTCATTCTTCTTTCAAGGACAATGAGAGGCAATGTGCCCCTTCTCTTCGCAATTATAATACCGGATGTTGCTATAACGCTTGTTGTCACTTGAGGATTGCCCTTTCTTGCTCTTGTCGAAGTTGAAGCTTCTATGTGAGCGTCTTCTCATGAATTTCTTCATTCTTCTTACAAGAAAGGCAAATTCCTCTTTGTAGTCTCTTTCTTCATCCTCATCATCACTTGATTCTGCTTTGGTCTTGAAAGCGATAATCTTCTTATTTGAGGAAGACGACTCCAAGAGCTCTTCCTTGTCTTTCTTGAACAACTCATTTGTTATAAGGTTGCCCAAAAGTCCCGTTGGCGTCATACTTGGCAACTCAGGAGAGTTGAGAAATAGCGTCACCAACGTCTCATACTTGTCCGGAAGAGCCCTAAGTATCTTGCACACAATATCAACATCGAGAAGGTTAGTGCCAAGACCTTTGAGTTCATTCACAATGTTGTTGAGTCTTGAATACATCTCATTGATGTTTTCATGAGGCAACATTACGAATGTCTCATATTTGATCCGAAGCCTATGCAATTTGGCCTCTTGACAGTGGATGTTCCCTCATGGATCTCCGAGAGGGTGGTCCAAATTTCGTGAGAGGTTTCCAAATTGCTCACTCTATTGAACTCATCCGCGTTCAAAGCACCAAAAAAAAAGCATTCATAGCTTGGGCATCTAAATGAGTATTACGCACCTCTTGATCCGTAGGAAGTAGTGGATTAAGAGTTATGACATAACCCTCATTTACAATTTTCCAAATGCTTGGACTCATGGCCTTTAAATAAATTGACATTCTAATTTTCCAATACGCATAATTTGAGCTATCAAACAAAGGAGCCTTTCCTATATCAATTTCCTCACTAGCCATCCTTTTCTCTCTTAGACGGTTAAGTCTAAATCAATGAGAGACCAAGCTCTAATACCACTTGTAGGATCAAGGATAACCGACTAGAGGGGGGTGAATAGGAGGTTTTTAAACTTTTTGACTAATTAACAATTTAAACCAATTATGAGCTAAGTCTAAACTAGATACGATTCTAACTAAGCAATTCAACGCAAGATAAATGCTAGAATTGTAAATGCAGAATAAGTAAAGACAAGAAATAACCACAATTGAGACAATGAAGTTCTTCCTGTGGTATTGAAGACTTGCCAGTCTTTACTAGTCCACGTTGAGGAAGCTTGAACAAATCAAGCCGGCTCCATGAATTAAGCCTTCTCTCGTTCACTAGTGGTTGTTCTTCCTTCGCTCCAGAGATAGTGAACACCAAACCACTCACAATCTTGGCACCGGGCCTCTTCACAATCTTCTTGAAGAGATCACCGTGCTAACACCGCCAAGCCGACTAGGTGTTTGGCAAAACACCAAGAGTTATGAATCAATAACCTTCGCTTGACGGCACTCAAGTGCAATGGATCAATCTAGAATGAATGCACTTGAATTTTGGCTCAAATACCTCACAATGAATACACAAGTGTATTTGAGGAGTTGAATGAATTCTCAAGGCTCTAAGCATGTTAAATGAGGTCTTACTTACTGTCCTTGAGCAAGTGGAGGGCTATTTATACCCCCCACAAACAAATATGACCGTTGGGGAGGAAATCCTCAACTTTCAGCGAACTGCGGTACTACCAGCATGTACCATGCGGTACTACCGCTATTCACCTACCACTCCGTAATGGCTATAACAGAGGCATTAACTCCCTCTGACATAACCGTTTAAACCGCGGCGCGGTACTACCGCCAAACATCATGCGGTATTACCGCTGGCCGGTCATACTGCTCAACAAGGGCGGTACTACCATTTCTCAAAGGATCCAAAAAGGATGCTTACTAGGAAAAACGTACCGCATAATATTTCAGAATTATCGGGGTGCGGTAGTTCCGCTTGAACAACGGCGGTACTACCGTTCATAGGGTTTGCACCTTAAGCCGAAAAAGGTGTCTCTCTGGAAATTACATACCGCCAACTAAAAATCGAAACAACCAGGTTGCGGTAGTACCGCACCACGAGCCTGGTCATACCGATGAGCGATAGTACAGCTGACTTAACGTCGGTACTACCGATTGTCCTCACAAAGCAGAGTTGGCTTTTCAAAACAAAATCCAAATGCATTCATGATCCTAAATTGATCCAATTTGCATAAGAACATGCTATCAAGCTACTAGTCATGATCCCTCTTAATAGTACGTTGTTTATCCTAAAACCCGGTCTTCCATCCATTTCTCCTAAGACCGGTAAAACGTAAAAAGGATCCTAGACTACTTGTACCTTGTTTTTGAGCCATATTGATCTTCATGTTGTCCTTTAGCATGCATCTTCAAGTTATCAAACTCACCATTGGGACTTAACCTTGTAAATACTCAATAAACATGTTAGTCCCATATTCACATATTATCATTAATTACCAAAACAATTTTTAGGGGCCTAGATGCTTTCAGACAGTCCTAGTGATACGCCAACTTCCAAAATCCCCACAACTATCGGAAACAACCAATGTACCTTGGGCCTACTTCCCCTCGGCTACCCAAACACACAGAACTCTCGTCCCATTTCTCAATCGATATCTTCATCTAATGAGGAGCAACTCCTTTAACCAGGAACACACCATAAAACTCGCTTTACACAACTCTTTTACAAATAGAGTCAACTGAAAGTAAGGATTCTCGTCGCAACCACACATTAACAACTCCCACCAAAAGAGTCAAATTCCAAAATTGAAGAGTCATCACGAAAACCTTTCCACTTTCCAACTAGGCAGTTTGCAAATAAACACCACATAAGCCAAAAGAGAATTCACTCGAATGCCCAAATCAAATACTTCCTTTATTCTTTTTGAACTAATAAGGACCACACATGCCAACATAAAGCCAAGCTGAATTTTCGAAAGACATCCATAAAAAACACATAGCTTAAACGAGAATCAAGAAAGCGTTTCACTACTCGAGGGAACATCCCTTTCTCAGTTTCTCTTTTAGGAATAAAATTTCCCTCAAATTTTGGAATTCCAATTCATCTCATACCACACTAGCTCATATCTCTTAAATTGGCATCCTCAAAGCTCAAACCAAAATACATCATCTACACCTTTGTAGAGAGGCTCTATGGACCCCCATCGAAACATACTCTAGACAACTCCTCTACCGACAAAATTAATTTGATAGATGATACCCAATGCATCTCAAAATAGATCTCATGCAATCACATCACCTCAAACTTTTAAGAATAAACAACTCGAAATTCTCAGCACACACACTTATGTACTACATCAAAAGGGTTCTATCAATGATCATCCCACTGTTCGGAATCCACCCTTATTCTACTTCCACTACACACAATCATTGGGCGACCAAAGTTCTAGCATAAAAATGCAAAGCCCAAATTTAACTTCCAAGACCCCTACAACGAACTTCTCATATAAAAGATAGAGAAATCCTCAATTTAAATCCCTAAAATTCACACAATTCCAACATACTCACTCATTAACATCAACATGCAAATATTTTCTTGACCAAATTACCTTTACAAATATTATAACTCTCAAAGGGTTACTCAATAAGGCCAAGTCATTCTTGACATTAACTCAACATTTCCCGCTATCCTATTAATTGCCATAATGATTAGACAACTTTTCTCAAAATGTTGGTTTTGGTTGGTTCTGAGTGGTCTAGGCAGTGACTAGGGTGGTCACTAGTGGTCTGGGCAGAGACCAGGGTGGTCATGTGCTGTTTTCAAAAGAACTTGTTTACTTATGTATTACTCTTTTAACCTGCGCTTTGCAATCTACTTACTGTATTTCAAGCCAATATTGCTTTCTGCAAAGTGACCATAAAGTCCTCCTTGTCAAACCTTGCATGAATACTATTTGCATACATTTCCCTACGGCTTACTGAGTACATTCAAAGTACTCATGGCTTGTGCCCTCTGGTTGATCAGCAGCTGAAGAAGACCACTCAGGGTGCTCCGACCTCTTTGAAGTGGAGGTCTTCGAAGACCACTCATGCTAGGACATCCTCCACTCGATTACCTGTGGGCATGTCGAATGGCCTCCACGTGTTACTTTGCCTTCCGCTGTGAGCTCTTTTGTTGTTAGCCCTACGTGACAGACCTCTGTAACAACTTTGTCCATAAGGTCTTTTGCTTTTATTATTGTTAATTTGTTTGCTTCTTCTATAGTTTGTTGTATGGTTGTGATCTCATCGTTGTTAAACTGCGCGGACTAGCGACTGATCGTGGGACTAGTCCAGTTTGCACAGAGGGTCCTGAGGGTTGCTACCCGAGGCGTGACAAGATGGTATCAGAGCCATATTGACTGTAGGACGTAACCTTAGTTAGCATGGCCGCTCTAGTCAAGAGCTTTAACATTTATTT
Source organism: Phyllostachys edulis (assembly GCA_036346405.1). Taxonomy (NCBI): domain Eukaryota; kingdom Viridiplantae; phylum Streptophyta; class Magnoliopsida; order Poales; family Poaceae; genus Phyllostachys; species Phyllostachys edulis. The sequence continues at coordinate 96,968,747 of CM070546.1, forward strand.
TATAAAGTAAACCAACAGAGTAACATGAGTAGCTATTCTCCTCTCATCTTACTCTATTCTAATCTCATCTTATCCTAATCTCTTCTCACCTCATTCTTAGATTCTTACCCCTTATCCCCTCTGAAACTTTGTTTCCAAATTTAAATGGATCTCTCTCATCTCAGTGATCTCAATAGGATCGAGCTTTGCTTTAATTTGACCACTGTAGGACCAGAAAGGCGACTAGAGGGGGGTGAATAGGAGCACAAATCCTTTTTCACCTAGTTTGAATTCAAAACGAATTTCACTTCAATAGCTATGAGAGCTATGAAGATCAAAGAACAAGTACATCAGAAGACTTGTGTTGAATCCAAACTAAAACCCCAAAGCAAAAGACACAAAAACTCAAACCCTAAATGAGTCAGCGATCGATCAGGCACCGAAAGCGGTCTAACCGACCAGCGGTCTGACCGGCGTGCACCGAGCGGTCTGACCACACCTGACGATGAACAGGGAAAACAACCTGACGCCCAAACACAAAATGATTTAGCTTTTGATCTACGAATCCAAACTCGACCAAACTTGAGACACACCTTCCCAAGGATATCATAAACCTATTTCAAGCAACGATCGTCAAGATCTCTACCAAAGTTCTAACATTTTTCCATTTGAGTGAAGGGCGTTCAAACACCGAGTCAAAAATGAAAAACGTGATCTAAACCTTGCTCGTGAGTAAAGGATATTCAAGATGATCCTAGAAAGGTTTCTACACATCACAGCAAGCTAGAACACCACAAAGATTCAAGAGAAAAGCGATGGATCATCAAAAACTCCAAATTATCAAAAATAGAAGGCAAGAACAAAAGAGACTCATCTTTGAGAACTTGCTTGGATTGATTTGTGGTTGAGGATTGATGTTTACAGCCACTCCAACCTAGAGGACAAAACTCAATACATGAGCACACGATCAATCAATCCCTAGAACCCTAACCTCTCTTTCCTTCTCTCCAAAGCCCTAAAACAAACTAGGGTTTTTCTCAATGAAGTGCTTGAGGGCTGCTGGACAGCACCCTCTCCTATTTATAGTGGAGGCTAGCTTCTAGAAGACTATACCCATTAGGCACCCGTTAAGCCCACAAACAAACAGGTTTAACTCACGTACGTATTTTAAATCGCTGTCTTCATCTTCACTTGACCTAAACCACTTCTCCTTGCGTCGTCTTGCGCCGCGGTTTAGCCCAAGGTCACCAAGGCAGTATTTGGTGAAATTACCAAAATACCCCTTCTTGATCTTTCTCCGAGGACCAAGTCCAATCTTGGTGAAGCAATCACCTGCTTCGCCACGTTAGGTTGATCAACAACTCTCATCATGTCGGCAAGTCTCTCCCGTCCGGCTCTCGCCGAAACCACCAAGGCACTTGCACCGACCCCCACACCGCTTGATTCAACCTGTTGCACCAAATTGCCCGTTCGGTCATCTTTGTCCAATCTGCGCCATGTTTGAGTCCATTGACCTCACCTGACATCCTCGATCGTTCTGAACCTCAGCTCTCCAAGCTTAGTCCCGATCATCCTCACCGTTGACCATCGTTGACCTCCAAGCATCCTGCACGTTAGTAGACCAAGAAATTGTTTCCGGGAACAAATTCTTCACAACTTGACACACGTTAGCCAAAAACGTGCAATATGCAACACAAAATCATTGAACACTAAGAACTTGGCCTAACAAGCAAACATCGCCGCCACGAAGGACGACGAACCAGAACACAACCGGTCAGACCGCCATTCCAAAACCGGTCTGACCACCCATGGCCGGTCTGACCGCCGCCTGAAGGCCGGTCTGACCGCCACTTTGGGACTTAGCCAAAATTCCGCCCTTGGAAATCCGAACCTTTCTGGAATTTTAAATCGAATAGAACTTTTGCCTGGAGGCTCCAAAAATTATGGGACCAAGTGCAGTAGAACCTCCTCTCTTGCCTACACCCTCTATTTTTGGCCTAGCTCAAAAATCCAAAAACATTTAAGGCCGGTTTGACTGATTTCACAAAGCCGGTCTAACCGCCACTCAAAGGCCGGTCAGACCACCGATTTGGCCGGTCGGACCACCAAAACTTTCTCGGCAAAACCAATTTAGGCATGGCCGGTCTGACCGCCAAAATGGCCGATCAGACTACCAGTGACCTGACAGACTGAGTCTTTTTCGAAAACGTCAATTTCGACAAGACTTCAAAGCTATTGCTAATTATCTCATCATCCTAAGATCATGAACATATCCCTATGATATCCACAATCTCCCCCTTGATGAACACATTGACAATTTTCCAAAAAATGTGAATTGAAGGTTTGAAATTGTAATTACTCGACGTTTTCGCACAAAAGCACAACTTGGTCCATGAGCAAGATAAAGTAATAGAAAAGGACTAAGCTAGCATCAGAATAGTATAGGCAAGTGAGATAAGGCAAGAGAAAGCAAGAAAGCTTCAAATTCCAGAAAAGGGTAAAAAATCTCACTTGAGGTCCATAAGAAAGAACAGTTGTTCAATTTGACATTTGATCAAGGTGAGGATCCAAGAGATGCAATTCAAGTTCAGAAAAGGCAATAAGATCACAAAAATGCATATGAGATGCTCCCGCTCACTTTGATCATCAATTCTTGTGAAAATTTTATTTTCTCCCTATTTGTCCAAAAACTCTAAAACACAAACCTTTTTACCAATCTTTCTCCCCCTTTGACAATGGATTCATTAAGGTGCGTGGAAGAAGATAAAGCATGAATGAAATGAAATGGCTGCAATTTATTCATTTTTAGCACAGAGAGCCATGAAAATTATCCAAGAGGACTCTATAAGTATTACACTAAGCCATATTATGTGAAAAAGCTATTGTAAATCATGGCAAATCATATATAGCCAAGCGAAAGGCATATGAACAATAATATGAGATTAAATGATCGTTTAATATGACTAGGTGTTCAAGATCATAGTTTAGCCAAAGGTATCCAAAAATGAGTCAAGCCATGTTAATAAACTAAATGGAACCAAGAAACTATAGAAGAGTCAATTTAAAGCGCTATGAGTTCAATGTTGAATCAATTTGTTCATGCACTTTGAAATTTAGCACATTAAGCACTTGCTAAATTTTTTGTTAGTTTTATCTTAGCAAAGCAAGTTCTAGACTAGGAGCCATCCACAACTGCCTCCTAAGCTTCAACCAATTTTCATAATTTGTTTTGTTTTTAGCCATGTGCTAGATCTCAAGCCTTGCTGCGACCATCCCAAGCAAGAAGCTTAAAAGAGTGGTCTAGGTCATCCAAAAATCCCCCTGAGTTCATGCCTATGCAATGACAAGCCGTCTCATGAGAAAGAATTGGTGAGATTAGTTTTTTCGCATAGAAGAACTCATTTTTCATTTGCTTGACTTAGGAAACAGCATAGCTCAATCTAAAACTCAAATTAGATTCAAGACTCAACTTATCTTATTTGACATGGCATGAATCATGAGAGGATCACTATGGCAAAACTAGTCACAAGATCCAACAAGTCATGTTTTAATTTAAGTTTTTCACATTTAATAGAGCTAGCATGGCAAAAGCTAAGCTACATATGGAAAGTCATGATAAACCTAGCAAACTAGCACAAAACATGGCAAGGTATAAAGTATGAAATCATGTCACACAAGGATAAAAATCAAGGCTCCATGATTTTATATTACAATGCAAGTTGCTGATTTTAAAATGCAATATGGTACAATGAATGCAAAAGAGCTGTAGGATCGTTAATGACAATCAAAGGGGGGTGAATGATTGTGAAAGATTTTTCGCACCTTTCAATATTAAAACCGATCACACGTTGTTTTACGGATTTCGCGTGCCGGATGTCCTTTGCGCGCCGCACGTCGTATCTTCTAGAAATTAAGCGGCGTCGGACAACTTCCTAAACGAACTTTTTCCTGATGCCAATCTGCTGCACCGTATCGCCCACAACACCAAAAACACCAGCTGCCAATTTCTTCTGCAAGATCACATCAACATGCGAGACGATCGAGATGCACACCATATGGCGTTTCTTCGTTTCTCAAGCGCACACTCTTAATGACTCCAAAACCAACAAAATCTGCATGCACCGATGCACATCACAAGCACATGTGCAAAACAAACTAATTCAATCGGATGCACACATCAAAGAAAAAGTGCTCACAAAAGTCAATCAAAAACAGTAACAAGTCACCTCACCTAATCACCAAAACTCAATGTAAAATCCTGTGCAGCAAAAACATGGCAGCCACCATGTCTACACGCTATTGATGAATGATGACCCAACATCAGAAAAACATCTGCTACTTGTTTCACGTCACGCCCAGCAGAATGTAAAATCAGCAGCAAGCACTTACATCTAAAAGCACATGCGGTAATGAGAGCACAAATCATATCATGCCGCCAGCCCTTCTATTTTTCCCTGCCGCCGCCACTTGCGATCCTTGTACCGTCGCCACCCTAAACCCTCGCGACTTTTTTTTCTGTCTCCAAAACCACCGCGCACCAAACTGCGCCCCTGTATACGGATATATATACTAGCCCCTGCACCCTAAACGTGTCCTTATCCGACACGGTTTCATAATTCTAATCCAATCCTAACAAACAAAGATTTCCTAATTTTTCCCAGCTTTCCAATTTTGGACACTTCCAAAATTGTCACATGTTATAGCCTCCAAATGCACCTTCGTGGTTTCAACACGCATCATCCATCTTTGATCTCCACGCGCCCCAACTTGAGCTCGATCGTCTCCTCCAAAGATCCTTGACCCTCGGACCATGACTTCGCACCAAACCATCTCACAGTGCTTGCCAGTAGACCACGATCGCCTCGAGTTATCCTGCACATGCAAAGACCAAAACAACATATTTTCCGGCACAAGTTCTTTCCAACTTGACCGATATTAGTCCACACATACCACACGCCTCAAATAATAATCGAGACTCAACATTGTCAATTATTCATCAACTAAAATAAACTAGACCTATCCACATGGTCTAACAATCTCCCCCTTGATGAATACATTGACAATACTTCAAAATTGTGAATTTGAAAGAAAAAAAAATTTGCAAAAAGAAAGTTTCAAAGCTGCAAAGCAAACACTTCAAAACCACAGAGAAAAACTCCCCCTCAACACAAGGAGCTGAAAAACTCCCCCTCAACACAAGGGAAGCAAATTTCTCCAATTTTTTCTTTTCAAATTCTCCCATTTTCTCCCCCTTTGGCAATGGAATCATCAAGAACTTCAGAGAAGGAATAATTCTAAAACAAGGGAGCAGGGAGAGTAAAAATCAAGAAGCTTTGTAGATTATCCAAGTCACTTTGCATTGATTTAGTAAATTAACCAAGCCATCTTTTTTAGTGGAGCTATCTAGATCATATAAAGTCATATACCATATAGCAATGTCAAAACAAGTCTTTTGGAATGATTATGCAATTTAAATTCATGACAAGCATCTCAAACAATGACTAAACCGATCATAAGCACCACAAAAAGATATCTCCAAGAAAAGTGAGAGCCTAATAGTGAGACACAAGTTAAATCTAGATGAGCTAGTAGTCTCATATAACATCCTATTGCTTCACTTTCAATTCTTATTTGCATGTGGCATGCTTGTAGCATACTTCTTTTCATTTAAGCACTTTTGTGTGCATATTTTGTTTTCTTTGAATATACATAGCTATGTATGGCATGCTTGAAGCATACTTCTTTTTATTTGAGCACTTTTGTGTGCGTATTTTTGTTCTTTTGAATACACAGCTATGTATGGCATGCTTTAAGCATACATCTTTTCATTTTTCTTTTTTCAACCTTTTTTTTTTATATATAACATGCCAAATTGAGTGAGCATAACAGGATTGCAGTGAGAAACATACTTGCTGCAAATCCAAGATTTAAAAAGTCTCACAAACAAGCTCATCCTTTTCCATGGACATCTCCAACTGATAACAATAATCAATCTAGTCAAAGTGTTCAGCCATGTCATGCTTTAGTTCTAAATGTAGCAAATTAATTATAACCAGTCAAGATCAAAGCTACACAGCACATGAACAAATATGATAAAAAAAGCTCTACAACTCTATTGATTTCAATGGCTTGGACTTGATGACTTTGTTTAACAAGAATAATAATCAAAGCTTCTGAACTTTTAAACCCAAACTCCCCCTTAGAATAAGCTCATAGGATGCAACACACCCAATTCACTTCGCAAATAAGATCTAGGAATCCAGTACTGAGATACACGATATGGAGGAACAGCAGCAAAACTAGAACCAGAACCACGTGTGCGTGCGCGATCAAAACACGAATTATGTGAATTAAATCGCAAACCAGTACGTGAAGCAGATTTAAAGCCATCATAAAAGTCCTCTAAAAACCTAGCTTTCACATTAGTTCTAGGGACAATAAAAGAGGTTGCACGTTTTTGTCTTAAGCATTAAATCTTTCCTTTTTCTCTTTCTTAACACGCCTAAAGCAAAATTCATGCAAGTGCCCATCTCTACCACAATAGGTGCAATGAAATTTAACATAAGTAGATTTCTTTTAGGATGATGAGCTAGCACCTACAACATTAGTAGAAGAGCTTTGCACAAATCCAGTGATTTAAACACAGCTTTGTTTTGGTTGATTTTACTTCAAATTTTCCGTGTTCAAGAGGCTTAACAACCTTAGGAGGATGGTTCTTGGTATGCTCAATAAAATTAAATCCTAGACCTTGACTTTTAACACTCACTTTTGATTTGTCTAGGATCATATTCAAGTTTTCTTGCCAAAAGAAAATCTCTCTAAAGTGTCCTTAAGGTACTCATTTTCTTTAGCTAGAGTAGGACAAGGTTGTGCACTTAATGATTCATTCACGCTTTTCTTAGAAGCACTAGATGAGCCAATCTTTCTTTTTCACAAACTCATTTAGTTGTGCGGTCAAAGCTTCTATCTCTATTGTAAGTTTAGGACAGCTTAGAGCAAGAAGCTACCTCATGATAAAGCATCTGTTGAATTGTTTCTGAGAAGAATTAAGTCTAGCTTCTAACAATTCACAATTAGAGCAAGTTTTAGTTTGAGCATTTAACATACTTGACTCTAAACAAGTAGAACTAGACTTGAGCTTTTCAATTTCATCATATGCAAGTTTTAACTTTTCAACACAAAAGTCATGTGCTAGTCTTAATTTATCAAATTTAGTATGTATTGACCTAGCAGCTTCCAATTCAGAAAATAAAACTTGGCAAGACTCACAAGATTCATCCTCAGGAATAGAAGCTTTAAGTCTATCAATTTCAGAATTTAAGTTCTCAACAACAATATCATGTTTCTTTATTTTCTTTTTATACTTTTTGAGCTCATCTGTCAACCTAAGCACAGCACGAGATAAATCTGTATAAGAAGGTTTTACCTCATCAGGATCACTGTAGAGATCATCATAATTAAGCTCCTCACTGCTCGCCATAAAACACATCCCTGTGAAATCCACCTCCTTTGCCTTCTTGTCGTTGTCCTCATCGCCGCTTCGTAATCAACATCACTTAATTCAATCTCATCAAGTGCTGAGAGTATCTTTTTGACTGCCTTACGATAATTGTGCTTCTTGCTTGAGTCAATCTTGGATTTAGAGCGACGAGTTGGTACTTTGTCATCTTTGACCTCCTTACTCCTCAGTTTGGGACAATTCATCTTTATGTGATTTAGCTCACCACATTCATAGCATCTGATTGGACCTCCTCTCCGCCTTGTTCTGATGTTGTTAATTGCCTTGGTCACTCTGTTGGAGATGAGTACAAGCTGCTCTTCTGGAATCTCCTCTAACTGTTCATCTGAGAAATAAGACAAAGCAGACACAAGACAAGAACTCGAAGAAACATCTTGCATGGGTTTAGTCATAAGAGCTAAAGATGAAGATTTATCAATCTTAGATGGCACAACTTCCATCTCATAGGTTTTCAATCTAGAGTAAAGATCATCCATGGTTAAAGTATCTCGATCGATAGTTTGATTGATAGTTGTGACAACCATTAACCACTCAGAACCTAAAGATCTCAATATCTTAGTTGCATTATCTTCATCAGTTGGAATAACACCAACACCACGCAAACTACTCAGTATCTTTTCAAAACGAGCAAAAAGATCATCAATAGATTCACCGGGTTTCATAGCAAAATCGAAATACTCTTTTGATAAAAATTTTACGTACTTTCTTAATTTTAGTAGTTCCTCATGATAATCACAAAGAGTCTTCCATATTAAGTGAGCGAAGTAATATGAGCTACGATCAAATTCTTTCGAGAGATTCCTTGAAATAAAAAGTTACGAGCTTTGAGCATTAGGATCAACATCTGCTTTATTTAAATTAGTAACGATGGCAGGAACCACATAAGGACTAGAAACCTTATTCCATACATCACTACCTTGAGCCTCAATATATGCTTGCATCGACACTTCCAAAAAGCAAAATCGGTACCATCTAGCATGGGGGACGATTCACATACCTCTCTGACGCCATAGCAACTTGGCTCGATACCACTTGTAGGATCGTTAATGACAATCGAGAGGGTGAATGATTGTGAAAGATTTTTCGCACCTTTCAATATTAAAACCGATCACACGTTGTTTTACGGATTTCGCGTGCCAGATGTCCTTGCCGCCGCACGTCGTATCTTCTAGAAATTAAACGCACATCGGACAACTTCTGAGCGAACTTTTTACGATGCCAATCTGCGCACCAGACGCCCACAACACCAAAAACACCACCGCCAATTTCTTCGCAAGATCACATCAACATGCGAGCGATCGAGATGCACACCATATGACGCGTTTCTTCGCTTCTCAACCGCACACTCTTAATGACTCCAAAAACCAACAAAACTGCATGCACCGATGCACATCACAAGCACATGTGCAAAACAAACTAATTCCAATCGGATGCACACATCAAAGAAAAAGTGCTCACAAAAGTCAATCAAAAACAGTAACAAGTCACCTCACCTAATCACCAAAACTCAATGTAAAATCCTGTGCAGCAAAAACATGGCAGCCACCATCACTACTACAGGAACCGACATCACAGACGGTTCGGAACCGTCATCACAGACGGTTTCCGAACCGTCTATGTTTGTTGGTCTGTGATAACAGGATATTATCACAGACGGTACAAAACCGCTCGTGATACGAAATATCACTGACGGTTTTATTAAAAACCGTGCAGCGAAGTCAATATCACGCAGCGGTTTCAACCGAAAACCGCTCGTGATTCGAGAATATCACGAGCGGTTCTAAATAAAACCGCTGCGTGATAGGAGAATATCACGAGCGGTTCTAAATAAAACCGCTCGTGATTTGTGACTATCACGCATGGCTTTTATATAGAACCGCTCGTGATATTCTCCTATCACGCACGGTTTGTAGTTGAAACCGCTCGTGATACTTGCCTTCCTGACGGTTTTAACAAAAACCGTCGTGATAGCTAATACCCCGCCCACAATTTGATGTTTTCTGGCTAGCCTCGGGAATTGCTAGCCATGCCCTCTGAAAACAAGCATTCACGAAATGATTCAGCAATCACAAAACAAAGATTTCACAATAACAGATTCAAGCGACCATGACAACTCAAAGTGATCATTACTCAAAATAAATTACAAAAGATCGCATTTGTTCAAGTATTGTCGCTATAGTTACAACTAGATTACAATTGTTTTGCGTTGAGAGGTTTTAGTGGGGTGATGCTCGGGTTGGCGACGGAGTGAAACTCTCCGTTGTCGTTAATGATTTCGAGTTGATAAAGGCGCAGAGCTTCCTCGAATGTCCTTGATCTCTTCATAACGAGTGAATCACATTGTAAATCAAAGACACAATAAGCTACCAATTAAGAGTAAAGTGGTAAGCTATATATATTTAAATTTATAATTAGGAAATAATTATTTCGAGATTGACAAACCTCATGATCCTTCTTCTTAGTCAGTAAGGATTAGTTTGCATATGATAGCGCGTAGATTGCACATAACTCATCATCTTTTTCTTTGGCGCCTTTGCAAAAATAGAATTACATATATAGGTATAGTCGATTCGAGGCGCGTTATTATGAAGTATGATATAGTATTATTGTGTTGTAGCACGTCTTCGGAAAATCCATCCTATGTGTTAGTTAGGCGCTCTTTCCATCGTATATTCCTTTGTTGGCAACATAATTGATGAGCGACCTACATGATTCAAAAAGTTATCCTCGGCCATTTCAAGCGAATGAAGACTACAATAGAGTTATGTAAGGAGGAAATGAGCATACCTCTCGAGTATTCCTCTTAGAGTGCTGAAGTCATGCTTGTTGCGGTTTAGGGAATCAAGGTATATCACATGGTTCCTCTTGGGTATAATAACTAAAAGGATCCAATGGTACCTACTCATGTATGTCGCTATAGTCATTAAACCTAAGTTCGTCTTGGCGTATAATGTACAAATAAATTTGTATAGCAAGTAGTGACACTTACCCCTGGTTGTAGGGCACCACTATGTACTTCATGTTCCTCTGTAGAAGCAATGACCTCGTTATGTATTTCTCGGCGAAGGGCTAGTCTTGTAGGATGGTTTGCAGCGATACCACGTGTGGGTCGAGGAAACCCACCGGTTCTTTCCATTCCGGACATTTTGCGGATGTATCTATACATAAGCAATGAGTTGTGATATTTATCGGTATTAGATGAATGTAGAACTTGATTATGCGCGACTTACGATGTCCAACATCGTAGAAGCGAGACGTCGAGGCCAACGAGGTTGAATAGTTCAAATAAATCATTGAAGCCCACGACGAAGTACCTCGTCCCGTTGAAGAAATGCTTGTCCTCGTATCTGACGGTGATTCCAGTATCGGACCCCTTCTTTTGGGTCTTGTCCAAGTACCAGGCATGCAAAGCCTGACAAGCATGTCCAGCGTGCATTATTACTGCACCGAACACAACGGTTTTCCGATGATGTATTTCCCGGGTATCGCGGACTTCCCGAGTATCGCGGACTTCCCGGGTATCGCGGACTTCCCGGGTATCGCGGACTTCCCGGACTTCTCGGACTTCCCGGACTTGGGAGGCGCCTTAACGTTCGTTGATTTCGATTTGGCCTTAGCGATTGGCATCGTCTTTTTGTGAGACGACTCGGGAACCGATACGTCGGCACGCTTTTGCTGTTCCTTCGGCGTCTTCTCCACGGGAATCGAAGAGGTGGCCTTTTGAGGCGAAACATGAGGTGGAGTCATCGAGGGTCCCGTTGGAGAGGAATGGTCGTGTCGGATCGCAACCTTCTTTGGTTCTAGGCGATGTTCTTCTTGGGCCCTTTGGATAAAAGAGAGGCGGCATCCCTAGTGTTGTGATCTCTTCGTTCGGGCAAATGTCCAGCGGGATGGCTCGGAAATTGACATGTACCATATCCACCTGGACCTTGGCGTAACCGTGCACCAGCTGGGCACCGTGCTGCACTGCCCCTTCCTCGTATGGATACACCATCCCCTGCGCAGCCTCAATACAAAGGGACCCATCCATCCTCACTTGGAGCTTACAGGGCGTCGGCTCCTACAAAACGATACGCAATTAGCTAAGGCGTCGTTAGGGTCTATCTTTGGTGCATTCCATAGATGTACGTTACCTTGATGTTGTCTATCGGTAATCGGACGTCGTCATGTTCACAATTATCTTGTGACGCGACGCCATTCCGACGTCGAGGAGGACCTGTCTTCAAATTAGCGGGCGACTTGCGATCACCGCTCATGAGTATATCCATTTGACTCGCAATGCTGCCATCTCTACTTGAAATTGGTTAGTAATCATCTGTACCAACTAGTTGTCGTGCTCGGCCTTGGATCTCTTCCTAGTCCTATACGTGTAGTAGTCGTCCGCGAATCCATGAATCCAAGGTATGTTAACCCCAAGGCCTCGCGTGCGACCCGGGTGCTCCTTGTTTCCCAAGGCCGTAGATAGTATATCCTTCTCCCTATCTGCACGGAAGGAGCCTTGGGAAGCTTGGGCAGTCAAGTCACGCTGCAAGAGGTCATCACGTTATTATAGACACTATGAAGTTATGGACTTATTAACAACTTAGTAGTTCGATATACTTACCACACGTTGGGACACTTCTGTCCGCGGGTTTGTGAAGGAGATGCTGCCCGAAGACGAGACTTGTGCCCTCGCTTTTAACCAGCTTAGGGAACGCGGGTCTGTGACATCAGGAAACGGGTTCTCCTTCTCCGCCGCCCATTCCTCGTATTTACCCGCGTAACCAGCGGTGCCGAGTCTGTGTGGGTGAGTGTTTCGTGTCTGGAGAGCTTTGTGCGCCGCACTTTGCTCCTTAAATTCGGCCGATGTTTTCATAGCCACAAAGGTGTCCCATGCTTCCCGCGTCAAGAATCTATCTTTGCTTGAAGGCGTCGACCGTGTTCACGTGCCGTGACAAGAATGCTCTTGAAGGTCCTCCACGATTTACCCATCGTGAGCATCGCCGTCCGTCGCCGCGCGTGCCACATGTGCTTCGGAATAGTGAACTTCTCCGAAAGTTACATCCCACAGTAGCGCCTTCGCTTCTTTCGGGTCCTTCCACCTTGGTGTGGTGATGAGGACCTGTTCCTTCAAGTATCCCGCAGATGGTCCGGAATCTACTTGGCGATCTCTTGGGACTCAGAGGGACCCCAAAGTCACTGACCTCCGTGATGACCAGCCGGCCCGTAGGCATTTTCGATTGTCCTCTGCCATCTCGCTTCCGTGTCATTATCGTCGACGGTGACGGCGGCCTCGTCGGCGCCTCTTCCATCTGCGGGGTCGGTGTTGGCGGCCTCGTCGGTGCCTCTTCCATCTGCGGGGTCGGTGTTGGCGGCCTCGTCAGCGCCTCTTCCATCTGCGGCGTCGGTGACGGCAGCAAAGACGGTGCCTTTGCCATCTCGCTTACTTGCTCTCAGGAAGAAGTACAGAGGTTGACTATAGAGATCAAGATGGCAAATGAAGAGTTGAATGAGCTCATACAGACTACTAACATTCCTAACACTCCTTAATCCACGAGCTTCTATTCTAACACTCCTAACACTCCTTAATCCACCAGCTTCTCTTGTGATCTTTGTATAGATAGAAACTAGTGATACAAATCTTTTGCCCGAGCATACTTCTCTAAGGAAATGCGATTGATGATATTATGTGCTCTCAGAAGGAGAGTAGCTAAAGAACAAGTCTTTGCCATCTCAATCCTATTGTCTATACTCTTCATGAAATGAATATGATAATATAAATTCAAACTATGAGCTCTAAACAATACTTTGCTTAAGCTCACAAATGATCTCAACTTTTAACAAAAACAGATTAAACTTCGATCAAACAGAGGTTGACTACAGAGATCAAGATGGCAAATGAAAAGTTGAATGAGCTCATACATACTACTAGAAGAATCACAAACTAGTCAATACAACTGATCAATTTGAAATAGAACTATGAGTTTGAACCGAAAGTAACCAATTAACGAGACAACATATTGACAAGAGTAAGTAATACAATAGAGCTCAAGTATGAACTAACTATCACATTCAATCTCAAGATAAGACGGAGTTCATCACGAGCATGTCAACAAAGCCCACCGATTAATTTGCAACTAGCATATATAAATATATATATATATATATATATATATATATATATATATATATATATATATATATATATATATATATATATATATATATATACAAGATCAACCTAATCGCCAGGAGCAATACTCACAGAGAGGATGCCGCACAAGAACTGGGGAGGCAGGTCAGGGGAGGAGGCCGATCTTGGGAGGAGGAGGCTGGGGGAGGAGGTCGACACGGGAGGAGGATGGCGCGGGAGAAGGCCGGTCAGAGGGAGGAGGCCGACACGGGAGGAGGACGGCGGCGTCGAGGTCGGGCGCCAATGTCGGGGCGGCACCGAGGTCGGCGGGCGGCGACGCTGGGCTTCTGACTGGGAGGTGAACGGGCGCCGAGGTCGGGGCAGCGGCCCCGAGGTCGGCGCGCCGAGGTCGGGCGGCGGCGCAGAGGTCGGGGCACCAATGTCGGGGGGCGGCGCCAAGGTCGTGGTCGGCGGTGAAGGCGAGCCCTAAACCCTAGAGGAGGCGAATGAGCGAGAGAGTAAGGGCGCGGAGAGGAAGTGAGAAGTGAGAGGAAAACCTAGCGTTTCCGCCTTATAAAAGTATATCACAGACGGTTGAAATGAGAACTGCTCAGGATATATATCCTGACGGTTCTCATTTGAACCGCTGCGTGATATATTTCCACGACGGTTGTATAATAAAACCGTCTGTGATAGCCTACAACCCGAGGCCAATTTATGATATCCCGACAAAACATACTGAACCTGGTGAGACATAAATATCCTGAGAAAACAGAGTGAACCTTCTGAGACAAGTATGATGACAATTATGACAAGTCCATATGAATTCTAACTTGGTGACAAGTATGATGACAAGTTTATAACACATTTGACTTCAAAATTTCATATCTAATTCAACTCAACTCCAAATCAAGTGAAACCAATTTTGATACTCCACATTACAATGTACGTCCACACATTGACATTAATATCAAATATTACAAGTCCATAACAAGTTCATAACACATTTGACTTCAAAATTTCATATCTAATTCAACTCAACTCGAAATCAAGTATGATGACAATTTTGATACTCCACATTACAATGTACGTCCACATTGACATCAATATCAAATATGACAAGTCCATAACACATCAACACATGACAATTTCACGTTGACATCAAAATATATGAGAGATTACAAGTCCATAACACATGATGTTATGGAATAAATTAATTACATTGGAGTAAATTCTTAATTAAGATATAGGCCTTCGTGATGATCGACGCAAGATATAGCTAGCTTCCTCACCGGGTTCTTCCTCGAGCCTAATGCCGCTTCCAAAGGAGGCAACTCGTCAAATTGATTGTATTCTTCCTCGTCCACTACATTCTCAACTCCGACAATCCTCCTTTTTCCATGAAGAACTACGTGGCGCTTCTTATTTGCCGGTCGGTTACATAGAAGACTTGAACAACTTGGTTAGCCAAGATCACGAATGGTTCGTCTTTATATCCGACATGTTCAAGGTCCACGGTAGTGACACCGCATTTGTCGACCTTCACCTGTGGCGAGATGGACCCAACGGCACCAAATAGGGGATCTTGAAAAGCACGTGGTCGAGCTCCCATATCTCGCCTATTTGCCCATAGTAGGAGCTCCTCATCCCATCGATCTTGAATGCATCTATGCGACACCGCTATTCTCGATCGCTCTTCCTATCCCGAAATGCCGTATAAAATGTGTACCCATTGATGTCGATCCTTGCCATGTGACAATTGTAAATTGTGGCCCTCGTACCAACCATAGCAACAGATCATCACTTGATGACCTCCCGAAGATTCGCACCTTTAACCATTCGTTGAACCGACGGTTGTGCTCTCTCGTGATCCAAACCTCCGAGCGGTCTAGATTCTCATTGGCGCACCATGTCTTTGTGCTTTCGTCGATATACGGGACACTTGGGTCATGTGTTGCAAGACCATGAAATGGGCTTGAGCGTATGTATCCAGATCGGAGTTATTGATTTCCTCCGATGGTCCCGATACCATCCAGCTCCCCTCATGGCGAGATAGAGGCACACCCATCGGTTCCACCGAGCCATGTAGTCGACGCAGAACTCAATGACCTCTTCGGTTGCATAACCTTCGATGATGTTGCCCTCCTACGAGATCGATTCCGTCGTAGGACTTGAGAATTCCCATGTACCTCTCGAACGGGTACATATGACGAAGAACACAGGTCAAGATATCTTTATCTCTCTCACAAGGTGAACAATGAGATGGACCATGATATCGAAAAATGACGGAGGGAAATACATCTCAAGATGACATAGAGTGGTCACCACCTCGCCTCGCAGAGCATCTAGTCCTTGGGGATCAATGATCTTCCGAGCAATTGAGTTGAAAAATAACACTGACCTCAAGATTGCCACTCGGACCTTGTTCGCAAGATACTTCTAATTGCAACAGAAGCATTTGTGTCATCAAGACATGACAATCATGAGACTTCATACCAATTAATTTCAAATCTTGCATAGAAACAAGGTTCTTAATGTTAGCGAGTAACCAGATGGGACTTTCACTCCATGCAAGCTCAGCACGCTTCATTTCTCTCGGCCTTGGATAGAGTGTAGCAAGTCGGGGAAGGTACGTTAAATCTCAGACGGTCTCTACCGGTGCTAACTCGATCCTTATGTTCATATCAACCAAGTCACGCCGCATGCGTTAACACCATCCTTTGTTTTGCCACTAATGTTGAAGAGACCAATCAAGCTATCACATACATTCTTCTCTCGTGCATGACATCGATGCGTTGGCGAACTTCTAAGTGCTCCCAATAAGGCAAGTCCCAAAAATTGACCGCTTCTTCCGGATGTTCTTCTCACGGGTTCTTAATTTACGTCCCTTCCCAAGCACAACATCGATATCCTTAACCATATCATAGACCTCTTTCCTCTAAAAGCCCTTGAGCTGAATCGTTCTCCTTATTTCCGTCGAATTATTTTTTCATCTTGCGGTATGGGTGACTCACGAAGGAACCTACGGTGACGATATATACGCTTTCTGTGAGTTGTTCAAATCCATACACTCTCAGAGCATCTAAGCGGTCGACGGGCTTTGGCTCCTTTTGTATCAAGTCTGACAAGTTTACCAAGGGCAAGAAAATCATTGATGGTGCGTAACAACATGGCGCGTAAAGTGAAGTTCTCTCGTTGTACGCATCCCATACCTGCATTCCCCTTCGCTCCACAAAGTCACAAGATCTTCCAAAGAATGGTGCTAGGTACACATCAATATCATTCCTGTGTTGCTTCGCCCTTGGATAAGTAGTGACATCAAAATGTACTTCCGCTTTATACACGACCAAGGAGGAAGGTTGTACATACATAGATTCACGGGCAAAAGCTATGTCGGTTTGCTCATGTTACCGAAAGGATTCATTCCATCTGTACTCAACCCTAACCTTATGTTCCTCGGTTCAAGAACTCTTTCAAGCTCGATCGAAGTTTCTCCACCGGCGTAATCGGCAGGTGTCTTAGCTTTCCATCTCTCTTACGCTCCTCTGAGTGCCAACGCAGCAATCTTAAGTCCCTTTGCGTTCGCAAATAAACGCTTCAAACGTGGGATCACAGCAGATACCACAACATCTTAGCAGAGGTCCTTGCTTCACCTTAGCGATGATTCGACGCTTGTATCGGATGCTTTGCACACAGACATACATGCATGTCTCGCATACTCTTTACTAGAGAGATACAATCATTCGGACATGCATGTATTCTTTCTACTTCCATTCCCAATGGACAAATAACCTTCTTTGCTTGATAGGTGGTCTTTGGGCAACACGTTTCCCTCCGGAAGGATGTCCGCTAGAGACCTAACAACGCCGTGAAACTCTTATCGGACCAACCATTGCTTGCCTTCAATTTCAGCAGTTCAAGCACGGTTGACAACCTTGTATATTCCGCTTGCAACCAGGAACAAAGGTCTCACCGAGTCCTCCCTTAAGCCCTCGAATTTACAAAACTCTCTCTCAGTAGTTCTCTTACGCATCGCGTAGCATCCGATCCAGATTGTCATCGTGTGACATATCCTCATCAAAAGCAAGATACCACATCCGCGATCGTTGACTTCCTCGGCGGTGCCGTCATTACTAACTTCATGTGTAATAATCGCTCTTCACCGTGATCGGTCCAACATGTATACCCTTTTGTGAAACCCTTGAATCAAGTGCGCTTCAATTTGCGCCGTTGTTAAACATCTTCAAATTACCGCAATCAATGCATGGACAAGACATAAAATTTATCTCCTTCTTCAACATATCCCTTTCGCCAATGCTCTTCTAAAAGCAACCACGCCATTAATGTACTCTTGACTCACACGGTTCACATGCTTGTACATCCAGCCGATTCATCTACACTACGCATGTAACAAATTAGTGTCAAAATTGATTAGCGATTAATTTATAGCAAATATAAAGGGTTATAGATCGTTACCCTCGAAGGTCAGGAAGAAAATACGATTCCTCTCCTTTCCTTCTCCTCTCTAAGGTGGCGCAATGGGGGAGGAGGTGGCGGGTGTTGGAGGCGCTAGGGGCAAGGGTCCAACCTTCTCTCTAAGGTGGCGCAACGGATAATTATTGATTATCTGCATGATTGTTGATTAGATACGAGACAAAAGACAAGAGGAAGATCCTAATTAATAACTAGCAAGTTGGTCCGCGCGATTGCACGGGTATCTGTTTTCATATAATTGAAACAATAAACCACTGTGATGACGTTTCTTCATGGATATAAATGGAGGAAATATAAAATACATCATTGCACATGTGACTTATCTTGGTGTGTCATAAATTCTTCTTTTAATCTGTTCTAGAAAACTACTCATGAAATTAGTTCGATTAAGACTTTCACTTCTTTGCACGCATTTACTGTTTTGTCTCATCGTTGCACAAAGGAATTACACCAGATTAATTAAAGGCTACATGTTTTGCTTTTCATTTTCTACAAATAGGGTCCATCAAATTGAGAGCTAGATGTACGACGTTTTGCCTTTTCCCATCAAGTAGTATTAATTGAAACCTAAACCCTATTCTTCCGATTAAGGAATACAACAAAGAAAACAAAACATTAGCGTCTATGTACAGAGTAGCAAAGTCGAAATTTACTAATCAATAGAGTGAAAAAGGATAATCAAGATTACTTCATCTGCTTAATTAGGAGAGAAATCGCAGTTGGAGGAGCTAGGGAGGAAGTGGCACGCACTGGGAGGAGAAGCTAGCTACCAGATCTAAGTGGAGCCCAGCAACAGAGGGCGGCCGGTTGATTATATTTATCCAAACCGCGCGCGGCAGAGGAGTGGCAGAGGCACAGCACAAGGCGGTCAAAGGGAACCAGGCCAAGCTTGGCGAGAGGATGTGTCGCGCTCAATTTATACGCGATGGGCATATCACGAGCGGTTCTTAATAAAACCGCTCGTGATAGATGACTATCACGAGCGGTTTGTAAATAGAACCGTCAGTGATATTCCGAGCGGTTCTATTCACAAACCGCTCGTGATAATCACCAAATCACGCACGGTTTGTAAATAGAACCGCTCGTGATATTACACGCACGGTTATTAAATAGAACCGCTCGTGATTGGGTGATTATCACGCACGGTTTGTGAATAGAACCGTCAGTAATATCACGCATTTCTATTTACAAACCGCTCTGTGATAGATGACTATCACGCACGGTTCTAAAAATACCGCTCGTGATATTCTTCCCGCCACCACCGCAGTGCGGCAATAGCCAACACGAGCGGTTCCAAAGGAACCGTCTGTGATGGGGTGTCTACTATAGCCTGTTTTGTAGTAGTGCATGTCTACACGCTATTGATGAATGATGACCCAACATCAGAAAAACATCTGCTACTTGTTTCACGTCACGCCCAGCAGAACGTAAAATCAGCAGCAAGCACTTACATCTAAAAGCCTGTGCAACCGAGAGCACAAATCATATCATGCCGCCAGCCCTTCTATTTTTCCCTGCCGCCGCCACTTGCGATCCTTGTACCGTCGCCACCCAAAACCCTCGCGACTTTTTTTTTTCTCCCAAAACCACCACACCAAATCATACCCAGATATCTGGATATATATACTAGCCCTCACCCTAAACGTGTCCTTATCCGACACGGTTTCATAATTCTAATCCAATCCTAACAAACAAAGATTTCCTAATTTTTCTCAAATTTTCCAATTTTGGACACTTCCAAAATTGTCACATGTTATAGCCTCCAAATGCACCTCCGTGGTTTCAACACGCATCATCCATCTTTGATCTCCACGCCTGACTTGAGCTCGATCGCTCCTCCAAAGATCCTTGACCCTCTGGACCATGACTTCGCACCAAACCATCTCCTGGTTGCCGCCGTAGACCACGATCGCCTCCGAGTTATCCTGCACATGCAAAGACCAAAACAACATATTTTCCCGGCACAAGTTCTTTCCAACTTGACCGATATTAGTCCACACATACCACACGCCTCAAATAATAATCAGTACTCAACATTGTCAATTATTCATCAACTAAAATAAACTAGACCTATCCACATGGTCTAACAAGAGCCAACTCCCCCTCAAAACAGGCCAAGAGGACTAATAACTCCCAACTCTCTCCGCAAAGAAGCAAAATGAGAAGAATCAAGGGCCTTAGTGAAAATATCTGCAACCTGATGCTCGAACTCTACAAAGTGAAGCACAACATCGCCCTTCTCTACATGGTCTCTAAGGAAATGATACCGAATGTCAATGTACTTGGTCCTAGAGTTTTGCACTGGGTTTTTGGCAATGTTTATGGCACTGGTGTTATCACAGAAGAGAGGAACACTACCCAAAAACAACCCATAGTCCCGCAGAGTAGCTAAGATCCAGAGAATCTGAGAGCAACTCATCGGTTTTCAACTACATACTCAAATTTCGGCAGGATCAGGCAATGTAAGACTGCTTCCTAGATGACCAAGAGATAAGAGATGTGCCTAAGAAATGACAAGTACCAGAAGTACTCTTCCTATCCACTCTACACCCCGCAAAATCAGCATCAGAAAAAGCCCGAATGGAGAGAGCAGAATTACAAGAGAACCAGAGTCCAAAGTCAAGAGTGTCCTGGAGGTACCTAAAGATGTGACGCACTGCTTGATGATGTGAGGCATGAGGGGAAGCCTGAAATCGAGCGCACAGACAAACAACAAACTGTATGTCCGGCCTCGATGCTGTGAGGTAGAGGAGGGAGCCAATCATGCTGAGGTACTCCTTTTGGTCTACGGGCTCTCCATCCTCATCAGGATCCAACACAGTAGAAGTGGCGATGGGAGTAGACGCTGGCTTGCTGCTTCCCATGTCGAAGCGCCGAAGAAGGTCCTTTGTGTACTTGCTTTGATGAATGAAGGTGCCTTCTTTGAGTTGCTTGACTTGAAGACCAAGGAAGAAAGTCAGTTCGCCCATCATGCTGATCTCGAATTCCCTGCTCATAGAATCTGGAAATCTGGACACCAAAGCATGAGAAGAACCACCGAATATGATGTCATCCACATAAATCTGAACTAGTAAGAAATCACTGCCATGCCTGAGAGTGAACAAGGTTTTATCTACCATTCCCATTTTGAAATCATTTTTAAGCAAGAAACTCTTAAGCCTATCATATCAAGCTCTAGGGGCTTGCTTCAATCCATACAAGGCTTTGGAGAGCTTAAACACATGGTTTGGGAATTTGGGATTTTCAAAACCAAGGGGTTGCTTGACAAAGACCTCTTCTTCTATAAAACCATTAAGGGAAGCACTCTTGACATCCATTTGAAAAAGCTTAAAGCCCTTAGATGTCGCGAAAGCTAGCAATATACGAATGGCTTCTAATCTAGCTACAGGAGCAAATATCTCTTCAAAGTCTAAACCTTCTACCTGGGAAAATCCTTGAGCTACAAGCCTAGCCTTGTTGCGAACTACCAACCCATCCTCACTTTGCTTATTTTTGAAAATCCATTTTATTCCAATAACATTTTGATTAGGTGGAGGTTCAACTAAGGTCCATACTTGGTTTCTTTCAAAATTTTCAAGCTCTTCATGCATGGCATTGACCCAGGAGGAATCAGATAAAGCATGGGTAACATCTCGGGGTTCAAAAGATGCAACAAAAGCAGAATGTGCATGACAATCTGGAGAGATAAACCTGGAGCGAGTGACTCGCTCATGGAGATCCCCAATTATCTACTCAATTGGGTGTTGTCGCTGAATATGAAGAGAAGGTCCTGGTGCAAATGTGGCCTCTACCTCATGAGTTGTGGAGGTAGGAACAGAGCCACTCGAATCGCTGGTAAAAATAGGAGGAGGCTGCTCTGCTGAAGCTGGAGAAGTAGAAGCAGGCTCTCCAACCATCTCAGAGATGACTGGAGGATGGATTGGACCTTCATCCTCTATGTCAGAGTCATCGTTGACGAAGATGCTTTATCGAATATCAGGAACCTGTGTACCTGTAGCATCGGGTCTAGTACCAGGACTAGCCTCATCAAAAGTGACTTCACAAGTCTCAAAAAATTTGTTAGTATCCAAATTAAATACACGATAGCCACGAGAATGAGCAGAATATCCAAGAAAAATGCCATCAAAACATCTTGATTCAAATTTGTCCAAGTTGTCATGTTTAAGAATGAAGCACTTGCAACCAAAAATCTTGAAATGAGAGACTTTAGGCCTATGACCAAATCTAAGCTCAAAAAAAGTCTTTCCTATGACAGATCTCAAGAACACCCTGTTGGACACATAACAAGCAGTAGAAATCGTCTCAGCCCAAAACCTCCTGGGAGTGCTATGCTCATCTAGCATGGTCCTAGCCATCTCTACAAGGGTCCTGTTCTTCCTCTCTACAACCCCATTCTGCTGGGGAACTCTAGGTGAAGAGAACTGGTGCTCAAGTCCTCTCTCAGTGCAGAAGGTGGCAAAGGAAGAGTTCTTGAATTCTGTGCCATTGTCACTTCTAATGGTCCTCAAGGCTCCAGGATGGTCAACAGCTAGTCTAAAGGCCAACTCTCTAAAACAGCCAAAAGCCTCATCCTTAGAAACCAGAAAATATACCCATGAATACTTGGAGAAATCATCCACAATCACAAGCACATACCACTTCCCTCTAGCAGACTGGACTCTAGAGGGGCCAACCGTGTCTAAGTGCAAGAGCTGACCAGGTCTATCAGTCATCACTAAAGTAAAAGGTGGAAGAGAAGCAGAAACCATCTTACCATGTCTACAGGGAGTGCACACAAGGTCTCTAACATTCTTAAGCTTAGGCAAACCTCTAATCAAATCTTTGCTACTGATTCTGGTCAAATGATCGAAGCCTATATGTCCAAGCCTACGGTGCCACAACACTAGATCATGAGAGTCTGAAGCCACAAGACACCTAGGGCTGGAAGAAGAAGAGATACTGAAATCAGCACTAAAGATCTTCTCAAACCTAGAGATCCCAAAGACATGCTCACCCGAGGAGTCAAGTACTCTACACTCACCACACTTGAACCTCACTTCCAGACCCCCATTAAGAAGCTGAGAGACAGATAGCAAATTATACCTCAGCTTACTTACCAAAGCAACGTCCTTAAGCATGAAGTTGTTGTTGACGCCAAGACCGTGCCCTTAGGTCATCACGGTCCCGGTAGAAGCATCCCCAAATGTGATCAACTCGTTCGGGATGCATGTGTGAGGAGGAGAACCATCTAGAATCTCCAGTCATGTGTCGAGAACACCCAGAGTCAACAAGCCATATGCCCTCCTTCCTCGCACGACAAACCTACAGGACATAAGCAGGGAACATCTGTGCCTCAGTACTGGGGTTAGTGATAAAAGACTTGGGAATCCAGTACTGAGCCACACGATGCTTAGGAACAGTAGAAGAAGCAACAATAAAATGGTTAGAGGGATAATCATAAAAATGTACACGAGAACCACCTAGACCTCTCCGAATCGACCTACCAAAAGATCGGTACTCCCCCTATCTAGATGCTACCTGTAGTCTCTCCTCACGATATCTTAACCTAAAATGCTGCCTAGAGCCACCAAAAGAGTCAAAGAAGTCATCTACGAACCTAGGCCTATGTGTAGCAGGAAAGACAGGCTGCCTAGCTCTAGAGACAGTAGAAGGTGAAGGAACTCCTCTAATGGACCTCAATGCACGCACTCTCTCCTTCCTCTCACTCTTAGCTCTACAGAAGCAGAACTCAACTATGTGGCCATCCTTCTTGCAGAAGATGCAATGATACTTGACCTTTTGAAAGGTCTGATCTGCTGACTTAGAAGCATCTGTCTTGCTAGAAGGGGTTTGGGCAAAACCTGCAGATCTAAAGACTATCTTAGATGGCTCAGGGGGTTCTACCTCAAACAAGCCACTCTTAACAGCTTTCACAACCTTAGATGGGTGTTTCTTAGAATTCTCTAAAGAATTAAATCCTAGGCCACTATTCTTCACACTCACCTTAGATCGATCAAGGATCATGTTAAGATTCTTCTTCCTACTAGAAAATCTCTCAAGAGTCTTTTTGAGGTAATCATTTTCTTTGGCTAGGTCCTTACAGGTGACACACTTATTCGACTTGATTGTCCTAGCAAGATTTTCTTTAACAAGAGCTACCTCAACCTTTAAAGCCTCACAAGACACACGAGAAGCATTCTTAATCCTACTCACTTGCTCTTTGAACTTGACTTTAAACGCCTCTTGTATCTCATCTAAATTTGTTCCAATTTCAGTACAAAAAGCACAAGAAGCAGAATCAACAACTTTCTTGGAAGCAGTCATGGACATGGATTGTTCAATTTTAGATTTCTCCTCTAGAGTCTTGTTTAGAGCATCATTCTCAATTGTGAGTTTAAGACAGTTTTCACATGAAGCAATCTTAGAATAAAGAATCATTTCAGACATTTCCTTCATTTTAATCTTGTTATCCTCACAATGAGAGCAAGTGTGACTAGGATTAAATTTCAGCAATTCCTTAGTAGCACTATCCAATTTCAATTCAAACAAGACACAATTTGAGTAAGGTGAAGGAATAGCATCTAGTGCAATCACATCTAGAGCAATAGCATCCAAGCAAATATGACTAGGACTTGATTTGAGAGATTCTAGTTTATCTAGAGCATCTTTAAGTTGATTTGCAATAGAGGAATGAGCAGATTTCAGATTGGTCAATTCATCATGCAAGTCTAGGTTCAAGTTGTCAATCATGATATCTTGTTTCTTAATCATTTTAGCTTGCCTTTTCAGATTTCGTCCAGCAACAACTAAAGCACGTTTCATCTCATTCGGTGAGGGGCATACCTCATTGGGATCGCTGAAAAGCTCATCGTCGTTGCAGGAGTCGATGTCGTGGTTGTTCTTGGCCATGAAGCACATGCCGGTGAATTCCTGGGCCTTCTTCTTTCCATGGGAATCATCGTCGTCGTCCTCTGTCCCCGAGTCCACATCGCTTATATCAACATTCTCAAGCATGGCAAGGACCCAGTTGACAAACTTCCTGTAGTTGGGCTTCTTGGCTTTCACATCCCGAGCTTGAGGACGCCTTCGGAAGTCCTTCTCCTCCTTGCTCTTCAGCTTGGGGCATTTAGCCCGAATGTGGTTTGGCTCACCACACTCAAAGCAGGTAATAGGGCCACCTCTCCTTCTACTCCACACCTTGTTGTAGACTGTTGTGAATTTTGTGGATAGGAGGGCTAAATCATCCTCAGATAGCTTCTCTAGCTGCTCATCGCTCAAAGAGTGTGAAGCGGACAATGAAAACCCAGATGAGCTAAAATCCAAAGTATCAAAAGAACTACCCTTAGATGGGTCAACCACTAAAGCCATCGACTCCGTCTTGGGGAGACGCGAGATGAAGTCAATCTCACGCGTCTTCAACCTTGAGTAGAGCTTATCCATGGTAAGCTCACTCATGACAGTGTTGTCATTGATGGAAGTGATTTTCATCCCCCCCAGACTTTCACATCAAGAGCACCCAAGAGCTGACGTGCATTTTCAGATTCAGTGAATACAAGATCCATAGCACGTAAGTCATGAAGGATTTTTTGAGAATCTTCCCCACAACTCATCCAAAGATTCACCAGGCCTTTGTTCGATCTTTGAGTATTCTTTCTTGATCGCAGTAGAGCCCTCGTGGTAATCACAGAGGGTCTTCTAGATCTCATGAGCAGACCTCAAATGAGCGACACGCTCATACTCAGATCAACTAAGCCCTTGAATCAAGAAGTTTTGAGCCTTGCTATTTGCCTCCATATCTGGAGTGATCACATTGTTATTGGCTGGCACAACATAAGGATTTTTGACTTTAAGCCAAATCGCGTGCCCTTGAGCCTCGATGTAAGCATGCATGCGAGCCTTCCAGTAAGCAAAATCGACTCCATCAAACAAAGGTGGTTTGGTGGAATACTTGTCAGTCGCCATGGCTCCAAAGACCGGTTAAGATCTATGAGAAGAGCTAACCGGGCTCTGATACCAATTGTAGGACCGGAAAAGCGACTAGAGGGGGAGTGAATAGGAGCACAAATCCTTTTTCACCTAGTTTGAATTCAACACGAATTTCACTTCAATAGCTATGAGAGCTATGATGATCAAAGAACAAGTACAGTAGAAGACTTGTGTTGAATCCAACCTAAAACCCCAAAGCAAAAGACATAAAAACTCAAACCCTAAATGAGTTTGGCGGTCTGACCGGCGTGCACCGAGCGGTCTGACCGGTGTGCACCAAGCGGTCTGATCGCACCTGACGATGAACAGGGAAAACAGCCCGATGCCCAAAGCACAAAATGATCTAACTTTTGATCTACGAATCCAAACTCGACCAAACTTGAGACACACCTTTCCAAGGATATCATAAACCTATTCCAAGCAACGATCGTCAAGATCTTTGCTAAAGTTCTAACCTTTTTCCATTTGAGTGAAGGGCGTTCAAAAACCGAGTCAAAACGAAAAATACGATCTAAACCTTGCTCGTGAGTAAAGGATGTTCAAGATGATCCTAGAAAGGTTTCTACACATCACAGCAAGCTAGAACACCACAAAGATTCAAGAGAAAAGCGATGGATCATCAAAAACTCTAAATTATCAAAAATAGAAGGCAAGAACAAAAGAGACTCATCTTTGAGAACTTGCTTGGATTGATTTGTGGTTGAGGATTGATGTTTACAACCATCCATCCTAGAGGACAAAACTCAATACATGAGCACACGATCAATCAATCCCTAGAACCCTAACCTCTCTTTCCTTCTCTCCAAAGCCCTAAAACAAACTAGGGTTTTTCTCAATGAAGTGCTTGAGGGCTGCTGGACATCACCCTCTCCTATTTATAGTAGAGGCTAGCTTCTAGAAGACTATACCCATTAGGCACCCATTAAGCCCACTAACAAACGAGTTTAACTCACGCACGTATTTTAAAGCGTCGTCTTCATCTTCACTTGACCTAAACCGCTTCTCCTTGCATCGTCTTGCACCGCGGTTTAGCCCAAGGTCACTAAGGCAGTATTTGGTGAAATTACCAAAATACCCCTTCTTGATCTTTCTCCGAAGACCAAGTCCAATCTTGGTGAAGCACTCGCCTGCTTCGCTACATGTAGGTTGATCAACGGCTCTCATCATGTCGGCAAGTCTCTCCCGTCCGGCTCCCGCCGAAACCACCAAGGCACTTGCACCGACCCCGCCGCTTGATTCAACCTGTCGCACCAAACTGCCCGTCCGGTCATCCTTGTCCAATCTGCGCCATGCTTGAGTCCACTGAGCTCACCCGGCATCCTCGATCGTTCTGAACCTCAGCTCTCCAAGCTTAGTCTCGATCATCCTGGTTGTTGACCGTCGTTGACCTCCAAGCATCCTGCACATCAGTAGACCAAGAAATCATTTTCGGGAACAAGTTCTTCACAACTTGACCCACGTTAGCCAAAAACATGCAATATGCAATACATAATCATTGAACACCAAGAACTTGGCCTAACAAGCAAACATCGCCGCCATGAAGGACGACGAACCAGAACACAACCGGTCAGACCGCCATTCCAAAATCGGGTCGACCGCCCATGGCTTGGCCTCGATCACGCCTAAAGGCCGGTCTAACCGCCACTTTGGGACTTAGCCAAAATTCCACCCCTGGAAATTAGAACTTTTCTGGAATTTTCAATCGAATAGAACTTTTGCTTAGAGGCTCCAAAAATTATGGGACCAAGTGCAGTAGAACCTCCTCTCTTGCCTACGCCCTCTATTTTTGGCCCAGCTCAAAAATCCAAAAACATTTATGGCCGGTCTGACCGATTTCACAAAGCCGGTTGACCACCACTCAAAGGCCGGTCAGACCGCCGATTTGGCCGGTCGGACCGCCAACACTTTCTCAACAAAACCAATTTAGGCATGGCCGGTTTGACCGCCAAAATGGCCGGTCAGACCGCCAGTGACCTGACAGACTGAGTCTTTTCAAAAAACGTCAATTTCGACAAGACTTCAAAGCTATTGCCAATTGTCTCATCATCCTAAGATCATGAGCATATCCCCATGATATCCACAACCACCTAGATAAGTTAAGTCAAAAGTGCTTCAGTAGAGTTGCCCTCCTCAGTTTAGTACCGTTTAGTCCGTGTACTAGGACCTCCTGTTTGAGTTTTGTTGCCTCTTAATAGCTCTCCGGCTATTTGCTCTTAGGTTTAACCGACCTCCCTAGTTAGGTTGTTCCATCTTTCTCGCTGGTTCTCGCTCACCTCTGTGCTTTCCCTCTTACCTAGTGTGCTTTTTTCTCCTCATCTATTAAACCTGGGAAGATTTGTTTCAGATGGATCAGATCCGCACCTCAGCAAGTCTCAGCGGATCAGTGGACCCCAACGCCAGTGTTAACCCCAATACACCACCTCCTCCAACCACAATAGCAGACCAAGGCTTGGGTCAGTTTATGGCAGCTCAGACTCGGTTAATGAATGTCGTAATGCAGAATATGAATCAAATAATGAATCGACAGAAACAGGCTGCTGCCGCCATAGTCAACAGGATGAACCAGTAGAACCAAACTGTCGCTACTTTGATGACCATGATGAACCAGAACCATCAGACCGATGCTCTTATTTATAGGGCGCAGGCGTGGCCGGGGCGACATGATGGGCAAGAAGCCCGAGCGAGGTCGCCGACGAAGATGGAGGAGTTGGCGGCGAGAAAAAGGAAAGAGAGGGCTGAGATAGGCGCGGGATTGACACATGATCACAATGGGGCAGAATTTTGGGAGACTCGGCCGGATTTGGCCAAGTTTGGAAAGCTTTGCTGCGGGCACTAATGGCGGAGAGAAAAGCGAGCGCGCGGAGAAGAAGGGAGCGGGGAGAAGAAAGGTGCGTGTGGCTGATGGGTGGGCCCCACGCGTAAGAGAGAGCAAGGGGAAGGATGGCGCGCGGGTGGGCTTGGCGGTGAGATGGGCCGCGATTGCGGGCTGCATGCACTTGAAGTTGGGTCGGGCCGAGAGGGATTTGGCCCAAGGCCATTTCCCGAAATTTAATTGATTTAACTATTTAATAAATTCTGATAATTCATTTAGGCTTTAGAAAATAACAAATAAAATCCAAACATTATGAGAAAATTCACAGAAATTTTTGAGATATTTTGGACTTAAATAAAATAATTTCAACTTATAATTGATAATAATTTTTGCACATAAATTTATTTTGGCTTTAAAATAATTAGGAAAAATCTTTTAAACTTCTAGAAATTAATTAAAATTTTATTTTTCACTTTAAATCCAATAAAATCCCGAAAACTCCATAAATTTTCTTTGTGACTTTAAAACCAAGAAATTAAATAATTATTTTTTAACAAAGAAAACTCTTTTAAAATTGCAGCAAATCAAGAAAGAACTTCGACAGTCAGAAAATCCAATAAAATAATCTCTTTATTTATTTTTATTTTGGTAACAGAACTTTGGGATGTTACAAACTACCCCCCTTAAAAGGTATCTCATCCCTGAGATTCGGAGAGGCTAGAAAGAAAGAATACGCACATAGGATAAATGAATTGAGAGATAGAAAGAGTCTATCTTCAAGTTGGCGTCCTTTAAGTCCTTGGTGCATCGATAGGTTAGGAGTTCAATGCATTGTTAGAGAAGATATAAAAACAAAGGGTGAGAGAGAAAGCTATGAGGAGAGAAGTCTACCCACTTAAGCAAACATTGCACACAAGATCAAAAGATCTACGTACGACGTACCAAAAGAAAATACACCATACAAATTAAGAAACAATACAACATTCTACTCGATTGATAATCGTAAATTGGTGAAATGACTCAATACACAGAATGAGTCTTAGCAAACTTAAACTATATGACTTGGCTGACAAAACGATCTTTGATTCACGGTCTTTGATGACGATGCTCTCTTGACAGCTTCATGCCTTGTAGTCTTGAACGTAATGGTTAAGAACGTGTTGACCATCTATAGAAGTTTATAGGGGAAAGAGGATCCATTTAACATTATAAAATGGTGAAAGGAGAATTAGGTAAGAAAGCATTGCTATGAAGAAGCTATAGATAGATGACCAAGATGAGGAGAGAACAAATTATTTTTCTTGTTATATAAAATAAGTTTTGAAGTTTTCAACTAACAGTCATTCTAACTAGGTCACGACCTACAGTCAATCTGGCTCTGATACCACTTCTGTCGGACCCCAAGAGTAACCCCCCCAGATCCTTTGTGTATTTCTGAACTAGTCCCATGATCAGTCGCTAGTTCACATAGTAAACAGATATGGTAACATCCATAAATCGCAATACTTTATTAATAATCAACAGAGTTTATTACAAAAGAGGCTTACAAGCCAACAATAAAGAACACAGCGGAAGACGAAGAAGTAGTGGGGTCCAGCTGATCTGCCACAGGCAATCGATTGGGGTAGCGGCCTAGTCGCCAAGATCCACACCGGTAGCGAAGTCCTTCTCCTTTGAAATTTATTTGCATAAAGCAAGGATGAGCACAACTACCGTGCTCGCAAGTTACACCCAAATAACAGAGTTAATGCATGCAAGGATATATCGAAGGAAGGCTTATTGGTTAATTTTGCATAAAGCAATGTTTTCTTTAAATACTTGTACTAAGTTCCAAAGCAGTTATTTGATAACTAAAATTCATTTTATAAATTCTCAAGTTTTATAGTCAGATAACATTCACACAAGAATGGTGAAGGATACCCTCCTATCACATGGCTTCCTGCCCAATTTCCCATTTGCATAAACCATTTGATAAAGTCTTTTCAAAACAAAATCAAAGTCTAACTTTGAGTGGCTTTGCCAAGCATATCCATGACCGTGGACACAGCTATTCGAATAGTTCTTAACACTCTACAGAGGTTGTACAGCTTTACCCACAAGACATGAATTCTCTAGTTTGTTTGGCATTCGTCGATACCACCGCTCACTACCTTAGGTAAGCAGTCTAGAGCACGTGTCAAAGCATTTACAATGCGCCATTCCACCGTAGTCCCCCCTCGCTAAGGTTTTGCACCCTTTGGATAGGAATCTGCAGAGTTCCTAGCCCCCTCTTGCGCTAGGTGGGACTAACGTAGGTCATAACATGGCTACCCACCGCATATGAAGGGAACGACCACGGTAGAACATTCCAAATTAGTCAGCCAGGTCCCGCCCATTCGAGACATGTGGTAGTACAATTGTGTCTTAGCAAGATGCGGCTCAAAGACCGGTCCTTAACTGACTTGGGTGACTTCCAAACAACCCCTGGGCCTCAACCCTAACCAGATTGAGCCCGTGCATCAACCTGCACCCACCAAACATCCATTTCACCCAAGTACAAACCAACTTCTCCTTTTTGCTTTTCAAAATCATTTACAAAATCTTCCATGCCAAACCAATGCCATAGACTTTTAAACAACATTTGATTTTTGGCTGAAATTCCCAAATCAAATATTTTTGGTGTAAGCATGGCTAACCATAATTTGAAAATATGTTCTAGTTCATACTATTGCATAAACTAGATTTTCATCTAAGGTGATAAGTTAGGTTTATTTCAATGGCAAGTTGGCAGTACAAAGGATTTAGGCATAACTATAATTTAAAACAGGAATTTAAATTAGACAGTATAGAAATAAGCATGCAATAATAATTTCAAATAGAATTTAAATAATTTAAAATAATGGGATCAAATATGATCAAAGGTATAACTTGCCTTGCTTGATTAATCGTTGTTCTCAAACGGCGTCGAAATCCTGTTGCCCGAAGTCGTCGAAATCTATTCGCGAAAACGATCCAAGTTCAAATAACATTCAAATAAAATCCAAATAAAATCCAAAAATTATAAAGTAAATACTACTAGGAAGGTATCGACTTTATATGAATTTAGGAAGTTGAATCGATGGAATCAGAGTTCGTATGAGGGAGAACGAAATTCCGAAAGGTTGAATGTCACATGAAATCAAGGAATTTGTAATTTCTTGTATTTCAGAATTATTTTTGCAAACGAAAATCGAATTACTACATCATGATGACATCAACGATAGATTTTCATTTGGTTGAAAATGTTTGCCACGTCAGCGCCACATGGCAGCCATGCACGCGAAAACGCCAAGGTGGCGCTGACGTGGAGGGGACGTGGCACCACGTCGATGCTGGACGGGGGTGGCACTCAGTTCCCCATGGAACTAGCGAACGACGGCGAGCTGGCTTCCAGCGAGGGTACCAGGAGGACGTGCGGTTCACATTGAGTCGGATGCTCACCTCAAATTCTCGGGGGCGTGATGCGGTGGCCGGTTTTAGGGTTCCAACGGCGAGGGTGTTTCCGGGCTTCTCCGGCGAAATGGATGCGCGCACGAGAACGGCGAGGAGGCGGCGGTGCCGAAGATTGGTCAAAGGCGCTGATGAGTCCTTGTGGCCGCCGGAATTGAAGAAACAAGTAGCTTCGGTTGAAGATGAAGAACTTCAAAATTCCGGCGATAGGGAGAGATTGGAGAGAGGGGGATTGGGGCGTTGGGATGAGGTGAGGGAGGCGCTCCTGATGCTCCTATTTATAGGGCGCGGGCATGGCCGGGGCGACGTGACATGCAAGAAGCCCGAGCGAGGTCGCCGGCGAAGATAGAGGAGTTGGCGGCGAGAAAAAGGAAAGAGAGAGCCAAGATAGGCGCAGGATTGACACGGGATCATAATGGGGTGGAATTTTGGGAAACTCGGCCGGATTTGGCCGAGTTTGGAAAGCTTTGCTACGGGCGCTAATGGCGGAGAGAAAAGCGAGCGCGCGGAGAAGAAGGGAGCGGGGAGAAGAAAGGCGCGTGTGCCTGACGGGTGGGCCCCACGCGTAAGAGAGAGGAAGGGGAGGGTTGGCACGCGGGTGGGCTTGGCGGTGAGATGGGCCGCGATTGCGGGCTACGTGCACGTGAAGTTGGGTCGGGCCGAGAGGGATTCGGCCCAAGGCCATTTCCCAAATTTTAATTGATTTAACTATTTAATAAATTCTAATAATTCATTTAGGCTTTAGAAAATAACAAATAAAATCCAAAAATTATGAGAAAATTCACGTAAATTCTTTGAGATATTTTGGACTTAAATAAAATAATTCCAACTTATAATTGATAATAATTTTTGCACATAAATTTATTTTGGCTTTAAAATAATTAGGAAAAGCTTTTAAACTTCCGAAATTAATTAAAATTTTATTTTTCACTTTAAATCCAATAAAATCCCGAAAACTCCATAAATTTTCTTTTGACTTTAAAACCAAGAAATTAAATAATTATTTTTTAACAAAGAAAACTCTTTTAAAATTGCAGAAAATCAAGAAAGAACTTCGATAGTCAGAAAATCCAATAAAATAATATATTTATTTATTTTTATTTTGGTAACATAACTTTGGGATGTTACAGAAAATTACTATGCAGCCCATGAGAATCCACATGATATTACCTAGGC
Organism: Phyllostachys edulis; assembly: GCA_036346405.1. Classification (NCBI taxonomy): domain Eukaryota; kingdom Viridiplantae; phylum Streptophyta; class Magnoliopsida; order Poales; family Poaceae; genus Phyllostachys; species Phyllostachys edulis. The sequence goes on from CM070546.1 coordinate 97,002,272, forward strand.
TGAGTTTTCAGCAGCTGTCCATCACTCTCATGTCCCTAGGGGTATCGTACAAAGGGAGAAAAATGAGTCACCAAGGATCCAGCCACTGGAAGTATCTCATTCCAATGACAAGAGTCATTTTCTCCTTGGAAGTCACCATTCAGGGAACTACGTTATCTATTACAGATGCAGTGAACAAGGGTACTTTGCCTGTGAATGTCCTCAAAGGGAAAAGTCAAAACAAGATAGTCATTGTGCTAACTACAATAGCACAAGACACTATTTCTCCAGGTGTCCCCAGAGGAAGCTGATCCAGTATAACATCTGTAACTATTGTGGCAAGGAAGGACACTTTGTTAAGCAATGTCCCTTGCGTAAACAAGAATTTGTGGCACCACGAGCAACCTCGGCATTGGAAGCCATATCATAAGAACTTCGGATGTCACACCAAGCCGCAAGGATCTTTCAGCCCATCATAGGAAGCCAAGCGAGCCATGACATTACTGAAGAAGCTCAAGGTGAGCAAAGACAATTGTGGGTTTACCTACCAAACCAGTCTAAGGATTGTGTTTATATCCGTTGTGGAGAGATTGGGCCTAGTGCTAGTGAGCACGAAATCTGTTGCTCAAACTGTGAAGGAAATCATCCACTCAGAAAATATCCCATGAACAATATTACCTGTTACTTATGTAGGAGTAAAGATCATTACCCAGCCTAGTGCCCTTTCAAGATAATGCCGACCTCTATATTACAGCAACAGCATGAGCATTTTTAAGCCACTCTCATCCAAGCCAAGGTAGGTAGGTCTATGGTTACTTCTACCAAGTCATCCCAAGAATCAGAGGAACCAACTTTCAACAAGGTCCATCCCGAGGCACTCCATTTAGAAGCTACATGTCATCAGTCGGGCAATTGTCACAAGAGGAAGATGGTGAATCCTGGACAAAGTGTTGCAAGAAACTCCAAGACTCCGGTGACTCAACCTCAAACCCAACCAAGCACCAACACCAGCCCCACTCGTCATTCCAGGATCAGCACTACTTCCATCAATGCAGATGTCCCACGACAACAATGGTGGCCAATCTCAGCAGAACAAAACAACCAAAGTAGGGGTACAATGTTTCAGGTGTCAGGATATGGGACATATTGCTAGGGAATTCCCGCAAAGGCACTTAGCAGTCACCCCAGACAACATTCCAGAAGCTACTCTGATCGCAACAATAACACCAGTAGCAGGTCGTAAAAACAACATAAAGTACTTGTCACGGTTGCAAATATATAGAAGTTTAGGCCTGCCAATGCCACAAGAAACAACCGTGAACCGTCCAGCCAGCCTTTCACTCCCCAGCACATACATTGGAGGCCCGTCACAGAAGAACTCACCTTATGCTACAAGAATCGCGTGTTTCAACTGCCATGAGATGGGTCACTATGCCTACAATTGCCCATTGAAGAAGGCCTCATCAACAGAACATCCGTAGAGATTCAGAATGAATGTGCAACATCCCGTCCTTTTTGCTCCTCCTCCCACATTGAGAACCACTGTACTGACACCTCGCCCAGTTGTTTCAGGAGTCAGCAACAACAACCAACCACAGGGAAGCAACAATCCAGCCCCAGGAGTCACTTGTTACAGATGCCACGAGAGAGGTCATTATGCTCATAGTTGTCCAAGAAAGCAAGCCCCGACGCCAATTCCATTCAACTTGGGAGCTACACCAGCCCGAATCACTACACCTGAAGCAGGCCAAGGAACAACTCAGACCCCAAGTCAAGCCACCATGACTCCACTTCCTTCTACAAGAGGTCAACTGAATCAAGTCATCATGGAGCAAGCCCAAACTGCTCAGAACTTCACTCCTAGTAAGTCTCTAGTCAGTGCAGTGTCAGTTGCAGCTTTGTCTCGCTCAAAAGAAAAAGTCGAACGGAAGAGTAAGCAAAGTTCAAGTTTCTACACCTATTCTCTAGTCAGCCCGAATCTCGGGGTCGAGATTCCCATTAAGGGGGGGGGTAGGTTTGCAACATCCCAATTTTCTAGGATTTTTTGAGGTTTTCGAAAATAAAAATAACCATTTGGTTTTGTTGAAATTGCTCAAGCTCAACTTGGAGTTTTTTTTTTGGAAATTTGCAGTGATTTAATATGAATTAATCCAACTTCAATTAATTCAAGATTGGTTTTTGGAGTTGCTGGAGCTCTCTGGTGTTGAATTCCCTTTCTCTATTCACTCCTACCTCCCTCTCGTTTGGACCTCCCTCTCGGTCCAGACCTTCCACTCTGTCCAGATCTCTCTCTCGGTTTAGACCTCCCTCTCAGTTTAGACCTCCCTTTTGGTTTAGACCTCCCTCTCTGTCCAGACATCCCTCTCGTTTGGACCTCCTCCTCCGTCCAGACCTCCTGTGTGGTCCTAGGAGACCTCCTAGGTGGTCCTACAAGACCACTCCTTAGGTCAAGACCACCTCTTTGGTCACGACCACCCCTTGTGTCGAGACCACCCTCTTGGTCTTTTTGCAAAGATCACCCCTTGGGTCAAGATCACCCCTTGGATCAAGACCACCCCTTGTGTCGAGACCACCCTCTTAGTCTTTTTGCAAAGACCACCCCTTTGGTCATGACCACCGTTGGTGTCGAGACCACCCCTTTGGCCATGACCACCGCTGGTGTCGAGACCACCCTCTTGGTCTTTTTGCAAAGACCACCCCTTTGTTCATGACCACCCCTTGGGTCACGACCACCCCTTGGGTCACGACCACCCCTTGGGTCACGACCACCCCTTGGGTCACGACCTCCCCTTGGGTCACGACGACCCCTTCGTGTTGGAAATATACCCTAGAGGCAATCATAGACATGATTATATTTCATTATGTTCATAATATTGGATAATATGTTATCTTGTTCCTAGAATGATATTGTTAATATTTATTATCAAGTATGAGACTTGATTGTGAAACTCTATATTTCTGCAATAATTATTCTTATACGATCCCTATTCGGAAACATATGAGGACACATATGAATAGACTAGCATATATATTAGTTGATGACTATGTTTCACGGGTCATGGATATGGAGATATCAAACCAATAATATGGACACATGTTAGAGAACATGATGTTGGATTAGACCCACCTTGAGACACTATTGAGATTGTTATGATTCTATGTGTCGTTAGTTGGTCTCAAGCAATGATGATGTATAATCCTTAGACCTGAGATCAGCATGGTTTCCTACATATGTAATAGCACTCTTAGGGGTTGCCAAACGCTACACCGTAACTGGGTAGTTATAAATGTAGGTTTTGGGTATGCTATGAAACATGCAGAGGAATGTGACTGGTCGGACATGGGATTTGTCCCTCCTAATATAACAGGAGAGATGTCTCTGGGCCCCTCATTGTGGTAGGATAAAGAAAGTGCATGGCCATGCCACTAGTGGTCGAAGTGTTCGACCACGTGAAGTTATCCAACACTCGATCGAGAAAGTATTGAACAGTCCATGGATGACACAACATCTCACCTGGAGTTCAACCGGACATCGTGAGGCAAAGGGAGTATACACGAGTAGGTCGCTTAGTTCAACGATTCTGATTGGTCGTATGGAGATCTGAGCTGGTCGTGATCGGTCGAACGTAATCCTGAGTGGTCATAACACGTCGTGAGGAGTTCTGAATCGGCGTGACCAAATCTGAATCGTCAGATAGAGATAAGACACAGTCGTAAGTGATGAGGACACAGTCGTAGATCATATTGCATCAAGGTTAGATTCGATATAATTTATGTGTATTCGGGAATCGCTATGTTACGCTAGGAGCTGCTCGACTCGTGGTCGGAAAGGATTTCGAGTCACAACCGACACGCATGAACCTATAGGGTCACACATAGCGGTTTGGAACAAACCAAAGTATGGATCTGATTAAGTCAAATGTGTTCGGATAGGATCTGTCACGAGCACTATATAAGGAGATGCATGAGGCTGTTTGGGATAGTAGTTTTTACACCACCGAAACCCTAGCCGCCATCTTCCTAAGAGCTTTGCCGTGCAACTTGATGCTAGCACAACTGCGCATGGTTGTTCCTTCGCTGGACGTATGGATACCGTAGAGGCGCTACTCCGACTGTTGCACTTGAGGACGATCCGCGATCTTCACAAGGAACTGCAGAGGTTGCTGGAGGAGACAATCAACTCACGAGGACGCTGGACGATCGACTACGACCACTACATCGACGTGCTCTATGTTGGACCAGGCTGCTCCAACCCTTCTTCCGCTGCTCTGCGCGTCTGGTGGTAACGATCTGTGATCATCTACTTGCTTGGCTTCCTGGTTTGCATGGTAGAAATTTTTGTTTGTAGCTATCGTAGCCTACCCGTGGCCCAACACTTCGGTCACAACCACCCCTTGGGTCACGACCTCCCCTTGGGTCACGACCACCCCTTTGACCGTGACCTCCTCTTTGGTTGGACCACTCTCCCGAGCTTTGACCGGTCCCACCTGTCAGTCCTGCTCACCTTCTTATTCCTCTCGTCGCGTCACTGCTGACACAAAGGTCCTTGAGCATTAAATGCTATTGTGTCGTATTAAATGTTGCTGCTTTTTGCAATACCTACTCCCCCTCTTGTCTCCTCCCCTACCTGTCCCCATCTCCTCCTTCACCTGCCCTTGGACTCGTGCACCTCTGAGTCTCTCTGTGACTCTCCCTGTCTCCCTTGGCTATAAAAGCCTGAGCAGCCCTCTTTCATCACCTTTTCCTCACCCAGCTCTCTTGCTCTCATCCCGTTTCTCTATGCTTGAATCTTCACCAAGGAGCCCGCTGGAGCTGCGCCGTCGCCTCCTCGTCGCCGAAGGAGTCTACTAGAGCTGCGCCGTCTTCGACCACCTCACCGCTGAAGAGTTCACCGGAGCGCCCGTGCCATTCGCTATCCTCCTCCTTTCTTTTCCCTTTCTCTCTTTCCGGGTGAGTTTCCCCGCGCCCCGTTCTCCTTTTGCTCACACGACCACGTTGTGTGGTTGTGTCTCTTTGATAACCTCGTTGCGTAGTTGTGTCCCTTTTACGACCATGTTGAGTAGTCGTATCCTTAGGACCTCCTTCTTTGGACCTCCTCCTTTGGACCACCTTTGGACCTCCTCCTTTGGACCTCCTCCCGAGAACCTGTTTCTATTTCTGTGCATTTCTTTTGGCTTTAGCTTTTGGTTTTCCTTTTGGATTTGTTGTACTTATTTGGCACTTTTCGCACGTGTAGATTCTGGCTTCTCCGAAGAGTTCTTGGACCCGACGACCTCTACCGAATAACCTCAACTCTTCAACAAAGGCAAGTCGTAGACCTTTAATCATGTTGTTCCCAGTTTGCAAAGTTATATTGTTTTATACCAACATGCATGGCTATTTGTATAAAAATGGTTTGGAAATTAGCTAAACAACTACTCGTCAGTTTGACTCCTAGAATATTTGTGTTCGACATGTTGTCATGTACCTTTGGACACTATAGGCGGGTAATCTTAGTTGGACCTCTTTATTGTGATACCAACATGGGTGCGTATATTGCTTAGACCTGCTTAGTTATGTGTTGTCTTTCGATCAATTATTTTATAACGATAAATTTGACTAAGAGATTATGGAATTGTGGCATGTGCTGCCTTGGCATGTGTTGCCCTGGCATGCGTTGCCTTGGTCTGTGTGGCCGCTAATAAAATTTGTTATGCCATGACCAGGGTGGTCATTTGGCTGGGTTGAGCCTAAAATGTTTTATACTCGGGCGAGTGTTCGTGCAGTAAAGGGGGTGCTAAAAACACATTGGGATGTGGTTGTCTCGCCTGAGTAGTCCCTAAGGACTTAACCTTGTAAGCCATTCATCCGGGCCATACCGTGCGACCACAAGTCCATACTGGGGTGGACCTGGCCAACTAATTGGCAATGCATTGATTCGGTTCCGTTTTGGTGGAAGTGTGTAAGACCTGGGATATACATGCACACATAGCATAAGAGGGGGCTAGGAAGGCGAAACCTTAGCGAGCAGAACTGGGTCAAGGCAGAACCTTGTAAAGGCCTTGTCACGTGCTCTAACCTACTTACCTAAGGTCGTGAGCAGGGGCATCGACGGGTGCCGAACAAACTAGAGAGGTCGTGTCTTGTGGGTAAAGCTGTATAACCTCTGCAGAGTGTAAATCTATTCGAATAGCCGTGTCTCCGGTTATGGACATACCTGGTGATTTCATGCAAGGGGTAGAATTTTCTCAAAATGTTGGTCTTGGTTGGTTCCGAGTGGTCTGGGCAGTGACCAGGGTGGTCACTAGTGGTCTGGACAGTGACCAGGATGGTCATGTGCTGTTTTCAAAGGAACTTGTTTACTTACGTATTAACTTTTTAACCTGCGCTTTACAATCTACTTATTGTATTTCAAGTCAATATTGCTTTCTACAAAGTAACCATAAAGATCTCCTTGTCAAGCCTTGTATGAATACTATTTGCATACATTTCCCTACGACTTGCTGGGTACATTCAAAGTACTCACGGCTTGTGCCCTCTGGTTGATCAGCAGCTGAAGAAGACCACTCAGGGTGCTCCGACCTCTTTGAAGAGGAGGTCTTCGAAGACCTCTCGCGCTAGGACGTCCTCCACTCGATTGCCTGTGGGCATGTCGAATGGCCTCCACGTGTTACTTTGCCTTCCGCTATGAGCTCTTTTGTTGTTAGCCCTGCGTGGCAGACCTCTGTAACAACTTTGACCATAAGGTCTTTTGCTTTTATTATTGTTAATTTGTCTACTTCTTCTATAGTTTGTTGTATGGTTGTGATCTCATCGTTGTTGAACTGTGCGGACTAGCGACTGATCGTGGGACTAGTCCAGTTTGCACAGAGGATCCCGGGGGTTGCTACCCAGGGCGTGACACAATCTTACCCAATTGCGATACTCTATAAAATTGATCAAGATTTCCATACTTTCGATAATCCCAACATTTCAACATGAACTAAGGTTCTTGGATTACAATTTACTACAGGTTCTACTAGTCGTAACACTAATAAGTTTTACTTCAATGACAATCATCACATTTAAATCAAATTTTCTCCAAGGGTTATAGGTCAAAACCAATTCACCTTCCACTGCTCTTCAAATAGCTTGGTACCCAAAATATCACCACTACATTTACTTGACCACCACCAACCAGTTGCCAGTTTATGCTTTATAATACTTTGCAACACAAATCTGTTGATCCTTTCTCAAAAGAAAGAGGCAAAAAAAGACAAGTTTCAGCACACATGAAAACGTTACTCCTCACAGTGAGCATGAGACCTAAAGAAATAGTCTAATATCGATGATCTCAGAAAACAAAAAATGAGATCACAGTTGAGGGCACATGCCCCTCAATAAGAGAATATCAAATCTCAACCAATAAGAATAAGGCCTTGCTATTGAAACTCGAGAACTCTTGTGCGAAAAAAGTAGAAAGTTTAGGCACGCTTCAATTAAACCGCAAGTTACAAAACATGACTCAAACCCTCAAATACTCCTGCTACACTCTTTCCTTTAACACAGAAAACAATTCTTTAACTACAACAATACTTTGTCAGCTTGAGCAAGATAAGTTCTTAAGACCAAACCACATGAACCACTTAAGAACTAATAAAATCTTTCAACACGTCACTTTGCTCGAAATAGTTTCAACTACCACATAAATCATGAGGTCTAAATGATCACAACCGCAAAACTCGAAACATTTTCATTTACGGGATATCACGAAAGGCAATCAAATTATTCTCTTCTTAAAGGAATCAACATCACTCTCACAACCATATACTGTTAATCTTTCTAACATCATATAATGCACTCCTGGCAAGAACTAACATACCTTACTATCCCATCATCAACCTTTCCAAAAGAAACACAATAACTTATTTCATAATATTTTTTATCACAATAAGGTTGCAACACTCAACTTGGTCAAGAGAATATCTAATGCACAAACCACACTATCGAAGTAAACCATCTTTTAACAAGGGCATGCTGCCCTAGGTCTTCCTCGCAAAACACACATGTATAAATCACCTTTAAATTCCAACCATTCACCTATTAGCAATGCTCAACGTCAATTTAGTGCACACTAATTCCAATCTAGCGGTTATCATAGACATTTGACGATTATTCAGTCATGGAAGAATTTATGGTCCTTTCTCTATTTGCATTCCCACTACCAAAGATAAGATCATCAAGCAGCCAATTAAACAAAATTTCCAGATTATTATCCCCTAAGACAACAGTCAAATACATCCTTATCTCTCTCTTCCTACAAAGTTAAATCAATCCATTGAGATCAAGTAATCCAACAGGTTTAGCAAACTAAACAATTTTAATGATCAACCCTCTCATCAAAGACATACTATTATCCTAACACTCCACCATCATGTAAACATAGATCATCAATTACATCCCATCAGTTCATCTCTTAGTGATACTCAACACCATACTTCGATACATAATAATTGCACCTAGCAATTACATATGATCATTACACATCCATAAAAGATAACTCCAAGATTAATATCCACTAAGACAATAATCTAACACCTTTTGGACTTAACCATCCCAAAGGGTTAGATTAATCTGTTGAGACCCGCTAATCCAATTTACCCAAGAAGCTTACCAAATATATCACTCGTAGTGATCAAACTAGTTCATCAATGTTCCACACCTCTTAACAACTCTATCGGTTCCAATTAGGAATAGATATATTCTTAATCTTAACTCATCATGCAATCATTACAAGGTAGCCATAAGTTATCCACCCATGCTACCAGGGACATCCATTAAGATTAATTATGCATCACGCTACTGATCCAACTTGACATCTCGTACATTATCATTTATCTTCTAGGCTTACAACTTCTGACTTAACACCATAAAATATTACAAAAGAGTTTTGACACTTTCTTTCTTAGAGGAGATGCACCAGACTTCAACACTCCAACTACTCCGAAAGGAATGTGTAGAGTCAAAACTTTCTTCAACGGAGTTTGTAACGGGATAATTTCCATTATCTCAAATACCAAACAATTAATCGGTCATGTTTACCAACAAGAAAGGTTTAGCCCCCCATGAAAGAGAACAATATTACAAATAGCAACGTTTAGAAATAGCGAAAACAGCTCAACAGTCGGAAAAAATAACAATTACTCTATAAAACGAATAGAGACCAATTAAAACCCATCAACTGCCTTGTAACCACAAACCAAAGAAATTCATCAACCGCAACCGTAACAAGAATAACCGATCCAAACTCAAGGAAGACAATAACCTCCCCAAAGAGTGTGGAGACCTCTTGTCCGTCTAATATAGGGACCTTAAGCCCACACTCCACGAGTGTGGGGACCTCTTGCCCATCTAATACATGACGGAGACCTCAAATATATCAATGCTTGGCTACCACGTAGTCCAAGACTCAAGGATAGTATAATGATGCACATGATTCACTACACTTAATCAGCATATATGCATATATCAACACCTGTAGGACTATGAATAACAATTCACATTCGCAAAGCATTAACATTCCATGAATACTAACCAACATATGCATGTAACATCAACTGTAATGCTATGAATAAGATTTCACAATCGCAAAGCATTAACATTCCATGAATACCAATCAATATATTCTACCCACTACTGTACTTGCCTCAACCGTGTGGAGTAGGATGACGGGAAGAGGATGCTATCCCCGGATTCACACCCCTACCTAAACAATTTAATAACCGCACTAAGGGGACATTTCAGAGCATACAACATTATGTAAAAAAATATATAATTATCTACGCCCCCAAGCGCAACCGAAAACATCGTTTCCCATTAACATCATTCTGTCCCAAAACAAGGTGGCCCTCTTCTAAAAATGGTATCTTTTCTTTTGTTTACTCAAAAATGGTGTTCTTAGACTATGGAAAGCTTACAGAATTACCCGCATTAATCTAGTTGGTCATATTTCCTAATTTTTTTTATTTACTATTTTTACTAAATAGCTTATTACAACTGCCAGAATCTGGCAGATATTCTAGACTGCAGAACTAAAATATTCATAACTTTTAGTACATTTATCCAAAAATTTTGTTCTTGATCTCTATGGAAGCCTTGTGAAATCACCTACAGTATTCATGTTGGTGAGATCCTCTAATTATTTCATTAACTAATTCTGATCGTCCAATTAATACAACCTGCCAGAATCTTGACAGAACTCCTGGACAGCAGTGTGGTAAAATCCATAACTCAAGATCTATTCATCCAAACGACGTTATCCAGGATTTCATGGAAAGCTAAAGACGTTACCCACAAATCTCTAGGAGGTGACCAGACCAAATTTTATATTTACTAACTCTAAAACTACAGCACCACAACAATAGTAAAAACCCGATCTACTACCCTAAAACAATCACATGGAAATGAATTAATCACAAACATCAAAGGATTGAGAAGTCACCCTTGAAGACACACTGTGACTCATTGAAAACTCCACAAGATCCTCCTTTTCCCTTCCTTCTCCCTCTTCCTCTTCCCTTCTCCTTTGGCCGGTAGCATAGAGGGCTTCTTCCTCCTTCTTCCTTTGGCCAGCAACAATGGAGGAGAGTCCACTAATGGAAGGAGATGGACAGCATGGGAGGTGCTGGACAGGGAGGGGCGCAAGGGAGGAGAGGGTGTGGCAACCAGGGGGAAGGGGGAAAGGGGGTGGCAACCTGGAGGGGGAGGAGGGGATGGGTTAGGGTTTGGGGTGGTCGGTTCCCTCGTGGGCCATGGGCCAAAAAGTTGTTCTCCCCCCTCTCCCCACTTGACTTTGGTCTAGCGGCCCACTTCTCTCTCCAATTCTGAATTTTCTATTTGTTTTCCCTTAATTCTGTCTCAAATTTTATTGCACTATCAAATGATAGTCGGGGTATTACATTTCCCCGACTGTGTCAGCATGTGTTCCGGAGTCCCAAGAGCCTTTCCCCTCATTTGATTTTACCTTTCATTCACAGGAGCTCACCGAAGCCCCTTTCTTCTTTGTCTCCAGCCAAAAGAAACATTCCTGTTGCCGCAACCTCTTCAGTCTACCTCGAGCCAATTCTCTGCACCAGGAGCACCCTGAGGACTTCACCAAGCTTCCCCAAGCCTCGTTGTGATTCCCCATCCTCCCCGGTGAGCTTGCTGTGCCAACCTCCTCGTCGCCGCCTCAGTCATCGTCGCTAGCCCTTCTTCGACTAGCTCCCTAACCCCTCTTCGCTCCGGTGAGTTCCTAGTACCTCGTAGTTGCTCATGCGCGCGCGCTTCCTAGCTCAAAGCATCGCCAAGCTGTAGAAGTCATCGTAGCCTGTAGCACCCCCACTCGTCGCGTCATTTGCGCCAGGGCCACCCGGCCCTCGCCGCCACGACACCAAGATGGTCCGTAATCCTCAGGGGAACCCATTTTGGGTATATTGGGACACCGCCGTGGACTGGCTCATCGGCGACAAGCGCAGCAAGGCAAGCCCCGGGAGTTCCCTGTTTTGTTAGAAACTATTCGTCACTGTAGCAGCGCAATTAAGTGACCAAATCACAGTCATTAGGGCAAAGCGTTAATTAGCGCTGATTTAATTACTGTTGTGTTGCACTGACGTGTGGGCCCACGAACAGAAATCGAGTACTAAATCGGTTGATTCTCTGTGAATCGATGACATGCGGGTCCCACCGCATTTAAGTGCACAGTAAACCACCCGGTGGACCATGCACTGTGTGTATGGACTCCGGTCCATGCACTATTTGGTGAACCGAGTCTGATAGGTGGACCCCACCTCTTAGTAAATGATTTTCTTTAAAAAATAAATGAGAAAGAAAATAAATAACTTGGACCCACATGTCATACACGGGTGTATTTCCAAATTGAAAATAAATAAAAAATAAAAAGAAAAGGAAGTGGGTCCCACCTGTCAGAGAGAGAATTCTCTCCCCCTTTTTTTTCTTGGAATTTTCAAACCGAATCAAATTAAAAACTTAATAACTTTTGCATAAAAACTTCAAATGAGATGATTCTTTTTTCTACATTCATCTAAAATCATGCTCTACCAGAATATGCAAAAAAAAAATATTTGGATTTTCTTACTGTTTAATTTATTTTTTATTATTTAATTCATTTCCAGCTCTTTATGGATTAGACGTCGACTGTTCGAGTGAATATTTCGACGACCATCCATCATCATATTCAAAGCAATTAGAGTAAGGAAAGCACCCCCTTCGATCATTTCAATCCCACTATTTTAATTATTGTACTTTGTTTTGAGAAATCTATTATGCATATGTGTATGTTTGATGAAAAATTGCTATGTTTGGGTTAACGGTAGTTGTAATCCTAATTGATACATGAATTCCCTTGAAATATTGATTCCCTTACTATTGTAGACATTAGGATATGAGTTAGACAATATATAATGTCATTTGGGAGTTTCAAGTGCGAGCATCGCACAAATGCTTATTAGAGCGATAGTTCTTCCCAAAAAGCTATAAAAGGACAATATGATAAACATGAGTTTGGAAGATTTATGATAAATGTCCAGAGGGGTGTACCTCTGTTATGTTGTATAAATATAAAAATGCAAAACCTAGTTTTTGACGCGGGTAAGTTATATTATATTTTGAGAAGAGTGAGGGGTGTACCTCACTAGTAGATAGAAGAGATCCTCGCTCGGGTCAATTAAGGACCAAACGTCGGTGCCATCAATCTAAGCCTAAGCGTACAACCACATGTGCTAGTATGGGACGACATTAGCTAATTAAGTCATTGAAAACTAGCCTTGCACGTAGGTAGGCCGTAGTAGTGCGGATATGACCGGTGTAGGCATATCTGAAGGGGCTCACTTCACCACGGTGTTAAACACAAAGCTTGCCGACACAACTGCGAATGCCTCACTGAGACTGGGGCGTAAATCTGGGTGAAGTGAGGGTATTCATTCGCTGGGATTGTGCAAGGTTAGGACTAGATGATGTAAAGGCTTCGACACGTGCTATAGACTGCTTACCAAAGGTAGTGAACAGTGGTACTAGAGAACTCGTGTGATGTGGGTAAAGTTGTACCCCTCTGCAGAGTGTAAATCTATTTAAATATCCATGCTCATGGTCATAAGCGTGCCTAGTGCGGTCATATCGGGTATAGACTTGATTTTCACAAAAAAAAACGGTTTTATTGGAAAAACATGGGAAATGTTTGTGATTTATATTTGAGTTATTTGCCATGCCTATAGCTGAAAATAAAATATTGCTCGTAGCCGAGGAGGGTTGCGAGTTATTGTTATTATTCATTCAATTATTTACTTAGTGTCATGTACCTATTTAACTGCTCTTTTAAAATTTCCGTTGCAAATTATTATGTATGGCTATTGCAAATAAAACTGGCTTCAAGCAAAATAACTTGCAGAGTAGAGCCTCATCTCTTGCTAGCCTTGCATTTATATAAACTTTGCGATACACTACCAGTCTTGCTGAGTACGCATTGTACTCAATCTTGCTTACATTATTATTCAGAATATGAGGAAGAGCCTACGCTAGACGACACTTTCTTCGCACCTAGAACCGGAGGGTTCAGTGACGGGTCTATCTACATTTTGTCACTTGTCGGTTGCCTGAGAGTCTGGATGGGCATACCGCTGGAATTTATTTACTTTCATCACTTTTACTTCCGCTGCTACTTTTGTTACTCTGTTGATATTTATTTTTATTTGGCCAGTCAACCAGTGATATAATAACTTTAATCACTTAAATTAAGTACCCTTTTGCTTTACTTGTGTATGTGAATGTATGGGTGTGAATGCCAATGTTGTGAATGTGGTACTAGTCACTGATCATGAGACTAGTACAATACACACATAAGGTCTTCGGGTATTCCACGCTCAGAGGTCTGACAACTCTTCTCTATCTACAACGTATTTCCTTCGAGGCCGGTGCTATATTCTCTTCGAGGTCGGTGTTGTATTTTCATGTCCTTGAAACGAATAACAGAGCTTGTGCCCTTGGTTTCAAAAAAAGTAAATCATCGAGTGTCTTGGCTTTAGCTAGCTCATAACAAAATTTATACTGCCCTACCCACCCACCCAAACCCCCCCAAAGTACTTAGTAGGAAACCTACATTATTACCCATATTAATTCATTCTTGGTGGAAACCATGCCCCGCCGCCATGTCCACGCCACCTGCAAATCAGCCGCCATCCGATCGCGCAAAGCTCGGCTCACACGGACCCGATTTGAGCCCGTGCGCTTGGTGGGAACAGGCGTCGCTCGAGCGACTGCATGTTCAGTGGGCCTATAGCCTCGTGGCCTGTCCCTGGCTTCAGCAAAACAGTGCGACACGCGTCCAGTAGGCCCCGTAGCCGCATGCGCCTGTCCACACCTTTGGCGAAGCACACGTCCATGCCCACGCCGAAGGGTGTGGGTGATCTTGTAGTATTAATTAATTCCTGGTCACTTTCACAAGATTATTGCTTACGCTCACTTGGTAGTATAATGACCCAGCCCATGCATTCTTACTAGGAATTAACAATTCAAGCATGCTCTGCACTGGTCAAGTTGTAAAAAAAATACAGAAAAATGTCCAGGGATAGAAATATACTAGGCTCAACGTGCAATTTATACAAATAGATCAAGGAGAATCAACTTGTGACTGCAGATCCACAAGGTCATATAGAACGAAAATGCAAAACGTTGCATTAATCCCATTTGGATATTAGAAGCTCGCACACCAAACATTGGAAAGCCTCGGTTTTCTGGCTAACAACTAGTTTAATCCATGACCAACAACCACGGGTTAGATGAGTTATTTGCGTAGATTTTTCACGATCTTTCTGTAGGATTTGGTCACATGGCATGTGGGTTGCGTAAGCTTATAAAAATTAATTCTGAATTCTATATGTTTACCATGCTAATCCCATGATCAATAGCTAGCACATACATATTACGTCATTGCATCACATCCGTACATAAGTAAATAAAACCGAGTAGTGCATACTATTAAACAGTCATACATAGGTCTACACAACCAAGTTTTACACGAAGAGGGTGACCGACCAAATAGTTCACATAAAGTGTTTGCAGCGGAAATAAATGATAAGTAAAAGATAATGAGTCCATATGATATGCCTTAGCCCATACGCAACCGACTGGGGTTAAAGCCCTAGAACTCAGTGCCATCAACGCCAAAACCCGCAGCATAAAAGTATCCGATCGACAGGTCATCATCCACATTTTCTGAATTTGTTCAACAAGCAATTGTGACTACAAAGTTGTACTCGACAAAACATTATAGCAAAGATTATATAATATGCAAGACTATATCAAGAGAGGTGGCTATCCTACTAAGTTTTCCCATTTTTGCATAAAGCAATCTTTCATTTGCAATAATGAGTAATAGATTGCAATCGGAAGTTGTAAAAGCATTTGACATTGACAAACAACAAATAATAATTAATTATAAATAGTATAAATAAACAAGTGGCTTGTTTTCATAACATCAAAACAGTGACAAAATCCTTTTGCCGAAGAAGCTATGCACGGATTCCCTATCCTTACATCACCCAAACCATTTTGCAAAACATAAAACTACTAATTGCGGGATATAACCAAGTGGTGTCCATTACACTCTATAAAGGTTGTACAACTTTATCCACTCAATATAAATATCCCACTATGTCATCCATGTCATGCGATACCGAAGGTACCCGATTTGAGAGTTCATGACAAAGCTTTTTACATTACCAGTCCTAACAACAAACCGTGCTATGATACCTTCTTAGGATATGGAAAGCTCTCCAAAATCCTAAAAACTTATACATTGTATTGGAAAACTTTGCGGTCCTCTCAAAGCCCATACAAACATGGGCATCCTCCACCATGCCCTCACTAGCCCAATTTTAACCTACAATCTAACACGTGCGGTTTGATTGCTAGAACTCAATAACTTATCATGCTAGGGCCTCCCCTAAGGCACGTGTGGTTGTAAGAATTTACTTGGGTCTATGGCACAATAGATCGGTCCTTAGCGACCCGAGTGAGACAACCACAAACCACAGTCTCGTGCACCTGCACCGGTCTCTACAACCACTCGCCCAAGTATCAAACATGTTTTTAATTTTATTTGATAACCAAAATAACAAACATACCTCCTCTGGACCTTCATACATGTTTTTTCCATTTTTAACTAATTTCGCAAGTGTTTCCAATCCTAGCACAACTAGTGCCGATAAGCATGGTTAAGCATCAATTAATTCATACCAACTAAAATTCCACAATACCTATACCAATAGTGGATAGCATTGCTAAGGTGACAATAGTGAGGATATCAATTTATCAAAGTAGGGTCAATGCAACAATTGGGTATAACCACCAACCTTACCAACATAGCAAATTTTTTACCAAAATTACGCACATGCATAATAGTTTTGAACACAACATACAAAACAGTGAAAATATGGGATTAATATGGTCAAAGGGTGTGCTCTCCTTGTTTGTTGAACACTTGTTCATGCTCTAGATCAACTTCGGAGATTATCGGGACATCGGTATCTAATCGGTAAAGCGAAGTAACACGAATAAGAGCCAAATAAATTCAAACAGAGAGAAAATTCAAATATTTTTCTGTAGATTCTGAAATTTCATGATTTTACAACAAAAAAATAGAGACAAGAATCACTCAATTTGGAGTTCAAATGAGAAAGTTCTGAGCATTTGAATTTTGTTTGGCTGATAAATTTCATAAAAAGGAAAGAAAAGAGAAAACATTGTGCAGGATTTTATTTTAATTTCTAATTTTGAGGCAGTTCAAATTGCGTCATTAGGCTAACAGGTGGGGTCAAGTCTAGTTCACAGACACGTCTACAGGGTAGTGGGACCCACATGTCAGTGACTCGGGTATTAAAACTTAGTTAAATTAAAATCTCGATTAATTAACTGGCCGATCCCACATGTGAGTGACTCACTAACTTAACTATTGCCATTACGCTAATCTAATCCTCTTGCGAGGGGTCCACTTGCCAAAGAGAGGGGAACAGGGGAGGCAACAGCGGACATGGTCGAGCTCATTGTCGACCACCCTGGCGGCGAAGCAGCGACGACATGGGCTTGGGAGGTGGCAAAATGGGATGACATCACTACGGCGTAGCTACTGACACGGAAGCCGTTCGGAATGGTGCACTGGAGTGGCGGCGCGATGATGCTGAGCGATGAGGCAGCTTGGGCTGCAACGGTTTCCACTAAATAAATTGTCTCTCGTTCAGGGGGCTAGGCGTGCTGGGTTTAGCAAGCAAACGTGAAGCTAATCGGCCGGGCATAGGAACCAATGGCTACTAGAGTCGCACCAGTGGCATGCAACTGCGGTAGCGCCATGGGCGGCTACAGTGAAGTCTAGGCAATCCATGCTAAGCTTCAAGTCTAACTAGCACACTAGCTCTAGGAGGCTACTATGGACTCACCACGGTGGTTGATGGTGACGAAGAAGGTTTGAGGTGGTAGGATGGTTGTGACTAGAGGCAGCGGCAACAGGCTTCATGATAGCAGTGAGCTACAGCGAGGAAGAGGCTACAAGGAGACATGCATTAGCTTACATGCATGTCGAGGATGGTTCAAACCGAAGGAGAAGCATGGAGGCTCACCGGACTGCGGGTATCGACGGAAAAAGGCCGTGGTGGTCAAGAACAGAGATGACAGCTCAAACCCGAGGAAGCTCCACGAAAAAAATTGAATCGAGTGAGGGCGCGTTAAGGTGTAGTCCTGGAGCACAATGTGACACAGGAGAAAAGGTAAGGGGCTCACCAGGCAGAGAGCAACACGACGGATAGGAACGGTGCGCTCACCAGAGAGGAAGAAGATGACGGTGATGCAACTCTCCATGGCTCCAACTGCGAGAACAAGTACGAGAAGGGGATGTGGAGTTTTTTTTGGCTCATTTAGCCTCTTTTTGAAGCAAAATAGCAAAAATAGCCCCCCCCCCAACAAAATGGCAAAAATGGCACTCCTACCGGCAAGGAGCTCGCTGCACCCAAGCGTGGTAGGCGACTGCTTGGTTGGTGGGAGCATGCCATGTGTCTGTCGCTCTGGTCAAGGATGTGGGCTCGCCATGGCATTTTCGCCTGATGGGGTGCCATTTTTGCCATTTCATTCACCGGGGTGAGGGGGGCTATTTTTGTTATTTCGCTATAAAGCCATGCTAAATGAGCCAAAAACTCGGGGATGAGCGATGCTCTAGATGGAAAAGGACACACGCGTCGACCAAGGAAGCTGACCAGAGAAGGAATAGCGCAGTGACATGCGTGTTGGCGTCGAGGAAGATAACGCTGTTCCCAACAATCCACAAGACCAAGAGCTCTGGTTCTTGGAGAGAAGGCTGGAAACCGTGAGCTGGAGGAGATGATGTGGCCAGCTTGGCTTAAAAAGGAAGGAGAATAACAAGAGAAGAGCACAAGATTCGCGAGCGCGGCGGGACAGAGTGGTTAGGGCGGCGCGTCTCTTGTTCTCCCTCGTCTTTGTGCGACAAGTAGAGAAGACAAACGGGAAGATGCAAAGCACAATGAGGTGGTCAGGAGCTTGCGCATGCAGTTGACTCGGTCCGAACAGAGAGGCTCGGTTGGGACAAGAGATGACGACGCAATGCGACACTTACCCACACATGGATAGGCAATGTGTAACATCCCAAATTTTGCCCTTTTCAAAAATCTATTTCAAATTAATTAATTCAAAGTGTTGGTCCTCTTTTGGAGTTTTTGAATTCATTTAAATTCCAAATATGAAATTCAAATCCTAATCGATCGTCTCAGTTCAAAATTTGTCGCCAAATTCCAAATTCAAAATTTTCAATTTAAATTTTCTCGCAAAACCACTTGGTCATTTCTTTTTTCCTTTTCCTTTTTACTTTTTCCTTCTTTCTTCTTCCTTCCTTTCTTTTTCCTTCTTTCTTCTTCCTTCCTTCCTTTTTCATTCTTTCTCCCCTTTCTTCTTTCTTGCAGCCTAGCCTTCTCTGTCCCGATAGCACGCCTGCATTCCGACCGCGCCCTGTGCTCAACCTTCTGTGTTCCAACTGCGCCTATCTTGCCGCTTTCGCCCATTGCGCCTTGCATGCTCAAGTCTTCACCTCGCCATACCGAGCCATGCGCCTTTAGCTCGCCGCTCGTGCCATTTGCACCGCCCTCGTTCCCCGTCTTCACTACCATCATTATTGCCATTTTCAATCCCGCCATTGATGTGAGGAATCAAATGCATTTCCGTTTCTTCCGTTTCCAAAACCAAGCCGCACTGCCGTCGTAAATTCTATCACATCCGCGCTGTTTCTCTTTCCAGGCGTGCCTACAAATATGAGCACCATCACCACTTCCAACCCCTTTACTCTGTTCGCTATTCTCAGAACTCACCTGAGCTCCATTGCCGCTGCAAGCTTTGTCTTCCCGAGCGCCAGCCGTCACTCCGCTTCGTGTTCCCATCGCACCAGTGAGGGTTTTGAACTTCTAATCACGCCACATCATGTTCCTGAGAATCAC
Organism: Phyllostachys edulis; assembly: GCA_036346405.1. NCBI lineage: Eukaryota > Viridiplantae > Streptophyta > Magnoliopsida > Poales > Poaceae > Phyllostachys > Phyllostachys edulis. The sequence goes on from CM070546.1 coordinate 97,021,753, forward strand.
TGGTGTTTCCCCTCAATCAATTTTGGGTTTCTTCGCAGTTCATCGCCGGATTTCATCGCCTTCCCTATCGCCGGCCGAAAGTCCTCCATTGCCCGATCTTCTTCTCTGGGTATTTCACCAAGTGGGCCGCGTCACGACGCGTTCCCAGTCACCCTTCGCTTTTCCCTCTCTCAATTTGGCCGATTCATTGCCGTGGAGCGCCACCGCCGTGAGCCCATCTTCTCCACTGCCGGCCATCGTCGCCCCGTTGCCTCGGCCATGCTCCGGCCTCCCCGACCTCGCCTCCACCTTCCCGTGGCTAGGCGTAGCCCGTGCACCCATCGTCGGCCTCCCCACGTCGCCACCGCCGCTTGTGCCGTTGCCGCCGGCCCCATGTCTCTCCGGCGCCGCCACCACCACCTACACGTAGGGGACTCCGTCGGGGCTCCATTTTTGTGGTCGCCACCCACCGCCTCGCCCCCGACCACCGGCGCCGCCGCTGCTCCCCTGAGCTTTGCATTCCTCTGTTTCTTCTCTCTATTGAAGCTCTTTGTGAATTGCTTTGCCTCTATGACATATGTGACCCACATGTCATACTCCATCTTATTCTCCCCCTTTCACTAGCAAGTTGGTCAAAGTGTCATACACTTATGACTTGGCATGTGAAAAATCGGAATGGAATATTCTCTCTCTCTCTCTCTCTCTATTTTCAACAATTTAAACGAACTCTGAATCAGTCCATTCTTTCTCCTAAATTCATAATCTCACTAATGGTACTAATTTTATAATTTTTAGATTTTATTTCTTTTTCTGTTATTTATTTTGTCTCAGTTCGCACGTGTAGAGTCTAACGCCACCAACACTAGTTTGGACCAACCGGACGCGTTAACCTCCAACTTTGACGATGGTGATTCTCCTTTGAACAGTATGTGCCTATGATTTTTAAATATTATTTTCAATTTTAAAGTATTACACATTGCTATTTCACATAAAATGGTGAGTTCAAATTGTAGGTTTAGTTAAACCTAAAATTTGCTAATGCCTTTCTTTGATAATTGTTATCATATACCTTTGTAACCCTAGCATAGTAATTCCACAATATTGATTACAACATTGTGGAATAGTTAAACGCGGTAGAATTGCTTAGACATGCTTTTCGGTCTTGATCAACCTCTGGGGGAAAAACCATTATTACTTGTTACACTATAGTTTGGAAAATGTATGACATTAGATAATGTCAGTATTTGGAAATAAAATAAAATGATGAAAATCTATTTAGACTTGGGCGGATGATTAGTTCAGGCAGTACAGCTAGAGCATGAGAACTTGTATTGTGTTAAGTTCCGCCCAAGTCATATTAAAGACTAACGCTTATGATTATCCAAACCGAGCAATATCGCACAACCACATATTCTAAATGGAAGGACCTGGCCAACTAATTTACCATGTTCTAGCATTACGCCCGTAGACGATGGTAATTAACGTCCATGTCTGTCAGAGCTTGCTCCGGGCGATGGCAACAGACATCCATGTCTGGGCAGGTTATCCCCCACAACGGTGGGCTTCGGGTCGATGGTAAATGGCGTCCATGACTTGGGGTTAAGCTCATTGGACGGTTTGGTGTTAGAGCGTCGTATTGTAAAGGTCTTGTGATAATCGCTTAGTCGCACGCCCAAGGAAGCGTGTCATGGCGGACACTATAAGTTGATTATCTCATATGAGTCAAGCTGTACAACCTCTGCAGAGTGTAAAGCTATTCGAATAGCCATGCCCATGGTCAAAGGCGGGCAAGGTGCATTTTCACATGGTAAATTTTGGTTTTGATTTCAAAAGAGTAAATTTTGGAAACCCGGGAGCAGTTGGGACTCTCGAGTAGTTTTTCTGGCAACTAGAGCTAGTTGGGCAGCTAGAGCTCTATCCTTTGAACCTTGGTGGCTAGTGCCTTGATACTAGGGGTTGGTAGCTAGAACCTCCACTAGTGATATAATTAGTTTAATTATAAAAACTACTTTTTGTCAAATGTGCTTTATGAAAACTGTTGAAACTTAAAATATTGTTTTGTGAAAAAGAGCCATATAAGCATCATTTGTTAAAGCTATGCATGTGCATTTTTCCCAAGACTCATGGAGAACTTTATGTACTCACATGCTACACTCAAAATAAATCTCAGAAGCCTTCAACGACATTGAGGAGGACTACGACTACTTCGCTTGTGGCTTTGATGAAGGGCATCTGGAGTACTAGGTTGCGCTCTCTAGTCAAATGCCGGTGGGCAATTTTATGGGTCACCACTCAGAGTTTATCATTTGTTGTTTCCGCTGCTGTAAGACTCAAGGTCTTTTGGCCTCTTTTGTAATAAGTGGCCATAAGGCCAATATTCGGTTGTTTATTAATGTTATTCCTTGATTCGAACTTGTTATCAATGATGTTTTCACTGTGTGCACTAGCTACTGATCTGGGACTAATGCAGAAATAAAAGAGGGTTCGAATTCAGAAATCCGGTCCTAACAGAGTTGGTATCAAAGCCAAGTCGACTGTAGGACGTGACCTAGTTAGAATGGCTGCTAGTAGGAAAACTTTGAAATTTATTTTATAAAAAAAATATTGTGCTATCCTCATCTTTCTATCTTTACCTTCTTCACAGAATTCTTTCTTATCTAGTTCTTCCTTCACCGTTTTACCATGTTAAATGGATCATCTTTCTCTTGTAATTTCTATAAATGGTCAACACGATTCTTACAATTACGTTCAAGATTGCAAGAAATGGAGCCATCAAAAGAGGATCATAAAGTCATCAGTCATCTCTACCCTCCAAGAACAACATGCAAGATTCATCGAAGATCGTTAGCAGAAGATGCGATGTTAGACAAGCCATATAGTCTAAGTTGTCAAGGTTCATTCTGTGTATTGAGTCATTTCACCAACTTAAGAGTATCAATCGAGTAGACAATTTTCTTTGAGTTGTTTTCTGTTGCAAAAAAAAGTAATTTGTTTTCTGTAAGTATTTGGATCTTGTGGGTTGTTACAAGCTTCCTTGTTTCTCTCGTCTTTGCTTTTCCCTCTTTTTCCTTGCTAACCTTGGTTTGCTCAAATGAAAAACCCTGGGAGAGGTCGTGGAGTAGCCCATGGAGGATCTCACGGAGGAGGCCGTGCAGCCGGCCAAGGCTGTGGTCATGGAAGAGGTCGTGGTCAACCACTTCCTGAGGAGCCAGTTTTACCTCAAGCACCACAACCACCGCAAGTACCCCAATTTCGACTAGAACATGTCTTCGAAGAAGAACCCCTACTATAGCCACCTTCTGGATAGCCCCAAATGAACAGGGAGCAAATGATGGCCATGCAACTGCAACTTCTCCAGACGCTTGCTCAGAATCAAGTCAATCACCGCACCGCCCACCTCTTTTTTTACGCCTCGTCTAGGCGAGAGAATTTATGAGAACCAGGCCGGCTACCTTGACCGGTTCAGTTGATCCACTAGAAGCTGACGATTGGCTAAAGGATGTCGAAAAGAAACTGATCTTAACTCAATACAATGATCAAGAAAAAGTCCTCTATGCTGCTCATCAACTCAAAGGCACTGTCGAAACTTGGTGGGAAAATTTATGCGCAGCCCATCAGTAAAGGGCCAGGCCGTGGGGAAGGACGTCGCCCAGGAAGGAAATCCGAAATTTTATTATTTTCCGATTTAAATAACTCCAGAAATCAAGTTACAATTTTTGGAATTAGCAAACCAACTCCAAAAATTATGAATTTTTTTGGAGAGACTCCTGGCACCATCTAGTATTTAGAAAAAAAATAGTTCCATGATTATACCAACTTTTAAGTTTCGTGAAAATTCTTTTGTTATTGCCTCTATTAGAAAAAGATTTAGATTAAATGCCAAAAATGCTCCAAAATGCATAATTTAACATTTCAAGCATAAATAATAGAGAATACAATTTTTTTGGGGCTGTTACAGCTTAGGATGAGTACATTGGCCAATTGTCGTGAACTCACTCTATAAGGAGGAGGAGGAGGAGAAGTTCATGCAAAAATAAAAAATCAAAGAGCTGTCTATGCATGGAATAAAAAAAAGTCAAATACTAAACGGTAGCGAACAGGCTCTTTAGAGGATACAGTTGATCCTCTCAGAAGGTATAATAGTTTAATCAAGTTGAAGCTACAAAACAAGAGATTAGTGTTTCCCTCAAAAAATAAAGCTTTTCCTAACTGTGGATATCATGAGGATATGCTCATGATCTTAGGTGATATTACAATTGGCAATTCGGTTGAAGGTTTGTTGGATTTCCTGTTTTTCAGAAAGTTTCAGCAAAGTGTTAGGTAAATCGGTAGTACCGACGTGTAGATAGTGGTATTACCGCATTGCGGTATGACCGCAAGTATTGGTGGTACTACCGAATCACGGTATGTTGGAAGAATATTTTATCTTCTTCGTGGGATCCACTCTGTAGAGGAAACATCTGTTTAACAGCTCAAAAAATGTAACTGTCTTGCAAAAGTCGATTGTACCCCTCACTTGTACTCATAGGCTAGCTCCCCCCTCAAGGGGCATTTTGGTCATTGTACAGGCTTGGGAGCCTATAAATACCCCATGTACCTCTCTCATTGGGGGGGAGGGGCTCTTGAGCAATACATACAAGCAAGTCACTAGGTGAGCCTTCGGGAGGGATCCTCGAACCCCCGTAGGCCGCCGACAGGAGTAGGGTGGTCCTCTCGACCCCAACCTCAGATAAATCCTCGTGTTACGCCTAGCTCGTGATGGGCGAAGGCCCGAGCACCCGACCATCGTCCGCCCTCTTACTTGTGTTCGGTTTTACACCATCAACATTGGCGCCGACCGTGGGGACCGTAGCTGATCAACAGAAGGCTATGGCTCCTACCAAGAAGTACTCCAAGTCCACAAGGCCTCCTCTCACTTCAGAGCATAGGGAGCCCGCGGACGACCGATCCGTTCCCCGAAGAAGCCCAAGGCATGGGCTATCTTCGGAGATCGGAGCTATTCATCCTAGGACAGACAACGTCCTGCGCATTCCTGGGCTGCCAGGCATCCCCACCTCCATTGCACCAACTGACGCGGTGTCTGGCCCAAGGCAAGAGGCCCAAAATGTTGCTGAAGCTCCAGGGCCATCCACCGCTCCTGGGGGGCTCGACGCCGCTAATTGCAAAGCAATGGTGGAGGCAACCGCAAGGCAGGTGGTGGACTACATGATGGCCACATATCGCACTCCCAGCGGCCCTCAGCATGTCTCCTCGCTCCCAGCACCGCCTTCAGTTCAAGTGGCCACTGACCCGGCCGCGCGGGAATTCTTCCTCGGAGGAGGGCCAGGGGGCATCCTTACAACCTCCCTCCACTCGCCCACGCCAGCGGATGAGCGGGGGCTCATCGCCAATGCACCCACCAAACTCGGATGGGGAGGAGCTTAGCCCTTTCCATTGCAATTCATCCCGTCGCCTCAGCCTCCGAGGCCTGAGTTCATGCCCTCGAACGGGCAGGCGCCGACCTCCCTCCAAGCTCCTCACTTTGGGCAAATGCGCCAGCACGGAGATGGTGAGTCAACTCCCCGGTAAGTCTTGGGCTCCATCCTCAATGTGCTACATGGCACAGGGCGACTAGGGAGCCCGTGAGGTCAAAGTTGCTCCCGGTGCCCCCTCCAAAGACCTTTCAGGTGGAAGGACCATTCCACCCGTCATGGCCCAAGTGCACTCATCAAGCCGTAAGGATTCACATCAAGGAGGTTGTGGCCAAGGCAGTCAGAAGAACATGTACTCTGCGGGCACTAGGCGTGTCCCCGTGCCACCAATCGGATCCGCTGGGGAACGTGGTCACCACCGCCACGAAGAAGAGGATGCTGAATCACTAGTCTCCCGGCCGGATCAAGTTGCAAGTCGGCGCGGGCGCTCCAACTCGCCAATGCGTTAAGACCATCGCCGCCACCGGCAAGCATCTAGCTCTTCCACCAGAGAGCCCGCCACCGCCGCCGCACCGCGCGATCACCATCACCATGCGCACGAAGGGACAGGGGCATCCCAGAGACTGGGAATCCTCTCACAAGATACATCTGCGAAACTCCTTTCCAACCGAAGTTCCGCCAGCCTAACCTTGGGCCTTACGATGGGGACTCTGACCCCATGCAATTCCTGGAAGTATACTCCACGGCGATTCGGTGGGGAGGTGGAGAAGTAGAGATGTAATCGCTCCTCATTGTTCCTCTCCTAAAAAGACGCTCTCGGTTCTTGAACCAAAGGAAAGGCTCCATCTATTCTTGGGACCAGTTGAGGGAAGAGTTCAGCACAAATTTCCAAGGAAGCTATAAGCGCCCCCATACTCCCCAACCAGCTCTTTCTTGTCAAGCAACAAAGGGTGAATCCACGAGAGAATTTCTTAAGCGCTTTTAGTGAGAAGCAGTGGCGATGCCCCGACTCCACATCATCAATGCGTGCAAGAAGGGTCGCTCCCGGAGAGCTCAATCGCGCGCTTGGGAGAGATCCCCCGAGGACGACCCATGAGCTCTTCGAGGTCGTGGAAAAATACGCCCGAGGAGAAGAAGACGACCTGGCTAAGAAGGGATTTCTCCCGCAGGACGAAAGCATCTCCTCCAGGAAGAAGTCAAAAAGCTCTCCCGGAGGAGGGCAATGACCGAGGGATCACTCAGTAGTGAACGTGACTCCAAGATTCTTGTCGTAACCGACACTCCTTCGCAGGAGCGCGGGAGCAACTCCACCAGAGGACCCAAGAAGGAATCGAGACCAAAATCCCACTGGAAAGGACGTCCTGACGAAGGTCGCAATGAAAGAAGGAGCAACCCAAATCAAGGAGACGGGCGCTGGTGTGCCTACCACAAGATGAACGGGCATGATACAAATGAGTGCCGTCAGTACGCCACTGAAATAGCAAAGCTCCTCGAACACGCCCCGGCCACGCCGGCGTCCGCCATCAGATCCCACGGCCAGAGGCGATGCCCCTTCGGCAATTCCACCACCCCAGGCACAGGTCCCTAGGGATCTACCCCTCGGGCAGCACTTGCAAGATGTTGAGCATGAACTCCCTTTCCAAGCGCCGCAAAGACAAGTAAATGTCATAATAGGGGGCTCGGCCTCCGGTCATGCATCAAAACGCCAACAGAAGGAGTACGCCCGAGAAATCAACGTCGTGGGGGTGGCTCCTCAAAGAGTCCCTTCCAAATGGGCAAGCATTTCTCTTAGCTTCACAGCTGATGATGCACAAGGCTTAAGGTTCCCTCATGATGACGCCCTCTTAGTAACTGCCACAATATCCAATTGCGAGGTCTCCCGCATCCTTGTCGACGGAGGAAGCTCTGCAGATATACTCTACCAATGCGCCAAGAAACTATGGAGTCACGGGGGGTTATCATCTGGCATCCTCATCGCCATCCGACGCCTCTCGCTAGCTTGCATCAGAAAATCCATTCAACCCTTGGGAGAATCGAACTCCTCATGACGTTCGGATCGCAGAGAATCACCGCCGGAAGCCGCCGATTCGATGTTGTTGACATCGAGTCCCCATTCAATGCTATCATGGGAAGGGCAACTCTCAACCGCTTCACGTGCAAAGAAGACATCAAAACTACCTGTGGCTTAAAGATACCAGGCCTCGCGGTCATCTCCGTGAGGGGTGATCAAGACTTAGCTCGCCGCTTGTACCACAAAGCGGCAGCTAACTCCCGCGACATCAACTTTCTCGAACCCAAGGAGTCAAGGAGGACATGCCCTTTCCTCTCTCACCAAGGCACACCAAGGATGTACCCCTCCAAAGGAGGTGCTCCCTTAAGCCTCGCTCGGAGAAGGACTGCAGGAAGCACGACTCTTGACTGTGGTGACCCGCAGCTCTTAGAATCGGGTCAGTTATCCAAGGAAAGATGGAGAAGGAGCTAATGGAGTTCTTAAAGTCCAACGCTGGCATATTTGCTTGGACACCGTCAAACATGACACTTCTTTTGGACGCTCATGAGGGCCTCTGCACCTCTCATATCGCGCCAAGAAATCGCAGAAGAAGAACACTTTGCCAAGGCTTCTATCGGCTCACAATGGTGCAAGATGCCCTCGACACGCTCAGAAAGCGCGAGGGATGCCAAAAGATGGCAGCCAATCACATCGATCCTGCTAATCCCCTGAGCACCATACCAATCACCTGGCCTTTTGCCCGATGGGGAATGGACCTGCTCGGGCCATCCTCACCGGGCAAGGGGGGCTACAAGCGTGTGGTAGCATCAGTGAATTACATCACCGAATGGGTAGAGGCGGAGCCCCTAGCCTCCGTCACGCCTCGCGCCACGTTGGAATTCTTTTGGAAGAATATCGTCTGTCGCTTCAGTGTTCCTAAAGAACTCACGGTGGATGACGATACCCAATTCGACGCTCCAACCTTCAGAGATTTCTGTAACTCCATCAGGACCACCCTTCGCTTCGATACGGTGGCTCATCCAAAAACCAACAGGGCCGTGGGAAGAACCAATGGGCTAGTCCTGCAAGGAATACGTCACCACCTTGAAACAAGTGCACTCAGCGAACCCGTGTAGAGGAGCTCCCAAGATCCTATGGGGCTGCAAGACGACCCTAGCCGCACCATCGAACGACCCCGCTCTCACTCATGTACGGGGCTAAAGCTGTCCTTCCTGCCCAGATCCGTCACCGCTCTCTCCAATTGGAAATGCTCTCAGCACCACTACCTGACCAATTCACTCAAAACGAGGACAAACGCAAGTGAGAGGGCGGACTTTGCGAAGGAAATCCACAAGTTTTATGCTTAAGACTCTACTGTATGCCCCCTGTGGCACCTATCGAGATGTAAACACCATCTTACTTAATGCAATGAAGACGTGAGGTTCCTACATGACCGCACCATTTATGCAATTATGACGTGGATCGAGGGTAGTCCCTTAACACGCTGCTGTTAAGGGGTTGACCTGTTTTGTGAATGTCTTCTCAATTTTGTGCTCATTGACGATTGGGAGGTTTGCCTTCTGACACGCGGTGATAAGATAGGCAGCTCCTAACACGCTGCTGTTAGGAAGCAGACCTGTCCTACAAGTCTCGCTTGCCTCACACAAGCTCTCGCTAACCCTTCCCCTGCGAAGGATGTCACCTCCGTGGTGCCTAGGGCGCATGACCCCCGTGGTCTCCCCTAATAAAAGACCAAAGCGGCTTGGTCGTCCGTCGACTCCGCCATGGCGGCTTATGCCTCGCCGACCCAGTATGCAGTGACGGCTTCGGCCCGTGCCCGAGTCTATGGATGTGCTAAGGATTAGTCCCCTTGACCTCCAGGCTATACGCCAAACGACCTCGGGTCACTCCTCGCCTGTTCTATCTGAGGCAAAGGCCAAGCGTGCCTAACACCTTCGCATCCCCTCGAGAACGTTTAATGTTGGGGGCACACGTCCAATGTGCCCACGACTTAGCCTTATGGGCACCTCCAAGTCCACTGGGGGGCTACCACCCCTAGTGGCCATTCGGTGTCCTGCGACTTAGCCTCGTGGACGCCACCAGTGTGCCCACGATTTAATGTCGGGGGCACACGCCCAATGTGCCCATGACTTAGCCTCATGGGCACCTCTAAGCCCACTGGGGGGGCTACAACCCCTAGTGGTCATTTCGTGCCTCACGACTTAGTCTCATGGGCGCCCCTCCGGTGCCCCATGACTTAGCCCTGTGGGCACCCCTCCGACATATCCATGACTCAATTTCATAGGCAGCTCGAACTGCGACACTTCTGAGGAGTTCTATTTCGACGACTCTCATCAAGCCGCTGAGCAAGAGGAGAACAACTTCGCCTACCTGGGCTTCGCTCCGACGCGCCACCCACCTCGGAGGCCATCCCACACGACCTGGGATGAGCAGCACCCTTCGGCGTGAGACGCGTGGCTGCAATCCCTCTGGCGGCCACGCGCCTTGCAGCCGCACCCTGGCAACCGCACCTCGGCAGCCTCGCGTTCTCGTGCCTTCGTGACATCGACCCCTCGCACCTCGGGGCCTCACACCTTGGGGCCTCACGGCCCCGTGCCCTCACGGTATCTAGCCCTCAGGTCTCGGAGCCTCGCGTCCTCGCGGCATCAAGCCCTCGCACCTCGGAGCCTTGCGCCCTCGCGGCATCGATCCTTCGCACGCTCTCACGTGCCCTCGCGGTGTCGAGCCCTCAAGTCTCAGGGCCTCGTGCCCTCGGGGCCCCGCGCCCTCGCGGCATCGAGCCCTCGCACCTCGGTGCCTCGCGGCCTCGTGCCCTCACCATGACAAGCCCTCAGGTCTCGGGGCCTCGCACCCTCGCGGCATCGAGCCCTCGCACGCTCTCATGTGCCCTCGTGCCCGAGCCTTTGCGCGCCCCGTGTGGTCTACGCCCTCGCGCCCGTAACTTGTGCGCTCGAGCCCTCTCGTGCCCACACCCACGCGCGTGCCTGCAAGAAAAAACATCAATATGCACATACAATTATATGAGAGACAAATTTTGCAATGCCAACACCGACAGCGTAGACCACGCTTAAAAGTCCTACCTGGCTTGCGCGCCCTATCAACTGCCCAGTAACCCCGCTGCTGCATGCATGCAAGATAGGAGCCAAACTCAACTCAAAGCCCATGTGGAGGTCTCCAATAGTTGTGGTAGACTACATGGTTTTTTTTTCCTGCGCAATAAGGTCTCTCCCATGCACGTCTCTGGAAAAGTGGGAAGCAGGCTAGCAGTTGACACCCTAGTGCTAGCATTGCTACACTGCATTGCATTGGGGGGGGCCAGAAGTCCTAAAAAGTATGAGAGCCATAGACTGTTGTGTTGTCTTGTTTGTTGAGCATCTTTGTCCACTATAGGTCTGTCATAAGTAAAGTGCAGGGAAGGTCTCTAGACTCTAGCTAGGTGCTGTTGTGAGCCGTATGTTGTCTTGATTGGCCGCTTGCCACATTGCTTTCTTGGTCTAAAAGCAAGCCTGCCTTTTCATATGGCCACCAGCAAGCAGCACCAAGGGGACCATGCCCCAAATACCGCAATCTTTCCAAACGCCCTGCGCTTTAGCATACTGCACACACACAAGCGCTGGCGCTTTAGCATACAGCACACACACAAGCGCCCTGGTAGTTTCTAGCACCCTGGCACACACACAAACGCCCTGGCAGCATTGTTACAAATTCAACCGAGTAGGCAAGCAGTTGGAGAAAGCAAGAACTTCATCATAGAACACAAGTCATTCTAATTAACACAAATGTGCATCGCCATCGCAGCCTAAGCTACCACCATACTGGCGCACCGACGACTGGCGATCAAGCGCCCTAGCGGCTTATACGCATACTGGCAATGGGGCCTGGCTCGAGTGGGCTTCAAGAAGACGCGGAGGCACCGGCTAGACTGACCCCACACGCCAGCACTGCCTCATCGAAGGAGCCCAAGGCAAGCATGTTGCCGTGGAGGTCAAGGCGGCGAAGGCGTAGTTGGAGTGGCCGGAGAGCATCTTGACGAGGCGGGCCCCACCACCGGCGCCGAGGTCCCAGATGCGGACGGTGCGATCGCCGGAGGCGGAGGCGAGGAGGTGGTCGTCGGAGGAGGACTAGATGCGGAGAAGCTTGTCGGCGGAGGCGGAGGCGAGTAGATGGCCACACTAGGCCAAGCGAGGGGCGCAGCAGCAGCAAGAACCACGCCAAGCAACATAAGAACCACGCCGACCGAGCCGCAAGCGAGGCGCGTCCGGGGAGGCAGCGGCGTCGCCGGCTCAAGAGCGCAGCTGAACCGAGGCCCCATCGACCAAAGAAAGAAGAAGAAGAAGGTGGCGAGAAGCCATGGGCGGTCTTGACAAGAACGGGCTCTGGGCCAGCTCAACGTCGGCGTCTTTGGTCCTCGCCGTGGTCGCCCTCGGCGCAGATTCGCTCACCACCGCGCCCACCGCCAACTGCGAGCGCTTCCTCGAGCGCCCCGTCGTCGTGCTCGGGGTCCAACTAACCCCCGCGCAACTCAATCCGAAGACAAGAAGGAGATGGAAGAAAGAGATGAAGCCAGGAGATGGAAGAAAGAGATGAAGCCAGGGGCTTCCCTGCTGAGAGGAAATAATGGAGGAGAGAGAAGAGATGGCGTGTGTAGGCGTGTATGTAGGTTTAGCCAGGGATGGGAAATGGCAGCAGAATGGGTGGATATGGAGAAGAAAAGAAAGTACCTGTCTACCTCGAGCTTGCAGCCGGTGTTTCCTGCGGCTTCCCTGCCTTGGATTCCAGGAAGCGTCTTCACGGGCACATAGTTCGATGCATCCCAATGTGTTAAACAGCCCCCACTATTTCAAACGAAGACACGAAGGAAACATGCCATGAAAAAATAAAAAAGAGCTGCAATGCTGCATAGAATCAAGGACAGAAGGACCAGTATCCAAAGAAAAAAAAGTTTCTTGTGGATCAGACCAAAATCAAGATATATTAACGTCTGGCTCAGTTCAAAATCGCCTTTGACGTTTTTTACAACGCCAAGGGGCGGGGGGCTCTTGTTGGAAGAATATTTTATCTTCTTCGTGGGATCCACTCAGAGAGAAACATCTGCTTAATGACTCAAAAATGTAACTTGTCTTGCAAAAGTCGATTGTACCCCTCACTTGTACTCATAGGCTAGCTCCCCTCAAGGGGCATTTTGTCATTATGCAGTGCTTGGGAGCCTATAAATACCCCATGTACCTCTCTCATTGGGGGAGGGCTCTTGAGCAATACATACAAGCAAGTCACTAGGTGAGCCTTGGAGGATCCTCGAACCCCGTGAGGTCACGACGAGAGAGTAGGCGGTCCTCTCGGACCCCGAACTCAGATAAATCCTCGTGTTACGTTCGTTCTCGTGGGATCGAAGGCCCGTAGCACGGCCATCGTCCGCCCTCTTACTTGTGTTCGGTTTTACACCATCAACACGGTAACACCATTTTTTAGATGGCGGTTGCTTTTTTCCAGAATGAGTGTAATTTGTGTTTGGATTTCTTGGAGAAGCGGTATGACCGCATCTTACTTGGCGGTAATACCGCACTTCGGTATGACCGTAGAGTTGCGGTATGGAAATTCCAGAGAGCATGTTTTTGAGGATTTTGGGAATTCTCTGATGGTGGTATGACCGCAGTGTTGAGAGCGGTATTACCGCGTTGCATTAATACCAGGAATTACTTGGCGGTACTACCGCTTGTGCACTGAATGTTGGTTCTTTCAGAGAATTAAGTTTGGGATAGGTCATATCCTTATTTGTCATTGCATATGAGTTGCATATTGCATGTTTATGGCTAACGTGGGTCAAGTTGTGAAGAACTTGTTCTCGGAGATGATTTCTTAGTCTATTGTCGCAGCGGTGGCTTGTATGTCAACGACGGTCAATCGAGGAGGATCGACTAAGCTTGGAGAGCCGAGGTCGAACGATCGTGAATGCCGGGTGAGGTCAGGTGACTCAAGCATGGCGCAGGATGGACAAGAATGATCGAATCAGGCGCTTCGATGCAACCGTTGGATCAGCGCGGGGGTCGGTGCAAGTGCCTTGGTGGTTTCAAGTGTGCCGACGGAGAGACTTGCCGACATGATGAGAGCCGTCGATCAACCTACACGTGGCGAAGCAGGCGATTGCTTCACCAGGATTGGACTCGATCTATGGAAGAGGATCGAAAAGGGGTATTTTGGTACTTTCACTTAAATACCGCCTTGGTGACCTTTTGGCTAAACTACGGCGCAAGACGACACAAGAAAAAGCGGTTTAGGTCAAGGAAAGATGAAGATGACGCTTTGAGATGCGTGCGTGTGATAAACCCGTTTGTGTGTGGGTTTAACGGGTGCCCGGTTGGAATATTCCCTAGATGCTAAGCCTCTAGTATAAATAGAAGGGGGTGCTGTCTAGCAGCCCCCAAGCACTTCATTGAGAAAAACCCTAGTTTGTTTTAGGGCTTTGAGAGAGGGAAGGAGAGGTTAGGGTTCTAAGGATTGATTGATCGTGTGCTCATGTATTGAGTTTTGTCCTCTAGGATGGAGTGGCTGTAAACATCAATCCTCAACCTCAAATCAATCCAAGCAAAGATGAGTCTCTTTTGTTCTTGCCCTCTATTTTGATGATTTAGAGTTTTTGATGATCCATCGCTTTTCCCTAGAATCTTTGTGGTGTTCTAGCTTGCTGTGACATGTGGGAGTGTATCTAAGTCCATCTTAATCATTCTTTTCCCACGAGCAAAATTTAGATCTTGTTTTGCTTTTTGACTCGGTTTTGAACCAAACTTCGCTCAAATGGAAAAAGGTTGAAACTTTGACGAGGAACGTCTCAATCCTTAATTGGAATAGGTTCTCAACATCATATAGAAGTTATGTTTCAAGTTTCGTAGACCTTGGCCGAGTAGATCAAAAGTTGTGTCGATTTTGGTTTCATTCGGGCTGAGCTCCAGTAGAATCGGTAATACCGCCCATGAACAGAGGTATTATCGATTTCCGGTAATACCGTCCATATACCGAGGTATTACCGATTTCTCTGTCTTCAGCACATCTTTGTATTTGTTGATTGCTTTGCTTGAGGGTTTGGAGTGGATTCAACACAAGACTTCCTCTGTGCTTAGTTTTTGATCTTCATAGCTCTCATAGCTATTGAAGTGATTTGCAAGTAGAATCTATTCTTTATGAAAAGATTTTGAGTTCCTATTCACCCCCTCTAGTTGCCTATTTCGGTCCTACACTAACACAGCCAACACCCATTGCACATCATGTGTGAAACTTGAGCGATCTATGAAAACAACTAGTATATAAATTTTGTTTTTTGAGAGGAGCACTAGCTAGCTTAGTAATGTTTATTGACTGCACCAATTACGTCAACCAGAAAATAGACGACGACGACGACGACAAAGAACTAGAACTGAAGACCACGAGGAGACGGTCAGAATCAGATGTCTGGAGGAGAAGCACCAAACTCTTAGGTTGGACTTGGAGGATGGAGGCCCATAGGGGTTGGTAAGCAAACACAGAGGGAGGGGATCGCAAATCGCAATGCAACTCCGGACCCACCACCCTCCCGAGTGCGAGCGAACCACAACTCGGTGGGTACGGGTCGCTGTCCCGCACCCAACTCCTCCCCTCTAGCCCTCTTTCGCCGTTCGATCCCATCCAACGGCCACTAACCCACCTCCCGCACCGCATCCGGATCACCGCCCAGAACCCGCGCCACTTCCTATATAAATGCGAGTAACAAAGCGGGTTGGATCTCCTATATCGTCTTTCCTGTCTTCCCAACCGGCCTCACTCCCCTCCTCGCCTCGCCGCCACATCCTACGGTGAGGCGCCCTCCCGCCGTTCTGTTTTCCTTTCTTTTTTGGTTCAATTTTGCTTCCGGTGCTATGCTTATTTCGATCTAATGCGTGTGTCGTATTCCGCAGCGGATTGCCGTTTCTTTCTCTTTCTTCTACTTTTCGTCACTTCGTGTTTCTTGGGGTTTTGTCGTGTCGACTTAGTTAGAAGCGGCCAGTTCTTTATTCGTTGGCTCAGTTTTCCGGGGCGGGCTTTGCGGATTTTTTTTCTGGTCAATTTGTTGTTCAGTGGATGCGTTGCCACTGTATTAGAGCGGTAGATTCGTAATGACGGCGAGCTCCTTGTGATTGGCGATTTGGAGGCCCTTGTTCTTGCCAAGTTCTTGGCATATAGCCATCTACCGTAGCCGTTACTGTTTTTTTTATTAAGTATCACTTCAATTATTTAAGGATGGATTGGCGTTAGGCGTATGTGATTCTTTTGATCTACGAATCTAATCGTGCCTGTAAAGCTTACGACTTTGACGCTTCTGCACGCTATTGGGAAGTGGAAAGGCAAAACTTTTATTCTCCTATGATTTGCCTTTGCTTAGTGCTGAACCATGAATTGGGGAGGAGTGGTTCGGTGACAGGTGCAACTGGATAGCTTATGCTGTGAATAATAGCGGATTCTATTGCTCCTATAATCTTGTCCTGTTAAGAAGTAAACTTGTGAGTGGGGATTTAGGTGCTTCTGTGATGCCGAATGCTGATTCGCAGGTTGTAACGGTAGGGAGTCGAGTGCATTGGGTGATTCTTTTGTTCGTGGAATACTGTCCAACTTGGACAAGTTGATGCTGATATGCTGGTTCAAGTAGGCTTTGCTATGTTCCTTATGCCCACTGTCGACTTGGTACAGTCGGGGTGGACACTGACAGTTATGAGCAATTCACGACATGACTTGTTAACCTTTATTGGGAGAATTTGAGAACATTGACTCTCTATTACATGAAATTTCCCCCAACATTACAAGGTTGTGTAATATGGAGGTATTAGGTCTTTTTGCATAAGCTAAACAAAGATTTCTTGTCCTAGTTCACTAGCATTTCTTTTGTTTTGGACTGTCGTTTACCACAAGAACAATTGGATAAGTCCAGTGTCTTGGACTGGACAAAGTCTGGTGCCTTAGAGCATTTGCGTCAAAATAAGGATTGGAATATGTACCAACAATGCACACTGTCCTTTGTGATTGCTATATAAGCATCTTCCACAACCCACTCGCTTTAATTTGACTAAGAGTTTGGACAAGACAATTGAAGTTTGCTCTAGAAACTGGTTATCACAGGGTTTAGTAAGGTGCTCACTTGCATAGCTACTAGTGATCTCGGGGTAATTTCTTGTTATCTTTGTCATGTTTTTAGAGAAGATGAAATGCTTGTGCATTCATTGACTCTCTTGTCTTCAGTTCCAGGTTCAGTTTATTTAGAAGAGTAATTTGGATGTATTTCAATCATCAAATCTGTTCATTTAAAGCAATTTTTCTAACCTCTGGAGTCTGGACCATTTTTCTTCTGATACAATTTGTGTTCTGAGATGCACACATCACCATGTTATGCAGGTCGAAGAAGATGACCGAAGTTGACACCTTCCTCTTCACCTCTGAGTCTGTCAATGAGGGGCACCCTGACAAGCTCTGCGACCAGATATCTGATGCAGTTCTTGATGCATGCCTTGCGGAAGACCCTGACAGCAAGGTTGCCTGTGAGACGTGCACCAAGACCAACATGGTCATGGTCTTTGGTGAGATCACTACCAAGGCCAAAGTTGACTACGAGGAGATTGTCAGGGATACTTGCCGTGGCATTGGTTTTGTGTCCAATGATGTAGGGCTTGATGCTGACCACTGCAAGGTGCTTGTCAACATTGAGCAGCAGTCACCTGATATAGCGCAGGGTGTCCATGGCCACTTCACCAAGCTCCCTGAGGAGATTGGCGCTGGTGACCAGGGGCATATGTTTGGATATGCAACTGATGAGACCCCTGAATTGATGCCCCTCAGCCATGTTCTTGCTACCAAGCTTGGTGCTCGTCTCACCGAGGTCCGCAAGAACGGGACCTGCCCATGGCTGAGGCCTGATGGGAAGACCCAGGTGACTGTAGAGTATCACAACGACCATGGTGCCATGGTCCCTGTACGTGTCCACACTGTGCTTATCTCTACCCAACACGATGAGACTGTGACCAACGACGAGATTGCTGCTGACCTGAAGGAGTATGTGATTAAGCCCGTCATCCCAGAGCAATACCTTGATGAGAAGACCATTTTCCATCTCAACCCCTCTGGTCGCTTTGTTATTGGTGGACCTCATGGCGATGCTGGTCTCACTGGCCGGAAGATCATCATTGACACTTATGGTGGCTGGGGAGCCCATGGCGGTGGGGCTTTCTCTGGCAAGGACCCGACCAAGGTTGACCGCAGTGGAGCGTACATTGCAAGGCAGGCTGCCAAGAGCATTGTTGCTAACGGCCTTGCCTGCCGCTGCATTGTCCAAGTGTCCTATGCCATTGGCGTACCAGAACCGCTGTCAGTGTTTGTCGACACTTACGGCACAGGCAAGATCTCTGACAAGGAGATACTCAAGATTGTCAAGGAGAACTTTGACTTCAGGCCAGGGATGATCATCATCAACCTCGACTTGAAGAGGGGCGGGAATGGGCGCTACCTCAAGACGGCGGCGTACGGGCACTTTGGGAGGGACGACCCGGACTTCACCTGGGAGGTGGTGAAGCCCCTCAAGTGGGAGAAGCCTTCTGCCTGAGGAAAGACTTGCAGCCAGCTCCATTTTGGAACATTTATCTAGCACACTGCGATGTCGTCTCCGATCTTAATCTGCCCATCATTAGTAATCTCTCTATTCACTTTTCAAGTACAAAGTCGGTGTGGGGTTTTATGCCTAGTGTTTATGTGTTAAAGGAGCTTGTATTGTGGGTGTGCTGCTTGTGTTTTCTTCCCTGCTCATGTAATGGTGAGAAAATGATAGAAACTACCTAAGAAATGATGTTTTGATCTGTGAATCGCTTTGCACTCTTGCGTATGGCATTTGCCAAGACAGCTGGTGACTTGCTTCTTCTGAGAAAACAGGTGACTTTTTCTGATTGCAACATCTCTGTTCCTTCCTTGTTAGGTGTTGGTTTGTAAGCGACTAAGACTAGTGTAGCGCGTCTTAATTTTCTAAGAAATCGATGGCATTTGTCAGCTGGTGATTTGACTAACAAGATTCCTTCTGATACAAATGGAATTAAAGAAATTGGGTGAAGTAAGAATTTGTTTGCCTACCATGCTACTCAACCTATATCTTACCGATTTTGTCGTGAACATATATTTTTTGTTAAAAAAAAGGCAATTGCAGCTAGTTTCCAGAAGAAAGCCAGCCAGCCACCTTGCTTGAATTTTAGTATGATCCAAACCATTGCAGCATTGCGATAAATTAACGATGGTGTGAAGACACCAAGACTTATTCCCATACACTTCATATTAAGATAGGAGTGACGTTCAAACCTAGGTGGGTGGGTTTGCGCCCTTACGCGTCCACCGTTGCGCCCTCCGAGAGTCCACCGTTGCGCCCTCCGAGTTTTCTGCTCTATGATAGTGTTAGTAGTACTATTACTCAATGAGCAGCAAGCAGAGTATTTGGAAGCTGCTGCCTGCAGCTACTCCTATTGGGTATTGTTGGAATGAGGTTTGATCTGTTTCAATGGGCCAAAGTACTAAATATATAAGTTATTGTGTAGGTAAATATGCAACAAACATCCTATACAAACTAACATCTAACACCCCCTCTTAAACTCATGGTGGATCGACAATACTGAGTTTTGAGAGATAGAAACTAAAGTACTAAATATATAAGTTACTGTGTAGGTAAATATGCAACAAACATCCTATACAAACTAACATCTAACACCCACTCTTAAACTCATGGTGGATCGACAATACTGAGTTTGGAGAGATAGAAACTATGTTGAACTCTAGTCTATGTCTTACTGAAGAAATCTGCTAACTGAAGTTCTGAAAGCACATACTGAAGAGCAATAATTTGGTCTTGCACCTGCGATCTCATGTATGAAGCATCTACTCCAATGTGATTGGTGAGCACATGCTTCACAGGATCTCGAGCAATGCTGATCGCATCAGTACTGTCTGATTAGAGAGAAGTCGGTGTAGAAACTGAAACACCGAAATCCTTGAGTAACCACCAAAGCTATGTGATCTCAGCGGTCAACGACGCCATGGCTCTCAACTTCTCAGCACTCGAACGGGAAACGACAGTCTGCTTCTTGGTCTTGCAATCAAAGAGGAATCAAGGAAAATATGATAGGCAGAAAGAGAACGACGATCAGAATGGTTGCTAGCCTAGGCCGCATCAGAGTACGGTTAAAGCTACAGAGAACTAGAGCGAGGAAAGAAAAGACGACGGGTGATGGTCCCACGAAGATATCTCGAAACACGAAGAAGGTGACTATAATGGAGCTGAGTGGGAGCAGAGACGAACTAACTCAGGATGTAAACTGGGTGAGAAATGTCATGTCGAGCGATCTCAAGATAGATGAGGCTCCTGACAAGATGGCGGTACCGAGTGTGGTCCTCAAGAGGCTCACCATCAGTCGAGCGAAGGTGAACACCAAGCTCCATAGGAGTATCCACCATACGCTGATCAATGAGACAAGCGCGAGCAAGGATATCCTTAATGTACTTCTCCTGGGAGAGGTAGTAGCCCTCAGGTGTAGAAGTGACCTCAACGCCAAGGAAGTAACGAAGAGGACCCAAATCAGACATTAAGAACTGCTCATTGAGGCTCTCCTTCACAAAGGCAATGTACTGAGAGTCATCTCCAGTAATGATCATATCATCCACATATAGGAGGAGGAGTGTCCGACCCTGAGGAGAAGTATGTGCAAAGAGGGCAGAGTCGTGATCACTGGCGGAGAAGCCAACAGTAGTAACAACAGAGGAGAAGGCGACAAACCATACTATCAAGGACAAAATACCCAAGGGTGGCTGTATGTAGACCTCCTCACGCAGCTCGCTATTGAGAAATGCATTCTTAACATCCAGTTGAAAGATGGGCCACTGTCAAACAGAGGCCACGGCAAGGAGAGTACGAACAGTGGTCATGTGAGCGACAGGAGCAAAGGTCTCATCGTAGTCACGACCATGCTCCTGCTGAAAACCACTTGCCACAAGATGGGCCTTGTAGCGCTTAGGGGAACCGTCCGAACAGGTCTTGATCTTGTACACCCACTTGCATGTGATGGGAGTGACACACACATGGGAGTGACACGCGCGGGTAAGGACATAAGATCCCAAGTGCCAGTATGACAGGACCCAAAAATATGATTCAGGAACCCTCTGTGTATTATAAACTAGTCCCAGATCAGTAGCGGTAATGAAATACCATCCATTTATTCGATTTAACTAAAAAGATCTCAAAGTAATAAATAGTAATAATAACTGGACCTTATGGTCAATGTTTACTTAACTTACCACGCAGGCCTAAAGAAATGAATAAACTCTTGCAGCGGAACGAAACTCTTGAAATAGCCAATCAACATGCCCACGGGCAATCGAGTGGAGAACGCATCCTAATCCGCAAAATCTTCATAGTATTCTTGGGCGAAGAACTCTTAAGCAGCTTGATATCCGTCAACTGAGCAACAATGGCGTAAAGCCGTGAGTATATAAAGTACTCAGCAAATCGTGGGGAAATATATGCAAATAGTATTCGTGCAAGGTTTGAACAAAGGTTAGCTGTATGGTTGTTTTGCATAAAGCAACATTGATAATAAATACAATTAATAGATTGAAATGCGTAATTGAAAAGAATAGTAAATAATTTCTTTGAAACAACTAGTGAACTCCCCATTCACTTCCCAAGACAAACCACCAAGTGAATTACCCATTTACCAAATCAACATTATATTCATCAAGTGAACTTCCCAGTCACACTCCGACTCATTTTATAAAGAAACTCTATCTCTTGTGTGAAATCCCCGGACATATTTATAACCAAGGACGCGGTTATTCGAATAGATCAATTAACACTCTGCAGAGGTTATACACCTTACCCATAAGATATAACTAGTGTAGCAATCACCAATCATAACAAAACCTTTCAGCAATTTCATTTCAATAATTGACTCTCCCATTGTACATACTGTCACCCTAACCTCATCGTTGGTTTGACGCACACCGTTGGACCTAGAGACGATAAACCTCGCCCATAGATGTGACCTTAGAAAGGGTATACACCTCCAACCATATGCTACCTGAGTAGTCAATGCCGAAACTCCATAACTTACTAAGTTAGACATGTCCCATACTAGGCATGAGGTTATACGAAAAGGCCTAGTTTAATGGCGCACAAGATTAAGTCCTTGACAAGTTACTCAGGCGAGTCTAACACAAACCCACACTACTACAAAAAGGCTAATACTGGATGCCTCATCACAGACGGTTGACCAAAACCGTCTATATTACATGCAATCACAGACGGTTTTGGTTTAAAGACTGTATGCGTATTCTCGCTCCACTAAAACCGCTCGTGAAGAGGTAATATCACGACGGTTCATAGCTAAACCATCATGAATTATCACATACGGTTATTGTTAATAATCGCATGCGTGGTAATTCTACATATCCTGACGATTTTCAACAAAGAACTGTCATGAAACATCACGACGGTTCTTAACAATAACCGTCGTGATATTACTACATATCATAAACAGTTTTTGTTATAACCGCTGCGTGATAATATCGTTCTGACTCGGTTGAAGCGATGAGTTTCTTCGTCGCCGATGCACGCGTCTCTTCATCGCATCCGTTTCGGCTCCCCGATGCGTCTCTTCGTCTCACGCTCTGAATTTATTCCTTGTTTTATAAAAAGGATCATCCTCCATCGAAGATGATCATCCCCACATATAGATGATCTAGTACTTATACAAAAAAAATAGAAATGGCTGCCTCTTCTGTTTTCTTGTCGCCGGCATTGATGGCCTACTCAGCCGCTTTGTCACGAAGCACCTCTCTCGTTATCGTTGAACCGTCTTTGCGGAAGAACATTGTTTCAACAGTGTCTTCACTCCTTTGTCCGAGAATTTGCCGAAGCAGGTGACGGCCACCTTCCGCCGTCTTGACATCCTCCTCCGCCGCGTCTTCTAGGTAATCTCCCACTTTCGGCGAGTTTACCACGTCATCGACGTGGTCCTCCAAAACAACGTTGCACGTCTCCAAGAGGCTTGCCGTCACTTGGACTACTTAATCGAGGCAGCAGGCGACCGAGTTGGCCAAGTCGAGACCCCTCAAGCAAGGGAAGAGAGCCTACGGGCTCAATTCTTCTTAGTTCAACGATCGAGGGTCTTGGAGACACTTGAGCAATGGCGTCGTAGTGGATGCATTCGAGCTTCGTTCAATCACGAACTGCCTTGCCTCGACGCCTCCTACGAAGTATTGAAGACGGAGATAGCAGCCTACCTCCGCCACTAGAAAAACTTTGTTATATGTTGAAAATTCCAAAATGTAAAAAAAAAATCTAGTTTGGAGGTAAAGTTACAACATTAATTATATGTTGAATTATTACTCTCCCTCTCTCTCTCTCTCTCTCTCTCTATATATATATATATATATATATATATATATATAAGAGATGGTTTAGTGGAACAAATTAATTACTTATATATATATATATATATATATATATATATATATATATATATATATATATATCCGATACATACATACACACACACACACACACATATATATATATATATATATAGTTAAAGCAAATTTTCAGCAGCATTTAAATGACAAAATTGACATATAAACATGTAATTTCTTCATGTCATGTAAGTGTATATACAAGATAAATATACTTGAGAAAAAAACCATTTCACAGATGGTTCCATAATGGAACCGTCTGTGATAATTATCACTAACGGTTCCATAATAGAACCGTCTGTGATAAGTCGCTTTATTAGTAGGAGTCCGGCCGCTAGGGTTTGCGCCCACCCTAACTCGTCACTCCCCAGCGCACTTACTCTCGTCCGTTCCACTCCCCACCTCGACGCCGCCTTGAAACCCGTCGCCGTCCTTCTTCAAGTAAATGCATGGGGTTGTGACACCACTCTGACTTGCACAAGACACTCGTCACGATAGTAGTGTCTTGTGTAGTGTCAGGGTCGTGCCACAACTACGGTGACACCGCCACCCAAGCCACTGGGCTTGCCCCCGCGTGTCGCCTGTGCTGCCATGGCTTGGTTCTCCTGCTCGACCTCCTGCGCTCGGGCCCTGGCCCCCTAGCTTTGCTTTCCCCATCCTCCCTCTATTCTCCTCTAGATCTGTTAGCTTAATGTCTTTTGTTGAGTTTAATTTTTATGCTTGAGCCTTAAGTTGTGTCCTGATATTTGTGTGATTTATGCAAGGTGAAGCAGATGGATAAGGGTTGTGCTGGTGGTGGGGTTGCCGCTGTGGTTGCGTTGTACTGAGGTATCACCCTACCTTACTCCCTCTCTGTCTCTACCCCCCTTGCTCTGTGATGAAAATAGCTAGTGCTCTACGATGGATGCCAAGGGCTACTACTGGTGTGGTGAGTTTGGACACCCTGGGTCTTGCTGTCTTGCTGTTGAACTGCTCAAAGATATTAATAGTCTTATGCTGAAATTGAATTGATAATTAGTTCATATTAATAGTCCCCTACCATTCCATTCATAATCTCTTCTCTATAAAGTCTCCAAGCGTTGGTTGCTTGTGCCATTAAAACCTCATATTATAATATATATATATATATATATATATATATATATATATATATATATATATATATATATATATATATATATTGTTAATATCTGACCACTTTAGGGGGTTGTCCTGTGACATAAGAAGGATGAGGCAGTAGCCACGGGCAACCTCATTGAGCCTACAAGTTTAAAAAGTATGGATGCAAGGAGGCGTCGGGACATCCAATTACGGATGTTGTCGATAGGTAATTGGACATCGTTATGTTTAGAAAGTGGCGTTGTGGCTTGTACTCCATTTGAGGAAGTGGCATCATCTATTAACAACCAACAATTCTTGAGCATGTAATTGTCTTTAAACCCAACAAGAACACCAAGCAACAAGTTGAGAATTCTTTTGAAATGTGAGAATGGTTGCTTGGTGTTCTTGTCGGGTTTAAAGACGATTACATGCTCAAGAATGGTTAGCTGTGACATGATGCCACTTTCCATTTAATACCAAGGCCCACGCCACTTTCTCAACATAGGTCCAATTACCTATCGACAACATCCGTAATTGGATGTCCCGACGATCTCCTTGCATCCATACTTTTTAAACTTGCAGGGCTCAATGAGGTTGCCCGTGGTTACCGCCTCATCCTTCTCATGTCAAGGGGACGATCCCCCAAACCGGCCGAGTGATACTATATATATATATATATATATATATATATATATATATATATATATATATATATATATATATATATATATATATATATATATATATATATATATATGATGCCGATTTTAATGGCACAAGTACCACCGCTAGGATTTATAGAGAAAAGTCATCATAGACGGTTTCACCACAAACCGTGCATGATGTATACTTATTACAGAGCGGTTTCAATCACAAACCGTCTGTGATAGGTTCCTATCACAGATGGTTTCAGTTAATAACCGTCTGTGAAAGTATGCATCACAGACGGTTTGAAAACCGTCTGTGATGACCTCATGTCATCACTGACCCATAAACTCAGACAGCTCACGAAACCGTTTGTGATGACGTTTTGGAACCGTCTGTGAATAACTTTTCTGTAGTAGTGCCACAACGTGTTAAATCCACACCTTCACTACATAACCGCTGGCCCGAGCAAAAATCATTTTATTTAACCAAGACCAATGATATACCCTATCATGGTACACAAATTTTAATAACAGTGGCTAACCATCACGATTCCATATTTCATTAAGTCAAGATTAATCATTATGACACATGAGATAATGAACCATCACAACTAAGCATGACTAAGCATCTGTACAATACCCATGTTGATGATATAAATATGTCCAACTAAAATTATCCATACTAGGATGACAAAGGATTCATGGCATTCAATTAATCAATGAAGTTATAATGGCAACAGGTGATAACTAATCCCAAAACAATTTGTATAAAGATAGTATGCAGTTGTATCAAATAATATACTTTTGAAATCATAGGTTCAATATGATCAAAGGACCACAACTTGCCTTGGAATAAATCTTAGGATTGATCTTGATCTTGGTACACTCCTCCTTGCTCAAAATTCCCCGATGTATCAATGTCTACTCGTAAACAAAGCAAATAAACCAAATAAATACAAAATAGAGATAAAACAAACTCCAAAAATTAAATAAAAATATCGGATAAATAGAGCTTGAATTTAGATGAATTTAGACATTAGAATGAGCTCAAACGGAGTTCGGATGAAGAAGATATGGCTTTTGGAAGATTGAAATCACATGAAATTATGAAAATCATAATTTATGGATTTACTGGAGTTATTTTTCCGAAGGAAAAGATAATTATGATGTCAGCTGACATCAGCAGTGGATTTTTAGAATTAAAATAAATCCCAGAAAACTAATCTGACAAGTAGGCCCTATGTGTCATTGACACGGTGCACGGCGGACTGGGTTCACGGGATTTTGTGTCTAGGGTTTGGGCTGACTGTGCCATGTGAGCACTGACTCAGATGACATGTGGCGACATGCGGGCCGAAGTGATGGCGTGGCTGATGAATTGGCGATGACGTGGATGCCACATGTGTGGATTGACGCTAACTCAGGCTGAGACACACTGGCGATGACCTAGCTGATACCTCTACGACATATCAGCACAAGGGCTGAGTTGGCTAACCATGTGGACCGCCACGTAGCTTGCCGACGGTGAAGGCTTGGATTCGTATGGAAACGGCGAATGGTGGCTCGCCGGTGGTGGTGAAGGCGCTCAGCCTAACCAACGTGACTTGGGGATCTTGGTGACACGGTCCTTTTACCCCAACAACAACCATAATGGTGGTGGAGCCATGGCCGGTGGCGAAACGGCGTGGCAATTACAACAATGGAGAGATGACGACGCTCCCAGGACGAAACCGTGCGCACTAGATAGGACTCAATGCGACGAACTCGGCGCGGTGCTCGAAGGCGGTAGGAGCTCACCGACGGTGACGAAATCGTCGAAGAACTAAGGCGGCGACGCTAGGGTTCCAACTCTGATTCTGGTGGCTAGGTTTGAATACAGGGTGTCTGGCTTTGGGGAAAAGGCAGCGGAGGCTGAGGCGGTCCTCGTGACGCGGTTGTGGGGCCTTAAATAAGGTCGAAGAGGCGGAGTCCAAATCGAGGACGGCGGTGGAGCGTGCGAAAAAATCAAAAAGAGGCACGGGTCGGGACGATGAACAATGAACCTGGTGGGGTCCACTCATCAGCAATCGCGGCTTAGTGAGGAACGCGTGACAAAAGGCGTTGCTGCGGCTGATGGGTGGGGTCACGGTGGCGTGCTCGCAGAGGGAGGAAAGGAGATGGGCTTCGGGCGGTTTTGGGTCGGAATAGAATAGAATTGGGCCAAGCTTAAGGAGATTCGACCCAAAGGCTATTTCTGAGATTATTAATAGATTTTCTAATTTAAAAATACCAGAAATTTCAAATAGCGAATTAAAAATAGCAAATAAACATAGAAAAATTCTAGAAAATATATCCAAGCACATAAAACCCAAATACAATAGTTGTGACAATAGTTGTTGTTGAGATTAATCATATTAAATTGTTTTTGATTCATGAAAATTCATATTAAGCTTTAACTTTAACAGAAAAATTCAACTGATTATTTTTATTTTTAAAACTTTAAAACAAACCAAATTTTTTGGATATTACACAATATGCTCCAAAGCAGCAATCTCCTCGGACATTGCGAGCTGCCACTCATGGTGAGCAGCAGCCTCATGGTAGGTCGTAGGCTCAAAAAAGCAACTACGCAAAGCCATAAGCCAGAGGCCCGACAGGTGTGACAATCACGAAGATCATATCTGGGAGAAGGTGGAGTAGGACCCAGCAAAGACAGAGAAGAAGAACTAGGAACAGAGTCCAGCAAAGATAGAGGCTCAACTGGAGAAGGAGTAGGTTGAGGACGGCGAGAGTAGTGCATAGAAAAGGGTGAAATCTCAACAAAAGAGCAGGAAGAAAACTCCAGTGGAGGGGGAACAGGTAGAGTCGGAGGAGAGAGAGGTGAAGAAGGTGGAGGATGAAATGAAACAGATGTGGAAAGCTGAGAGTCAAAAGAAAAAAATCAAAAATGAGATCGACTCAACAAGAGAATCGAAGTTGACAGTAGGGGAACGAGGGTTGTAAGGTCAGGACTCGTCGAAAGTGACATCCTGAGAGATCCTCATCATGCGAGTGACATGATTGTAGCAATGATAACCCTTATGCTCAAGACAATAGCCAAGAAAAACACACTCAACTGTCTGAGTAGTTAGCTTAGTGCACTCACAAGGTGGAAGAAGGACAAAGCAGACATAGCCAAAACTGCGAAGGTGACTGTACTCTAGAACGCGACCATAGAGACGCTCGACAGGATTACAACCCTAAAGGGCAGTGGAAGGTTGCATGTTGATGAGAGCGCGAGCTGTCTCAAGCAAGTAACGATGCTTACGCTCAGAGAGACCATTCTGAGCGTGAGCACTAGGACAAGAGTACTGGGGAAGAGTACCTTGCTCAGCGAGAAAGCAATGCAAAGAAGCAGATAGGTACTCACCAGCAGAGTCAGTATGAAACACACGAATGGCCGAATCAAATTGAGTGCGAACCATGGTGGCTAACATCTAGTAAATGTAGAGAACCTTACCGCGAGAGGATATGAAGTAGATCCAAGTATAACGAGAATAATCATTAATAAAGATCACATAGTAGCAATGACCCCCTTTCGAAACGAAGGGAGTTAGACCCCAAATATCAGAGTGAACAAAATCAAAATGATGAGTAGAAAAGAATCACTAGAGGGATAGGGGAGTTGCAGCTCCTTGCCAAGCATGCAACCCATATAATGTAAAAAGGTGTCCCCAGAAACAAACCCAAGAACACCACGACCTACAAGTGATGATAGATGTAATCCACAGAGATGACCCAAACAGTGGTGCCACTGAGCGAAGGAAGTAGTGGAGGACGTGGCAAAAATGGATGCAGTGGTAATGGCTGACTGGCTAGTTGAGACAGCAGAAGGGAGATGCAGCCAGTCAAGTTCTCAAAGACGCTGCGAATCACAGCGCTAAGGGCCAATACCAAGCAAAGTCCCCGTGCGACGGTCCTGGATACAACAAGATTCAGACTCAAGAACAACACGACATTTATGATCAGTGATTTGACCAGTTGACATAAGCTGCATAGTAAACTGAGGAACATGAGAGACTACAGGAACATGAAAATAAGAAGTGGAAAGAATGCATCGGCCTGCAACAGGAAGAGAGGTACCATCTGTAGTTTGAATAGTAGAAGGAAGAGCTGCGGGACTCACGGAAGTAAGATGGGTAGAATCTAGTGTCATCTGAAAGGAAGCACCAGAATCTAAGATCCACGAAGACAAGATACCTGACGAGCGGGAGGCGGAGGCGTAGAAGACTGCTGAGAAGCAAGAGCCAGACAAGCAGAACCCGAGGAGTCCGACGACGAACCAACACCGAAGCGCTGGAGAAGGGAGAGGAGCTGCTACGTAGCGTCACTAGAGGAGCCCTGGTGAGAATTGCCAGCTCTTGAGCCCTGGAGAGGAGCACCAGCTCCTGAGTGGGAGGGACCCCAAATCCCTTCGGGGGACGTCCACCCCGGTGACCCTGGTCCCTCCTACGCTTTGTAGCCGCTTCGATACTGTGGCGTCCACCACGGCGGTAGGTGCGAGAGAGACCCCGAAGAGAAGCAAAGAACCACCGGTGTCCGGGGCGAGAGGGACCACGATTCATTCTTGAAGGAGCAATGGCCAAGTAGACAAGACAGTCTGCATCTAACCCGCACCACGATGACAAGTCTCCTCATCACGCACACCCGTGAGGGCATCCACCAAGCTCGGGCGCGGGTGGCAAGTTAGGAGTTGAGCACACATGGTCTCGAACTCAGGCTAGAGACGTGTTAGGTGAGTTTCCTAGTGAGCTTAGATCCGCACACAGCAGGGACAGGTCCGGTAGACATCTGGCCCTAGAGAGTCAAGCTAACGCCACACCGTAGACATTTGCTGGTAGAAGTCATCCATGATGGCATCGAGCTGTTGAAGAGAATGTGCCTGGTGCACAACAGAGAGATACATAGCATCACTCATCGGCTGGTAGTGAGCTCGGAGGTGCTCCCACATAAGTTGAGTCGTCAACAGCTCTACTGCAACCATGGAGATGGCCACGGGCATGCTACCCACTAAGATTAGCACGAGCCGCAGCATCCTGCCATCTCTCGTGGGCGTGCAACTTAGACTGGTAGAGCTCTAGGGCCTCCTCGGTCTGCAAAGATGATGACCTCTGAAGTCGCTCGATCCGCACCAAGAGGGAAGAGCTGGTAGAACTGGCGGCGTAGGGTGAGGTAGGTAGGGTTGCTCACGCGGTGAGATGACCCCAGAGGCACTGGCTATTGAGGTGAATCTTCAGGTGAACAGCTCACTCCCGAAAGTTCGTCCCATCGAAACAAACCAAAAGAAGCGAGATGGCGAGGGAGCTGCCGGCGGAAACCATCTAGAGCAGAGTGGTGGCGTGGATGTCAAGGTTCGGGGCTGGAGAGGCCAGATCGGGAGCCAGGACGGCTGAAGCTGGCCGGGTGGCATGCTAATGGCGGTGGCCCAGGCGCAGCACCAGAGCACGGGAGACAGTGGCTGCCGCTCGGGAGGCACGACACTAGGCTCCAGCGGCAGCGGCCAACGTCAAGAGGGGCCCGGATCACGTGGATGGTAGGATCCAGCGCAGGTGGCACGGATTCGGCCCAGGCGGCGCGGGGATAACGGGATCCGACGCGGATCCAGCTCGGTCTGCGCGGGGATGACGAGATCCAGCGCGGATTTGGCTCGGGCGGCGTGGGGACGGTGGGATCCGACGGTGGGGACATGGGATCTGGCGGCGGTGGCGCTAGCTCCGGCGGAAGGAGGCTCGGCGGCGCCCGTTAAGAAAAAAACAGAGCAAGCGGAAGAAGAAGAAGAAGAAAAGGAAAACAGAGCAGGCGGAAGGTGTGTTCGGACACGAGGACAACAGCGGTGGCGGCGGCAGCTGTCTGGGTTTCCATGGCTCTAATACCTTTTTGGAATGAGGCTTGATCTATTCCAATAGACCAAAAGACCAAATATACAAGTTACCGTGTAGGTAAATATGTAACAAGCACCCTATACAAACTAACATCTAAATGGTACAACGTAATCATCTGCTATAGCTCGTTTGACCTTTTTTCTCTCTCTCAATCACAGTAAGTAAAAGTTCGCTTTCGGCCAGGATGCATATGCAAAGGAATTTCTAGCTAGGCAGTTGGGCATTTCACAGCTTGTACAATAAACAAAAATTGCACTTTGGTCTAAAAAGTATGTAAGTTACAAGAATCTACACAACGCACAAGCATCTTAAATGTATAGACTGGCACCATTGAATTGCATTGGTAGGTGCTTGGCAGTCTTATCACTTGGGGCCTGGAAGCAGGGAATTCCAAAGGAAAGGAACCCTCATACCGCTAACGTGCGGTGGGCTCTGCATGATCAATCCTACACAAACAGACAGGAGCAATGACTACCGAGGAGAGCACCGCAAGCTTGTCCGATAAAAACCTGTTTGAATGGGGACGGTAAGCAAGGTGCTGGACACACTATCTGCAGCTGAGTGGTCACTTGTCGCTCTGTTGGCTGTTTTGCACATCAAATCTGGTTTGATCAGTAGTCTTCAATCGACTTGCGTTGCGTGCTTTACAGTGACATCAGTGCTTTGGGCATCGCAATAGAGACATGAGAGTTGGGTAACCTGCTGTCAAATTTGTTCTGAACCATCTGAATGTAGGGCATGTGATCTCTCTTCCGAGCGTAATCCTCTGGAGTGCAGCCAGTAGCATCACGAGCATTTTTCCATGCTTTGATTCCCAGCTGTGACATTTAGGCAGAGTTAAAAAAACAAAAAAAAAAGGCGAGAAAAATTGCAGGCAGAAGCCAAAAGTACCCATAGTTTTCTTGTTCACAACAAATTCCCAAAGTAAATTAAAGGAAAAATTAGCTCAGTGACATCGCGCTAGAGCGTAATCAGGGGAATAACACTCCATTCGTGATGCACTGGAAAATACATCGCGAACACCAAAAAATTAGACGAATGATATCGCTGCCAGTTACTTCCGTTTCCAGAATTTTTTAAATATGGAAAATGAGCTAAAAAATTTATTAATTTTTTGTGGAGCGTCCCGATACAGTTTAATTGCTTTGTATTTTTTTTTTCAAAACTTTGTACGTTCTAATTTTGTCTCTAAAATTCATTTAAGTATACTGTTTGTCGAAATTTTCTAATATAGAAAATAAGGTCCAAACATTATAAATTTTTTTCAGGCTTCTTACATAGTGGACTTAATTTTGTAATTTTTTCAGAATTTTTACAAAAATAATTAATACAATTTCATAATGTGCTTACATTATGAAATATTAGACTCCTTACAAAGGACATTATGAAATTGCATTAATTAATTTTGTAAAATTCTGAAATAATTATACAATCAAGTACACTATGTAAGGAGCCTTTAAAAAGTTCATAATGTTTGGACCTCATTTTCTATATTAGAAAATTCCTAAAAATAGTATACTTAAATGAATTTTAGAGACAAAATCATAACATATAAAGTTTTGAAAAAATACACAAGTAATTAAACTGTGTCGGGAGACTCCAAAAAAAATTCATAATTTTTTGAACTCAGTTTCTATATTTAAAAAATTCTGGAACGGAAGTAACTGGCGGCGATATCATTCGTCTAATTTTTTTGTGTTCTCGATGTTATTTTCCAGTGCGTCACGAACGAAGTGTCGTTTCTCCGATTACGCTTTAACACGATATCACTGAGCTAATTTCCCCTAAATGAAAAGGCTGAAGGTAAACCATGTTTGATCCAACACTTCTTGTAGAACTCTGAGGTGATACAATATACCTCTACAAGATCTACTCGACACTAATAAAACAGTTATCTAACCTTCATTACCACACAAACTAAGTTTCGACAAAATTCCTTTCGTTTTTTTATTGAGATGTAGAAAAAAAATCTGCAGGACCATGGCTTCAGATGAAAATATTTGGCGTGCAGAATTAGGTTCTTGCACTAAATGTTTGTTTACTATTTTTTTCCCCAAGAGAGGTACACTAGGAATCATAAATTTTAGGCTGCTTTGAGTGTAATTGTGCAATTTTGATATAGGAAGGAAGCTAAGACAGGTAAGAAAAGGGAATACATTTATCAATTCAGTAAATACATTCACCACGAGAGTTTAGAGTAAGTACCTGCTGAGGATCACCGGTTAAAGCATCTAAAACACTAGCAGCATCACTGATTGTGGCTGCAATATGAAGAGGTGTAATATTTGACGGACCAGTTACGTCAGGTGTAAACAAGAACCGAACTGGAGCCACGGCTCCACTGTGCACCGGTGCAAAATTTGTTGTGTATCTTAAAAGAAAATCAACCGAAGGTTTTGACCGCTTGTTGACAACGGTGAATATAAAATCTTCTCCCAGGGCAAATTCAACTGGTGAGGGGCGATCTAGTTCAATATTACCCTGGAACAAGGTGTCCAGAAGCTTCTTTACAACAGCACACCATTCTTGATCAATCGCAAAGGATAGCAGCATCTAAATCTTGCAACAGGAAAACCCTCAGTACAATACTGTGGTGTCTCAGATGTAGCTTGTGTGTGGCTCCTTTGAAGAAGCCAACCGATTTCTTGTAAAAAATTGAAGGCTTGGTTGCAAGAAGCCATCAGATCCTCTCTTCCTTCCAAGGTGTCACAAAATGCAATCTCCTTATATAAAAGGGCGCATAAAGGCTCGACGGACAGAGGGGGCACGTCGACGTTTTGCTTCTTCGCCGTACGATTTTGCGCCGCTTTGTTTTGTTTGTTCGATCGCTTCACGTTGTGTCGCCCGTCGGATGCTGCATGTCGCTTTTGCTTTGGACGGCTGGATGGATCGTTTGGTTTTACCGCCCATCGTCGCACGCGTTTCTGCCTCGAGCCTTGCGTGTGTCGCCTCGTCTTGCTGGCGTAGCCGGATGTTTTATTCGCCGTGTGGGGCGTCCGTTCGTTTCGCGAGCGTTAACTGGTGTCGTCCGATTGCTTTTGCTTTCATGTAGGCCGTTCGATCGCCTGAGCCAGCGTCAACTGCCATCGTTCGATTTCGTTTGCTTCATGTGGGCCGTTCGATCACCCCAACGATACGCTTGGGCATGGGTTCTTGTCACCGCTTTTTCGGTTTCGGTTGCTGTGCCGCATATGGGTCAAATTTTCGGTTCTTGCGCTGTAGTTAATGCTTGCTGTGGGTGTAGCGCGTGGTTGTGGCGTGCCTACGTCGTTCGTTTGTTGCCGGTCGTCCGATGTTTGCTTCGTTTGATGCCAGTCGTTCGATTGTCCCGGGGGCACCGCTTACTGTTGCTGATCTCGCTTATACTCGACCGGCCTTTCGGGGGACGCAAAGATTAAGATAGAGAGAGGCAGCTGCTATGAGCTTTTGTAGCTCCGCCATACGGTAGAGTGAACCAGAGACTGAGGTCGTCAAGCTTTTGGTCCACGTTGGTTCCTCATGTTCGTTCTCGTTTTTGTTCTTCGGTTCCAACGACATCGCTTGTTCGCTCGGTCATCGCGTTTGTTGTTCCGCCGCTTTTGAGTTGCTCGGTTCCATTTTGTCAGGAGAGATTTTTTGACTCTATTTTTCGCCCGTTTTGAGTCTGTCTATCCATTGCTACCGATTTCTGCAGATCGTTGTTTTGTTCACGATTTCTTCTTGTTGTTGCATGTTCCCGATTTCTTGATTTTTATCGGTGTTCGCCGCACCGCCTGGTGATTCCTCATTTCCGATTTCTTAGTTTTGGTTAGTTCATAGACTCGGCAAGAGGAGCCTCGTGTGGCAGTGATAAAACGAGAGGGGGAAGACAAATGGCCCTAGCTCCTTCCGTGCCTCTCCCAAACCTGCGCCCTTCTCGACTTCCCAAGCCGCCTCCTCCTCCTCTCCTCTGGCCCGCCGCTCAAGGCCCCGCCCGCCCCACCGCTTTGCCGCCTTCTCTGTCGCTCGGCTCCCACCATAGCCGCCGGTCCCCGCCCTTATGACCCCGGCTGCTCCCGCTTCCCTGTGGCGTCTCCTCCGCCCGAGCCGCCTGGCTCGTCCGTGACCACCGCGACGGCCGCTCCCTCGTCGATCACAGCGTCTTGACGGCTCCACCGCCTTCACCGAGGTCGCTGTCTGCGACCCCTCCTCGGTGATCGTCCCGCCTCGCCCATCCCCGACGATCTGCCACCACCGTCGACGCCGCCTCGATCCCCACCCTCATCCACCACGACGTCGCCCACTCCACCCGGATTGTGGGTGAGATGCCCAAGGTTTTTTTCCATCTTAGAAGATTTTGTGCTCATTCGACCAGATTTCGACTTTAATTTCTAATTTATCCGAACGATTTAGTACATCGCATGCGATTGCGTGCAAATTCGAACCCATATCACGCATAGTCTTGCGAGATCGATTCCACAGCCACTATTCTTCTTGGATCATCTGAAGAAAAAAGACTACAAGAAATGCTTGAGATTAACCCTTATGACTTTCCAGTTATGTTTTTTTATCTACCTATCTATCTTAAGTTTTCTCTGACTGTGCTTATATAAATACTAAATCTTTAAGTAATGTTTGTACCTGACCTCTAGGCCTCAGTGCCTTTATTACTATTGCTAAACTCACTCGGGCAAAGTAGGTGGTTCTTCTCTTGTAACAAATGTAGCGAAAGTCATTCCAGGATGGCACATCGTACAAATGCTCATCTTATCTTTGTAGAACTGCAAAACCAAGGTGATCGGTCTATTAATATTTGTGACTTTCTCTTTCTTTATCACAAGATTATTTAACTTGTGTTTTACTACTCAATTGCGGTATAAACTTTGTGTGATTGGTAACGATTTTAACGGCAAACGCTGAATTTATGCTTTTCGGTGATATTAATTGACAAGTTGTAGGAAAACAAGTTGGTGCGGTGCTTAGATCGAATCATGGAGCATGATTGTTACCAAGAAATACACTGCATGTTAACATAACTGAAAAGAGCTTTCAGAGCCCAAAAAAAAGTTATCAGGTCAGCCGTATTATTGTCGCATTAGGTAGACAATCTGCGATCCCTCGCATCACTGGTCTTTCAAATCCTATATCATCTTCATTACAAATCGTAACTTCAGATGTGCCATCAAACTTACCTTTAGAGGTATGAACACACTTTAACCCGTCCAAAGCCTAAGTTGTGCTATCTTGATTGTACTAATCGATTGATAATACGCCATCTGGTTCACTTTACTCTGAGCTATTTATTATCATCAGATACCCACAAAATAAGTTACAACTCAAACCACGTTGTATCTATTAATAGGCTTAATATGTATACTTTACGATTTATCGTACATTTTGATTTGTAATAAATTGTGTTTCTTATTAGTTACTTATTCAACATAATTCCACTGTTTCCTTTCAAAAAGTTTATATGTACATTATTATCTATAATAATTTGTGTTTCATATTAGTTGCTTATTCAACATGATTCCGCCGCTTCTCTCTCATAACGCCTATTTCAGTTGTATTATATTATCACAAAGACACACCGCCTCCACAATGAGATATGCAACATCAAAGTAGGAAAACAAAGAAAAGTATCGTCTTCTTCAATGTACTTTCAAAATCATTGGTGTAATACTTACTATTTCTACCAATGTACTTACCATAGACTCACTGCTATCTTATGCTACCAGCGACAAGGAACCATATAATTCACTTAGTTCTACTTGGAAAAGACCTTTTGCCACTCAGTCAGCCTCCACACAGGTAACAACTCACATCATATTGTCCTCTTGTAGTTCATTACATACTATATTACATTTTCGTTCGTATATATAGTCTCTGCAAAGGCCTGCACAAAAATGTCTAGAGAGCTATCTAACTAGACATTATTTGCAGCACACGCAGACTGATCCCTGCTATAGTACATTTTTGTTCGTATATATAGTCTCTGCAAAGGCCTGCACAAAAATGTCTAGAGAGCTATCTAACTAGACATTATTTGCAGCACACGCAGATCGATCCTGCTCAAAAAAGCTTTGGTCATCGCCAAAACAAATCCGCTTGATTCCCTTGAGACTAGGCTACGATCGTGTAAGTGCTTCTCATTGCTTTTTGTTCACTCCCAAATCTGATCTATCTAACCGTTATATATAGTTCCTATTACACCCTATGTATATACCTGCTTAAGAGGATGGTTTCCTACAAGATCTGCACCAAAAATCATATGCCCATCTGCTTTGCTCATGGCTATATTATTCAACTTTACACAATATGACTCTTATCACCATATCCTAGATTCTACTTTAGTAATGACCACACCACTTGCCGGTTAAATGATATGCATTTTAAAATCTATCATACTCACCTTTTATAGAAAGATACCCGTAAAGACGGATAGCTCTACCAAAGGTGTTTGCTTATCTGTGATTTCACCGCAAATCGTAACAACGAGATAGTGAAGACAAGTCAACTTGTCTTGATGTCGCGAAAAAAGTTCAGATAGTGAGCTCAAGAAATAAATTCGGTATAGTATGTTTGCTAATACATTGACAATTCACACCAATTACTCATTCTACTAAAAAAGAGTTTCTTCAGACAAAGTTTTGATTTAGCAATGTTGCTTTTTTTTTTTGTATTGCATCCGCAAGTGCACACTTATCGTGAATCATGGCTTTTGCTTCCTCGCAACACCTTTATCCTATGGTCGGTGCGCTTTCTTCGTCTGACACTTGATTTAGCAATGTTGCTTTTTTTTGCAAATGCATCTAGCAAGTGCACACTTATCGTGAATCATGGCTTTTGCTTCCTCGCAACACCTTTATCCTATGGCTGGCGCTTTTTGATTTTTGTAGCCTACTAAATCTCTGTTGCCCTTTCTATCGGTGCTATATCCTCTTTATGTGTTTCGATGTGCCCTTCTCGTGACACTACAAACATGTTGTCCTTTTGAAACCTCCTGTAAACTATATGAATCTGCACCTATAAACACCGTGATATAGAACATCGCCGCTAGACTTTTGTGATGTGTAATATAGAACATCTCCGCTAGACTTTTGTGATGTTCTTACTAAGCTAACGACTTTCTGGCATGTTATGTACAATATAAAACATGTGTTTATTTGCTACCATTGATTGTCTTTGGATAAATCTGCTACATTAGAGAAGATCCTACCATTGTTGATTATTTGTCTTCCTAAGTTGAGACACTTTATTACACGATCGTCATTTTCTGTCATAACTAGCGAGCATACCTTCATACAACACCATGCGCCTTTGCCCTTTAGCAGTATGGTTTACATCGACTGCCACGGAGGCACGCGCGGGTTTCTAGTTAAATTCAATTCATGCTCCAACATTCGAATCTCAGGACATACAGATTCCTCAGCGACAACAAAGGGAAAGGAAAGGCTTCTTTGACCACAATCTTCAACCTGGAAAAAGAATTGAGAAATTCAGTAATGTAAAAAGGAAAACGAGAACATATATAAAGAAGAGAAAATTGCATTGTAGTTCTCTGAACTTATGAGGTTGTGCCACTTAGCTCCCTGAAATTGCATTTTATTTTCTTAGCCACCTGAACTTGCGAGGCTGTGCCACTTAGCTCCCCGAACTTGCATTTTACTTTCTCAGCCCCCTGAACTTGCGAGATTGTGTCACTTAGCTCCCTGAACTTGCGTTGAAGCGAAGTTCGTCGGATGCGATGCCGACGACTTCGTCCTCTCCCAGTCTGGTGGACTCATCGCCACCCTATTCCGGCCGTGTTCATCGTCCCCGTCACCTCACGTCGACAAAAATGGATTCTTCGGGCACATGAACGCACCGTGCTCGCATCTTCGCCGGAACTTCACCATCGCAGCTTGCCGCCGCCCTTGCCCTTGCCCTTGCTTCCTATGTGTCGGTCGTGAGAGAGGGAAGTATATTCCCAGTGCCAGAGCAGAAGCTACTCACCCTGCATGTAGTCCATTTGACCGTTTGCTAACAGAAAAGGCTGAGCTGGCGAATAACTATGAGAGAGAGAAATATTGTGCCCCTACTCTCGCACTAGAAATGTACTTCTCTCTCAAGAGAGCGAGGGCGAAGAAGTCTGCGATGTGGAGCTCCGCGAACCACGAACACAAATGTTTTGGGCGAAAAATTCATTTTTATCGGCATGAGGTGACGGAGACGATGAACATGGCCAGAATGAGACGGCGATGAGTCCACCAGACTCAGAGGGGACGAAGTTACCGGCATCGCATCCGATGAATTTCGCATCAACGCAAGTCCATGGAGCTAAATGATACAACCTCATAAATTCATAGGGTTGAGAAAATAAAATGCAAGTTCAGAGAGCTTAGTGGCATAACCTCGCATGTTCAGAGAGCTGATAAAGTAAAATACAAGTTTAGATAGCTAAGTGGCACAACCTCACAAGTTCAGAAATGTACAATGCAATTTTCTCTATAAAGAAACACTCGTAGCATGCACCTCTGTAAACCCTCTTCCACTTGCACTAGGGAAGGAGCAAGAAAAGGTCAGGCATTGAGGGCCTTGCTGCATCGTAGTATCATCAAGTAGCATTTGCGTTGCTTCTTGGATTAAATATTTCCCACCAAATATACAAAGTAATCTTAAATGAATACCAACATTATATCAGTTAAACAAAGTTTGGGTCAGTGCAGTCTGTTAAATGTCACAATACCTACTTTGTGGTTGGCTGAACTACGTTGAAACCTTTCACTGAGAAGTTTGATGTTGAAGAACAAGCAACTGCAATAGGGGTTGCACTTAATATCTTATGCTTGCCACCTATTACAGGGTGCCAGGGAGACACTAACATAATCCAGTTATGAATATTATATGTATGTTCAAGAGAGTCCAATAGGTAATATATATAGAGATGTACAAAGAGGGTTTCTATATACAGATAAAGAAATATAAAAGAGTTATATTCTAACACCCCCCTCGAACTCATGGTGGATCACACACACTGAGTTTGGAGAGAAAATACAAATATTGTACCCTAGTCTATGGCTTTGTGAAGAAGTCAGCAACCTGTAACTCTGATAGCACAAACTGTAAATCAAGTACTCTCTCATGCACCTGTGAGCGAGTGTATGAAGTATCCACACCAATGTGCTTAGTGAGCTCATGCTTCACTAGGCCCCGAGTAATACTGATAGCAAAAGAGTCGTAGGCCCCATCACAGGTACTCCAAGATCTACAAGTAGCCACCTCAACCAAGTAACCTCTGTTGTCACTGCAGCCATAGCTCTCAACTCAGCCTCTGCACTCAAACGGGAAACTGCAGTCTACTTCTTAGTCTTCCAAGCAATCAGGGAGGAGCCAAGAAAAACATAGTAAGCAGAAAGAGAACGACGATAGGAAAGATCACTAGCCCAGGTTGCATCGCAGTACGTCTGAAGCTGTAGTGAGGTAGAGCTAGGGAAAAACAAACGACGAGAGATAGTCCCACGCAAGTAGCGAAGAACACGAAGAAGGTCACTATAGTGAAGATGGGTAGGACGAGCCATGAACTGACTCAAGATATGAATAGCATGAGCAATATTAGGACGAGTGCTCACAAGGTACACCAAACTCCCAACAAGATGGTGATATTGAGTAAGATCCTTAAGAAGATCACCATCAGTGACACGAAACTGTAGGGATAGCTCCATGGGAGTCTCAGCGGTGCGAGTGTCAGTCAGACCAGACCGATCAAGAAGATTCTGGACATACTTCTGCTGGAAGAGGTAGTAACCCTCAGGCATGGAAGAGACCTCAATCCCAAGGAAGTACGTAAGAGAACCAAGATTAGTCATCAAAAACTGCTCACTGATATGCTTCTTCACATACGTGATGAATGAGGAATCATCACCAGTGATGAGCATATCATCAACATACAGAAGAAGCAGTGTCTTATCCCGAGATGAGACATGAATAAAAAGAGCAAGATCATGAGAACTGACAGTGAAACCGACAGCAGTAATCACTGAGGTAAAACGAGCAAACCAGGCACGAGGAGCCTGTTTGAGGCCATAAAGAGCACAACGAAGACGACATACATGCCCATCGAGAACAGAATACCCAGGTGGTGGCTGTATGTAGACCTCCTCATGCAAAACATCATTAAGAAAGTCATTTTTAATATCCAGCTGAGAGATAGACCACTGACGAACAGAAGCAACTGCAACAAAAGTGCGAACAGTGGTCATATGGGCAACAAGGGCAAAAGTCTCATCGTAGCCACGATCGTACTCCTACTGGAAACCTCGAGTCACAAGACGAGCCTTGTAGTGCTCGATAGTACCATCAGACCGGGTCTTAATCTTGTACACCTACTTGCACGTGATCGGACGAGCATGCACAAGTGTCGGTACAATATCCCAAGTCTTCATACGTCGAAGAGTATCAAGCTCCTCTGCTATAGCACCCGATGCCGCCGCCCCGAGCTCTACCCTAGGGAAGATCTACTCTCACCCCTTTACCTTATGCATGAAAGTTCGGGATAGAAATGGAGGGATGGGGCGATATACTTGGTTTGTTGGTCTAGGAGTGGGCAATGGCGACGATGCTTGTGGAGGTCGTAGCTTGCTCTTACGCCCTTGATGATGGGGTCGGCCTTTTCGTTGGTGTTGGCCGAAGGCAGTAACCTGCGGTTATCACCTCCCCTTTGCCTTCCCCAACTCCTCATGCTCCTCTCCCCTTTGACTATCTCTCTGCGTTTGGCTTTGAAGGTGGAGGCAGTGGTGCTCTTGGTTGTGGCTTGAGCTCTTGCTCTCGGTTTTTGTCCGAAGAAAGTGACAATGTTTTTCTTTTGTGGGGGTTTCGGCTGGCTGGAATGGCTCTATTTTTATCCCCTTCTCTGCCTCTCTCTTTCTAATGGCTTGGTCAAGAGTGAGATTTTTTTTCTACTGTAGAAGGTAAATTAGTAAAATTTATTCTCAATTTTTACTTTCAATCGCTTTACATTTCTAGTGGCATTACGCGTGCACCACACGATTGAACATGAATCAATGTTTGATCCACAAGAATCACGGAAGATTAGACGAGCAAACACCTCTCTAATCCCTGCACACACGCACAAACCTTAGATGGGGTTTCTCCTGGAAATACACACGCTAACGCATGCCACAACACATGCATGTCAATTTTTTGTATTCAACTCATTGCAAAACGTTCTCATGCGCCGTTAGGGACGGTACAATAGTACATGCCGAACCATCACCTCCCATGTCGTCCTCCTCCGATCGAATTAAA
Source organism: Phyllostachys edulis (assembly GCA_036346405.1). NCBI lineage: Eukaryota > Viridiplantae > Streptophyta > Magnoliopsida > Poales > Poaceae > Phyllostachys > Phyllostachys edulis. Next base: position 97,063,535 of record CM070546.1, read on the forward strand.
TCAGTTTGAGCACAACTTTTAACACTAACCTTAGAATCTGATTTGGAATCAAAATTGGTGCTGATACGACGCCTTGAGCCCTATCAAGTGAGTTATGTTCGAAGCTAGAATCGGATGATCAATTCACCTCGTAGTCCTTGGTACCAAACAGCCCAGTGTTTGGTTGCATATGACTAGGTTTTTGAATGGCATTCGGAGTAGTACATTTTGGGTGGTTATGCTTTATCTTGAATTGCTTTGGGATGGACGGCTGTAGCTGGTAATGTGAGAAATATCAACACGCTAGTGTTTGCTAGTTGCTACAATCACACTTCAATTTGTTTGGCATGCAACATTTTCTTTTTTGGCGGTAAGTTCTATCCCATTATCATTCTCTATTTCAATATTGTCAAATTAATAAATATGAATATTTAAAAACAGGCGGTTGGACCGGTTGAACCGCACGACCGGAGGCGTCCCCGGTTCGATCACCGGTCCGGTTTTATGCTGAGTAGACTAGTGATTAGTTAGTATACAAGCTTTCCTTCTACTCTCGCTTCTACTACCGCCCCTCTTGTCCTGAGCGGCCGCCGCTAACCTGCGCCGCCGCCGTCTTCCTCCATGTCTGGGAGGCCAAAAGGTGAGATTTTGACGCTGGATTCGCTTTCCGCTCCTTCCACTGTCCGAAAGTTAAGTCTTTGTTTTCATGTTTGGGGGATTTTGGTGATATCCTTTTATTGGGGAGGTTTCTTGCTTGGTATTTTTATGAGTGTATTTTTTTTCCTGTGATTTGGTTGTTGTTTCGCTGTATTTTGACCTGAAGGAATTGGAGACCTTGATTTAGAGTGATTTAATTTTCTCGTGATCCGGAGCTAGTAACTTCTTGATGCGCGAAGAAGCAAGGTTTTTTTTTCTCCTTAATTCTTAGACACCTTTTCTGATATTCCTTTTTGTGTTCAAGCTAGATCTTTAATTTGTCACGAAGGGTGTTAAGCAAAGCGATTATTGTCTTTTCTACCTATTTAATTCCTTTTTTTTTGGCTTGCCTGGCGCAGACAACCTAACGTTTTAATTATTCAGTTCGTTGTTTTTGTTTTCTTATGTTTTGTTTTTGGTACCGGGCAAACAACGGTGCTGCACTGCTATATGTCTTGTACCGAGGTTGGTATGTTAGATTATAAGGTTTGGAAAATTGGCGCTTTTAGGTGTTTCATGATTGCACAAACACAAAGTTCTAGTGTTATAACTATAGATAAGACCACAGGTGGGATGTTGTTAGCATTTGATTCTTCTGTTTTTGTCCAGTGTGCATCCTGAAGTGATTGATTGTAAGATTTGCATGTATGAACTGGTGTGACCGTGCCAGCAAGGAAGGGAAGCAATTCAAATTGCTATGCATACTAAATCGGAATAGTATGTGACATCATTGCCAAGAAGCCCCTGTTTCTACTGATGAGGCAATGGAGCAGCCAGTGGAGAATGACGAAGAAATTTGGCAACTTTTCCAGAATGCATAATTAGGGTAAACGAGTAATATGGGGTTGAACTTGTAGAGATCTTAATGTCATCAATAATGTGTATGCTGCAATGAGCTGTCCCTTAGTTGAATGCCTCTAGCAGCATTGCATTGTTGTTTAGCAATAGGTAAGGTGCAATCCTAAGCCCAGGAAAATGATAAACCAGAGGGGAATGGCTCCAGGATTTTGGATTTATTATGCTAAATAAGGTGTGACATAAATAGAACAACGTTACCATTGTATTAGTAATCGAGCATATTCTAGGCAAAGAGTTTAGGAGACATTTTCCTCGGGATGCATGATGTAGGCATGCCATCTGTTTTTATTATCCCAGGTGTTGGTATTTTAAAAGAAAGGGAGAGGCAGCATGTGCATCTTGATATATATTGATGTGGTGATAGGGTGGTAGAGTGCTGGCGTTTTAGGAAAACTAGTTGAGTGACCCACACAATTGTGTGGCTAGCCCTACTATATTTTTATTTTTATTTCTATATTCATTCTACTTATGGTTCAGAATTTCGACATTCATGTTTTAATCAAGACTTTTATTTTACACAACAATGGGTTATGTATAAGTAGGTAGTTTGAAGGACACTATTACTCCTTTCGGTTACAGATTCTTCTTAATGTGGGGAGAGTACAGTCAAACCTTTTTTTTTACAAAATATATTTTTTAATATTTATGTTCAATGTGTACATGTGGTTTTATCAGTTCCTTATTGTTACGCAGTTCTGGTCGATACGTCGAGACGGCATGCACATCTTCTTTCTATATATTTTTGCGTTCCATGCTATCTCTGACTGAATTTCTAGTCCTCAAAGATAGGAAATACGTTCAATCTCATTGGTTCTTATCATGACACTTAATTCACTCATATTCCGTATGGTTTGCTATAATTGGTTGAGCAATCCGCATGACAAATGATAGAACGCCTAATGGAAAAAAACAAAATAATTGGACATATGAGTAAAAAGTCAAAAGAAAATAGAAAATAGAAAGGATTTGAACACAAATTTTTTGAAGCTAGCGACAACATCCATCTCATGTGGCATGTGCTTTTTTCTTTAGTTTTTTTCTTTGAGTAAGGAACCTCTCTTGTAGTTTTTAAATTACGAAGTAACATATATCTCTAAGTAATATATAGCATCCAATGTCCGCTATAGTTTAAATTTAATTAGGGTCCAGCAGATTAAGGGCTCGATGTTTTGCTTCTTTGTGAGAATTTCTAACATATTTCTCTCTTTTTTTAAATAACATCCTATGGCTGCTATAACTCAGCTTTAATTAGGGTCCATCTAATCAAGGGACAGAAGTTTTTTGTTTTTGTGAGAATTTCTAGTATATTTCTCTTTTTCTCTTAGTAGTTGTAGAACACATGTCATCAGCTTTTATTATATAGTAGATGTCATTGATGGGGAAGTGGATCCATGGAAATTTGTGGCCATCAAATTGCTTACATCAATGGATACTGATCACCACGTTTATCACAAAAGTAGTAAGAAAGTGAAACAGGACAGGACAGGGGGAGTGGGTTTCAACTCCAAACTTCTTATTTGTACATAGAACCAGTATATATAGGTATGAATTTGCAACCACATATAGTTAAATAGTTGCTTGACAGAAAAGTTATAACCAAAAGAAAGAGCAAAAGCTGTTGAAAGGAGAAAAAAAATTTATGGCTATTCCAACCACCACCATCACCAATCTTTCTCAATTCCTTCTTCTGTTCCAATGTCTCCAGCATTAATTCTTCTTCATGAGTAGCCTGAAATCGTTGTATTTGTCCTTATTTTAACACATAAATGGAGAGTGGTTTTTGGTACTAATTTTATTTCTCTTCTACATACATGTTCAATATAATTGATATTGGCTAGGTCCTGGATTCTGATGTGCCTGCTTGACATGAGAATTATTGGCTTGGTCTTCTCTCTTTTGTGGAAAGTGCTTCATGATATTTGAAATGAAATAAGTGTACGTCTTTGTGAAAATCTGGTTTTACTGATTCTTGATACTGCACCAATGTCAGTTGTTTTGATCTAATTATAGTTTCATCAAACTTTGTTCTCATTTTATTTGGAAATTCTTGTTAACATTTCTTATTCAATGTACAAAACATTTCTTATTGGGTATGATCAGTGTTTTGTTGTTGTTGTTTTGGTGTTCATGTGTTCAAAGGAATGACCATGTGTATGAAGCTTGCTGTGTATGTCAGGTAGCTAATGCCTACCTACAGGAAATAATCACTTGAAATTTCAACAAATCTGAATAGCATCTTATATGTGAATTACTGAATTTGAATCGACAGTTACAAAACTTCCAATTGTTCCTATGCCAATGCTTTGCCACATAATTTACTTCTATCTGTTTATTTACAATTTAGGTACCTTATTTTCGGCCATTTTTCATTCTGTTATTTCTAATAAAAAGACACTTCATCTCTCAGGCCTTGTCTAAGTTGGACATGTCGTGCTTTGCATGCTGTGGTGGCGATGACACTCAAGGAGCACCTGATAACAGAGGCTCATACACTAGTGGCTACCCAGCAAGTAATGTTCCACCAATTAATATGCATTCTGACTTAGCATTTAGCTATTCTCGATAGCTGTATATGTAGCCCCATTTCTCGTAATTCCAACTACTACCTTTAATACTTGATAATAAAATTTCCCTGGATTATTATCAATCTGCAGGGAATGATGCTTATCGCACTACTGATCCAACTCCCAGAGGTGCTCAACCTGTGAAAGTGCAACCAATTGCAGTCCCCACGATTCCTGTAGAAGAAATTAGGGAGGTGACTAAGGGTTTTGGTGATGAAGCTTTGATTGGTGAGGGTTCTTTTGGCAGAGTGTATTTTGGCATTCTAAAAAATGGTAGAAGTGCAGCGATAAAAAAGTTAGATTCGAGTAAGCAACCGGACCAAGAATTTTTGGCACAGGTATGCGCTGTTTGTCTATGAATTGTGCATCTTCACTAGTCCTTCTGCTTCTTAGTAAATGTGTCTACAGGTCTCCATGGTGTCAAGACTTAAGCATGACAATGTTGTGGAGTTGCTTGGTTACTGTGTTGATGGAAACACCCGTACACTTGCTTATGAGTTTGCTACGATGGGTTCTCTTCATGATATGCTTCATGGTATGACTTTGGATGATTGTAAATTTTTGTTTAATTCTCTCTGTACTGATAAGTTTATAGGAGTTCTATGATATGCTTGTGCTTCTTTCCTTATGCCTAATGAGTATTGAATTGAACTCTACAGGACGGAAAGGTGTAAAAGGAGCTCAGCCTGGTCCGGTCTTGTCGTGGACACAACGAGTGAAGATTGCTGTTGGAGCAGCAAAAGGCCTAGAGTATCTTCATGAGAAAGCCCAGCCTCATATCATACACCGGGACATCAAGTCCAGCAATGTTCTTCTATTTGATGATGACGTAGCTAAACTAGCTGATTTTGATTTGTCAAATCAAGCTCCTGATATGGCAGCTCGGCTTCACTCAACTAGGGTTCTTGGAACATTTGGATATCATGCACCAGAGTACGTGCAGTTCTCTTTTCAGTGTTATGAACAGTTGCATCCATTTTTGCTTGATTGTTAAAAACTTTGATACAGGTATGCGATGACTGGACAACTTAGCTCTAAGAGTGATGTGTACAGTTTCGGAGTTGTTCTTCTGGAGCTCCTGACTGGAAGAAAGCCTGTGGATCATACATTACCAAGAGGACAGCAGAGCCTTGTGACATGGGTAAACATCTATATTGGCTTTTGTAGTTTTGGTTTTTTTTTTTGGTCCTGTACAATTATCTGGTATGAACAGTGAACTTTTTGCGCAAGTTTTTAAAAAATCTCAAAATATTGGTGCATATAGAAGAAGAGATGTTCTATAACCCTGCAAAATTTCATGAGAAAACTTGGTTGTGTCCGGGTTAAAAAAATAAGAAGCAGCTCAAAGGAATAATGTTGAAATAGTTAATCACTATTGAAAGAAACTTAAATGTGTCTTTTCGTTGCTTCCAAATGCATTCTTGTTTGATCATGAAATTTAGTAGAAATCATAGAACATCATTCCCCCTACCTCCAACCAACATATGGTGGATTTTTGGAACCTTTCACAAAGCCCACACGAGTTTACACTGAATTTTGAGCTTATACAGTTATACCTGATATTTACCTTAAGAAGTTATCTTGTGTTTATGACATATTTTACCTTTTCTTTTGTTTGATTAATCAAAGTACTGGCTGGTTTGATGGTTGCAGGCAACTCCCCGACTTAGTGAAGACAAGGTTAGGCAATGTGTTGATTCAAGACTTGGAGGGGAATATCCTCCTAAAGCTATTGCAAAGGTATGAATGGTTATTCTAGGATCTAATTTTCTCTGGGGTTTAAATAGGTTCGTAGCAATTAATCTTTTCTCAAAGGTTATTAAAAGGAGAGAACATTCTACGCTCCTTGAATAAAGGTCATAAGAAAGGACAGTATTTTGCTGTTAGCAATGCTTAGATATGATACCAGAAAGTGGTGGCGTGTTGATTGATTTTTATTCATTTATTGCTGTGCCTCCTCACTTGATAATTGATATTGAGCTTATTAATTGCATTCATTGGTTTGAAAACCTTATTCACCCCTCTTCTTGTTCCTTGTGTTCTTTGAACAGTTTGCAGCTGTTGCTGCATTGTGCGTGCAATATGAAGCAGATTTCAGACCAAACATGAGCATCGTCGTGAAGGCACTCCAACCCCTGCTGAATGCACGAGCATCCAACCCTGGTGAACACACTGGATCATAATCTTTAACCCACCTTTTGTGTGAAATATATACATCATCGAGGTTGTTTTGCAAAGTGGTGGCTGGGAAGCTGGATGTATGTAGATCTGTGTTTATCCTTCCCTACTTGTAATCAAGCTTCTGGCACTCGTATTTCATGTGATTCTTTTAATGTGATGGAGGATGACTGCTCTTGTCTGTCCTAACATGATTATCTAATTTAACAGTTATGCAGGATTAAGGGGGGAAATATGGAAAATGTATGGCGTTTGACTTAATTCCGTTGACCTCAGATGTTGATCAGGAGATGTTTTTCTTCCCATGGGCATGACTGGGCGTAGTAATGCAATTTCTGAATGTTACGGTTCGGTCAGTCTTGTTGTACGCGGTTCCATTTCATCTGACGGATTTTCCATTTCATTTATGTTTGAACTTGAGCTAAAATTGTTTTACATCTGAAATTCTTACTACAAAAATTCCCCATTGCCAGTCAAGGTTGCAAGTTTGGACCTTGTTTGCTGAATATTGTTTCAGTTGCAAGCAAACAGGATTACAGGAACAAAAATGTTGTTGGCTATGTTACCAATCTAATTTGGACATGTAACCGGTTAGAAAAGGATCTTATGATCCAAGTATTGTAATTTTACATGCAGAACATTCTCCTGACAATACAAGTACCGGAGGATCGAGGCGCTAGCAGCCAGAACAGCTGAAACAACATGCTCAGAGTGTCATAAATATTGTGTGTATGTATTCAAAGGTCCAATAGTCAATATATATAGGGTGTGCAATAGGTATATGTCATATACAGATAAGACAATACAAAAGATAGATAAGGAATACAAAAGGGTATATCTAACATATCTCTAACACTCCCCCCCCTCCCTTTGTCCCTCTCAAATGCAAGATGTATGCAATATCATTGCATTTGGAAAGAGTTGACACTAAAATATAGAAAAAAACCAAAGTTCGAGTCTTAATAATATCATCGTACCATGCAGCTTTTGGAAAATATGTCGACAAAAGATCTTCTCCCATCTAGGGTCGTACGACAGCCCATAAAACATAAAGTGCGGGAGTGAAGTCGACTGTGACAATAAGACGAAGAAGATGAAACCGACAAAAAAAGAGAAGCTGTCAAATCAAGCTAAAAAGGAATAGATAGAAGCATGGCGGTGCAGATCGTAACCCAAGACGACGGCGGCGCAGTGCAAAAGAAGCGCGACGCAATGCACAAGAAGCGTAACAAAGGCGCAGTGCAGAAGAAGCGCGACACAATGCACAAGAAGCACAACGAAGACGCAGTGCGGAAGAAGCGCAACGGCCTTAAAAGCTTGGGCGCGGCAGATCTGCAGCGGCTCGAAGAAAAGAGCAGCGGTTGCTACCATGCAAAGAAATTCCTATGCTTCTATAACTAACATAAATTTGTAGACTCGCATGGCTTAGATAAACTCACAGATAAAGAGTTACGAACTTGGATGAACGCAGCGAAAGAAAAACGAATAATAGCTAGCAGTAGCAGCAAGAATAGCTAGCAGTAACAAAAGATCCGCACTATCCTGTAGTTCTAGATAGCCAGCACAGCTGAGCCATCCCAAATACCAATAGCCATCCTTGAGATGTAGAGCAGTAGCTGAGCCAAGCACACAAAGTATAGCTAGTAGCAAAACTAGCAGCAATCAAGAACTACATTATGGAAGACTTATCCAACCGAAGACTCTAGAACCGTGATATATCCAACCAAAGACTCTCACAGACTTATCCAACCAAAGAATCCACTCGGAACCAACTTCAAATCGGGCGTGGAACCACTAGAGAGGAAGACCGGTGGAAGACGCCGCCGCCGTTGAAGACGAGGCGACGCCGGGCGAGGAAGAGCGTCGGTGGCAAGTCGGGTGCCTGCATCGGCCTCGGCTGCGCGATGAAGATGAAGCACGGAGGCACGACGACCTCCAGGCAAGAAGCTCGGATCTGCGTCGGCCTACGGAGGCCCGGTGACTGGGACGCTGGCAAATTGAAGCAACGCTAGAGAAAGACCAGCTGATTGAAGCGACGGTGCCTCGGTCATGTCCCGACCCCGAGCGAAGAAACCCGAGCGGCTGGAGAGGACTGGGAGGCCCGACCAGGGGCGAGTTTCGGGCACGCAGCGTCGGGGCAAGTTGGGTCTGGGCGGTGTAGCTTGAGGCGATCTGGAGCGGCAGCGCCATGGGAGGTCGAGCAAAGGATCCGAGCGGGGAAGCCGAGGCGGCGCGTCGCCCATCTGGAGGAGCTTAATGATGAAGATAGGCTCTGCTTGCTGTTGACGCCAAGATTGCTGCTTAGAAGAAGGCCATCCCCGGGAGCAAAGATCGATCCTCCTAGGGGCGGCGACGGTGGCTACAGTAACGCTAACCCTAACTGTAACATCCCTATTTTCTGGGCATTTTGAAAATTTTGAAAACTTTAAAAATTACCCGTTTGGTTTTATTAATTTGCCAAAGCTTAACTTGTAATTTAGAATTTTAAAAGCAATTTAATTTGAATTAAATAAAACTTCAACTAATTCAAGTTGGTTTAATTGAGTTTTCCGGATCTTAATTGGGTTTTTCCTTTTGCCCTAAGTTAAAAATAATTATTTGCAAAAAAAATAAAAGCAAAAGTTAAGCTGGAAATATTTTTACTAAGTTCTAAATAATTCAAGGGATTTCTGTGATTTTTTCTAGAGTTTTTGGACGGCTTTAGCTATTTTCTAAAAAGGTTTTTGCTTTTATGGTATTTTCTAAAATAAAAAATCCTTAGAAAATCCCCCTTCACTGTTTGGGCCGAATTTCTTCAGCCTATTCGTCCCTCCCCCACTCAGCGTGGCACATGTGCTTCGCTCACCTGTGCACTGCCTCCCTTCTCGATCAGACGTCGTCCAATCTGGATCAAACGGCCCAGCTCCACCGCGCCCTTCCCCGTTCTCCCTCCACTCTCTCGCTGGCCAGTGGGCCCGCGCTGTCAGCCACCCTCTCCACTTAATGCATCGTCCTCCGCCACGTCCTCTGCCCCCACAGCCCACTTGCGCGCACCACCCTCTCCCCCGACCCTGCCCTTCGGTCCCAAAGCTCCGCCGCCGAACCGCTGACACCCATACCGCCACCCTCTCCCTCAGCCCACTCCTGGCCCTATAAAAGCGCGCCTTGTGTGCCTCTCCCCTCTCTCTCTTTCCCCTCACCTCACTTCCCCTCTCTCCCTCCGAGCTCGCCGTATTTTGAGCTCCAACCGCCGCCGCTTTGCTTCGCCGCACCCGCCGCCGCCGTCGAGCCTCCTCCGACGCCACCGACTTCACAGCCAGCATCGCCTCATTGCGACGCGACCTTTTGACGCTGTGACTCACTCCTCCCGGAGCCCACGAGAGCTCGCTGCCACCTTGAGCATGCCTCCGCCGCTCTTCGTCTTCATTCTTGGCCCCCGTGCCGCCGGCGTCCTCAAAACCGTCTTGTCGTGATCCCTTGCTCTCTTGTTGCCGGTGCCTGCGCCACGGTCAAGACCTCTGCTTCACGGTGACCTTTGGGCGGCGTGCCGCCGCCGCGGGTCGACGTGGGCGCCATCGTGGCGCCTAATCGTGCCACCTCACCCTTTTTTGGCGTGGCGCCTCGTCAGCAAGCCCGCGTGGATTTTCCTGGTTTTTCTTTAGAAAATAAATCGGAAAATCAGGAAAATCCATATTTCATCATTTTATGCTATTTCAACTTCGAAGGCCATAACTTCCTCATTCGAACTCCGATTCAAGTGATTCAAATTTCTAAATTCATTATCTTCCTACTAGTATTTATTTGGTATTTATTTGAATTTTATTTCGAGTTGTTTTATTTATTTAGCTTTGTTCGCACGTATAGATTCCGGCGTTTCGGACGAATTTGTGGCCCCGACGACCGAAGCACATCAACTCTTCAACGAAGGCAAGTCGCATGCCTTTGATCATGTTGAACCCAATTTATAAAAGTATATTGTTTGCTATGAACACGCATTGCTAATTTTATAACAATTGTTTCGGGAATTAGTTAATTACCTAATTGCCATTATGCCTCCTTGGTAATTTGTGAACGACATGTACCCTTGAATGACATAAATCCTTGGACACCCTAGGATGGATTATTTTAGTTGGACATTATTGAAATACCAACATGGGTACCGTATTATGCTTAGCTAATGCTTTAGTTATACAATAGATTCATGATCGCTTACTCAAAGAATGATTGAATTTGACTAAAGGAAATATGGAACTGTGGCGGAGCCACTATTGATAAAAATGTTGTGCCATGACCAGGGTGGTCATTTGGCCGGGTTGAATGCATCTCTTTTCTGAAGAAAAGTGTTAAAAATCCTTTTGCGATGCCTTGTTATGGTTAAGTCGGAGATTGTAGTCAAACAGAATGGTTGGGTATGGGTTTCCATTGGTCCCTAATTGTTTTTCAGAACAACTAATGTCTTTCCGACTGTTGAACTCTCTTTGCTACTTGTAAACGTTGTTATTTACAAGATTGTTCTCTTTCATGAGAATCCTATCTTTCTTATTGATAAAGGGGACCTGGTTATCCGTTTGGTATTTTGGATAATGAGAATTATCTTTTACAAAGTTCATTGAAGAAAGTTTTAACTCTACTAATTTCTTTTGGAGTAGTTGGGGTTTAGAATCTTGTTCTTTGGAAAAGGTGTCAAAACCCTTTGTAAAGTTTTGTGGTATTAAATGAGAAGTTGTAAGAAAGGAAGTTAATTGATAATCTATGATGTCAAATTGGGCTATTGTTTGTGGTAGCTGAAATTATTGTAAATAAAATAATGTATTGGATTGTCGTATTGCTTCTCAAGAAATTCGTGTGATTTAATCTTAAAGGTTCTTTGGTCTGAGTTCGCAACGTGAGGTTGCAATCAAAGAAAATTATGTTGATTTCCTTAAGAGGAAATTAATCTGTTTGCTTTTCGTGAAATCCCGTAAATGAAAATGTTTCGAGTTTTGTGGCTGAGATCATTTGGATCTCATGTTTCTTGGGTAGTTGACCTGTTCGAGCAAATATGACGTGTTGAAGAATTTTATTGGTTCTTGTGGTTTGGACTAAAGAACTTATCTTGTTCATTGTAGAAAAGTGTTGTTATAGTCAAAGGATTAATTTCAGTATTAAAGGAAAGAGTGCAGTAGGAGTATTTGAGAATTTGAGTCAAGTTTTGTAACTTGTGGTTATTTGAATCGTGCCTAAACTTTCTGCTCTTTCCGCACAAGAGTTATCGAGTTTCAATCGCAACGTCATTTTCCTATTGGTTATTATTTGCTATTTCCTTCTTGAGGGATGTGTGCTCTCAGCAGTGAACTCAACTTTCGTTTTCCAAGATCATCGTTATCAGATTATTTCTCTTGATTTCGTGCTCACTGTGAGGAGCAACGTTTTCCTATGTGACGAAGCTTGTCCTTGTTCGCCTCTTTCTTTTGAGAAAGGATCAACAGTTTGTGTTGCAAAGTTTTACAAAGTGTATTTTGGCAACTGTTTGGTGGTGGTTAAGTATTTGTAGTGGTGAGATTTTGCTACCAAGCTATTGGACGAGTAGTAGAAGATGAATTGGTTTTGACCTGTACCTCTTAGAGGAAATTTGATTCCAATGGAATGTATGGCGTTGAAGTAAAACTGAACAGTGTTACGACTAAGTAGAACCTATGGTATAGTGTAGTTCCAGAACTTTGGTTCATGTTGAAATGTTGGGGATTATCAAAGGTATGGAAACCTTGATCAATTTTATTGAGTAACGCAGTTGGAAAGTATTGCGATATTGTGTGGGTGATTCCTTATGATGTCAATGAGTGAGTATGTTAGAATTGTGGGGATGTTAGAGATTTAATCCGATGATTTCATTATCTGTTATAAGAGAAATTCGTTGTAGAGGTCTTAGAGGTTAAATTTGGGCTTTACATTTTTATGCTAGACTTTTGGTCGCCCAAAGATTGTGTGTAGAGGAGATAGAAAACTAGAGTATTCTGAGCAGTGGAATGATTGTTGATAGAACTCTTCTGACGTAGTTCATGAGTGGGTGTACTGAGGATTCTGAGTTGTTGTTCTGGAAAGTTGGAGTCGATGGGATTGCGTGCGATCTATTTTGAGGTGCTTTGGGTGCCTTCTGTCAAAATAATTTCGTCAGTAGGAGGAGTTGTCTAGCATGTTTGCTGGGGTCAATAGAGTCTCTCCACAAAGGTGTGGATGATGTAATTCGGTTCAAGTGTAATTTGAGGATGTTAAATTAAGAGGTTTGAACTCCTGTGGTATGCGATGAATTCGAATTATTCCTAAAAGAGAAACTGAGAAAAAGGATGTTTTCTTGGGTATTGAAGCGTTTTCTTTATTCTCGCTTGAGCTTTGTGCTGTTGACTTGTAACATCCCAAAATTTGGCATTTCAAAAATCTTTTGAATAGTTTAGGTCCCTGAAAATTTTCACCAACTTTATTTGAATTAATAAAGCTTAATAGGGAATTTCCTAAACTTAAAATATTTAATTTGACTAATCCAAACATCAACTTAAAATATTTAGTTGGGTTCCTTGTGCTCCAAGGAATTTTTGTGTATTTTCTTGGATTTTTCTGAATTTATTTGCTATTTATTTGACCTCTTTTGAATTTCCACCAATTTCTTAAATTGGAAATTCAATTCTAATCTCTTTTCCCTCCGTGGGCCGAATTGAATCAACCCACCTCATCTTCTCTCTCCTTCGGCCCAACCCCCGGCCCATTTTGCCATGCCACCCAAACTTTCCGCCCACTCGCCCGCTTGGCCCAGCCGCGCAGCATTGGTAGCCTGCCCGAGCCGCACAAACCCTAAGCCACCCGGCCCCACATGCCAGGCAACGCCGCCTCTTGCACCCGCCGTTCGATCGATTATGCGTCCGCTTGCCCTCGCAGCGTGCGTGACGCGATCATCACTGCGTCTGTTCTGCCGCCGCTTTTAAATGCGCATTGCGACTCGTCTAACCGCCGCCGACGCCTCCCGAGGCGCTATAAAGACACCGGTCCCGCGCCCGAGTGATGCCGCCGCCCAAGCTCCTCGCCGCCCGTCGACTCGGTGCCGATCCGCCTCGTCGAAGCCGCCCGTCCCCCGCGCAAGCCCACCGGATCGGAGCTGAGTTGCGCCGCCAAGACCGGTGTCTGTGGTCTTCATCTCCAAAGCCGGCGCGTCTCTCCACGCCGTTCGCCGCCGTTCGGGGCCCCTCCGCCTTCACCGACGCCGCATCCAAGGTCCTCGCGCCGTCCTCGTCCTCGATCCGTTCTCACCGTCATCAACCCACCACCGAAGCATCCTCCCGCTCTCGACCCGAGCTGCCGTCACCATTGGGCCACCCCGAGCTCGTCCCCGTCCCTACCATCACCGGTAGGGCCGGAAACGAGCCGAGCCAAGCCAGGCTCGGCTCGGCTCGCTCAGGCTCGAGCCAGCAGTTGGCTCGGCTCGCTCTGGCTCGTTTTGAGAATGAGCCAGAAGAACGGCTCGGGTCGGCTCAGAAAACGGCTCGAGCCGGCTCGCGAGCCCTCGCGAGCCAGAGCAGCGGCAGTGCGTTCGTTGCGTTCGTTCTGCGGCGTTCATTCACATTTTCAATCACAAGATTCACAGCACAATATGCATCTACAAGACTACAAACATCTGCATCCTCAAAGTCACAAGACTCACAACCAAAGAGCATTCATTCAATCATTCACAACAAAAAAATCGGCATCCTTGATTCCTCGCCAAGTGGATCTGTGGATGAATCGGATCTGGGCAACCGCTAGGCGACGGCGTCGGGGCAGCTCCGCGAGGCGACGACGTGGTCGGAGGCAGCGGCAAGGGTGTCGGGAAGCTCCGCGAGGCGAGGTCGGAGGCGACGTCGAGGGCCACAAGCGACTCTGCGGCAGAGGCGGCGGTGACGCTGGCAAGGCCGCGACCCGCGAGGGCATCAGGAACGGATGGATGGGGTGGAGGAGATGGAGGCGGAGGCGGAGCGTAGGGAGAGGACGAGCGACCGAGCGGGTGGCGGCGGAGCACCTCGGCGCGGAGGTGGCGGCGGAGGAGGTGGGGAGGCGGCGAGAGGTCCTTGGACTCTTGGAGGTCGGCGAGGAGGAGGTCTTGTGTGGTGGTCGTCGTGCGCGGATCTGGGAGGTGGAGGAGCAGTAGGGTGGGGATTGGGAAAGCGGATGGATGCCGTGGGTCGATGGGTGATGGCGGCGGCGGCGGTGGAGATGGGGAAGCCCGGCGGTGGAGATGGCTGATGGGGAGGCGGGCCAGGCGACGGCGGCGTGTGGAGATAGGGGTGGGAGATGGGGGAGGCGGTGGGTGGATGGAGGAGGACTCGCTCTGGTGGAGTGGTGGAGATGGGGGCGTTCGGGAGGAAGTGAAGCAGAGCGAAGTAAAAGTGGCGCGTGGAGATAAGGGGGCGGATGGCAAAAGCGGCGCAGCGCAAGCATCCAAGGACCTGCCGCTGCCGACCTGGCCTTCAATCGGGCCGAGCCAAAAAGCTCGCCGAGCAGCTCGTGAGCCCGACTCGAGCTCGCTCGAAATTTCACCGAGCCAAAAGGTGGGCTCGGCTCGGCTCGAAAATTCGCGAGCCGAGCCCGAGCCGAGCCGAGCCCAGCCCAAGTCGAGCCACGAGCCTCGAGCTATTTTTCCAGCCCTAATCACCGGTGAGGCCCCTTCCCCTTCCTTATCTTTCTTCCATCTCGCCGGCTCTCATCGCCCTGTTCCTCTTCGGAGCCAAGCCACCGTGACTCTTCACCGCCGTCCCATGCGCTCGCCGAGCCGCCCTCGCCTTCACCCATCCCGCCGGAGCTGCGTGCCGAGCGACGCCACCGCTGCCGTGGTCCCGTGGACGCCCCTGCACCGCCGTCGTTGGAGCCAACCGGTCACCGCTCGTCGCCGTTGACGCCCACCCGAGAACGCCATGGACCGGCCGTCTCCTCGTTTCGAGTCTTCAACGACCATGTGTCTCATGCCTTCAGAAGCGTTACATCTTGTTTCATAACTTCTTTCTTGACTGTCCAGAACATGAATTCTCCTTGTTGTATGATTCGTTGTCATCCAACCAATCCAGCAATCCAAGTGCATGTGCACAGTGCCTCATCTAATCCTAGCAGTTCGTATCCTGTTGCTTCGTTCACTTCGGGTGCTGCTTCGTTGTTGCATCCCTGTGTTCAGTTAATTCTCTAATCCTCTCTCCATTGCTATGCCATGTTAGCTGCCATCACCTTGCACCAAGATCGTGGCAAAGAACTCCTCGCCCTATTCTCATTGTTACGGTCTTTGCTCTATAGCTTAGTTGCCATGGTCTGTTGGTTCGGTTCTATACTGCTAGTTGCTCTCTGTCTCTAGATGAAGGTCCCAATCGCTTCATTGCTACCCGGTTGCCACCTCTCGCCGATCTCTTTGCGATAGAAGCAACCGGCCATGAGAGCTTCGGTTCTTGTTCTTCTCTGGAGTGGTCTAGGCAGCGCACCTCTCTGTCCTCTCCTCTGTTGACTTGGTCAACATGTTCTTTCTCTCTTCTGTATGGTCCCATTGTCAATCAAGTAATCAAAACCATATATTTATCTATCTCTTACATGTAGACCCCACATATCTTCCTCTCAATTAGAAACCCTAATTAATTCTCTCTTACATGCGGAGCCCCTTTCTCAGTCAACGCCAGTCAAACCCTAGCCCTAAACCAAAGCCGTATGGACATGGTTCATGTGAACCAAGTCTATGCCAAGCTGGCCCCGCATGTCAGTGCCTATTCGATGAACCCAATATACCATGAACCTACTCTATGCCTCGTGGACCCCATTCGTCAGCTAGGCATCTCAAACCCTAGATGTAAACCTAACCCTGAGCCATACCCGGGTAGACTTGGCTCACTAAGCTGGGTCATGTACTCGTGGTCCCCATCATGTCAGACCCTAATTTGTGAACTCAATTCACCATGGACCAAACCCTAGCCCGTGGACTTGGTCTATGGACCAATGGCCCACTTGTCTTTCCCTTTACCTTAATTCTAGAATTATAGTAATTCTAGAAATTCAATTATCTAGTGGGTCCCTCCTGTCATCCCCTGTTCCTTTTTTTAGAAATTAATTTAATTTCTGAAATCCAATTGGCCCCACATGTCATTCTCTACCTTTGTTCGCTCTAGCTTACCAGTGGACCCCACTTGTAAGTCTCCAATTATATTTAATTATTGGATCTAAAAGAATATTCTTTTCTCTCTCGATTTCATCATTCCATATGATCTTTCAAAGCTCACATCTTTTGAATCCGAACTCCGATTGAGTTTATTCGAATTCCTAAATTTATCTCAATTCAATATCTATTTATCTAAGATTATTATTTAATTTTTTTGGAGTTTATTTATTTATTTAGTTCATTTGCTTGTTGCGAGTAGACGTCGATACTTCGAGAAGTGCTGATCAAGAAGGAGTTGAAGGTCAACACAATAGAAGATTAAAGATTAAATAAGATCATCATTGCTAGCAAGGCAAGTTGTACCTTTGATCATATTGAATCCCAGTGTTCTAAAAGTATCTTGATTCAAATTATTGCATTTACTTTAAGTATTTATTTAAATGCTTTTGGGTTTAGTTAATAATCCAAATTTGTTTTAACCTCCTTGTCTACTTGTTATGTCTTAATCTTTTGTCACCCTAGCATGGTTATTTATTAGTTGGTATTATTGTAGCACCAACGTGGGTTGGTTAGATACGATTAGATTGCTTAGCCATGCCACAAATCACCTTTTCATGTAAAGTTGCAATTATCAACTTGACTAAGTGACTATGGAACTATGTGATACAATGTGTGTACTGTGTGCTATTATGGCATGTGTTGCACTTAACCAACTGGGTGGGAAAGAATTTAGACTGAGGCAAGTGGTGGAAACTGTGTGACATGGTGGCTGTGTGAATTGGGGATATAAATCTGTGTGTCAAAATAATCTGTGTGTCGTAGTTAGAAATTGAAAGTCTTGCCTTGGTCAATTAAGGACTTAACTTTGTGCGCCATTGAACTGAGCCTTACTGTACGACCACATGCCTGGTATGGGACGGGCCTAGCTTAGTAAGTTATGAATTCTTGACATTGATTGCTCAGGAAGTAGGTTAGGCTCAGTGATGGGTGGAGGTGTGTGCTACCATGTAGTCGCATCGCGGGACGGTTCGCCACTTCCCTGTCCAAAGGTGTGTGTCGTACCATCCTCTGTGTTAGGGTTGGTATGACGACAAAGCACACTAGGAGTATCAATGCTTGAGATGAAGTTTCTGAAAGGCTTTGTTGTGATCAGCTCCGTACAAGTTGATTGCATCTTGTGGGTAAAGTGTACAAACTCTGCAGAGTGTTAAACAATCTATTGAATAGCGCGCGTCATGATCATGCACATGCTCGGGGATTTCACACGAGGGGTAGATCTTCATAAACTGTGTGGGAAGGGAGCTGTGTGATCTAAATCATATGGCTATGTGAATAATCTGTTTAGGCTGTGTGTGTCTTTGTGAAATCAAACTGTTAAATTATTATTGTCTATTTGTTTTACTTGCTTTCAATCTATTATTTGTATTCAACTGCAAATGTTGCATTTCTGCAAAAGAACCACAAAATGTCATTCCCTTGTAATAAGCCTACATGTATAATTGCATTTCTGTGGTGTGGCTTGCGAGTACGGTTGTGTACTCACGCTTGCTTTGACGAATCAAGCAGAAGAGGAGGAGTCTTCGCCAGCATTCGAGGAGGGGTTTGTCGAAGGTGCTTGATCGTGGGGTCTCGATCCCAGTCGGTTGCCTGTGGTGAATCGATGGGATGCCGCTGCCGTTTCTGTTTCCACTGCTTTATTTCTCTGTTAGCCCTACGTGGCTTAATAAATGTAAACTCGATCGTAAGGTCAAACCATTATTTATTAATCAAATTATTCGTTTATGTTATTATTCGCTTGTGTGGATCGATATCCATCTTTGTAGACACTGTGTGCACTAGCGTGATCCTGGACTAGTGCATTATACACAGAGGG
Organism: Phyllostachys edulis; assembly: GCA_036346405.1. Taxonomy (NCBI): domain Eukaryota; kingdom Viridiplantae; phylum Streptophyta; class Magnoliopsida; order Poales; family Poaceae; genus Phyllostachys; species Phyllostachys edulis. Next base: position 97,081,794 of record CM070546.1, read on the forward strand.
TCCAGAATTGTATTTTTGGGTCCCGACATGACCGATGTCTTCTGCAATTTGAGTTGGCGCTGTGTTGACATATGTGATTCTTTCCAATTCAGACAGAATAAAAGAAATAATTGATTTGGGGATTCGAGTGATTTCTCCTTTGGCTTTCGTGGTGTTCATTTGCAAATTGTCTAATTAGAAAGTTCAATTGATTTCGTGATGAACTGTCAATTTTGGATTTGACCCTTTTGGCGGAGAATTGGCATTGCGTGGTTACGATAAAAACTCTTTATTTTCAATTGCATCCTCTTTGAAAAACAGCTGTTTAAAAGCGAGTTCTGTTGCGCATTCTTAGTTAAAGGAGGTGCTCCTTGTTAGATGAAGAGTTCGATTTTTGAGCATGTTGTGTGTCTTTGTACCAAAGGGGAAGTTGGCCCAAGTACATTGGTTCATTTTCGACAGTTGCAGAAATTATGAAGTTGGCGTATCGCTTTGACCGTCTCGGGTCCATACGCGAGGAACGCAACGTCTGGTGTTCTGGTACTAAGTGAGCAATTGAGCAATTCCAAGCTTGGTATTTTGTTAAAGACGTTGACCATCGAGTAGGGTCTTACATTCGATTCTCTTCTAATGAGTGTACCTGGAAATACCGGGTTGAGTGTTAGGATGGACGTCATTTTGCGTCGTTTTGTTGTGGTCTCATCGGTCTGAAAGAGAGGCCACTTGGGAGTTGGAATCTCGCATACGCGAACAGTATCCAGATTTGTTCGTAGTGGGTACGTGTTTATCCTTGTTCAAATTCCAGTTGCAGTTTTCTTTCGGTTAGTTCATCGAGTAGATTCAGGGTCGAATTCTGTTAAGAGGGGTAGAATGTAATACCTCAAATTCCAATTAGAGATAATATTATTCGGGAGAGGGAAATTTATTCAATATCGAATGCAACAAATTTTAGAGATGGAAATAAATTCAAAATTCAGATTTTTGAGAGAGTTTTGGGCCGCCAACCCATAGTCGCGGGGGAAAGAGTCGGCCTTGGAGGCTCATGGCCCATGGAAGGTCGGTAGCCCACTTGAAGGCAAGGAACGGGGGGATGAAGCCACAAACCCTAGTCTCTCATGATTTCAAGATCGCTATAGTGCCACCGCCTTTCTGATGCCAGCGCAGTAGTAGCCACATCCTTGGCCGTCATTGCTATCTCCTGTTTCCCTAGATTGGTCGGCCATAAGGAAGAGGAAGGAAGGGGGAGAAGAGAGGAGAAGGGAGAGGAAGGAGAGCTTCTTCGTGGGTTTTTGTTCAGCATCTTCCTAGGGTTCTACAAGGGTAACGAAAGCCGTTCTTCGCTGTATGATTCATAATAGATGCGAATTCGATTACGTTTAGTAGATCAGTTCCCTGCTACAGTTAGATCAATTCTGTCCAGTACCTTGCGCGACGGTTTTCATGTGTTTAGGTCGCGAATGTGAAGATCCCATCTGCTAGAGTTATGTGGGAATCGTTCTTAGCTTTTTTCAACCTCCAAGATCACTAAATTCCGATTTACGGTTCAAAAGTTATGATAGATTCTTTCCTGCTATCCTGAAATCTGACGAGAATTATCAGTAAAGATGTTTATTAAAATATGATTTGCTTAGGATCAAATTCAGACTTGTTGCCCAAAAATATTTCTTTAGATAGTTTTATCATCTTTCCAGATTGATAAAGAACACTCTATTTGGATTTGTAGAACAAAAGATATGATTATTTCTTTACTGTTGTCTATTTCTGTTAGGCAGATTCTATAACAGAATTTCATCTAATTGTTAGCCTAATCTTTTGGCCGATTTAGAGAATTCACCCAACTAGTTTAATGTGGATATTTTCGTTATCTTTCTGTAGGATCTGAGCTCACTCCGTTTCGAGTCTCAGATCAAAAGTTATGGTGTTTTTAGTTGTGCTGTCCCGTTTAGCGTCGTGCTAGACTGTTGGTTTAATTGGGTAGATCGACTTTGTGAACCTTGGGGTTAGGATGCTGCGATTAAGCGTGTTGAGTGACGTCCTATTCACGTGGTTCCTTATTCAAGTAATTCAATTGTGTAGGAGGAGAGGGTTCGAGATTAGTGGCTTCGTCCTTGCCTCCTAATGCATCGCAGTTTGAAAGGCAAGTACAATTGATTTGTCTTGATTGCTATTTGTTCCACATGATTGACGAATGTGCAATGGGTATTTCTGGTATTTCTTGTTTTCCTTCACAATTGATATACCATGATTATTCAGTAATATGTTTACATTCGATATATTCATTCATTCCTTCTTTCATATACACCCACGGGAGTGGGTAGTGAAGTCCCATTATTTCAATATGGGCAAGTACCTTGTGATTCTTATTGTTGGTGAATACTGAGTGCTTGTTGTTCATACTATTATTTCTATGATCTATGAGTAGATTCAATGCTTCATGTTCTTTTCACGTTCGTTAATCCATGTTTAATGAGATGATGTCTTTCATTATTCATAATTCATTCCATTCATTCATTGTTCATGTTTCATCCACGGGAGTGGAATGTAAAGACCCATCAATTCCAGTATGGGCACGTAAGACCTACCATTCCAATGTGGCCAGATTTGGACCCCCGTATGAAACGTTCTTCATACGGGTCTTGGATCCCCGTATTTTGTTAAATACGGGCCTAAGTGAACACCGACGGGTGTGTCACTAGCTATACCGGTATAAGCAGAAGTGGAGTTCATGCATTTTATTCATTCATATGATTTCTGTTATTCTAAATTCATATTCTATAATATGACTGTTATGTTCCTATTCGTTCATTCTACATTCAAATTCTATCATGTGATGATATGTTCCTATTCGTTCATTCTACATTCGAATTCTATTATGTGATGTTATGTTCTTACTCATTCATTCTATTACGTTCTTATTCAGTATGGTTCATATTGTTCTATTGTACTTGCTGAGTCGTGGACTCATTCTTGCCATGTTTACTTGTTTTAGGTGAACATCGAAGACGGCATGCTTGGGAGGGAGTAGTCATGAATCATTCATTCACTTCACATATTCACTTGTTAATTAGATGAACATGTTATTACCTTTCTTTTGATAATCTTTGGATTGTAATAACTGGAGTATGATGGTTGATGTTATCCTTTCTTATGATATGATTGAAATGGTAATTGCCTAAGATCTTCGTATAGTATTTTGATATGATTATCATAGATGATTCTTCATGATTAGGTAAATAGAGTCTGATATGTTGTTAAATTCGGCAACATATCATATGCACACAACCATTTCTATGCACATATGCACACAGGAAATCTGGACCGTCCATCTGATAATCGACGGTGTGGGACAAACGACCGCGCGCGAGCGCGTGTGCGCTGGCGTTTTTGTGTTTTGCCCCCTACCGAATCTGTGCGGAGCCCCCAATCCCCCAATCCGCAAACACCGATCCCCCAATCGAACCTCTGGCGATGGAGGCGACCGTGGCGGCGCCGTCGACTAGCCTGCGAGCGACGCTCCGCCTCCCCCCTTGTGCTCCGTTCCCTCCGCCTCACTCCCACCAGTCTCCTCCCCTTGTGCTCCGCCTCCGCCCTCACTCCCACCAAAGTAGTCTAGGGTTGGGGGCTACCGTGGTGGCGCCGGTCGACTAGGCCGTGAGCGCCGCTCCGCCTCCCCCCTTGTGCGACCCTAGGCGTTGGCGCACCATGGAGAAGCTGAATCTCGTCTTGGAGACGCACTCCAAGTGGTCAACGCCAGCCCTAGCAAGGCTTCCTCTCGCCCCATGCCCAAGTGCCACGCGACGATGATCTGGGCTGTGTCCGGGAGCTCAAGAATCAAGGAAAGGAATACTACAAATGCCCTAGAAACGACGGTGTAAGAATCGACCTTTTCTCTTGATTTTGATGTTTAACCTAATCGGCAGTTTGATGTTGAAGTTGGGTGCTTTGTTTTGGTCCGGCGTATTCCAAACAATGCGACACATTCTTGTGGAAGGACCAATACAAGAGGCTTTTGAGTGGACGATCCGGTTGAACAGATGTAAGAGATGACCATTTTGATTGTCCTGTGAAGTTGATTGACCACCATGTTTTGCAACAGTTAGCTGCCATGAAAACCTCATTGGATCAGATTGACGACCAGATCACCAAGTTAATCTAGAAATCCAGTGCTGCAGATGACAAGTTAAAAATCTTTGTTGTTGCATTTATTTTCTTGCTTGTAGGAATTTACATTGGGAAGATAGGGAACTGAGTTGGTAATTTAGTTATGCAGCAGTCTCATGTAATGTCTCATGTAATGTGGTTGTCTGAATCAACTTTTGAATGATGTCTAAAATATGACATGATTTGCAATGTGAATGGTTTGCATGGTTTGCAATGTGAATGGTTTGCTTGTGCCTGTGGTTCAGTCCACAAGCATGAATGGTTTGCAATCTGAATGGTTTGCAATGTGAATGGTTCTGAATGGTTTGCATGTAATTTGTCTATTGACCTGAGACTGTCCATTGCAGGTGAAATGAGTCCAGGTTTGTGAACTGGACTGAAATATTGTTTGGATATGAAATATGAAATCTTCAAGACTTTGGTTTGTGAATGGACTGAAATATATATTGGTCAATGTGAGGATTTATGTTCTTCTTTGAAGGCGAAATTATTAATCTTGTCAGTAGCTTGTCGACACGAACTATACATTTGCGTGATTTTGCTCTGATATAGTCACCGATGAGCTTCATCAGATTTAGTAATGCGTGGAACTTGTGGTCTAATGAGTCGGTGATCCCCGGACCGACGAGCAGCCCAAATTCTTGGCGATTGTGGATAGCTTGGTGAAAATTTGCATAGAGGAGCAAATGATGATGCTAATCGAATCTCGACTTCCTCGAAATAACATTCCGGTTTTAGTGCGGATGGTTACGTAACCCATTTCTTGGCATCTTGTCGTAATCCAATCTTGTATGAGAGCGATCACTCCACAAGGAAAGAATAAAAAGAAAGGTGGTCCAACGGAGCGTCCAAACATACCTCAATTGCAGGCAATTCAAAGATCTATTCAATGCATGACTGACACTCTCCGAAGCGTCCAAACATGGCTTTATGATCAGATGAGGCCAGAGGAGCAAGCTTTGGATATCTTCTTGTCATATTTGCAAGGAACAAGCGATGAAGGTCCTGGACACACATTCCGTGTCTTGGAAGAGAATTCAGCTGAACATAACTATGAATTTGGTGATCGAATTGCTCAATCTTTGGAAACATGGAGTTCTGCTGGTGCAGATGGTGCAATAAGAATTTGAGACACTTACAAAGTACAAAAGCCTTTTCCATTGCATTGTCCGTAACCTAGCGATGTATAGACTCGACATCGCTTTGAAATGGTCAAGTTACTGTGTTCTTGCTATTGTTTCATAAATGAAAAATGGATGGCTCTAACCCAAAAAGATTGCTGCTGGTGATATCCAGAGCCAAAGAGCAAACTTATAAGCTGACACTGATTTCACTGAGAATTTATAAGCTCATACTTTGCTATAAACAATACAGACCACTAAATCTGGAGCATTCAGTCCAGAATTCAGGTCAGTCCATCTCAGTCCAGCTTCCATAATTAAGCCAATACACTAAGGTTTCACATATCAGTCCAGCTTCCATAATTAAGTCAATACACTAAGGTTTCACATATACACAAGCATCCATGCAACAGACAGAGAAGTCAACAACTCAAAACCTGATCCTCAAATTCAAAATTCATATTTCATCACAAACACCATACAACATATGAAATGCAACATGTCCAATTCTATTACAAGTCCATACAACATATGAAATGCAACATTTTCAGGCTATTACAAGTCCATAAGTCCTGCTTAGCCACCTCCTTTGTAGCCACCTGCAGGAGTGAATACTGAACATGTTAGACAATGAGTACTAGAAGCAAATAACAATGGAATGCTATACAACGAGTACAAGTCATACCATAATTCATTATTTTGCTTCCTTCCTTAAAGGGCAGTTGCGACTGTCGTGGGTGCCGATCTCATTGCATGTCCAACACATGCGAGTGGCCTTTCCCTTAGGCTTTTGCTTGTTCTCCCCAGGCCGATTCCTCTTGCATTTCCCTCTAGTGAGTTTGTCTGTTGGCGGCAATATATCAATCGATCGTGGATGCCACACCCAAGATACGCTTCAACCTCCTCCACTCTACTTTGTCAAGCGACAGAATTTCCTTGTTTATCTCATGCATAAACTTTTTAAGTTTCTCTCTAGCATTCTCGCATGTAAGGAAGTGAAGGTCTAGCTCGATGTATCAAATCTTCCAAGTCCTTTCGCATCTCACCGCCAACTTTTAATTTCTTCCTCTCAGGATCTTTGGGTTTCTCCTCAAGAACATTGCCATTCTCATCAAATACAACCTCCTCTTGCAATTAGCAGTCCATCTTTTAAAACATAATAACTAGGAAGCTCATTCAAAGAATGCACCTCGTAAAACAAGTATAATGTGGCGGCAAGGAATTCCATGAGTGCCAAACAACATGTAGGAGCACTGCGCAATCATGATGTTAGTGTCACATGTGACTTTTCTAACCTTCTTACCAACCTCATTCAACGCTGTTACTTTAAGGTCGCATACTTGTGTTGTGCTCTCAACAACACAGTTGTCCCTAGCAGCAATAACCTCCTTCTGAAACTTTGCGAACACCTCATGTGTGAAAACTTCACTCCCATGCAACTCTATTGCCCATGGTGTCTTCAACTAAGGCTTTGTGTGAAAGGTGGTATTGTCTTCTCTTAGCTCCTTTTCTCTTTGTTCGTCGACTGCAGTGTCGAAGCGGATCCAGAACTCAACCAATGCATGTTTGTAACCTATGAATCGATTGAAAAAAGAATTGGCACTCTCAGACCTTGAGGTTGTTCTAAGGATTCCTGCCAGGGGTATATGTCCATAAAATAAGCCGGTACCCAAGATGCCCTAATACTATAACGACCAACCAACTACTCATTATCTTCCAACTGGAACTCTGAAATAATATTAGCCCACTGCGACTCAAATTCTTCTGGAGTTTCTGAGGGATACACACATGAATTGACACGACTGTAAAAGATTCGGTTATCCCTCAAATCTGGCCTAATCTTTGTTGGGAGTTTGTTCAATATGTGCCACATGCATAATCTGTGCGTTGTATTAGGGAATACATCTTGAATTGCCTTCTTCATGGCCGTATCTTCATAAGTTATTATAAGCCTAGGTGCAGCACTTCCCATACATCTTAAGAATGTACGGAACAACCATTTGAATGTTTCAATCGTCAGATCGAGCAGTAATGCAGCCCCGAATAGAACACATCCCCCATGGTTATTCACTCTCATGAATAGTCCAAATATCATGTCATATTGGTTTGTATTATATGTTGTATCAAATGAGAGCAACTCCCCAAAATGAACATAATTCTTCCTGCTGGTTGCATCCGCCTAAAACACATGGACCAACCTACCCTTGTCGTCAAGGACATAGTCAAAATAAAATGCAGCATTGTTCTCGTTCCTTCTAGCTAGATTATCGAGGAACATCTGAGCATCTGATGACTTTATACTCTCTCTCAAAGTGCGGTGATAATTTTGCAAATCCCTCCTTGTGCATCCAACATTCTGAAACCCACCCTCACTAACATGAAGATATCTAAATGCCCCAGATGTCCCAATGCTAGCTTGATGGCATGCGAACAATGTCGTCTTAGTCTTCTCATTTACTTGTCTATTAGAACGTATCAAGTGTTGCTTACTAGGTGAGACAAAATCATGGTTATGCACTTCCACAAATGTATCTAACCTGAAATTATTATCCTTAATGCGTTTGATACCAAACATGGCCTCACACCCACACCTAGTCAATTTAGACTCATATGACCTCTTCGTTTCGACCTCCAACTTGACCTTACCTTTTTCATCCTTCCAACCACATCTGGCACAATAATACCGCCTCCATTGCAAAACACCGTTTCTGATCGTCCGCTGCCCAATACGAACGGAGAAGCGGGCAACATGTGCATATGCTTTGTAAAACTCGAGGGCTGCATCCTCATCTTCAAAAATCATCCCCACGGCAGGCGTCAGGTCGTCATTAACTACCGGTGTGGACGACGAACCCTGCAGTGGTTTGGAACAATTAGCATGACATCGACATTACTCATTCAAATTCAAAAATTTCAAATAACCATACACTCACACAGAACGGAATGCTCGCCGCCTTTTGTGGTTTTTACACAAACTGCTCGCAACGAGAGAGTGTGCATCGACCATTTCAGGACATGGCAACGCTAGTGGGCGTACGGAGCTACTCACATCTTCCATAGAATCCATACGGCACTTGGGTTGCTGCAACCGAAAGAAGAACAAATCAATTACCACAACAGCGCTGGATTCAATCCCCTATTTCATCTCATATCAACTGATTCCAAGAAATAACCGGCGCTAGATGCGCTACAACGCAGCTCACCTCATCCTTGGTGCAGGGGCGGCAGAGGAGGGCAGGCCGGGCGCGAGAAGCACCAAGGCGGAGGGCGGCGCAAATGAAGCAAAGAAGAATATAATGGCGCATGGCGCAGCAAAGAATATACTGGCCTTGGCGTACAGGAGCAAAGAATAAGGGCAAGCCACGAGAGGGCAGCAGCGGGCGATCGCAGGAGGCGCGGGGCAGGCCACAGAGAGGCGGCCGCAGGAGGGTGGCATGGCCACAGGAGGTGGCGCGGCGGCAACCCGCTTCGCAAAGAACAAGGGCGGCGCAGACAACCCTAGCTCGATTGGAGCTCGGGCTGGGCTGGTGCGAGGTGGAGGGACAGAGAGTTCGCATGGGGTTTTTTCAAGAAACGCCGCGGGATGGGGGAGCGGCGGACAGACGAGCGATCCACACCGTTGGATTTGGATTGGATGGGCCGGATTTCCTGTGTGTATATGTGCACAGAAATGGCTGTGTGCATAGGATATGTTGCCCTATATGTATCATCTAGAGTTGTAAATGCGATCAGTTCTTGGTGGATTGTTCGTTGCTCTGACATGTTAGATGTTTACCTATATAGTCATCTCATGTTGCTAGCTTGGTTTGCATTTTGTGCATGCCATGTATGATGCTATTAGCAGTAAATCATGTTGCTAGCTTGGTTTGCATTTTGTGCATGCCATGTATGATGCTATTAGCAGTAAATAATGTATTGGGTCTGGTACTTAGAAAATCCTGAATCCTATAAAAGACCAGGGCTTCTGAAACTCTCAATATCCATTCGTGCAGTTTGTTCAAGGTCTGGAAGTGCGCTTTCGCTCGTTATTTTGTTGCCTGCTACTTGCATCTGTGTATACGTAGTGTCAGTCTGAAGTCTCCTCCGTTGATTACGTCGTATTCTCTGTTCCTGTTACTTGCATCTGTGTATGCATTTTGTCAGTCTGTAGTCTCCTCCGTCGATTACTTCGTATGCTCTGTTCCTAGTCACTTGAAGGTTTGATCGGTATTTAATTTCGGTGAGACATACATTTGCTTTCTTATCAGTTAACGATCCTGCTCCCTAACAACGAGTTTCCTACATCACATCAGCATCCATGGATGATGATTTCCGAGGTACGAAAGAGAAGGCGGGTGAAAAGACGGGCAAGAACAAATCATTCCTTATATTCAACTCGGTGACTAATTTGCACCACTCGCTTTGTACACTACATGCATGATCCTAAGCTGTATCAGGATTCAGGAACGGAGCATGTTCCTTATCCCTTGTACGCAGAACGACGCAGGGCGGCATTCGTCAGAAACCAGACACAGGCGATTCGCTTTCGAAGCTCGCAAGATCATCGTCCAGCGATTCCGTCCTCAGAATCTGCTCAGCCTTGCACACCCCCAGCTCATCCGATAGCTTCTCACACAGCTGCAATACATTTTCATCGTATCATATGACTGTTCTGTCCTTCCATTTTATCTGAAGTTATATTGTTGGTAAGAAGTAAGGGTGTTCATCGTTACCTGTCTATACAATATAGGATCTCCATGGGATTTCTTCAGTTCAACGACATACAGAGACGGCCCGAGCTCAAACACCTGAAGATCAAAAGTAGAACTGTGAGTACCAGCTGATATGCTATCCCTCTCGTATTGTCTAAAGATGAAGCTATCCTGTGGTGTTTTACCTCGGTACAGACCAAGAATGATGAAGAATTCCTGGGGTTCCTCGAATTTTTGCAATTTTTCATGACTTTGAGCTGCAAAACAAAACAGCATGCTTATCGCCTTTAGTTTATAGGAGCTGTTCTATCATGTATGTCGATTTGATGAAGCGATGAGAAGGTCTTCCATATACCTTGCTATGTCCCCTCTGGACTTGGAATCCCATCTCTGTCACGACATTCTCAATCTTGTCGAATAAATCCTTGGGTGAATGCGTTGACGTGAATCTTATCTTTCTTTGAGCCACATCCTGCAATGAATCCAGCCACCAGAAACGTGAGCTGAATGATTCATTTGTTGCTGTCAACATTCAATGTGCAGGTAGCTTAGGGTAGCTCAAGGGGACAATGTTGAGTGGGTCATCATAATTCATACTAGAGTTAGGAAAAAAAAGTTGAAAGAAGAAATTGATTACTGCAAGGTACAGGTGATGAGAGCTAGAATGTGCTATTTTTATGTTGTCAATTACTGCACAAAACTTTTTTTAGGATTAATTGAGTGCTGTATTGATTACTGCAAGGTACAGGTCGATGAGAGCTAGAATGTGCTATTTTTATGATGTCAATTAATGCACAAAAACTTTTTTTTCCTTATAAGTAAGCGGCTGAAAAGGCACTGTACGAACCTCTTCCTCAAAGAAACCTGAAAGATCAAGGGCAGAAGCCATTCCGATAAGCTGAAAAGCGTTGATATGAGTAGGCTTTTCCAGTCCTGCTTCATAAATTTGCTTCAGGAAAAGAAATCACCAATCAGCTTTAACAAATACTAATTAGCAAGTACATTTCCATACTACGGTAAGTATCTCCAAACTGTTTATACCTCTTTGAGTGGGAGAACTGAATCAAGATGGATATCTTCATCGTCATCGTATGGAACAACAGGAATGTAGTTCTTCTGAAACCACTCATGCTCTTTGATCCCTGCTATGTTGATCCTCTTCATCGGATTCGGTTCAAGAATCTTCCTAAGAAGGTCCTGTGCACCCGGTGAAAGCCACTTCGGGATCTGAGTATCTCCCTTGAAAATCTAAACCACCAAAACCATTTGGCACCATCAGGATGGTCCGAACTTTGAAACAAGTTATAGAGCAAAGTTTTAAAGCTGCTCTGTCTGAAAATCAACCTTCTGATAAAGGACAACAAGATTTCGGTCATCGAAAGGAAGGTATCCAACGAGCATTACATAAAGAATTACTCCACAAGACCAGATATCTGACAAGGAGCCATCGTAACCTCTATTCTGCAAAACCTGCACGGTTTTGGCACCGAATTAGCACCTACAGGACAAATGAATGAAGTAGCTAGTTTCAGATTACTTTCTGCTGTCACTTTTTACCTCGGGAGCAATGTAATTGGGGCTGCCACATGTTGTATGCAGCAATCCATCATTCTGAAAGTTGAAGTGCACATCATTCAGTAAATCGAACATACATGGGATTGATTTTATATAGAACAAAATTCAACCAAATTCAAATCACCATACCCCAAGATGTTGAGGTAAAGCACTGAGGCCGAAGTCGGAGATCTTGATGTTGCCTTTTCGATCAACAAGAACATTTTCTGGCTGTAACAGTTGAATCAATAAGAAAAATGCTGTCACAGAAGAATCAAACCATACTTGAGTTTATTGCTGATATGTATGATAAAATAATAAACATTGTATAACAGAATTCATTCATGTAATTCTGGTATCTATAAGGTAAAATAGCAGAATAATTAAATTAATTTAGGTACCTTAAGGTCTCTGTGGTAGACACCTTTATCATGGCAATAGCTCACGCCATCAATTAGCTGCTGAAAAAGCCTCCTTCCTTCATGTTCAGAGAGTTTTCCTTTTACGGCCTTGCATAGTTGCGAAGGAAACAAAGAACAAATATCAGAATTAACAAGAACTGAGACCAGTTTTACAATGAGAAAACGATATTTGCAACAAGATTTCCGTGGCTTACAATCTTGTCGAAGAGCTCGCCCCCGTTGACGTACTCGAGCACCATGTAAATCTTTGTTTTGCTAGCAGCAACCTGTACGAGGACAAAATAAAAATTCCCAACATCACTCGCTGATTTTTCTTTTCAATTCAACACTGACCACTAAATCATTGTCCTAAGAATCCAAGTGGATTTGAATATTTTCAGTAATTAGGCCTGACGGTGACAAAGAATAACTCTACAGAGTGACATTCAACTAATGAGTAACGACTAATGGCAACAAAACATCTTTTTTTCCCTGAAAGAACACTAAAGACAACAGATTGCTGTGGAGATAAGTTCAGCACGGACGATCACACCTCGGTCTTTCCTTGACACCATCTCATTTGCCAATTTGGTCCTTATGTGACTCACCAGAAAGCATTGCCATTATTGCTAGCCTAAAAATTCAAGACTTTTTCTGTAGTACCATATATGCGTACTAGATGTCAGTGCAAGCCTCGTAGTTTTGGTAACGCACACAATTATGTGAGCAAACCAAAAGCATCGTTAGGTGGCAGCCGATGATGCTTTCTTCCTCCGGATTCAATCACCATCATCTCATCTCGAGAGAGAGACTGCACTGCAGAGTGCAGACAAGAGGGAGAGAGGAGAGGGAGACCACCCACCCTCCACTCCACCGTTTATAAAGAAGACGTATCAATGTAGAAAAATTATATCAACGTAGAAAAATTTAGGTTTAAACTTAAAAGATGAAAGACTATAGGATACAAAACTACTGATTTTTTAGCCTAATATGTATTCTATGTAGTATAAGCTACTAGATTGTTAGCTATATGTAAGAGATGTCAAAATAAAGCCGTCGTGGCCCATGTTGGCCTGTACGAAGCTCCGCCCCTGCCCCACTAGCCACCACGGCCTGGACCAGGTGAGCACGCAGCGATGCGTGGCCGCAAGGAGGCACACAGAGTTGGTGGGTCCATCAAGGTTCACAGAGAAGGGTCCCACTCCCGGACACGTGTGCGGGCCCCTGTTGACAAGTCCAGTACTGCCTTGTGTGCACATAATTGGGCGCACCGGTTGGGCCCACAAAACGGCTGACTTGGTGCACTCGGCTCACGAGACATTTTTTCTGTCTCGCTAGGGGTACCCGGACGGACACAGCCCATGAGGCCGACACGGCGGGCCCGGCTCCAGCACGGCCGAGGGGCCAGGCAAGGGGGCCCTCCTGAGAGCCTCCCACATGCCTCGACGGGTAGCCCAAGAGGCAGGCAAGGAATGTGCTCTGCAGCAGCACCATGTGGTGTGGGGCTGGCTCCTCATACTCCTGTGGGCGTTGGGAACCCATCGGAGCCGTCGGCTCGCGGTATCCGGTGACGTGGACGTATCGGCCGCTTTTCGTTCACATGATGATTTTTGAGACATGAGAGCATGTTTGAAGTGGAAGGCTGAGCATTAAGTTTTGGAGAACTATAGCATTCTTTATAGAATCTCTGTTAAATTTTTATTTGTCCAGATAGGCCGCACGTATGCACGGCCCTGCGGCGAGCCGGATTGTTCTGGGAGCACGGATCTTGAGGAGAGCTGGACGGTCTGTGATGAGCCTAGGTGTACGGACCGCGTCTAAGGTTTGACGGTGGAGGAGCCAGCAGCGAGAGGGGAGGGAACGCCGGCCAGCGAGGTGCCGTGCGCGGTGTTGATGCTTTGCGTTGCGTCGCGTGCACAAGACAAGAGTAGGCAAGCCCAAGCAAAGCTTCGCGGCCAAAACTACTCCCTAATCTCCCTCACATCACATGTAACCGCGCCTCGAATACACACACACACACAAAAAGGACAGAAAACCAAACGCGAAGAGAATTATGCTTTACCACTGCATAATCCCCTCCAAACAAGCAAGCAAACTAGTACTGCTAATCCTTATCCTGGTGCTAAGTACTACAAGCCAAATGTTCCTTTCCTTGCAAGTTATGACTAGCCAAGTGTCAGAACTCAAAAGCAACCCCCATTGGCACTGAATTCCACAAGAAACAAAACCAAGAAAGGGCAAGAAAACAAAGAGTGATGAGCACCGCAGGCAAAGCACGCACCTCATTCAGGCGGACGACGTTGGGGTGCTTGAGCAGCTTCAATGTCCCAATCTCCCTCTTTATCTGACCAGAACACCACACACGGAATGAATTGATCCAACCAAACGGGAACCAACCAGCAAGGATCGGTCAAACGGCACCAAGAAATGGAGAAGGGGAAGGCTTGGATGGATTCGCGAGATGGAGGATGGAATGGATGTGTATGTACCTGGTCGTCGAAGCTGAGGGAGAGGATCTTGTTGCGGTCGAGGATCTTGATGGCGAAGTGAGCGCCGGTGGCCAGGTGGCGCGCGTGCTTAACCTTGCCGAAGTTGCCTTCCCCGAGCGTCCGCCCGATCTCATACCGCCCCAGAAGCGACGCCCGCGTGCACTCCTCCTCGCCGTTCACCATTCACGAACTCACTCCTGACCCAAACCAATCCAAACCACGGAACCAGCTAATTACTCCTCAATCCGCAGTATATAGCGGCAAAACTGGAGTATCTATCTTCTCTCTCTCTAGCGTCGGGCTCTGGCGAGGAATGGATGAGGCGGGGAGGTGGAGAGAAGGGAGAGGGTGGGTACTTGTAGCTCGCGACTCTTCTCTTGTTTGTCTTGCCTGTTCTGCTGTTTCTGCCTAACTCTGTTTCTCCCTTGGCCCTTGTGGTTCCGTAAGATGTAAACAAACGGGCAACATGTAAACGCACACGCAAAATACCCGTTAAGGATAAAAGAACAGGAAAAATACACAGGGGCTTGTAAATGCTATGTCCACCCCTAAGTTTGTATATCCAGGGAAGATAAGTGATGTGGGGAATTGTTGCCCTATCTTCACCGTGTAGGATTGGAGATAACTGAACCCGTACAACCATCGTCTCAATTACGGCAACCTGCGATACTCGATTCACTCAACCGCATGTTTTTATCCTTTGTCTACTTACTAACATGGAGTAAACGTGTTCTAACAATTACCAAAACAACTACAAGAACGACGGAGAAGAACTCTTAGATAATTCTCAATTCTATAGGGGTGGAATTTTATCTCACAAAAACCCTAGAACAAGAATTTTATTTCTAAAATTTTCAACATGAGTTACACCGGAGGGGTACCCCTCCCTATATAGCATTCGAGTCGGTGCTACAGTAAGTCGATTGCTAGAGTGTAGTGTTTGCTATAGTGCACCTATTTGCTACAGTGTTTAGCCTAGATGCGATGCACTCTTTGTGTAGCAAGCAAGCTAGTTGCTAGCACACCTTTTGACAAACTAATCAAATTTGAATCTTCCTCTCGGTTAGGCCAGTGTTTACTTCTTCCTCTGCTGATTTTCGGTGATGTTTTTCATCTTGGTTCCTTTGTTCTTGAAGTCATAGTTGCATATTTTTTTGTCTCCAAAGCTTCTTCTTTATGAAACCTTATAACAAGTAAAGTAGAGGCATTAGGTAGCAATCCATTGTTATGAAAATCAACATGTAGCTCGTTAAGGAAAAGATTCACCTCTTGATTAATTTGCTTTGATCTAGCTTTGGTGATTAGCTCAAATGGTGTTGGAGTGGTATTTGGGAAAGGGGATAATGTGTGTGTTCTAAGGATGTCCCCATCGAGAACTAGACTTTTTTACTTTGCTTATTGTCTATGACTATGTATTGTAGTCGTTGATGACAAGATTTAGCATCTATAATGGTCGTTGCAATGCTGATTAGGTCTGACGACAAGGAATTTAAAGCTATCGCTGATTCAACTAATTTCGGTTTTGAATCGAAGGCAAATTGGCCTCAAAGACCTCCTAGGTCTTGGACAACCTCTTCGAAGACCTCTTGGGAGGTCTTGGTTTCAGAAACGACCTCTTTAAGACTCGGAAGACCTTCTTGCTACAGTGCTGGAAGACCACCTCGCATGCTATTGGGAGACCTCCTTGCTACAAAGATCGGGAGACCACCTCGCTATAAAGGCCGAAAGGCCTCCTCGCTCAAAAGATTTTGGTGATCAACTAGAGGTCCTGAACAACCTCTCCAAAGACCTCCTAGGAGGTCCTAGAAGACGTCCTGAGTGGTCCTGGAAAACATCCACAAAGACCTAAGAGGACCTGGAGAGTGGTCTTTGCAAAATGGCCAAAAGGGTGGTCTTTACAAAATGAGAGGTCTTGGCTCAAAAGAATGATCCTTGCAAAACGTCCAAGAGATGGTCTTTGCAAAGCAGAAGGCCATGAGGATGAGGGAAAACGCGGCCAGGACCTCCCTAGGAGCACTCGCGCGCCTTCATCAAAGCCGCCCAAGACCTCCTCAAGGGCGCTTACGTGGTCTCATCGGGGCTGCTCAGGACCTCCTCAGGAGTGCTCGCGCGCCTTCATCAGGGTCGCTCGAGACCTCCTCCGGAGTGCTGCGTGGCTTCATTAGAGCCGCCCAAGACATCTCAGGAGCATTCACGTGGCTTCATTAGGACCGGCCAAGACCTCCCCAGGAGCGCTACGTGGTTTCATCGGAGCCGGCCAAGACCTCCCCAGGGACACTCGCGCGTCTTCATCAGAGCCGCCCAGGACCTCTTCAAGGGCGCTCACGTGGCTTCATCGGAGCCGCCCAAGACCTCCCTAGGGACTCTCACGCGCCATCATCGAGCCGCCAGACCTCCTCAAGGGCGCCACGTGGCTTTCATCGTACGCACAAAACTTCTCCAAGAGAACTTGCGTGCCTTTCATCCGGGCCATTCAGGACCTCCTCTAGAGTGCTACGCGTCTTCATCAAAGTCGTTCAAGACTTCCTCAGGAGCGCTACGCGGCTTCATCAGGGCCGTTCAGGACCTCCTCAGGAGCACTCGCGCGCCTTTCATCCGGGCCGTTCAGGACCTCCTCTGGAGTGCTACACGTCTTCATTAAGGCCGTTCAGGACCTCCTCCAAGGCGTTCACGTGGCTTCATCAGGGCCGCACAAGACTTCTCCAGGAGCACTCGCGCGCCTTCATCAGGGCCGCTTAGGACCTCCTCCAGAGCGCTCACGTAGCTTCATCAGAGCCGCCCAAGACCTCTCCAAGAGCGCTCACCAGGATCTCCTCAGGAGCACTACGTGGCTTCATCAAGGCCATTCAGGATCTCCTCAGGAGCGCTACGCGGCTTCATCAAGGCCGTTCAGGATCTCCTCGGGAGTGATACGTGGCTCCATCAGAGCTGCCCAAGACCTCCTCAGGAGCGCTTCGCGGCTTCATCAGGGCCGATCAGGATTTCCTCAAGGGTGTTCATGCATTTTCATCAGAGTCGTCCAAGATCTCCTCAGAAGCGCTACGTGGCTTCATCAGAGCCGTCTAAGACCTCCTCAAGAGTGTTCACGCACTTTCATCAGAGCCGTTCAAGATCTCCTCAGGAATGCTACGCGGTTTCATCAGGGCCATTCAAGACCTCTTCCGGAGATCCCGCGTGGTTTTCATCAGGACTTTCACGAAGGCCTCAAGACCTTCCACGAAGACTTCATCAAGGAAACTTACGTGTTTGAATAGGAAAGATTTATCAGTTATAAAAAGTCTAGAAATCAGATGGTATAACCGAATCATATCTCAGAATCTTGTTCGGTTTAGGAGTCCCGATCTCTTACTGACTAAGACCTCGCCGCCTTTAAATAGAAGAGGGTCATGGCCGATTGAAATCATCAACCAATCGATCAATACAATTTGCATTTACTATTTTTTTCTCACCGTAGTTTCTCTTTTAGTCCTAGCTTTTCTTTTCTTTCTACACCACGACTCTCGCTTGTTGTGCGCTATAGTTCTCAATGCCAGTTTCAAGGATCTTGTCCTCCAAGACATCATCAGACCTCCCAGCTTCAACACCACGACTAGCTCCGCCTAGGTGTTGTGCAGGAGCACTCCCCCAATGATCTCCCACGGCCAGCACCAGGGAAGGCGTGGAGGTTTGAGGTTCTCAACCTCCTGGTGAATCCTAACGCTGTAACCACACACGCACAAACCCGAGGGTGGGGTTCAATTTTATGAACTGAAGCTAGTCCCAAGGATTGTGGCTATCTTCACAAAGAACACCGATGGTTAGCAACAACACAAGCTTTATTAATAACCAAAGGAGTTGTTTACAAGAGAGCTTACAAGCCAAGAGGCAAAACATAGAAAATAAACACATGAGCCACCCGATACACCACGCATAACCTAGGTGAGGGCGTAACCCTAGTCGATCTGGACCATTTGGTCCATCGAGTAGATCACCTTAAAGCTTCCATAACCGCTAAAGACAAGATCAAGCAAGAGTGAGCACAACAACCGTGCTCGCAAGTTACACCCGTCAGATAACAAAATGACATGCATAAATGGATATCACAATGGAAGGCTTATTATGGTTAATTTGCATAAAGCCATGTTTATTTCCAATTACTAATATTAAGTTCCAAAGCATCATATAATAAATAAAATTCATTTAGTAAATCATTTTCAGCTGATATTCATTCATCACAAGTGGTGAAGGATACCCTCGTGTCACAAGGCTCCTGCCCAACCCATGGGATAGCAATCCCAAAGCAGTTTTAGTAAACATTTCAAAAACCCCAAACCAACATCTAACTCGAGTAGCCTTTGTCAAGACGCCCATGACCGCGACACGGCTATTCAATAGATTTAACTCTGCAGAGGTTGTGCACCTTACCCACACGACATGAGTACTCTAGTTTGTTTGGCATCTTGCGAAAAGCCACCTCTCTCACCGCCAAGGTAAGAGGTCTAGAGTTCATGACAAGGCCTTTACAATGCATTGCTCCACCACAGCCTTTCCTTGCTAAGGTTTCACCCCCCTATGGACTGCAATCCAGCGGGAAGCCCCCTCTTGCACCAGTGGGAACAGTAGGTTATAAAAGACCATTGGCCATATAAGACCTCCCACACCTCCAATGGAGCACCTATGGTGGAGTTCTCAAATTATTCACCGGATCCCACGCCCCACACTGAGACATGTGGTTGCACGATTGTGGCATAGCCCATTATAGGCATGGCATTGGTCGCTCAAAGACCGGTCCTCACATGACTAGGGCGACTTTCACAAACCCCTGGACCTCCACCTTTACCAGGATAGAGTCCGTGCACAAACATTGCACCAGCCAATCCAACCAATTCGCCCCAGTCCCAATCCATTTTCATTTTCCTTGCTTCCCCAGCAACATTTTCATCCTTCCATGACAACTCAATGTCATGGTAAAAACATTTAAAATAGTGTTTGGTCATGATGGTAAAGATTTCCCTAAATCAATACTTTTGGTCTAAGCATGACTAAGCATATGTTTTTCAAATGGTCTTGGCTCACATTATTGCATGACCCAAGTTTGATCTAGTGGTGACAACATGCTCAGTTCAAGTCAACAGTGGCCATACAAAGGAAGTAGGCATAACTATGGATTTAAAACAGGTATTGAAATAACTTGCTAGAAATAGGCATGCATTATACATTAAAACAGGACATAATTAATTTGAATTACTGGGTGCAATATGATCAAGAGCGTAACTTGCCTCTTGCTTGACAGCTTAAGGATCTACTCTCTCTCACAGCTCTGGCTCTCTGGAAACGTCAAGATCTATACGGTCAAAAGAACATATTCGCACCAAGCTCCAAATAAAGAACCAACAGAGACTCAAGCAAAGAACCAAAAGAACTCCAGAGGAACCTCAAACTCAATTAACAAAAGAGTACTGCATTTAGAAGAAAGTTCTTTTGGAGGAGGTCTAAGCTTACAGATTAGGTGGTCTTTAGCAAAAGACCCCAAAGGAGCGACTTAAGTATTACAACAGAGAGGCCCCGAGAGATGATCCTTGCGCAAAGTCCGAGAGAGAGGTCCTCAAATAAAGGCCATAGAAATCCGAAGGTGTCCACTGTGGAGGTCCCGAGAAGGACATGACCACTTTCAAGTCAAAGGGCAAAAACAAGAGGAGGAGATCGCCAGGGACTCACCAGGACAAGAAGGAACAATAGATGGAGGAGGTCGTGGGCGAAAGGTCTTCCCTGGAGAGCCACTGATCGTGAGCTAAGATATCAGAGTGTGGAGAAAGGTGATGTGGTAGAATTTCTTGGTCTGATTGTAGTCAAGGTGGTGAAGAAAACTAGAAATATACGTGTCAAGGATAAGTATAGAAATGGGTCAAAGGTAGGTGAGTGGCAGGGCAGGTGTCACTACCATTCTGGATAAAAGGTACGAGGAAGGACAATGTATGTTGCTATGGGAAGGAACAAAGAAGGATGTCAGAGTACGGCTAAGTGACCAGATTCAAAGTAAACACTACGTATATGGATGCATTTAATGTGACAAGACATGCATTAAATGCCCAAGATATTAACGTGGCGGAGGAAATGAGAATGACCAAGACTGGCAAAGGGGCTATCAACTTAGAAACAACAGTCAAGAGGGAGGTCTTGCCCATGGGGAGATCCTTGAGGAGGTCCGAGAGGCTTAGGAGGTCCTAGGCCCGGGAGGACAGGAGGTCTAAAGGTTGAGGAGGTCCGGACATGGGAGGTCCCGGACTGGGATCAACAACGGAGGTCCCGACGGTTAGGATCTCTTCAAGGAGGTCGATGAGGAAGTCCAGGCCAGTTTAATAGGCCATGGAGAGGTCTTGGACAGAGGTCCAGAGAACTACAAAGAGGGCCCGTGGTTGAGATTAAAGACAAGTTGAGGTCCCAAGGCGGTTGGATCTCCGAGGGAGGTCCAACGACCAAGATCACACGTCTTGAGAGGTCTCTAGAGATAAATAACGCACGGGAAGGTCTCGGGCCTTTGGATTCAAGGTGAGGGAGGTCCAAACCGTTAGATTCAAACAAGGAGAGGTCCAGCAGAGGAGTTTCGAGAAAGAGAGGATCCCACTGAAGATTCACAAAAGGTGGTCCAATGTAGTACATGAGTCAAGGCAACTCAAAGGAGGCTCCAACCTCTGGGTGGGATCAAAAGCCATGGTGGTTAGAATGAACCCTAGGAGGTCCGATCAAAAAGAGGTCCGCATAAGAAAGTGGCCAAGCAACAAGGGGTCTAAACTTAAGAGAAGTCCGAGAGCAGAAAAGAGGTCTGATCCAAAGAGATTCAAACCAACAAAGAGATCCAAGGTGATCAAACTCAAGGGAAAGGCACGGACATGTAATATGTCCAAGTGTAAAAGGTCTCGAGCCCCAAGGAGTCTAACCTCAAGAACCACCGGGGAGATCTAGGCCACGCAGAGAAGGTCTAAACCTACATAGCCCAAAAGAGATAGGCTAAAGGAAGGTCCACCGAGCATACCAAAAGGAGGTATCAACAACTTAAACCTCTCCAAATTTAACCAAACTTTGAATTCTCATCAAAACAAAATAGTTTTAATTTGTTTTACACACTTTAACAAGGATTTAGAAATCAGATGTTACAACCAGGAACCTAAAAAGAGGTCCAACACAAAAGAAGGTTTAAACACAAAGGAGGTCTAAACCTCAAAGGTTTAAACACAAAGAGAGCCGACCCCACAGAGGTCCAAACCATTAAGAGCGAGGGCATCCAAAGAGGTCCCGACGCCGAGATCTCGAAAGGAGATCCCGGAGGTCAAGATCTCAAAGGGAGGAAAGTCCAAGCACAGACCTGGAAGTCCTGACCACAAGGTGGCCTCAAACTGCAAGGAAGATCCTTGCAAAGAGACTGGGAGGAGGTCTTATGGGCAGGAGGTCCAAAAGACCTGCTCATGGGAGGTCCGAATGAGCACACCCAGAGGATCCAAGGAAAGTCCATTGGAGCTTGAAGGGCTCAAGGGAGCACCAAAGGGCTTTGAAATGAACCCGAGGAGGTTCAGATGAACAAAGAGGAAAAGAAAAAGTCTGAACCATAAAGATATTCTCAAAATTAGGTGTTACATTTATCAAATCGTGTGTTGGTGCTCCGCGTCATATTTTTGTGCCAACAGTAGTATTGTGTTGAGAACTACAATAGAATTATTTGAGTAGTTGTCACAATGCTCAAGTAGGAATCACTCCATGCACAAAGAGAAATCGATCATAAAGGATACAAGAAGACATAAATGAGACAAACAGAGAAATAGGATTAGGAGTCGTAGCTCGGCATTAGATCTACCTAGTGTCTAATAAGGAGCGGATACCCATACAGTAGAAGTTTAAATAAACATAAGTAAATTTCAAAAACCATGAGTTTTATGGTCATAGTTGCATAAAATCTAGTTTTTTTGTCTAGTGGCACTTATCCTAGGTTTAGTAGTAATAAGGTTTCACAAAACTCCACCCTAACCAAATCGCAACTTGTTGACATTGGGCCATGCAGAGTGGATCAACAATGGAGGACACCTCGACGTCATATGGATGCAAGGACATATTTGGTTAGGGTGGGGTTTTGTGAAACATTATGATCATAAAACTTGGGGTTAAGGACTACTAGCCAAAAAAAATTGGTGTTTTTGCAACTATGATGATAAAGGGAGCTGCTAACCCACGCTATACCGTTGGAATGCATTTCCAACGGTATAGCAGTTTCATACAGTTTCGTGAAGTTTCAGTTGCTTAAAAGTTCTAGATTTTGAGTTTGAAGTTTTGACTAGGTTTCAACTTTCCATAAGATTCTAAGAAAGTTTTAAGCCCAAGTTTCAACAAGTTTTAGATTTTGGAACTCAAGTATCAACAATTTTCAGACAAAAGAATTTCAAGAAGTTCTAGCAAGTTTCAAGAAGTCTCGTGAAAAACATTTTAAACGTTTCCAGAAGATTCGAAGAAAGTTTTAAGCCCAAGTTTCAACAAGTTTCAGATTTTGGAACTCAAGTATCAACAAGTTTCAGACAAAAGAATTTCAAGAAGTTTCAACAAGTTTCAAGAAATCTCATGAAAAACATTTTAAAAGTTTCAGGTTTCAATGTGTTTCGTTTCGTATTTCTAGAAGTTTCTAGAAGATTCCAAGAAAGTTTCAAGCCCAAGTTTCAACAAGTTTTAAATTTTGGAACTCAAGTTTCAACAAATTTCAGACAAAAGAGTTTCAAGATGTTTCAACATGTTTTAAGAAGTTTAAACAAGTTTTGGATTTTGGAACTCAAGTTTTAGACAAAAAGTTTCGACATGTTTCAAGAAGTTTCAAATTTTAGAACTCAAGTTTCAGACAAAAAAAGTTTGAAGTTTTAACATGTTTTGAGAAGTTTCAACAAGTTTCATAAAAAATAAAACAAAATAAAAAAATGAGTTTCACAGATAATCAAATCCAGGCATACCCAACGGCCTCGCTGGCCACGAGCACCAAGCCGCCTACCTACTCCACGTTCAGTGTCCGTAGCCCTGCTCGAGCGAGGCCATGGCCGACTCGCTCACCATCCACTGCCGCGCTCGGGGCAACCCAGGACCGCCACGCTCGTCGTCCAGTAGTTGTACCTGCATTCACCATCCATCTGTCGCAATGCTTGGGAAGCCAATGCTTGTCGTCCCGCAGTGTGGATGTGCTCTATCGCCACGCTCGGGTCAACACATGGTCGCTGCGCTCGCCGCCTCACAACACGCTCACTTGCCACCAGCAGAAGCTCGCCCACCAATCATCCATGGGTTTGGATGAATCGTCTTGCTTCGCCTTCATTCTTTGCTTCCTAGCAATGCTGCCATTTGATGTTGGGGATGAGAAAGAGAAATAGAGGAGTGGAAGGAACGAAGTTACGTGTGAAAAGGGGATAGGAAAAGTAACGATGCTTCGCGTGAAAGGGACGCGACGGGTCACAGGGACCGAGACTTGGCGTAAATCACACGGAGAGGATCCTAAGGAGGCTGAAATCCAACGGTGATTTGCTACACCATTGGTTTCTAGTAAACGCTATACCGTTTGCTAGTATTCCTTGATCATAAAACATGTGGTTTTTGAAATTTACTCAATAAATATCCACATAACTAGAGATTTCAAAACATACTTTCTTTTTCATCTCTTTTTATGAGGATTGGAGCACTTCACCTTACACCAAGCGTACTTCACTCCAACCGCCACACGTCTTATACACCTTAAAGGCATGTACAATGATACAGACAGCTGCTGTCTATAGCAACTCTCTATGTCATCTGTAGACAGCACTAGATACAGCTTATACAATGGGTTGTCTTTTCACTTGTCTTTATAGATAACATAATCATTTAATGCTTTTATGGACTTAAGATATTTTCTCCTTAGTTCTGGTGATACAATCAACTATAGGATTATAAACAATACATTTATCTCTCTTTATTCTTTTTCATCCACATTAGATCAAATCATACGTAGCAAAGACTATAGACAGCTGATATAAACCTATTGTACCTGGCCTAACGTAAGACTCCTAGTAAGCACACAGATGAAAATTGAAGTAATCGATCATCAAAACTCACAACCTCTCGTTGCGTCTTCACGTGAACCTAAAAGACCGCGAAGTGCTTTTACTATTGAAGTTCATATCATATATCGTGGACAGGACTACGCAACATTTACTCTATATATGTATGCGTGTTGTGACTTGTGGCCTTCTTGTGGGTGGCGCTTACAATATTCTTCGCCTGGCTTATCTTCTAAAACGGAGAAATGGCAGATGACGTCACCGGCCGGTAGAGGAAACCGTCCAGGACTCCAGGCCCATACGGATGCCAATGGGGGTGGGCCCCGGCTGGATCGGTACAATCTCTACCTGGACCAGCAAGATTCCGTCGGACGCAACCGCCACGGAACGGGTTTCACTCAAGGCATCCCGTTGCCCTAAAATTACCGTAAGCACCCCGCCTTGTTGTTAATTACTTACGTTTGTTCTGAATCTTTGGAGGGTAATCAGGTAAATCACGAGGTTGAAAAGAAATAACGTGGCTATGGATGGATCATCACCGGGAGAAAAAAGTTTTGGGATAAGATTGCGTGCAGCGCCAATGTACAAGAACGGTAAAGAGGCGCTTGGAACGGTGCGGTTGATGTCGATTTAAATACAGTTTTTTTGTTTGATTAGTGGGCGACAGCGGCCATCGCATCTGGAGAGGGGATTGGGAGGATTACTTTTCGATCAGCTCCGAGGAGAGCAACCTCGATCAACTGCTACTCATCCTAATCCTATTTGATTATTAGGTGATGAGCCCCACCCACCACTTGGCTTTGCTGTTCTGGGAGGCAAACTATGGAGGAAGAGGGTGGGGCATGCTTCATTGTCCACGTCGGACCAGGCCATCCTGTCCATTGGTGACACTTCATAGCCGTGCATTTGTGGTTAATCATCTTTCCAACTTCAATTTGGGTAGTTAAGAATTTTTCCAAGTCCTTCCACATATAGAATCCTTTTGCATATGCTAAAATGCACTCAACGCGCTTTCACCTGAGTTTCGATTTTATATGAGTATTTTTTACATGATCTATGTTATGAAACCTAATTGTATAGACAAAAGATTAAATCGTTCCTGAAGAGCTTTCACCAATTTGGACTATAAATATGAGGACTCCATGTACAAGAGATAGATGGGTGAATAAAGAAATTAGATCTCATCTATATATTGTGTCTCTCTTGGTGTTCATTGTGTGATTGATCTGTGTCAATGCTACGACGACTACCGTTAACTTAACACGTTATCAGCACGAAGCTCTCTAAATCGGGTATGTCGTTCTATATATTGATGATTAGATCAATCATGTTTTCTCGACTCTCACCATAGATTGATTTGTGATTTGTTTGCATGATCCGATCTAATCTGTTTCTAGTAATTTAATTCTGTAATTAATTGCTAGACCGTAGATCGATTATTTGCTACATATGATTAAAATTGGGATTACTGTTCATACAAACAATCAAACAAAAAAGGGATGTGCCACCGCCGGAAGCTGCTCGGCTAGAACGCCACCATGCCGCCCGGCCAAAACGTCACTACCGCCAAGGCCGCTATTTATAGCCGCCTGAGTCGGCACAGACACCACTGCCGGCGTGGCGCTTGGCCACCTCACCTCAGAGTAGCCGCTTGCACCACGCCATGTCTCCGCCGCCGCCTCACTGGCTTGCCAACGCTTGTCCGCACCACACCGGCCCGAGCTCGAGCGCCACCGAGGGTCATGCTCCTGCCGAGCTATCGCGCCTTTGCGTCGTGCTCCCGCTCGAGCACCGCCGCATGCCAGGGAAATCCTACTGAATAGATAAAATTAATTTTTACTATTTTGCACTCGTTTCATGCATTTAAAATATTTTATTAGCTGTAAACATATAGAAAATCGCATAAATTATGTGGGATATGTTAGACATCATTGAATGAAAATTTGCTTGCCCTGAATGGCAGCAACTATATCACCTTGATTTATCTTCATGTCATGCAATTGTCGAGCTCGCCGCTGGCACACCTAAACCTCATGCCGCTAAAAAGGCAAAGGCTTTGCAGTTTATGAGGTACTGCCTCTACTTTGTCGTTAAGAATGATGACGTAGTGACTAAGTTTGATCCGTTGGCTCTATGGTTTTCTCTAAAAAATACGCCTATAAAGTCCAATTGTGTTCTTATAGACACACGTACTTAGGACTAGAAGTCTGTAAATGGGTATAACTCTGCCCTGCACCATGTTATCTCTCGACTAAGGCTATGTAATCAGAAGTTACTAAATGCTAGTTTGATTGATAAGTAGGTACGATCAAAGGCAACGATAATTCCATGGTATATTCTATGTAGACCTACAAAAATATCTTAGACTATCCATTAACTTTGAATAGATGTCTCTTTCCTGCACGAGTCGCATTAGTAGTATAGATTCAGCTTCTGTCGAGCTTGGTCCTGCTCATGAAGAGTATCTCTTATCTTTTGCTTTCGGTTGAAACCTTATACATTAGATTGTTATTCCCGAGACACCATAAATAATAATAATGGACTAAGTTGTTCTATTAAAGCTTTATCTCCTACTAAATAGTTGATTAAATTTGCTTAATAGAACATATTGTTAGTAGCATATTTTACCTGTGGTAAAATAATCAATCTTGCATGGAATAAATTTTGTAAACAATATGTCTGAAAATTGAAAATACGTTGTCATGCCTTACTAACAAAATATTGGACATATACTCTTGGTATCTAATTAGCTTCAATTCACTAGCTTGTAGTACACAGATGCCCAGATGGCAAAATGGAACCTATTTTTCTCAGTGGCACCAAAACAAGCCTAGTCATATGATGATCTCCGATGGACCACTTTGGCTAGAAAACACCGTATTCCTCAAATAAATACAAAATAACTTAAGCCCTAAGACTTGGAGTCTATATAACACTATCCTCCACTACACTGATTTCTTAATTGATGAACTTTGTAAGCAGAATGGTACAGAGTTTGTATTGGTTTCACGCCAACAAAATTGTACTCATGTTGAAGTATGATTGCAAACCTTTGCTAAAACTCTGAGTTGATTTCAAGCAAATGTCTGATGCATAAGCTATCACTCGAGATTTTATAGTTGGCATGGGTATGTGTGGGATATTGGAAGAAGAAAATTAGCCCAAAGCAATAAATTAATCTAGTTTATTTTGGGAGATAATTAAAGTAAATTGCATGATTATTATCCTTATCCAATTGATAAGAAAAATGGCATTTACGCCATTGCCGATACCCATGTCATTGGCAACCACAATCATTGCTGCCCATGAAGGGCAATTGATTTGTGCCTTCAGCAATATGTTAACCGCTAGCATACGGGAATGCACACGACAAATTGATGGCCGCTTGATGCAGTCACACATATGCCATGTTGGCTATGCACCGAAGCGTGTCATACTCATCGAAAATGACACATGCATAATTGGTAAATGCGGTCTACAGCTGCATCACCACCAGAAGCCATGTCACTTGCTTGTAGCAAATATCACTCTCAAAATAAAATATAATGACCTACTGAATTTTGTTGATCCTGACTTGATCTAAATTTGGCCATATTGATTCTAGCATTACAAATTAAAAATTAGGCATACAATTTATCACCTTTAATTAAATATGGTGCTCCTGTTGAACAATAAATATTCCTGTCGAATAATTATACTATTTGGGTGATTCAACTAAGAAGAAAATATAATATTTTTGTGCAGATTAACTATGGTCAAATATTTTATGTTCCAGCATTATATGTATGTTTCTGAAGAGCATCCCATAGTTTTATGCTATTAGAACATATGTCGGGACCAAAAAAATGCAATTCTGGACCCTCTGTGTATACTGCACTAGTCTAGGATCACGCTAGTGCACACAGTGACAACATTAGTGAAATATCATTTCCATATACAAACACGACCAATAAATAGACAAATAACAATAAATATCAGAGTAAAGACCTTAAATCAAAACTTACAATTAATGCCTCAGAAGGCAAAAAGCTCAATGAAGCTGCAGCGGAACGTAACGGAATAACTTCAGTGAAGCCTATCCATATGCCCACAGGCAATCGGCTGGGGTAGCGCGACCTAGTTCTCCACGATCCTTGAAGTAGACTTTGTTGACTGACGCTTCCTTCACCTTTGCTTGATTTGTTAAAGCAAGCATGAGTACACAACCGTACTCGCAAGTCATACCACAGAAATACAGTTATACATGATGGCTTATTCCAAAGGAATGACTTCTGTGGTTCTTTTGCGGAAATGCAACATTTGCAATTTGAATATGAATAATAGATTGAAAGCATAATTCAAAACAAATAGACAATAATAGTTTAATAGTTTGATTTCACAAAGACACATAGCCTAAACATGTTATTCACACAGCCATATGATTTAGATCACATAGCTCCCTTCCGAAATGTTTTATGAAAATCTACCCCTCATGTGAAATCCCCGAGCATGTCCATGACCGTGGACACGGCTATTCGAATAGATTGATTTAACACTCTTCAGAGTTTGTACACTTTACCCACAAGATGTAATCAACTTGTACGGAGCTGATCACAACAAAACCTTTCAGAAACTTCATCTCAAGCATTGATACTCCCGGTGTGCTTTATGCTATACCAACCCTTACGCAGTGTTTGGCATAACACACACCGTTGGATAGGGATACGGCGAACCGCCCCGTGATGTAACTACTTGGTAGCATACACCTCCACCCTTCACAGAGCCTAACCTACTACCTGAGTAATCAATGTCAAGACTCCATAACTTACTAAGTTAGGCCCATCCTATACCAGATATGTGGTCGTACAGTAAGGCTCAGTTCAATAGCGCACAAAGTTAAGTCATTAATTGACCAAGGCAGGACTTTCAATTTCTAACTAAGACACACAGATGAATATGACACACAGATTATTATGACACACATATTAATATTCCCATACACACAGCCACCAGAAGTAGCACATAGTATCCACCACTTGCCTCAGTCCAAATCTTTTCCCACCCTGTTGGTTAAGTGCAACATATGCCATCAACGAGTAATAGTACGCAGTACACACAATTTTATCACATAGTTCCATAATCACTTAGTCAAGTTTATATTTGCAACTCACATGAGATGATGACTCGTGGCATGGCTAAGCAATCTACTCGTGTCTACCAACCCACGTTGGTGCTACGATATTACCAACTAAATAAACCAATCTAGGGTGACAAAATATTACAACATATCAAATAAACAAGGTGGATGTAACAAATGGGGTTAATAACTACACCCAAAAGCATTTAAATAAATAGTTAAAGTAAATGCAATAATTTGAATTAAAGTAGTTTTAGAAAACTGGGATTCAACATGATCAAAGGTATAACTTGTCTTGCTACAGCAATGATGATCTTATTTATCTTTAATCTTCTACTTCCTTGATCTTCAGCTCCTTCTTGATCAGCGCTTCCCGAAGTATCAACGTCTACTCGCAAACAAGCAAATAAACCAAATAAATAACTAACAGGGAGCAAACAAACTCCAAAAATTAAATAATAATCTCAGATAAATAGATCTTGAATCTAAATGAATTTAGGAATTTGAATGGATTCAATCGGAGTACGGATGCAAAAGGTATGAGCTTTGGAATATCACATGAAATGATGAAATTGAGATAGAAAAGAATATTCAGAGAATATTCCTTCGGATTAAATAAAATACACAGAATTGGATACTTACAAGTGGGGTCCACTGGTAAGTGAGAGAGAACAAAGGCAGTGAATGACATGTGGGACCAACTGGATAAATGGGATTCCAGAAATTAAATGAATTTCCGAAAAAGGATAAAGAGGATGACATGTGGGCCATTAGTCCATAGACCAAGTCCACGGGCTAGGGTTTAAGGTGCAAGATAGATTGGTCCAAGGCTAGGGTTTGACTGGCATTGACTGACAAAAGGTCCCGCAGGTTATAGACTAGGTTCACAATGAACCATATCTACACTGCTCCGGTTTTAGGATTGGGTTAGCTGGCACACGGGTGGCGGCTTAGGTGGCATAGGTGATCGCGTGGCATGCACATAGAAGCGATGTGGCGGCCACGGAGGATCACAGGATGAGGTGGCGGCTGACGAGGCAAGTGACGAGGCATGGCATAGAGCAAAGGGCACTGGCATGGTCCTGATTCGGACCTAACGGGTGGGACCCACTCGCCATAGAGACCAAAGAGAGAGGGAGAGCTGGACGGGCCCACATGGAAGAGAGACAGTAGAGAGAGGTGGTGAGGTTGATGACTGGGCGGTGGATGTGGCACCAAGGAACCAAAGGGGAAAGAGAGGTCACACGGACCCCACAAGACAACATGGTGGCTCACCCACATGGGACCTCTAGTGTGGCGGCAAGATAGGCGGCACCATGAGTTCACGGCCGGGTGGTGCTAGATCTGCGGTTCGACGAGGTTGGCCAAGGCGGATCTTGGCTCGCTAGCACACGGGATGAGGGAGGAAACCAAAGCGGCGGCGTGTCGGGTGGAAGAGGATCGGCACCCCGGCGGCGGATCGACGGCGGCGGCCACGGGTACGAGAAGCGGGCAGTGCGGGGATCTTGGGGGCGGCACCGATGAAGACGGAGGGGCTCCAAATCCGCGGCGGCGAGAGCTCCGAATGGATTGGGGCAAAGGGAACCGATGAGATCGAACGATGAAGAGAGAGGACGGCTCATCGGCGCGACACACACGATGCGAACTCGGGGTGGCTTCAATGGCAGCGGTGGTTCGGGTCGCAAGCGGGATGGCGCTACGGTGCTGGATCGATGCCAGGGAGCTCGGATCCGGGACGAGGGCGACACGGTGATCCCACAAACGGTGTCGGTGAAGACGGCGGGGCACCGATTCGGCGGCTGTGAGGAGAGGCACACGCCAGCTTTGGAGAAGAAGGATCCAGGGGCGGCGAGACGAGGGCGTGGCGGACGTGCACGGAGGCGGCGCGGACTGAGGGCATCGATCAAGGTTCACCGGGGCCTTAAATAGCCTCGTGCGATGTGCGGCGTCCGGACTCCAAGGCGGCGGTTGCCGACGAAGTCGGGCACAAAGACGCTGCGAATAAGCGGCGGTGGTTACATCGCGCCTGTGCAGAGGGCGGTGGCTGCTAGGGCTCGAGCGCACGCGTAGGAGCGGCGGCGGCAGCGGCTACCAAGCGAGCCCAGGCAGAATTAGGGTTCGGCGACGCGAGGTGCTAGCGGCTGGGCTAGCCAAGGGCGGCTGGGCTGTGGCGTGCCTGGGCCAGCGCGATGCGAATCGAACCAAGCAAAGAAGCGGCTGGGTAGTGGCTCGCTCGCTCACGAAGGAAGACAACAAAGCGGATCGACCAAGGTCGGCTTTCACAAGACGAAGGCACAGTGAGGCAACAAAAGTGCGAGCCATGGGCAAGAAAAAAGCAGAGGCCAAAGTCAATGGCCGCAGACGACGAGAAAAAAAAGGGAAATAGGCCGCCTACCGGAGAAAGGAGAAAGGCCGGAAAGGAAAAGATGGGCTGGGCCAAGGAAAAATGGAAACTGGGCCAAAAAAAGGAATTCAGCCCGAAGCTATTTTCGTGATTTATAATTAGTTTTTCTTTTTATAAAATATCAAAAAACACAAAGGGCAAATATAAAATAGCAAATGCACTCGAAAAAATTCTAGAAAAATCTAAAAATATATCCAAGCACATAAAATCCAAATAAAATAGTTTTGATAATAGTTGATGTTAAGATTAATTATATTAAATTGTTTTTGATTTATGAAAGTCCCAATTAAGCTTTATTAACTCAAATAAAACTGGTGAAATTTTCCTAGGACCTAAACTACTCAAAAGATTTTTTGAAAAGCCAAATTTTGGGATGTTACAACATACTACTTATGGCCATAAGAAAATATGTTGTGAAATTATAAACTTGAAGTTTAATGATCCAAATTATTTAAAATATGGTATGAGTAATTAGATCAAAACTTGGGCAAATAATTAAGAAGCTAGTCTTTATAATAAGTCTACCAAATCTCGAACCCCCATATGGGACCTTCGTCGTAGATTAATAACCAACCAGAAGTTGGAATATCCTACAGAATGTTAGGATCATACAGTTTTCTTGCAAATGCACTGATAAAGTCTAGCTCATTGCATATAATTATCAAATCTCTTGTTGAAATAAATGTGTGTTGTAAGAATCAAACATTTTCCACATGCTATCACCAAAGTAGCATAAACCTTTGGGCCACCACCAATTGTTGGAGATCATATTGGATCTAAAATTCAATCAATCATATGCATATGATAGGAAAATTTTGTAGTATGCTATTTAATAAAGATCAAATCTCGGCATTACGGGGAGAGAAATACACAAAAGTTCGAATGTCGTCATATTTTCTAGAAGAAAAAAAATCTTTAGTACTAAGATACTCGCACTAGTAAAGCTAAACTTAAGGTTTAGTTTATACTCCTATACGCTAGAAGCGGGGGAGCCTGCCAGATACTTTCAAATTATAGAGGAGCTACCACAATGTTTACCAGCAGTAAATACGTCGCTAAGAGTGGAATACCTTGGGTTGAATAGTATATCCACCTATGCAAATTTGACTTATTGGTTCTTGATCTAAAATCTGTGTGGACGCCTACAGGTTTAAGATCTAATGACACTAGTCAAAACAATTATTAATCACTCTTTTAACTCTGTTGAAGAGAACTCACCTTGAAGGTGAAATACATCATGAAGAGGCTCATCATGAAGATGAAAGCTCTAGCAACTTGATGTGCACATATTACAATGCTATGAATGTGGAATGACCAAAAATCTTTTGTTTTGAAAATAAAAAAGATCTGGTTAACACTGAGATACTCTTAATCTGTAGGATATGAGAGAAAAGTTATCGACAATCACTTTGCCTCTACAATTGCTAAAGTTTCTCTTATAAGAACACGGATCCAGAACCAAAGTCTATGGGCGAGCACTTGAAGCGTTCATATCAGGTCACATAATGAAAGCATATGAGGCTGAACTATAATTGCTAAATAAAAGCCTTAGAACCAGGTAGTTCAAACTTGATGGGTCATTATGAATATAATGAAGTGATGAAAGCTATGGTTCAAAGGTCCCCATGGAGACTGTTACACTCCTATTATGAATGATATAATGTTCCGTTGCATAATAATTCTAGCAAATGACATGAATAAATAAATAAAATATGCAGTGAATGGGTTCTAAAAATCCTTGATGCAATCCTCGAAGGACTCAAAATTTCTAGTAAAAAAGGAAACAAAATCGTAATATTTATAAAACCCATACCAAATAGTCTCTTACATGTACTAAGAGCATCTCCCAGAAGAGAGAGCATCTCACTGAAGGAAAATTATCTTACTAGTCGATCTCTTAATCACACCAATGATCATATGATCCTTAGAAGTGGACAATGACCCATCAAGACCCGAAGGATGTAATGAGGAACCTAAAGATCAGAAGTGCGCCACATAAGCACTTATAAAGTGCATCTTCCACCAGACGTTAGTGGAATGGTGATTTTCTCTAGTACCATTAAGGTCCAGTATACATTGGTGATATTGGCAATTAATCCCCTAAACACCAAAACAAAGGCTAGTTATATTTTACTCTAGAGTGGTACAACCATACTTTATAGTTCTGTAGAACAGACTATTTGTTGTAACTTTAACCACCTAGAGATAGTTACAAAATATTAAGACCTTGAAATATTTTGATAAATCGTATTCGAAAGCCATACGACTTTGCAACTAGTATTACCCCCATATTCTCTGCAAGGATAATCTACTTGTGTTGCACAATCAAATAGTGGTACTTGATAAGTTAAGCATGTTACTCCTGAATAGTGTTTAACTTAAAACCTCCAGATGAGTAATATGATATTTGTATATAAGACTCCTCATTATGGTAATCTAGTTGATTTGATCACAATATACTTGCCGACATTCATTTTCAAAAAATGTATGAAAGACATTAAAGCAACAAGACTTTAATAAAGTTGTCCTCAAGGGGAGCATATGCTAAACACTGATCATCATACTTGATATTTTTAAAATCTTAGTCAAGCCTAGAAGGTGTTGATACGATGATTATTGTTTAAATTTACCTTGAAGGTTTTACCACTAAATAGTTTAGATCTAGTTGGTCGACAACGCAAAGATCATGCATAGATCCTGATGATCATTATAAATCCTGAAGATATGCTTACTATCTGTCAAATATATATAGTGCAAAATCT
Organism: Phyllostachys edulis; assembly: GCA_036346405.1. Classification (NCBI taxonomy): domain Eukaryota; kingdom Viridiplantae; phylum Streptophyta; class Magnoliopsida; order Poales; family Poaceae; genus Phyllostachys; species Phyllostachys edulis. The sequence goes on from CM070546.1 coordinate 97,116,509, forward strand.
CAGAATGGATTTATATTACTTTGTGCTAGTGCAGCCATCTCTTGGCGATCATCTAAGCAGACCCTAGTAGCTACTTCTACCAACCACCCAGAGATTATAACACTATATGAAGCCTCACTTGAATGTGTTTGGCTCAGACGTGTGATTAATCACATCTAGAAGTATTGTGGCATTAATACCATCAATATCCCCTCAATTATCTATGAAGATAATGTTGCATGTATTACACAAATACAATCGGGTTATGTTAAGAGCAACATTACGAAGCACATTGCTCCTAAATTTCATATCCTCATGAAATCCAGAAGAATAGTGAGGTAAAGATCCTGCAAACAATGTCTTGTGAAAATCCAGTTGATTTATTCACTAAGTCTTTGTCTACATCCAATTCCAAATATGTATTCATGGCATTGAAATGAAATGATTTAAAGAGTTGCAGAGTTCAGGGGGAGTAAATCCCTAGATCGTAACTCTTATCAAATCCTAAGGATTTATCCAAAATCTTGAAGATTAGATCTCGATGAATAAACATTGTACTCTTTTTCTTGGTGAGTTTTCCTGAAGTTTTCTCACATGAAGGTTTTTAGTGAGACAACAAGTGTAATGCAACTTACGAATGTAACTCTTTTCTTCATTCCTTTTTTCCCAATGGTTTTTTGGAAGGAGTTTTTTATGAGATATTTGCATATCGTTGTCTATTGCCCAAGGGGGAGTGTTACAAAATCTAATTGTATGGGCAAAAGACTAAACCGTCCCTGGAGGGCTTTTACCCCTTCGAGCTATAAATATGAGGACCCCATGTACAAGAGACGGGCAGATGAATAAAGAAATTAGATCATCTCTATACATTGTGTTTCTCTTGGTGTTCATTGTGTGATTGATCTATGTCAGTGCCACGACGACTACCGTTATCTTTAACAGTCTAAAAGTGTTAGGCACCCGTACGATCAACAAGATAAGGGTAAGTTGCTTACATTGGAAATATGCCCTAGAGGCAATCATAAAGATGATTATATTTCATTATGTTCATAATATTGGACAATATGTTATCTTGTTCCCAGAATAATATCGTTAATATTTATTATCAAGTATGTGACTTGATTGTGAAACTCTATATTTCTACGATGATTATTCTTAAACGTTCCCTGGTCGGAAACATATGAGGACACATATGAATAGATTAACATATGTATTGGTTGATGACTATGTTTCACAGGTCATGAATATGGAGATATCAAACCAATAATATGGACATATGTTAGAGAACATGATGTTGGATAAGACCCACCTTGAGACACTATTGAGATTTTTATGATTCTATGTGTCGTTAGTTGGTCTCAAACAATGATGATGTATAATCCTTAGATCTGAGATCAGCATGGTTTTCTATATGTGTAATAGCACTCTTAGGGGTTGTCAATCGCTATTCGTAACTGGGTAGTTATAAAGGTAGCTGTTAGGTATGCTCTGAAACATGCGGAGGAATATGACTGGTCGGATATGGGATTTGCCCCTCCTAACATAACAGGAGAGATGTCTCTGGGCCCCTCGTTGTGGTTGAATAAAGTAAGTGCATGGCCATGCCACTAGTGGTCGAAGTGTTCAACCACGTGAAGTTATCTGATACTAGATCGAGAAAGTATTAGACAGTCCATGGATGATACAACATCTCACTTGGAGTTCAATGAGATATCGTGAGGCAAAGGGAGGATACACGAGTAGGTCGCTTAGTTCGATCAGTTACGGACTGGTCGTATGGAGATACAAGCTGGTCTTAGATTGGTCGAACGTAATCACAGAGTGGTCGTAACCTGGTCGTAAGGCGTTACGAACTGGTCGTGACCAAATACGAACTGGTTGTATAGAGATAAGACCTGGTCGTAAGTGATGAGGACCTGGTCGTAGATCATATTGCATTAAGGTTCGTCTGATATAATTTGTGTGTATTCTGGAATCGCTATGTTTTGCTAGGAATTGCTAACGACTCGTGGTCGGAAAGAGTTTCCGAGTCACAACTGATTATGCATAAACCTAACGGGTCACACACTTAACGGGTTGGAACAAACCAGTACAGATATGATTCGTCAAACGTGTTCGGATAGGATCCGTTACGAGCACTATATAAGGATATGCTTGAGGCTGTGGCATGATGAGAGTTGCACCATTGAAACCCTAGCCGCCATCTTCCTGAGAGCTTTACCATGCGACTTGGTGCTAGCACATCGTTGTATGGTTGTTCCTTCCCTGGACGTGTGAATACCGTAGAGGCACTACTGCGGTTGCTGTTGCGCTTGAGGACGATCCGCGATCTTCATAAGGAACTGTGGAGGTTGCTAGAGGAGACGATCGACTCGCAAGGACATTGGACAATCGACTACGACCACTGCATCGACGTACTCGACGCTGAATGATCGACTACGACCACTGCATCGACGCGCTCTACGTTGGATCAGGCTGCTCCAACTCTTCTTTCGCTGTTCTGCGCGTCTAGTGGTAACAATATGTGATCTTCTACTTGTATGGTGTAATATCCCGAATATTCGTTAGTAAATGCAATAAAGATTAGAGAGAACAATATTATTTAGAGAGGGAAATTAAAAGAAAGTTCAAGATTTGAGGGAGGTTTGGACCTTGGGCTTTCGGCCCAAGGCGTCCTAGCCAAGTGGGCCGACCATTTAGTGGAGTCAAGAGGGGGGTGCCCTTCCCCAAAACCCTAGCCTCTGCTACAGTACCACACCATACTGTAGCACGTGGTACTGTAGTAGGCCCCCCTCCCTGCTGCTCTACCAAGAGGAGGAAGAAGCTCCGAGGTGCTGCCGGCCATGGTGGAAGGAGAAGAAGGGAGAAGAAGAGAGGAAAAGGGAAAAGAAGAGGAAGAAGGTGGGGGGCATTCTTCACGAGGGGATTCGATGAAATCCACTAGGATTTCGTGGATAAATTTGCAATCCCTATTGGTTTTAGTAGATGTTTCATATGCGATTTGTAGTCGTTAGCTATTCTTAGCTTTCCGCAGTAGATCGGTTAATTTGTGATCTGTTGTCGTGAGAATTTGGATTAGTTCCAAGCATATTCAGGGATTAGTTTCTCTTGGAGATATGTGGGGTTTCGCGTATGCTTTCCAGAAAGTCTTAATTCATATTTTTTTGATCAACGATGAATTAGTTATGAATTTTGCAACACTGGATGCTAAATCAGTCTCATGACTTATGTAGCGAACATAGATCTGTAAATTTGATCTTGGAGATTGCCAAATTGAGTCAGTTTGTATCCATGAGATTTGTAGGTGTTTTCATTATGTTTCTAGGAAATTAAATTTCATAATTTTTAGATTTCTAGATCAAAAGATATGAATTTAGGAACGAATGTTGTAATCTGTCCCTCCGTTGTGGACAGAAGAGTTTTTCTTGACTGGTTGCAACCTTTGTTGTATAGTAGGGATATTTATGATAATTTTATTGAGATAACTGGTTTCCTAGTTTTCAGAGAGTATTAGAATAATGTGTTTGGTTTTACCAAAAAAAAGTTATGAAATTCACAAGTTAGTAGTACCGAAGATGACAGATCGGTCTTCGGGATTAAAAACAAAGGCCTAGATGAGCTAATATGATCCTTAGATCACCTGAGAAGTTGTAGCTAGACTTGTGTAGGTTCTAGGAAAATTTTATTCATGGCTTTTGGAGTTTTGACTCAAAAGTTATGAATTTTTCCTTAATAGTTGTCTGTTTGGATAGATTTGGGAATTTGAGAGTGTATTGGTTATATGTTCGGGTTTCGATGAGGGACGCTTGTTCTCGTTTTGTTCCATTGCAATGTTGTATACTTTTGATTGGTATACTTAGTATATTGTATTACGGTTGCCAGGTGGTGGTGAACCCTGGGGCTAGAGCTTTCCGTCGTTGTCTTCCGTCTCACAGTTGAAGCAAGTGCAAGTAGTGATAATGATATTGCGATATTTCATTCATATTAATTTCCATGATTTAATTATGAAGTTTTATGTTTGATAATATCGCTGAGCATTAAATATTCATGATGAATTGAGATTGTGAGTTCAATTTGCATCATGGCATTCATTTCTGAACCTTGGACTACGTGGTAGCCAAGGATTATTCTTGAGATCCCCGTCATGCATTGGGCGGGCATTAGATCCCCGTCATGCATTGGACGGGCTTAGGTCCCCATACTCGTGGAGTGTGGGCATGAGGTCCCTGTGCCTAAGGGCACAGGCTTGAGTTTGTATCGACGGATACACTACTCGGTATTACCGGTAATTGCAAAGAAGTTGAAGAAAGAGCATTCTTGACATATGCATTGCATATACGAATAAGAGATGGATTTGTGATTCATTGCTGATGTTCATAAAGGGAATTGGTATCCTCATTGACTGGTTATGAGGTTATGTTTTATTACTGTTGTACTTTGCTGAGTTGTTAACTCATTCTTGTTGTGTTGTGTTTTCTAGGTACCTCTCGAGGTAGCGACATGCAAGGGAAGGGGTAGACTTGATGCACATCACGAATACACAAACCACGACTAATAAACTAGATCATTTACCTAAATTTCATATTCATGATAATTCCTTTAGATTCAGTCTGTGACTATCCTTCATAGCGGATGTTTTATTTGTGCTCTTAAACCCCATTATTTGAGTTCATTTAATTCTATTTGATGGATTAAATTATTTAATTGGATTATACTATCATCCTCATAGTTTTGATGATTCTTAACGCTTTAGATGTAACCATTTGAATAATTGCTGCTGTTGCGTAGCATAGATGGTTTGTCTTAGACCTGGTTGATAAAGAGAAGAATCCATGCTTGGATTATATTCAATGGTTAGTTGATAATATTTGTCTTGACTAATTGTAGATTGTGCTAATTCTTGAATAGTGGAATTTTGTAATTATATCATTCATGTTTGAATGATTCGTTGACTGTGTATTACAAGATTGAAATTAATTGGTTCTGTATAGTAGATTGGTAGCATCCTAGGCTCTATGTTGGGCTGGAGTGTTACATATAGTTTTCTGATTTACGTGGTAAATTTTTTTGAATTGTTAGCTAGCGTAGCCTACACGTATCTCAACAGCTCAAACCTCAAATGATGTTGGCCTATCTTAGACAATGTATATATAAAAACGGTAAATGATTGGCGTTTGCTCAAGGCATATTGCACTGGCTCCATTTCACACTGCGACGTCTCAAAGGAGTGGGCACGATCACTCATGCTTTAAATCGTCGCGTGCTTGCTTCTGCGCGGTGTGCATCAAGTGTCTCAACGTGGACATGACAGACACATCAAGAACAGAATGGAAGGGAATAAATGGACTGAAATAAATGCCAACAATACTGTGGATGTGACACAAAGAACCAAATTCTTTTTTTTAAAAGAGAGAATCAAATTCTATATGTCGTGAATTCCAATTTAATTAGATGTTCGAAAATGAAACATCATACGACGAATAACTCGGTGTATATATTCTCTGTTGAATTAACTTCAGAGTTGTTCATCACCAAAAGGAAAAATAATGATAGTTGTTGAATAGATGGACAACACTGAGGATGCATTACGCGCAAAGCCAAGTCTAAACTAAACGAATCGGTGACATGCAGCTATTGTCGCCTCCTCGTTGTTGAAGCTTTATTTTCTGCGTTGAGTTACTTGAGGATTTTGTTTTTTCCATTTAGATATTCTTTTTTATGACTAATTGAATGCACAAGCTTTACTACGAATAAAAAATATTATATTACCTACAACATGTTGAGTCGATGTCCCCAGGCCAGGCCTCCTCTATGCCCTTGGCTTCATCTCCTCGCACAGCTAGGCCTGGTAATGGCTAGGGTTTAATGGGCCGAAACGGTTGGGCTGGTAAATGGGCTAATCTTGTGTTATACCAAATGGGTAGAAATTAAAAAGGGTAAGGATAGGATTGGGCTGCCTTCAAATAGGATTGGGTTAGGACTCAAATAGGATTGGGCTGCCTGGTAATTTTGGTCCGTGTAAGGGTCCAACCCTCCCTTGCAGCCCACGGACGGAATAGGGTTGGCTTCTCAATTGTGCGCTGAATGCTAGGAGCGCAGCCCACGGGCGGAAGGGTTGGCTTCTCAGATCCGTGCTGAATGCTAGGAGCGACCGAGCGAGGCTTCTCAGATCTCCACCCCACTCGACGAGTGCCGCCTGCGCCGCCTCCGCCCCCTCCCCCTCCTCTCTGAACACCATCTGCGCCGCCTCAAGTGGGCCAGGTGGTGGCGCCCGCCGAAGAGGCGGCGGCAACAAGGCGGAGGTAGTCGAGAAAAGCACCGGGTAGAGCGCGTTGTCGAGCACCGAGTAGAGACCCACTTGGAGAAGCCGACGAGAACACCGCCATGTGAGGCCGAACGCCCGGAGACCCAGCAGCGTGGCGGCGGTGGGGGGAAGGTGGAGGCGAGCTTGGCGGTGGCAGAGTGCCTCGGGAGCGACAGTCTTGGGGAGGACGAGAAGCCGAGGAGGCGAGCAAAGACGCCGCCACCGGCCTGGACCGATTAATAAGTGTCTTTCAAGGTTCTTTCAAGGTTCTGCTTAGATCTGTTCTTTCAAGGTTCTGCTTAGATCTGTTCTTTCAAGGTTCTGCTTAGATGTCTGATTAATAAGTGTAGCTTGATCCCATGCACACATGTCCTGAACTTGGTATTATTCTTTGTCACAGATTAGGGAGTACTACTGCTTGTCCTTTGGGGATTCACCAAATTGGCAGATGCACCTGTGATTCTTTCTTGATTGCTGAAGAATCTAGTGCCCGAGATCATTCAAGCAAACTTCCTATCCACATACATCTTATGCTGTCCAGGATGCAATTACCTCTTGTTTGGTAGAGTGGGACTTAATCAGCAAGCTGTTTACATTAACATTAGATAACGCAAGTGTTAATGACAAAGCTGCAAAGGACTTGCGCGACACGTTGGGTGCTGAAATGTTTCTTAGAGCTGGAGACTTCCATGTAAGGTGCGCTGCTCATGTGCTGAATATCATGGTTCAAGATGGACTAAAGGTGGTTGTTCATGCAATTGGGAGGGTGCGGGACATTGTTAAAACAGTCACATCCTCACCATCACGAATCACGAGATCTTTAATTCAGTTGTTGAGAGATTGGGCCTCAAAACAAAGTCGGGGCTAATCTTGGATATCCTCATAGATGGAGCGCAACATATGATATGATCCATGAGGCTTTGGAGTATAAGATTGCTCTCAATAGATATGCTACTGAGCAATACCATGATGCTCCAACTGAGGAAGATTGGGCAAAGGCTCAAGCTCTTCATGGGTTTTTGTAGGCTTTTAGTGATGCCACAAAGGCATTTTCAACAGATCGACACCCTACAGCACACCTCCTTTTGAAATTAGTGTTGGCGATTTGGGATGTTTTACTTGATGAAAGGTGGAATCAAGATGAGCTTCTAAAGGAGATGGCTCGTGTTATGTATGTCAAATTTGAGAAGTATTGGTCTAAGCCAAATGTTGTGCTTCTTATTGCAGCGGTGTTGGACCCTTTATAGAAATTTGACTTTCTTAGGTTCTATTTTCATACTACTGAACAAGATGTTGAGGAAAAGATGAGGGAGCTGCGTACTTCTGTAGGTAAGTATTATTCAGAGTATGAGAAAATTATGAGGAGCCGTGCCTTGCCTACATTTGTACAGTCCGATGAACATATGGTTGCTAGTGATCCTAGTTCTCCAGGAGGTGCATTTTTTGGTAAACAACAGATAGAATTTTCCTTCGCTCAGTTCAGTTCACAAAATCTAGAAGCACGTGCACAATTATCTGAATTGGACACATACTTACAAGATCCTAGGGCCCCCCCTAAACTCTGATGAGAATTTTGATGTTTTGGGTTGGTGGAAGAGAAACACAGATATCTACCCAATCTTGTCTTTGATGGCTAGAGATTTTCTAGCAATTCCAATCACTATTATTGGTGTTACTATTGCCGCCGTTTTAATGTACTGACTAGGCCTTGCAGGTTCCTACAGACATCGTGGTCAATGCGATGCTTTGTGTCATCAATTGCCACCCACGAGGATCATTGGACTTCATCTACCAGATTGGTTCTTCCATGCGCAAAGAAGTTTAAGCTCAAGAAACCCTTCCCATCCTACCTGTGGGAATTATGATTGCAGAATTGATGTTTGATTTATGCTCTAGTGGTCGTCGATTCGCTAGGTACTAGTAGTCATCGATTAAGCTAGGTACTATGCTTGAAATTGATGTTTGATTTATGCTCAAATTGTAAGATTCAGATTTGATTGTGAAATGAGCTCAAATTGTAAGATTCAGATTTGATTTATCTTTGAAAAATTGTTTAATTTGTTGCTTGATATTAATGGAGACTTAGCTAGACATTGCTCGGAAGTCAGGAACTCCTCCATCTTCTTGTACATGGAAGACTTAGCTAGACATTGCACAGGAGACTTAGCTAGACATTGCCTATAAGACTTAGCTAGACTTGGCCCTGTGGAAGCCTAACACAATGCCAAACCTACGTGCACAGGGAGGGAACGACCCATGGGCAGTATTACTGGGCCGGCCTGTGGATCTAAAATGGGCAAGGATAGAATTAGGGCCTTCCTACTTAAAGGGCTGGGCTGGATTGGATGTAGGTATGAAGTAGAGGGTTGGATAAGGGTTTAAGACACTCCCCATACTTATGGGCCAGATTGGGGTTTGGATTGGACCTTAACCCATTACCAGGTCTACGCACAGCCGAGCTCTGATGCGTTACGCTCCCCCACGGTGCCTAGTCTACACCATGCTTGGTCAAGCTTCATTGTGATCCATGTCTCAATTCATATTTGTTGGGAGATGTTTTCTCTGTTTTTCATGTATTAAATTCATGTTCGAAGAATCCATATGTGATATTCAACTAACTCGCGTGCAACCCTTTGACATTGCTCACCGTCAGCAGCAAGCCTCCCTCGCGATCAACTAACTCGCGTGCAACCCTTTGACATTGCTGATGTCACCACCAAGCCTCCCCTCGCGTTTGCTCCCACGCTGTTGCCAGCTTGCTGCCTTCAGCACATGGTTTTGGTTACCGGAGGTCACCAATATTTCCGGTTACCGTCAAAATGTTTTGAATTAAAAAATATCCAAAAAAATTGGCCGGTTCAAAAATACTAGGCCCACCGAGATTTTTGGTTATCGGCCGTTAATCAAAACCCTGCTTCAACGCCGACAACTAAAAAAGAACCTCCAGTGCGCATGGCAACTAAAGAACTTAACGTAGCAGCGGATATTTCTATGTTTGCACGCATGGGAAATCACAAATCGATCGACCGGGGAAGTGCTTGGAACAGGTTAAACTTTTCATTCATTTGTTTGCGTTTTCATGCCAATTCTTGTATTGGTTTCTTTCGAGATCGAAGGAATCTCTTGTTTTTGTTAAGCGCCATGCATATAAAATGGTCGTTCCCACTCGAGGGAGGATCATGTGTGCGCGTCGACGTCGACGCTCTTTTTAGAGCCATTAACGTCAAACATTTGCTCACAAAATTAATTCACTGGACACGGTGTGCTGCACGTGCATGCACCCAACAATATTGCTATATATGTAAATGTTTATATCGATGAATATTTGGAACGATATATTCCAAGATTTCGAGGTCCTAAATCCTAATTAGGGATCAGTCATATCTTGTTATTGCTATCGAACGGTAGTTCAAACGGTAACTAGTGTTTTAATACCTTTGTTCGCAAATAAAACAGGACTCTTCATGCAGATTTCCCGCTAGATCGTGTCCTACTTGTACACACTTGGGCACATAGTTTTTCTTCAAATAATCCTTTTTTTATTTCAAAATACAATAATATACCTTCGTTTTTTTATTTTACAGAAATAATCCTACATCGTCGCGCCGTTAGGTGACTTGGATCAAGTCGCCCAATAGTTGATCGACTAGATCCAAGTCGTCTAACAATTGCGCAATAAGTGGAGTAGTCACTCAACAGTTTAGCGACTAATCCTTTCTACTTACCAATCATTCCTACCTTCGTCGCTCAACCATTGGACGACTTGGCAGCAAGTAGTGGTCCAACGGTTGGGCTATAGGAAGGCACACCAGAACGCGGAGAATGCTCTAATCGGAGATATCCTACGCTGGCTCACATGTAGCTTCTTCTTAGACCCTCGAGGTATGCAGTGTCATCCTACATGGGCTTTGGAGTCGGTCTGCCACACACATTCGGTGGGAGTTGAGCAGACTGATGTGCATGGTTGCATGAAAGGGCTTTGTGGAAGGTTGCCGACGCCATGGATATTGTTGAAAAAATAGGGACAAAGGAGACACGAATTTTTATGTGAAAATCTTTGCGGGAAAAAACCACGGACGCCAATCGACGATGATCACTATATGAGGAGTGATTACAAAACGCAAGGGGATTACAATGAGGTGTCGACTCTCCCCGTGCAGCTTACAAGAGGTATATAAGGGGGTAAAAGGACTTGGAGTCTAAGTAAGAAACCAATCCGTTAATATGGCAACTAATTCGTTAATATGGCATGATTGGATTCGACCATATTAGAAATTCGGATCACAAATATCAACAATTTACACCTTGAGACGAATTTCCTCTTGTAGCATAATAAAGAATCATCAATCGCCAAATGATTCCCCAATAAGATAAAAATCACCGTACGCCAACTAGTCTCTAGGACTAAACTGTAACACCAACTAAACTTGAGCAAAGCTCAAACTTAGTAACAGGAACTGGGTTTGTCATCATATCAGTTGGATTATCATGAGTACTTATCTTACACACCCTGACATCAACTTGAGCAATGACACCTCGAATAAAGTGATATCTCACATCAATGTGCTTTGTTCTCTAATAGAACATCTGATCTTTTGTAAGGCATATACCACTCTGACTATTATAAAATATAGTAGTGCAAGAATTATCTCCGCAAAGCTCAGCGTACAAACCTCTCAACCAAATAGCTTCTTTACAAGCTTCAAAAATAGCCATATATTCTGCTTCAGTGGTTGATAAGGCAATAGTGGCTTGCAAACTTGCCTTCCAACTAACAGTATAACCACCAATGGGGAAAACATAACCTGTGAGAGACCTCCTCTTGTCCAAATCACCAGCATAACCAGAGTCAATATAACCAACAAGTTCATCTCTAGAATTCCCGAACTACAAACAAGCATTAGAAGTACCACGCAAATATCTGAAAATCCACTGAACTGCTTTCCAATGCTCTTTTCCAAGATTAGTCATGTATCTACTAACAACACTCAATACATGAGATAAATCAGGACAAGAACAAACCATGACATACATAAGAGAACCAACTACACTGAAATATGAAACTTTAGACATGTACTCAATATCATAATCTGACTTAGGACATAAGACTGAAGATAATTTGAAATGCGAAGCTAATGGAGTACTCACTGGTTTTGCATCATGCATATTAAAACGACGAAAGACCTTCTCAATATAACATTTTTGACTAAGGTATAACTTGCCAGATTGCCTCTCTCTAATAATCTCCACGCTAAGAATTTTCTTTACTACATCTAGGTCCTTCATCTTAAATTCATTACTCAATTGTGCTTTCAGTTTTGCTATTTCTGACTTATCTTTTGCAGCAATCAACATATCATCAACATAGAGAAGCAAATAAATAGCTAAACCATTAACAGTCTTTAAATAAACACAGCTATCATAATCAGACCGTTTAAAATCTTGAGAGAGCATAAAGGAGTCAAATCTCTTGTACTATTATCTAGGAGATTGCTTCAAACCATAAAGAGATTTCTTAAATCTACAAGTACGGTATTCTTTTCCAGGACTAACAAAACTTTCAGGTTGGTCTATATAAATGTCTTCTTCCAATTCCCCATGTAAGAATGCAGTTTTAACATCTAATTGCTCAAGTTCATAATCATGCATAGCAACAATCTTTGAGTAAAGTCTTGAATAGAACTATGCTTCTGGCCGGGGAAAAGACATCATTAAAATCAATACCTGGAATTTGACTATAACCTTTAGCAACCAACGTTGCTTTATACCTTGCTGGTTCAGTCGGAGAAATACTTTCTTTTCTTTTGAAAATCCACTTGCAATGAACAAGCTTCTTCTCCTTTGGTAATTTCACTAGTTCCCAAGTGCCATTCTTTTCAAGTGACTCCATCTCATCATGCATAGCAGTTATCCACTTATTACAATTAGTGGAGCTAATAGCCTCAGAGTACGATGAAGGTTTTGTATTACCTTCAATTTCTTCTGCTACACTCAAAGCATAAGCAACAATATTAGCTTCTTCAATCAACCTCTTGGGTGGATTAATCTCCCTCCTAGGCCTGTCAACTGCAATGAACCGTTGTGGTGGCAAAAATCTCCAGAATTTGGATCCTCACGTGCATCAACAAGATGACCAGGACGACCTTGCATGGTGTTGAATAAAATAATAAAAAGAAATTCTTGGGACCTGGTGATGACCATGGCTTGCTATTGCTTTTGGATTTGATCTCTCGCTTCGCAGACGTACACGCCGCTACCGGTCTCGATGGTGATGGCGGCCTTGCGCGAAGGAGTTGGTGACTTGGGTTGTTGGTGACTTTCGACGCACGGACCGAGGAGCTGGCGCCACGTGGACCAAGGGCGAAGCTAGCGCCGCGTGGACCGACGACGCTTGGACCGAAGGTGAAGCTGGCACGATAGGAGACAGCGGTGGTGTCGATGAATCTGTTATTTTTTCATATCTCTTGAACCCTAATCTACTGTGCTTTGATACCACTTGTTAGAAAAATAGGGACAAATATCAACAGATACGAGTGCAAGTAAGAAACCAATCTGTTAATATGGCAACTAATCCACTAATATGGTATGATTAGATTCGACCATATTAGAAATTCGGATCACAAATATCAACAGATATGAGTGCGTGCTACTCGTGTAAGCATGTCCGAAGGGAGTCACACGAGGCGTTGCCGACGGCTATCGTCCGGTTGGTGTGAGTAGCTCAAGCGCGCAGCACATGGTTCATGAAGAGGACGCGATGCCCGATGTTGCGGAGGCAGAAGAGGAAGATCGCACACCGCACGCTAAGCCCACTGGACAGGCAGATGCAGAGGAGCATGTCAACAGCATAGTGCGTCAGATGGAGATCGATGACTTGACGGCCTGGGCCGATGAGAAAGCTTTAGAAGAGGATGATGATGACTCTTCCGATGAGGACGAAGGTCCCATCCCGTAGGAATAGAATATGATGGACGTTGAGGGTCTCGCTGTGCACGACGAGTATGAATCACCATGGGAGTACCATGGTACGGAGGTTCGGCTTCATGCAATATTTGCTGACAAGGGTTCATTGCATGATGCTATTAAGCTGTGGGCCTTTCCCATGTAGCGGACTGTAACGCCTGACCCAGGGTCACCCGGGGAGGTCCCTTAAGACCACCCAGAGGTCCTCCAAGACCTCTCGGAAGGTCCTTCAAGACCACCCAGATGTCCCCAAGGTGGACTCAAGACAGCCACGAGATGATCCCAAGTGCCACGACTCAATCCACGAGAGGTCGAGAGGCCAATCCTGAGGAGGTCGTGAGACCTGAGGTGACCCAAGTCCTCCCACAACCAGTCCCGAGGGAGGTCGTGGAGGGCTGGGATCACTCCAAAGACCTCCCACGACCAGACCCGAGGGTGATCATGGTGGTCAGGGATCACCCCATGGTCCTCTGTGTGAACTGACCTAGTCCCAAGGATCAATAGCTAGCTCATCACCACATACAAAAGTGGTAATATACATCAAACACAAGCTTTATTAACAACAACAAAGTTAATTACAAAGGGGAGGCTTACAAGCCAGAAAACTAAATACAGCGGAAGATAAATAAGTAGACCACTCGATACACCACAGGCAATCAGCTGGAGGGCGCATCCTAGTCGGCTTGGACCTCTAGGTCCACTGCGAAGACCTCCTCAAGCTTTCTTTCCCTGCTCAAAAACATAATCGAGCAAGAGTGAGCACAACAACCGTGCTCGCAAGTTACACCCGTCAAATAACAGAATGACATGCATAAATGGATAACTCAAAGGAAGGCTTAATATGGTTGATTTGCATAAAGCCAAGTTTATTTCAAATACAAGTACTAAGTTCCAAGGTAGATAACAATAATTAAAATTCATTTTCTAAATCTTAGTTTTCAGTTGGATAACATTCATCACAAGTGGTGAAGGACACCCTCCTGTCATAAGGCTCCCTGCCCAAACCCATTGGATAGAAATCCAAAATCAATTTATCAAGTCATTTTGAAAAAAAAACCAACATCTAACTGTGAGAGGCCTTGCCAGCACATCCATGACCATGGACACGGCTATTTGAATAGTTTTACACTCTGCAGAGGTTGTACACTTTACCCACGTGACATGATTTCTCTAGTTTGTTTGCCAATCGTCGATACCACCACTCACTTCCGAGGGTAAGTGGTCTAGAGCTCATGACAAGGCCTTTACAATGCATCATTCCACCGCAGTCCATCCTCGCTAAGGTTTTGCCCACCCTACGGAGAGAAACCCGCAGAGGTCAAGGCCCCCTCTTGCGCTAGGTGGGAAAAACCAAATCATAAAAGACAGGCCATGAAAGACCTCCCACCACATCCACAAGATCGACCGCGATGGTAACTTTGCAAATTAGTCAGCCAGGTCCCCTACCCATACTCAGGACATGTGGTTGCATGGTGAGGCATAGTCCATTATAGGCATAGCAAAGTAACGCTCACAGACCGGTCCTTAACTGACTTAGGCAACAACCTCAACCCTGGGGCATCGGATAACACGACCCCTGTGCATAGACATGCACCAACCAAACAACCAAATTCGCCCAAGTCCAAACCATTTTCCTTTTCCTTTAATTTTTGAAAACATTTACAATCTACCACGACAACCCAATGTCGTAGATTAAAACATTAGACAACATTGGTCTTTTGGCAATAAACTCCCAAAACAAGATTTTGGTCTAAGCATGACTAAGCATACATTTTTCAAGAGATCTTGGTTCACACTATTGCATCAACCAGATTTTAACTAGGGTGACAACAGAGTGGAATTAATGTCAACATGGGCCATACAAATGATTCGGCATAGCTATGAATTTAAAACAGGTATTGAAATACTTAGCATAAATAAGCATACAATAATTTTGAAACAGAACTTAAATAATTTGAGATACTGGGCGCAACATGATCAAGAGTGTAACTTGCCTGGTCCAAAAGCTTGAGGAATTAATTGGGAGAACTCGGGCTCCCCGAAGAGTTGCAATCTACACGAGACAAAGCAAAGCAAAATCAAATAGCAGCCAATAAGATCCAAATGAACTCCAAACAAACCCAAATAGCAAAGAACAGAACAAGATGAACTAAGAAAGGGCTCTCAGGAGGAGGTCCAAGAGGTTGAAGGGAGGTCCAATGAGTTGAGGGAAGTCATCAGGAGAGGGTGGTCTTTGCAAAAGACCAAAAAGGGGTAAAGACCAAGAGGGTGGTCTTTACAAAAAGAGAGGTTCTGAGAAGGTCCCGAGAGAGCAAAAGGAGGTCTCAGAGGAGGACCCAAGAGGGTCATCTTTGCAAAAAGACCAAGGGGGTCATCTTTGCGAAGAGACCTGCAAAGACTGGGAGGGTGGTCTTGGCCAAGGGAGGTCTTGAGGAGCTCAAGGGGACGCCGTGGGGAGGATGTCCCGAGGAGGTCAAGGAGGTCTTTCAGGAGGTCCTGAGAAGGTCGTCTTTGCAAAAAGACCAAGAAGGCCATCTTTGCAAAAAGAGACCCTCAGGAGCTCCAAAGGAGGAGATTCAACAAAGGCCACAATTATGCTGTGCGTGGTCGTAAGAGATATACGACTTCGCAACATAGTCGCACGGAACCAAGGAAGGAACACAGCACGGAGGTACTCACCAAGGCTGAGAGGAAGATAGAAGAGGAGAGGGAAGAGGTCGAGGGCTCGGCGACGATGGTTGAAGGTGACGCTGGTGCTCCGGCGAACTCCTTCGGTGGTGAAGTGGCGGCGCAAACTCTGGCGAACTCCTTGTCGACGAGGAGGCGACGTCCCTGCCTCAACGGACTCCTTGGCGAAGCTTCAAGCACTGAGCAAGATGGAAAAGAGTTGGAGAGCTAAGTGGCCAAAGGTGAGGAAAGGAGGGCTGCTCAGGCTATTTATAGCCAAGAGAGAAAGAGAGAGTGGTACTGAGAAACTCAGTGACTCCCAAGTCAAAGGCAGATGAGGGACAAGACAAGGCATGGCTGGAAAAAGGAGGAAAAGATGGGGCAGGTAAGGGAAAAGACAAGAAGGAAAACAAGGTACCACAGAAGTGACAGCATTCAATGCGCACAGACTTCTGTGGTGGGGAGAAGGAGGAAACAAGCTGAGCTGGCAGGTGGGACCAGTCAACTACACGGGTGAGGTGGTCGAACCAAAAGGGTGGTCATGACCAAGGGGAGGTTGTGACTAGCAAAGGTGGTCTCGACTGCAAGGGTGGTCTTTGCAAAAAGACCAGCAAGGGAGGTTATGACCACTTAGGTGGTCGTGACCAGAAAAGGGGGGGTGGTCTTTGCAAAAAGACCACAGGGAGGTCCCGATCAAAGGAGGTCACGGCTCCAAGGGGAGGTCGCGGCTAAAGGACAAAAAGAGGAGGTCGCGGCTAAAGGGGAGGTCACGGCTAAAGGACAAAAAGAGGAGGTCACGGCCTCAAAGGGAGGTCACCACGATCAAGATAGAGCAAAGGAGGTCTTAACGGTCGGGATGACCCTAAAGGAGATCCTGACGGTCAAGATGGAACCAAAGGGAGATCTCGACGGCCAGGATGACTCGAGAGAGGTCCTGACGGTCAAGATGGAATCAAGGGGAGATCCTGATGGTCAAGATGCACTCAAAGGAGATCCTGACGGTCAAGATGAGATCAAAGAAGGTCTCAAAAGGGATGGGACGTTCGGATCAGCCGAACGTGCCAACAAGATCAGGCCGTCCGTCTGGTCGGATGGTTTCAAGCGAAAGCGCGGTCCAGGTCCGGTCCATCAGATCCAAACGAAGGAGGTCTGACCATCGAGATCCAAACAAAGGGAGATGCAGGCGGAGGGTTTCAAGGAAGAGGATCAACGGAGGAGATCCATAGAAGATGGTCCAAAGGAGGTCTTGACGATCAGGATGAACTCAAAGGAGATCCCGACGGTCAAGAGGAGCTCAAGGAGGTCTCAACGGTCAAGATGAACTCAAAGGAGATCTTGATGGTTAAGACCAACACGGGGAGGTCTCAACGATCAAGATGAAGCTAAAGAGGATCTCGACAGTCAAGACCAACACAGGAAAGGTCTCAACGGTCAAGATGAAGCCAAAGGAGATCTCGACGGTCAAGACCGACACAGGAAAGGTCTCAACGGTCAAGATTTAAGCCAAAGGAGATCTCGACGATCAAGACCAACACAAGGAAGGTCTCAACAGTCAAGATGGAATCAAAGGAGATCTCGACGGTTAAGACCGACACAGGAAAGGTCTCAATGGTCAAGATTTAAGCTAAAGGAGATCTCGACGATCAAGACCAACACAGGAAAGGTCTCAACGGTCAAGATGGAATCAAAGGAGATCTCGACGGTCAAGACCAACATAGGGAAGGTCTCAACAGTCAAGATGGAACCAAAGGAGATCTCAACGGTCAAGACCAACACAGGGAGGTCTCAACAGTCAAGATGGAAGCTAAAGGAGATCTCGACGGTCAAGACTAACACAGGGAAGGTCTCAACGGTCAAGATGGAACCAAAGGAGATCTCAACGGTCAAGACCAACATGGGGAGGTCTCAACGGTCAAGATGGAAGCCAAAGGAGATCTCGACGGTCAAGACCAACACAAGGAAGGGCTCAACGGTCAAGATGGAACCAAAGGAGATCTCAACGGTCAAGACTAACACGGGGAGGTCTCAACGGTCAAGATTAAGATCAAAGGAGGTCTTGGCGGTCAGGATGAACCCGAGGAGGTCTTGGCGGTCAGGATGAACCCGAGGAGGTCCTGACGGCCAAGATGAAGGGCTAAGGAGGCCCTAACGGACCCGGGGAGGTCCAAAAGGACACAGGGAGGTTCAAAGGGATACAGGGAGATCCAATTGAACACAAGGAAGGTCCAATTGAACACAGAGAGGTTCATATGAATATAGGGAGGCCCAAATGAACACGGAGAGGATTCCAATGAACACAGGGAGGTCCAAAGGAACACAAAGGAGATTCAAGTGAAGAAGGAGGTTTGGACCGAAAGGAGGTCTAAACCACAGAGAGATCCAAACCAACAAAGAGGAGGTCTGAACCACAAAGAGATTCAAACCAACAAAGAGGTCTGGACTAAAGGAAATCCAAACAAAAGACACGAGGGAAGTTTAGATACAAGGGAGGTCTAGACAAACAGGAGGGTTCTAGACACAAAGAGACCTAGACTCAAGGAGATGGCCGAACAAGAAGGAGGTCTGGCCACAAAGGAAGTCTGGACACGAGGAGAGGTCCAAACTCAAGGAAGTCTGGACAGAAAGAGCTGGGCTAAGAGGAGAACAGAACTAACAGAGAAAGGGGGAGGCAGCTCTAGAGCTCGAACAACACCGAATAAACCAAGATTTAGGATTAGTTGAAGTTCGGTTTAGTCATTTTAAATACCCAAATTCTGAAAATCTCAGATTAAGCTTTTAGGACTACAACAAAACCAAATGGGTCTTTTTATTTTGAAAACTTTCAAAAAGCTCAGAAAAACCAGTGTGTTACATGGACGTTTCAAGTCCTCAAATTCAGCCAGGAGCAGTACACCGTGGTCTACGAGCAGGTTGGTTTTCCTTGGCTTGTGCACGCACGTAGACCCAAGTACGAGACTCATTGGATTGTCTCCAAGATCGAGGCGCACTCCTGCGTGCTCAGTAGTGTTTTGCCGAAGCATCGCAATCTAACATTCACCTTCATAGCCAATCTCATATACGGAGAGATAGTGAAGAAGAAGGACATGGAGGCCAAACACATCATGGTGGCTATCGAGCAGAAATTCAGTTACAAGATTAGCTACGCGAAGGCATGGTGTGCAAAGCAAAAGGCTTTGCAAAGGAGGCTCGGTTCTTTCAAGATGGCTTACGATAACCTTCCTTGTATGCTCCAGGTGCTGCAAGATAGGAACCCAGGCACATACATTGCTATGAAGGATAAGCTATCCAAAAGACCGCCAAGTTTCATAGTATTGCAGATAGCCTTCTTAGCCTTCGGTGCCTGCATCGATGCTTTTAGGCACATGTTGCCCATGATCTTAGTCGACAAGACGTTTTTAACTAGGAAATTATAAGGGCCAGATACTGACAGCAATTTTCTTTGATAGCAACAATCAGATTCTACCCTTGGCCATCACATTCGTCGAAAGTGAGAATTTCGACAGCTGGTCGTGGTTCCTTCGACATCTGAAGGAGGGAGTAGTTGGGGCACATCCTGATATATGCATAATCCATGATCACCACCTTGGGATGATAAAGGCCATTAGAAAACTTCAGCAAGACCCTGAGGAGCCGTTCCCTTGGCCAGACATGAGGAACAGATGGTGCATTTGCCATTTGGAGGCCAACTTCATCAAGCAGTTCCCGCAACAACCGTTGATGAAGATGTTCAAGAGGCTGGCTATGCAGAACCAGTAGCGTAAATTTGATGTGTTGTGGGAGATGTTGGAGGAGTACATTAGGAAGCATGTCGTCGAGAGGAACAAGCGCCCGCCCGTTCCTAGGGCGGCGCAACCCAAATGCCTCACACCACTGCCAAAGTTCGACCCTCCCCGTGTGACGCGGAGGACCTTGAGAAACATCAAGTGCTTCTCCCATTGGTATGAGGCTGAGCCATTAGAGAAGTGGTCCTTGCTGCACGACACAGATAGTGCAAGGTATGACATAATGACCACCAACCATGCGGAGGTGTACAACTGGGTTCTTAGGGCCTCTGTCCTAAGCCCCTCGTTGCCATCGTGTAAGGCGTTCTGCATAGTTCAATCAGCTATATCAGGGAAAGGCATACAAATGCAGCACTTCATGCGGCCAACCCACATACACCGTACTGCTTGAAGATTACAGCGTACATGCAGGCCAAGACCGAAAAGGGTCAGTCGCACACGGTCTTCGTGAAGGGCAATACGAAGCATCGTTTTGATGTGCTCCTTCGGGACAGAGTTGGATTTGGGACGGCTCGCTCTCTTGTTACTCACGAGGTGTGCCATAGAGATCATGTGAATGAACCTAGCTGCACATGCAACAAGCCAAAACTCCTTCACAAGTCATGCTCTCATATCCTCGGTGCATGCAGGACTATCAACATGGACCCATCGAACTTCATATCGAAGTACTTCATGAAGGAGAGGGTGCTGCAGGTGTGGTGCGGCGAGAGGCTTCAGGGTTGTGGCCAACTTCGCCACGTTGGATATGGCACAGAGGACTTGGATTCCGAATCTTGACCTATTGAAGGGTGGGAAGGGCCGTCGGCAAAGTCGTCGCATTAGGAACGATATGGATGAAGGGGAAGCTGGAGCGGCGGGTAGACGTTGTGACCGCTGTGTCTAGGAAGGCCACACTGTGAGAAGTTGCAAAGCGCCTGCCGACAAGTAGGAACATCGGCGGGAAGTGCAGCACCACTTCTTGTTGTGTGTGTAGTGGTACTAAGATTAGAAATGCTAACATGTTGTAACTTGTACTTCAGTTAGTACTTTGCTTGTTGTACGCATTGTGGAGTTAATTGTATCGTAATTGTAAACTTTAACTTCATTTGTAGTGTCAATCTGTCGTCGTTACCTATCTCTACAAAGCAGGATGTGACCTCGCTCTGCAAAGTAGGACGTGATCTCGCTCTACAAGGCAGGACGTGACCACCTCTGCAAAGCAGGACATGACTTCTCTCTGCAAAGTAGGACGTGACCACTCTCTATAAAGCAGGACGTGACCTCACTCTACAAAGCACAAAGAGATCACTCGATTGCCGCAAGCTTCCTCCTCGAAGGGCGCGGCTCACGGACACAAAACACATTCGTGCCTCATCGCAATGGAGCACCTACAGCTGCGTCCACTCTTGCTATAAATACAGCGCTACTCGGCCAGGAACTCCACACCAACAACACTACATAGATAACATGGACAAGGAGAAGGAATGGAAGCACATCTGTGAGCTTTTGAAGGACTGGGAGGCTCCATAGCATACTGCCGCTCGCCACAAGGTGTTTAGTCAGCAGCTTTACACACACCACCCACCTCGTCAACAGTCGCCTCTGGAGCTCCTCGATCTAAGAAGGCTGCCTCGAAGTACGCCTAACGATTCTGGGTCGAGCCGCGTCCCCCCCCTCCTATGCCCGCTAAATGCCCTCTCAAAGGGCCCTCGATGGGGGTGGCGCTACCCCTTTGCTGGTGTCGGGACGCCTGCAAGTGCGTCAAATCAACCAACGAGAGGACCATTGGGCAGCACTATTGGTGCTACCTAAACTTCTACGTAGACTACCCGACCGCAGGTTTGACATGCCGAGTCACAGGTAGTCGGTAATAAAATCGTATTTTAGTGCACACCACTATTTTGCTTCCCGTTATGCCATAACCATGTCTCTCTTCGCACCACAGTCTCCGTCGCGCTTATGCGACTTCAGCTAGTGGATCGATGACAAGATCCACCCCTACGACATGTGGATATTGCTGTCATAGAAAAGGTGGGTCAGGGAAGACTGTGAGGGCCGTGAAAGGTGCCTCGAAGAGCTGCAGACTAAGATGAGGGAGAAAAAGAGGCAGGAGAGGCTGCACGAGGGGGAGGAGCACGAGCATACCAAGCGACGCAAGACCGAGACGGCATGAAACAGGGCCATTCTTGGCGGCTAAAAGCTAAGGCGAGGAGGCTGGCCGTAGAAATTTGGGCATGCAGGGCTAATAGCCACGTTCCATGTAGTAGTTCAACCTTCTTCGTCCATATGTCCTATGTATTTCTAACTCACTAAAAGCATGCATGTACCGTTCTTGGTTCGTTAGCCTGCGTGTTATGTAACCCCATTGTCGGATCAACTATCGTGTTGTTATCGTTGCACTATTTCTCCAAAGTTCTTCACCATGTATGAATTCCCTAGCGCATCGCAATATCACTTACCTTTCTACTTATGAATCCTTGCTACCTCAAACGTCCTCACAAAATTCTTCAAAAATTTACCGCACTACAACAACATATAACGATCACAAAATGTTATTGCGAGTCTAACAGATTTCGTACCCTTGAGACTCTACGAAAATTACAAACGGGCCAACCAACCTTGTCACCACCCTTTTATTTCTAAAAAATTAACAACCTACAAACAAGATTTGCTAAATGTATTACCTACAAAAATTGCCATTTATCCCCCACAATTATTTCCATCAGATTAATAAAATATTATTATTATTATTTTAAATCACCCAACCGATGTGCGACTTGTCGATGTGTCGCTCAACCGTTGAGTGACTAGCACAATTCACTCAACCGCTGGGCGACTTGTACACTTGTCACTCAACCGTTGGACGACTTTTACAGTCGCCAAACGGTGGAGCGACAAATGATTATTTTATAAAATAAAAAAACGATGGTATATTACTGTATTTCGGAATAGAACATAGATTATTTTAAAAAAAATTCCTTGGCACCGTCTTTCCACTTAAGCTAAGCTCCACTTGGCGCCACCTCCCTTTTTTTGGTCACAGAAACACCCTTTTTTTTATCACTCAAGCACACTCTGGTTGGAAGACTTGGTTTGGCGCAAATTTTCAGATTTGATCACAGTTAACCACGGTACTAAATTAATCTTATGGCAAATTCTTTTATTATAAGGAGAAACATATATCATCTCCAGTTTACTTAACTACATGGAAGCCGGAAATACACGCCAAACACTACTACAGAAAAGTTCATCACAAAAGGTTCAGAAATATCACTACAGACGGTTTCTTAAATGTCTATCAGACAGTATTAGTCTTTTTGTAGTAGTGAAATCTTCATAACTAGCACTGATGCATGATCTTTTAGTTGAACTATTATTGGCTAGTTTCTTTGAATGTCTATCCGGCTCTTCATAAGTCCATATCTACCAGTACGTTCCCTGAACCAGTAATTAGCATTTCGGATTTATCTGGTGCACACGCATCCAAGTGTCTAATCGCAGCCGATTAGGTGCAGCTAACAGTGGACCGATGCACGCTCCCCGTCTCCCTCCCGGCCTGTCTACTATCACGACGCGCGTGGCCGTGACCATTCTTGCTTAATTTGGAGCTACGCGCGCGCGATTTTGGCACCACGCCTGCCGCCCGATGGATAAACGGCGGCCTCGCACGGCCGCATGCGTATGGCCAGGGCGAGCCCGCGGGTCGCGGGTCGCGCGTCGCGGCACAGTCCCCGCCCCCGGCTCGTCGTCCGCCTGATCGGCCGCGCGCGTTAGCTGCTGGTTCGACCGGTTCGCTTTTGGGCTCCGCAAAAGGCGTCGGAGAAGAGTGACGTGCGCTGGTCGCAAGAATCGGTCAACCAATTACCATACACTAGAAATTGAACTGCGCCAATGGCGCACATACAAAAGGTGACAGGGATGGCGAAGCCAACTTTTGTTTTGTTTTGTTTTTTTAGAGTAAATATCACTCTGAGCATAAAACGTCTATTGTTAGTTCAAAGCAAAAGGAATAGTGTGCTGGACTTTAAATATTTTCGGTAAAGTTCCGACGAAGACTGCAATAACAGGTTCTTTCTAGCCAACTGCTAGTATGGTGTGGGCATCAAAACGTGTCGCACATTCGCCCCACATATCTAAACGTATTTCACGTCCATGTAAAGTAAGTGAGCAATATTCCAGTAACTATGAAATTTCAGCCTCCAACACACTATGAAAGTCCAGCCTCAGCATTAATCTATTATACTTCAGCACCAACAGATCTAACTCTAGAGAGCGAAATGTAAAAACTCTGAGCAAACGAATCAGTCCAATATCAAGCAACTGCAATATGAAATAAAGCCTTGAATCCTAGATTTCCTTTATTAGTTTGCTTGAGAACCACAAAAAGCATACGAAACCACCATTACATTTCAGCTCAATTGAATATGAGACGATTAATGTCTAACCCAAGAAAGCAAAAGCCTTCAACACATCTACAATGTGAGAAATTACTAAATATATGTTTTTTTGGTGTGGATTTGGCAATAGACTCTGCTATATCCAAACACAACTCCATTTACACCTAAACCAGTACAAAGATGGACAAAGCATAAAAGGCAAGCATGGCGCACGCACGGTCATTCATAGACGTGAAAAGGTCATTTTTTATGCATCTGTTGTCATGTGCTAACACGGTTAGATTAGGGAGTCTGTTAAATTGTAACCAAGTAAAAGCTAGTATTTTTTCGTAAAGGTGGTGGTAACAACAGCAAAGATGCATAAGCGCTGAAGTATCTATACAACACAAGGGGTGGTTTTTCATAGCAAACATAACACATACTCTGTATACTGTGGCCGTACAAAATATGGCGTGAAGAGTTGATCAACATAGTGTTTGTACTGCTGTGTTGGCAAACGTGAGTAGTCTAAGTTAAGAGACAATATTTTCATAAGTACTTTGACGACCAGTAGCGTACGTACTAAAAGACACTAAGCATTAACTATATAAGCTAGATACTAATAAGCAGTTCGGTAGAACAAAATTCTGATTCATTGCCTACTAAGTAGTTGGTGTACCATCTGTTGCTGAAAGAACTTGTTTAGCAATGGTAGAATAGGTGTAAGGTGTGATGGGTAATATAGTAGTGCATATAAACTATATGTATTGTGTTCAATTGATGAACCATTGTACCTGACTCGCTGGCTGCTGTTTTGGGTAGAGTGCTGGTATCATTTTTTATCTGTTTTAGTGATTGGAGTTTTTTTAGCAGGTGCGTCCAGTGCAGTCTGACTATCGATGCTGATCTGCAGGCCAGTTTTGGCTAAATTGTTATGCTGCAAAAAATGGAAGAAAGCAATTGAACAAAAGTGTTATACATTTTGCGAGAGGGTTGATAAATTGGAATAACCTTTGAACTGGAAGAGGTTGTGCAACTTTCTTAGACTTTGTATTTTCAATAGATTATGATTCATAAGCTGTTTGTTCCTTGCGCAAAAGCTGCGAGCACAATGTTTAGGATGAAAGTGGGACAATGATGAATATGTGTATATAATATGGTATAGTAACTATATGAATGTGTTAAAAGCTAAACCAGGTATAAGGTACTGAAAAATAGATCTCTAAGGCGGCAGAGAATGTGTGTTTTTTATGTGCATTCATTTGTTTTTCTAATTTGTGCGAATGTGGGTGTGTGTTACTGTAGGTAGCGACAGTAGTATTGGAATATATTTCGTAAACTATATTGATTGACAAAAAGGAGGCATGTATAGCTATGTGTCTATATACATGGATGGCTTGAATAGCAGTTATAGAACTAAAGAGCCATTTACTATGGAAATATATGGATGAAGGAGTAGCACCGCTATAATTGAATGCACACTATCATTGTAAAAAAAAATGGCCAGGCCACCAAACAGCACACAATAGGGGAAACCAAAATGCACAATAATCCTTTGAACAAATCAATTAAATAATAGAAACTCTAGGGCAAAATGTTGCAATAACCAACAATTTAATACATAGTAGCTACCAAGTTTCAACTGATGCATGTAAAATTGCAAACGTTACATAAAAGAATGGATGCTGTCACATGAACCATCTATAAGCCAGGTGAAACTGGCCACTTGCAAACCATCTATTTGTATTTCATTTACCCATGGTTTAGATCCATTTGTCGGCACTCTGGAGAGTGGATTCAACATTGACACATGGTGCCAGAAGGGAAGCAATGGAGGATCTAACTTAGTACCAAATCGTACATGATAGGAAAACCGACGAACTGATAGAAAATAAAAAAATACATTCTGATAGAAGTATATTGCATTGGGGATAGGAGCAAAAAGTGCAACTAATCCACTGAAAATCAGAAGAGGCTGGAAAATGAGAAGAATGTGGGTGTGTGTTACTGTAGGTAGCGACAGTAGTTTTGGAATATATTTCATAAACTATATTGATTAACAAAAAGGAGGCATGTATAGCTATGTGTCTATATACATGGGTGGGTTGAATAGCAGTTATAGAATTAAAGAGTCATTTACTATGGAAATATATGGATGAAGGAGTAGCACCATTATAACTGAATGCACACTATCATTGTAAAAAGAGATGGCCAGGCCACCAAACAGCACACAATGGGGGAAACCAAAATGCACCATAATCCTCTGAACAGATCAATTAAACAATAGAAACTCTCGGGAAAAATGTTGCAATAACCAACAATTTAATACCTAGTAGCTACCAAGTTTCAACTGATGTATGTAAAATTGCAAACGTTACATAAAACAATGGATGCTGTCACATGAACCATTTATAAGCCAGGTGAAACTGGCCACTTGCAAACCATCTATTTGTATTTCATTTACCAATGGTTTAGATCCATTTTTCAACACTCTGGAGAGCGGATTCAATATTAACACATGGTGCCAGAAGGGAAGCAATGGATGATCTAACTTAGTACCAAATCGTACATGGTAGGAAAACCGACGAACTGATAGAAACTAAAAAATACATTCTGACAGAAGTATATTGGATTGGGGATAGGAGCAAAAAGTGCAACTAATCCACTGAAAATCAGAAGAGGCTAGAAAATGAGAAAAAAATGCAGTTTTCAAGCAGGTAAGTCAAACTGCATTTTTGTACTGTGACAGAAAATAATTATCAAGCAAGAAGTTCTAAAATACATATCTATAACACTTGAGTAATTGCATTACATTCCCTGGAATAGTATAGTTGACCGCAAATGTTTTCTTTTCATGTTTTGGATCACTAAATGGATGGCCTCTGGCTAGTTTTGAATGAAAAAAAATGACTCCGCTCATCATGTTGTTCAAAATATACTATTAACTTTTGAGCCTTTGAAATGATATAATATCCAAACCATATAATATATATTACCAAGCCCACGAAACATGATATTTGACATGTCCAGTCCAGAAATAAAGTTAGTATCACCCTAGTTACCAATAGCAAAATGTGCACACCATACTATAGCCAGACACATTGTAAAGCGATAAGACGATAGAATTATAGCACAAATTAGAAATATACTTTATCTCAGGTTTCTTTTCTTCCTCTTCATCCTCTGCCCCCTCCTTGTCCTTCTCGACCTCAGACTGCGGTGCATCATCGGGATTCTTCTCATCCTCCGACGCGGCAGCAGTCTCCTAAGTGTTAACAGTCTCCATAGTTTCTCTAATCAATCACAAACTCTATAATCTGGCTCATCGTCACAATGAAAGCAAAATGCACCAATCACAAAATAAAAACTTAAATGGTAAATCCTAATTGTGCAAGGCCTTCATCAGTCACAGTTCCCCAGTTGCCACAGCCAGCCCCCTCACGCTTCATCTCAGAGCCCCAGCCAGTGCCACTGTGGCGTTCATACGGTCGGCGTGGATGTACATAGTTGTCTCCAGTCTGCCCATCAGTATAGCCACCATGACAGCCACCTCCACGGTAAGGCTGGTGCGGCTCACGGCCCCTCTCTGGCTGCATAACAGAGAATAAAACTTCACAAGCGAAGGCACAATTGGAGAAACAAACAATGGAAGGCAGCACAATCGAAGATGGAAGAAAAAAATGCCAATGTACCTACATAGGATGAAGCTCGGCAGGCTCTGCACGCTGCCGGCACTACCACAAAGAAGTCAGCTTGGATCCGACCGGATCTAAGCCGTGACCGACGGATCCATCAGGAGAAGGCGGGGGAGCATCGGCGCGGGCAGGCGGCGATGGCTCGTGGGGAGGAGGACGCAGAGGGAGGGGAACGGTAGCACGGGGAGGAGGCGAAGGGGTGGCATTGGTGGTGGCGGGGAGGAGGAGATGGCTGAGAAGAGGCCAGAGGCAAGGCAGCGTGAAGCATGGCGGCCAGAGGCAAGGCAGCGTGAGGCATGGTGGCCAGAGGCGCGCGAGAGAGAGGAGGCGAAGAGGGTGGCAGCGGCGATTGTGGCGGGGAGGAGAAGACCGAGGGGCAGGAGGGAGGAAGAGGGAGGGTGCAGAAACGGCGAGGGAGGGAGGGCACGGAAGCGGCGGGCTAGGAAGCGGAGGCGCATGGGAGAGAGGAGGCGAAGAGGGTGGCGGCGGCGGTTGCGGTGGGAAGGAGAAGACCGAGGGGGCGGGAGGGAGGAAGAGGGAGGGCGTGGAAGTGGCGAGGGAGGGAGGGCGTGGAAGCGGTGGGCTAGGAAGCGGAGGCGGGCGGGAGAGAGGAGGCGAAGAGGGCGGCGGCGGCGGTTGCGATGGGGAGGAGAAGACTGAGGGCGCAAGAGGGAGGAAGAGGGAGGGCGCGGAAGCGGTGGGCTAGGAAGAGGGACGGGCCGGTGGCGCTTGCGGAAGAGGGAGAGGGAGGGGATAGGAATTGGATACGGACGCAGACGTGGGACACGGTCGACCACATATTCCCACGAAGTGCAGCGGGCGTGATCGTGTGGGCGCGGTTTGATCGGCAGGCGATCGAAGGGACGAAAATTTCCTAGCGATGTGGCCGCGCGGTCGGAGGCTAAGTCCTCTGGCTGTCAAATATGTAAATTAGACAATTGAGCACCGCAAAAGGCTTCGGAGAAAAGCGGCACCGTGACTGCGTGTGACGTGCGCTGGTCGCAAGAATCGATCAACCAATTACCATACATTAGACAATTGACAGAGATGAACAATGGAGAAACAATATAAATAACCTCTTTATTAATATATTATCTCTTTCTGAGTATAATGGGGTCTTATTTAAAGACTAAAACCCACTAGAGACATTTTCGGTATTACGTACATCAACCATTAAATCAGGATTTCTCAATACTCCCCCTTGAGCGAATATCACGTCATGCACATGTCTCATTAAAAACTACTCCAAAAAACCCAGTGGGGAAAAAGGAATCGGAGAAAAGAGTATATTACATCTGCGCAAGCTGTATTGCATCACTGCCTTGTTAAAAACTTCTATGTGAGAAATCTTCAGAAAAACTCACTAAGAGAAAAAGAGTGCAATCTCTCTACCATCTGGATTAATCTTTAGGATTAAAATAAAACTTTAGCACCTTAAGTGAATTATGATTCAGGGGATTCTCCTCCTGATCCCTACAACTCTTCAAGCCATTTCATTCCAATACCACGAATGTATTGTTGGAAACTGGATGTAGGGAAAGACTTAATGAATAAATTAGCCAGATTTTCACAAGATCTAGTTTGCAGGATCTTCAGCTCATCCTTCTTCTGGAGTTCACGAGGATATAAGAATTTGGGAGCAATATGCTTCGTGATATTACTTTTAACATAACTCATTTGCATTTGTGTAACACAAGCAACATTATTTTCATAGATAATTGTTCCGGTATCGACAGTGTTAATGCAACATGACTTCTGGATATAGCTAATCACACGTCTGAGCCAAACATATTCACTTGAGGCTTCATATAGTGCAATAATTTCTGAGTGGTTGGTACAAGTAGCTACCAAAGCCTACTTAAATGACCGCCAAGAGATGGCTGCACCACCATATAGAAATACAAACACAGTTTGAGATTTAGAACTATGGGGATGAGACAGATAGCCAGCATCCGTATATCCCACCATGGTCAAGTCTCGGTTCTTCTGGAAAAACAAACCAAGATCTTGTGTATCTTGGAGGTATTTGAGAAGAATCTTAATGCTAGCCCAATGCTTTATGGTTGGATCTGCACTGTGTCTAGCCAATAAGTTGACTGTGAATGTAATATCAAGTCTAGTGCAATTCGCAAGGTACATCAGTGCTCCTATGGCGCTTAAGTATGGAACTTCTGGTCCTAAAACTTTCTTGTTTTTCATCCTCGGTCTGAAAGGGTGTTTATCCACACACTACTACAGAAAAGGTCTTCACAAACGGTTCAAAAACGTCATCACAGATGGTTTCATGAGCCGTCTGAGTTTATGGGTCAATGATGACATGAGGTCATCACAGACGATTTCGAACCGTCTGTGATGCATACTATCATAGATGGTTATTAACTCGGAACCGTCTGTGATAACTGACTATCACAGATGGTTTATAGATAAAACCATCTGTGATAGCTTACGTATCACAAACGGTTGGTAGTTGGAACCGTCTATGATAGCCTCTTCTCTGCAAAATCCCCAAGCAATGGCTGCTTTTGCCTTTAAAACCGGCTTCGTGTATATATATATATATATATATATATATATATATATATATAGAGAGAGAGAGAGAGAGAGAGAGGTTTTATAGGCAAAAGTCGCCTTCGCTAGAGATTTTGTAGAGAAGAGATCAATAATAGAGACGAGGGGAGGTGGGCTCGGGGAGGAGGCGACCACTGTTTGGAAAACTCTCACAAGGATTGAGAATCTATGTTATCAAAAGAGAAACAAAACATGTTAGTGCATGGCTGTAAGAAATTGGAATATGAGTGGATCATGGATAATACTTGAATACAAGTCCAGTGAAACATATAAAATATGTTGAAACAAATAATTAAGACTCAGACAATTACAATCACATCTCTTTCAAGTATTGTAATACCGAGAGGCAAATTTCTCCATACTAAATAAGAAGACCACAAACTTATGTAGAAAGAACATGAATGGTAATAAGATAACAATATATGGTAAGTTGACGATATCATGTTAGGATGTAAAAAGAGTTTTCTTAATGGTTAGCTCTCTATCTATAAAGCAGATAAGAGCAGCAACCTGTAAAAACTCATCTCTATCCATGTAGAAGTTCGTTTACATTCATATGTGCAAATTATGTGCAAGGATTTTGATTCCATAGATTCATGAGCTTTGATTCCAAAATTATCCATATATAGTTCATCCTATTGTCCCTGGAGATTCATTTCATATATCATCAGTGAACACGACTAGTAACATTTGCAGTTTTCATGTCAAGCAGATAAGAGCAGCAACCTATAGAAACTCACCTCTATCCATGTAGAAGTTCGTTTACATTCATATGTGCAAACTATGTGCAAGGATTTTGATTCCATAGATTCATAAGCTTTGATTCGAAAATTATTCATATAAAGTTCATCCTATTGTCCCTAGAGATTCATTTCATATCTCATCAGTGAACACAACTAGTAACATTTGCGGTTTTCATGTCAAACAGATAAGAGCAGCAACCTGTAGAAACTCACCTCTATCTGTGTAGAAGTTCGTTTACATTCATATGTGCAAACTATGTGCAAGGATTTTGATTCTATAGATTCATAAGCTTTGATTCCAAAATTATTCATATACAGTTCATCCTATTGTCCCTGGAGATTCATTTCATATCTCATCAGTGAACATGACTAGTAACATTTGCGGTTTTCATGTCAAGCAGATAAGAGCAGCAACCTGTAGAAACTCACCTCTATCCATGTAGAAGTTCGTTTACATTCATATGTGCAAACTATGTGCAAGGATTTTGATTCCATAGATTCATAAGTTTTGATTCCAAAATTATTCATATACAGTTCATCCTATTGTCCCTGGAGATTCATTTCATATCTCATCAGTGAACATGACTAGTAACATTTGCGGTTTTTATATCAAGCAGATAAGAGCAGCAACCTGTAGAAACTCACATCTATCCATGTAGAAGTTCGTTTACATTCATATGTGCAAGGATTTTGATTCCATAGATTCATAAGTTTTGATTCCAAAATTATTCATATACAGTTCATCCTATTGTCCTTGGAGATTCATTTCATATCTCATCAGTGAACACAACTAGTAACATTTGCGGTTTTCTTGTTAAACAGATAAGAGCAGCAACTTGTAGAAACTCACCTCTATCCATGTAGAAGTTCGTTTACATTCATATGTGCAAACTATGTGTAAGGATTTTGATTCCATAGATTCATAAGCTTTGATTCCAAAATTATTCATATATAGTTCATCCTATTGTCCCTGGAGATTCATTTCATATCTCATCAAGGATTATAAATGGATGCTAGGAAATTGTAAAATCATGTTAGATGACTTAATTTTAGAGAATTCATACCACGAAAGATAGAAGGCAATCGGCAGCATCAATTCTGAAAAACCCAAACAACTCATGAAGGAATGGCAAGAGGCGGCGGCTTGGGCTCGGGGAGGAGGAGGCGGGCTTTGGGGAGGAGGCTTGCCAGGCTAGAGGAGGAAGCGGCAGCTCGTGCTCAGGGAGGAGGAGGTGAGCAGGGCTCGAGGAGGAGACGTTGTCGAGGAAGCCAGCGACGTCTCTCGGGGAGCACGCCAGTCTTGAGGGAGGAGGTGCACTGGGTTCGGGGAGGCAGCGGCTCAGGCTCACGGAGGAGGCGGTGGGCTCAGGGGAGGAGGCGAGCTAAGTAGCTCGAGGAGGAGGCAGCGCCAGGCTCAGGAAGATGTGGGAGCCCGAACCCTAGCGTGCCCGACGAAACTAATCGTTTGAGTGGGGGGGCATGGGCAAACCCTAGAGTCCAAATATAAATAGGGTTGGACATCACAGACGGTTCCAATATAGAACCATTTGTGATAAGTACCCATCACAGACGGTTCCAATATAGAACCGTCTGTGATATGGTTCCAATATAGAACCATTTTTTTACTGGCATGGGGCGTGGTGTTTTTGGTGTTCTCTGTGCACTTAACCACATGAGGTACCTATAATTCGCAATAAATAAGTAAGTTCTAGGGTAATAAATAGTAAAATTGAAGAGCAACGGCAATCACCGACCTCCTTGCCTTGGTCCTCGCCGTCATGCTCCGTGATCGCTGCGTATACGTATGATATATCAATGCCGTGATTGTAGAGCGATGGGATCGAGGGACGTATAGAGTGATGTCCGGATGATCATCTTCGATGGCGGGTTATCCTTTTTATAAAACAAGGAATAAATTCAATGCGTCAGACGAAGAGACACATCGGGGAGCCGAAGCGGCATTGATGCAAGCGAAGAGATGCATCGGCGACGACGGCGACGAAGATACTCATCGGGGAGCTGTAGTGGTATTATCACATATGGTGATAGTTAAAAACCATATGTGAAGTCTACAAATAGTTCATTTTTAGAACTGTCTGTGAAGTATACAATTATCACAGACGGTTCGTGTTCAAAACCGTCTGTGATACTTCATAGATGGTTTTTAATATGAACCGTCTGTGATATTACCTCTTCACAGATAGTATTTAGCTCAACCAGTAACACAGACGGTCTCTAACCAAAACCGTCTGTGATTGCATGTAATACAGATGATTTTGGTCAATCGTTTGTGATGAGGCGTCCAGTATTAGCCTTTTTGCAGTAGTGACATCTAGGAATCTTACTACCATAGGGTCTTCAAAGGATGAGATTTATCCATGTTAAATTTCTCCAATACCTTCTTGGTATAGGTAGACTGGTGTACTAGGATTCCTTCAGGGAAGTGCCCTAGCTACAGGCCTAAGCAATACTTGGTTTTACCCAAGTCTTTATCTCAAACTCCGTCACAAGGTAAGAACTTGCTTCATTTATGTCCTCTACGGTTCCGGTGGTATTCAGATCATTGACATAAACTGAGACGATACAAAATCCATTCTGAGACTTCTTTATAAATATGCAGGGACAATCATCATTATTTGAGTAACCCTTCTTTAGGAGAAAGCCACTCAGTCGGTTGTACCATATTCTTCCCGACTATTTCAATCCGTACAACGACCTCTGCAGTTTGACGCCATACATGTTGCGATTAGAATTATTAGGATCCGGAGTTTTGATTCATTTGGGGACTCTCATATAGATATTTGTTTCCAGTGACCCATATAAATATTCGGTCACTACATCCATCAACTGCATTGTTAAATTCATGCAAGCTGCCATTGATATTAAGTATCAGGACATGGTTCCACTTATCACAGGTGAGTAGGTTTCATCATAATCGATGTTGGTTCTCTACGTGAATCGTTGTGCTACAAACCTCGCTTTATATCTTACCACCTGATTGTTCTCATTTCTCTTTTGAATAAAAACCGATTTGGATCCTACAAGGAACACTTTACGAGGTGTTCGGGCAACAAGACCAAATGCTTTCCTTTTATTTAGTGAGTGCAATTCTGCCTCAATTCCTTCTTTCCATTTGACCCAATTTGAGCGCTTCTATCACTCTGCCATAGACTTTGGTTCTGGATCCAGTTCAAGACTTTCTTTTGGAGTCTTTCTTTTGTATGACTCTCCTAAGTCCACATAACTTGTGGAAATTTCTTCATTTATTTCTTCCAACTCCTCGTGATTGTCCACAACGGTGGAGTCTAGGTGTTTCGATCTCCCAGTATCAAATTGTGCGTGCAAATTTTTGCTGGGGGTTACCATCCTCAAGATGGATCACTGAATGGATTTTCTCAGCATCAGGTTGAGGTTCTTCAACTGTCTTATGGAGTTATTTGTCTTGTTCGATCCTTTGTTTCTGCGGACGTCTCTACAGAAATAAGTCCCGTGCGCCCGAAGGTCTCCCCCACTTATTTGCATGAGGGGTGTGAGTGGGTTCAGTATCCTCTTGGGGTACTTCCACTCTCTCATATGCATTTACTATAGGTATTTATGATTTTGTCACTCCCTTAAGATTAGTGAAGGCATCTGGCAGATTATTATCTATTTGTTGCAAATCTATTATTCTCCGAACTTTCAGTTCTGAGCCTTTGGTGCGTGGATCTAAGGACTAAATGCTGGTGACATTCCAATCTATTTCTTGGCATTCTCTAGAGTTCTACCTTCCTCCCCTCATGCCGGGAAATTGTCCTCATCAAAAACATAATCAGCGTACCGAGCCATGTGCAGATCCCCTGTCATCGGCTCTGGGTATTTAATAATTGACGGAGATTCAAAACCTACAAAGGTCCCCAACTTCCAGTGAGGGCCCACGTTTGTACGCTGTGGTTGTGAAATCAGCATGTATACAACATAACCGAATTTTCACAAATGGGAAATACTTGGTTCTTTTCCATGCACTAATTGGAAGGGGGAAACCAGATGATATGCAGTTGATCTAAGTTGGATTAATGCAGCAGCGTGCAGCACTGCGTGGCCCCAACACCTGGTGGCCAGCCTACAATTCTATAGGAGTAACCTAGCAATAAGTTTTATTCTTTTAATTAATTACTCTGCGAGGCCATTTTTAGTGTGGACATATGGTACTAAATGCTCTACTTTAATGCCCAGAGCCATACAATAATCATTAAATATTTTTGAGGTAAACTCGCCAGCATTATCAATCTGAATGTACTTAATCTGTTCATCTGGAAAATTGGTTCTTAATTTGATTATTTGGGCAATTAATTTTGCAAAAGCATGGTTCTATGTAGACAGCAGACAAACATGATACTATCTAGTAAAGGCATCTAACAGGACCATAAAATATCTAAAGGGGCCCGACAGGGGTTGGATAGGTCCACAAATATCACCAAGAATTTACTTCAGGAAAATAGGTGATTCATCTCTTAATTTCAGATAAGAGGGTTTAGTAATTGATTTTCCTTTGGCACAAGCAGGGCACATGAAATCTTCAGGTCTAGGAAAGTCTATTGTTTTTATGTTATGGCCAACAGAATTATTAATAACTTTTCGTGTCATACCCAAACTAGGATGACCTAGACAATCATGCCAGGTCTTAAAATTTTCTGAGTGTTTAACAATTATTTTTATCGCAACATAAACTTCAGGTTTTATATAAGTGTAGTACAACCCTGATGACAAAGAGGGGCGATTTTTGACTACTTGCTTCTAGCATCCATGAGACCTAGTCATGAGTAGGTATTCTGTATCATTCTCATTATCGGTTTCTATGTGAAATATGTTCAAACAAATGTCTTTAAAACTGAGGAGGGTACATTTAGATTTGGGATACAAAAGAGCATCCTCAACTATTATACATGTACCCATAGGGAGAACTATGACGGCCCTTCCAATGCTAACTATGAGAGCATCGCTTCCAGTGATGGTCATGATATTCCCAGTTTTCTTAGTTAATGTCTGGAAATATTTAGTTTCCCTAAAAATCAAATTAGTGGTGCAACTGTCTACCAGACAGATTTCCTCTTCTGACATTTGATCATACCAGGTTGTTCTATATTTAAAACATGATTTATAAACAAACAATTATTCAACAGGAAATATACACTACAAAAAAGGCTAATACTAGACGCTTCATCACAGACAGTTGACCAAAACCGTCTATATTACATGTAATCATAGATGGTTTTGTTTTATGATCGTATTCTTATCGGTCGCGCTTAAAACCGCTCAGGAAGAGGTGATATCACGCATTTATTCATTATGAAAACCATCTGTGAAGTATCATAAATGGTTCTTAACAATAACCGTCTGTGATATTTCAAAATATCACAGACGGTTTTCATAATGAATCGTCTATGATACAACATCATATCACAGATGGTTCCATTGTGGAACCGTCTGTGATATGAGACCATATTACGGACAGTTCCATTGTAGAACCGTCTTTGATAAGTATCACTGACGATTCCATAATAGAACTGGCTGTGATAAGTCTCTTTATTAGTAGGAGCCTGCTAGTGTTTGCGCTCTAACTCGTCACTCCCCAGCACCCTTGGTCTCATCCGTTCCCCTCCCCACCCGAGTGACCCCGTCGCCGACGCCGCCATTCTTCCCGTCGCCAATAGTTGTGACATCACGGTTCACTGCACAAGACACTCATAGATAAGAGTGTCTTGTGTAGTGTCACCGTTGTGCCACAACTACGGTGACGCTGCGTGCCTTCCCCTCTTCCTCCTCCCCCCGGTGTGCGTGACCCCGGCTACCTCACCGACCTCCCCAGGCTACCTCTAGCTCCACTGACCTCAACCTCGGCTACCTCACCACCGACACCGGCGATGTCAATTGAGGTAAGACAGATCTATTGGTTTATGCTGTTGTTATTCATGTGAACCGAGTTGCAATGTGGGCTACCTAGCTAGCTTGTCGGTTGATGGTGTAACACCCCAGCCCAACATGAGCATGGAATGCTACTAAAGTAACAAAGTAACAATTTAAAACCTAAGACATTATACTAAATTTCGGCAGAACCTCCTTTGTATAGTTAACATACCGGAGGTTCCAACAGATAACAGAAGAAATAAACAATAATCCAAACATCCAATCTAAAACGTAATCATAAAAAAACATCCATAAAACGCTAAAAAATTCTATTACAGAGCATCACAAGCATATGACATAATCAATAGTAATTCGCTAAGCAGTTTGCTCAATTATTAATTCATAATCTAAAAGCAATCGTTCATGAATGGTTCGTGATTGTGTGCAACAAATCTCAATTCTAGCCCCTCCCATGCATGATGTTCGCGCAAGTGGTACCTAAAAACATAAACAACAACAAGAGTGAGTCCAAGACTCATTGGTGATCTCCCAATAAAACCACCTCTTCTTCCACCCTGGCCACGACGACCAAGTAAACATCTGAATATACTCCCTCGACTTCCCATCGTGGAGCTTCAGACTACAGCCACCGACAATTCCGCCTAACCGAGTCATTCCGTAGTAATACCGGAACAACTCCAGATCAGCCGGGATCCCTGTGGAAGCCATGAAGGTACACAAATACTCCCAACATAGTGATAGAATTGGGAACGAGGTTCACCAATTCTACTTGGAAGTATTCAAGTACCAATTTAAGAAAAGGATGAGCAGGTAATCGGAGGCCGCACTCACAGAATGCTTGGAAGACGAGGATTTGCCCCATCTCCTGACGCCAATGTTTGCTCGCGCTTGATCCATCTCACGAATTCAGCCTTCGGGATCTTCTCGGAGTCGACCAAAGCTTGAATCTTGGCCGCGTCCATCTCCGATTCAGCCCACTAGGAAGCGGCTCTAGCCGTTCCTCCCGAAAGCTAAGAGATTGGATGTGGAAGGGTTGGAGAAGAAAGCTCGATTTAGTCGGCAGTGGAGAACTCGAAAGTTTTGAACAGCAAGAACAAATTGGGGGAAGGTAAAAGACCTTACCCTCACCCGCGGTGGAACTTCATAACCGCACGCCCAAAGTTGAAAAGACGTGGCTACCCAACAGTTGCCAACTCTTCAGGAACTGCTGTAGTAGACAACAGCAAGGGAGTCGATTGGCATTCTTAAAATTTGTCTGCTCGAGGAAATCAGGTCTATTTTTACACTTCAAGCGAAACTACCTTCTTGACCAAGTCTTTTTTGGTCAAAAGTAACAACGATTGGAAAGTTTCTACTTCCAACCACAGTACTGCGACCACTCGGGGACCGTTCGATCTTCTACGATCACCTTGTGAGCCGCAAGGTTATCCTACAACTTTCTTGATTAAGTAAATTTCTAGTCAAATGAAATACTAGTCGAAGAGTTTTTCCTTCGACCACCTTTTTCACGACCATCTACTGGTCGTAAGATCATCTACTGCTCCTTTCTCAAGCAAGCTATTTTTCGCTTAAGCTGGGGGGCTAGATGACGAGGATATAACAATCCTCATTTAATCATTTATCTATAATTCATATTATGAGGTAATAATGACGTCACATAACTCCTGAGTATACCCCTTAAATATTAATAAGGGAGAAGCTGGAGGTCGTAAGTTCTTCTACGACCACCCCGGTAGTCGTGGGTCTTCCTACGACTACCCCATGGTTGAAGTCCTTATACGACTATCCCATGATCGTAAACTCTACTACGATCAAGATGCGATCGTAAGCTTTCCTCGACCATCCTCGGTCGTAAGACCTTCTACGACCAGGCCCTAGTCGACAAAGCTCACAGACATGTGGGCCTAGTCGATAAAGGAATCTTCCGCACCGTATTCAAAATACGGGCAGTAAACTACGCCATTATTTCCTAAGATAATGGCACGATCTTCACTCCCTTTTATGATGATAATTGCCTGGCGACGCGGGAACGTTTTAACTCCTACAGTAACATCCAGTAACGGCGCCACGATCTGGATGATTAAGTGACCTTTTATTAGAGGTCCAACGGTGTATATTCTGGGGACGATATAAAAGGCAAGGATCATCAGAGCAATAGGGGGAGCCTGAATTCTGAGAAGCACAATACTCTAGTTTTCCGGCTTGATCTTGTAATCCAGTATACTCAATACATACACACAGGAGTAGGGTTATTATTCTCTCAGAAGAAGGCCCGAACCTGTATAAAATTCTCGTGTCTCCATCTCTGTGTGATTTTGAGCCTAGAGGAACCCCCCGAATCAAACAATCTTTACGTAAGTTCGGTTCTAAAACACCAACAGTTGGCACCGACCGTGGGGATCTTCGAGTCATCAGTTTTTCCCTCCGTCCTTCCAATTCGCATGCTCTCATGGCAGGAGAGTGGAACGAGGAGAACTGGTTTGACTTGGCCTATTATTCAGACATTGACATGGATGCTGGTTTCGACTACGAACCGAGTGAAGCATCCTCCGATGGTGATGTCGCCCCTGGAGATCTTTCTCCAGGAGACTTTGCCACCGATGGAGTTGAGGAGGGAACCAGCTTCCTCAGAGGGTAAGGGTCAATTCGACCTCAATGAGGACTGTCCTAAGGCAGACTAAGGGCATGGCGAGGGTTCGCTCTCCAAATGTCCAAGTCCACCTAAGACAGTCTGACCTGGCACGACAACTCTTGGAAGCCGTAATTCCGGGTCTTCATCAGCATCTGGTGATTCTTTCTCTCTGGCTAACCCAACCAAGGATGTGATCGAACATGCTCTTCCTGCGTGTCCGACCATCCCAACGCATGATTCACTTGCTGACGGAGATGGTTATAACCCGGAATTCCCCTTCCTGAAGGGGTTTGCTCCAAGTCGTCAGATGGTGTCATTCGACGACTCCTCAAGCGAGGAGGCCTCTAGCGCAAGTGGAGATCATCAACGGGAGGTCTTCGTCCTGCCCTCAGGTAGCAATAACTCTCTTGGAAACAGGGCTAAGGATGCTCCCCGAAGATCACACTCTACGACCGCTCGTGGCGATGACGAGGATGCCTCCAGCGACGAACAGAGTCAACACTCTGATGAACGCGCGGGAAATTCTCGAGATCATCACACTCCGCTAAAGCAAGGTCAAAGGTCAGGTATGGATGATTCTGAAACAGTCCGACGGAAACGAGTCGCAACTCAGAGAAAATTGCTTGGGCGCGCTCAATACTAATCGGAGGAAGCTCAGGAACTTCAGCACATCAACGACCTCCTCGAGAACTTGCCCGAGTGCCCGGCTATGACCTCTTCGCTGAAGAGATCGCACAAAGGCTACGGAATACAATGAACAAGCTCGAACGACCCCGCCGACATCATTTTGGAAGTCGTAGCAGTACGACTCTATTAGCTTCCAATCGTTCGAATAATTCACCGCATGGAGATCGCCGCAAGGTACATCGCTTGCCAATCCGGAAAAGAGTTACTTGAACGTCTGAAGAACATAAAACTCCTAGGAGAGGTGATCATTCACCGCTCCGACCCAAATATTACCCTCGTAGGATCGAGACTTACCATAAGTCAGATTCACCAATGGCTGGGTATCATCGAGTACGATCACCTGGTGATGTTAACCCCTCTTTTATGCAAAGAAGGCGTTACGCCGTAATTACCGGATGTCGGGAATTCTCGCCCGACATCCGAGCAGTTCACTGGTCGTCGCGGTTTCGACCAGGGAACATGGAGAAATTTGATGGGTCTCAAGATCCCATCGAATTCCTTCAGACCTACACAAACGCTGTCCGAGCAGCAGGAGAAAGAGAGCGCGTCATGGCGAATTACCTTCCAACTGTGCTCGAATGGTCTGCTTGATCATGGTTATTAAACCAACCAGTCGAGTTGATCTACTCGTGGCAACATCTCTGCGATCTATTGCTAGCCAATTTCTAGGGCACCTACCATCGCCCCGGAAAGGAAGACGACCTATATCGGATGCGACAAAACGACGATGAAACACTACGCTAATTCATCAGCGTTTGACCAGTTCGCATAATTCAAGTTTCGACTCATCTATTATCAGAGCCTTCAAGTAGGGAGTCCGTAGTAGAAGGATCACGGAGGGCATCGCTTTAAACCCTCCCGCCATCAGAGCCAACTCTTCGAGATGGTGATCGACGCCATCACGATGAAGCAATGAGTGGACCAAAATCATCGATCGAGATGACCAGCACCCTCAGGAGATGGGCGAAGGTAACAAAAAGAGGGATAAAAAGACCAAGAAATTCAAGTACAAGGCAAAGGGCCAAAAGCCTCAAGCCAATGCTTCTAAGGACGACTTGGCCGTAAGTGATAAGGAGCCACAAACTACCAAACAATACCCCAATCGAGGCAAAGGTAAGCGCCCCGAACGGAAGAACGACAAGCCTAGGTGGTGCCCTTTCCATAAAAAGGAAGGGCATGACCTCCGCAATTGCCGAGTTTTCCAACAAAAACTCGAAGGCTACTACAACGGCAAAGGGTCACTCCCTGCCCTCGAAGAAGTAGGGCAAGCCAGTGGTCGTACGCAGTCAGACGACAACAAGGACATGCTGTTTCAGGATCCCGAGGACACCATCGAGCACATCTTTGGGGGATCATCGGTGTATGAGTCAAGGCGACGGCTTAAGGCAGTCGAACGTGAGGTAAACTCCATTGACTCCCCTCTTGTCAATAAAGTACCAAAGTGGTCGGAAGTCACCATCTCTTTTGAGAAGGGTGACTGCCCGATCCCTTCGATTCGACCAGGTCGTTACCCGATCAGAAATGAA
Source organism: Phyllostachys edulis (assembly GCA_036346405.1). Classification (NCBI taxonomy): domain Eukaryota; kingdom Viridiplantae; phylum Streptophyta; class Magnoliopsida; order Poales; family Poaceae; genus Phyllostachys; species Phyllostachys edulis. The sequence continues at coordinate 97,158,314 of CM070546.1, forward strand.
CCCACCATCAACAACCGCCGAGTGAATCAAGTGTTGATTGATGGTGGTAGTTCGTTAAATATTTTGTTGACAAACACCCTGGATGAGATGCAAGTACCCAGGACCAAGGTAAGGCCAGTAAGATATTCATTTTATGGTATTATACCGGGATCTTCGGCCAAACCTATTGGTCAAGTTTCCCTTCCTATTACATTTGGTTCACCAATTAATTTCAGGACGGAGAAGATCTCCTTGGATGTGGTTGATTTTGATACGGCATATAATGCCATACTCGGATGACTAGCATTGGCAAAATTCTTAATGGCAACTCATTATGGGTATCAATGTCTTAAGATACCAGGTCCCAAAGGAGTAATCGCAATTCATTGTGATAAGAAGATGGCGCACACGCAGACTGCGATCCTCGAGATGGTATGTCGATACCACGGAAGAAAATGGCACCTTCAACAAGTACTCGAAGCCTAAAGTTACGCCAAGCCGAACGACCAAGTCAAAGAGGTTCCCCGATCGAGGAACCTTCAAAGATCGTTCAGACGGGATACTTCCGACCCCAAGTAGGAAGACGCCTCATCACTTTCCTCTAAGCAAACGCAGATGTTCGCGGGCAAGCATCCGACATGCCCGAGTCCCTGTGGAAGTGATTGAGCACAAAGCTAGCTTTACTACCGACAAAGTACCCAGAAACAAAAATTACGGAGATTTGTCCCTGATCGACGAGACGCTATAAGGTCAGAATTGGACAAGCTACTTAAAGCAAGCTTTATAAGAGAAGTCGACCACCCAGAGTGGTTGGCCAACCCTGTAATGGTTAGGAAGTCTAACGGCAAGTGGCGAATGTGCGTTGACTTCACTGATCTTAATAAAGCTTGTCCAAAAGATGATTTCCCTTTACCTCGTATCGATCAGTTGGTTGACTCTACTGCTGGTTGCGAAACATTAAGTTTTGTAGATGTATATTCTGACTACCATTAGATTAATATATGTCTAGAAGATGAAGAAAAGACCGCATTTATTACTCTATTTGGTATATTTTCCTATGTCAAAATGCCATTTGGTCTAAAAAATGCTGGCGCTTCTTTTTCAACGTTTGATGCAATCAACTTTTTCACCTCAGCTGGGCTGAAATTTGGAAGCCTATGTTGACGATATAGTCGTAAAAAGCATCAAACGGCTTGATCATGTTTCAGACTTGCAGGAGACATTCGACAACCTTAGAAAGCACCGCTTGAAACTCAATCCTGAGAAGTGTGTGTTTAGAGTCTCTTCGGGAAAGTTGCTTGGATTCCTGGTCTCTGTATGAGGGATTGAAGCAAATCCCAAAAAGATAAAAGCCATTGTCCAAATGCGCTCTCCAACCACGAAGAAAGAAATCCAAAAACTCACAGGGTGTATGGCGGCTTTAAATCGTTTCATAGCACGACTGGGAGAAAAAGGACTACCTTTCTTCAAACTTTTAAGGAAGCACGAGGGTTTCGAGTGGTCGAAAGAGGCAAACGCTGCCTTCGAGGATGTCAAGAGATATCTTACAAGTGCTCCTATTCTGGTTTCCCCGAAACCAGAAGAGATGCTCTTGATTTATCTAGCTGCCATGCCACAGCAAGGAGCGCAAGATTAGTCGAGAACGTGAACACGCTCAATGACCAAAGTACTACGAAGTGAAGTTTTGCACGCGGACTAAGGAGCGCACCCTCATGTCCAAAAGCTTTCTATGCCCTCCTCATGTCTTCGAGGAAATCACAGTATTATTTTCAGACGCACAAGATAATTGTGCCGTCGAAGTTTCCTTTGGGAGTAATCCTCCGTATTAGGGAAGCAATGGACGCATGTCTAAATGGTCAAGAGAACTTGGGGAGTTCGACCTCCATTTCATGTCCCGAACGGCCATTAAATCCCGATCTTGGCAGACTTTGTTGTCGAATGGACAAATCTGAACCTATTCAGATCCCCAAAGACGATACCCATGACAAGTGGATTTATGTACTTTGACGGGTCATTTACTTTAAATGGCTCGGGTCAGGTGGTCCTAGAATCTCCTAATCTGAGAGACCCTAAAGTATGCCATACAAATAAACTTTCGTGCCACTAACAACGTGGCAGAGTACGAAGGTTTACTAGCTTCAAGATACGAAGCCGCGAAGCTTCATGTTCGACGACTACTCATGAGAGGAGACTCTCAACTAGTCGTGAATTAAGTTGGAAAAGAGTACCAAAGGTTTCTAACCCGACCATGTCTCGGATTTATCGGAAGTTCAAAGCTTGAAAAATATTTTTTCGGTTTCGAGGTACAATTCATCCCTTGAAAGGATAATTTTCTTGCGCACTCAACTTGCTCGAATAGCTTCTTCCCGATCACCAAGACTAAAAGGAGTCTTCTTGGAGCAACTCCAGAAGCCGTCTCTAGTGGAAACACCAGAGACATCTCCTATTGAGACAGCCTCTCTAGAATACGAGGATACTTGGATAGATCCCATTTACAAGTATCTTCAGACGGGTTCCGTGTAGACGGGTTCCGTGCCCGATGACGATCTCGAAGTAGATCGTTTATCCTGAAAGGCCAAAATGTATACTTTGGTCGAAGGAGTCCTCTATAAAAGAGGTACTCAAGGGGTACTCATGCGATGTATACTGCAGAGAGAAGGACTAAACCTCCTTCATGACATACACGGGGGCATCTGTGGAACTCATGCTTCTTACAGAATGTTGGTTGGTAAAGCCTTTCGACAAGGATTTTACTAGCCAACAGCCCTCTATGATGCCAAAGAGATGGTTAAGAATGTGTACAATGCCGCTTCATAACAGTAAATACATCAACCAAATTGGCATTACGAACAATTCCTCTATCATGGCCTTTTGCACTGGGGTCTCGATATCCTAGGACCGCTCCCAAGGGCTCCAGGAGGTTTCGAGTTCCTTTTGTGGCTATTGATACGCTCACAAAATGGATCAAGCCAAACTCGGATCGATAACAACGAAGCCGCAAAAGCGGTTCATGATGAGAAGCGTGATTACTCGATTTGGAGTCCCCAAATGAATAATCACGCATAATGATAAACAATTTTGGGCTCAAAATTTCGTGAATTTTATGACGAGTTGGGTACTAAGCTCTGTTATGCCTTTGTCGCCTATCCCCAAAGCAATGGGGCAGTCGAACGAGCGAATGGCCAAATAATGCAGAGAATTAAAACTCGAGTCTTCGACCAGCTTGTTAAGCGCTCGGGGGCTTGGGTACAAGAATTACCCTCAGTATTATGGGCACTTCGCATGACCGCTAGTCGGGCAATAGGCGAAACACCTTTTTTCTTAGTCTTTGGTGCCGAAGCCATGCTTCCAGAACTAAAGATCAGGTCTACAAGGGTCGATAGTTTCAATGACTCAGCCCAAGAACAACTTCGAGCGGATGACATTAACCTGCTCAAAGAGAAGAGAAATCAGGCCTTAATCCGTTCAGCAGTATACCAACAAGCCCTACGCAAATACTACGATCGTAAGGTCCAACCTCGTAGCCTTCCTGTAGGTGACTTGGTATTGAGGAAGATTCAATCCCAGTCTAATCGGAACAAACTTTCTCCCAAGTGGGAAGGTCCTTACACAGTGGTCGAAGTTATGCATCCAGGCTCGATACGACTGGCAATGGAAGACGGCCGGGTTCTCTCTAATTCTTGGAATATCGACCAGTTATGCAAATTCTACGTGTAAACGACCAACTATTCAATAAAGCATCAGGTTCTTTCTATCTTTATTGTTTTACTTTGAGTAGCGCTTTGATAATTCTTTCAACCATAACCTAGTCGAAGGTCCGCCCTTGACCAGTTCCTAGTCGTGAGCTTCCTCACGACATCACACTGTCGAAGACATCCTACCACCGCACTCCAGCTCATCTTTACACTGGTCGAAAGGATGGTAACGCCACCTAGTCAAAGCCTTTCCTCTCTGCACGTGGTCTCGCCCACTAGAAGGAACTTCCTAGAGTTGACTCGTTCCTCCCTTTTTTACCAACACAAAGAGCTTGGGTTCAAAACATGGTCGAAATAATAACAAGCCAACTCGTAGTACCTTAGTTTATTTCTCCATTCATCTTTTTTGGAAAATAAACTAAGTAGAGTACACTTTCAAATTTGCTCAACTACTCTCGATAAACTCGGTTTGTTTTAACTGGTTGGAGGAAGTTGCAACACCTAGTCGAAGACTTTCCTCTCTGCACGTGGTCTTGCCCACTAGAAGGAACTTCCTAGCGTCGTTCTGTTTCTAACTCTTGCTACCATAGTGAACATATTAAGTGCATAGGAATAAGTTGGACAAATTTTATAAAGGAACTCCGTAAGTTTATCTAACTCAAGTTGACCGTTCTTGATTTGATTAATCTGATCGGAAATGGTAACATCACCTAGTCGAAGCCTTTCCTCTATGCATGTGGTCCTGCCCACTAGAAGGAACTTCCTAGTGTCGACCTGTTCCTACTCTTTCGACTAGTGCGAGATAATCGTGATCGAAAAACTACAAGTTAGCTAAATCGCTCTCTTTTTCAGAAAACCCATTTAGTATTATTTACTCGGTTTATCTAAATAAACCAAGCAAATAGTCGGGGGCTAGGATAAAGTTGTTAACTTGACTTCAATTCTTAGTATTGCTCTTTTTCCCATCCATTATCTTAAGAGTTGCTAACTACTTGACAAGATGATTTTTCAGGAAAAAGGAAGGATGATATATCAACATCAACAAAAAAAAACTTATATTTACAGAACTCCGGTACAAACTACTCTGGCGACAGGGGTTTTATTTCCATACCCCGCGTGACTAACTCGGCGATCGGATGCACTGACGCTATCAACTGCTCTGCTTCTGCTTCAGGACAGGTAAAGTCATCAATGACAGGCTGTAGACTCAGATTGGGATCATGAGATTTAAGTTTTGCTAAAACAAATCTTATTCCCTCCTGAGTCGCATCCTTTATCGAGTCGAATTGGTTAGTCCTCAGAGTAGTCACCAGCTCTTGCAAAGTCCCGACTTGTTCACCAATAGTACTCGAGTGGGCAGACAAGGTGTTGTCACGAGGAATAATCTCCTCAGCATGAAGCCCAACGAGTACATGGTTCAGAAGTGAAACGTTGTCTTGAAGATTAATCTTCAAAGCCTTCATTTCCTCCTGACTACAAGTCGAAGCCTCGTGAAGTCATTTTACTTGCACTACTTGCTCTGAAAAGAATAAGGCCAGTCAAATAAAACAATCTCGAGAAGAAAACACAACCTATTACAGGTAAAGATTTACTTACCAACAAGTTGAGAATCTAACTTCTTAACTTCTTCAAAGATGGGTTGCAAGTGTCCTTAAGGTAACGCCGCTCCCACATCTCAACTCGTTGGTCTTTCTCTCGAAAGGAAATAAAATTGAGAAAAAAGAAGAAGCGGTCGAAGCAGTCTTAAGTTCAAGACTTATCGCTTAGTTGTCCTCGCAACTTTCGATTTGCGAGTCCGCCTCTGCTTTTTTCGAGGTCTTCTTTCTCCTCCTTAGCTTTTTTCGCCTCGGCTTTCTCATAGTCGAGAGAATCGCTAGGGACTTCTCATTACTCTTAAGCCCGCAAAGGAAAAGGGTAGTTGTAAGTATAGAACCCGGTCGTAAGTTTCTTCTACGATCGCCTTAATCGTAAGTTCTTCTACGACAAAAACCATGGTCGTAAGTTCTTCTACGATCAGTACTTAGTCGTAAGATCTTCTACGACAAACTTTACAAGTACTGTGAAAGTGGTTGGAACATATAAAGACTACGAGAAGCGGTTACTTACAACCTCTCTGCCTGTTCGCAGAGTAGCGCTTTATCTTGTCGCAGTTGGACAAGTTGCCTGTGATATTCGGCAACAGTGACAATTTTTTCCAACGATTCTCGCATAGAGAAAGGCAAGAAGGAGCGAAAATACATACATGTAAAATGCCGCTTAGGATACTTACATTCATGGCGCATCGAAAGTAAGCGAAGATACCACCTTCGTGGGGTCCCTCAGTTCATCGATCTCATCAACTCGTTTCCACCATACCCTTTTGAGACGCTTGTCATCGAAAACATCCCCTCTGTTGGGAATGTCATTAGGGTGAGGAACGCGATCACGAGATGTAAACGCGCGGGAGCCCACAACAGTGGCAGGGGCGAAGAACCCTAAGGAGTGATCGAAGAGCTCGAACCCTTCTCCTCCTTCGGAGGTAACGGCATCGGTAGCTTGACCTTGGAGGCTAGGAGGATCATCCATAGCAACTTCCTTCCCGGAGCGCTGGATGGATGTTTCACCCCCATGGCTGAGTGTCTCCACCGCTACCATCTCCACACCTGGTTCTACGACCACTCCTATGGTCGTAGCCACTTCTGACCCTATGACCGCTCTGCTGGTCATAGCCACATTGGCTACAATGGCATCCTCCACCATTTGGACAGTGGTCGACCCTTCGATCACCACCGCTGTTGTTCCTTCGCCTGTCGAAGAAACTATAGTAGGTTCCTTAAAAAGAACATCCTTGATGATGAGGGGAGCCGCGCTAAGACCATGAAAAGGAAAGCACGATCAGGTGATAAAAAGCAAAAGGTAAATGCTGTCCTTACAATTTTGTCTCTTTTACATACCTCCGAGTCTTGGGACGAGATCTTAAGTTTGGAAACAACCTCCCTATGAGAGGTTTCTTCAACTTTTTCTCAACCACGTCTGGTTGAGACTTAAGTTGAGGATCAGCCACGACCACGTCTAGTCGTGGGTCTTGATCGAGCACCATCTCTTCTTGGGCCCCTTGGTTCTCAGGCGGTCGAGATTAGCCTCGACCACCTCAAGGGCAAGATCACCTCAACCACTGCACTCTTGGTGCAAAGCAGCCTCCTTCACAAAAGACATAAAACTCTTCCAGCTTCTCCTTCACAAGTCGCTTGATAAAACCAGGAGGCGTAAATGCGAAGGTTTTATTGTCATAATAGAAGGGTACTTTGGCCTTGGGGGCTTTAGGTTTGAACACTTCAGCTATTCCTGCCGCAATTGTTTCTTCTACAGAGATTATTTCAGTGGCAAGATTAGCTGAAGGTGTAGACGGAGTAGCGGAACTCGAGCTCGCACCGCCCTTATCAGCAACTTACGTGGGCTTTCTCTTCCTGGTCTGAGGAGCATCTGCTTGCTCAACAGCAGGACTCGAGCTCGAGCATCCCTTGTCTGCGACTTTAACGAGCCGACGCCTCTTGGAAGGGGGAGAAACAAGCTGCTCTACGGTAGCCACTCCAACGACCATCAGTTCGACTTCCTCATCGTCCCGACGGTTCTCCATGCCTACTCTCTGTAGAAGTCATAGATAAAGATATTATAAAGTGGTCGCAGGTTCTTCTACGATTATTACCATGTTGTAAGCTTGTTTACGATAATTCCCCGGTTGTAAGTTCTTCTACGACCAAAATCTGATCGTAAGTTTTTCTACGATCAGTACCCCGTCATAAGTTCTTCTATGGCCACAAAGTCCTAAAGATGAAATCAATTCTCGATTACCTTTAGGTGCTCCACCTTGTCTTTTGGAGACAAGACCGCCAAAATTGGAGGCGCCACGACATGGGCAGGGGGCTTCTCGCAGATAAGCATGACTCGGGCGTCAATCTCCTCTTGCGAGAGGTCTGCAGAAACAAGAGAACCTTAAATAAAGCCAATTCAACAGAAAGAAGGCTAAAGCTTAAGGTTTACTTACCCTCCGCATAGTCCCTCGTCGGGTCCGATGAACCCGAGTACCTCCACATCTGGTGAGCCCTCTTCTTCGGAGGACTGATGCGGCGCGTGATGAAATCCTTCACCATGTGCCATCCAGTAAGCCCCTATTCCTTTAAGTCTGCGATGGCTTGGATGAAGGGGGCAATCCGGCGAAGGTCCTTAGGAATCGCATCCCATGAAGGAACCTTCTCTGCCGGCTTTCCAATGAAGGAGAGGCTGTCCTCATTGGTGATCTCCCAATAGAACCACTGTTCTTCCACCACGCCATGACGACGGTAAACATCTCGAATATACTCCCTTGACTTCTGTCGTGGAGCTTCAGACTACAGCCACCGACAATTCCGCCTAACCGAGTCATTCCGTAGTAATACCGGAACAACTCCAGGTCAGCCGAGATCCCTAGGTAGGCTTCGCAAAGGTACACGAATACTCCCAACATAGTGATAGAATTGGGAATGAGGTTCACCAATTCTACTTGGAAGTATTCAAGTACCAATGTAAGAAAAAGATGAGCAGGTAATTGGAGGCCGCACTCATAGAATGCTTGGAAGACGAGGATTTGCCCCATCTCCCCCGACGGCCAATGCTGCCTGGCAGCTTCGATCCATCTCACGAATTCAGCCTTCGGGATCTTCTCGGAGTCGACCAAAGCTTGAATCTTGGCTGCGTCCATCTCCGATTCAGCCCACTAGGAAGCGGCTCCGGCCATTCCTCCCGAAAGCTAAGAGATTGGATGTGGAAGGGTTGGAGAAGAAAGCTCGATTTGGTCGGCGACGGAGAACTCAAAAGTTTTGAACAGCAAGAACAAATTGGGGGAAGGTAAAAGATCTTACCCTCACCCGCAGTGGAACTTTATAACCGCACGCCCGAAGATGAAAAGACGTGGCTACCCAACGGTTGCCAACTCTTCGGGAACTGCTGCAGCAGACAACGACAAGGGAGTCGATTGGCATTATTAAAGTTTGTCTGCTCGAGGAAATCAGGTCTGTTTTTACACCTCAAGCGAAATTACCTTCTTGACCAAGTCTTTTCTGGTCAAAAGTAAAAACGATTGGAAAGTTTCTACTTCCAACCACATTACTGCGACCACTCGGGGACCGTTAGATCTTCTACGATCACCTTATGAGCCGCAAAGTTATCCTACAACTTTCTTGACTAAGTAAATTTCTAGTCAAATGAAACACTAGTCGAAGAGTTTTTCCTTCGACCACCTTTTCCACGACCATCTACTGGTCGTAAGATCATCTACTGCTCCTTTCTCAAGCAAGCTATTTTTCGCTTAAGCTGAGGGGCTAGATGACGAGGATATAACAATCCTCATTTAATCATTTATCCATAATTCATATTATGAGGTAATAATGACGTCACATAACTCCTGAGTATACCCCTTAAATATTAATAAGGGAGAAGCTGGAGGTCGTAAGTTCTTCTATAACCACCCTGTAGTCGTGGGTCTTCCTACGACTACCCCATAGTCGTAAGTCTTTATACGACTATCCCATGATCGTAAGCTCTACTACGATTAGTATGCAGTCGTAAGCTTTCCTACGACCATCCCCTGGTCATAAGACCTTCTACGACCAGGCCCTAGTCGACAAAGCTCACAGACATGTGGGCCTAGTCGATAAAGGAATCTTCCGCACCTTATTCAAAATACGGGCAGTAAACTACGCCATTATTTCCTAAGATAATGGCACGATCTTAACTCCCTTTTATGATGATAATTGCCTGGCGACGCGGGAACGTTTTAAGTCCTGCAATAACCTCTAGTAACAGCGCCACGATCTGGATGATTAAGTGACCTTTTATTAGAGGTCCAACGGTGTACATCCTGGGGACGATATAAAAGGCAAGGATTATCAGAGCAATAAGGGGAGCCCAAATTCTGAGAAGCACAATACTCTAGTTTTCTGGCTTGATCTTGTAATCCAGTATACTCAATACATACACACAGGAGTAGAGTTGTTATTCTCCCGGAGAAGGCCTGAACTTGTATAAAATTCCCGTGTCTCCATCTCTGTGTGATTTTGAGCCTAGAGGAACCCTCGAATCAAACAATCTTTACGTAAGTTCGGTTCTAAAACACCGACACCTATGAACATATGATCAAACACATATGCCCTCACACCACCTGTGTTCCATTTCAATAAAATCTTCCCCCTACTTGACCAAACCGGCCCCAATCCAACATGTGGAAGTATGCATGGTACTTGAATTGACAGCCCAAAGTTCGGTGCTTAATGATCCGGACAAGACTACCACATACCCATTCTCGTGCACGAAGCACCCTCACTATCAAGCACTTGTCCAGATCTAAATCATGTTTTAATATACAAATTTTATACTCAAAAATTAATGTTCATAAATCTGAACAAAATCATAAAGATAAGAATGTTCAGTGTTTCTTAAGATTGATAGGCTAACCCCATCAATCGATCTACTGTATCTATAGACCTGCATGGCTAAGCATTCACATAAATAATAAATATATTAACACATGATCCCTAACTTAAGCATAGGTGCATGGAGTAATTAAGGGAAAACCACAATGATCAGGATATAGCTAATTAGTCTCACAAATTATTGATATACAAAAATAGCATGTAGGCAATTATTATTGCATTTCAAAATACTAAATTACCAAAACTAGGATCAAAATGATGCAAGAGGATGCTTGCCTTGATAGAAGTCCACTTGTTCACTCTCGGAGATGTAATTGTTCACTTCGCACAATTCGGAATCTAGAGAGAAAATATGATAACGAATAAACACCGATAAAATCGACAAATCCAAAATGCTCAACAATGCATGAGATTTATATACTAGTGAGATTATGATTCTAGATGCATTTAGGTATAGATTTTAGTTTAATTGGAGTTCAAATAAATTTCTTATGGACTTTTGAAATTACTTCAATTTCTAGTGTAACCATAACGATGGACGATACCTAGAGCCTAGATGATGTTGTTTTCCTTAACAGGACACCTAGTACTCACAAGCACTCTCTCCAGGCATTCTATGTATACATCCACGATGATCATACCGTCAAAATCAATCCTCTTATATGCTCTCCTCTCAAATAGCTTTCTAATTTCTAAACAAGTATTTTAAGAGGAAATACTTTATTTCATAATCTTACTAACTATTATGACAACTATTCACTTATAAATGAAAAGACAGAAGTTTATTGAATTTTTAACTTAACTAAGTTTGTGTGGATCTTTACTACTACTACTTACACTTCACTAAAAGAAGTTGGCTACCTGCTATTGGATTAAGGTCCAAGCATACTGGGACAAGAACCCTCCTAAATGCTAGCATTTGAGAAATATTAGTAGTCAATTGTCACTACAAAGCATTCGCAGATCATCTTCTTTAATTAACATCTTACAACTGAAAATTGTTTCCTGAAATGGTTTGTTACTAACTAAACTTCTGCTACAATTCAACTTCAAAAGTTTTAATACACTTGAGTGATTAAAACAACAGCCCTAATTCTTATAAGCATAAGAAAGGTTTGTTTTATAAGAGGGTTCCAAGGACACTTCAACTTTTCTCTAATCCCTTCTCTGTTTAACTACTAACAACAGGATACCTTTCTTAACTAAAAACCTATTAACTAACTTCCTACAATTTCCCTTTCAAAACTACCAAACCAAAAGAGTGACCTAATTGTCATACACAACATTTGTTAGCACTAATAAATTGGTTTTGAACAGAAAAGTTCCACTGACAATCGAATCAAAACACTGCTAACTACTAGAATTGGTCAGGTTACTAGCCTTCTGACAAATTCTGAATTTCTTTAGACTACTATCTAAACATCCTACAATAGCAAGATTTCTCGGAACTAGAACGTTATGAACTAATCTCCCTTCAAAACTTAAATATCAATTTGTTTACTCATGTTGCTTAACTTAATTTGCAATCCTAATGTTTAATAGCAGTACTTGGTTGGCTTTACACAAGTTTCATTCTTAGCTACAGGGAGTAATACACAGAGGCAAAAGAGGACAGAATAGGGGAGTTCAAGGTGGCTCGGTTCAAGGCTTGTCGCCGACGGTTGGGCGGAGAGTGGTAGCGAACCCAAAATGGGTTGCAGTGAGAGGAAGCCAGGTGGTGGTTTTGGGGCTTGGCTTAAGACTGTGTGGCAGGCCAAGACGAGCGGTGACCAGCCATGGAGGAGAAGCAAGGCGGCGGTGCTCGGGTGCATTAGTAGATGATTTAGAGGAAGCATGGGTACCGGTGGGTTACCTAGAACACGCCGGAGGGGTCGGCGATGGCGGAGAGTGGCTGGAGCGGGTTGGCGACGGCGAGCCAGGGCGGCGCGGGTGCTCCAACGGTAGCGGTGACCTGGGGAAGAAGAGAGAGCAAGTGAGCGGTTGGGGGAGGTAGAGGGAAGCCAGATGATGCTCACGGAGGAAGTAATTGGAGAGGGGGTGCCCGAGGGAGAAACGGCGACGGTGGAGGTGCATTCGGCTGGAGTCAGGGAAGAGGGCTCGACGCGGTGCTCCAGTGGCACAACTCTCGAATTGGTGGAGGGGAAATGCATGTGGAGTCTTCAGACGCGGCGTGTGCGATGGTCAGGCCGAGCTCACCGGAGGGTCAGAGCAACTGACGACGGCCTTGATTGGCTTGTGCTTCTTCGGGTCTCCATTGGTGAAAATGAGAGGGGAGGGAGAGGAAATGGCCAAGGAGGGAGATAAGGGGCTGCAGCGCTATCTCTTATAGACGAATGGTGGAGAGCGCGATGCTGGCCGGTGGCATGGGCAGAGGAAATGGCGGTGGCGAGTTGGCGCGCATGCAGGGCAGTCATGGCAAGGCAAGCGGCACCGTGAGGGAGAAGGGGCTGGCGACAGGGGCCCGCAGGTAGGGATGAAAACGGATCGGATAGTTTCCGACAGATCCGAAAGGAAACGGATTCGGATTATGTCGGATCAGATTTTTCTCGGATAATTTTCGGATCGAAAACGAATTTGGATTTTTTTTTTGTCGGAAACGGAAACGAATACGGTAGGCATGCTATCCGGCGGATATGGATATGAATACGGATTATCCGGATAAGATGATGTCCAGATATCCGAATTTTGGCCCAAAAAAGAAAATGAGATTTTAAATGATTTCCGAATTTCAGAAAATGCAACAAATCAAATAGCCTTTTAGAAAATAGCAAATAGAGTTAAAAAATTCTAAAAACAATCACAGAAATTCCTTGAATTATTTTGAACTTAATAAAATTAATTCCAACTTAAAGTTAGTTTTTATTTTTGCACATAAATTATTTTTAATTTCAAAAAAGGAAAAACCTTTTAAAATCCGAAAATTCAAGAAATTAATTAAAATTCCTTTTCACTTTAAATTCAATAAAATCCCAGAAAACTCAATAAATTTTATTTTGACATTAAAAACAAGGAAATAAAATAATTGACTTTATTTTATTATTTTTCTTTTTAGCCAAGAAAACTTTTAAATCTCATAAAATCCAATAAAATAATAACTTTATTAAATTTATTTTTGTAACATACTTTGGGATATTACGGTCATTTCTTGATAGATTAACCATTCAAATTTGATCAATGTTAGTGTGAACTAAGTTTTATATATATGTGTGATGAACTAAGTGTGAATGCGTGATGACTTGTGACTTTGTGAGTTATGACTTATGAGCTAAATATGGTAAACTAAGTGTAATATTTGTGATGAACTAGTAATGCAACTTGCTAGTGCCAATATTATGTGTGGTTATTGAAAATATGAACAATTCATGAATGTTTGTATCAAATAAACTAATTATATGTTTTCGTTAATTTATGGCATACAATTTAAGGGGTTTTCATGTTCCGAAAAATATCCGCGACCATATTCGTTTTGATTCGTATTCACTCCGTATTCGTATTCGATATTATTCGTATCCGGAAAAAAATAAAAACAAATATGGCAAAGCCATTATCCATCCGTATCCGATCCATTTTCACCCCTACCCGCAGGGCAGTGGCGGTGAGGTAAGGTGGTGCGATGCGACCGGGCCAGGTCAGTTTGGGTCTGGTCGGAGTTGGATCCGGTCGAACCTGAGTTAGAACTAGGTTTTGAGTTTGACCAAAATATATCGAATTTGACCGAGCATTTTAACATAGCAAACAAATTTATACAAATTTAAAATTTTTCATAGAGGTTCCTAGGACGACATAGAACCCATATAAATTTTATAAAACTATTGTTCATGATTTATTTACTTATTTAAAATTCATTTAAAGTAGATGTTTATGAATTAAGTTTGAATTTTTCTCAAGGATAAATTAAATTCTAAAAATTTGAAAAAATCATATTTAATTAAGATAATTATTCTAGTATTTAAATAAATTGTTTTCTAGAGATCTTCATGAGCATTTATTTTAAGTTTCTTTTGTGGCTTTAGTTTGAGTTAGACGTTTACATTGGATTTAAATGTTTTTCAAATGCATAATTTATGCACATGTTCCAGAAATAACATAAAGTGCTTATGAGATGCATCTAAATCCCATTTAATAAAAATGGAGCTATGACAGGCTTATTTTCGCGTATAGATTTCGATGACTCGGGGGAATTTGAATTAGAAGAAGTAGAGTCCTTCGAGCAAGGCAAGTTATACATTTGACCATGTTGATCCTATTATTTTAAATTATTTAAACTCTATTTTTAATTATTATTGCATGCGTATTTCTATTCAAGATCTTTTAATTCCTGTTTTGAATTCCTAGTTAATCTATTTCCTTTATATGGCCAGTGTTGATGTTTGAATTATCATTCCCTTATCACTATAGTCAAAATTAAATAAAATTTAAAAGATTATATGCCTAGACAATGCTTAGACCAAAATCTTGAATTTGGGGGATTTAGACAAATTATTCAAATTGGATTTAAATTAAGTCTATGGTATTGTTTTACCATATAATGTTTAGAAAATGCTTTTACTTGTGAAATAAAATAAAATAGTTTAGACTTGGGTATAATGGATGTTGGTATGGTGCAAGTCGATGCACATGATCGATTCATTTCTATGATCGAGTCTAGGGTTGTGAGATGTTGCCCAAGTCAGTTAAGGACCGGTCTTCGAGCATATTTTGCTACGCCCCACCGTACCACCACATGTCTGGAATGGGATAGATTAGGTTTATTAATTTGTGATACCTTATTGTTTTTTTGTGCCATGTTGTATAATTTGTGATACCTTATTGTTATTTGTGCCATGTTGTTGTGTGGGTGTTGGTTAGACAGTAGTCCCACTTGGCGCAAGAGGGAGCTCCCAGAGGGCGGTTAACCCAATGGAAGCGAAACCTTAGCGGGCATAAAAACTTTGAGGTAGAACATTGTAAAAGCCTCATGATAATCACTTAGTTGCACGCCTTCGGAAGCGTGTCATGTCTGACATTATAAGATGATTATCACTTGTGGGTAAAGCTGTACACACTCTGCAAAGTAGAAACTATTCGAATAGTCATGTCTACGGTCATGGGCATGCTGAGCAAAGCCACTCAAGTTAGAATTTGGTTTTGATTTTAAAAGGGTTTTTAGGATGGTTAATCTTTGTGGTAAAATTGGGCGGTTAGCCTTGTGATAGGAGGGTATCCTTCACCATTCATTTCTATAGGTTATCCACTATAAAACTGTCAACTTAAAATCTGTTTTTTGTTATAAATTAAAAATTGTCTTGAACTTAGTATGGGTATTTAAATTTGAAAATGCTGCTTTATACAAAAAAAAACCATATTAGCCTTATTTGATTACACTTGTATGCATTATATTCTGTTACTATGTGTAACTTGCGAGCACTAAAGTTGTGCTCACTCTTGCTGAATAATATTTATTCAAGTGAAGAATTTTACCAAGACGGTGAGGATCAGGACGAATAGGCTACGCCCCTAGAAGATTGCCTGTGGCGAATCGTGTGGCATACTTATTTATTTTGCTTCTGCTATTTCTTTATTTGGCCTTGTGCCCAATTTTGTAATAAACTCTGATTATCGTTTAATAAATATGTGATATGATTTTGCTATCACTTTTGTTTAATTATGTACACTAGCTATTCCAGGACTAGTGTGTGAAATACAGAGAATCCGGGATCCTTCGTTCCCGAGTTCAACATTAATTCATAGCAAGCTAGAGATTGAAAGATGAAATTCCGGCAACATACTGATTCGACCGTGTAGAGTGATTCGTGCTGATAACGTGTTGAAGAACGTAGTAGTCGCAATAATTCAATCAACCAATCACTATACAATAGATAATTGACAGAGAGATGAATAATGGAGACACAATATAGAGAACCTCTTTATTAATAGATTGATCTCTTTTCGAGAACAATAAAATCATATTTAAAGACTAAAACTCACCAGAGACAATTTTGGTATTACGTCCATCAGCCTTTGAATCAAGGTTTCTCAACAGTTTGGTCTCGGACCCAGTATCCCTGATTCGCTGATTGGTTTGTGTGGATGGATGGTTAATTCGGACTTCGGAGTGATTACTAGCTCGCCCGTGTAGACCGGGTAAGCTAGCGAGGTCGCACTCGAACTGGTGGTTTCTATGCGAGTTTAATTTGCCAAATTTATGTGAATGAATCGTAAATGCATAGTCGGTCTAAACAAAAGCTAGTCGGTCAGCTTGAGCAAACCAAACATGTAAATTAAGGTATGTGGCTTCTGACGCACGTACTGCGGTCACTGTTCGTCGATAACGACGCCACACAGACACAGGTCCCGCTTAGGAACAGGCAGGCTTCCATAGTTGCATGTGCATACTGCTCATACTGAACGGCACGGTTTTCACGTATAGCAATAACAGGCAAGGATCCATTAGCGGGTGGCTGCTGGATGCATTCACTGCCCCTGTTAACCACAAGCCGCTTAACCATCAGGCATCATCATATGACATCATCCAGGTCCCTCTCCCTCCCACAGGCTGGACCGCCCCCGGAAAACACCTGCCTAGGGGTGCAACTGCAAGTGGGTGGCTCTGTACGCTATGTCACTAGCATGTTCCACAAAAATAACTCACTAAACTGTTCACAATGACCACCAAGCCAGTAGAATTTTAAACGGTATGCCAGCACTGTCTGCTTGGTGCACCGCATTTTACGTGTCTGTCACACACTCGCTGGTCGTCGGCTAGCGCTGTGGGTTCTTCGCTGTCGCCCCCATCGACCCATTGTCATCGTCCGCGCTCACGTGCGGCCATCTCCTCGGCCGTCAGCCCGTCGCCCCGTGGATGGCGTTGCCTCTTATTCGTGAGAAATCGAGCAGTTGGCGCTAGTTCTTTGGTTCACCTGAAACTCTTTTCCATGCATGTGTTTCAATATCAAATCTGTGGTTAGTTTCTTGATTTTGTTAGCATCTCTCGGATCCCCACCAATTGATCGATCATTTCATTTGTTCTTGTTCTGTTGTGCGAGTCATCTCTCCCTACTCCCTACGCAAATCTAGTTTCCTTACTCAATTAAGGATTGTAGAATTAAAGAGGCAAGGATTAAAGAGAAAATTTGCAATACTCGATACACAGTACTTAACTGATGTTTAAGTTCAACATTCGAGATAGAAAGCATAGCATGGCGCGAATCATTTGCCTACTGTTGTCTGGTCAATAGGGTAGATGTCGGTTGGAGATCTTGGGTTCTTGTGTGCTGTGATTTATTTTTGATGCAAGACATCTAGCGGTAGAGTAGTCTTGAGACAGTAGCCTTGGTTTTGATAAAGAGTCCATTCTTTTTTTTTTCTAATCTTCTTGGCACGATCGAGGTTCTGTGCCGATACAGGTATTGTCTACGGAGACTTAGAGCGTGTTTGGATTCGTATCCGGACGCCTGTTGCCTGGGCTTGCTCGCTCCTGGTTGCTGCCGATGCTCGCTCGTTTGGCTGCCTGGCTCCCAGGCGTAGGAAATAAGCGTCTGGGAGCCAGCTGCCTGGGAGCTAGTTGCCTGGGTTTGATCTACGTTGATTGTTTGATCCAACGATCTATTTTTTATTTACCAATTCCAGACACATACTTCCAACCAAACAACTCATCTTCGGTTTTTTGGTGAAAAGCAACCATCTTTCAAATTCCGCGCTACATCCAGACACCACTTTTTTCCAGTCATAAAGTCCAGGGCACCCACCAAACATGCCCTTATGGCATGTTTGGATTGATACCTGACACCATTTTGCCTGGCAAGCCACCTTCCTAGATGCTGCCTGTAACGCGTTTGGTTGGAAGCCTGGAGCTGCCATCTTCTTCCTAGCCTGGATGTCTTCCCAGGCAAGTTCAGCCTTCCCAAGCCACCAAAACGAACGCCTGGACCTTTATTGTTGCTGCCTGGAGCAATAAATGGAGCAATAAATGCTAGCTAATTGAGATTAAGTTAGTTAATGAACCGTTTTACGTCTTTTCATTCTCAAGACGTTATTTTTAAATTTTATATTTTCTACAGGCCCAAGTTTTCAACCAAACACCACATCTTAGGCTTGCCTAGTCAGGCAAAAATTATCTACTTTCTAGGCTACCTTCAGGTATCACTTTTTCCTAAACATGAAATCCAGGTCACTAACCAAACAAGCTCTTAATCTTCAGAATAAATGGAGGCACTGATTTCTTGGCACGATTGAGGTTCTGTGCTGCTGCAGGTCTTAATGCTCTTTCTCCTCCTGCTTGAATGAAGTCATAATCTCATAGAAGACTAACTAGGCACTTGTGGGTTGTTTGGTTCATCACCCTAACTTACTAAATCAAAATTTTGATAATATTTTGAACATTTGGTCAATGTTTGGTTTGATTTCAACATTTGATATTACCTTTAGAAAATTTAGCACGTCTAAATTTTTCTTCACCATTCCTTGGCTTGCGGCGGCCAAATTGCTGCCCATAAATTTGGTTCAGTTGGCAACAATCAATTGGACAGGTGGCATAAAATTTGGTTCAGTTGGCAACAATCAATTGGACAGGTGGCATACAATGATTGGATGAGGGTAGTGCATTAATTGTATGGTGTGATAAATTAATCAGTTTCAAATGATCATATTTCCTAAACCGAATATGCGATTTATGATCCATTTAAATCGTTGTGTTTCTTGTTATTTTATCAACAAAACAAGACTCATGTTGACACATTTTGAGGCAAAAAAAAATTATATGTCAAGTGGGACCCGCGTGTCATACTCACAATTTTGGCGTATTCTGATCCAAACACATCGATTTGATCTTCCCGTGAATTGATATATTACGATCTAAACACTATTTTTTGTCCTAGTTTTGGCACGGTCCCAGTTTTGTCATTACCAAAATTTTGATATAACTCCTTAGGGTCACAAATCAAATAGACCCTTGGTTTCTTGCTCTTGAATGAAGTCATATAAGCTTTACTTGTAGTGAAATGCCCCTATAACTAGCAGACTGGTTCTAATTTCACGATTGCTTCACCAGCTGTGCTGATCGCAGAGTTCTTTAGAAAGAAAACAGTATGTGCACTATTTTGTTAATGGTAGCATTCCTCTTCTGTTGGTTGCCGCATCAATATAAAATAAAACATTAGCTAATTCATGTTGCTTTAGAAAAAAAACAGTATATTGATCTTGATGTTTGTAGTCGTATCTAGTAGTTGAAAACAGTATTAGTTTATCATTTGTTTCAATTTAGATTGAAGTGTAGTGAGGACGCTCATCTTGTTGGATGAGTAACAAAAATCTGCAACCCGAACCTGATGCTCATCACATCTTTTACTCTAGTATTCAGTATCAGCTCTACACACTGTAGTTTAAGTACAGAGTGTTCCCTTAAAAGTCATGAAGGGTAAGTATGTTTTGGCTGAAACATATTATCATTTTGCAGAATTTAAGGGGGAATTTATATGATCAGTGTAGCAGTGAGTCCAACTTATGTTGTGTTGATCATGTGCTACCAAGCTTTGCAATTTTTGGATTGCGCCTTTTGTTGCTATCAACTTTCATGTATCTTGGAGGATGTAATGTTGCTATGAACTTTCAGTATCCAGGCTCCAAGCTGCATAACCAGCAAAGAATTGGGAGTTGTGATGAGGTCCTTGGGTCAAAATCCAAGTGAATTATTGAACATGATGTAATCTATTCTATATTGTTTTGAGTATCCATTGATGCAAACAAATAATTAGTTGGTAAATTAATTTATGAATATGAATACCTTTTTTATATTATATTGATTTTTTTTTGGAAATTTTCTCAAAGCATTACTTAACAGTTAGGTATTTGTATTGTTATGTAGTTGACACTTTGATAGCAACGCTAACTTACGGCTTAATTAGTCGGTTGCTGCAATGCCCACCAACTTGACTTGGGGGCAACTTTGCGGGTTGTGGGCAGCCGCATTTTGGAAAGCGGGCAGTGTGGGTGCACCTGCTCTGTCCATAGCCCACTCTACTTGTACTCTCTACATTTAGCTTAGTTAGGGTAAGTATAATGATATAGATAACTGTTATTTAAAGTATCTCTTCATATCATCTATAAATAGTACTAAAGATAGTTTCTATAATGAATTATTTTTTATATGTCTTTATAGATAGCTCCTCTATATACAATATATCTTGTTTCTCATGTTATAGTCGACTACTGTATGAGAGACGGTCCAATTATCTATGCACCCCCTCTCTTCTCCACATCATCTCTTGTTCTACGTGTCAAGAGTTATAGACAGCTGACATCACACTATTATACATTTTCTTAGTAGCTGGACTACTAGAGGGGCAGGCAGATTACATGGCACAGGAACAGGCCGACTCGGATGGCTCCAACTCAGTGACGCTGACCTGTCCGCACGGCGCCACGTGGCGAACTCGACCATCCACCGCCACAAGTTAATCATCGGTAATTAAAGTATCTCTCCGGCCGGCTCATCTCCACTAGGGAGATTAGCCACAAAGCTACAAGAAGAGCGGGGCCACGCAAACAAAACCGGTGGAACCGGCGGGACCCACCGGCGATTCTGGCCCCGGCCCCAGGGGACACGTGACTGGCCAGTCGCATGCGTCTCCGTGCGCGGCTGCAGGTCTTGGTGCCGGGCGCATCTCGGAAGCGCGATATGGTTCCGGCGATGGCGCCTTGACGCTTGCGAGTTTGTCTTGTTCCCGTGGCGGTGCGAAAAGTTCTTCTTGTACGAGTAGTACAGTAAATACAATACTCCTACACTCGTATCGGTCAGGTTTGTCTGCTGCAGACACGCACACAGAAAGTTCTGGAGAAGAATCAGCACGACACAGGGGAAAGGAGTGTCGTGTTCTTTACCCATGCGCGCCCGCCAGCGACATGCATGTTTTCTGTGGTTTCGCTCGCGGATGTCGATCTATTGATGGCCACCGATGAGCCTGCTCCTTACACTAGCGCGTGATCCGCGCCAGATTTTGTGATGAGGCGTGTCCCATGCATGGTACTCCTATGTCTTTTTTCCCCTTCAAACTCTGGAGTCCCGATCAACACCACATTATGTTGGCATGTATGCTTGCATACTTAATTAGCACATACGGAGTAGTACTAAGTGGAGATTTCATTCAGTTTTGTTGATGGTCGGCTACTCTAAAAAAACACCGTACGGAGGAAACCTAGCCGTACCGTATGGCTCTGTCCACCGTTCCCTCGCCGGCCTCTCTTCTTCTAAAGCAAATTTAGATTTCATTAGTGTACGTTAGTGTTTTTTTTGCCTAACTCTTTCTCTAACGAGTTTTTTTTGTTGGATTTCCTTTACCCATAATGGGTTTTTTTTTTGTCAAACTAACTCACATAGACAATGATGATGACACCTACGCTGAAGTTTGACACCAAGCAGAGTTGGTTATAAATAAATCAGGTTTTCTTTCATCTTCCGGTTTTATTCCGAGGAACAACAACACTATCAAGGCGTAGGTCCACCTCCGTGATCATCGGCAATCTTGTTGTCATTTCAAAATCCGGAGTCTATATAGAGGAAGATAAAAGAAGTTTAGCATGTTCACCGACTCAAACGGCTTGGTGGTAGCAGATTGTTCATCTATAATCTTCAATATAAAAATGAGGTACTCATGTATTGTTAATCTTGTGTTATTGTAATATGAACCAAAGGATTTCTAAAAAAGGGGGGTCTGGCTACTCTGAGCAATGACGTAAAATACACTTTTCATGGTTATTTATGTTTTGTGATGAAAAAAAGACATACTAATTTGTTGGTGGTATGCCCTAGAGGCAATCATAGAGATGATTGTATCACATCTATGTTTATAAGTTATAGAATAAATGTTATTATGTTTCTTGAATGAATCATCAATTATAAAGATTAACAAGTATGTGACTTTTTGGTGAAGCTCTTTAACTTATATGATGTCATTCTAAATGTATCACTGGTCGGATGTCACTGGTCGGAACACTAGTGACTTATCGACCAGCGCATGTATTGATTGATGACCATATTTCACCGATCATGGATATAGGGATATCGAATCAATAATGGGAACACATGTTAGAGAACATGGTGTTGGATTGACCCACCTTGAGGCACTATTGAGATTGTTATGATTTTATGTGTCATCAGTTGGTATCAAGCAATGATGATGTATAATCCTTAGACCTAAGATCAACAAGGTTTCCTACATGTGTAATAGTACACTTAGGGGTTGCCAAACGCTACTCCGTAACTGGATAGTTATAAAGGCAGCTTTCGAGTATGCTGTGAAACATTCGGAGGGATGTGACTGGTTGGATATGAGATTTGCCACTCCTAACATAGCAGGAAAGATATCTCTAGGCCACTCGATGCGTTCGGATAAAGAAAGTGCATAGCCATGCCACTAGTGGTCGATGAGTCGACCACATGAAGTTATCCGTCACTCGATCAAGAAAGCATTGAACAGTCCATGGATGACAAAATATCCCACCTGGAGTTCAACCAGATATCGTGAAGCAAAGGGAGAATACACGAGCTGGTCGTTCAGTTCAACCAGATATGGACTGGTCGAACATAATCATTAACTGGTTGTAAACTGATCATAAGGAGTTATGAACTGGTCATGGCTAAATTGAGTTCTTTATCAATATAGAAAGCTAAAAAAAATTTCTACAAAAGTCATGTTGGGAGACAACCCTGATTCGGCCATTATCAAATTCGTATCTATCAGTTAATACGATTGATGTAATTTGACAGGGTTTCTGGACAGCAGCAAAGAAATTATCATATCTTCCAAACTACAACTCCAAATAACGTGAACTCAGATCCTACAGAAACCTAATAACATTTCCCACAATTCTTTAGGAGGCCCTAACCTCTATTTTCTCCTTATCTAGACCAAAACTGATGAACAATAAGATTACATATTACAGATTCAATTACAACAGGAACAACAGTTTGCTAATCGACAACAACCCATAGAAAATAATTAAACCAAACAGTGAGAAGTTGAGATTTACCCTAGAAGACACGAATGAACTCGCTTAAATTCCCACGAGGATCTCCTCGCCCCTTCCTTCTCCCTCTTCCTATTCTTTTCTCCTTGGCCAACGGCACCCAAAGGGTTCTTCTCCCTCCCTCCTTGGATAGCAGCAAGGGAGGAGGTGGTCATTTAAGAGAAAGCAGTCTTCTTTGTAGCATCTTGGCGGTGGTCTTGAGCATAGGCATGCTACAGTAGCATCTAGGGTTTTTGGCTGCCCTTAATGGGCCAAGGCTATGGGCCTTTGGCCCAAGATTTAATCCCCATTCAAGAGAAATTCTGAAATTCTATTTTAAATCCCGATAAAAAGGTTTAAAATTCAATTATAATTCTAAAGATTGAACAGGGTATTACAGGTTTCAAGATTGCTCACTCGATTGAACTCATCCGCGTTTAAAGCTCCAAATAGAGCGTTCATCGCTTGAGCATTGAGGTAGGAGTTTCGTTCCTCAAGATCCATTGGCACTTGATCCTATACACCCAATGGATCCTATACACCCAATGGAGTGTATAGGCTCCATAAGCTTGATCCTATACACCCAATGGATCCTATACACCCAATGGATCCTATACACCCAAACTCTCACAAACAATTCTCCATAAGTTTGGGCTCATGGCCTTTAAATAAATGGACATTCTAATTTTTCAATAAGCATAATTTGATCCATCAAATAAAGGTGCCTTGCCTATTGACATTCCCTCACTAGCCATTATTTCTCTCCTAGAAGGTTAAGTCTAAAATTAGAGAGACCAAGCTCTGATACCACTTGTAGGATCAAGGATAACCGATTAGACAGGAGTGAGTAGGAGGTTTTAAAACTTTTCAACTAATTAACAATATTAAACAAGAATACCTTAACAAAGTTTTCTAGAACAAATGAACTACTAAGCTATTTAAGACAATAAAGCACTTAAGTCAAAACAAGATACGATATTAGCTAGGCAATTCTACTCAAGCGAATTGATAGAAATATAAATACGGAGGAGTAAAGACAAGAATAAATCATAATGGAGACAATGAAGTTTTTTTGGTGGTACCAAAGACTTGTCGGTCTTCACTGGTCCACGTTGAGGAAGTTTGAACAAATCAAGCCGGCTCCACGAATTAAGCCTTGATCCTCGATCAGTATCATTGCTCTTCCTCCACTCCAGATATGGTGAGCACGCAACCACTTCACAATCCCTTGCCGAGTCACTTCACAAACTTCTTTGAAGTGATCACCGCACAACTTCTTCTCCAAGCCGTCTAGGTGCCGACAAGCAATAAGAGTAACAAATTGTAGCGCTCGCTTGATGGCAATCAAGTTCTAAAGTGATCAACTAATGATGCAATGAACTTGAATGCTCTCAACTACCTCAAGATGGGAATTCAAAGCAAATAAGTAGTGGAGAGTGTATATAGGCTCAAGAGACTTCAATGCAAGAGCACAATGCCTAATGATCTCAAGAGTTACTGCTAGAAAGTAGGTGAGAGCGGGGTATTTATACCCCCTCACCAACAATTCTAGCCGTTACAACCACTTTACTAAAAAATCAGGATTTGCGATAGTACCGCCATTGAAAGCCCGGTACTACCGATTTCTGCTCAATGGTCGGAACAGTGGCATTTAATGCTCTAAACTAGCCATTACGAAAAGGTTGCGGTACTACCGCTAACTAAAAATCGGTACTACCACAGCGCATTCTCTAGAAAAATGTATCGCCATTAAAATATCGGTACTACCGCACTCCAGTAATATTGCTCAAAACATGCGATCATACCGATTCTCAAGGGAGATCAAAACTCAAAAACACACACTCTCTATTATTTATGTACCGCCATATAGATATCGGTACTACCGACCTGTGGTAGTACCGCAGTTCAAATGTGGTCGTTCCGATTTTCAGAGAGAAACAAAAACACTTAAAACATGCTCTTTGGAAAATACGTACTGCCATATAAGTATCGGTACTACCGATCTGCAGTAGTACCGCTTCTTTTCTTGCGGTCATACTGATTTACAAAATATTTTTCCAGAAGCTCAAATCAAAACAATGCATGAACCCTAGTTGATCATTATGGCACAAAAAATAGTCTCTCTTTATAGTACGGCGTTTATCCTATAAACCCAGCTTTTTATCCAAACACAAGACTGGTAAAAACTATAAAATGGTCCTTAGGTTATACAATACTTTTGTCTTGATTCATGTTGATCTTTCATCTCATTCATATTGCCAATAGCCTTGTCATCAATAAATCATTAGGACTTAACCTTTAACAAATCTTAGCACACATGTTAGTCCCTTAACAATGTTGATATTAATTACCAAAAACAAATATGAGGGCCTAGATACTTTCAGCTGTCGCCGCGGGACCCCAGGAACATCACCCGCCCGAACAGCCACAATAGGTAGGCCTCGAAGTGCCTCCTAACAATCTCTTCGTCTGCGTCCTCTGCCATACGCTCAAGCTATAAGAAGACATATACACATCAGCAAGGTTCACAAACGAATTGTTGCGAGAGGGCAGTAGTTACGAAGACTTACGTAGAACTGGCAGATCCACCTCAACATCGGCCCATGGGGGCTGCTGAACTCCCTGTACCCGCTGCCTAGCGGTAACACATCCTGGAAAATCGCCAGGAGGTCCGTGCGCCACGTGGCCAGGATGTTGTACGCTGCCATGGGGAAGCCTGTGCAAGGCAACCCGGCCAGGAGGCTCACGTCCTGCAGTGTCGGCGCTATCTCCCCTCACGAAAGGTGAAACGTGTGCGTCTCCAGCCTCCACGGGTCAACCAGCGTCATCAATAGGGCCCGGCCATATGGAAAACGCCTAGACGTACGACCAGGACCGCAGTCCTGGTCATCCTCCCATGTCATCTCAACCATCCTCGCCAGCGGAAGGAGGCCTGTCGCTCTCAACCTATGCCAGATAAGGTTACAAACGAATGTTAGTTCACCCGAAGTAGTCAGGCTGCAAATAAGTACACTAAGATCGTAACGACATGTATCTCGAAACCTAGCGTACGTCCACCCTCTATGCCCTAATGGGCGTGTGCAGCTGCAATGCGCAATGCTCAATCGCCGCCTCACCCTCCTAGGGGAGGATGGTACTAAGGTGGCTACGGTGATGCGCGTCAATCACCGGGTCAAGCAACTCATACGACCTCTGTGCAGCATGGCCTGGGCCCGCCATACCTGAAAATTCAGTGCATAAATTATAAAGACCACGAAACATGTACATAAGGTAATAGGAAGCGGCATTAAAAAAATAATTACCAGCCATAAATCGAAACCAAATTTAAGTTGGAATTATTTTGGTTATACCTACCCTACTTAGCTACTCTGGATTTTTTCTACAATTTTAAAATGTGTCATGCAATTTTCCTAGTTTAAAATAAATTTTTGAATTTAACAATATATTTACCACGCATAAATGGGGAGCTAAATAAAGCTGGGATTACTCTGATTACGCTGTACCTACCCTACTTAGCTACTCTGGATTTTTTTTTATAGTTTTAAAATGTGTCATACAATTTTCCTAGTTTAAAAAGAATTTCCGGCATTAACAATATATTTACCGCACACAAATGGGGAGCTAAATAGAGCTGGGATTACCCTGATTATGCTCTGCCTACCCTACTTAGCTACTCTGGATTTGTTTACAATTTTAAAATATGTCATTCAATTTTCCTAGTTCAAAATGAATTTTCGGTATTAACAATATATTTACTGTGCAGAAATGGGGAGCTAAATAAAGTTGATATTACTCTAATTACGCTCTACCTACCCTACTTAGCTACTCTGGATTTTTTTTACAATTTAAAAATGTGTCATGCAATTTTCCTAGTTCAATTTTTTTCCAGCATTAACAATATATTTACCGCGCACAAATGGGGAGCTAAATAAAGCTGGGATTACTCTGATTACGCTCTACCTACCCTACTTAGCTACTCCGGATTTTTTTTTTACAATTTTAAAATGTGTCATGCAATTTTTCTAGTTAAAATGAATTTCCGGCATTAACAATAAATTTACCGCGCACAAATGAGGAGCTAAATAAAGCTGTGATTATTTAGATTACGCTCTACCTACCCTACTGAGCTACTCTGGATTTTCTATGTCGCTATTTACATCGCAAACCTATTGTGTTCGATGTCGTTATTTCTGTTTGCTAACCGACAAGGTTTTGACATAATATACGAAGTTGCAAAATCCTGTACTTGCAAGGTGGCCGACCGGATCTGATGCTTCTTCTCTCTCTCCTCCGCTATGAACTGGCAGGGCTTCGCTACATTTCTTCTCTTCCTCTACTCCTCTCTTATGTTTTTTTTAATTAAAATGAGCATGAGGCTGATTTTTCAGGGTCTTTATAGAAGGACCCTTATCGTCAGTTGAACTGACGATAGATTATCTGGCGGCAGGGAATTAGACCGACGATAGGGGGTCAATAGGGTCTCTGTCGCCAGTTGAACTGACGACATGAGCTTATTGTTAGTTCAAATGGTGACATGAACTATTTTTTAATTTTTTGGGCAACTATTTATTTTTTAATTATCTTTTAAAATAATAATATTTTTTTTAAAAAAAAATCGGCAGATTCCATGGCACAGGAAAAGGCCGACTCGGATGGCTCCAACTCGGCGACGCTGACCTGTCCGCGCGGTTTACCTCACTCCCCCGCGCGGCGCCACGTGGCGAACGCGACCATCCACCGCCACAAATTAATCATCGGTAATTAAAGTATCTCTCCGGCCGTTTCATCTCCACTAGGGAGATTAGCCACAAAGCTACAAGAAGAGCGGGGCCACGCAAACAAAACCAGTGGAACCGGCGGGACCCACCGGGGATTCTGGCCCCGGCCCCAGGGGACACGTGACTGGCCGGTCGCATGCGTCTCCGTGTGCGGTTGCGCTGCGCTCGCCTGCGTTTTTTGTTGGGGGAACGCCGCGCGCGCGGCTGCAGGTCTTGGCGCCGGGCGCATCTCGGCCGCGCGATATGGTTCCGGAGGTGGCGCCTTGGCGCTTGCGAGTTTGTCTAGTTCCCGTGGCGGGGCGAAAAGATCTTCTTGGACTGGAGTCACTGGACGGCTGGGATTAACTGGAAAGCTTCTGACCAGACAATATTGGACATGTACTCCTATATGGAGAGGCAGGCCTGGTCCACAGGAAATTTTGTACGAGTGGTACAGTAAATACAATACTCCTACACTCGTATCGGTCAGGCTTATCTGCCGCAGACACGCAGAGAAAGTTCTGGAGAAGAATCAGCACGACACAGGTGAAAGGAATGTTCATTTTTATATTGAAGATTATGGATGAACACTATTGCCACCAAGCCCGTTGAGTCGGTGAACATACTAAATTTCTTTATCTTACTCGATATAGACTCCGGATCTTGTAATGACAACAAGATTTCCGATGATCCCGCCAGCGCCATGCATGTTTTCTGTGGTTTGCTCGTGGATGTCGATCCATTGATGGCCACCGTTGAGCCTGCTTCTTACACTAGCGCGTGATCCGCGCCAGATTTCGTGATGATGCGTGTCCCATGCATGGTACTCCTGTGTCTTTTTTCCCCTTCAAACTCTGGAATAGTTCCGGTCAACACCGCATTATGTTGGCATGTATGAGGCTTGCATCAAACTCAGAGTCGGTCAACACCGCATTATGTTGGCATGTAGGCTTGCATACTTAATTAGCACATACGGAGTACCTAGTACTAAGTGGAGATTTCATCCAGGTTTGTTGAAGGTTGGCTACTCTAAAAAAACACCGTACAGAGGAAACCTAGCCGTACCGTATGGCACTGTCCACCGTTCCCTCGCCGGCCTTTCTTCCTTCTTGTAAAGCAAATTTAGATTTCATTAGTGTATGTTAGTATTTTTTTTGCCTAACTCAAGTTGTTCTTTTTTCTTCTCTAACAAGTTTTTTTTGTCGGATTTCCTTTACCCGTAATGGTTTTGTCGAACTGACTCACCTAGACGACAACGATGACACCTACGCTAAAATTCGACACCAAGCAGAGTTGGTTATAAATAAATCAGGTTTTCTTTGATCTTCAGGGTTTACTTCTAACGAACAACAACACTATCAAGGCGTAGGCCCACTTCCATGATCATTGGTAATCTTGTTGTCATTTTAAGATCCGGAGTCGATCTATATCGAGGAAGATAAAAAAAAAATTAGCATGTTCACCGACTCAAAGGACTTGGTGGTAATAGATTGTTCATCTATAATCTTCAATATAAAAAATGAGGTACTTATGTATTGTTAATCTTTTGTTATTGTAATATGAACCAAAGGATTTCTAAAAAAGGGGGTCTGGCTACTCTGAGCAATGATGTAAAATACACTTTTCGTGGTTATTTATGTTTTGTGATGAAAAAAGACGAACTAATTAGCCCGACAATAATATATACATGCTGTTGGAAGAATAATTCATCTATCATACTGACGGGGCCCGTCTCTCAGAAGACACGCGTACGTCTGAGACCCAAGAAATGTTGTTGCGATCATGAAAGACTATAATACCCCCTCGCTTGTACTCATAGGGTAGAAATCCCAAGGGTATTTTAGTCATTTGTACAGCCCAAGAGCCTATAAATACCCCATGTATCCCTCCTTTCAAGGGATGGCTCTCTTGAGCAATAAAGCAACATGTTCAAAAGCTGGTGAGCCCTTGGGGCTCCTCCCGAGGTAACCCCGTTGGCTCACCGCGACAGAGGGTGTGGTCTCTGGACCCCGAACTCAGATAAATCCTCGTGTCATTTTTTACTCGTGGGCGATGGCCCGTCGGGACGCCGACGCGTCCACCCTCACTCGTGTTTGGTTTTACACCTACAACATTGGCCTTGAAAGCAGTAGGGGCGTAGCTAATCGATGAAAGGCTATGTCTCCTACCAAAAATACTCTAAGTCCACGAAACCTCCTCCCACTCCGGGCGATGATCTCGTGGGCGACCCATCCGCTTCTTTGAAGGAGCCCCAGAAGCACTCTCGCCGGAGATCGGGGCCATCCACCTCGGGATGGCAACGTCCTACATGCCCTAGGGCTCCCACACGCGTCCTCACCGCCATGTGCTGGGCGTCGCGAGGCCAACCAAGGGCAAACAGTTCAAGACACCCTCGTAGCGAAGGCTAAGGATTACGAGGCCAACCATCACCTCGGGGCGCATGACGCGTCCATGCGGCGTGGCGATGAAGGCTTCATTACGAGGCTACCCCTAACGATGCAAGCTGTTAGGGGCGATCTGACATATAAATCTCGTATGGGCTCTCAAGACACTTTCTCTCGAAGAGATTTCACCCTCGTGGTGCGTGGTGTGTCACGACCTCCATGGGTCTCCCTAACAAAAGTCCATGGTGGCTTGGGCGTCCAATCGCCTCCACCATGGCGACTCATGTCCTACTGGACCTAGAGCATGAGTGACCACTCTCGTGGTGCGTAGGGCGTACGACCTCCGCGGTCTCCCTAACAAAAGTCCATGGTGGCTTGGGCGTCCGTCGCCTCCACCATGGCGGCTCGTGGTCCCACTTGTCCCTAGAGCATGGTGACCACCCTCGTGGTGCGTGGGGCGTACGACCTCCGCGGTCTCCCCTAGCAAAAGTCCATGGTGGCTTGGGCGTCTGTCGCCTCCACCATGGCGGCTCGTGTCCTACTAGACCTAGGGCATGAGCGACAACTTTGGTCGATACCAAGTTGATGGATGTCTTGAGGACTCGTCCCTTAGACTCTAGGCCATCTCGCGCCGAGCGACCTCCGGGTCCTCGCGATGCATAGCTCCATTGCCCGCAAGGGTTAACCATTCTCGTGCATTTCCAATCATAACAAAAAAAACCCACATACGGGTAAAAGGGCTTCATTGCCCTCATAGTTGATTGCTTGGACTTAGCCTTTATGCGCACTGGGTGTGCCCGTGACTTCTTGTCGAGGACACGCGTCTAAAATGCCCATGAGTTAGCCTCATGGGCACCTCCAAGTCCACTAGGGGCTACCATCCCAATGGCCATTCGATGCCCCACGACTTAGCCTCGTGGGCCAACGCAGATGTGCCCGTGACTTCTTGTCAAGGGCACCGTCTAATGTGCCCATGAGTTAGCCTCATGGGCACCTCCAAGTCCACTGGGGCTACCACCCTATGGGCGATTCGGTGCCCGCGACTTAGTCTCGTGGCCACCTTTGATATGTCCATGACTCGGTCTCATTGGCGACTCGAATCATGTCTGGTCGACTTGGCTCGAATATAGATCAAGGACTATCATGCTCGCATAAGGCTATCACCTCGGGGATCTTAGTATCGAAAGTGATGGGACTCTACTAGTCCCTCGGCAACACTTCGATCAATGCTCATGTCAAAGCGAATGTTATCTTGCTACAAGAAATAAGTGTTGATCATTCTCTTCTTCCGTAGAGAGGCGCTCGTGTTATCTACATCCTTTGCCAGCGTTTCTAGCTCGAACGCGACCATTACGAGGAGTTCTACTTGACAACTCTCATCAAGCCACGGAGCAAGAGGAGGACAACCGCCTACTTAGGCTTCAGCCACACTGCCATGCCGCCTCGAAGGCTATGCCTCGACTTCGGTGACCTCGCGTCGAAGACTTTGCCTACATAGGCTTCACTTCGACCTTGCCCCGGCCTCGAGAGCTATGCCTCGGCTCGTGACCTCGCGTCCAAGACTTCGCCTACATAGGCTCAGCTTGGCCTTGGCAGGCCTCGAAGGCTATGCCTCGGCTCGTGACCTCATGTCTAAGACTTCGCCTACATAGGCTTCGTTTGACCTTGCCCGGCCTCATAGGCTATGCCTCATTTCGTGACCTTGCGTCAAGACTTCGCCTACATAGGCTTGACCCGGCCTTGCCCCAGGCCCGAAGGCTATGCCTCGGCTCGGCGGCCTCGCGTCCAAGACCTCGCCTACATAGGCTTCCGCCCGACATATCGCTGCCTCGAAGGCTATGCCTCGACTCGACGGACCCCTCGTCTGCGACTTCGTTCACGAGGCTTAAACCCGCTTGACGCGCACCTCGAAGGCTATGCCTCGGCTCGCCCTCGCATCCTGAAGCCGCCTCGTAGGCCTCGCTCGGCCTTGCAGCGCTCCTCGAAAGGCTATGCCTCGGCTCGGCTACCTCATCCTAAACCCGCCTCGTAGGCCTCACTCTCACGACCGCCCTTGCCTCGATGGCTATGCCTCATTTCGGCCCCACGTCCACGACTTCATCTACCACGAGCTTGTGTTGATCGCGCGCCCCGCCCTAGAAGGCGTGCCGGTGGGCGGTCTTGCATCCATGACTTTGCCTGCACAGGCTTCGTTCGGATGCACCTCCTGCCCTGAGGGTTGTGCCTCGGTGGGGTGCCTCAGCATTTAGTACTTCATCTTCAGGGATGGAGCAACAAAAACCACCCCACACGAAGGGCCAACGAGAAGCGTCAATTTAGTACCTGCCCTCACGTGGAGCACTCACACGATATGGAGTACAAAATAAGCATAAGTCTTTGGGCACCCACGTACCCACCAAGCCAAAATTGGCTAAGTCACGGGTGCCCTTGCGCATATTCCTCGACTCTTGTGCCTCGCCTTTGCCGAGTCGGAATGTTGGGGAATCCTACCAACTCACCTCAAGACAAGCCCGGCCGGGCACCTTCCATAACGACCGTGTGGCCGCAGGGCAGCGCCAGGCGCCTTCGTCAACATCAGACCACCTTGCCTCCTCGCGTGCCTTCGGCGTGCCCTCATGCCGGCACCTCGTGCGCCGTGTACCCTCGCGTGCGCCTTTGCGTGTCTCGCGTACCCTCGCGTGCGCCTTGGCGTGCCTTGAAGCCCTCATGCCCGAAGCCCTCGCGTGCCTTGCGCGTGCCCTCACGTTCGAGGCCCTCCGCACCCTCGTGCCTTGAGTGTGCCTCGTGTGCCCTCACGCCGAAGCCCTCGCGTTCCTCACACGCATGCCCTCACCAAGCATTCTTATTTGCCCTTGGCGCGCCCTGATGCCCAAGGGGCGGGGGGCTACACTATCGAGAATCAGGCAACCTCCGGTTGAAAATGATCTATACTTCGACAAGTGCACAAAGGGCGGGCGTGAGCCCCTTGCCTGGCGCTTGGGCCACCAACCCACTAGAAGTGGTTTGAGGCTGTTGGATACTCGCCGCTACTGCACGTGTTCTGCAGAACATCCTTGACTATACCACATGCCCCGTGCCCTCATGGCGCCCGGTACCTGCAATGGATGTCCGAGTGCCTGGCGATGTGCCGGCGATTCTCCGAAGATTACAAGCTCAGCAAGACAAGCGATCACATACACAGGCCTCATGGTGCCCTCGCACTTTCTGTCTTGCACCTGTGGCTGTAGCCACTTTCGCGCCATCCAGGCCTTGGGGCCTCACGCCCTCGAGGCCTCGCGGTGCCCTCAATGCCTCGCGCCCTCGGGGCCTCAAGGCTTCAGCCCTCGTGGTGCCCTTAGGCGTCGAGGCCTCGCGCCACTGCGGTGCCCTCGGGGCCTCACGCCTTCACGGTGCCCTCTAGGCCTCATTCCCTCGGCTGTGCCCTCGGGGCCTCGCGTGCCTTCATGATGCCCTCGCGCCCTCAGGGCCTCGAGGCCTTGCACCCTTGTGCCCTCGAGGCCTCACACCCTTCGTGCCCTCGGGGCCTCGGGACCCTCGAAGCCTCGCACCCTTGTGCGCCGTCGTGCCCTCAGGGCCTCGGGGCATCGCACCTTCAGGGCCTTGGAGTCTCGGGACCCTCGAAGCCTCGCACCCTTATGCCCTCGGGGCCTCGCACCCTTTGTGCCCTTGTGCCCTCGGGGCCTCGGAACCCTAGAAGCCTCATGCCTTCATGCCCCCTCAGGTCCTCTGGGCCTCGGGACCCTCGAAGCCTCGCGCCTTCGTGCCCTCGTGCCCTCGGGACCCTCGAAGCCTCATGCCCTCGTGCCCTTGGGGCCTCAGGACCCTCGAAGCCTCGTGCCTCGGGGCCTCGGGACCCTCGAAGCCTCGCGCCTTCATGCCCTCTTGCCCTCGGGACCTCGGGACCCTCGTGCACCCTCGCGCCTCGGGGCCTCAGTACCTGCGCCCTCGTGCCTCGGGGCCTCGCACCCCGCCGTGCCTCGAGGCCTCGCGCCTCGGGACCCTCGAAGCCTCGTGCCTCGGGGCCTCGGGACCCTCGAGCCTTGTGCGCCCTCGTGCCCTCGAGGCCTCGGGGCCTCGGGACCCTCGAAGCCTCATGCCTCGAGGCCTCGAAGCCTCGTGCCCTCGGGGCCTTGGGACCCTCGAAGCCTTGTGCGCCCTCGTGCCCTCGAGGCCTTAGGGCCTCGGGACCCTCGAAGCCTCATGCCCTCGAGGCCTCGAAGCCTCGCACCCTCGAAGCCTCGTGCCTTCGTGCCCTCAGGGCCTCGGGGCCTCGGGACCCTCGAAGTCTCGTGCCTTCGTGCCCTCGGGGCCTCGGGACCCTCGAAGCCTCGTGTGCCCTCGTGCCCTCGGGGCCTCGGGACCCTCGAAGCCTCGCACCTCATGCACCCCTCGTGCCCCTCGTGCCCTCGGGGCCTCGGGACCCTCGAGCTCTGCGCCCTCGCTGACCGTGCCCTCGCAACGTCAAGCCCGTTCTACTTATAGACATCTGGAGTGCTTCTTCAAGCGGCCAAGTCATGCACAAGAACGATCTATGTGGATTATGAGCATGAGTACAAAAGCCGACTTACTGTGTTTGCGACAGGTTTCAACCAATGATGGTACACATAGGTTGAGTCTCTAATCCTCAAAACATGTGCTATGGCATTGTGGAGTTCAACCCGGCAAGTGCCACGGTGAGTTCTGTTGCAAGCTCGAATCCTTGGGCATCTTGTGCATGCACCGAGGGTCCTCAACAACATCCTTTACCTCCCATCACGGTACATGCAGAGGAGGTGGGCCAGTCTGACAACCCGCCCGTTAGACATGGATGCCGGGGCCAGGGCGCTCGCGCAGCTCAGCGCCTGCGCCCGCAAGCCCAGCGCCATACTGCGCGCCTTGCACCCTGCGATCGCCCGTGGCCAGCCCTCGCGCCCAGCGCCTGCGCATGACCACCACGCGCCTGCGGCGTGCCCTCGGCGCCCTACGGCCCTGCGTCATTGCTGCTCACAGCGTTAACTCCCAGCCATGCTGACGCGCACTCGGCTGATACGGTGGCGGGATGCGGGCGACCGCGGCAGCGATCACGGCGGTCATGCCAAGGCTTTTAGGCGGCGGCGGCTCGATGGGGCCATCTCGGCTCGGCGAGAGAAGAACCAGATGGAGGAGTGAAGGGAGAACAAGGAGCCGAAGGAAGAGCAAGCCGGAGAGGAAGAATGAGGTTGGGGAAGAAGAAAATGGGGCTGTGTGTGTTTCGGCCAAGCAAATGCAGGAGAGAGGAATGAGATAAAAAGCCTCCTGCCTTGGATTCCCCGGCTCTCACACGAATTCTCATGAAGACTCATAGCATAGGGTCTTGCCTTAGGAGCCCTGTGTGGAAAAAGCAAAAGCTCTCCTGTGCAGCTCAAAAGGACAACAGCTTCTTCATTTCAAAATAATAAAAAAGCAGCCAAGAGAGAGGGGCTCCGAAAAAAAGGGGCGGAGAGACACTTGCCTGCCTTGGATTCCCAAGGAGGATGGCAGTGGCACAACAGCATGTGGCCACATTGTTTCATGTGAAGACAAAGCTGCTGGCACCTCACGTAAAAAAGGGAGAAAGTAAAGACCAAGTCTTGTTCAGTCGTGTCGAGCTTCTAGTTCGTATCCGCACCTGCAAAGGAGCTTCTTGTTAAATACATCCGCTTTGGCGGTAGCGTTGCAGCGTCGCGCTTAGGCGCCTTGCCATGGGCGCTGGTGGACGGCCCCACGCCCTACGGTCTCAGCGCCCTGCGCAACATCGTGGTCTCGCACCATCGTACCCTCGTGGCCTCACCGCGGCCTTGCTTCAGCGCAGCATCGCACACTCGTGCCCTCACTTCCTCGTGGCATAGCGCCCTCGTAGCCCCGTGTACCCCCTCGCGGGCCACCTCGCGCCTCCGGAGCTCCCTGTGCCTCTGGAGCGTCCACATGCGTGCCTGCGGTGCCCGCTCTAAGCGCCCGGCAACACCAAGCGCCTGCGATGCCCTCAAGACCGTAGGAGCCTCGCCTCTTCGAATGCAATTACTGTTCAGACTCACGGAACTCCTCTGAAATATCAACCTCGCGCCATAGAAGGCAATTCAAGATCGCCCTCTGAGTTCCCCAAAACACCAAGGGGCGAGGCTGTGTTGGAAGAATAATTCATCTATCATCTTGACGGGCCCGTCTCTCGAAGACACGTCTGAGACCCAAGAAATGTTGTTGCGATCATGAAAGACTATAATACCCCTCCTGCTAATGACTGCGGTAGCTCCAACTGGTAAGCTACTTCTCCACGATGATCCAAAATCTTGAACGGACCAACATACCGAGGGGCAAGTTTCCCTTTGGCATGAAATCTTTTTACACCTCTGAGTGGCGTAACTTGAAGATAAACAAAATCTTCTGGTTCAAAACTGAGATCACGGCGGCGATTATCGGCATAACTCTTACGCCTCAACTAAGCTATCTTTAACCTCTCTCGATCATAGACACTTGCTCTCTGCCTCTTGAATGATATTTGGCCCAAAAACCAAACGCACTACTAAAAAACATGCCATGATCCCTAGGGCCGGTTTTTACTAGGAACACTCAAAAACAGATGAGGAACACCTTTAGTAGTGTGATTAAGATGAGAACAATTCCATGGGAAAAGAACGTGGGGAGCGAGAAGTGCCCTACGGTTTCCTTAAAAACCGTGGGGAATATTTTTTCCGTGGGTTTGAAACCGTAGGAAAATTAGCGACATGGCATGGTGTCCGACCTATGAATCTTTGTTTCCCTCGTTTTCGGTTTCAATTAAAATCGTAGGGAAAATTGCCGACATGGCATGGTGTCCAGACATTGTTTCCCCTCGTTTTCGATTTCAATTAACCGTAGGGAACTTCTATATATGATTTTTTTCAGCGCCTATCAAAATGATTTCCCTCTACCGAATTTGATTATTTTTATAGCACCATATAAAGCACTAGGTCTAAACATTTTCTAGCAACATTTAATATTTTACTACATGAATAATACAACTCAAAACATCACCACACAAACAATATCAATCAAAACACCAAGCTACAGATCATAAAGATATTGCTCATATTGTCACATACAAAATTCAGTACAAACATAGTTGTTCCTCCTAAAAAGTTTGTAGCATGCTAACATGAAAATGACATAAAGGTTATCCAACAACAAAAGGAGGTACATTCACCACTTGCATCAAAGTTCATACATCCATCTGGTTAAAATATTTCCATAAACTCTTCTAATGTGGCTGGCATCAAAATGGGGTAAGACCACCATCCAAAGCGAGAATAGCTCCCTTGACACTACCAGATCGTTGACATAGCCTCCAAACATTCCTTGAGCAATTCTACTCAATGTTTCTTCCGGATTCTCTTCTCTGTAGCATGAACCAATGGTATGTGCTGTACAAGACAAAATTTGAATATAGAATTAAAAAACAGAAAAATAATAGGCATAGTATTTTCTCATTGATGGGATGGATGTGGATGTGTGATTCATTTTATTAATTTCTTGATAGTCCAATAAGATGGTCTAATTAGTGGAGTTATTGTCTAGATATACTGGACCAGTGTTTGCAAACTTCTCTCTAATCAAATTGGGTGTAGATCATCTCCTATCTGATCATACATTCTTTCACCTTATTTCATTTCTTTTGCATTTAGTTGCAAGCATTCCTATGTACTAGTACTATATATCATAATATCAAATTGCATGAAGTATGTAGCCAAAACATGTCACTACTTTGTAAGTCTCATAAATAATGTTCTATTAGCTTGAAGCTTCTAGATTTATTACAGTTGGAGCTAGCTTTCAATGGAATTCCATGTTTTCAACAACCATTAGCACATAAGTGTAATCATGTCAATACAACATAATCTACGTGATACTTTCCTATATGTATTGCTCTTCACATGTTCTAAGTACCGAGATGCAAGATACTAAAGAAGTTGCATGGTTGCGAGGCAAATGCCTTTGGGACCGAAGTTAAGCTGTACCGGAAACTAGCTTACAAGAGAGGATCCAAACGACCACAACGCAAACACCACTAACATCCGAACAACAAGATCAAGCACGACAGCGAAATAGTACTAGCAAGTGCCAGAACACAACAAAACTAACAATTTGAAGAGCAAGCTAAACATAGAGCTAACAGTCATGGAATTAACATAGACTAGTAACTCTATATGACAAGCATATATACATTAACAGTGCGAGCTTCTATTAGATTTCTTTGTGACGGTTGGTAGGAATCTGCTCGCAACCTATCACTAATGATTGGCACCATTGACATCCTGTTGGTGTTACAGGGCTTGTGGAATTGAAGGGAAACAATATGCTGTCAACACTAAGATTAACTAGGTACCATGCATGTGTAATTGTTGTACATATTAGGATATGCTTGACCTATTAGTCTGTCAGTGCTTAATTTAAAGAATAGACCTTAATATTTAGTGGCAAATTATATATAAGATCTAGGATCTTTGTAAAAATTTGAACTATTTCTTCTTCTTTAATGCAAGGATGATATCGACCCTCTTGCACATTCTTAGAAAAAGAACAAATCAGTGACACAAGCAATGAATTAATAGACTGGCTGTTACTAGAAATTAAGGCATATACAGTTAAGGATGGAATAACCAAGGAATAATAGAGGCCAAGCACCAAAACAGTAAAAGTGAGCAAAATAGTTGCCATGTTTGACTACCACATAATAGTCCATCGATCGTATTAATATATGGCATTGCTCACCTTGAATTCGACTTACGACTCACTCACGTCATGCAAAGCTCATGTTTTAACCAGGTTGTCGCCTCATATTGGACACACAATATTAATTGTACAGAGTCTGATACCATGCTATGAAAAAGTCGGTCTTAGAGAGCACTTTAGAACAGGGCGGAAACGATCTTACGCATCTGCAATTATCGGTAGTCAATCCTCCGGGATACATGTGCGAGTTTTATATCCGATAAAAATTGTTACCGTGGACGGGAGAAATGCATGTGCGAGATCTTATGGTACTCATTTCTAATAGCCTCTGGTACATCAATAGTTGTTGAGATTTGCCCAGCCGGTTTTACTCGTCACAAAAATAATTCATAACAGGTCTAACAAGTCTAAATTGCACACTAATATCATGTTTCACGTTGCTGTGAAAAATATTTTTATAAGTTACCAAGTACTCAAATTTACCACCCTTGGCTATCAAATATCAATTTATTTTTTTATAAGCCAGAAAAGGGTTGATAGGACTGCACCATTTTACTAGATAGGAACCATATGAAAAAAAAAACTTTACATCTACGACGACTGCAAAATCCATATGCAAAATGTATACTCATTGTTGTTTACCTACAGCTACAAGTCAATCAGCTGGAGGAGCTACTTGGAACGTTCCATACCTCCAAGCAAAGCTACAAGTCAATCACCGGAGGAGCTACTTGGAGCGTTCCATACCTCCAAGCAAAAGCTTATTTATGAGACAATGTTAAGATGGACATGGGCACTGCAGATCATCATACATACATTTTGAGGAGATGGGTTTGGAGAGGCAGAAATTCCAAATGTAGGAGGAGGCGGCGGTGGCGGCGGAGGTAGCGGAATTGCAGTACATGGCATTCCAGTATGCTGAGCCACATTCTACAATTAAAAGATATAATGCTCGAAGTTAAAGATAGCTCAATGACTATTATCCAAAGAAAAATGCTATATAATAGTTTGCACCTCGATAAATCTCTCGCATCTTCATTGCTGTAGTTGTGCACACTTCTACTCCACTCTAACATTTTTCAGCATATTCCTTTGCTACACGAGCATCTGAGTAGATTGCCTTCTTTCACATTCCTCTCGTTCTCGACGTTGATGCTTTGCATTGCTTGAGGATGCACGGCTACTCTTCACCTCGGCATGGCCTCTCTATCATCAACCATCCCATTGAATATAGCCCATTTACCATGTGGTCTACCACAAGAGCAGTATAAAGAGCTCTTGCATCCTTTGGAGA
This sequence comes from Phyllostachys edulis, assembly GCA_036346405.1. Taxonomy (NCBI): domain Eukaryota; kingdom Viridiplantae; phylum Streptophyta; class Magnoliopsida; order Poales; family Poaceae; genus Phyllostachys; species Phyllostachys edulis. The sequence continues at coordinate 97,198,553 of CM070546.1, forward strand.
GTGCAACCAATCAAATTCTGGTCCATTTAACTCCATAGCCTTCATTTTATACCGCTCTGTCCAATAAGTTAAGATGTGTAACAAATATTGCAACACAAGTTCAAAAACTAAGAAATAACATAAAATTACCAAGCGTGCAAAGAATTTTCTTGATGTTGACAAATTAGGATCACGAGGATTTGAACCTCTATGTGTATACACCCATGCCTCAATCGGAGATACTTCTCGCCTTTCTTTTTAGACTACATAAAAAGGATATCAATTGAAATGCATGCACAAGGAGTCCATTACATAATAAACAAAATTTTAGTAAGTCACCGACTTTTGGCATATCGTAGCAATAGAGTTGGACCCTCCTTTGTGAGGTTTGTATCTCTTCGTTGTAGCGATTGGCTCGATTCGTCTCGGACTTTTTTCTTCCAACTGGATGGCACCATTCATCACCATAGCATTCCAAGTTGTGGCATCACACTAGCTAGGTTGTTGTGCCATGTATTGACCTTTGACAAATATCGTAGCCCGACCACCTTGTCACAAATTTGTACTCCTTCGACAACCCGAAAATGATCCAAAATGGCCTGAATTCGAGCATAGTACTTAAGGCCTCGCAGGAGCTGGTTGCAGCACTCACCAACATGTCGTTTTGCAGCATATTCATGCTCAGATTCATATTTGAACCTTAGCTAGAGAAAGGTAAAGTACCAAATTCAGGGCAACTTGATATCATTAGGGAGGAAAGTAGAAGCTATTTATAGTTGTAGAAGCAAATAAAACAACATTTTTAATTACCCAAAAACCTTCTTCAACGTCAGTGGCTTTTGATCGCCCAGATGTGTCCCGATCTACTTTGTAATGCTTCTATGTTGTCGCCACCACTAACGTCAGGGGATATTCGAAGTTATTAGCAAACACTCATTCCCAGCATGATCCATCAGTCTGGATGTAGCTTTAGAGAAGCTGCTAGATGAAAACCGACACTGTCAGTAGACTAAAAACATAGCTACTCAAGTAACTAAGAATGTGTTAGTTTCATTACTCGGTGACATTTAACACCTAGCGATGCAATTTGGAAACCAAAGTTGGCACGAATTATCGAGCGAAGCTACGGAGCAACATAGCAATAAAGAAAAAAGCTCGCGAACTGCTTGACGGTTATTGCGAAGAACGAATCATCGGTGATAAACCACCATCTATAATTTCATTTGCGTAAATCGAGATATCGGGTGACTCTACATCGACAAACAAACACACATACATGTCTGCGGAATGAAGTTTACAATTCAACATCCTCATTAAGCGGGCGAAGATAGCAATAAAGAAAAAAGCCTCGTGTTAGTATCGGTATAGCACCCACCTTGTGCTCGGTCTTGACGGAGGTGACGAAACACGAAAGCGACTACGGGAGGTGAATATTTTGCACTTCACAACCACATTGCATTTTTTTCTCGAACACGCAAGAGACTACGGAACACGCGAGGGTGTCGCTCAACGTCGGCCAGCCTCGGCCTTGCGCGTGGGCGACCGTGGGGCGAACAAGGATGGGGCGGAGGCGGTGGTCGGCGGCGGTGGTCGAGGCCGCGAGGAGCGCGGCGGTGGTCGAGGAGGATGGCGAGGAACGTCGGCGTCGCCGACGCCGCTGCTGGCCGGAGGCGGCGGGCGCGGCCGGATGAGGATCTTGTGACGGGAGGCGGGGAGCACGGCACGATCGGATCTGGCGAGTGGAGGATTTGGGGTAGAGAGGAGGGATTTGGGGGTGGAGGTTTCACGGAGAGTGCCGACGCAGCGGGAGGTTTGGGGTAGAAGGCGGTGGGATTTTGGCGGGAGGCGGGAGGAGCGGCGGGAGGGAGGAGCGGCGGAGCGGCGGCGGAGGAGGCGGGTGAGGATTGAGGCGGCGAGGCGGGAGGCGGTGGGAGTGGGAGGATTGAGGCGGCAAGGAGGATTTAGGGCGGCGGGAGGCGGGAGGATAGGGGAGGCGGGAGCGGGAGCAGCGCAGGCGCGGGAGGATTGAAAGCGGCGAACGGAAGGATAGAAGCGGCGGGAGGATTTGGGAGGCGCAGAGGCGGAGGATTTGGGGCGGCAGCATAGCAAATTTTTGGTGTGCACTGCAGGCGATCCGGTTTAGGCGGCCGCATGGAGGATTCGGCGCTAAATTTTTTGGAGGCAAATAAAATTGATGTCCCTACGGTTTCTCGGTCTGCACACCGAGAAAATTTCCACCTCAAAGACCACTCCATCTTTGGCGGAGACCATCGGGCCCTCTCCTCGGATTTCCCTCTGGTGCATTAAACTATAGGAACATATGTTTCCCTACGGCTTTGATCTCACCATAGGGATATGTTCTTTCCTTAGTCTAGATTTCCACTACTAGGGAAATAATAAAAGCGGTAGGGAACACAGGGTTTCTAGTAGTGACGTTCACTTTTTCGACCAATTCAGCGGGGTTCTGCGAGCACGACCATACAAAGCTTCAAACGGTGACATCTGCAGATCGGCACGATAATCTGTTGTTGTCACGAGAATTCTGCGTCGGCAAACTCTTATCGGCGGGTAGCATTTGCTAGAGCACAAGCTCTCAACATATCCTCAATATCGATTAACCCTTTCATCTGTCCATCATGCTGGGATGATAGCGATCTTGAAATTCGGGATGAGTCCCTAAGGATTCATGGAAACTCTGCCAAAAACAAGAGGTGAACTGGGATCCTCGATCTGGCACTATCTTCTTAGGCACACCATGTAGACTGACAATCCTTGACATATATAGCTCTGCAAGACGATCTCTTGAATATGTGGTTTTGACTGGCAAGAAATGGGCAACTTTAGTCAAACAATCCACTATTACCCAAATCGAATCGTAACCCGATTGAGTCTTAGGTAAACCGGTAATGAAATCCATTAGATCTCTTCCCACTTTCACTCTAGAATCTTCAAAGGTTGCGGCGGAGACTGCTTTGGTCTTTGATCTCTGCTTTACCTTCTGACACACGTCGCACAAGGCAACGAACTCTGCAACTTCTCGCTTCAAGTTTGGCCACCAAAATTTATTCTTAACATCTTGATACATCTTAGTACTACTAGGGTGAATCGAATACTTGGAGTCATGGGCCTCCTTCAAAATTAGCTGTCTCAATCCATCAACATCTGGTACGCAAATACGTCCATTGATCCACAGTATACCTTGATCATCTAAGGTGAAGTCTTTACATTTTCCTTCTGCCATTTTAAACTTGATATCTGAGAACACGGGATCCTTTGATTCAACTTCTTGAATCTGCTTCTCCAAAATAGACTGCACTTCCAGACTGGCTTCAAATTCTTCAGATACCACTTCTAGTTTTAGCTTCTGAAATTCCCCTTGAAGTTCTGAACAAACTTCTTTTACTTCCACAGCATTGCAATAGCTCTTACGGCTTAAGGCATCTGCAACTACATTAGCCTTACTAGGATGGTAATGGATTCCAAGATTATAATCCTTTATCAACTCTAACCATCTTCTCTGTCTCATGTTCAAATCAGACTGAGTGAAAATATACTTCAGGCTCTTATGATCTGTATAAACTTCACAGCGGTTACCGATAAGGTAATGACGCCAAATCTTTAAAGCGTGCACTACGGCAGCTAATTCCAGATCATGAGTAGGGTAATTCTCTTCATGAGGCCTTAATTGCCTCAACGCATAAGCGACAGCTCTTCCTTCTTGCATCATGACACATCCTAATCCTTGACGCGAAGCATCACAGTAGATATCAAAATCTTTGCGGATATTTGGCAAAATCAGCATTGGGGCCGAAGTCAAACGCTTCTTCAATTCTTGAAAGCTTTCTTCACAAGCTGGGGTCCATGTGGACTTTTTCTCCTTCTTTAACAATTGCATAAGAGGCTTAGCAATCGTTGATAATCCCTCAATGAAACGAAGATAATATCCTGCCATTCCCAAGAAACTACGAATCTGAGTAATAGTCTTGGGCTGTTCCCAATGTAATACTGCCTTAACTTTACCGAGGTCGACTGCTATTCCCTCGGCTGTCATCACATGCCCAAGAAAATCCACTTCTTTCTTCCAAAAATCACACTTGCTAAACTTGGCATACAACCGATGCTCTCTGAGCTTCTCTAGAATTAATCTCAAATGTTCAGCATGCTCTTCTTCTGACTTGGAGTAGACCAAAATGTCATCGATGAATACAACTACAAACTTATCCAAGTATTCCATGAATACTTTATTCATCATATTCATGAAATAGGCAGGGGCATTAGTCAGACCAAAAGACATGACCAAGAACTCATAATGTCCGTACCGTGTCGAGGAAACGGTCTTAGGTATATCCTTAGGACAAATCTTCAACTGATGGTAACCTAATCGTAGATCGATATTTGAGAACACTCTGGCTCCTTTCATCTGATCAAACAGATCATCAATCCGAGGTAATGGGTACTTGTTCTTGATGGTGACTTCATTGAGAGATCGATAATCGATGCATATTCTCATACTTCCATCCTTCTTCCTGACGAACAAGACTGGTGCTCCCCAAGGTGACGAACTAGGCCTCACAAAACCTTTCTCTAGAAGTTCTTCTATTTGTTTCTTCATTTCCACTAACTCATCGGCTGGCATCCGATAGGATCTCTTCGAAATTGGTGCTGTTCCTAGCACTAGATCGATGACAAACTCGATGTCACAGTCTAGTGGTATTCCTGGTAATTCTTCTAGGAACACATCTAGATACTCTCTGATGAGAGGCACATCTTCCAAAGCAACTGTCTTCAGGCTACTGACTAGCAGATGTCCATCACGCACTGAGGTGGCTAGGAACTCCACCTTGTTTCCCTTAGTATCCTCAATGGCTATGGCTCTTCGGCCACAATCTAGCATGACTTTGTGCTTGGTTAACCAATCCATGCCAAGGATGACATCTAAGGCCTGGGTGTCTAAAATGATTAGATTGGCTAGGAACTCAACTCTAGCTATGAGTAACTTAGCTCCTAAACATCCCACTTTAGAACTTAGCTCTGCTCCAGGCGACTGGACTAACAGACTATGCTTAAGGCGCATAACTTCCAAGTTATTCTTAGTTGCAAAAACTCTAGAAACAAAGGAATGCGAAGCTCTAGAATCAAACAAAATGGATGCAGGTACTGAGTTTACTAGAAACTTACCCAGTACGACGTCCGGTGCTTCTGAGCTCCTTCCAGTGGCGTGGTTGACACGACCTCGACCACTGATCGAGGCACTCTTCTGGTTGATCGGTACCTTGAGCAGCTCCTTGGCGCTCTCTTACTGGTGTCTTAGCGGGCGTAGCTCCAAGATTAAAAGCAATTTGGAGTGATTGTTCCTTTCTGCGGACACTGGTTGGCGAGGTGACCTGGCTGACGGCAAGAATAACAAACTCTCTGAGCATTTTGCTGATTATTCCTTGGATTGGGGTTGGTTGGCGTGGGGTTGCGAAAGTTCTGAGCAACTGGACGAGGTGTTGACGTTGGTGCAAGTGTCCTGAAAGAATTCTGCGACGGAAACCGATTACTCTGCTATGGTACCACTCTTGCTCTTTGCTGGGATTAGTGACTTCCTTGCTGAGCCATGTCACACAGTTCACCCACCCACCTTAGTCTAAATCTTTTTTCACCCTGTTGGTTAAGTGCAACACATGCCATCAACAAGTAACAGCATACTGCACACAGTTTTACATATATTCTATAATCACTTAGTCAAGTTAATATTTGCAACTCAAATGATATCAATGACTCGTTGCATGGCTAAGCAGACTATTCGTATCTAACCAACCCACGTTGGTGCTATGATAATATCAACTAAATAATTAACCAAGCCGAGGTGACAAAAGATCATGATGATATAATAGGCATGGTGGATATAATCAAATGGGTGTATAACTAATCACAAAATATTTAAATAAATACATAAAGTATAATACAGTAATTTGAATCAAAATAATTTTAGAAAACTGGGTTCAACATGGTCAAAGGTACAACTTGCCTTGCTACAAGTCTTGGTACTGGTCTTAGTCTTGATCAGCTCCTCCTTCTTGAAAATTTCCCGAAGTATTAACGTCTACTCGCAAACGAAAGAAATTAAAAAAGATACAAAATAGAGAGATAACAAACTCCAAAAATTAAATAAAAATCTTAGGAAGGTAGAGCTTGAATTCAGATGGATTTAGAAATTTGAATAGGCTCAATCGGAGTTCGTATGAGGAAGAATGAGATTTTGAAAGATCTAAACCTAAAGAAATAACAAAACTGAATTTCTGGATTTTCGTTCTCCTTCATATGAATTCCAATTCCCGGGGAACCCCCACCTCACCGAGATCCCGTTTCACCCCTTGCCGGCTGACGCCACCCCCTCCCTCGTCGGCCGCCACCACCCCCCCTCATGGCAAGGCCAAGCAGGAGCCGAGCCGGTTGGAAGTCAGGCTCTGTGCATTGCTTCTTCTTCCTTTCTTCTTTCTTGACTTGAGCCACTTCCATGTGGGACCACCATGTCATCCTCCTCTTTTCTTCCTCCCTTGCTCTCTCTAGCAAGTGGGCCCCTTGGTCATTCTCCTATTTTCTTTAATCTGTAAAGAAAATCAAACAACATGTTTCATTTGATTTTCTCTCTCCTTTCGAATTCTATCATTTCATGTGATTTCCGATTCCACCGATTCTCATTTCTAAATTCATCTAAAGGCGGTATCTTCCTTTTGGTATTTATTTTATTACTTTTGGATTTTATTTGGATTTGTTATATTTATTTGGCTCGTTTTGTATATAGATTACGACAACCGCGGAGAACCGGATTTCGACACTTCTCCGTATTTCAATGTCGTTTAGGAACAATAACTGAATAAGCAAGGCAAGTTACATCCTTTGATCATATTTGAATCCCAGTATTTTAAATTATTTAAATAATGTTTAAAATTACTATTGCATGTTATTTAAATTCAAGTAATTTAAATACATGCCTTAAGATGTATAGTTATTTCCCAATTTCATTGAATAACCAATTATTGTCAAAATGTGAAGTAAGAAGGATCTTTCCAAAGGTGAAGTATAATCTGGAGATAGAAATAGGAAATTGTGGATTATTAGAATATATAATTGTTGAGTCGGATTATAGAAAATATGATTGTTGAATATTGGATTGTAGAAATACATTATTATTGCATTATTGGAATATATCTTGTTGGATTATCTGAGTATACCTTGTTGGATTATAGGGATAAATGATTGATGATTATTGGATTATAGAAGTATAACTTGGATGATGATATAATGGATTATTGTTGGATATTAGATTAAAGAAGTAGATTATTATTGGAGATTGAAATATAGGATCCCCTATTTATGATGTTAATTTTGGTGCATTAGGGTGAATCAAGAAGTATGGAATTAATTAGGTATATTGGTCATATTGGATTTATTGGATATGATTGAATAGAAGTTGGATCTAGAATAAATCTTGGTTAGATTATAGAAATAAATCTTCGTTGGATTATAGAAGTATATATTTGTTGCATTATTAGAATATATCATTTTTGGATTTATAGATGGTGAATTATTAGAAATAGATTATTATTGAGGAGTGGATTATTAGAGATTGGATTATAGAATTAATGGTCGGATGTGGGATTATATGATTATTTGTTGGAGATGGGATTATAAGACTAATTGATGGATGTTGAAGTATAGAAATAAATAATTGTTGGATATCGGATTCTAGAAGTAGATAATTGCTGATATTGGATTATAGAAATAGATAATTATTGGATATCGATTATCGGAAATTGGATTATAGGATTACATAATCATTGGATTGATGTATGTTGAATTATAAGAAATCATTTATTAGGAATAATGGATTGATGGATATCGGATTATAGAATTAGAGTATAGTTGAATGTTGAATCATAAGAATAGACTATGGATGCATGTTGGATTACTGAATATTGGATTATAAAATTATTATTGGAGATTGGATTGATGAATGTTGAATTATGATTATTATTGAACATTGGATTGATGGATGTTGAATTATCAGAAATGGATTATTATTGAAGATTGAATTGATGGATGTCGAATTATTAGAAAAAGAATATTGTGGGATTATTGGATTCTGATTCTAATATGGATAGTTGACTTACTGATCTTTTAGTTGACAATCCTTGGACTTCAAACCCTCATACCTTGTCACCCTAGATAAAACTCTGGTTAATACAATAGTACTGATTAGATGCTTTAATGGAAAAATTGTGCCTAGTCAAGCTTAGACCAAAAAGGTTTGATTTGGGGAATTTAGCCAAATATTCAACTCAGTTTGAAATTAAAGCCATGGCATTGGTTTGCTAGTGAAATTTGTGCAAATGGTTGCTTTTGAAAAACAAAACAAAATAAAAATTGGTTTGGATTTGGGCGAAATGGATGTTTGGATGGGTGCATGTTTATGCATGGTATCGATTCATTTCTATTATCAAAGCCTATGGGTTTTATTGGAAAGTCACCCAAGTCAATTAAGGATTGGTCTTCGAGCTACATCTTGCTAAGCCCTATCGTACTACCACATGTCTCGAATGAGAGGAACCTGGCTAACTAATTTGCAACGTTTCATCGTGGTCATGCCATCCGGTTGCATGGGTGTCTTTTATGACCTACTTTTATGTATTCCCACCTAGCGCAAGAGGGGGCCTGAACCCGGCGAGTCTCTATCCAAAGGGGGCAAAACCTTAGCGAGGCAGGACTACGGTGGGATGACGCATTGTAAAGGCCTTGTCACGTGCTCTAGACTACTTACCTAAGGTAGTGAGCAGTGGTATTGATGGATGCCAAACAAACTAGAGAAGTCGTGTCATGTGGATAAAGCTGTACACCTCTGCAGAGTGTAAAACTATTCGAATAGCTGTGTCCACGGTCATGGACATGCTAGCAAAGCCCCTCCAAGTTCGATTTTGGTTTTGATTTCAAAAGACTTTATCAAATGGTTTTGGATTTCTATCCAAATGGGATTTGGGCGAGTAGCCTTGTAATAGGAGGGTACCCTTCACCACTCGTTGATGAATGTTATCTGACTATAGAACTAGAGAATTTAGAAAATGAATTTTAGTTATAGAATATCTGCTTCGGAACTTAGTACAAGTACTTGGAAAGAAACCTTGCTTTATGCAAAATCAACTCTATAAGCCTTCCTTTGTTATATCCATGCATGCATTATAACACTGTTATTGGGTGTAACTTGCAGAGTACATTCATTTGTACTCACTCTTGCTTAAGAAAATGTTGTTTAGAGGAGAAGGACTTTGCAACTGCTGAAGATCTCAACGAATAGGTCGCTACCCCAGCTGATTGCCTGTGGCAGATTAGATGGGCTCTACTACACCTTCTTCATTTTCCGCTGTGTTCTTATTTGTGGGCTTGTAAGCCTTTCTGGTAATCAACTCTGTTATTTATTAATAAAGTTTTACGATTATGGTTGTGGTACCATGTTTGTTTACTGTGTGAGCTAACCACTGATCATGTGATTAGTTCAGAAATGCACAGAGGATTTGGGGTGTTAATCCCAGGTCCTTACAGCCGGGCAAGAAGAGGTCACTTGGGAAGAACAGGTCACCCGGGGAGGAAGAGGTCGTCCGGGGAGGAAGAGCCGTTGCTGGAAAGGAAGAGCCACCGCCGGGGAGGAGGGAGCCACCAAGACCGCCTGTCAGCCGCTAGATCTTGAAGGGGTGGGGGATGCATGGGTTATGGGGACACGAATGGGATGGGAGGAGGTGGGCTCAGGGAGGAAACTTAATCGTTTGAGTGGGGAGCGGGCAAACCCTAACTAGAGTCCGAATATAAATAGGGTTGGTAATCACAGATAATTCTTGACATATTAGTAAAGCATTAGTTTGAACTCAAAGTCTGATTTGCAGTTGTCATATTTAATTAGTGAAGAATATTGACAAAAATGGCAAGGAATTGCATCTGAATATTTGCTAAAACTATGCTAAAACCGCTAATTTTATGACAATATGCTTTAACTATGATTATTACTACCGAAATCATATCTGAATATTTGCTAAAACCTCTAATTTTTACGACAAGTAATTTAACACCTGTACAAAGAACTTAGCGTACTTATGCCTAATCTTACAGTCGTCACGACAGAAGACGACGTAGTCGCCCCGCCCTTCCGTCATGTCACAACCGGTGCTCGTGCACCGGTGGCCGTACTCCGGCAGCGCCAACACCCGGCCCTATGGCCTGGCCATCTTCTTCCACGTCACCTCCGCAGCGAGCCTCTGGCACCGCCTACACTCCCGGTTGGTCCTTTTGGCCATCTCGCACCCATCGACGGCCGGTTCGCCCTCGACCTGGCTGATGTAGTGCTTCCCAAAGTCGCGCGTCTCGCCGACCGTGTAGAGGAGGAGGTCGAGCATGTAGGCCATGGCCTTGTGGCCGGTGACGGCCGTTCGGTCAAGGCACATGAGGCTGCGCTGCATGTCCTGGTGCACGAAGACGAGAGTGAGGCCAACAATGAAGAAGGCCTTTGGGTTGGCGGCGCCGGCCAGGTGGTTGACGACGGCGAGGTAGCACTTGTTGTCCAGCCACTTCATTGCCTTCTCCCGCTCCAGCGCCACGTGTCTCCCCACGACGCGCTCCTTGGACGCCTTGTACATGGTCTTATAACTCCAATATACGTACACAATTCAAGACATCAGAATTACTTCATAAGAGAAACTTGAAAGTCCAAATTAAGGGTGTTGTTGCTAGTTAGATTAGCCTTGGTCCTCACCATCATGCTCCGTGTGCTCACATGGCACACGATGGTACTAGCTAGCTGCGTACATATTCAATATTGGTTGTTGATGGAGGGTGCCAAAAAGAGCTATGTGGGGATTTATCTTCAGTGGCGGTTGATCATTCTTTTAAAACGTGAGACAAAGAGATGCATTGTAACATCGACGCACGAGATGAAGAGACGCATCGTAACGTCGCCGTGCAAGACAAAGAGATGCATCACGCGGGAGCCAAAGCGGCATTGAACATATCACAGACACTTCCAACCACAAACCATCTGTAATACAAAATTATCATAGATGGTTATATTTAAAAATTGTCTGTGAAGTCTGCAATAATCACAGACGGGGAATTATCACAGACGATTCTTATTAAAAACCGTCTGTGATAGCTGATGTATCACAGACGGTTCTACCCATCGCTACTAACATAAACTGACGCGTTTGCAAAACCGTCTGTGATAATTACAACACTGACGGTTTCTGGGGAACTATCTGTGATGACATGTCCAGTATTGCCTCTTTTGTAGTAGTGTACGCGGGTCGATTTTACCAGAATTTAGGTGATCAATTGGTGAGGAGGGGAATGATCTGCCAAAACCTGTTTCAGTAATTTCTCGTGACATCACGTGAGTCATGATCGATTATCTTATGTACCCTGATATAGCCAAGTCTCTTTAGGTAGTGCGTGTTGTTACTCAGTATGTTGCATCTACCTTCCTCTGAAGTGCAGGATGATTCTTGTTTAGGTTGCTCTGGATCTCTCGGAAGATGGTGATACTAGCTATCCAAATTGAGAAGATGGAAGTGGTGAGTGCAAAGTAAGCAATGATTGTTGGGCCACGGGGTAGGCTACGATAATTACAAATCAAAAATTTCTACCACGCAAACAGGAAGCCAAGCAAGTAGATGATCATAGATCGTTACCACCAGACGCGCAGAGCAGCGGAAGAAGGGTTGGAGCAGCTTGGTCCAACGTAGAGCGCATCGATGTAGTGGTCGTAGTCGATCGTCTAGCGTCCTCACGAGTCGATCGTCTCCTCCAGCAACGTCTGCCGTTCCTTGTGAAGATCGCGGATCGTCCTCAAACGCAACAGTCGTAGTAGCGCCTCTACGGTATCCACACGTCGGGGAAGGAACAACCGTGCGTCGAGTACTAGCACCAAGCCGCACGCATAGCTCTCGTGAAGATGGCGGCTAGGGTTTCGGTGGTGATTCACCCGCCTCCCAACAATTTCATGCATCTCCTTATATAGTGCTCGTGGCGGATCCTATCCGAACACGTTTGTCGAATCAGATTCGTCTTGGTTTGTTCCAACCCGTTAAGTGTGTGACCAGAGGTTCATGCGTGTCGGTTGTGACTCGGAAACCCTTTCCGATCACGCGAGTAAATGGCGGCTCCTAGCGTAACATAGCGATTCCGAATACACATAAATTATATGGGGCGAACCTTAATGCAATATGATCTATGATCGAGGTCCTTATCACTTACGACTGTGTCCTATCTCTATCGACCATCAGTCAGTATTTGGTCACGACACTACTTTGTAATTCCTTACGACGAGTTACGACCACCGTGACTACGTTCGACCCGATCTCGACCATTTCGTATCTCCATACGACGATCGTAGCTGATCAACTAAGCGACCTACTCGTGTATACTCCCTTTGCCTCACGATGTCCGGTTGAACTCGAGGTGAGATGTTGTGTCATCCATGGACTATTCAATACTTTCTCGATCGAGTGTTAGATAACTTCACGTGGTCGAACACTTCGACTACTAGTGGCATGGCCATGCACTTTATTTATCTGACCACAACGAGGGGCCTAGAGACATCTCTCCTGTTATGTTAGGAGGGGCAAATCCCATATCCCACCAAATACATTCCTCTGCATGTTTCATAGCATGCATAAAAGCTACCTTTATAACTACCCGATTCACGGAGTAGCATTTGGCAACCCCTAAGAGTGCTATTACACATGTAGGAAACCATGTTGATCTCGTGTCTAAGGATTATACATCATCATTGCTTGAGACCAACTAACGACATATAGAATCATAACAATCTCAATAGTGTGCGAAGGTGGGTCTAATCCAACATCATGTTCTCTAACATGTGTCCATATTATTGGTTTGATATCTCTATATCCATGACACGTGAAACATAGTCATCAACCAATACATATGCTAGTCTATTCATATGTGTCCTCATATGTTTCCGACTAGGAAACGATAAGAATAATTATCGCAGAAATATAGAGTTTCACAATCAAGTCACATACTTGATAATCAATATTGACAATATTATTCTAGAAACAAGATAACATATTATCCAATATAATGAACATAATGAAATATAATCATCTCTATGATTGCCTCTAGGGCATATTTCCAACAATGATATGATCTCTATTCTCTACATATCCTTTTGTTGAGATTGATGATTATAGCTCTGCATCATGTTGTTTTATTTTCTAGAAATTTGTATCTACTGATGTTAATGTGTTGTTCGCCTGTTCCTTTCGCATCTCCTTTATGCCACATATCCCTGAGCTTGTGAAGGAAAGATTTGGTGCCACATTAAGTTGAAATTTTTGCTTGCCAGTGTTTTGCGTATGTTCCTGAACTTGGCAAGAGCAATAGGGACCTGATAGGTCTGTGTGATAGCTTTGTATAAATCTCATATGTATTGCAAGAAATTTACATTGGAACAAATCTAGGGGAAACAGAGTAATTTAGTAAACCAACATGCTAAAATACCTTGTCATGATTCGATGATAAAAGAGAGCAGCTAGACATTGACATAATCAGTCATACTTGACTACGCCTCGTAACATTGACTATGCCTCGTAATTCTCAATGGAGTGTGTGTCTTACTGTTGAAAAGTCAAGAATCTCCATCGTTTCTATGTTGAATTTTTTTTGTAACTTCGAATATCCATCCTGAAAATCCTAGATCCGCCATTGAGCAAGAACATGTCGGCAGCCTCTTGGGTGCTGTCAATGTGAGTGTACACTTCAAAAAAATCTAATGGATTTACCTTTTACATTATCGGTCACCTGAACTATTACAAGCTCCGCTTCTGACCCAAATGTGCCTTCCACTGCCCCAGACGAAACCAACAGTGTTCATTGGCACATCTGGAAAGGGGCAAGCCTTTACACAGGAGCCGTGCATGGAATTGTTGTAAAAGAATCCTGTACATGTTGTATATGTATTGCAAATTATATGTGTTCATGTGAATCGTGATGTCTATTTATCATTTGTCACCGACCTATTGTAAAAGTTGTTAATTGCAAGTCCATCTTTTTCCAATTGGCCGATCGGACACATGGCCTGAGCGTGGCGTGAACACGATCCACATGCCACTTGACTTGCCACACGCAGGCTCAGCTAGCTTGTACATTAATATTTGACGAATTAGCTAGTCCAGCATATATTCGCTTAGTTAGCTGCATCATTGTTAAATGTCCTATGTACTACCTGTCCATCTAGAAGGAACGACCGGCTAAAAAAGCTTAAGGTAGGAGTGAAACAAAACGCGGTGAGGTGCTGAGTGATGGCTATGGCCGGGAGTTTGGTGGTTCCATTCCCCGGACAGCTGGCCAAGCTAGGCCTAATGCATGTGTGTTTCGTTTTCACCTTGGCTATGCACCTCGTGCTGTGGAATCTTGAGCTTATTTGTGGTCAAGTATTTTTGGGCGTTCTGATTTTGAAAATCTAGCACAAGTGATGCCTCTGTCCTCTGGGATCTGCTTGGAATAACCGGCATCGATATGCTTTGATCCACAAATTAATGATCTAAATCATGTAATTCATGCGGCATAGGAGTAGGCATCATTATTAAGGGCATAATAAAAAAGAGAATGGACACTAGTTCCACACTTTGCAAAATCGATCCTTGCGCCACATGATCTATCGTTAAAATCGTTTTCACTAGAGCAGGCAAAATATTGTCAAAATCGTTACATTATTTGGACTAGCCGCATAATATATTTGACACTGCAAATCGTCACACATGCCAAACATGCACTGGAAAACTAAGAGATGCGCGTGCATGCAGCCAGTTTGTTGAATTGAAATGACCATGTATTATATACAGATGCAAGCGGTTGGTCTTTTTTGCAGGTCAATCATGCATACGTGTTAAGAAACTATAAGCTCGGCCCAGAAGCCGGTCTATGTATGAGCTCCTCATCCTAAATCCTAGCAGAGTCTCTAGCCTATAAATGCTAGGAGGTGCTATTCATTGTAAACGATTGATCGATTGATGAAGGAATAAAGAGAAGCAAGAAGCCCCCTATATCTCTGTGTTCAATCTACTATTATGTTCTTATATTCTTGTATTGTTCTAAGCGATTCTACGTTTGTCTACGAGGTAATCGTTTGGACTGGACTCGCCAGCGATGGTTCCTCAACACGTTATCAGCACGATCGACTCCGGCCTACTTCTAGGCCTACTTTACTCGGATTGAAAAGGTAACCGTCGATGAACGACACTCGTAGATTGAATCATTTTCTAGATTACTTTCAATTCTGCAAATTTGCTTTCTAGATTGGTTTTCTACGGTGCAAATACGTTCTAATCTACCGCGAGCCGACTTGAAGTCGCCGACACAGTGTCGATCGGTAGATTGCATGAAAGATTGGATGTTGATTGTACCGTAGATTAGAAACCGCAAATTCGTTCTAAATCTACCACGAGCTGACTTGAAGTCGTCGGCCAAGCCGATCGGTGGTTGTATGAAAGAACTGATGTCGATTGCACTACATCGTATTGCATCGCATGAATAGTATGCATGTATGAACAATAATTGCATGAGAAAAAACGCCGGCCGAAACCGCCGGCCAACAAGTGTTGGCTCGAGCCACGCCGGTGCCGCAGCAGCGCTTCGCGCCATGCTTGCCGCACCATGCTTGAGCACGCTCGCCGCAGAGCAGCCGCTACCAGATGGGCCGCCGCCGCCCGCGCTGCTTGAGCACGCCGCCCAAGGCCAAAACAACCGCGCGCGCGCTGAGCCGCCGCCGCTGCCCGTGTGACACGCGAAGACACCCTCGGCCGCCCATCGCGAACCACGGCTCCGGCGCGCCACCTCTGCCGCCAGAAGTGGCCGCCCGGATCCGCCCGCGATGCGCGCTTGCGAAGCATTGGCGGTCGCAATGACAGCCGCCGCCGCCGCCTCAAGACGCCGCTGCCGCTATTCGCCTGCGCCCGCCATACCGCCTCGGTTGCCGCCATGCCGCCGCGCCGCCATTGCCTC
Source organism: Phyllostachys edulis (assembly GCA_036346405.1). Taxonomy (NCBI): domain Eukaryota; kingdom Viridiplantae; phylum Streptophyta; class Magnoliopsida; order Poales; family Poaceae; genus Phyllostachys; species Phyllostachys edulis. The sequence goes on from CM070546.1 coordinate 97,214,582, forward strand.
GCGTCGCCAGGCGGCTTGAGTTCGCTCGCACGCTTTTGACGCCGACGCCGACTGCTTGACGGCTTGGAGCCACCGGCCACCTCCTTGTCGCTTGCTGCCGAAGGCCACATCAAGGCTAAGCGGCACGGCACCGAACCGTGGCGCCGCCGCCTGGCATGGGTAGGAAACCCTACCCCTGGCTCCTTTGAAACGGCGAGGTGGGCCACCTCCCCTTTTTGAACCGACTGGGCCGAAGGTTAATGGGCCTTGAAAGGCTCGGCGAAAAAGAGAAAAAAAACCAGAAAGAAATAGAAATTCCTAATTTTGCAGAAAGGCCCTCCGGAAAGTTGAAATTTACGCGAAAAGTTTCTCTAAACTGAAATTTCGTGTTTTAACCCCTGGAAATTGCAGAATTCGCCAAAAAGTCCTTTTCCAGTAGAACAGAGCCTTGGAAATTCAAATTTTGTACCAATTTTACATTTGAAGCATGTTTAACTTTGTTATTATTATTTCTATGCATTTTTCATGATTTACTGCTATTTTCAGTGATTAAAAGTAATATAAACAATCACAGATAATCAAAACAGTAAATACAATAAATAAATTGCATAGAGAAGTCCAGAAGATAATTGAAATCTAGAAGACAATTGAAGTCTAGAAGATAATTGATTTGCAAGCATTAGCGAATCAACTGCCTAACCATTTTAGTGATTTGAAGAGCGTGACTAAGTCGCATATGCATGTACACAATGCACCGGAGAGGGTTGAAATACCAATGAAGGTATCCCTAATCCCGTCCTAAGGCCTCTGAAAGGATGAGAACTCCGGCCCCTTGAATCCGAAATAACCGGGGACACCTGGTGAAAAAGGATAAGAAGGACTTGACACAGCCGATTGCCAAAGTTCCCAGAACCAGAAGGGGAGCCAGTTGAGACCTGGCACCAGTATGGAACCTTCAGAATTGAACATTCCCATGAAGGGAGACATTAGCATGGATGTGTGCGCACACATCGGACCTGAAAAACTAAAGGGACTTGCCCCCGTAAATGAATGCAGCGGTGAGCAAGCAGAAGCATTAGAATAATCGCCCCTTGAAGAAATAGCTATAAACTTTGTGACCTCGGGAGAATCTATGAATAAGAAAACAACCAATGTCGACATTGATTTTGCAAAGAAAATCGCCACAATCATCAATCTTCATCCAGAGCCTGTATCGCTCGTTGAAAGAAAAGATCAGATTAGGAAGATTGGAAGAAGGCAATAGAAGTAGAATTATTATATCTGAATAAAAGAAAGGTGTTTGGGCCTGTAAGCCATTCGCCTCCCCATGTGCACCCCGTAGGGCATAAGAGAGTATTTGTTCGAAAGAGAAATGAAAATAATGAAGTAAAGAAAGACTTGTTGTACAAGGGTTCACTCAACATCCAGGAGTTGTTTATGAAGAAACCTATTCCCCGGTCATGGGCGGAACTACCCTTTAGATATTTAATCTCAATGGCAATAAACTTGAAGTTAAAAGTGAAATTGATGGATGTGGTAACAGCATACCTTTATGGAATATTGGATTCAGACATTTGTATGAAGATACCTGAATGTATCCTTGTCCCGAACCTAGATAGAGCAAATGGAAATCATACAGCGTGAAACTCAGAAAATCACTATACGTAGTTAAGCAATCAGGCAGGATGTGGTATAATCGCTTGAAGCGACTTTCTATGTAAGAAAGGCTACACGAACAATGAGAATAATCTTGTGTATTTATACGATGATCCCAGGATGGATTTTGTATAATCTCAGTGTATGAAGATGATCTGAATATCATTGGAACCCTGAAAAGTATTAAGAAAGCAAGCTCTTAGTTGGAGTCAGAGTTCGAAATGAAAGGTTTGGGTAAAACCAAATATCGCCTAGACTTGCAGCTTGAGCATACCCCTAAAGGGATTTTAATGTATTAGTCAACCTACACTCAGAAGGTGTTAGAAAGGTTTGATTTTAAAAGGCATACCCTTCGAAAGTGCCAATGGTCGGGGATCTTTTGCTGCAAGACAAAGACCTGTACAAACCTAAAGAAGAGGGGGAGGAAGTCCTAGGACCGGAATTCCCATACTTAAGTGCGATAGAAGCACTCATGTATTTAGTAAATTGTACTAGATCGGCCATTGCATTTGCCATTAACCTATTAGTAAGGTATAGTGCAAAACCTACCAAAGGCATTGGTAGGGAATGAAGAACATCTTCCGATACCTCCAAGGAAGCAAAGAACTTAGTCTGTTCTACAGAAAGAACTAAGACCTGAATATGAATGGCTATGCAGATGTCGGGTACCTGTAGAACCCGCATACGGCCAAATCGCAAACAGGCTATGAACTCATATGCGGTGGAACTGTAATTTTATAGAAATTGTCTAAGCATAGTCTTGTATCGACTTCGGCGAACCACTCGGAAATTATAGCACTGTACGAGGCCTCACAAGAATGTGCTTGGCTTCAGCGGATGATTCATCACATCCAGCAGTCGTATGGATTGAATACCGTGCAAACTCCCACTATTATCTATGAAGATAATATAGCTTGTGTTGCACAAGTGCAGATGAATTATGTGAAGAATCATCTTATAAAGCATATCAACCCCAAGTTCTTCTATGCTTATGAATTGCAAAAGATAGACGAAATTAAAGTATTGCTCACTAAGTCATGTGAAAATCTTGCAGATTTATTCACTAAGTTACTTCCAGCATCTAGTTTTGAAAGGTGCATATGTGGAATTGTAATGACGAGACTTAGAGAAGTGCAGAATTCAGAGGGAGAATCTTCACGAACTCATTATTGAAACTTGATTACGAAGATCGAGTACCCAAAGAGTAAATCCTGGAGATTAAATGAAATTGGGTGGATTGTACTCTTTTTCCCTTAACGAGTTTTCCTGAAGTTTCTCGGCTAAGGTTTTTAATGAGACAATTCGTGCAACGCAACAGAACTTGTATCATGTGGTCTTTCTCCAAATTTTTTCCATTGGGTTTTTATGGAGTTTTGACGAGGCATGAACATGTAAGGATGAGTGCCCAAAGGGGAGTGTTAAGAAACTATGGGCTCGGCCCAGAAGCCGGCCCATATATGGGCTCCCCATCTCAAACCTTAGCAGGGTCTTTAGCCTATAAATAGAGGGTGCTATTCACTGTAAATGATTGATCGATTGATGAAAGAATAAAGAGAAGCAAGAAGCCCCTTATATCTCTGTGTTTAATCTACTATTCTGCTCTTGTATTCTTGTATTGTTCTAAGCGATTCTACGTTTGTCTACAAGGTAATCGTTCAGACTGGACTCGCCAGCGATGATTCCTCAACAATACGCACGCATGAGGGTCGCCACATGCACAGTAGCTTGCGAGCACACTTCACGTCATGCATGAGCCATGAGCTGATTGCCCTTGAGGCCCAGACGCGCGTGCGTCGGTATCGTCAGGAATGAAATGATATGTTTTACACAGAAGAAGAACATTGTATCGGAACAGGCAACAAACAGACAGATCGTCGTACTTCTATTCGACGCGTTATTTGTTTATTTGACCTAATGCGTGCAGCGACGGTGAAGCTGCATGGCCAATTGGCCATTCGTACGATACAAGTCAGACAAGTGTGTTGGCAATATCTAACGTGTGGACCTTACGTTTGTACTACTTATCAACTGGAAACTAGGCGAAGCGAAGACAAATAAGCTAGCATTACGACAGGGCATGTACGCTATATAATCTGTATCCGTTGTGGGTTATAATTCATGTCGTGCGCTCGGCCTGCTTATAAAACCAGTAACCACGCGTACTTGCAAAACAAATTTAAAAAGTACTCCACGAAGTGGGCTTGACGTTTTAGACAAAGGTGGAGTCACTTTGATTACTAATATATAAAAAACTATTTAGATTGATCACATAAAAAATGCTATCATTAAATCAACCATGGAAAATATCTTCAGAATATATATCATATTCATATAAAAAGTAGTGGTCAAAGTTGTATGTTGTAGACCGTATCTATGTCCAGAAAATCATATATTCTTAACACAGGTAGTAAGAAATTAACATCCATAACCACACCGTATACCGTGCATGAAACGAATGGTTGGCTGGTTGGGTTTTGTTTCTCAACAATTCATCTTTTTTTTGGGCAAGGATCAATTAAATTTATAATTTATTTCTTTTGGGCGTTATATATTCTATTGTTTTTCGAGAATACGACATATTGTCGCACTCACACGTTTGATTCCACATTTAATTGTTCCCCAACATAGTAGATATTTCGTCAATTGTGTCATAAAAACTTGAGACACGTTTCCTGCCTTCAAACTAACGAAGATACGTACGTCGTCGATCCCAAAAAATTCAGGATAGAATCTGACAGACCCATTCATTTGCATGGCCATATGCATGCGTGGGGCACATGGTATTATTACGTGAAATGAAAGCTTCCAAGTTGACCGCTAATTCAACGTATCCATCCACACAAGAGGCGGTCTCTTGCTAGATATTTTTCGGACTCGCAGATCCGATAAACTATATGAAAAATTGGACCCCCATATTAATCTATCTAAATCTTGTACAATAACAAGCAGTCTTCGATGTGAATGGTGAGACAGGGTCCACTTATCCATTATTAGGCAAGATATCACGCGGTGCTAGCTCCGGGATGGAGGCCATGGGCGCGGAACTAAACTATCGATCAGAGAATCAGCTGGGCTACTAGCGCATGTGACCGCGGCCACGTGAGACATGCGAATTTTGGGTACTATTGGCTCCTTAGACAACCGCAATTCCAAATAGAGCTCTAGTAGTCCCGAAATTCCATTTCTAGCCCCTTCTTGCTACCTGCTGCTGCGGCCGGTCAATGCAGGAACCTGCCTGCTGTGGCCGCGCACTACAGCCACTAGCTGCTGCGCCCCCGCCCTGCAGCCACTAGCTGCCCCGCTCTGCACTAGCACGCCATGCAGATGCGCCGGGGGGCCGCAGCAGCTGTCCACTCCCCCGCCACGCGCCGCTCACACCCGCCCGCCCCCACGCACGCTGGCGCCTGCTGCGGCCACACGCCGCTCGCCCCCGCCCGCCCCGCGCGCACTGGCGCCTTCTGCGGCCACACGCCACTCGGTCGTGCGTGCTCTCCCCTGGCTGCGGCCGCACACGCTCTCGCCTGGCTACGGCCACGCGTCGCTCGCCCGCTAGAGGCCTCACGCGATTGCGCCTGCTGCGCCGGCCCATGGCATTGCTGGCTCCGTGCGTTCGCTGGCTTGCACACCCGTTGCCCCCGCGCAGCGATAAAACGAGACAAGCCCCGACGCCATCGCACTCACCCCTACACTCTTATTTTCTCGTCGAGGCAGGACAGAGAGAACCAGAGAGGAGAAGAACCAAAGAGGAAGAGAAGGGATAAGCGAACAAGAGAGCAGCTGAAGTTCATGCAGTTGTGAAAGTTGTGCATCGTCTTGTGAGCACCAAGAAAAGGTAACTATCATCGACATGCGGCTATAGTTTTAGCAACGCGATTAGCACGTATTTAGCTACAGTAATATATGCTACATAAAATTAAGAGAAAAAACTAGTGAGAATGAAGCCTGGAAGTTCAATGGCAGTAAGATTTTGAGTACTACTTTGTTAGTTGCCTTTTTCTCATCAAATGCATGCAGCATACTCTTTAGCTTTTGGTTTTTCAGTTGTTGCTTGTAAACAAGTAATTTTTTTTCCTTTGTAATAAGCGGCCTTGGTTAATAATCATCTCAGAGTAATTGTTGGATTGTTAGTACTTAGTACAAATAGTTTTGTTTCCACTAAGTAACATTTGTAATGTTCTACATTAGGTAAGGTTGATTAGCAACTTTCCATAATAATGTTGTCTTTACAGTTTTTTCCATCCAATTTACTCGTAATGTCTGTTTATGTAAATTTTGCTCCATTTACCCACTACAGAAAATAACTTACCTATCCAAAGACATTAGCTCATGAAAACTTGTCAACTGTATTTGTGCATTTCATGTATGTTGCCATATTTCTTTACATATTCTAGCATCTGTAGATAGTATGTACTACGTTGTTCGCCATAAATGCTATTATGTGATTAGCACGTAATTCACCAAATATATTTATATAATTGGAAATAAAATTTTGAATAATTTGGAACATGTTGTCAAAACGATAGCAGTGATTACATCAGAAGAAAGCACTACACCATGGCATATTATTAAGGGCAATAAACTGCCGGGAAAAAATAGGATGAGTGGCAAAACATGTGTCGGGAATATCCAAGAGATTAAGGGTTACGTTATCTGTCAGCAATAATTATTGTTTAGAACAACATATCTGCCAGGGATAATAGACATTTGCCTACAATACATCTGCCCTAAAAAAAGTCCACTAGGTCAATGTATCTGCCGGGAATAATAGAACCTTTGGCGCGCGGCTGAAAAATTTGAGGACCGAGGTGCCAAGACCTTTCGGACCGCCGCTTCCTCTAAAACCTTATCACCAAATTCCCTAATTCCTTCGCGACCACCCAACCACCCACCTCCCTGGCCGCCCCACCTCTCCCAGCGCCTCCTCCTTTCCCCGACCACCCTCCTCCCTGGCCGCCTCACCTTCCAGCACCACCCCACCTCCTCCTGCCCCACCCCCAGCACGCCCCCCTCCTGGCCATCCTCGCCCCGCGCCTCCCATCCTCCCTGGCCGTCCCTCCTCCTAACGTCGCCCCTCCTCCCCCCGTCACCATGGCCACCGCCATGACCGCGCCGTCGTAGCTCCGCCGCGTCCTCGCCCGCCTGCTGCGCGTCACGCAGGCTGCACGGTCGCATAGCGATGTGGCCGAGTCCCCGGCCGCACCCAGCGCGCGGGTGTCCGTGGACTGCGTCATGGTGGGCAGCGGTGTCAACGGCGTCGGACCCTCCGCGTGGCACGCGCTCTCGGACGATCGCACTGGTGCCATCGTCCCCATCCTCTCAGACGACCGCACAGGGTACTACTATTACTTGCCTTCTTCATCTTGCAGAGTAGCTTTGTGGAGATCTTGTACATGTCCTCATCCACTGCTGCCTTTGGCTTCCACTTCTACTGCTCGGTGGCATAATGCTTCCTGACTCCCTTCCTCACAGGCAAAGCATTTGCAGTTGCCTTCTCCCCCTTTACTTGAACAACGCATTGCATTTTGATCACAAAATCGTCAATCTCTCTATAGTTGCAGAAGCAAGAACTCAATATCGAAAACTGAACTGAACTCAACATTGGAGTTAACGATTCAGAATGCATTGCAGAGGAGGGGAATGCTCATGAAGAGATGAAAAGATAGGGGCTGAAGGAGTTGGCCTGATGTATGAAATGGTCTGAGATGGTAACAATTTTTCCCTGTGCTTTGGTTCATATCATTGTTTGATTGAGTCCCTTGTAGCTTTTTGTTGATGGGTGTTGTGGTTTGAAGTGCAAAGTAAAGGAGGGGCAGCTTGATTCGATCCACGCCATTTCGCAAAGGGTCCAACAAGTTATACATGTCAACTGTGTGCATGATTTGAATTAGATGTGTTAGATTTAGTGTTATTTTTAATTGTAAGTATTGTCAACTGTTTGTTTTTCAATCATTACTGAAAGGAGGACACTACTACAAAACAGGCTATAGTAGACACCCCATCACAGACGGTTCCTTTGGAACCGTCTATGTTGGGTATTGCCGGACCTGCGGGTGGCGCGGGAAACCTATCACAGACGGTATTTTTTAGAACCGTTTGTGATAGTCATATATCACAGACGGTTTGTAAATAGAACCGTCTGTGATATTACATAGACGGTTCTATTCACAAACCGTTTATGATAATCCCCAATCACGAGCGGTTCTAGTATAGAACCGTCGTATATATCACTGACGGTTCTTAATAAGGACCGCTCAGCGATTGTGGGATTATCATAGACGGTTTTAAGTGAGAACCGCTGATATATCTGAGCGGTTCCAAACTAGAACCGTCAGTGATATCCTTATCGCGACGGTTATAAATTAGAACCGCTCTGTGATATCCTCGCTGGTATAAATTGAGCGCGACACGCCCTCTCGCCGATCGCTGCCAGGTTCATCGCCGCCTCGCCTCTGCCTCCATCGCCTCTCTGCCGCCATGTTTGATAACAACCGCCCCACTGCTCGGGCTCCACTTAGATCTGCTAGCTAGCTTCCTCCCCAGTGCGTGCCACTTTCCCGCCCTAGCTCCTCCCTAATTAAGCAGATGAAGTAATATCGATTATCCTTTATCCACTCTATTGATTAGTGAATTTCCTTATTTTGCTACTTTGTACATAGACCCTAATGTTTTGTTTTCTTTGTTGTATTCCTTAATCGGAAGCATAGGGTTTAAGTTTCAATTAATACTACTTGATGGGAAAAGGCAAAACGTACATCTAGCTCTCAATTTGATGGACCCTAATTCCGAAAAATGAAAAGCAAAACATGTAGCCTTTAATTAATCTGGTGTAATTCCTTTGTGCAACGATGAGACAAAAGCAGTAAGCGTGCAAAGAAGTGAAAGTCTTAATCGTAACTAATTTCATGAGTAGTTTTCTAGAACAGATTAAAAGAAGAATTTATGACACACCAAGATAAGTCACATGTGCAATGATCTATTTTATATTTCCTCCATTTATATCCATGAAGAAACGCGTCATCACGGTGGTTTATTGTTTCAATTATATCAAAGCGGATACACAAGCAATCGCTATGACCAACTTGCTAGTTATTAGGATCTTCCTCTTGTCTTTTGTCTCGTATCTAATCAACAATCATGCAGATAATCAATAATTATCCGCTGCGCCAGAGAGAGAGAAGGTTGGACCCTTGCCCTAAGCGCCTCCAACACCGCGCCTCCTCCCCCATTCGCCACCTTAGAGAGGAGAAGGAAAGGAGAGTAATCGTATTTTCTTCGTGAGCTCCAAGGGTAATGATCTATAACCCTTTATGTTTGCTATAAATTAATCGCTAATCAATTTTGACACTAATTTGTTACATGCGTAGTGTAGATGGATCGAACCGATGTACAAAGTGAACCGTGTGAGTCAAGAGTGCATTAATGGCGTGGTTGCTTTTAGAAGAGCCGCCGAAAGCGTGATATGTTGAAGAAGGGATAAATTTTATGTCTTGTCCATGCATTGATTGCGTAATCTAAAGATGTTTAACAACGCGCGCAAATAGAAGCGCACTTGATTGAAGGGTTTCAAAAAGGGTATACATGTTGGACCGATCACGGTGAAGAGCGATTATTACACATGAAGTTAGTAATGACGGCATCGCCGAGGAAGTCAACGATATGCGGGATGTGGTATCTTGCTTTTGATGAGGATAGGTCACACGATGACAATCTGGATCGGATGCTACGCGATGCGAGAGAACTACTGATGAGAGAGAGTTTTGTAAATTCGAGGGCTTAAGGGAGGACTCGGTGAGACCTTTGTTCCTGGTTGCAAGCGGAATATACAAAGTTGTCAACCGTGCTTGAACTGCTGCTGAAATTGAAGGCAAGCAATGGTTGGTCCGATAAGAGTTTCACGGCGTTGTTAGGTCTCTAGCGGACATCCTTCCGGAGAAAGCGTGTTGCCCAAAGACCACCTATCAAGCAAAGAAGGTTATTTGTCCATTGGGAATGGAAGTAGAAAGAATACATGCATGTCCGAACGATTGTATCCTCTATCAGTAAAGAGTATGCAGACATGCATGTATGTCCGTGTACAAAGCATCCCGATACAAGCGTCGAGAATCTGCTAAGGTGAAGCAAGGACCTCTGCTAAGATGTTGTGGTATCTGCTGTGATCCCACATTTGAAGCGTTTATTTGCGAACCCAAAGGAGGCAAGATTGCTGCGTTGGCACTCGAGAGGAGCGTAAGAGAGATGGAAAGCTAAGACACCTGCCGATTACGCCTAGTGGAGAAACTTCGATCGAGCTTCAAGAGTTCGGTCGAACCGAGGAACATAAGGTTAGGGTTGAGTACAGATGGAATGAATCCTTTCGGTAACATGAGCGTAGATATAGCACCGGCCCGTGAATCTATGTATGTACAACCTTCCTCCTTGGTACGTGTATGAAGCGGAAGTACATTTTGATGTCACTACTTATCCAAGGGCGAAGCAACACAGGAATGATATTGATGTGTACCTAGCACCATTCTTTGAAAGATCTTGTGACACTTGTGGAGCGAAGAATGCAGGTATGGGATGCGCATAAAGCGAGAGAACTTCACTTTACGCGCCATGTTGTTCTCGCACCATCAATGATTTTCCTGCCTTAGTAACTGTCAGACCCGATACAAAAGGAGCCAAAGCTCATCAAGACTTTGCTAGATGCTCTGAGAGTGTATGGTTTGAACAACTCGCAAAAAAAGTATATATCGTCCATCAGAGGTTCCTTCCTGTGAGTCACCCATACCGCAAGATGAAAAAAAATTCGACGAAATAAGGAGAACGATTCACTCAAGGGCTTTTAGAGGAAAGAGGTCTATGATATGGTTAAGGATATCGATGTTGTGCTTGGGAAGGGCGTAAATTAAGAACCCGTGAGAAGAACATCCGGAAGAAGCGGTCAATTTTTGGGACTTGCCTTATTGGGAGCACTTGAAGTTCGCCATTGCATCGGCGTCATGCGTGAGAAGAATGTATGTGATAGCTTGATTGGTCTCTTCTTTGAACATTAGTGGCAAAACAAAGGATGGTGTTAACGCATGGCGTGACTTGGTTGATATGAACATAAGGACCGAGTTAGCACCGAAGAGACCGTCTGAGACGAACGTACCTTCCCCGACTTGCTACACTCTATCAAGGCCGAGAGAAATGAATCGTGCGAGCTTGCATGGAGTGAAAGTCCCATCTGTTACTCCGCTAACATTAAGAACCTTGTTTCTATGCAAGATTTGAAATTAATTGGTATGAAGTCTCATGATTGTCATGTCTTGATGACACAAATGCTTCTGTTGCAATTAAAAGTATCTTGCTTAACAAGGTCCGATGGCAATCTTGAGGTCAGGTTATTTTTCAACTCAATTGCTCGGAAGATCATTGATCCCCAAGGACTAGATGCTCTGCGGTCCGAGGTGGTGACCACTCTATGTCATCTTGAGATGTATTTCCCTCCGTCATTTTTCGATATCATGGTCCATCTCATTGTTCACCTTGTGAGAGAGATAAAGATATCTTGACCTGTGTTCTTCGTCATATGTACCCGCTGAGAGGTACGGAATTCTCAAGTCCTAATCGATCTCGACCGAGGGCAAGATCATCGAAGGTTATGCAACCGAAGAGGTCATTGAGTTCTGCGTCGACTACATGGCTCGAGTGGAACCGATGGGTGTGCCTCTATCTCGCCATGAGGGGAGACTGGATGGTATCGGGAACATCGGAAGGAAATCAATAACTCCCGATCTGGATACGTGACGCTCAAGCCCATTTCATGGTCTTGCAACACATGACCCAAGTGTCCCGTACATCGGCGAGCACAAAGACATGGTGCGCCAATGTAATCCGCACCACGGAGGTTTGGATCACGAGAGAGCACAACCGCTCGGTTCAACGAATGGTTAAAGGTGCGAATCATCGGGAGGTCATCAAGTGATGATACGTTGCTATGGTTGTACGAGGGCCACAATTTACAATTGTCGCATGGCAAGGATACGACATAAATGGGTACACATTTTATACTGGCAACCAGATAGGAAGAGCACCCGATCGAGCAGCGGTGTCCGTGATAGATGCATTCATGATCGATGGGATGAGGAGCTCCTACTATGGGCAAATAGAGGAGATATGGGAGCTCGACTCGTGCTTTTCAAGATCCCCTATTTCGGTGCCGTTGGGTCCATCTCCCACAGTGAAGGTCGACAAGCACGGTGTCACTACCGTGGACCTCGAACTTGTCGGATACAAAGACGAACCATTCGTCTTGGCTAACCAAGTTGTTCAAGTCTTCTATGTAACCGACCGGCAAATAAGAAGCGCCACATAGTTCTTCATGGAAAAAGGAGGATTGTCGGAGTTGAGAATGTAGTGGGCGAGGAAGAATACAATCAATTTGACGAGTTGCCTCCTTTCGGAAGCGGCATTAGGCTCGAGGAAGAACCCGGTGAGGAAGCTAGCTATATCTTGCGCGTCGATCATCACGAAGGCCTATATCTTAATTAAGAATTTACTCCAATGTAATTAATTTATTCCATAACATCATGTGTTGATGTGTTATGGACTTGTCATATTTGATATTGATGTCAATGTGGGCGTACATTATAATGTGGAGTATCAAAATTGGTTTCACTTGATTTGGAGTTGAGTTGAATTAGATATGAAATTTTGAAGTCAAATGTGTTATGAACTTGTTATGGACTTGTCATATTTGATATTGATGTCAATGTGGGGCGTACATTGTAATGTGGAGTATCAAAATTGGTTTCACTTGATTTGGAGTTGAGTTGAATTAGATATGAAATTTTGAAGTCAAATGTGTTATGAACTTGTTATGGACTTATCATATTTGATATTGATATCAATGTGTGGACGTACATTGTAATGTGGAGTATCAAAATTGGTTTCACTTGATTTGGAGTTGAGTTGAATTAGATATGAAATTTTGAAGTCAAATGTGTTATGAACTTGTTATGGACTTGTCATCATACTTGTCACCAGGTTAGAATTCATATGGACTTGTCATAATTGTCATCATACTTGTCTCACCAGGTTCACTATGTTTTGTCAGGATATTTATGTCTCACCAGGTTCACTATGTTTTGTCAGGATATCATAAATTGTCATCAGGTTTTCGGCTATCACAGACGGTTTTATAATACAACCGTCTGTGATAATAATATCACAGACGGTTTTATAATAGAACCGTCTGTGATATGTAAATATCACAGACGGTTCTGTTCTAGAACCGTCTGTGATATTATTATCACAGACGGTTCTCATTACAAACCGTCTGTGATATACTTTTTATAAAGGCGGAAACGCTAGGTTTTCCTCTCACTTCTCACTTCCTCTCCCGCCCTTACGCTCTCGCTTCGTTCGCCTCCTCTAGGGTTTAGGGCTCGCCTTCACGCCGACCACGACCTCGGCGCCGCCACCCCGACATTGGCGCCTCGACCTCTGCGCCACGTCGCCGACCTCTGCGCCACCGCCCGACCTCGGCGCCCCACCTCAGCGCCGACCTCGGTGCCCGCCTGCCCGACCTCGGCGCCCTGTTCACCTCCCCCGCCAGAAGCCTCGGCGTCGCCGCCTCGACCTCGGCGCGCCGTCCTCCTCCCGTGTCGGCCTCCTCCTCCCAGCGCCGTCCTCCTCCCCCACCTCCTCCTCCCCCTCGATCGGCCTCCTCCCCTGCCCGGCCTCCTCCTTGCACCGTGAGTTCTTGTCGGCATCCTCTCTGTGAGTATTGCTCCTCTGTGGCGGTTCGGTTGATCTTTGCACATATATATATTTGCAGTGCTAGTTGCAAATTGATCAGTGGGCTTTGTTGACATGCTCTGTGATGAACTCTGTCTTATACTGAGATTGAATGTGATAGTTAGTTCATACTTGAGCTCTATTGTATTACTTACTCTTCGTCAATATGTACTTTATTAATTGGTTACTTTCGGTTGAGCTTATAGTTCTGTTGTAAATTGATCGGTGGGCTTTGTTAACATGCTCGTGATGAACTCGTCTTATCTTGAGATTGAATGTGATAGTTAGTTCATACTTGAGCTCTATTGTATTACTTACTCCGTCAATATGTCTTTATTAATTGGTTACTTTCGGTTATGCTCATAGTTCTATTGCAAATTGATCGAGCTTGTATTGACTAGTTTGTGATTCTTCTAGTAGTCTCAGATGAGCTCATTCAACTTTTCATTTGCCATCTTGATCTCTGTAGTCAACCTCTGCTTGACCGAAGTTTAATCTGTTTTAGCTAACAATTGAGATCATTTGACAGCTAAGCAAAGTATTGTTTAGAGCTCATAGTTTGAATTTATATTATCATATTCATTTAATGAAGAGTATAGACAATAGGATTAAGATGGCAAAGACTTGTTCTTTAGCTACTCTCCTTACGAGAGCACATAATATCATCAATTAATATGTTGGAATAGTGTCTCAGTACCGTGAGTTCTTGTGCGGCATCCTCTCTGTGAGTATTGCTCCTCTGTGGTACATTAGGTTGATCTTTGATATTATATATATATATATATATATATATATATATATATATATATATATATATTATATATATATATAGTTGATACCTTGATACCTTGATCTCGTATTAGTTCGATTTACGGTCTAATCAAGATATTGCAAATTGATCGATGGGCTTTGTTGACATGCTCTGTGATGAACTCTGCCTTATCTTGAGATTGAATGTGATAGTTAGTTCATACTTGAGCTCTATTGTATTACTTGCTCTTGTCAATATGATGTCTTCGTTAATTGGTTACTTTCGGTTGAGCTCATAGTTCTATTGCAAATTGATCGGTTGTATTGACTAGTTTGTGATTCTTCTAGTAGTCTGTATGAGCTTATTCAACTTTTCATTTGCCATCTTGATCTCTGTAGTCAACCTCTGCTTTGATGGAAGTTTAATCTGTTTTAGTTAATAGTTGAGATCATTTGACAGTTAAGCAAAGTATTGTTTAGAGCTCATAGTTTGAATTTATATTATCATATTCATTTAATGAAGAGTATAGACAATAGGATTGAGATGGCAAAGACTTGTTCTTTAGCTACTCTCCTTCTGAGAGCACATAATATTATCAATCAATATGTTGGAATAGTGTCTGTGTCTGAGAGCATATAATATCATTAATCAATTTTGTTGGGATTAATTCTGAAATTTTGGTAAAACTGCATTTTTTACAACAATCCAAAAAGAAAGTTTTACTTGATTCTATTTTGTTTCTATGTTGGGATTAAACCTTTGCTTAGCATTTCCTTCGTCGATCATTTTACTTGATTCTAGTTCTATGTCTTCATTAAAGGCTAGTCTTACGTACATGAAGCATTAAACCTTTGCTTAGCATTTTCTTCGTCGATCTGACACACTTGAGTGTACCTTTGCTTCATGCCAATCCTCCACGGCATGAAGCGGATGGTACACTCCAAAGGTGTCGGGGCTCGATGAAGTAGGCTCGAGCAAAGATAGGCTCGAGCAAAAGATTTATATCACTAGTTTCTATCTATACAAAGATCACAAGAGAAGTTGGTGGATTAAGGAGTGTTAGGAGTGTTAGAATAGAAGCTCGTGGATTAAGGAATGTTAGGAATGTTAGTAGTCCAGTATGAGCTCATTCAACTTTTCATTTGCCATCTTGATCTCTATAGTCAACCTCTGTACTTCTTCACGAGATTAATTGTTTCATATTTATCTTTGGAATGTTAGTAGTCCAGTATGAGCTCATTCAACTTTTCATTTGCCATCTTGATCTCTATAGTCAACCTCTGTACTTCTTCCTGAGAGCAAGTAAGCGAGATGGCAGAGGCACCGTCTTCGCCGCCGTCACCAACGCCGCAGATGGAAGAGGCGCCGACGAGGCCGCCAACACCGACCCCAGATGGAAGAGGCGCCGACGAGGTCGCCGCCACCGTCGGCGATAATGACACTAAGCGAGATGGCAGAGGACAATCGAAAATGCCTCGGGCCGATCGGTCATCACGGTCGTCGTGACTTTGGGGTCCCTCTGAGTCCCAAGAGATCAACAAAGATTCCTGACCATCTGCGGGATACTTGGAAGGAACGGGTCCTCATCACCACACCAAGGTGGAAGGACTGACGAAAGAAGCGAAAAGGCGCTACGCGTGACGAACTTTCGAGAAGTTCACTATTCCGTAGCACATGTGGCACACGTCGGCGACGGACGGCGCCGCTCACGATGGGTAAATCGTGGAGGACCTTCAAGAGCATTCTTGTCACGGCACGTGAACACGGGTCGACGCCTTCGCGATATAGATTCTTGACGCGGGAAGCATGGGACACTTTGTGGCTATGAAAACGACGGCGAATTTAAGGAGCAAAGTGTGGCGCACAAAGCTCTGCAGACACCTAAACACTCACCCACACTGACTCAAGACCGGGTACGCGGGTAAATCGAGGAATGGGCGGAGAAGGAGAACCCGCTTCGATGTCACGGACCGCGTTCCTAAGCTAGTTAAGCGAGGGCACAAGTCTCGTCTTGGGCAAATCTCCTTCACAAACCCGCAGACCGTGAAGTGTCCCAGCGTGTGGTAAATATGTCGAACTACTAAGTTGTTAATAAGTCCATAACTTCATAGTGCCTATAATAACGTGATGACCTCTTGCAGCGTGACTTGACTACCCAAGCTTCCCAAGGCTCCTTCCATGCAAACAGGGAGAAGGATATACTATCTATGGCCTTGGGAAACAAGGAGCACCCGGGTCGCACGTGAGGCCTTGGGGTTAACGTACCTTGGAGTCATGGATTCGCGGACGACTCGCACGTATAGGACTAGGAAGAGATCCAAGGCCGAGCACAACAACCAGTTGGTACAGATGATTACTAACCAATTTCAAGTACAGATGGCGGCATTGCGAGTCAAATGGATATACTCATGAGCGGTGATGCAAAGCCGCCCGCTAATTCGGGAGGCGGTCCTCCTCGGCGTCGGAGTGGCGTCGCGTCCGCGCATAATTGTGAACATGACGACGTCCGATTACCGATGAAGCGACATCAAGGTAGCGTACATCTATGGAATGCACCAAAGATAGACCTATAGGACGCCTTAGCTAATTGCGTGTCGTTTTGTAGGAGCCGACGCCTACAGAAGCTCCAAATGAGGATGGATGGGTCCCTTTGTATTGAGGTCGCACGAGGATGGTGTATCCATACGAGGAAGGGCGATGTAACGGTGCCACCGGCGCCGGATACGCTAGGGTCGGTGGATATGGTACATGTCAATTTCGAGCCGTCCCGCCAAGATTTGCGAACGAAGAGATCACAACACTGGGGATGCCGTCCTCTCTTTTATCCAATGGCCCAAGAAGGACATCGCTCGACCCAGCGGTGCCGCGATCCGACACGACCATTCCTCTCCAACGAACCCTCGATGACTCCACCTCATGTTTTGCCTCGAAGGCCACCTCTTGATTCCGTGGAGAAGACGCCAAAGAACAACAAAAGCGTGCCGACGACGGTTCGAGTCGTCTCACAAAAAGACGCCGCCAATCGCTAAGGCCAAATCGAAATCAACGAGCGTTAAAGCGCCTCCCAAGTCCGAAAGTCCGGAAGTCCGCGATACCCGGAACTACATCATCGAAAACCGTTGTGCTCGACGCATATTAATGCCTGTTGGATTTGCTTGTCGGGCTTTGCATGCACGGTACTTGGACAAGACCCAAAAGAAGGGTTGCGATCTTCGAATCACCGTCGAATCTGAGGACAAGCATTTCTTCAGCGGACGAGGTACTTCGTCGGGCTTCAACGACTCATATGAACTATTCAACCTCGTTGGCCTCGGCGTCTCGCTTCTCGATGTTGGACATCGTAAGTCGCATAATCAAGTTCTACATTCATGTAATACCGATAAATATCACAACTCATTACTTATGTATAGATACATCTTTGAAAAATATCCGGAATGGAAAGAACCGGTGGGTTTCCTCGACCCACATGTGGTATCGTTGCAAACCATCCAACAAGACTAGATCCTTCGTCGAGAAATACATAACGAGGTCATTGCTTCGTCGGAGACGAACATGAAGTACATAGTGGTGCCCTACAACCGTGGGTAAGTGTCACTACTTGCTATACAAATTTCATTTGTACTTTATCTGTGACCACGAACTTAGGTTTAATGACTATAGCGACATACATGAGTAGGTACCATTTGGATCCTTTTAGTTATTATACCCAAGAGGAACCATGTGATATACCTTGATTCCTAAACCGCAACAAGCACGACTTGACATTCTAAGAGGAATACTCGAGAGGTATGCTCATTTCCTCCTTACATAACTCTATTGTAGTCTTCATTCGTTTGAAATGGCCGAGGATAACTTTTTGAATCATGTAGGTCGTTCATCAATTATGTTGCCAACAAAGGAATATCGATGGAAAGAGCGCCTAACTAACACACAGGATGGATTTTCGATGACGCGCTACAACACGATAATCCTATATCATACTTCATAATAACGCGTCTCGAACTGACTATACCTATATATGTAATTCTATTTTTGCAGTGCCGCCAGCAAAAAGATGATGAGTTATGTGCAATCTACGTCGCTATCATATGCGACTAATCCTTAGAGCTAGGAAGAAGGATCACGAGGTTTGTCAATCTCAAAATAATTATTTCCTAATTATAAATATAAATATATATAGCTTACCACTTTACTCTTAATTGGTAGCGGCAGTGTCTTGGATTTACAATGTGATTCACTCGTTGCGGAAGAGATCAAGGACATTCGAGGAAGCTCGCACCTTTATCAACATAGAAATCATTAACGACAATGGAGAGTTTCACTCCGTCCAACCGAGAAACATCACCCGCCGACACCTCTCAACGTAAACAATTGTAATCCAGTTGTAACTATAGCAACAATACTTGAACAAATGCGATCTTTTGTAATTTATTTTGAGTAATGATCACTTTGAGTTGTCAACAATTGATTATCTCTAATGAATCGGTTTTTGTGCATGCTTGAATCTGTTTTTGTGCATGCTTGTTTTCAGAGGGCATGGCTAGCAATTCTGAGGCTAGCTAGGAAAAGCAACAAAATTGTGGTGAGGGTATGAGCTATCACAGACGGTTTTTGTTAAAACCGTCAGTGAAGGCAAAATATCACTGAGCGGTTTCTCTGAAAACCGTCAGGATCGAGAATATCACGAGCGGTTCTAAATAAAAGCCGTCGTGATATTCACAAATCCTGAGCGGCTTTTATTTAGAACCGCTCATGATATTCTCGGATCCTGAGCGGCTTTTATTTAGAACCGTCAGTGATATTCTCGGATCACGAGCGATTTTCGGTAGAAACCGTCGTGATACTTGCCTTCACTGACGGTTTTTAGTAAAACCGTCGTGATAATATCTGTTGTCACGCAGACCAACAAACATAGGCGGTTGGAAGCGAAATGCGTGATGACGATTCGAACCGCCTGCGTGATGTAACTTCTGTAGTAGTGGGAGTTAGTATTGTGTGCCCTGGTAAACAAGAACAAAGTGAGTAACATCGTTTGATTGATTGCTCGCCACGATGGTTAAGAACCAAAATGACACATGAGATTTTCATTTTGTGTTGTAATTCTGTAAATAATTTACCTTCCAATTTATATGGGGTTTTTGATATATGCTTTGTGATTTTTGATATATGCACGAGATTTTGCTCCTTTGGGATGTTTGATATATGCTTCTGAATTTCAGTTCGTGAGGCCTCAAAAGTTTGCTGAGATATCATTTTGGATTGATCTAGTTCAGAAACAATTACTAAAGGCGCTTGATTGTGAAAAGATATGGTCAAGGCTAACAACAAGTGAAAGTATTGAGGTTGGAACCCAACTTTTTTTGTCTGTAGTCTTAAAAACCTCTTTGATTTCTCCTTATCCAAAATAATTATTTATTCCTTACTGTAGGTTTGGAAAAGGATCTAGCGATATTCGGCTTTTTCATTGCAGAAGTACACAGTCATATTTGTCTTCCAAATGTATTACTAATTTAGATGATTCAATCAATGGTTTTGTAAGGTGTGATTGATGTGAATTTAGAATTTCATTTTCTCATTGAAATGAAGTTTCAGTACGTAAGCTTCAATATACCTGCTTTATTGCCTAAATATGATTTAGTGTCCAGCCTAACGAGCTTGTAATCATTTAGATATCTTATTGGTGGGAGTGTGTTATATTATCCATAGTTGTCCTCGATTATTTCTTATCAGTTGTATGTGGAGGTTAGTATATATGCAGGCAATACACTGAGCTTCTAAGTTCTAAATCTAATGGTACTCGGCTTTTTAAGTGTTTATACAAGTTTCTCACTTTCAGGTAGTATGTGAAGAGCTCAAGTGGCTTCCATTTTACTATGGTGGTGTGCCAGTTGTAACAACTGATACTGAAGGTAGAGAAGAAATGCCTAAAGGAGAAGTAATATCAAGAGTGCTGTGTTGTAGAAATAATATGTCAAAAGACCAAAGCTTGACGCAACAAAGTAAGCAGGACCTTCCAATGTATCTGATATCACTTAGTGGATATGCACTTTATTTGTCAATTGTGTAAATAATGTTTATGTTGTACTATTTATTTGCGTTCTATGTTGTAGAAATAATATGTCAAAAGACCAAGCTTGCCAGAGCCTGAAGAACAATTGGTTACTGGGACAGAGCTAGCTTCTTTTGACAAGGTATCTGTTACTGGATGCACCTCGGAGTTGCTAATATATTTTCCTTTTTTTGCACATCCCAACAAAAGCAATGTTCTATACCATTGATGAAATTCTTTTTCCATTTGATATGTTCAAACATGTTATTGGTAATACCAGTGCTATTTTTATAGTGCTGTATCAAATTCATTACAATACAATGTTGTTGTAGACAATGAGATGCCTTGGTATGTGCATGGGATCTGTTTATGCATTCAAAGCATAACTCTCATTAGATATATTCTAAGATCTACTGGAGTGAAAGGATGGAGCTTTTAACACATATCTAGAGGTGAGCTTAGTTGGCTATATTTATTGCAATTCTTTTTACTAGCCATGCATTTTCCTCTTAAAAAAAAGGGTAGTCATGCATCAATACAAGTATGATCACAATAATTTCTTGAAATATTTCACTGCAACGGAAATGGCAGAAGTGCCACGTAAATAAATAGCACTTTGTATATAGAATAGTAAATCTTATTTCTTTGGGAACATTAAAAAAAATTATGCTCTTGTGCTCCTTTCAGAATAGCTTCTTAGGACGGACTATCTGAACTTTAAAGTTGTTTCAGTCCTTTCTTCCACTGATAACATAGTGATGTTCTCTTGTGTAACTAATTCCAATATGGTTGTGATAGTTTCTATGATTTCAGGGAGGAGAATAAACTCTGTTCGTTTTTTGTAATGTTTATTTCTTTATCAGGGTGGAGAATAAACACCGACTATTTTGGGACTTCTTTGGTAGGACTTCTGGAAGGAAAGTTGAGCAAGTACAACAAGTTGCAGATCAAGATGTATTTATTTGTACCATATGTCCTTTATTTTATGCATTTAGTAACTCCCCAAACTAAAAAATATAGAAAAAAGAAAAGGGAGGGGGGGGGAGTTTATGTACAGCAGCAGTACATATATAGATATAGAATTCTGTTCTTTTTTGCATATGTAAATTTGTAGTTAAGCTACCTTAGAGCATCAATCTGTCATGAGCTGAACATGCATGCAACATTGTGAATTCTAGAATTCCAACCAGGAGTCATAGCTTACCCTGAACAGTAAATTAGAATAAGCTGAGAAATGACAGCCAGCTGACAATAGGCTATATCAAACTTGTGGATTTTGGGCTCTTAACTCAAAATAAGAACAAATTAAGCTGGAATTTGTCCTCTCCAATCAGAGCCAGACAACATTAGCATTCCAGTAGAGATAAAATCATTTCTATTAGCGAGAATCCTCAGCCATAAAAACAACTCTGATTCCAATATATTCCAAGTCAATTGTTCCCAATATATTCCAAATCAATTTGTGTATTCAACAAACAAGTTTTAGATATGGACAACATGATATCAACGATCCTGAATCTGACATATACAAGCAATAACTAATCAAGAAACTATCCAAATTATTGTTCACAAGCAGATCCGCCAAATCATCCATTAGCATTGACAGGAAACATAGACCAATTCACCCATCCTAATAACAGATTCAGTCAAATCCTTCACACATACCATCAGAGATAATCTCCTATGCTACAAATCAAGTACAAAACAAACAAGTGTAGTGTATATTGAAACGTTTTGGGAAGAAGAACAAATTTGGACTGATCTACCAATAATTAACACTACTACCTACAAGCATGATCTGGACAAGAACTTGTGGTGCTTATTTACACCGACATCATGATCTCCACTCAGTCACCCCACAACTATTTGACACTCATATCATGTTTGGCCTTATATATGGTTTGTGATTATTGACTTCCCGAATTTCTTTTTAGATAAAAAACATAAGGGTTGAAGTTATTGTTTGCAGATGGAGTGATCGTCCTTATTTTGCAAATGATGATAGTGTGATGATTTCATTATGTGGACATCTTCATTGTCAACTTCTTTTGCATAGATGTTTTGTACATGCCAAGGATAGACTAGTGTTGTGGTAGAAGGGGTTGGAGATTTTACATGTGTCAAGAATAGACTAGCATTGTCGACTTCTTTTGTGTGGATGTTTTGTACATGCCAAGGAGACTGTGGCGATATTAGAATGCTTAAATTCTGAAGTTGCATGTGTATGGTGTACTCCACATGTACTGTTGTGCTTATCAATAATTTCATATTTCAGGTTTATGTATTTTGCATCATCTGAATTTCTTCTATGTGTTGCATTGCATCATTTGAATTTCAGCTATGTGTTGTAGCTGTATTTGATTGTTGATATGACATTTTCTAAGTGGTACGATTGAGAAAATTATATGTTTTCTAAATTCTGATTGAATGGTGCAAACTATTGGAAAAATATTAAATTCACTATTTCGGGCGGTATAATTGCATTTTATTAGTATTTTACACGTATATTTCTAGGTGCCTAATCTATCGGGAAAAGAGACAATCAAGGGCGCTTAACTCATGAAGCTAAATCAGAATCGCGGAAAAACAACTACCTGCTGGGGAAAACCAACTTATTTAGGGCACTTAACTACTAGGGAAAACAGCAATCAAGGGCAATCTAACTGCTGGCAATACATCTAATTGCCGAGGAATCTACAACTGTCGGGAAACAGCTAACTGCCTGGGAAAAACAACTTTTTTAGGGCAGTTAACTATCGGTAATCCACATATCTGCCGAGGAATGTTTTTCCTGGCAGCACTTTACCAGGCAGGCAATAAGTGCCGGGAAAACTAATTGCCGGTAGATAATTTACTTTGCAAAGTAGTTTTCTCCGGCAATTTTATTGCCCTTAATACTATAACATGGTGTAGTGAAGTCGCTTGACGTACGATAGGTACGAGCATTGCATATAAGTGGTTTCATTCTTCATATGCACATGTGTTAGGTACTTTATGACGGAGATTCAAGATCTATTCATGTTCCACGGGAACGCTCTCGTACGTGACGGACCGTATGGGACGAACCTGTCAAATTCTGACCGGACCATGATCCAGGCGTTGGGTCTGAAGGACATGAGCCTCTTGGTGCTAAGGCGGTGCGTGCATTCTGCATTCGATCGTGCCACTGCATGGAAGAAGCTGTGCATCGAGGCGTTGTATGTCTCGGTGGTGGGTGGTGCAGGGGAGACCATTTGGCAGCTTGTGAGGGTAACAAGTGACGCTTCATGGGCCAATTACATGGAGGTTGTTTGCAACCCTGCAGCTGCGATATATGCGCAGTCAATGGTCTATGTTCAGTTCGTGGATAGAATGGGGACATCCGGCATGGGTGGTTCCGGTAAAGCTGCTGATGAGGAGGAGCCTGTGTTGGTCTCCGCTGTTGGAGGAGACGCGGGCGAGGAAGTGGGCGATGGAGACCTGAGGAGGTGTGCTGACAATTTTGAGCCCAACGAAGGAGTAGAGAGATGGTGGACAGCTCGTATTGATTGCCACGAGTACTTGGACCACCAGGTGGAAGAGGTCGAAAGCGAGGAGGAGGAGGACGTGGAAACAACTAGTTCTGCACACGAGGAAGATGGAGAAGTTGCTACGGGAGGTGCAATTGGTGGCACTGTGACCACCGACATTGCTTACATCGCCTCTAGATTGGATGACATCGCAACGACATCGCTAGTTCTGCCATAGCCAGAGGGGGCCGAGTGGGGGTTCAATAAAGACAGTCTACTCTTAGGACAATGCTTCCCTAACAAGAGTGTTTCCCATCATGCTATTGCCCGACACGCTGTTAACACTGGTCGGATGTATCGGGTGTAGAGGTCCAACCCCAATGCCTACGTCGTTAGGTGTGTTGATGAATCTTGTGCTGGCAAGGTCCGTGTGCAGTAGTTCAGGGACGCGGCCATGGGCTTCCGGATAACGGTGCTGAAGGACCACACATACGAGCTAGCTGAGCCGCTTCATAGGCATCGCAACATGATGTCCTCATATGTTGCTATCTTGACAAGCCACCTTGTTGTCGCAAATGTTTCTATTTTTCCAATGCTTCTACTGGCAGATGTTGTCAATATGGTGGGGTTCCAGGTCAACTACAAGAAGGCATGGCGGGCGAAACAGAAGGTCGTGGAGCGAATGTTCGGCACATTCGAAGAGGCTTACAACCTAGTCCCAAGAATGATGCATCAAATTGCATAATCAAATCCTGGGACATACATAAACAAGCTTGAGCAGGTGCATCCTACGGACAAGCCTAACTGTTTTGTTCTTGACAGAGTCTTCTGGGCCTTCTGTCAGGCGATCGAGGGGTTCAAGCATTGCCGCCCCGTGCTGACGATGGACGGCACCTTCCTATCTAGGAAGTACAAGGGTATCATCCTCATCGCGGTTGTAGCCAAAGCGAATGACCAGTTACTCCTCGTGGCCTTCGCAATTGTTGAGAGAGAGAACACTGATAGTTGGCTATGGTTCCTGGCGAATGTGAAGCAGGCAGTGGTCCAAGACTGCCCAGATGTGTGTGTCATATCGGACCGCAATGCTGGTGCGAGAGCCGCTGGACGATTTAATTTGTAATGCTTAACCTTTCCGTTGGTCCTAGCATCACAAATCAAATTTCCCCGCTCTCGGTGTATATGTACTTCCCAAAATAGCAATACACAAACACCTTACAAAAATTAAGAATCAACTCCATAAAAAGGTTATTACATTACCGAAGTTTTCATAATGTACAACATATCCGAACATACATTAAGATTCCATACAAAAGAGTTAAGTCTGCAGCGGAAACACCTGCCATAAGATGGCTAAAAACAAAAGCCAATCGGCCGCCCTTACCCACAAGGTAACTGACCGAAAACGTCGAGCTAGTCGTCAAGAGTGAAGTCAGCCTCATAAACGTCAACCCCTTGGGGGTCAACCTCCTCTGCAGCAAATAGACAATGCAGTTGAGTACAAAAATTGTACTCACAAAACTTATGATTAACAAACCTATACGTAGCTACATGTAGGCTTAAATCAGTAGAGATGGCTATAGGGTTCATTTTCAGCGTAAAGCCACATTTTATTTACAATAGTGTAATAGATTGAAGGCAATTTGTTAAAATAGTTTTTAATTGCTCAGATAATAGTGTGATAACAATTATAAACATAATTAATATCCTAGAGGTGACTTCCCACAGCCACCACAACAATAGCATGAATTACCCATTTGTACCACCCATTTTCAAGTTTTATCAAAATGTTATAGTCTAACTCTTGAAAGACCTCCCCAAGTGTGTCCATAACCAAGGACTTGGCTATTCGAATAGATTAGACCCTGCAGGGGTGTACAACTTTACCCACATGTCAGACCACTCCTTTTGCCATTGGATAAAGCACACTTCTGAATGTATACTGACAAAGCTAAGTCCTACCAGATGTTTCCAACATTATGTATTAACTACGAGCCGCTCGTATGGATGGAAACCCATACGTTGTGTCAGAGTCATTGTAAAGTCTCAGTCAACTACCCCTCGGGGTAAAGCCTCGGACAACTACAATGTCCTTCGGTGTGGGAAACCTAGCCATGATCTCACTCCTGCACACCCAACAACACAACACGTTTCTCTTTCTTTTTTACACAACACACAACTCCCAACCTGCAACTCGGAGCTAACACACGCCAAAGTTCTAAGTCAAGAGAGGACCCATATAACTCTCATGTGGATGCACGCAATAATGCTTGGTTTAGTGTAACAAGATGTTCGGTCCTTGTTGACTCGGGCACACAACCACACACCCAATAATCACACCATCAACCATGTGCCCAAATCTAAATCCTTTTTGTTTTTAGTTTTAGCTTTTCCAAATATGATATATTCATGAGTACCCTGACTCAAATATTTAAAGTGATGTTGTAATGACCATTGCCGAAGCGATGATCCCCAGCCTACCGTTCTAAGCATGGCTAAGCGGCAACACTCGCATACTAAATATAAAGTGACTAGAGCCCATCCATCGAGCTCTAACTCACAACGGATATAAACCTAGGCTTAGTGGTAAAGGGTGGAGATTTACCTACAGTTCATATAACTATTTAGGTAAACTATCGCGAACTGAGAAATTACTTGTCAACATAGCATGCATACATACAATTGAAATTAAAATATTAGTATGCGAACATAATAGGATCAATGTGCATCAAAGGATGACTGCTTGCCTTGCTGGAGATAATCCACTTGCTGTTGAGAATCACTCTCGTATTCAATAGAATCGTCGAAACCTATCGAAAGAATTGAGAAGAACTAATAAGAACGAATAACACCGAAAATACTCAAAAATTCAAAATCATTCAAAAATCATGAAATTGACATAGAAGGTATAGCATGATTTTAAATGAATTTATAAATAAAAATCATTTGATTTGAATGATGTATGCAAAAGTTATAGGCCAAACAAATCTACTGGGAAAGGAGATCAAGGAATTTAACTTTCGGTTACTGTTCATGCAAAAAAATTCGAGAGAGTTGGTGAACATGAAAATTTAATGGTAGACAGAGCATGACATTCTAAGGACAAAAAAAATTGATTCACTTCATTTGGAGTTAGAATGAATTTCTTAAGCATTTTCAAGGTTGTGCCATTAGTGTGCAAATAATTTGTAAAACAAGATTTTCAAAGGCAGTAACAAACTTAAAACCTACTGTATGTTAAAGTACAGTAACATATGGTTCCAACAAGATTAATTTCACTCCAATGGGAGTTAAGATGAAATACTTATGAATTTTTGAAGTTTAAACCACTTTCTAGTGTAAAAACTATTCATTTTAGACATTAATTCAATTCCAATATTTCCAGGAATAGCAACATGCTTGAAATCTAACTCACTTAATAGTACACTAAAAATTAAAACCAACAAAATTGGTTTCATTCAATTTGGAGCTAAATTGAATTAGATATGAACTTTCTAAGTTATTTGAATTGTTATTGCAAAAGTAATTCGATTAGGAAATTTCTAAATGCATTAATTACTTTTGATACACAGCTGGACCTAGCCAAAGCCACTGACTGGTGGGGTCTACTGAACAGTGTTTTAATTTCGATTTAATTTCCAAATTAAACTCTCCTGACACGTGGAGACCACATGTCATAGAGTTGGTGCATAGTAACAGTGCATGGACTAGGGTCTACAACAAAGTGTTTCGGTCCACACGGGGTGACTGTGCACTTAGGCTTTGGGCCCCACGCATCATAGACAAACTAGCGCATTTAAACCCAGATTTGCTCGGCATTTCACGCTAAGAAAAAAATTTGGTTTCTTAATGGCGCTACAGTTGCAGTCGGCGTTCGAACAGCCCAGGGCACTCTCGGCCGTGATCTTGCCATGCATACCGCCGGCGGTGCTGTCCACACCAGCACGGGTGAGAGGCCAAAACGGAATCCCCTCATCATGACGAAGCTACCGGTGCCAGCGGCGAGACCGGTGGATGTCTGACGCGGCGGGACGGCTGTGATAGGCGGCGGCGGCACTCGGCTAAAATGGCAATATCAAAATCGACAACGCCCTTATCAATCCAGTGTGCGCATGAGCGATCCTAAGGTTCTAGGAACTCACCGTGATGACCCAGAGCCAAGGAGATCACCGGAGATGGGCAAGCCATAGTGGACCGAGTCGGCGACGGTGGCTTCACCGTGGAGGCGATTCCCTGAGTAAACATAGGAGCAAACAAGGGTAGGGGAAGCTCGAGTAAGTTCAAAAGATGGTGTGAGAGAAAGGAATTGGAAAGTGGAGCCGCTCACCAGAGATGGGGAAGATGAACGCTATTTTTATCAAAGCTTGAAGAAAAACCAAATCCGACAACTCCTGCGAATGAAACTCAAAATTAGTTGAGGGGAAACACTTCTAGAGGCCTAGAACAAGTGATGATGCAGAAGGTGAGGGATGAGCTTCACTAGAACGCCGAGGAGATGGCGGCGGCGCCCCGACCGACAATGGCGCTCGAGTTTACTTTGAGGAATCTCTCGGTGAGACTGGAGAAGAGAGGATAGGGTTGGTTTGGGGATGCAAAGAAAGTCCAGAGAGGCCTAAGGGGCTACTTATAGCCGGCGGCGGAGGATTACGAGGAGGAGTGCGCAAGGCGATGATGCACTCGGTGTTGACTCGATCGAGCACGAGCGACAAGGTGGTTGAGGAGATGCCTGGGAAATTAAGGCCGAGCCAGGGCATGGGCGAGGACCGGGAGATATGGGTGAGGTGAAGCGCGCGAGAAAACCGCTGGCGCGGATGACATGCGAGCTCGGCGGAGCTGCCATGGCACTAGTGAGCTGGCGTGTGGACGTTAGCTACGTGGAGAAGAAGAGCTGACCAGCGGGCCCGGCTGGTCAGCGGCATAGGCAAAAATGGCTCGGGAGTGGTGCAGTGCTTCAAGCTAGGCTCAGGTTCGCTTTCAACAAGGTTGTGCGGTCGGACCAAGATATGACAGACGGTTCGAACAGCTCCGATCAAATCAGATGGTTGAGATCAAATCGGATGGTCCGAAAAGCTTTGAGTCAGTTCGGACTGGTCCGAACGGACGCACTAGGGTTAGGTTCTGATTTCAGTTTGACCGAAATAAAACTAGTTTGACTTGGCTGTTAAAAATAGCAATAAAATTCTAAAAATTCTAAAAATTTTGTCGGTCTTAACAGGTTCAACTAGAACTTAAGAAAGTTTATTTAGGCCACTGTTCTTTTTCCATTTGTCTAACATAAATTCTTTTTTAAATCTGCATTAGTAACTTGGTTAGGATTTTAGTGAGATCAATTTGACTTCTAAAAATTTGTGAAAAATTGTATTAATCGATGATAAATAATCTAGTATTTTACAAAATTATTTCCAGAGACTTTTATACACACATTTTTCTAAAATCAATTAGAAACTTGATTTCAAGTCAGGAGTTTGAATTTCAAAGCAAAATTTAGAAAACCAAGTGCAAACTCATGAATTTCATCAAAAGTTTTTGAAAATCTCACACTTTTATACATTTGAAACATAAACCATTATTTGGGTTGTTACAGCTGGGTTGTTGTCTGCGTTGACCACGATGCAAAACTAGACGCAACCACCATTCTAGTGGAATGATGCTAGGAACTGTTAGTGCATGAGGCATCTCGCGGTGAACTTCCACACAGGGTTTCGGAGCAAGGACCTAATGAAGATGTTCAAGAAGCTCTGCATGCAGAATCAAAGGTGGAAGCTCAAGGCCGTGTGGAGACAGCTCGACGAGGAGATCAGCAAGCATTTCAAGAACTCGCAGGACGTCGAGGCAGGGGCAGCGGCGGGAGGGCCCACAAGAGTTGGGGAGTTCACGCATTTGGTTAATTCGCACACACTCGTCTTGAAGAAATGGTCTCTACTGCACGACACCGATGGTACAAGGTACGGAATTGTGACAACCAACATGTCCAAGGTGTACAACAGTGTCCTCAATGGTGTCCGATCCCTGCCGATCACTGCAATCATGGAGGAGAGCTGGAACCGTACCGTCGGGTACTTCGTTAATAGGGCCATGATGGCCAAGAAGCATCTGGAGGATGGCAAACAATTCTCAGAAGTAATGCACACGTACAGGGTGAAGAAGATCAACAAGGCTAGTTCGCATGTTGCTCGTACCATGGATGGCGTCAGGCAGAAGTAGGTACCAAACGACGCATTGAAACAGGCCA
This sequence comes from Phyllostachys edulis, assembly GCA_036346405.1. Lineage (NCBI taxonomy): Eukaryota > Viridiplantae > Streptophyta > Magnoliopsida > Poales > Poaceae > Phyllostachys > Phyllostachys edulis. The sequence goes on from CM070546.1 coordinate 97,244,497, forward strand.
ACCATGGAAGACGACAGTCACGATGCATCCGAAACGACATGGACGATAGCCAGCATGCGCAATAGGTTCACCACCCTAGATGCAGACCGTGCAAGACGGTTGGGCACTCCATCAGCAACTGTCCAAATAGACCTGGCCCAAGCAGCGCACCATAGCCACCAAGATATAATTACCCTGTTGTGATGTTCTCTTGTTGTATGAGTTGCAATGTGTACGACCCTAGTGTTATGTTGTATGGGTCATATGTTAATGCATTATGGACATATCTATTGTTATGTTGTAAGGGTGTGCGTATGGTGTTATTCATGACCTTAATTTGTTTACGTTGTAATACAGTCAAGAATGGTACGCACTTTTTGATCTCCTGTCATATGATTCGCTTTGTTGTACATCCTATTTTTACTACTAACATGTTGTTTCACCCTCGGCAGGAGATGGCGCAACCTCCAGTTGACACCGCATATGAGCTGCCCGATGCACACTAGGATGGGCGACACCGATGCCTAGTGTGGTCGTCCAGAGATGGCCTTCTGAGCCTGGTCTTGAGGTGCCCCAGAGAGCACTGGCCTCTGGACAAGCGGTATGTCCCAAAACTGCGGGACACCAGTCTCTTGCCCATTGCCCGTATGTTGGACCTACCTCACACATTCTAGTTTGACGTGACGCTCCTATCTGTGCTTGTGGACCATTGGAGATCGGAGACTCATACCTTCCACTTCCGGTGGGGGGAGATGATCGTAACCCTGTAGGACATAGCTATGCTTACAAGTCTACCACTACGCGGTCTTCTAATAGTGCCACCTCCCAAGCGAGTAGACTGGAAGGTGCGTATGGCTAACAGATTCGATCACCCGATCCCTAACAACATATCGGGTGTGCCACATTCCTGGCTACGGGAGTACATGACCTGCCCTGTGCATGCGATAGAGGAGGCAGTAAGGACACACTTCCTCGCATACCTGTTGTTCTAGTTCAGATGGGTCTTGTTTCTTACGACTTAGGGAGACTGCGTGTACCCGAGCTACATCCATCTCGTCGAGTCTTTGGCAGACACTTGGCTCGACAAGGTGCCACAATATAGTTGGGGCTCCATAGTGCTTTGCGCCACATACTGAGGCTTGTGCGATGCCTCTTAGCGTAGTATGGGTGGGGAGCCAGGCCTCGCGGTATGCTACACCCTACTACAACTATGGTCGTGGGAGCACTTCCCGGTTGGCTGACTATATTTTCGGAGTGCCGTGCGCCCTTTCCAATTGAGCGCCGAGTTTTACGGTCATAGTGGAGGTGATGACCCCATCGACGGGCCTACAATGGGTACACGTTGGACACGTGATACACTAGGGTGGGGCTAGGGAGAGACTGAGGCATGTGTACCCTGAGTTCCATAACCTATTCGAGACTCTGCATGAGGACGAGGTCATCTGGTGGCCATGGACTGCACAGTTTCTTGCAAGCACGGCCCCTTATAGATTATCATCGCAATGCAGTCACGACCACACGCACTGGTTGATGACCTACCACCTAGTCTTCTCCCACATGGTCGAGCCGTACAACCCACACTGGGTCATGAGACAGTTTGGCCATTACCAAGAGGTGCCACCGGGACGACACAAACTAGCTAGGAGGATCCTCGACCACACAGCAACATACTTCGGTACACTTTAATGTAGTTACAACGTTTTTCCCATTGCACGAAACCAAGAGCTAACTCACCCAGTACCCTTCCCGCAGGATGTGCACCAATGGGTCGATGATATGCTCGGGCCTCAACCAGACGCCTACACTGAGATCATCGCAGCGACGCCTACCACGCAGTGCCCCTACTATGGCTTCCGAGACGTACACTGCTCCCCTGACAGGCTCACCTTCCCTGAGGATCAGTTACGCCATCAGGGCAAGCGGCTTGCAGATGTACCATAAGTTAACGTATGATGTCTTCGATACTATTGCGTCGTTATGTGAACTCCTTCGTATGACATGTGTCCATATAATGCATGCTATGTAATGTGATTGTGCATTGTGCCATTATGATTTATGGACAAAGATGTTATGACGTTGTGCTGAATGTTATGTAATGTCATTGTGACATTGTGATTTATTGACAAAAAATGTGCTCCGAAATAGTTAGTACAAATTGTGATCTATCAGAAATAGTCAGTAGAAATAGCCAGTGCAAACTCTACCTCCCAGCTTTTCAAATTGACATGACAACTCTACCTCCCCAGCTTTTTATACCGAAAAGACCAGACATTGCTAGCAAACTTTACAGAGGGACATGACAACACTCTGCCACACCTGATTTTCGGACCGAAAAGATCAAACTCTGCCGCTCAAACTTTTTAAAGGGAAATGACAACTCTACCTCCCCAGCTTTTTAGGACGACGTAAACCGACGAGGTAGCTTTGCGTAGCGATGTGACCCAACGAGTCTGCTTCCTGCAGAGATGTGACGTAACGCTGCAACAGGATTTCTCCTTAGGGCCGCTGCCTCACGGACATGAATTTCCTTGAACCGAATTATAATTCAGCCATGTACGTAGGACCAGCTCGGCATATAACTTCCACGGCGGGTTCTCCTGCATAAAGACTTCAACACAATCTCACTCAGATGGAGAACCAATGGGACGAGATTCATGAACTTGCAAGGGCTGCTGTGGCCCAGGACAAACAAGCAGAGCGTGCCAAGAGGGCACCTCCCCACAATGATGCCCCTTGTAGCAGCAACCCCTACCAGAACTTTCCATCCGAGCATTTGTCGCAAGACCCACCCAAGGGGGACACGACGCCCCTCTGTTCGTGCAGGGACACATGCAAGTTTTTCAAGTCCAAGCAGCGGCTCAGCTTGGGCATGCATTACTGTGGTTGCGCCAACTACTCCTCGGACTATCCCGACCACCGTTGCTACTCAGGCCACTATTAGGAGCCGGTAGGCACCAGTTACAGTATGTTCCCCTACCATTTATCTTTCAAAGTATGCACTAACAACCTCTCTCATCTACCCGTAATCCCCAGATCCGTTATGTGGTTACCATAAGTGGATCTACCAAGGGATCCACCCACGTGACCAGTGGCGTCTCAACTGTGAGGAGTGGGATGCCAAGAGGGACCGCGAGAAGAGAGAGGAGGAGTGCCATAACGAAAAGCACAACGAGCGTATCCAACGGGAGATGCAAGCTCATCTCAAGGCGTGCATGCATAGGGAGCGCGAGGCTCGCAAGAGGGAGCGTGAGAAAAAGAGGAAAATGGCGGCCAGTGAGGAGTACAACACCGAGCTCACAAGGAAGGGCAAATGGACCCGGTCCATGCAGTAGGTCGGGCCATTCCGTAGTAATCCCCATCCTACCAACCATGTTATTCCTATCTCCTGAAGGCATGTATACTTACATGGTCCGGATGCTTGTGTCGCAGTGTACTGTAGTAGTAGCGAGGATGACTAAAGTAATTAGTTGAACCATCATGCCACATGTAACGTGCTTCTGTCTGCGGACTGTAATGTAGTTCTGGTTCTGTGCCTCACACTTTCCCTTCAGTCGATTAGTAGTCAACTAACCTTTGGGTTTCTCGAGACCTAGTACATGTCGCCGTTAAAATCACTATTGGCCATCTGTCGGGACCCCAGATAACTGAATTCGAGTCCTCTGTGTATTCTGAACTAAGTCCAAATCAGTAGCTAGCTCACATAGTGACATCATCGATGACAATCATATGCTTACAATGAATTATATAAGGAGCAGACAAATTAATATTACTTAGTAGCAAAAGGACCTTATGGTGAAATCTTACAGAGTTTGCCACGTAGGGCCTAACAACAAAAGATAACTGGCAGCGGAACCAAAGCATCTTGTGGTGGCCATCCGACATGCCCACAGGCAATTGAGTGGAGAACGCGACCTAATTCGCATAGTCCTCGAAGTATTCTTGCTCGTAGAACTCGGTGGTCCCTGGTTCTTCTTCGGTGACTGATCAATAAATGGCACAAAGCTGTGAGTACTTTAAAGTACTCAGCAATCCGTAGGGAAATGTATACAAATGGTATTCATGTAAGGATTGAACAAGGATAGCATAGTTTTAAGAGATTAACTACATAAGTAAACAAGTTTCTTTGAATCGACTGGTGAGCACCCCGTTCATTTCCCAACCATCAACTAGATCTGACTAACCAAATCCATCCAAACCATTCCAACACTTTTGAGAAAATCTACCCCTCATGTGAAATCACTAGGCATTGTCCATAACTGGGGACACGGCTATTCGAATATTTTTACACTCTGCGGAGGTTGTACAACTTGATCTAAAAGAGATAATCATCTTATGATGTCAAATATTTCATGCTTCCATAGGCATGCGACTAGGTGATTATCACAAGTCCTTTTACAAAGGTCTGTTTTGACTTGGTTTTGCTCGCTAAGGATTCGCCACACTGGCCCCCTCTTGTGCCACTTATCAACCCAAATAGAACCGAAATAAAACATTACTTATTAGTTGGTCAGGTCCACCCCATAAATAGACTTGTGGTTACACAGTAAGGCCCAGATCAATGACGCACAAAGGTAAGTCCTTAGCAACTACTCAAGTGAGGCAACCACATCCCAAAATTATTCCCTTTACTGCACGATCAATCGTCTGAGTATGAAATCATTTATGGTTCAACCCGACCAAATGACAACCCTTGCCATGGCACAACAACTTTTAATAACAGTGGCCATGCCACAATTCCATATTTCATTAAGTCAAATTTAATCATATGAGCATGTGATCATGGATCCCTACATATATCTAAAGCATCGCTAAGCATATACAATACCCAAGTTGGTGCTAAAATATGTCCAACTAAAATTAATCCAACCTATGGTGTCCAAGGGTACATGTCATCCACAATTATCCAAGGAGGTATAATGGCAATTAGGTAATTAACTATTCCCGAAACCATTATTATACAACTAGCAATGCATATCATACAAAACAATATAATTTTATAAAATAGGTACAATATGATCTAAGGTCTACGACTTGCCGTCGTTGAAGGCTTGAGTTGCTTCGGTTGTCAGGTCCAAGAATTCTTCGGAAATACCAGAATTTATACGTGCGAAAAGAGCAAAATAAATCAAACAATTCCAAATAAAATCCAAAAATTACCAAATTAGAACAAAAATAAATGTACTTAATTTAGATGAATTTAGAAATTTGAATCACTTGAATCGGAGTTCGAACAAAGGAGAACGGGTTCTCGGAAGTTTGAGGACGGGCGAGGTGGCACTATGCTGGCGTTGAGGTGGTAGCCACGCACGCGGTAGCGCACAGGAACCCAGGGGATCCGGCGAATGGCGGGGAGATGGTCAGCGACGAGGGAAGCAACAGAGGAGGGAGCAAGGCGAAGCTGGAGCTCATGGTCTCGGCGGCGAGGCGCAAGGAGGTGGCCAGTGGCGAGGGAAAGAGCGGCGGCGATGCTCGGTTGACCGTGGAGCGGGGGCTCCAGCGAAGATCCGGTGGTGAGGAGGTGCGCACCATGCAGAACACGAGCTTGCGAAGCCGACGGTGAATACGAAGACGCTGGAGAGCCCTTGCCAGTAGCAGAATCAACGGTGGAGCAAGCTTCGGCCGCAGAGCTTCAATGGCGAAGCGCGGCGTAGAGAGAGCCAGGGAGAGGGAGAGGGAGAGGGTTGGGGGAAAAGAGAGAGGGGGATCAGGGGTGCACGGGGGAATCAATTTATAACGGAGGAGGGTCAACAGGTGAGGAGAACGAGCGACGGGATTTGCAGCGGCTTGAGCATGCTCTGGCGATTCTGGGCGAGATGCGCAGTGCCAACGGCCGGAATGGGAGAGGTGGGAGACACGGCATTTAATGCATGTGCTCACAGAGATTCGGCAAGGGAATCATGTGGGGAGTTCGAGCGAAGAATGGCGGTAGACTGTCAAGGCGTCTTGGGAGCAGAAAACAGGAGAAGAGGGGCCCAACAAAGAGGCCGGAGGAGGTGGGTCAATTTGCGGCGGGAGTGGGTCGGAAAATTGTGCCAGGCAAGCAGGAAAAGGGAATCGGGCCGGGGACATTTGGCCCGAAAGCGAAAAGATATTTTTAAATACATTTTGAATTATAGAAATACAAGAAAACCAAAAGTCTTTTAGAAAATAGCAAAAGGAGTTCAAACATTAAGGAAAATTCCTAGAAATTCCTAACTTATTTTGAACTTAATAAAATAATTTAGAAGTTAAATTTAGCTTATAATTTATTTTTAATTTACGAAAAAGGAAAACCCTTTATAAAGTCCGTAAAATCTAAAAAATTAATTAAAATATTCTTTTTACTTTAAACACCAAAAACCCAACTAAACTAAATTGTGAATTAATTGAAGTTTGATTTATTCATATTAAATTGCTTTTATTTTCTGAAACAAGTTAAGCTTCAATAATTCAATAAAAATCAAATGGTTAATTTTATTTTGAATTTTTTTAAAAAGCCCTAAAAATTGGGATGTTACAAACCTACCCCACTTAAACGGAATCTCGACCTTGAGATTCAAGGCTAGCTAGAGAATAGGTGCGGAAACTCGGCCTTCAGATCATCTTCATGCTCCCAGGTGGCATCCTCTTTGGTGTGATTTCTCCACTAAACTTTGCATAAACGGATGATCTTGCTTCTCGTCACTTGCTCTGCTACTTCCAAAATCTTGATGAGTTGCTCCTTGTAAGTGAGAACTTCCTACAGATCGACTGCTTCTAACGATATCTACTCCTTTGGCACATGTAGACACTTCTTCAATTGAGACACATGGAAGACGTTATGCACATCTGACAGCTGAGGTAGGACCTCCAATTTGTATGCAACTGCTCCTCTTCTGACTAGAATTGGAAAAGGTATGATGTATCTTGGTGCAAGCTTCCCGCTCACTCTGAAACGACACATTCCTTTGACAGGTGAAACCTTTAGGTACACGTGATCTCTAGGGGCAAAAGCTAAATCTCGGCGACGGTTATCTGCATACCTTTTCTGCCTGGTTTGTGCTGTTATCAGCTTCTCCTGAATTAAACGAACTTGATCTTCGGCCTCCTTTAGGATTTCTAGCCCAAGCACTTGTCCTTCGCTTGCTTCAGTCCAATATAAGGATGTTTTGCACTTTCTTCCGTAAAGAGCTTCAAATGGGGACATCTACAGACTTAATTGATAATAGTTGTTCTATGAAAGCTCTGCATAGGGCAAATTTTGATCCCAACTGGTCTTGTTTGCTAGAGCACAGGCTCTCAACATATCCTCCAGGATTTGATTTTCTCTTTCTGTTTGGCCATCTGTCTGCGGATGGTAAGCTGTATTGAAGTTCAAGTTTGTGCCCAAAACGCTATGCAACTTCTGCCAAAATCTTGAGGTGAACTGGGATCCTCGATCCGACACCATCTTCTTTGGTACACCATGTAGACACACTATCTTTGCTATATACAATTATGCAAGTCTGTCTCCTGAGTAGGTAGTCTTGACTGGAATGAAGTGCGCAAATTTTGTTAGGCGATCTACAATTACCCAGATAGAATCATACTCAGCTCTTGTCCTTGGCAGACTGGTGATAAAGTCCATGCCAATTTCTATTCAAGTACCTTTAAAGGTTGCAAGAGTCCAGCAGGTCACTGATGCTCAACTTTAACTTGCTGGCACATATCACACTGTGCTACATACTCAACAATTTGTCGCTTCATACTAGGCCACCAATAAAACTCCTTGAGATCTTGATACATTTTAGTGCTTCCGGGGTGAATGGAGCATAAGGTTTCATGCACCTCCTTGCATATCAACCGCTTAAGTTCCTTCTGGTCCGATACACAAATGCGTGTATCAAACCAAATGGTTCCTTGCTCATCTTCTGAAAATCTTAGGGATTTACCTTTCTTCATGTTAGTGTTGATCTCCTTGATATCTGCATCTTCTACCTGAGCTTTCTTGATCTAATTTTGTAGAGTTGGTTGCACTTCCAAAGCAGCTAAGTAACCTTCTTCAACCAATTCAAGCTTGAGCTTCCGAAATTCTTTATGCAGTGTTGGCTTACTTTCCTTGATTATCAGAGTATTGCAGTAGACCTTTCTACTCAAAGCATCCGCTACAATATTAGCTTTGCCTAGATGATAATGGATTCTAACATCATAATCTTTTATCAACTCCAACCATCCTCTTTGTCTCATATTAAGATCAGCCTGAGTGAAAATGTACTTCAAACTCTTATGGTTAGTGTAAACTTCACAGCAATTACCAATAAGGTAATGACGTCATATCTTCAAGGCATGCACTACGGCAACCAACTCTAAGTCATGAGTAGGATAGTTCACTTCATGAAGCCTCAACGGACGTGAAGCACAAGCTACTACCTTTCTTTATTACATCAGGACACAACCAAGACCTTGTCATGACGCATCACAAAAATCTCAAAATCTTTCCGAACATCAGGTAAAATCAACACTGGTATGGTAGTCAAGTGCTTTTTCAATTCTTGAAAACTCTGCTCATATTCTGGCGTCCAAGCAAATTTCTTTTCCTTCTTCAGCAACTGAGTGAGAGGTCTTGCTATCTTGGAGAATCCTTCTATAAACCAATGGTAGTATCCAGCCATTCCAAGAAAACTTCTGATCTACGGCACTATCTTGGGCGACTCCCAGTTGAGTACATCCTTGACTTTGCTAGGGTTGATGGCAACTCCTTCTGCAGACATGATGTGTCCCAAGAAAGTGACTTCCTTCATCCAAAACTCACACTTGTTGAATTTGACATAGAGTTGATGGTCTCTAAGCTTATTCAGGATCAAGCGAAGGTACTCTTCATGATCTTCCTCACTCTTGGAGTACACTAGAATATCGTCAATAAAGACAATGATAAATTTATCCAAATATTCCATGAATACTTTATTCATCAAGTTCATACAGTCCATATCGGGTTGAGAAACCTGCCTTGGGAATATCCTCCTTACAAATCTTCGGCTGATGATAACCTGACCTCAAATCTATCTTTAAGAACACTTCGGCTCCCTTCAACTGGTCAAACAGATCATCAATCCTGGGCAGTGGGTACTTGTTCTTGATGGTAACTTCATTCAGTGAGCGATAATCACACACATCAGCTAGGTACCATCCTTCTTGGCAACAAAAATCACATTGGGCTCCCCAAGATGAAGAACTTGGTCAGACAAAACCTTTTTCCTACAGCTCCTCGATGTGCTTCTTCAGCTTGACTAACTTGTCAACAAGCAAACGGTAGGGTCCCTTGGAAATTGGTGAAATTCCAGGAACTAGGTTGATGACAAACTCTAGGTCCCTGTCTAGTGGCATCCCGGGTAAATCAATGGGATTCTTAAATTTGTCTACTCGAGGAAATCAGGTCAGTCTTTACACCTCAAGCAAAATTACCTTTTTGACCAAGTCTTTTTTTGGTCAAATACAACAGCGATTGGAAAGTTTTTTCTTCCAACCATGGTAGTACGACCACTCGGTGCTCGAAAGATTTCCTTACGACCACCTTATAAGTCGCAAGATTATTCCACAACTTTCTTGACCAAGTAAACTTCTAGTCAAATGAAACACTAGTCGAAGGTCTTTCCTTCGACCATCTCTCTACGACCATCTACTGGTCGTAAGACCATCTACTACTCCTTCTCCAAGTAAGTTATTTTCGCTTAAGCTGGGGGCTAGATGACGAGGATATAATAATCCTTATTTTATTATATATCTATAATTCACACTATGGATAATAATGACGTCATATAACTCTTGAGTATACCCCTTAATAGCCATAAGGGAGAAGCTAGAGGTTGCAAGTTCTTCTACAACCACCTAGTAGTCATAAGTCCTCTTACGACTGCGCCATAGTCGTAAGTCCTTCTACGACTATCCTATTGTCGTAAGTTCTTCTACGATCAGTCCGTGGTCGTAAGATCTTCTACGATCACCACCTGGTCGTAAGCTCTTCTACGACCAGTGTAACACCCCAATCCAACAAAGGCCTGGAATGCTACTAAACTAGCAATAAAACCAAAACAAAACTAATACAACTTACTAAATTTCAGCATAACCTCCTTTGTATAGTTAGCTATACCGAAGGTCCCAACAAACAGATATAACATATATAAATAATCCAACATTCAATATGATCAAGACATATCCAAAATTACGCTAATCATCCCTATAACATCCATAGCATGCTAAACAACTAGGATATAGTCCAAAGATCATCCAAAATCCTCTAATCCATTTATTACAGTTTATGCCAAGTAAAGAAGTAATCACAAGGAATACTTTGAGCAAATCATTCGACTATTAAATTAACATTCTATGGAAGCAACTATGTGTATATAGTGCTATTGTGCAACCACTCTAATCTTTCCTTTCCCCCATGCATGTCGTTCTTGTAAGAGTACCAAAAAACAAAACAACAGCAAGATGTGAGTCTAAAGACTCAGCAAATACAATGAATGGCATCAGCAGCATAAATAATTGTAAACATCAATCAATATCCACAAAACTATACACCAAACTTAATACATGCTCATGCTATGCAACATGCTCAAAATGCTCTTTATCTTTATCTTTCTCTTTTGCATTTTATCGGTAATGCAGAGCGTGCATCCGTCGATGCACACCCATGCCTGTGCCATCTAGCATAGGGACCATTGCCCATACTCCACAAGTATGGGGACTTAAGCCCATGCTCCACGAGCATGGGGACCTTTAGCCCGTCATATTCATGACAGGGACCTCAACAAGTGCTTGGTCATCACATGACCAAGTCTTCAATATGCTATCATGATGCATATGCACGAAATCTTAATCACCATAATTATGCATTCGCATCCACATCGCATACGAATAAACCTATTCATACTACAAGCATTCATGAATAGCACATAATTCATAACACTAGAAATCATGAGTATTATCATTCATAAAAACTTAGCAACCATGGACAGCACATATACTCAGTATTAGCAAACAAAGCCATTCATTCATATTAATTCTATCCATCATGGTACTTGCCTTAACCGCGTAAGAACGCAGGAGGTGAAGAGGGTGCTGCCCCCGTGACCAATCCCCCACCTGAATATATATAAAAGCATACTAAGACAACAGTAATGGACCAAACAAACTATATAAGCAAACACAAACTCACAATAGTTTCTAACGTGATTCCAACTCCAATTCCTAAATGTCGATCTGTCCCCTCTGTGGACAGTCATATTCTAAAATTCATATCGTTTAGTACAGGAGTCCAAATGAGGTGTTCTTGGACTTTCTAGAAATTTTAACAATTTCTCCAGCTAAACCTAGTTGATGAGCCTATCTAAATCAGCCCTATAATACCCCTACCAAGCTAATTAACAAAACATTGAATTCACATCGGGTTTCTGGACAGTAATACCAAAACTACCATAACTTTTGGTACGATTGTCCAAATCTTGCGTTCTTGAGCTTTATGGAAAGCTGAGACAATAATCTACAACTTTCATTATAGTAAGCTCCTTTAATTTCTCCTTTAGCTAATCGCTTAATCCAGATTACTAACAACTGTCAAGATACCGACAGATTTGCAGAACAGTCACGCTATAAAATTCATAACTTTTGTTACAGAGGTCCAAATAACGCGATCTAGCACTTCACGGAAAGATGACGACGTCCTCTACACTAATATAGGAGACGTCCAGGACTGATTCTGCCCTTAACTCTATCAAAAGGTCAGTTTAATCCAATCTGTCCTGAACAGACCTAATTACTGATGTTGATTAACTATCCAAATACGCATCTACTCAAAGGGGAACTGAGGTTACCCTTGAAGAAACCACTGTCGAACACGATGAGCACCACGTGATCCCTCTTCTTTCCTTCTCCCTTCTCTTTTCTTCCTTTCTCTCTACTGTTCAATCTATTTCCTTCTCTCTCTACTTTTCCTTCTCTCTCTTGGCATAGAAAGCATGCAGTAAGCCAATTAATTAGTAGTAGTCGCATGCAGTATGTACAAGCATATGCATGCAAGCAGTACTAGCAAGGAGCAACGCATGCAAGCAGTACTAGCAAGGAGCAGCGATGGCGGCAAAGCAGGTGGTCGGCAGAGGGAGTCTGCAGCCCACAGACGCAAGGCCGAGAGCTAGTGGCGGTGAGGCGGGTGGAGCTAGCGTGAGGGCTAGCGGCTGGACAAGAGATAAGGATAAGGGTTGGCTGCCCTTACCTTTGGTCGGCTCTCTTCTTGGGCCAAAACCGTGGACCAGAAGCCCAAGTTAAATTCTCCTCTAATTTTCTCCTTTTAATTCCTGTTAAATACCTTTCTCATTTCAATTAATTCTCTAATGTTAAACGGGATACTACATTCTATCCCCCTTAAAAGAATTCGACCCCAAATTCTACTCGAAATAACAACAAAACTGAAATCAACACTAATCAACTCATGCCCATCGTGAACCACTCTGGGTACTTCTCACGCATGCGAGACTCCAACTCCCACGTCGCCTCTCTCTCGGACTGACACGACCATGCACCTTGATGCAACTGATGTATTACGCCCCTTCACTCGTACCAACCTAATCAGAACCACTTGATAGACAGGACTCGAAGATGCGGTATTACTCGTTGGTCAACGGATCTTAAGAAACCTCACACTCCAAATACCTCAAGCATTCTCTCAACACCGGTTCATCCAAAACGTTATATACCCCGTTCCAGGACTCGAGACGGTTCTAGTAAATTGCTATCTTCTAAAATCCTTATAACTTCCGGAACAAACCAAATATAATTTGGGCTATCATTCTTTTTGGGACCAAACCACAGAACTTGCACATAAACATATGGAACTCTTGTTCCATCTCTCAGTCGATCTTTTCATCCTAACAAGGAGAACCTTCGATAAGCAGGGACGTGCATACCACTTATTTTAGACAAACGTTAATAATCAGATTCAACTGAAAACAAATGATTCACAATGCAATTCCAACCTTCCGCCAAAACACTCAAATCCAAAATCAAAGATTCCTCATGAAAACCTTTTCACATTCCAACTAGGTAGTTTGTAAATAAACTCCATATAAGCCAAAAAGCAATCACTCAAATGCTCAAATCAAACACTTCATTTATTGTCCTGAACCGAAAAGAACCACCTTGTCAACAAAGAGCCAACTCAAATTGTACATGTTCTCCGTCGTAAACCCAACTCAACCAAGAACCAATAGAGCACTTCTCTACTCGAGAGAACATTTTTTTCTCAGATGTTCTTTTAAGAAATAAACCCTTTTCCAAATCATGGGTTTCCAGAATTATCACACTAACTCCTTCCTCTTAACCGACAATCCCAAAACGATCCTCAAACCGAAGGAACAACTATACTTATTTAGAGGGACTCTACTAATCCACAAAAGGATTCTCTAGTCCACTCCTATTCCAAAATAATTATTTTGACAAATGGTTTCCAACACCTCAATAAAGATTGTTTACCCACAACCACATCATCTCATTCTGTTACAAATAATTAACTGGAACATCTCTGCACCCACTCTCATTTATTACATCAAAAGAGTTCTATCAAAGATCATCACACTATTGGAATCCACTTTTATTCTACTACTTCTACATATAGTCATTGAGCAACTAAGGGTCTAGTATAGATCACCAAACCCAAATCAATCCCCAAGGCTCCGACAAATATAATTCAGTGTAGCTGATACTAAACTCTCAAATCTGATGACTAAAATTCACCCAATCCAAACATACTCAATCATTAGCACCGATATGTAAATATATTATCGATCAAATTATCTTTAGAGAGATTCTAACTCCCAAAGAATTACTCACTAAAGCCAAGTCATACTTGACAATAACTCCATAATCCCTGTTGTCTCTTTAATTGCCATAATGATTAGATTACTTTGCTAATTCCCACTCATTAAACCACACAATCATAAATCACCTACACAACCTCGCAAAGTTAATTACCCAATCGCGATACTCTAATAAATTTATCAAGATTCCAGACTTTTGATAATCCCATCATTCCAACATGGACAAAGGTTCTTAGATTATAATTCGCCACAGGTTCCACTAGTTATAACACAAATCAATTGTATTCCCACGACAAACCTTTCATTTAAATAGAATATTCTCCAAGATGTATGGGTCAAAACCAGATCACCTTCTACTGTTCCTCAAATAGATTGGTTCCCAAAATCTCACCACTACCATTTACTTGTCCACCACCAACCAGTCGCTAAATTACACTTTATAAAACTTGGCAACACAAGTTGGTTAATGCCTTTCTCAAAAGGAAGAAACAAACACATACAGGTTTCAACACACAAGAAAACGTTGCTCCCTGGAGTGAGCACGAGACCAAGAAAAACAGTCATATTGTAATGATCTCAGAAAGAAAAATACGAGTTCACAGTCGAGGGCACATGTCCCACAAGAAGGAATATCAAACCTCAGCCAATAAGAATGAAGCATTGCTTTTGAAACCCGAGAAACCCTTAAGCGGCCAATAACAAAGTTAAGTACGCTTCAATAAGTTGCTAGCTACAAAACTTGAGTCCAACCTCAAAGACCTCTACTACGCTCTTTCTTTTATCAAAGAAAACGACTTTTGTTGATTACAGCATCACCGTGCCAACTCCAACAAGAAGAGATTTGAAAACCACAACACATAAACCACTTAGAATCTAACAAAAACACCTCAACACGTCACTTTGCTCAAAACAATTTCAGCTACCACATCAACATGAGGTCTGAAAGATTACAAATGCGACACTAGAAACATTTTCGTTTAATCAATATCAGGCGAGCGATCCAATTCCTTTATACAAAACATTCAATACTATCATCATAATCCCTTACTGACAATCACACTAACAATGACATAATACACCCTTAGCGAGAATCATCATAGCCTCTTATCCCATCATAAACCTCTTTTAACCAGATCATGCTATCAAATAATAATTTTGCAAGGCACACTATCAGAGACCACTTATTCATTCATCCACTCAACCATTAGTGCTACTCAGCACCCACTTCAACTATCATTAATAATTGACAATTGTAACTATCATGTATGCACATAGGATGCTACGTCTATATTTATTCACCTAACCATCTATAAACACCGAGTCAACATTCTACTTTATGCTCGGAGTTTAATTAAGGATTTAATAACATCATCTTCTTAAATCACCGAGTTTTCACAAGGTACTACCTCAACATTCATCTAATCCCATATACATGTTTCAATATAGCAATTAAGTATAATCATCAAGTAGTCAGCTTATGAAAATTACTGGATTAATATCCTCCAAGTCATCGTTCAAACACATTCTTAACATAATCATCACTAAAGGGTAGACAAATCCAATGAAATACTTTACTCCGAATTACCCAATAAATCTATCAAATTCCACAGTCCTAATGATTAGACCAAATCATCAATAAACCACACCTCTTTAATAAGTCTTGGATTCCTAGTATGAATGGTCATACCATTTAAACAAGTTCATCATGTAACTACTCCATGACAACATCAAATCTATCACTTCACTTCCAAGGATCTTGGTTGAGATTGATTACACACTAAACTACAGACCCAACTTGATAACTCATACATTATCAATTTATCTTTTATGCTTAAAACCCCTCACATAACACAGTAAAACATTTCAAAATAGTTCTGATACTTCCTTTCTCAAAGAAGATGCACTAAACTTCAACATTCCAACTATTCCAAAAGAAGTGCGTAAAGTCGAAACGTACTTCAATGAAGTTGGTAAATGATACCTTCCATCATATAAAACATCAAGCGAATAAATGGGTCAAGTTTGCCAACAAGAAGGTAGAACTCTCCTGAAGAGGAACAATATTACCAATGACAACGTTTACAAGTAGCAAGAATAGCTCAAGGGTCAGAAAAGACAATATTTGCTCTATAAAACAAATACAAACCAATTGAAACCCATCGACTGCATTGTAACCACTATCCAAAGAAGGTTCATCAACCGCAAGCGGCTCAATAGTTGGGAAAAACAATATTCACTTTAAGGGTCAAATTGAATCAATGGAAACACATCGATTAGAATAAAAAGTACTAACCCAAGAGAAATTCATCAAGCCCAACTGAACAAGAGTTAACCAAATTCAAATTCAAGAGAACAACTTCTCTAAAGATACTCACTATCAACACCTGTACTAAGATATTCGAGGTAGCCACTTCCCTATTTTAATACCTGCGAATGGTGGTGTAACCTAGTACAGCCTAGGGCCACGACCTCAACCTCTCAACAAGGGTTATCCCCTCACAATATAACCATAGTATTATAATATAGATATATCAGATCATCTCATAACATGGATCATCAATACAACATAACGGAAGCGTATATGCAATGCAAAAACCCAACCCACCTACAGTGCATAGTGTGTCAAAATTAATAATTTCAGTACCACGGACCTATAGCCCGCTCTGATACCAACTGTAACACCCCAATCTGACAAAGGCCTGGAATGCTACTAAACTAGCAATAAAAACAAAACTAAACTAATACAACTTACTAAATTTCGGCAGAACCTCCTTTGTATAGTTAGCTATACCGGAGGTCTCAACAAACAGATATAACATATATAAATAATCCAACATTTAATATGATCAAGACATATCCAAAATTACGCTAATCATCCCTATAACATCCATAGCATGCTAAACAACTAGGATATAGTCCAAAGATCATCCAAAATCCTCTAATCCATTTATTACAGTTTATGCCAAGTAAATAAGTAATCACAAGGAATACTTTGAGCAAATCATTTGACTATTAAATTAACATTCTATGGAAGCAACTATGTGTATATAGTGCTATTGTGCAACCACTCTAATCTTTCCTTTCCCCCATGCATACCGTTCTTGTAAGAGTACCTAAAAACACAACAACAGCAAGATATGAGTCTAAAGACTCAGCAAATACAATGAATGGCATCAACATCATAAATAATTGTAAACATCAACCAATATCCACAAAACTATACACCAAACATAATACATGCTCATGCTATGCAACATGCTCAAAATGCTCTTTATCTTTCTCTTTCTCTTTCTCTTTTGTATTTTACCGGTAATGCAGAGCGTGCATCCGTCGATGCACACCCATGCCTGTGCCATCTAGCACAGGGACCATTGCCCATACTCCACAAGTATGGGGACCTAAGCCCATGCTCCACGAGCATGGGGACCTTTAGCCCGTCATATTCATGATGAGGACCTCAACAAGTGCTTGGTCATCACATGACCATGTCTTCAATATGCTATCATGATGCATATGCATGAAATCTTAATCACCATAATTATGCATTCGCATCCACATCGCATATGAATAAACCTATTCATACTACAAGCATTCATGAATAGCACATAATTCATAACACTAGAAATCATGAGTATTAACATTCATAAAAACTTAGCAACCATGGACAGCACATATACTCATAGTATTAGCAAACAAAGCCATTCATTCATAGTAATTCTATCCATCATGGTACTTGCATTAACCGCGTAAGAACGCAGGAGGTGAAGAGGGTGCTGCCCCCGGGACCAATCCCCCACCTGAATATATATAAAAGCATACTAAAACAACAGTAATGGACTAAACAAACTATATAAGCAAATGCGAACTCGCAATAGTTTCTAATGCGATCCCAACTCCAATTCCTAAATGTCAATCTATCCCCTCTCTGGACAGTCACATTCTAAAATTCATATCTTTTAGTAAATGAATCCAAATGAGGTGTTCTTGGACTTTCTGGGAAGGTTAACAATTTATCCAGCTAAAACTAGTGATGAGCCTATCTGAATCGGCCATCTAATACCCCTACCAAGCTAATTAACAAAACATCAAATTCACGTTGGGTTTATGGATAGTAATACCAAAACTACCATAACTTTCAGTACGTTTGTCCAAATTTCGCGTTCTTGAGCTTTCTGGAAAGCTGAGACAATAATATACAACTTTCATTATAGTAAGCTCCTCTAATGTTTCCTTTAGCTAATCTATTAATCCAGATTACTAACAACTGTCAGGATACCGACAGATTTGCAGAACAGTCACGCTATAAAATTCATAACTTTTGCTACAGAGGTCCAAATAACATGATCTAACACTTCACGGAAAGATGACGATGTCCTCTACACTACTCTAGGAGATGTCCAGGACTGATTCTGCACTTAACCCTATCAAAACGTCAATTTAACCCAATCTGTCCTGAACCGACCTAATTACCGATGTTGATTAACTATCCAAATACGCATCTACTCAAAGGGGAACTGAGGTTACCCTTGAAGAAACCGCTGTCGAACGCGATGAACACCACGTGATCCCTCTTCTTTCCTTCTCTCTCTACTTTTCCTTCTCTCTCTCGGCATAGAAAGCATGCAGCAAGCCAATTAATTAGTAGCAGCCGCATGTTGTATGTACAAGCACATGCATGCAAGCAGTACTAGCAAGGAGCAGCGCATGCAAGTAGTACTAGCAAGGAGCAGCGATGGCAGCCGCACAAGAGGTCGGCAGCAGGAGCTGCAGCGCAGGACGCATGGCCAGGAGCTAGTGGCGGTTGGGGGCAGGAGCTGGTGTGAGGGCTAGCGGCTGGACAAGAGATAAGGATTAGGGTTGACTGCCCTTACCTTTGGCCGGCTCTCTTTTTAGGCCAAAACCATGGACCAAAAGCCCAAGTTAAATTCTTCTCTAATTTCCTCCTTTTAATTCCTGTTAAATACCTTTCTCATTTCAATTAATTCTCTAATGTTAAACGGGATATTATAACCAGTCCCTAATCGACAGGGCTTACAGACATATGAGCCTAGTCGATCAGGGAATCTTCTGCACCATATTCAAGATATGGGCAGTAAATTACGCGGTTATTCTCTAAAATAATGGCACGATTTTAACTCCTTTGTTATGGTGATAACTGCCTGACAGCGTGGGAACGTTACTACTCTCATAATAACCTCCAGTAACGGCTCAATAATCTGGGACATTACGGCCGTCTTTACAATGAAGGTGCAACGGTACACCTTGAGGAGTGTATAAAAGGCAGAATCATCAGGACAATCGGAGCGATCCGAAGATCATGAGAAGCACAATACTCTAGTCATTGGCTCTATCTTGTAACCCAGCGTATTCAATACATACACACAGGAGTAGGGTTGTTATTCTCCCAGGAGAAGGCCCGAACCTGTATAAAAATCCCCGTGTCTCCATCTCTGTTTGATTTTGAGCCCAGAGGAACTCCCGAATCAAACAATCTTTACGTAAGTTCGGTCCTAAAACACCGACAGGCTCCTATCGCCATTTCAAATGGCAATAGGAACCTGGCACCACTTCTGCAGTCACTGGTGGTTCCATCAGCAGTTACTTCAGCTGCTGCTACTTCCTCTGGTTTGTGTGGTGACTGTTCCTGCTGCTGTGGCTTGGGCTGTTTCCTTTTGAGCACGTGAGATTTCAGCTTCTTCATGTCATTGAGCTTGACAGGTTTGAAAAAAACTCCTATGCACCATCTTCCAAGCACCTGAAATTTTGTGGAGTCCGATCTTTAGCAAAAAAAAAAAGGAAGCATTGGGAAGGGAAGAAGATATATGAGACTATGAGGACACTTTGGCTTAGATTGCTTGGAAGGGTTTCTTTTCTTTTCCCCTTTGGTTTCTCTGCTTCTGTAAACACATCACTCAAAGGACATGTCAGAGATCTTTGCCAAGGCAAGAAAAAGATCTGGTCTTTTGATTACAGGACCTTTTGACTCAGCCCCAATGCATGCCTTCTTTAATGCCATGCCCCCTTTGCTCCTCATCACGTCATGTTTGGTTTTTGCCTTGGGCTGGCCCATGAACAAAATGAAGCAAAACCAAGTCCCAAACGCTCGAAAGAATACTAGTTCTAGGGGGACTGAGCCGTAGTTAAGTTGGCATGAGTTGCTGTCGTGCACGCTTCCCACCCACATGAGTCCAGCCACTATGCCACGTTTGGCGAGGCACCAAAATTAATGGTGTTTTTCGTGCACGGCCACCAATAAAATCTCTCTCTCTCTACCTTTCCTCCTCCCTCTCTCATCCCATACACATTGACAAATTCTCGTAGAAGCAACAGAGAGAGATTGGGGTGTACTGGAGCCCACCACCACTTCACTAACCCATATGTTTCATCCAGTGAACAGTCATGTCACCATTTGAAATGGCGATAAATTCATATCATCATTTCAACTGGTAACAGGGTCTCTGTCGCCATTTCAATTGACGATAGAGATCATGTCGTCAATTCAACTGATGACATGGGCCATTTCAAACGGCGACAGAAGTCTATTTTGTAATTTTATTAAACTGGCATTTATTTTTGTAATTACATTAAAAAATATTATTTTTTAAAAAATCCTTTCAGCATGTTGTCAATGCTTTGTATGGATGGATTAATGGTGTGGGTCCTTTTGATCTGATAGTAGCGATACATAAATAAACTATTGTTAGACATGGCATCTAATTACACTACAGACTTTTTTAGTAGACTATAATTCTCAAACACATTCAGACATCTGAAAAGTTTTATTTGAGCAGGAATCAAATAGCCAAAACCATTCTGGAGCTTGTCCGTTCTTATGATGGGGACCAGATTTGTTATGATCACTTTGCTTTCCGAACGTTTGGGGTGAGCACTAGCTTAAAATTCAGTTATGTATTGTTTCTGCGTGCTGTGTGGTGTTGATTATTGTAAAGACAAGTAACATTTTCATCTGTTACAACTGCTGGTTGATGGTTATGGTATAAGCTCACTTGCTGAAATTTTCACTGATTTTGGTTATGTACCTCGTGAAGAACTAAGGTTTCCAGCAAAAAAACTAAGAGCACTGGTTTTCCCCTCCCACCAATGATGGATACACTGGACCTGGTATATATGGGCTTTTGCCAAGGGTATTCGTTTCGGAACTACTTGTAGATGGGCTGAGTTTTGTCTAGGTACTCATATTATTGACTGCTTGAAGCGATAAAGCATATGCTTTAACACATAATTGTTTGCACATATTAGTGATTCAGTGCATTCTAGAAGGCTTGAAGTTACCCTTTTGTTTGTTTCCTTAGTAGCGTTACTGATTCTGACTTTTGCAGTTATGTTTTTTTTTACCTCTGCACTTTCTTCTTGTTTGGACATCAGGGAGAGTGAATATGCGGCATGGACTCTTGTTAATGGCTATGCACTAAATCATGCCACAATTGCCACCAATCGATTTTGTGTACTTCATAATGTTATTGATGAAGTACCTCCAGTTTTTATAACTCAACTAATTGTACTGAAAATTCAAAGTACATTTTGCTTGGGAGCATTATACCTAACTGCAGTTTCTGGTGACTTGAAATTTTAGAAAGAGTGTAGTTTCCATCTGGAAGTACACACCTCTTTATCGAGTGATTTCTCTGATACTGTCTTCTTCTTTTGGTATTGATGACACAGTGTATGTGTATTGTTTGGTCACATAGAATGCAGGTTGATCTAGTGTCTTATCTTGAGTCAGGGTGTTTTCGCCACTGCATGCAAACACAGAGACTTCATGCCCCCTCTCGCGTTGTAAGTAGGGTAGGAGCTGGCCCCGCCCGAGGCAGGAAAAGACGTGTGCTGCTCGAGCTCGACCGTGGGAAGGGGCGAGGCCGGGCCACGAGCGCGTGTAGAAGCCGCTGGGCCGCGCGTGCGCCGAGCTGAGCCGAACAACCTGCCCATGGGGCCAAATTATGATGGGCTCGGCACCGAGGCGCGCGGGAGAAATTATGCTGGGCTCGGCAATCGGCACCGTATGCGGGGCACGCCATCCCTGGCTGCACTTCTCTCCTTAGTCTTGTTTGGGAAGTACAAATTTCTGGCTTATCTCCGTTGCTAAATTAGGATTTTAGTTTAAAATCCCGGCCTATCCACAAGGATAAACCGGAAATTTGAGGTTCCCAAACAAGCCCTAGCCAAGCCTCGCACGCGACTCTAGCGTCGCTAGTGCCGGTGCAACTTGCTAGTGCAGCGTGCGATCCCGGCCTCGCGTCAATGTCACACACGCCAGTCAGAAACGCCTGCGGGAGCAGCAACGACTATTATTCATTTGGTTTGATCGTGATGCGACCTTGCCTCCCTCCAAACTTCTGAGATGCTTTGGCATGTGTGGTGCGCAGGGACAGAGCCAGAAAATTTTAGCCCAGGGGCTTTATGGTGATAACTAAATATCGAGGATTGCCAAGTAGAAATATTTTGTTATTCTACATAAAAAAAAATTAAAAACTATATAAAGAGTTTCATCAACCATGGGGGGACTAGTGCTCCCACTAGTCCCCATGTCTCCGTCTCTGGTGGTGCGCTCATCTCAAGTACAGGTGGTGGTGATACCAAAATGCTACTTCACGCACGCGCGTAGCAATGGGCGTGCATGGTCGGGACGCGTTTTGTATGTCAAAACACCTTGCCTCGTTGCCATCACCCCTCACTTCTTCTCTCTGCATGGAGTCGAAGCCCCGTCGATCTAGCCATCTCTTCGTCGTCGACACCGCTCTTGGAGACGCCCTCCTCCTTCCGCCACCATAGACCCTCGCCTTAAATCTCATCCGTCAGAATGCGCCTTCCTCCTCTATCACCTCGGTGTTGAAGTATAAGTGAATTGTTCGTCTTTCCTCATCAGCTTAAGCTTTTGGGTAAATTGGTTGGTGTATGCAACTTAATATAGTATCCGAGTCAAGATGTCTTGAATTCAAGACCCAACTGACGCAATTAAGAAAATAATTACAGTCTACTTATATTCCACGTCTTAGACCTGAGGTAGTCTACACATAAGGGGGAGTGTTGAAATATAAGTGAATTGTCCGTCTTTCCTCATAAGCTTAAGCTTTTTGGTGAATTGGTTAGTGTATGCAACTCAATACTCAGACCCTTGCCTGAAATCCCATCAGTCAGCGAGCACCCTCCTCCTCCATTGCCTCAGACCCTCACCCGAGGTTCCATCTGCCGATGCGCCTCACCGAAGCCATTCGATTCGAACTCCTAGTCACTCTCCTACCCCCGATCTGGTTTCTAGGGTTTCTGCTAGGGTGAAGCATGAGGCCACCACCAAGATGCGTGGTGATGGTGGTGTCCACCATTGCCTTTTGTTTTGAAAGGTTTGGATTTGTTTTTTTAGTTGAAACTTGTTGTTGGAGAGTTTGATTTTGCTACAATTGAAAGTTCAAAAGTCATTGTTTTAAAAGTTTGAATTTTTTACAGTAAAAGGTTTGAGTTTGTTCGATAGAAAACCGACATTCGTGGTTGAAAGTTTTGAGTTTTTTTCAATTGAAAGTTCAAATTTTTTATAGAAAGTTTTGACTTTGTTGAGTTGAAAGTTCAATTTTTCTTCTTCGAGTTGACGATGAAATCCTCAAGCTGAAAGAAATTCATTGAGTTGAAATTGATTTTTTTTTAGTTGAAAGCAAATCCGTTTGAGTTGAAATTTGGATTTTTTTTAAATAATATTGTTTTAAAAGATAATTACAAAAATAAATAGCCGCCCTAAAAAATTACAAAAATGGTTCCCTATCGCCAATTGAACTGACGATAGGGACCCTATTGATCCCCTGTCACCGGTCCAACTCCCTGTGGCCAGTTCAACTAGTGACAGGATCCCATGTATAAATTTTTGTGAGCACGATTGAGGTATTAATGATTCGTAAGTAGGAAGGTAAGTTATATTGCATTGTGCTAGAGAATTTACACACGGTGCACAATTTTGAACAAATGGCGCAACGATAACAACACGACAGTTGATCCGACAAGAGGGATTACTGGCGCATGACCCGCTGCACCTGGTACTCCTCCATGAAGACTTCGTGCACCAAGGCCCTCCGTGTGTACCAAAACACGTAGTCTCACGTGCACAGGCTCAAAAATCCTTCGGGAGCACGCACGTGCACCCTCTCCTGAGTGTACGGTGTCTAGATGGCGTGGTCATCTGTCGGGTGATCAAACATCGCAACGTACTCTGGGTAGGACCCCTGTGAAGTGATCGGCGTGTAGGTGACCTGTAGAATATAACACCGGAAACTTGTCACCTGAAATTGTGATTACATTACGAAAAATAATAAATGATCATAAAACTAACCCGTCGGCGGCACCACACCGTGCACATGGTCGGCCGGTCCACGACATCGTCCTCAGCGTACAAGCTGACCGCGTACGCTCCCAAGTCCAGCGGTGGTCGTTCGATCTGGAAATGCTCGAAGGACCACAGCTGCAGAAGTAGCGGGCATCCGGAGAGAATGGAGTTGTCCTGGGCCCGATGGCACGCGTCACACAGTGCGTGATACGTCGCGCACAACATGGCCGGACCCCAGGCGTAGGGCTAGATCCTGTCCATCGGCCAATCCGCCAGCTCACGTGCGTACCGGACGTTGTGCTTGTCGATGCTATCACCGTGGGACCCCAGGAAC
The DNA here is from genome assembly GCA_036346405.1 of Phyllostachys edulis. Taxonomy (NCBI): domain Eukaryota; kingdom Viridiplantae; phylum Streptophyta; class Magnoliopsida; order Poales; family Poaceae; genus Phyllostachys; species Phyllostachys edulis. The sequence continues at coordinate 97,268,945 of CM070546.1, forward strand.
ATGACCCACCCAAATAGCCACAACAGGTAGGCCTCGAAGTGCCTCCTAACAATGACGTCACCTGTGTTCTCCGCCATACGCTTGGGCTGCAACGTTAGCAAGGTTCACATATGAATTGATACGAGAGGACAATAGTTACGAAGACTTACGTGGAACTAGTAGATCCACTTCAACGTTGGCCCCGCATGGGCTGCTGAACTCTGTGTACTCGCTGCCCGACGGCAGCACATCGTGGAACCTTGCTAAGTGGTCCGTGCACCACGTGGCTGGGATATCGTTCTCGGCCATAGGGAAGCCAGTGTAGGGCAACCCGGTCAGAAAAATGACATCCTAAAGGGTCGGCGCCATCTCCCCGCACAGAAGGTGGAACGTGTGCATCTCTGGCCTTCAGCGGTCAACTAGTGCCATCAGTAGGGTCCGGTCGTATGGAAAACGCCTAGACGTACGACTAGGACCGCGATCCTAGTCGTCCTCCCCTATCGCCTCCACCATCCTCGCTAGTGAAAGAAGGCATGCCGCTCTCAACCTGCGTTGAAACGATTAAGAACAAACGTGGCTGCACTCAAAGTAGTCAGAACACGATTGAGTGCATGAAGGTTAGAACCACACGTACAACGGAATCCAATCTGGGTGTAGCCTCCATGCCCTGATGGGCGTGCGCAACCGCAACACGCCAAGATCAATCGGCGCCTCGTCCTCTGGGGGAAGCATGGTACTGATGCGGCTACGGTGATACACGTCAATGATCGGGTCAAGCAACTCGTAGTGGCCTGCGTCTGCCATACCTAAAAATTAAGTCCATGTATTGTAAAGACTACGAAACATGTACAAAAACCAAAATTTCTACTTTAAAAATAATTTTCGGCGTTAACAAAATAATTACCACACAAAAAATATAAACCAAATTTAAGCCACTCAGCAATTTAAACAGATTTGTAATAGGGTCTTCCAATTTAGAGGATATTTTTAAATATTTTTCAAGTGTAAATATAAACAATAAACAAAGTTCTTCCTATTTTCCTAGTTTCGGAGTTTTAAATTAATTTTCGACATTAACGATATAATTACCACGTACAATTGGGAAGCTAAATAAAACTGGGATTATTTTTTACATATTTGTAATAGACGTCTTCCTATTTCTGCAGATTTATCCTAAATCGTTCGAGTGTTGTAACATTCATAACATATGTACAACGGACTATACTATACACAGCTCAAATAATGTAGTACATAATTTGACTACACTTATCTAATGTACTAAATTCTACTCGCTATTCTACTGAATTCTATGTCGCTATTCTACTGAATTTTATGTACTTAATTCTACATCACTCTACTCGCTATTCTACTTAATTGTACCCGCTACAGCTCAAATGATGTACTTAATTCTAGAAAATTTGACATAATGTACAAAGTTGCAAAAAAATGTACTTACAAGATGGCCGACTAGATCTAATGCTCTGTCAATCTCTCCCCTCAGCGAGGAATTAGCAGAGTTTTGCTACCTTTCTTCTCTCCCTTTCCTCTCTTCTGGTTTTTTCTGGAATTAAAATGAGCTTTTGAGTGATTTTTCGGGGTTTTTATATATGGGATCCTGTCGCTAGTTCAACTGTCGACAAGAAGACTGTTCATTTCCTGTCGCAACAGGGAGCTGGACCGGCGACAGGGAGTCAACAGGGTCCCTATCGCCGGTTCAACTGGTTAGTTAAACTGACGATAGGAAGTCATTTTTGTAATTGTTTGGGACGGCTATTTATTTTTGTAATTATTTTTTAAAATAATATTATGTAAAAAAAATTCTTTAAATTTGTATGCAATGTGTGGGTGTGCGTGTTTCGAGCGCGGGAGATGGGAGGGCGCGGCCATCGGAGGGTGACGGGAAACCGAGGGGACAGCGCCTTGCGCGCTGCGCAGATTAGAGTACCAGGTGGTGATGAGCGGGTGTGAGATGTAGGCATGGCCTTTGTTTCGGTAGAGTGCTTTCGCTCGTCGTGCCGGCCTTTGCTTTTCCTACTACATATATATGTTACGCCTCTTGTGTGCCAATGGGCCTGCTGGTGGTTGCACAAACACCATCCTATCCTACCTATTGTTTCCTCTCCATCTTCTCGAGAGCAAACAAGCCACCATCGTAGGCTGCTACACATAGCACTCTACAGCTCAATCATGGAGCTTTTGGCTCATATGGCACTTTTGACGAACTAATAGCAACTTTAGTCCTCTTCTAGCCGTAATACCAAAAATGGCATCATAAAGTTGCAGGTGATCGATACCTAGCTAAGTCTGGTTCCCGGGGGTGGACCCCCCCCCCAATTGTGCCTCAAGGGGCCGGACTCTCCCCACGCGTCACGTGTTAAATCCGAGCCCCTAGGGCACAGACCAGGTCACGTCCGGCTCCCAGATGCATGGTCCCCACTCGGCCTAGGGTTTCAAAATTTGGTGCACAATATTTTGACACTACTTAAGACTATTCAAATACTATTTGAAACACTATTTAAAACATTACGTGACACTATTTAACACTTAAAAACATTTTTTTTTATTTTTTCTTATTTTTTAACTCGCACTCGCAGCTTCAAATGTATTGTCACATGTACCACAACAAATATCCCACAAATTTTTTCACATAAAATCACTGCGTAGCTTTAAACTTAGGTGTCAACCGTCGCCATCTCCACCATTCACTGCCCTCGGTGGCTCAGCGAGTCGATGGGTGTTGCATGTGAAACACTATTTGACGAAGCAGCGGTGGCGAGCAGTAGTATGCCGTCACCGGCCACGGCGGTGGGGGTGGGTGCATGTGCACCCATGCGTGGTGCAGGAGCGCGGGCACTCCTATGCTTGGTGTTGGATTTGTTACATGTGATAATACATAGAAAATCGTGCAAAAAAGGAAAGTGTGTGTTGGATTTGGTACATTCTTTGTTAATTTGAAAATCAGGCATAAGGCATAGAAAATCATATATGCTTGGTGTTGGATTTGGTACAATTTTTGTTAATTTGTCTATTTAGTGTGGATGATATTTTTAAATATTGTATTGTACTACAGGCTAGGTAAGCATGTCTATGAACCAACTGAGGGAAATGTTTGGCATGCAGATCATATAATAACGTGACCATACCATTCAACTCATGTACGAATGTGCGAGAGCAAGACTGCGACGGCGATGTGAGCAAGTAGGTGACAACCTAACCCTAGTAGCAAGGGCACTAGGCCACTACCGTCCATCAACTCACCAAACCACCGAGGGCAGTGGAAGGGGTTCCCACACTCCCGCACCAAGCATGGGTGCACATTCAGCCCATGCTGCTGCGGCCAGTGACGGTGTACTACTGCCCACTGTCACGATCGGTGATGGTGTATTACTGTTCACCGCCGTTGTCTCGTCAAATAGTATTTCATATGCACTGTCCATCAACTCATCGAGCCACCGAGGATACCGTAGGATGGCAATGGCGACGGTTGACACCTAAGTTTGAAGTTGCATGTACTGTGTTGTGCCATGATTTCACATGAAAAATTTGTGATTTTCTTTATGGTACATGTGATAATACAGTTGAAGTTGCGAGTGCAAGGTAAAAAAGAAAAAAATTCAAAGAGAAAAAGTGTTAAATAGTATTACGTAGTGTTTCAAATAGTGCCAAAACAGTGGGCACCAAATTTTGAAACCCTCACCCGAGTGACGACCATGCCTCGGGGGGCCGAACTTGGCCTCCTCTGTGCCCCTAGGAGCTGGACTAGCCTGGTCTGTACCCTAGGGGCCCAGATTTAACATGTGGCCCGTGGAGAAGTTTGTCCCCCTAGAGATCGAACTTGGCTAGGTGTCAGCCACCGGAAACTCTGTGGTGTTATTTTTGGCAATACGGCTGGGAGAGGGTTAAAGTTGCTATTACACCCGACAATAGTGCCATATGAGCCAAAAACTCCTCAATCACGACGAAGATGCATTATGGCATCTCTAACAGTTTATTTATTGTCATCTCTTAGCTATGTCACATTAATAAAATCCTACGTAGAGGAGAGAGGGGGGGGGAGAGCACAGGTCGTCTCTTCCTAAAAATACTGTCGTGCATGCAAAACAAAATATGATACATTAATCTACTCTAATTGACATTTAGGCTCGTTTCAAAGGAAAATTATAAAATATAAATGTTGGAGAGTGTGCTAGAGACTATCTATTGAAAATGTTGTCTCTAAAGATGATGTACATATGTTAGAGACAAAAGTATCTCTAACTATTGGAGATGCCCTTAATCGCTAAATACATACAAGTTGCCGCAGCTTTTATGTAACATCCCGTTTTCAAAACAGTGAATAGTAATTACAATTTGATTCTTGGTTTCCAAAACTTAATTCAATTATCATGTATTTACAAAATTCTTAGCTTCTATCTTAATTCAAAATTGTGTCTTGGACCTCATTTCAAATTGTCAGAAATCAAATTTCAATTTGACTTCTCTTTTCAAATTTCTCCCTCCACCTTTTGGGCTTGGCCCATTTTCTTTCTTGGGCTCAGCCCGCTTCCTCCTCTGGGCCTGGCCATTTCCTCGGCCTAGCATTCCCTCTCGGCCCACCTCTCCCCTCCTGCCTTTTTCCCCATGCCCGAGCATCCCCCTGCCCTTCTTCTCACTTAGCCGAGCCGCTCAGCACGCTCGTGCCCACTACAGCGCCCGTGCATCTCGAGACTGTGCTCCCGCTTCTGCCACCCCCTGCGCCCACCTACCCGCGTTGCCTCTGCCACTAGCCTTGGACGCCCAGGTCATCGACGCGCCCCTTCCCCATGCGCTCTGTGCCACACCCGGCGCCCTGACGTCGCACTTGACCCCCTTTACCCCAGTGGCGCATGCTCGCCCGGTCTTATCGTCGCCTAGGCCGCCCGAATCGTCGCCCCCATCATCTCTTCCCTGCACTTTGCCTTGCCAGAGCTCGCCGTGCTAGTCGCCTCGGGTCGTGGCGCCTCGAGCCTCAACGGCTCTCCTCCTCTCTCGGGCTATAAGAGAGCCCCAAGCCCCTTACTCCTCAATTTCTTTCCCTCTCCTCCTGGTAAGTTCTCTAAAGAAAATGCCCAAGAACCGCCGCTCCCTCTTGACCAAGCCGCCCACACCGGTGTTTTGTTGCTCCGGTGACGCCACCACCCCGACCACAGCCGCTAGGTGCCACCGAGCCCAGAACTCCTCCTCGAGCTGGATTCGCTTGGACCATCGGCACCAATTTGGCCTCCTCCTCCAACTCCAGCCGCCCGCTTCATCTCCCCCGTTCTCCAGCCACCACCTCTCCCCGGTCCTCATTCTTGTTTCGGTGAGTTCCTCTCCCTGTACTCTTCCTCGTGCTCTCCTTCCTCGGCCTAGTCCGTCGCCGGAGCCGCCGGTTCACCCCGAGCCTGTGGAGCCACCGCTGCTCCGGTGCCTCGCCGGTCGTGCCGTCGCTGTCAGCTACTCCGCCTCACCTCCCCGGTGCTACCCCCACCCTCACCTGGTGCCACCTTCCCTTCCTCCGCCGGCGACAAGTCCGAGCCACCGCGTCCTTGGCCGTGGCACGTTCGGACCGGCGCTGAGCGCCATTAAAGCCCCGGATCCCTGTGGAGCTTAGGGCTAAGCCATGATTACACCGAGTTAATGATGCCCTAATGGTCGCTCTGGGTCACTGTCGGGTGGACCAAGCAACAGTAGCGACACATTAATTAACCTTGGTTTTCCCTTCTTTGGTCGACCAGTGGGCTCGGCCATTGCTCGCACTCACTGTAGCACCCGAAGCCACCAAGACGTGGACTCGGTCCACGGCTATACCCATGCACCTGTGTGGCTGCGCTGTGGGCCCCTCCTGTCAGCCTTGTTTCTCTCCCCCCTTTCCTGTTATTTTTCTTTTAGGGTTTAATTCCAATCCGAAACTTCAAAAATTCATTTTCTCCTTCGTTATAACTCCAAAAATTATGAAATTTGGTTCTGAATTTTTTTTAATTCAAGATCTTCCTAATGGCACTGATCTTTTTTAATTTGGAGTTCATTTATTATTTCTTTAGTATTTATTTGCTCTCTTTGCTTGTTGTTCCTTTTTTTGGTACATTCGTCCGAATAGGATTCAAAGAAGCGGGAGATCTCCAACTAGATCAAGCACAAGACTATCAAGGCTCTCTTACCCATAACCAAGGTGAGTCGATACTTTGATCATTTTGAGCCTACATTTTATGTAAATTATATTCCTTTAAAATTACCAAAATTGCATGCTCTAATTCTTTAATCAAATATATGTTAAAGCTTAAGGTAGTTAAATACCTATTTGATGATTAATTAATTATAATACCATCCTTTGACAATTGAATACATTATTCCATGTCACCCTAGTAACTATGTGGTGATTACTAGTTATAGGTTGTACTTAAGCGACATGCTAGTCTTGCTTAAGTACCGGGACATTAAATGTCCTAAATCATCATCTTTTAAACATGAAAGTGGTTTTGGGTAGTCATTGTGGATAAATGACTGAGATGGTTGAGTTAATGTATTTTTGCTCCTCAAAAACCATAATAACTTGCTGTTACTATCTAGGCAGATGGTATGAGACGGGTGCTAAGGTAGCCCAAAGAATGTTGGTTTGTGGATGGTATATGGAATCAACTGCTCAGATAACCCTAAGGACATAATCTTGTCATGGCCTCCTATTGTAAAACATGTACAACCACAAGTCTGCAAAGTGCAACTTGACTTAGTAAATTTATTGGACCCCGGAAATCATCTCATTGATGGCCGAGTAAGGTAGTGCAAGTAGTGGATACGATCCAGCTTGAATGGGACACCAAGGAAAGGTGAAATTGCCAGTTACGCTAGTCGTGGTGGTAAACATCTCGCACAACTTATGGGACCCACCGCAAGTGGGGGTAGCCCATCTGGGTGAGATGACGAAGAGGTGAGGTAATTTGAAAAGTTACTATGATGGTCGCTCAACTACATGACTAAGGAATCATGTGGGGGCAATGAGTATGATTGTCTCTTATGGGTACAATGTACAACCTCTACAGAGTCTAAACTATTTAAATAGTCGTGCCTACGGTCAAAGGTGGATATGGAAACTTACTAGAGTTAGTTCTATTTAAAAATCTTTGTGGTTGGATGAAAAATGTGGTGGGCTCATCTAGCCTTGAGATTGGTTTTTTCCTGGGTTTTCGAACTCTTTTGAATTCTTGGGCCCCTTCTCAATTGGCCTCCTTTCCTTTTTTTGGGCTCAGCCCTATTCTCCTTTTGGGCCAGCCTAGCCTTCCGTGGGCCTCCTTCCCTTCTTTCCCAGCCCGTTGGCTCAGCTACCCCAGCCCAGCTTCCCCCCCGGCCTCCTGTTCTTGGCCAGCAGCCCTCTGGTCATCGTTCCCAGCCGAGCTCCACTGCTCCTCCCTGCTCCCTTTTTCTTCAAACCACTTGGCAAGCAGCTGCCCGGTCGTCAACTTCTTCGGTCAAGGCCGTCGCCGCCAAGCCGCCTGCCACCGGCCTCCTCTGGCCACCTCTACCCCGACCGGCTTCGCGAGCTCCGCTGACAGCCACGACCCTGGAGCCCACCGCCTCACCCTGTCCTCTCCACCAAGCCGTGCGCCTCCATCAGCGCACGTCCTCGCGCTACCCGGTCCCCCCCACCTGCTCTCGCCTGCACAGACCGTGCGTTGCGCTCGTGCATGCGCACGCACCTGCCCCACCATCACAGTCGCCCATGTCGTCGCCGACGTGCCATGATGTCCGCTTTGCCTCGTCCTCGCCCGGGCCGCACCAATCGTTGCCCACACTCGCCCTGACCTTGCATGCGCACGCAGCGTGCGCCCATCCCGCGCGCCCGCCGCTTCCATCGGCACTCTGTCCTCTCCCGCGTGCTCCACCTGCAGCCCGAAGACCTCCGCGCCTTCCTGTCACCTCAAGCTGCCGTGGTCGTGACGCCACGCCGTCCTCGCCGCCGCACGCGCACGTCCTTCTTGGCCGTGAAGTCGTCTCCGTGACATCACCCGCGCGCCAGCCTCACCCTCGTCAAGTCACTTCTCCCCGCTGTGCGCTCTGCCTCGTCGCATCCTCGCCACGACTTTGCCCGCCCGTGCTGCTCCTCGGGACCGCATAGGTCTTGATTAATTTGAAGTTCATTTGTTTATTCGTGTGTATTTATTTGTTTTCTTTTGCTTGTTGTGTCGTTTTCCGGTACGTCCGTCCGATTAGGATTCGAAGATGCGGAGAAGCTCCACTTCGATCAAGCACAATAATTATCAAGATTTCCTTACCTTTAATCCAAGGTGAGTCAATACTTTGATCATTTTTAGCCCACATTTTATGCAAATTATATTCATTTAAATTATCAAAAATTGCATGCTTTAATTATGTAATCAAATGTATGTTAAAGCTTAAGGTAGTTAAACACCCACTTGTTGATTAATTAATTAATATGTCATCCTTGATAATTTGAATCCCTTAATCCTTGTCACCATAGTAACTATATGGTAAATACTAGTTATAGGTTGTACTTAAGCGATATGCTAGTCTTGCTTAAGTACCGGGCATTAAATGTCCCAATCGTCATCCTTTAAAACATGAAAATGGTTTTGGGCAGTCATTGTAGGGAAATGACTGAGATGGTGGAATTGGTGGATTTTCCTCCTCAAAAACCCTAATTGCTAGTTCTATTTGGGCGGATGGTGAGGCGGTGGGTGCTCGGGGAGCATGAGGATGGTTGGTTTGTGGAATGAACCGCCCAGATAACCCTAAGGACTTAATCTTGTCACAACCTTCCGTGTTAAATAAGTACAACCACAAGTCTGCAAAGTGCAACTTGACTTAGTAAAATTATCAAACCCTGAATGTGTCTCACACGGTGGAGAAAGAGAAAAATGCACAAGCGTACGGTACATCCAGCTTGAATGGGTGAAGTTGCCAACGTTATGGGTAGTCCAAATCTACACCCAACGCTGCGTGTACAACGATCCCGCGCAACGTATGGGCGCAACCCCATATGGGTGAGATGACGGAAAGGGCAAGGTAGTTTGAAAGGTTACTGTGACGGTCGCCCAACTACATGACTACGGAATCATGTGGGATAACGGGTATGACCATCTCTTGTGGGTAAAGTGTGCAACCTCTGCAGAGTCTAAAACTGTTTAAACAGTCGTGCCTACGGTCAAAGGCGGACATGGGAATCATAACTTGAGTTAGTTCTATTTCAAAACTTTGTGGGTGGTATGAAAATGGTGGAAGGGTTCACCTAGCCCTGTGTTAGATTTTCCCTGAGTCTTGAGCTCAAGAGGTGTGTAGTCATTGGAGGCGGCTCAATTGACAAGATGCATGTGTAGAGTTCCGGCAGATGGAACCTCTCTTGTATTAATTATTGCACATTACTCTCTTTATTAAACGCAATTTGTTAAAATGCTAAGTGATAGGACTTTGTAAGTATGATATTTGAAAAGCTTGCTTTACGCAAATAAAAGAACTGAGCCATCCTTGATTAACCTTGTATATATATATATATATATATATATATATATATATATATATATATATATATATATATATATATATTATATATATGTGTGTGGCTCATGAAAGCACGGTAGTAGTGCTCATTCTCGCTCCTCTCCCCAAACCCTTCAGATATTGAAGACGAAGGAGACTACGCTTTCTACAAAGATCCAGAAGCTGGAGGCCAGAAGATGATGTAGCGTAGCTTAGTCTTTAGTTGTTCTAGTCTCACCCCAGTTTAGTTGACTCCGTTGGTGCTAGCGTGCATCCAATATTAGCCAAGCTCTTGGTTAATATTGGGCGCGCACACAGGTTTCCCCAGTCACTTACCTGTGGAGAGATGTGCTCTCACCCCTTTGGCTTCCGCTGTCACTTCCACAACTTTTGTAATGTAATCTTTAGCCTGATCGGCCCTTATTATAAAAATTGGCCCGATGCGGTCTATGTAAAATCTGTTGTGTTAAATTAATGAATGATATGGTTTCATTTACGCCATATATGAATTGATTCAGCAATATGTCTGTGAGTGCTAGCTACTGATCCAGGGAATAGCACAGTGTTTTCACAAAGGATTTGGATTCTCGGAATCTAGGTCCGACAGATAGCCCCAATAAAAAAAAGCATAAAGGTGGAGGTAGCATCTGCTGTTATAAATATTGCACAATTATTCTCTTTAATAAAATAAAATTTGGTTAAAATGCTAAGTGATAAGAATTTGTAATTATGATAATTAAAAATGTTGCTTTAGCAAATAAAAGAACCCAAGTCATCCTTGTTAAGCCTTGCATGTATATTATTGCACCTTGTGTGTTGGCTCATGAGCACTGAAGTGGTGCTCATCCTCGCTCTTTCCCCCAAAACCCTCAGAAGTAGGAAATCCGGGAGATTACATATACTACGAGGATCCAGAAGTTGGAGGCCCAGGAGATGATGATGAGTAGTTTAGTTCTTTTAGTCTAGGTCTCATCTCAGTCCAGCTGACTCCGTCGGTGCTTCTGTGCATCCAATATTATCCAAGTCTTTAGTTAATATCGGACGCACATGAGTTTCCCCAGTCGCTTGCCTGTGGAGAGATGTGCTCTACCTCTTTTGCTCCCGTTGTCGCTTCCGCTACTTTTGTAATGTAATCAGTTTGGCCTGTTAGACCCTTATTGTAAAACCTGACCCGATGCGGTCTTTGTAAACTCTGATGTGTTAATTAATGAATGGTTTAGTTTATGCCACGTATGAAATGATTCAGTAATTTATCTATGAGTGTTATCTACTGATTCAGGGAATAGTACAGTGTCTTTTATAGTGGATTCATGATTAGAAATCCGGGTCCAACAATTTACCAAGTGACAACTCACGGTGGAGTTTTAAACAGCACCCTGTAATCAGAGAACGAGGTGTCATCTCTCAAAACGTCCTACGCCTATCCAAGGAAGGCACTGTGAAGGATCGAAGCTAGCTAGCTGCCATTGCATGCCGATCGACAAAGGACACAGGGTAGGCAGATCAGCTTGATCGATATATGATCGGCTGATCAGAGCTAGACCAGCTAACTAATGCTCCTGTAACTCGAGACCAACAGTGTAAATTGGTGTGCCCATCATCCAAGTACATGCAGATGCAAGAATTTCGACTTTGGAGTGGGATGCACGCGTCGATCCATCAACATCGCGTAAGAAAACGACCACACGAATATATATAGTACATGTTTCATGATCCTGTTTGGTAGCTCTTGTTCGAGCAATTTCTGGGCGGGGCCTTGCACGTACAACAGGTCGCTCACTGAATATACAATTTTATCTTAATGTAACATCGATCCACATATCTAACAGAGGTGCATATGTATGCATGCTGAACAGAGGAGAAGAAAACAAATAAGATACATTTAATCTGTGGACTAGCTAATTAGTACTAGTCAGCTACTCATCCAAGTTAATATGTTATCAGGTCAAGTGCCCTTCTCAATGGTAAGTTGTTACTACATAAAGATAAAAGTGTTCTACGATTGCAGGAGACGGGATCCCATCCCTTACCAACCACACGTCTCCGTCGATCTCTTCGTTTTCTCTTCCCCGGCCTATTTCTGCCAACATATTAGTTGAATTTGCTGTCAATGGCAAAGCTTTCATAAAGAAGACTTTGCGAGGACACTTCAAAATTTGAGTGCTAAGTGAGATCGAATCGAAATAAAAATGGTCCCTAAACACACTGATCAAACGGCTCGTGATAAGAGTCATCATGTTAACACCGAGAAGAGAGTTAGAGCCCATAGTACTAATTATGACATGACTTGGATGTTTTATTTTCACCTTAACCGGTTTCATTAACTAGTCATGTGTGATTGTAATCACACTGCTGATTTATGAACAGTAGGGATTAACTAACTAGTAAAACAGTGTCCTTTTAAAACCCCCATCTTGCAGCAGTACATGAATGACGTCAGTCTGCTTCATCCTCCGCGCAACGCATGCACAATTGGGTATCAAGCTTTACTTATCTTAATTATAGAGATCATGCTGACGTCTCCACCGTGGAATGATGTTTTCCTTAATTATAGAGATCATGCTGACGTCTCCACCGTGGAATGATGTTTTCCATGTACTGGTTTGTCTGCATTGAAGTTTAAGTGAATTGTATGCATTCTTCGTCAGCTTAAGTTTTTGGGTGTAATGGTTGGTGCATGTAACTTAATATGATATCAGAGCCAAGAGATCTTGAGTTCAAAACTCGACTGGCATAATTAGAAAAATAATAATTGTATTTTTTTTATTAACTTAAATTTTTTGGTGAAATGATTGGTGTATGTAACTCAATAGCGTGATTGATTGGGCAGGACGGACCTGCGTGCTTTAACTGAGCTAGAAGCTAGGTGCTCTCAAAAAGTAAACTTAATCAAGTGGTTATGTGATTAGGCGAGCCCATGGAATTCGATATATTGTTGAACCGTGTGCTTGAAAAAAGTCGTTGTTGCGCGCATTACCACTCGCACGAAAATTAGAAAAGATTGACATCAGTATGCAGTCATGCTCGAAGCAGTTCGATCGTGATGTGTTTTGGTTAGCTGGATGCCTGCCCGCCAAACTTGAGTCTACTGATTTTCTGGCCTAATTTTTCTTCTCCTCACTTACGCACTCATACACACCACGTATACGGAAGACTGAACGAGCGGAGCTTGACGAAAAAAATGATGAAGTCACCACTGATGCCTCGCTTGTGACGGACATGCCGCCTCCTACTAAAAGAAAATCCTCCTAAATAAAACACATAGGACTAAACCTAAGGTTTGAACTCTGGTGAGTTGAAGATACAACCATTTCATCTCAACTCCCTTCATCTCTAAAGTGGTACTTAGCAAACAAAATGAGCGAGCTCACGCAAAAACTCAAGTAGATAATCATTCCATGTGGTGATAATTGAAAATACGGTCAAAAGTATACATGAAAATTAATTGATGTCTTTTTGGCTGGACTACGTACGAATCTTAGGTCTCTGCGTAGGTTATACTGGTTTTCCAATAACTGTATTACCTATCTTAATAGCCGGTGGAAAGGGTCTCTCCCGGCCGGCCGCTGTCGACAGGAAAAGCTTCGCCGTTCAATCGCGTGCATCCGATTCGAGCTCCTACGCGCGCTGGGAAGCCGCGGACTTATGCGCTCCACGTCGCCCGAAGGCGCGCGGCCGTTCGATCATGCTGTGCGCGCATCGCACCCGCACGATTCACACCCGATGCGCTTGGTTGTCGCATAGCCACATCGCCCGACCTGCCACACCCGTCCGATCGTCTACTCGCACGTCTCACGACCGCCCGATTTCATCTACGCCGCTTCGCAGGAGCGGGCTTTGCTTCTTCCGCCCACACGCCGGCCAGGCAAAACGGTCCGTGCCGAATGACGTGGGTGATCTTTCTAGCTTAGTTAATCCAGTGACAATCACGTTTGCCAAAATGGGCCCCGTGTCATCAACTGCTGGAGATAATATATACTTCAACATGTGCTTTATTTTCTCTGTTATATTTGGCACCTAGCGAGCGTATACAATAGCATGCCCTATCAAGTCTAGGTGAGGCAGAATTATCGAAAGTACCGTATGATTAGTACGTGGTTTGGTAGCATAACAGTGTCACGTGTCTCGTCAAGTAATGATCTTCCCAAAAAAAAACAGTATCGATTGAGTAACAGATTCTTTTGCCTTAAGAGTCTTCATGTCATGCATGTATTGATGTATATAGACTACAGAATATAGACAGGCACGTACGTGCAAGTGAAACGACGGGACAAAAGCTACCTATCTGCTAGCATAACAACCGAACGAAGCAACAAGCAAAGCTATTGCAAGCAACCAGAGTTCGCATGGACATGGCATCAAATATTTGATGTGCGTGCACTTTAATTAACTGCCTTTTCACTTGCTCACGTCTTTACACAATTAATAGTACGTAGTAGATAGGTACTGTAATAATAACCGACAAGCAAACTAACTTCGCGTGGACATATCATCAAATGCTGATGTGCACTGATGAGCAACACTCGAATTGAAACAACACAACTTTACGTCTTTAGTAACAGAAGCGATCGCTACAATGTTTGATATCGTCAACTAATACTTTCTTACAGTTTACTGTTTGTCCCAGCTAATTAAAACTAGCTCGTATTCTAGAAAAAAAAAAGACGAGACTAACTGCTTGACACAGAAGGTTTATGTACGTGGCTGTGCCAAGATACGATGCAAGTAGTTTGTTGTATGGTGCGCCACGCATGCTACTACCTTCTCGCGTCTTTAGCACAGTGATCTAGCGGAAACTAATAAGGGCGTGCTTCGACCGGAATTTTACGAAAACAGTTTAATTCATGTAGGAATCAGAGAAAAAAAATCAAGCGTTCCAAATAAACGGGGTCTAAACTTAGGTATACTGTCAACATATAATGGTCTCAGGACATATGAGAATTTGATGCAAGAAATTAAACGGCGAGACTAATTCAGTCTCGATGTCCATGTTAAATTATATATGGCAGGTATGCATGGAGGGGCAAGGCACCATTAATTTGTGGGTCATATCCGAGCATATCCGAGCATTCCAAACATGAGCAAACCGAAGCATTCTGTGGATATCATAGGGATATGTGTATGATCTTAGGATGATGTTACAATTGGTAATAACTTTGAAGGTTTGTCGAAACATATTTTTTCGGCAAAGTCAGGATTTTTTGTAGTACCGACAAGTAACGTGCGGTATGACCACAACGCGGTATGACCGGCAAATAAGGAGCGGTACCGGCTTTTAGTTGGTGGTATGGTTTTTTCAGAGAACGTGTTTTCTTGGATTTTTGGTCTCCTTGGAAAGCGGTACGACCGCAGGTTTGGGAGCAACTACGGTAGTATCGGTGCATATATGGCGGTATGACCGTTTGTGTTCTGAATGTTTGCCGACTTGGTAAAATGGTGTTTTGTTAGGTTAAGTTCATGGGTTTCAATGCATATGTGTTGCATGATGTATGTTTTAACTAACGTGGGTCGAGTTGTGAAGAATTTATTTCCGGAATCGATTTCTTTGTCTATTGTTGTGTAGGTTGCTTGGAGTTCAATGACAGTCAATGGCGAGGATGATCGGGACTAAGCTTGGAGAGCTGAGATCCAGAACGATCGGGGATGCCGAGTGAGGTTAATGGAGTCAAGCATGACGCAAAAGGGACAAAGGTGACCGAACAGGCAGTTTGGTGCGACGGGTTGGATCAAGCGGCGCGGGGGTTGGTGCAAGTGCCATGGTGGTTTCGGTGGGAGCCGGATGGGAGAGACTTGCCGACATGATGAGAGCCGCTGGATCAACCTACACGTGGCGAAGCATGGAAGTGCTTTATGCAGTTTGGACTCGGTCTTTGGAAAAAGATCGAGAAGGGGTATTTTGGTAATTTTACTAAATACCGCATTGGTGACCTTTTGCCAACCCACGGCGCAAGATGGCGCAAGGTGAAGCGGATTAGGTCAAGAGGGGATGAAGACGGCGCTTTAAAATGCGTGCGTGTGTGACCCGTTTGTGTGTGGGCTTAACGGGGGCCTATTAGGGTTCGATCTTCTAGAAGGTCTAGCCTCCACTATAAATAGAGGAGGGTGCTGGCTGCACCTCTTCAACCCTTTCATTATTTT
Source organism: Phyllostachys edulis (assembly GCA_036346405.1). NCBI lineage: Eukaryota > Viridiplantae > Streptophyta > Magnoliopsida > Poales > Poaceae > Phyllostachys > Phyllostachys edulis. Next base: position 97,284,551 of record CM070546.1, read on the forward strand.
GAAACCCTAGTTTGCTTTTGTGCTTAGGGAGAGGATAGTTGGAGGTTAGGGTTATAGAGAGTTGGATTTGATTTCGTGCTCATGTATTAAGTCTTTGTCCTCCTTAATGGAGTGGCTGTAAACCAATACCATATTAAAATCAATCTAAGGAAAGATTCCTCAAGATGAGTCTATTTGCCTTCCTTCTCTTTATTTGGTGATTTTGAGTCTTTTTTTGATCCGCGAGTTTTTACTTGGTTTCTTACCTTGATCTAGTTTGCTGTGACATGTGGGAACACATCTAGGATCATCTTGATCATCAATCACCCATGAGTAAGTCTATAGATCATATTTCAATTTTAACTCGGTTTTTGAGCACCCTTCGTTCGAACTGAAAAAGATAGGAACTTTTGCATGGATCTTCATGATCCTTGATTGGAATATGTTCCTAATATCTTTAGAAAGGTGTGTTTCAAGTTTCGTGAAGTTTGGAGTTGCGGATCAAAAGTTACGTCGATTTTTGATTTTGTTTTCAGGCTGTTTACTATTCATTCACCTGTTTTTACTGTCCACTGCGGTACGACCGTCACTGTTCATCCCATTGTTCCGGTTTGCGGTACGACCGGCACTGTTCATCTGGTACAATCGGTACTGTTCATCGGCGCGTTTTTTGTGTGTTTTTGGTCGTTTCTCTTGGGGGTTTCAAAGGGATTCAGTGCAAGTCTTCCGCTATGCTTATATATATTGATCTTCGTAGTTCTCATAGCTATTGGAGTCAATATCATGTTTGAATCCGATCAAAGCAAAAAATAGATAGTGCTCATATTCACCCCCCTCCAGTCATCGTTTCGGTCTATCAAAGCCCGATTAGTTCAAACTTGATCTTAACCGGTCACTGAACTTGTCGATGGATAAGTACTCGACCAAGCCGCATATCTTCGATGGGCTCGACTATGCCTATTGGAAGAATCGTATACGAGTCTTCCTTCAGAGCGAAGGATAAGCTATATAGGAGGTTGTTCGAGCTCGCTGCTTTTGCTTGAGGTCGCTTTGTTTAAAAATGACCCTCTTGGCAAACAACCAGAAGGCTAAGAATCTCCTATATGCTGGGCTTGGTAGACAGGAGTACGATAGGATTTGCAACCTTAAGACCACACATGAGATTTGGCATACTCTCGAAACTTACCATGAGGGATCGTCCCAGATCAAGCAAGTGCGCCAGACGGTCTACAAGCGATAGTATAACAAATTCGAGATGCGTCCTGGTGAGAGCATCAATGATGTTTTTACTCATTTTAACAAGGTGATCAATCAGATGAGAGCTGTTGACATTGATATGAGAATGTCACACACCTCTTGGCTGCAATCAACACCAAGGAGTGGGAGATGAAGGCTACTGCCATTGAGGAGAACGTCGATCTCTCTAGTCTCACTTTGGAGCTGCTTTATAGCAAGCTCAAGACTCATGAGATCAAGAGAGGCAGTCTTCCTAAGAAGGATAACATGGCTTTGGTAGCTGATCCTTTGAAAAGAACGTCTGATGGTTCTTCTGAGTCTTCTTCTGGATTTTTTCTTGCGTGTATATCTGCAATTCAAGAAGAAGAGTTTGAGAGTCTTTCTGAGGTTGATTTAGCTCTTTTAGCCAAGAAAGTCACACGGGCATATAACAATGTTAGAAACAAGAAGAGAGGTGGCCCTGTGACGTGCTATGAGTGTGGAGAGCTATATCATATCCGGGTAAACTGCCCCAAGCTGAAAGGTAAGGGCAATCGCAAGGATGAGAAGACTGCCTGCAAGAAGCCTTAGGGGAGCAAGCCCAAGTATGATGCTGCCAAGCTTATGAAGGCTACTCACGGGGTCCTTGCCGCTTTTGGAGAGCAATCTATGAGCGATGTGGACTCCAGGAGCGAGGAGGACAAGGAGGAGGAGCTCCCTCAAGATAAGAAAGGGAAGGCCAAGGACTTCACCGGCATATGCTTCATGGCCGACTCCGTCGATGCCGATGACAACGATGAGGTACCTCCTTCCTATGATGTTCTTTCTGCTAAATGCGACACCATGTTTGAGCAACTCATGAGTTAGGATAAGGCCTTAGAGTTTACCATAGCTAGGAACAAGGACTTAGAGTCACAAGTAGAAAATTTGACTTTAGAACTTGTAAATGCTAAGACTCTTGAATCTGATGAATGTTCATCTTGCCATGCTCTACACTTTGAATTTGCTAAACTGCAATATGCTCATGATATTGCTTTGCACCAACTTGAGAATAGAGGTGTTCACGGGCGGCCCGGTCCGACAGCCGACCAAGCTTGACCCAGTCGGCCGGAACTGATCATGTTTCGGCCGATCAAAGTTCGCTCGGCAATTTTCGGCAAAATCAATTAAAACAGCAAAAAACCATTTATTTACTGCTAAAAATGAATTAAAATATTAGTTTTTTATTCCAAAAAATGATTAAAATAAGATTTTTAAGTGGAAAATGCAGTTTTGCCTAGGCGGTAGAATGCTCGCTCATAGCTTTTTGGTCGGCTTTTCAAGCTCTACCAAACCCGACCCGGCCCGACATTTGAACACCTCTACTTGAGAATGCTAGGACTGAGCTAATTGATGTTAAATCTGCTCTCTGTGAAAAATGTTTAGAGTCTAGTAAGTTGGATGCCTCTGGTAATGTTAAATCTAGCTTTTGCTCTTTCTGCTTAGAACGTGAACATGAAGTTAAAGACATTCTAGAAGTAGTTAGAGCTAAATATGCCAAGCTTAAGGATACAATTGAGTCTACACCTTGTGCCTCATGTGCAACCTATAAGCTTGAAGTTGCTTTTCTTAAGGAGAAACATGCTAGAGCCATTAAGGCCAAGACTTGTGATTCATGTGTTAACTTTAGAAAAGAAAATGCTTACCTTAAGAACACACTAGAAAAATTCTCTAAAGGTAAGAAACAGTTAAATATGATTTTGGACACGTATAAAACTCCTTATAAGAAGTAAGGGTTAGGATACAACTCTGCCCAAGACAAATCCAAGCCTAATGTCATTCAGATCTTGGAAAATAGCTTAGTTGAATTCACAACCCAACTTGCAAAAATAATTTTCAAATCTGCAGGCTTTGTCCAACCTTCTTTTGAGTCAAAAGGTGCTTCTTCCAGTGGTACCAAATACCATTGCACCTATTACAAGAAGAATAGGCATTTGGTTGAATTCTGTTGGCGTAGGTTGAAGAACGCTAAGAAAAATATTGCTAGAATTTCATCTAATCAACCTAGAGCTTTTATGAGACACGGTCATTTAGAAAGGAAGAAACCTGGACTAGGATTTGTTTCACATGCTCATCATCATAATGTTCCTAGACAGGATGCTTCTCATGTTTGTGTAACCATTGCTCATAACATAACTTCAAATAAAATCAAGGATAGCACTTCTGCTTTGCATACTACTTGCAGACGTGTGTCTCAATACTGGGTTCCCAATTCATGTCTAACTAACCCCAGTATTGAGACACATCGATCTTTTGTGCCTTGATTTTCAGGATCGCCGCGGAAGGAGGAAGAACACATGGCTCGTCGACTCCTGCTGTTCACGCCACATGACTGGAGACTCTAGATGGTTCACTTCCTTCACGCGGTCGACGGGTGGTGACTTTATTACCTTTGGAGATGATACACAAGAACGAATTGAAAGAACGGGATCAATCAAGGTGAATGACAGATTCATCTTGAAGGTCGTCGCCCTTGTGGACAAGCTAAGGTACAACTTGCTTTCTGTTTCGCAGCTTCTTGATGATGGCTACAAAACTCATTTTAAGAAAAATGCCTAACGTGTGCTTGATTCTACCGGTGAGCTTGTTTTTGGGATTTCTAGAGTTGGTAGAATCTTTGGAGCTGATTTTTCTGAATATCTTGCTGGATCTCTCAAATGTTTAATCGCATCTTCTTCTAATATCTGGTTTTGGCACCAACGTTTGGGGCACATTGGTTTTGATCATCTGACGCGAGTTAGCGGCCTTGATCTCATGAGAGGTTTATGAAACTCAAAGCCGCAAGGATGTCAGATGTGCGCTCAGAGGCATGGCAAGCAAGTTGTCGCCTCACACCCTTCATTGACTATGGTCATGACCGACGGACCAGACGCTTGCTTCACATGGATACTATTGGTCCTGCTAGGGTTCGGTCAGTCGGTGGCAAATGGTATATCCTTGTCATAGTTGATGATTTTTTGAGATACTATTGGGTGTTCTTTCTTGCTTCGAAGGATGTGGCTTTTGATCATTATCATGATCTCGTTCTTCGTTTAGCTTCTGAACTTCCTGGTGCCTTGAGAGCAATTCGCAGTGACAATAGCACAGAGTTCAAGAATGCTTCTTTTGCCTCTTTTTGTGCTGAGCGCGGTATTGAGCATCAGTTCTCTTCTCCACATGTCCCTCAACAAAATGGCGTTGTGGAAAGGAAGATCAGGACCTTACTCGAGATGTCTAGGACGATGCTAGATGAGTATAGCACACCAAGAAGGTTTTGGGCCGAAGCTATTTCTACAGCTTGCCATATTTCAAACCGTGTCTTCTTGAGACCGACTTTGGGCAAGACTTCTTATGAGCTTCGATTTGGTAGAAAACCCTTTGTCTTTCACTTTCGAGTCTTTGGATCAAAGTGTTTTATTCTCATGACAGGAAACCTAGATAAATTTGAATCAATGACTTGTGATGGTTTATTTCTGGGTTATCTTGCTCATTCGAGGGGTTTTCGGGTTTTTAATGCTGAAACTAACATTGTCCAGGAGACTTGCAATGTCACTTTTGATGAGACTAGCCCTGGAGCTAGATTAGATGTTTCAAGTGACTTACAGGTGATAGAGAGTATTTTTGTTGAAGAAGATAATGATGAATTCGATATTGCTCCTCCACCTGTTGCTGATGTTCCTGTCCAAGCTCCAGAACTTGCTACGATCGCTTCACCTCCAATTGAGGCTCTTGTCAGATCTTCATCATCGTAGTACTCATGAGGTTGAGGAGATGCTATCTCCCCAGCGCCTCCATCGACATTCGAAGCAACACTCTCTGGATCAGATGATTGGTAATCTTCATGAGCGAGTCACTCGCTCCAAGTATCATGATCCGAGTCTCTTCTCTCATTCTGCAGTTGTAGTTTCTTTTGAACCCCACGATATATCACATGCTTTATCTGATTCTAACTGGGCCAATGTCATGCATGAGGAGTTAGAGAATTTTGAGAGAAACAAGGTCTGGAACATAGTAGAGCCTCCTAGTGGTCATAATGTGATAGGAACCTGTTGGGTGTTCAAAAATAAACAAAATGAGGATGGTTCTATGGTTAGAAACAAGGCTAGATTGGTACCTCAGGGCTTTAGCTAAGTTGAGGGATTAGACTTTGATGAGACCTTTGCTCCTATTGCTAGATTAGAAGCCGTTCACATTCTGCTTGCATTTGCTACATCTAAGGGATTTAGGTTGCATCAAATGGATGTTAAGAGTGCCTTTCTGAATGGTTTTATAGAGGAGGAAGTGTATGTTAGGCAACCCCCTGGCTTTGAGAATCCGAAGCACCCAAATCGTGTTTTTAAGCTATCCAAAGCCTTGTATGGTCTTAAGCAAGCCCCTAGAGCCTGATATGATAGACTTAAGACCTTTTTGCTTAAGAATGATTTTGAAATGGGAAAGGTAGATAAGACTCTTTTCATTCTTAGGCATGGCAATGACTTCCTGCTTGTTCAGATTTACGTGGATGATATTATCTTTGGTGGTTCTTCTCATGCTTTTGTTTCCAGTTTTTCTGAGATCATGTTCAAGGAATTTGAGATGAGTATGATGGGAGAGCTCAACTACTTTCTGTGGCTTCAAATCAAGCAATACAAAGAAGAGATCTTCATCCATCAGACGAAGTACACTAAGGATCTGCTCAAGCGCTTTGAGATGGGTAACTGCAAGCCGATTGCCACTCCCATGGCGACTTCGACTGCTTTGGATCCAGATGAGGAAGGAGAAACCGTGGATCAACGCGAGTACCGCAGCATGATCGGCTCCCTTCTATGCCTGACAGCATCAAAACCTGACATCCACTTTGCGGTCTGCCTCTGTGCGAGGTTTCAGGCGTCTCCAAGGACTTCACATCGCCAAGCCGTTAAATGCATCTTCAGGTACCTACTCTACCCTCCAGTATGGCATTTGATATTCCTTTTCTGCTTCCTTGTCCATTCGGGGGTTTTCTGATTCTGATTTTGCGGGCTGTACCTCAGGCACTTGTCATTTCTTAGGTACTTCTCTTGTCTCTTAGTCTTCTAGGAATCAGTCCTCTGTTGCACAATCCACTGCTAAAGTTGAATATATAGCTGCTGCTAGTTGCTGTAGTTAGATTTTATAGATGGTGTCCACTCTTAAGGACTTGGGGTTAAATTTTGCTAGTATTCCTCTTTTCTGTGATAACACTTCTGCCATTAACATTGCTAAAAACCCAGTACAACATTCTAGGATCAAGCACATAGACATTCGCTATCACTTCCTTAGAGACCATGTTGAGAAGGGTGATATTGTGCTGCATTTTGTGGAGTCCGAGGCTCAGTTAGCTGATATCCTCACCAAGCCTTTAGACCCAACAAGGTTTGCCACCTTGAGGACTGAGTTAGAGGTAATTTATCCCTATGGGTTGGTTTGAGGGGGAGTTGGATCTTTTCTGATCTTTCCTTGTTGATCTGATCTTTTCTTGATCTTCTTTTGAACTTGTTGATTTTTTTGATCTTTTTAGGCTTTTTTAGTTTTTCTTGCATCTCATTGTATCATATTGCATTCATATGAAAAATCCGAAAAGATGCATTGTAATATAAGCTTTTCTGCTTATCTTTTAAAATTGATGAAGCTTTGCTTATTACCCTTTGGAGCTTTAGTATTTCAATTCTTGCTCAATGCCATGTCTAGTTCTTTGACTTGCCTAGAATTATCTTGCTTTCACATGTGTAGCTAAGTCTTTGCTGAATGAGCTAGAACTCTGAAACAACTTGAACTAAAACTGCAATTTGTGGATGTTTTAACGAGTTGCACAATTAGTGCTCTTTTTGTGACATTGGCCCTGTTAAAATTGCTTTGTTAGCTCTTGAATCTAAAATTGATCATTACTTGAGCTTCTTGTGCTTTTGAGAATCTAAAACTGCTCCTGTGCAAAATGAAAAATGAAAAATCAATTTCAAGATTGTCTTATGCTTAAATTGTGTCAAACTACTCTCACGAGACTGCATGTCAAAGACATGAACTTGGAGATAGTTTGATGATCCAGACGATCTCATGTGGACTGCTTGTCAAAACTGACATGAACCTCAAGATTTGTTGCCCTGGTAGAAGCTTTGGAAGAGTTTGTGGATGGCTCCTAGTCCAGGATCTTCTTCACTAAGATATACCTTTAATCAACTTCTGGTCGAAGCTTAGGAAGAGTTTGTGGATGGCTCCTAGTCTAGGATCTTCTTCACTAAGTTAGACCATTAGTCAACTTCAATATTCATTGTAAATGAAAAACTGTTGAAAAATAGATGTTTGAGAAAATTGAGCAAAATGATTCAATTCAGGACCTGTTTGTCTCTTAATATGGTCATTATTAGCTTTTTGATCTCACATTGACATTTTGACATAGCCATTTATCATTTTAGGATCCCTATTGATGAACTTGCTAGATTTGAAGCTTTGCTTAAATTGATAAAATTCATTGCTTTACATTGAGCCTTCGAGCTTTGCTTTGGTATATATGTCTTATCATGATCTTGTTAGCGCTGTTAGGCTTGATATGTTGTTTGTGCAATATTAGAAATGCTAGCTTGTTCTTTTGGGTAATCTCCAAAGCTTCTTGTACTAAAAAATTGAAAAATTTTAAAAATGAAGCCACTCCATTGCATTTCATGCATGCTCCTTCTTATGCTTCTTTCTAAATTCTGCATTTGTCATCTCTGGATAAGAGGAAGGTGTGATTCCTTGATGACTCCATTGTCAAAGGGGGAGATGAAATAGTAAAAATGTGAAAAGGGGAGCTCTTTGGAGGAAAAGGAGAAAATGAAATTTTCTGGAAAAATGATGATCATAGTGAGGGGGAGTATCATATTTGCATTCTTATGATCTTATTGCCATTTCTGAACTTGAATTGCAATTCTTGTAACCTCACAATGATCAAAGGTCAAATTGAACAATTGTTCTTTCATGTGGACCTTAAGTGGGATTTTTGATTCTTCTCTGGAAATTGAAGCTTTCTCACCTTCTTTTGCCTTATCTCACTTGTCTATACTTTTCTAAAGCCAACTTGGTCATTTCCTATGCTTTCTCTTGCATTTGGACCAAGTAGTGCCTTTGCGCGAAAACGTGAGTTCTTTACTTTTCAAACCTCAAAACTTGCATTTTTAGAAAATTGCCAATGTGTTCATCAAGGGGGACATTGTGGATATCATGGGGATATGTGCACGATCTTAGGATGATGTTACAAATGGAAATGGTGTTGAAGGTTTGTCGAAACACGCTTTTTCGGCAAAGTTAGGATTTTCGGTAGTACCGGTAAGTAACGTACGGTATGACTGCAACGAGGTATGACCGGCAAGTAAGGAGCAGTAGTACCGCAGGGCGGTAATACCGGTTTTTAGTTGGCAGTATGGTTTTTTCAGAGAACGTGTTTTCTTGGATTTTTGGTCTCCTTGGAAAGCGGTCCGACCGCAGGTTTGGGAGCGGTACTATCGCAGTGCGGTAGTATCGGTGCATACATGGCGATATGATTGTTTGTGTTCTGAATGTTTGCCGACTTGGTAAAATGGTGTTTTGTTAGGTCAAGTTCATGGGTTTCAGTGCATATGTGTTACATGATGCATGTTTTGACTAACATGGGTCAAGTTGTGAAGAACTTGTTCTCGGAATCGATTTATTTGTCTATTTTTGTGCAGGTTTCTTGGAGTTCAATGACGGTCAATGGCAAGGATGATCGGGTCTAAGCTTGGAGGTCAATGGAGTCAAGCATGGCGCAAAAGGGACAAAGGTGACCGAACGGGCAGTTCAGTGCGACGGGTTGGATCAAGCGGCACGGGAGTCGGTGCAAGTACTATGGTGGTTTTGGTGGGAGCCAGATGGGAGACACTTGCCGACATGATTAGAGCCGCTGGATCAACCTACAAGTGGCGACGCATGGAAGTGCTTCATGCAGTTTGGTCTCGGTCTTTGGAAAAAGATCGAGAAGGGGTATTTTGGTAATTTTACCAAATACCACCTTGGTGACCTTTTGCCAACCCACGGCGCAAGATGGCACAAGGTGAAGCAGATTTGGTCAAGAGGAGATGAAGACAACGCTTTAAAATGCGTGCGTGTGTGACCCGTTTGTGTGTTGGCTTAACAGGGGCCCATTAGGGTTCAATCTTCTAGAAGGTCTAATCTCCACTATAAATAGAGGAGGGTGCTGGCTGCACCTCTTCAACCCTTTCATTATTTTGAAACCCTAGTTTGCTTTTGTGCTTAGGGAGAGGATAGTTGGAGGTTAGGGTTCTAGAGAGTTGGATTTGATTTCATGCTCATGTATTGAGTCTTTGTCCTCCTTGATGGAGTGGCTGTAAACCAATACCATATCAAAATCAATCCAAGGAAAGATTCCTCAAGATGAGTCTATTTGTTTTCCTTCTCTCTATTTGGTGATTTTGAGTCTTTCTTTGATCCGTGAGTTTTTACTTGGTTTCTTGCCTTGATCTAGCTTGCTGTGACATGTGGAAACACATCTAGGATCATCTTGATCATCAATCACCCATGAGCAAGTCTATAGATCATATTTCGATTTTGACTCGGTTTTTGAGCACCCTTCGTTCAAACTAAAAAAGATTGGAACTTTGGCATGGATCTTCACGATCCTTGATTGATCCTTGATTGGAATAGGTTCCTAATATCTTTAAGAAGGTGTGTTTCAAGTTTCGTGAAGTTTGGAGTTGCGGATCAAAAGTTACGTCAATTTTTGATTTCGTTTTTAGGCTATTTACTATTCATTCGCCTGTTTTTACTGTTCACTACAGTATGACTGGCACTGTTCATCCCATCGTTCAGATTTGTGGTACGACCGGCACTGTTCATCCAGTACAACCGGTACTGTTCATCAGTACTGTTCATCGACGCGTTTTGTGTTTTTGGTCATTTCTCTTGAGGGTTTGAAGGGGATTCAGTGCAAGTCTTCCACTATGCTTATATATATTGATCTTCGTAGTTCTCATAGCTATTGGAGTCAATATCATGTTTGAATCCGATCAAAGCGAAAAATAGATAGTGCTCCTATTCACCCCCCCTCTAGTCGCCGTTTCGGTCCAACACATTCCTAAGCTTGAGTTGCGGCCTTCGAAAACAAGGCGCATGAAATCATGCGTGCTTTCCTTGTATACCCGACATTCCTTGTATTATCTATCACATGTAACAAATATGATCCAATTCAATAAGACAAAAGCTATTGGTGTGGAATTCACAATCGAAACCCATCCTCCTTTACTTTTTTTACATGGTATTAGAGCGTCTTGCCTCAAAGCGGATCCTCTTCCTCCTTGTATACGCCGTGGCCACTGAATCATCTCTAAATTTTGGCTCCTCATGTGCGCTCAACTCTGGGACCACCAGCACTCTCAACTCTGGGACCGCCGACCTCCTCAGCTCCAACACCACCGGCACTCTTGCCATCATTTTTGCCCCGTCGTGTCTGTGCCAGATGAGACGTCGTCCCACCGCGCTCTGTCTTACCATGCCCGTGAGATCGCACGATCTTCTCCCGCTCTTCTCCCACCTATTTAAGCCAATCTCTTCGCGTCATTTTTCCTAGCTCGCCATTTCCAGCTTTCCCACCAAGAACCAGAGTCTTTGGTGCTGTGGTTTGCTGGGAATGGAGATATCTTCCCTAGTGTCGGCGAGCATGCCGTCGTGCAATTGATCACTCGAGTGAGCTTCCATCCTCGACACACGCATCATATCTCACCTATAGGTTAACTAATGCCTTTTCTATGCTCATCCTTGTAGTTGAGGCTGTGAGAAGTTGAGCCTGCTCCGTCTTCTTCCTCTAGAGATTGAGTCCGAGGCAAAGCGGGGTTTTCTTGGGGCTTGAGAGATTGAATAGATAGGATGCCTGAGAGCCAATTCCCCTATTTCAGTTCAGATAGTCCGTCCTTAGACCAGAGTCCCTGGGGCTTTGTGCTTTCATGTATTGGCTGATGTGTCATATTGATGCTTTTTTCACTCTCTTTTTGAATACACACCCATCGCAGCCGTCATGTTCCCATCGCTCTGGTGAGCCCCATTGTGTTATTTCCACGTCACCTCGCCTCATTCTTACTCTCAAATAAATCCCCTCACTTGATTATGTCCTTGCTTCAGTGAATCACCGGATCCACGCCTTTGTCCCCGTCTCCGACCAGACTTGCCGCCATCTACCATTGCCTTCTCTCCAGCGAGCTCATCGATGATTCCTTGCATTTGAACCATCCTTCACCTTTGCTTGAACTCATGCGCCTCTTATTTTCAGCAGAGCATTGTCATGGAGTGTTGCTGCCATGGACCCTCCTGTCGTCGCTACTTCTCATAGTTGCCCACCACAGAAGTCCACCTCTACCGTTGTTAACCACCATGGTGAGCTCCTGGTATCTCCTTTGCGTAGATGCACTAGCTACTTTTGTTGGTCGTCACCTTTTTCCTCATCGCCATTGTGGCCATGCATGGCTCCGCCGCCCACCGTCGCTGATTCTTCTATACATATGACCATTGGTCTCGACGTTAGTACTAACCTTGCATCTCAACTTCTCATCCTTGCCTAAATCATGTGCCTAGTCTCCCGTCCTTTTCGCTTCCACATTATATCAAAGCCATAGTGAGCCCGAGGTCGCCCTACCGCTCGTCGTTGCCGCACTGCCGCTTCGGTGAGCCTCAAGCACCGGCACTGGCACCACTGACTTCTCCCAAGCCTTAGTGTTCCATTTTGCCTGTTTCCAGGCTCGTGCCGCCACTACATCGTAGCTGGCAAGCTCATCTTCGAGCTCAGCCTTGGCACTCTGCCTACTCCTCCAATTCGTTTCTCTGATGTGTAGGACCCACCTATCAGGTGCTTAGCTGTGTCATTAGGATTTCTTTAGTGCTAATTAGTAGGGTTAGTACTATTTAGTCGCTGACTTGTGGGCCTGGTGAGTAAAGTAGCAGGGTTGGACATTGAACCAGATTTAAATTTTTGTTTCACTAACACACGGGACCCACCAGTTAGTTTTCATCTCTATGAGCCATGTCCACCGTGGACCAGCCCACCTATCAGTCAGATGATGCAGCAATTCCTGGTTTTCCTTTAGAAAGAAAAGTGAAAAATAAATCAAAAATCCGAAACTCTAGCTGCACAGTATTTTCTCCTTTCTTTTTCTGGGATTTTCTCTCCCGGCAAAACTTTGGAAGGCACATTCTCCCTCATACGAACTCCGATTAAAGTGATTCAAATTTCTAAATTTGTCTAAAATCATGAGCTTTCATTCTACATGAAAATATTGAATGTTGATCTCTATTTTAGTTTACTTTGTTTTTTATTTGTGTTTCTTGATTTTTCTCATTTAGATACCAACGTGTAGGAACCGTACGAGGTTGATCCAGAGCAAGACCCAGTGTTCAACAAGCGAGGCAAGCACCCTCCTTTGACCATGTTGATCCTATATTTCAATGCTATGTATATTGTTTGCTCAAAATGTTATGCATGCTTATTTTGGTTAAATGACTATATTAATGCTTAGAATTTAGTTATCGCCAAATTGTTGCATTGATCTTACCTTGAAATTTTGGTATCCTGACTGTTGTCACCTTAGGAATATTATCAACTATTGTTAGAAGTATTGGTGGAATTTTAGGATGGTGTATGTTTCACATGCTTACCCATGCTTAGGTTAATATTGGTAAAAATGGTGGTGTCGGTGTTTTAGAACCGAACTTACGTAAAGATTGTTTGATTCGGGGGGTCTCCTAGAATGAAATCATGCAGAGATTGACACGGGATTTTTATACGTGTTCGCACCTTCTCCTGAGAGAATAATAACCCTACTCCCTGTGTGTATGGTATTGAGTGTATTCTCAACAATCAGGGAAAACTCGACTATTACAGATGATAGTGCTTGTATTTCATGGCTCGATTCGACGCTCTTCCTTCTCGATTGTCGCTTTATATAGTCCGTGAATAAGTGGCCGCTTTCCCGGGTGAAGTGGCGCCATCACATCCTCGTAATCGCGATGTTGGCAGAATCACCGGGTATTAACTCCTCCACGCCGCCGACGCCTATATATCGAGATAATGGAGCATTACGTGCTATTACTTTCAGAGAATAACAACGATGATGACCTGCTTGAATTCCTTAATCAGTTGGACCCACTTGTCTGTAGGTTTAATTGACCATAAGGTGGTCGTGGCTGACCTGGTCGTAGAAGAACTTACGACCATAAGGTAGTCGTAGCAAGACTTACGACTATGTGGTAGTCGTAGCATGAATTACGACTATGGGGGTGGTCATAGAATAACTTACGACCACCTAGTAGGCTCCTCCCTTATAAAATTAAGGGGTATACTCAGGGACCATATGACGTCATATTTACTTATAATAAGAATTATAGATAAAAGATAAAATGAGGATTATTAGATCCTCGTCAGGTGGGTTTTTAATATAACTCAATTTGGGACATTTTGGGAAATGTTTTACCAAATTTTGGATAGAGGGGTTACCTCTTCTATTTTGGTTAAAAATGTAAAAATAAAAATGGTTTTGGCTTAGCCGAGTGGATTGTTGAGACCGGTGCAATTTGCACGAGAACTTGGTTTGTGGTTGTCTTGCTCGGGTCAGTAAGGACCAAACTTTACTGTCATTGATCCGAGCATTATCGTACTAAGACAAGTCTTGTGTGGGATGGACCTGACTAATTAATTTACAATGTTTCAACTTTGATTTCGCCATCCAGTTGAATGTGGGCGTCAGTGAGATGGTATATTGTCGAGACCTAGGATTTGAAATTCCAAATCCACATGTGTTTATCGTACTAGTCCCATAATCAATGGCTAGCACACACATTCAACAATCTTCATATCACATCCATAAGCAATTAAATAAAACAGAGTAGCACGATATAGGTAAACAACCAAAATTAAGTCACACATGACCAAGTTTTACAACATACAGGCGGACCGTCCAAATGGTTCACCCAGTATAAAGTTTGCAACAGATTCAACGACAAAAGATGCACCAAAAACCAGAAAGCATGCCTTAGCCCTCCCACAGGCAATCAACTAGATTAAACCATAGTAATTGGCATCATCAACAGTGAAACCCACAACGTTAAAGTATCCATACGATGGATTATCATCAGCATCCACTGAATTTGTTCAACAAGCAATTGTGAGTACAAAATTGTACTCCGCAAGAGTTTTAAAGAAAACATTATATAGTATGCTACCATATCTAGTTTCATTTGCACAAAGTGAGTTTCCATTTGCAATAGAGAGTAATAGATTGCAATCGACAAGTGTAAAAGCATTCGACATTGATAAACAAATAATAATATATAAAGCATAATTATCATAAATAAAAAAGTGGCTTGCTACCATAAAATCTTAACAGTGGCAAAATCATTTTTGCCGAACAAGCTATGCATGGACTCCCCATCCATACATTCCCCAAAACCAATTTGCAAAACATAAAACTGCTAGGCTGGAGGATTCACCAAGTCGTCCAAAACCGGGGACATGACAATTCAAATAGATTTACACTCTATAGAGGTTGTATAACTTTACCCACATGATATAAACATCCACCATGTCAACCATACATGTCACGCAATACCTTTGGGTACCCGATTTGGGAGTTCATAACTAAGCTTTTACATTACCGGTCCTAACAATAAACCACGTCATGATAACTTCTTAAGACATGGAGAGCTCTCCAAAATCCTAACAACTCATATGTTGTGCTGATAAGATTTGTGGTTCTCACAAAGACCCTATGGACAATGGATACCTTCCATGTCCGCACTAGCCTAATTTTCCAACCTACAATCTACCACCTGTGTTTTGATTGCTAGGGCAATATAACTTATTACTCTAGGGCCTTCCCATGCAAAGCATGTGAGGTTTGCACTGATATCTTGGGTCTAACTACACCATAGACTCGGTCCTTAGTGACTCGGGCGAGACAACCACAATCCAAGACTCGTGCACCTGCATCGGTCTCAATATACACTCGCCCAAGCTTAAAACAAGTTTGTAGTTTTCATTTGTTAACCAAAATATCAGAGGCACCTCCTCTGGACCTATGTACAAGTGTTTCCCATTTTTGATCAATTTGTCAAATTGTTCCAACTATCAATTCTAGTATCAGTCTATTTGCATGGCCAAGCATTACCTACTCGAACTACAACTAATATTCCACATGTATGCGCATGTTTTGCTACTACATTTGCATTTACCTTCTTCAAGAACAAGTAAAGAACATGTATGTGCACTGACAAAAAATAATCATAAGAGATTAGGATCCTATAAACCTAAGGTTGGACGCACTTTAGAGCATGACAAGTGACATAAATTTTATGGGATGGGAGGATATCACAGGATTATTTCTCAGTTTTGCTAATTTGATGTTACCCCCACCAAAGAATTAGTGAGGACACCCTCTCGTCACGACATGTGGTGGCATCCCCTTCCTCCCACTTTCCTTATCCCTCAAACGCTCTGTCATCATGACACATGGCGGCATCCCCTTCCCATCTTTCCTTCCCCCTTTTCCAACCGGAATTTTTTGAATAGCAAGTTTTCAAATCGAAAGTTTTCAAACTGGATGTTTTTTAGCCAAAAGTTTTCATTCATCTGAAAGTTTCAAATTGAATTTTTCTATGTTAAAGGGGAAAAAGTGGGTGGGGAAAGCGGGAGTGAATGGAAGGACGCCATGTTCAGGGGTAGACCCTCCAATATGGCAAGCTTTGGTGTTTGCCATAGCTACCGTGGTCGAACCTCCTGCCGCCGAAAGCACTAGCCGCTCACACCGAGATGACGAGTCCTTGTTCAGAGCGCCATTGGGCCACTGTCAATGATCTAGTATCAATATTACGAATGAATATTCGGGGATCTCCTAGAATTAGAACCACGCAGAGAACGATACAAGGATTTAGACAGGCTCAGGCCTTCTCCGAAGAGAATAACAGCCCTACTCCTATGTTCTTATATTGACTATACTGATTACAATCAAAAAGAAGAAGAATTATGTATAATGTCTCCTCCTCTTGATCCTCCCCTAATGTCCACTGACTTTAGCCTTTATATAGCGCATGAAGGGGTGGTAGTTTCTTCAGGCCAAGAGGCGCCTCGAAGTTTGGTGTAACACGCACTTTGATGGAAGTTATTTTCAGGGTTATGATACCCCCACGTTGCTTGGCAGTTATCGTCAGAGACAGAGGCGTAATACAGTTATTCTGGAGAATAATAGCGCATATTAACTGCCATGTGTCCTAAATACAGTGCATAAGATTCCCTGATTGATTAGGCCCACATGTCTGCAGCCTTCATCAATTACAGGGTGGTCGTAGCTAACCTGGTCGTAGAAAGTTTTACGACCACAAGGTGGTCGTAGAAAGGCTTACGACCATAACATGGTCGTAGAAAGGCTTATGACCATGGGGTGGTCGTAGAAAGGCTTACGACCACCCAGTTTAGTTTCTCCCTTTATGAACATTAAGGGGTATACTTAAGAACAGTATAATGATATTGTTATCTATAATAAGAATTATAAATAAATAAATAATTGAGGATTATTAGATCCTCGTCATCTAGCCCCCAACTTCAAATGAAAATAACTTACTCGAAAAAGTGGTCGTAGAATGGTGGTCGGAAGTAAAACCTTTTCGATTGGTATTTTATTTGACCAGAAATAAACTTGGTCAAGAATATAATTTCACTTGAATTGTAAGGACAGAATCACTTTTCCCGAACAGACAGATTGAACAATCCCAATCGACTCTCACAGACTCGTCTGTTGATGCGGTTGCCAAAGAGGTGGCACCTGTTGGGTTCCCACGATCTCCAACTCAGGCATGCGGCTGTAAAAATCCACCGCGGGTATGACTTAGGGTTTTTACTTTCTCCATTTGCTTTAACTATTCTTCGAGTTCTTGTCCTCTCCGCCGCCAACCAAATTGTGCTCTTTCTCAAAATCTTTCCAAATCCAAATCAACCTCACTTAAAGAAGATGGTTGGAACCGCTTCTAAATGGGAGAAATCAGAGATGGATGCGGTGAAGATGAAAGCTTTGGTTGCAGCCGAAAAGATCCCAAAAAGCGAGCCTATGTGAAGTGGACTGAAGCCATGGGATAGCATTGGCCCTCGGGTGAAGAAGATACCATTCCAGTATTCCAATCGTACTGTGAATGTGGCTTTCGATTGCCCGTCCACCCTTTCATCGCGCTCGTACTTCAACACTTTGGGGGTGGAATTGGTGAATCTCGTTCCCAATTCCATCACAATGTTGAGCGTGTTCGTCTACCTGTGCGAGGCCTACTTGGGAATCACCCTAATCTAGAGCTCTTTTAGTATTACTACGAGGTGAGTAAGCATGGTGGAGTCGCAGGTAGCTGTGGTCTGAAGCTCTACAGCAGGAAGTCAAGGGAGTATATTTAAATGTTTATCCGATCATCATGGTCGGGATGGAAGAAGAGGTGGTTTTACTGGGAGATATCCAAGGAATACAGCCTCTTCTTCACGGGAAAGCCTACAGAGAAGATTGCCTCCTGGGACTCGACTCCGAGCAACCTCGACCAGATTAACCCATACATTCAACCCATTAAAGACTTGAAGGAAGAGGGGCTTACCAGATGGTATGTGATGAGCGACTTCATCATGCACCATATTAGTCGTCTAAAGAAACGAGCACACCCCATGTGGAGGTATGTAGGGACCACCGACCCAACTAGAGATTTCAAGGAAGGTAAAGAAAAATTCAACTTACCTCCTTTTGATTAATTTCGAGCTTGATTGTTGAATATTTTCTTTACTATTGTAGATCTCCCACAAAAAGATATTAACATCTGAGTTAAACTTGTTTGTGAGAAAACTCCAACACCCACTACAGGGGTTCCTCGAATCCTAGCGGTCGTGTCCGCAGAGGAAAGGGAAGAATGCCTAAAGGTAATCAAAAAGGATTTCATCTTTAGGGCTCTTTAGTCGTAAATTCGATCATTAAGTAATGTTCCTTTTCTTATTTTTACAGAAAGTAGGCATGGCAAATCGTCGAGACGACTAAGAGGTCGAATTGAGGACTACCGAAGTAGGGTTAGAAGAAGTTAGAGCTCCTCTGGCCAAAAAGCGACGTCTTGTGAAGGTCGTTGATAAGCAAGGTGAAGGTTCAAGCTCTGCTCCCCCTCCGAACAGCCCCTTTGGTCAATTCTTTGCAGACGTGATTGCTGCGGAGAAAAAAAGTAGTGGTTGAAGTGCTCAAGCACAAAGCCCCTAAAATCAAGGTACCATTTTACTGTGACAAGAAGACTTTTTTCAGTTTGTACTTCTCACGGCTTTTGTCAAGCAATTAGAAAAGGAGAACTAAAAAACTTTGTGTCTTTTGTGAAGGATACTGTTGCGGTAGTAGAGCCTATGGTCGAGGCAAGTGCTGTCCCTCAGGTGGTCGAAACAAGTTTTGACCACCAAGAGAGGTAGGAAGCTTTGGGAGCTGTTGCTCTCGTTCAAGACCTACGACCAGTAGACGTGGTTGTAGAGGTCCCAACCCCTCAACAAGGGTTTCGACCAGACGTGGTCGAAGAAGCTTTGACCTCTCAATCTCGTGGCACTGAAAGCCTTTTAGAAGCTGAAGGTGTCACGAGAATTGAGACGGTCGAAGAGAGGAAGAAAAAGAAATCTTCCATGGGGAAGGTTTCTTCTGAATTCAAGATTGTGTCCAGAAAGCCAAGGTATGTAAAAATCAAAAGCATAAAAGTAATAATTACCTATTGTTTCTTACAATCTGAAATATTTTTCTCTCTTTGCAATTTTAGCCTTCTTTCTCTAGCCCCTAGGGATGCTTCTATCGAGAGGCATGCTATCATTTCTCGTGTAGTCGTGGAGACAACAATTGTTTCTCCTGTAGTTGAAGAGACAACAGCGGAGGTGATCGAGGAATCGATCCCTATCCCTGTGGTGGCAATGAAAGAAGTCATTGTCGCTGGAGTAGCTACGATCACTGATGTGGTCGTGGAAGCAAAGGCGAAGGCGGCGGATGATCCAGTTGCTATGGCGATCGAGTCGGTTATTGAGGATATCAATAATCAGACAAGAGACTTGGTCCTATGATCGCCAGAAGCATCCGGTCAAGACAGAGAAGGAACATCTGCCCGCTGTGCCGGGAAGGGGGTTGTGGAGGAAGATATCCCTCCGAGACCTCAAGGAGGAGTCGCATCTACTGTTGATAATGACAAAGACGTAGAAGACTCTTTCGACCTCTTCCCAGCTTTGTTTGGACCACCCATTGTGGGATCTTCTCCGTTCAGGTCTCGTGACCGAGACCCACACCCTAAGGATATTATGAATATGGGACATATTTTTTATGACGAGCGTCTTCAAAAGGTATGGTGGGACCAAGTTGAGGAGCTTTATGAACTTAAAGATTCCCAGAGGGTGTATGCCAATTTTGCGGTCAACCATTTTTGTACGTACTTGATACTAAACATCTTCATATTTGGATTTTTCCTGGAACTCACTGTCTCTCTTCGTTCAGAGGGCTTTTGAACGAGTTGCCACTGTTGGTGAAATACCATAGACAACTTACGCTATTAAGACAGCAAAAAGCTGAACTCCGCGAGCAAGCAACAAGATGGTAAGTGACTGTCACATGTAGTCTTTTTTTCGTTCGACTACTTGTCCAGTTCTCATATCTACTTTCACCCTTGTAGGTTTAAAAGTGTAACATCCCTATTTTCCTGAGTTTTTGAAATTTTGAAAGCTTTAAAAATTAACCATTTGGTTTTATTAATTCGCTAAATCTTAATTTGTAATTTAGAATTTTAAAAGCAGTTTAATTTGACTTAATTAAAACTTGAACTAATTAAAGTTGGTTTAAGTTGAGTTTTGTTGGATTTTAAGTTGGTTTTTCCTTTTGCCTCATGTTAAAAATAATTAATTGCAAAAACTAAAAGAAATAGTTAAGCTTAAAATATTTTTACTAAGTCCTAAATAATTCAAGGGATTTATGTGAATTTTCCTAGAATTTTTGGACAGTTTAAGCTATTTTTTAAAATTGCTTTTCTATTTCTAGCATTTCTTTAATCTAAACGATTTTAAATCCTCCTTTGGCTTTGGGCGAATCTCTCCCGCCTGCTCTGTTTCTCCCCTCACGCGCCCGCTTACCATCCTCACACAAGACCTCCCCTTTGACATCGTCCGATCGAAATCGGACGGTCCACGTTCGCCCGCGCCCTCCCGTTGTCTCTCCCTCTCTCATGGGCCCCGCTTGTCACCTCCACCGCCTGGTCGCGTCTCCTACCTCCGGCCACGCCCGCTCAGTGTCGGATCCCACCGCAGATCCCGCCGCCAGCCAGCTCCCTCACGCCCTAGCCCCTTGGTCCCTTTGTTTGGTCGCGCCACCCGTCCCTCGCCTCCGCCAAGGCCAGGCGCACTTTTTGCCCCTTCTCCGCGGATCTCGCCGCTTCTCGCCCGCCATTAAAGCCGCATGGCAAGCCTCCTCCCTCTTCCGCCCCTCGTCGCTTATTGAAGAGAGCCTTGATGCCTCCTCTTCCTCTCCCTCCCTCTTCTCCCTCTCTTCCTCGCCTAGCTCGGCCAAGAACGGAGATTTTCGCCGGCAACCACCGCTGACTCCACCGCACCCGCCATCGCCGCTGCTTCCTCCCGCCGCCGCCGACCACCCCAAGATCGCAAAGCCGAGGCGCACTTGGTGTGCACCTCCTTCCCGAGCTCACTGAGCCCCGCCGCTTGAGCCGCCCGCCGCTTGTCCTCGCCGCCGGCCTCCTTTGCCATCAAGTCCTCGACGCAGGCGCACAAAGATCGCCGTGGAATCCTCTTCACGTTGGTGTCTCGCCACGATCGCCACGCTGTCATGCGGTGACCATCGGGCCAAGCGCGCCGCCGCTCGGGTCCGATGTGGCAAGCCACGTGGCGACCACCGGGCACCCAACAACACCACGCCAATTTTTTTGTCGACGTGTCAGCCTAGTCAGCGCCAAGTGGAATTTCTCTGATTTTTCTTTAGAAAATTAATTAAAAAAAAATCAGGAAATCTCCAAATTCATCATTTTATGTGTTTTTCCAAGTTCATTTGGCCATAACTTCCTCATTCGAACTCCGATTCGAGTGATTCAAATTTATAAATTCATCTAAATTCCTTGTATTCCTATTAGTATTTATTTGGTATTTATTTGAATTTTATTTGGGAGTTGTTTTATTTATTTAGCTTTGTTCAAGACGTGTAGATTCCTGCTGCTTTGAAGATTTCGCAACCGATTTAATCAAGCACCTCTACTCTTCAACGAAGGCAAGTCGAGACCTTGATCATATTGAACCCATCTTTATAAAAGTATATTGTTTGATATAAACATGCATTGCTAATTTTATAATAAATGGTTTCGGGATTAGTTAATTACCTAATTGCCATTATGCCTCCTTGATAATTTGTGAACGACATGTATCCTTGAATGACATAAATCCTTAGACACCCTAGGATGGATTATTTTAGTTGGACGTTGTTGTACTACCAACATGGGTACCGTCTTATGCTTAGCCAATGCTTTAGTTATGCGATAGACTCTCGAGCACATACTCAAAGAATGATTGAACTTGACTAAAGGAATTATGGAACCGTGGCGCAGCCACTTTTATTAAAAGATGTTGAGCCATGACTAGAGTGCTCATTTGGCTAGGTTGAACGAAAATGATTTATGCTTGGACGAGTGGGTGGTGGTAAAAGGTGGGTGCCGTAACGCACACTTGGAATGTGGAAATATCTCGCCCGAAAGCGTACCAACTAAGGACTTAACCTTGAACCATTGATCCGGCCTTAACTGCATAACTACATGTCTAGACCGATAGACCTCGTCGACTAATTAGCAAAGTTTTGATTTGGTTCATCAAGGGTTGATAAGCTGCGCAAGAGAGGGCCTGAATGGCGAAACCTCACGCAAGTGATCCGAGTTAAAATAGAGCTTTGTAAAACCTTGTCACGCACTCTCTAGACTACTTACCTAAGGTAGTGAGCGGTGGCATAGATATATGCCGAACAAATTAGAGAAATTCGTGTCTTGTGGGTCAAGCTGTATATCCTCTACAGAGTGTAAAACTATTCGAATAGCCGTGTCCTCGGTTATGGACATGTCTGGTGATTTCACGCAAGGGGTAGAACTTTTGTCGAAAATGTTGGAATGGGTTGGTCGAATCTTGTAGATAGTTGATGGTTGGGAAGTGAACGGGGAGTTCACTAGTTGTTTCAAAGAAAATTGATTACTTTTTTTTAATTGTGCTTTGCAATCTACTTACTGTATTTACTGTCAAATATTGCTTTCTGCAAAATAGCCATAAAGCTATCCTTGTCAAACCTTGCATGAATATTACTTGCATACATTTCTCTGTGACTTGCTGAGTACATTCAAAGTTCTCTTGGCTTTGTGCTTTCTGGTTAATCAGTCACTAAAGAAGAACCTGGAAGCAACGAGTTCAACGAGGAAGACTTCTTTGAAGACTATGCGAATTAGGTCGCGTCCTTCACTCGATTGCCGGTGGGCATATTGGGTGACCTCCACCAGATGTTTTGTTCTTCGCTGCAAGTTTACTCTGTTTTCTTTAGCCCTGCGTGGCAACCGTTGTAAGACTTAACCATAAGGTCTCTTTTGCTTAATATTATTAATTTGTCTGCTTCATCTATTGTTTGGTTGTGTGGTTATGATTACACCAATGTTGCAACTGTGTGAGCTAGCTATCGATCATGGGACTAGTTCGTAATACACAGAGGGTCCCGGGTTGCATACCCGGTCCCGACAAATGTGGTATCGAGCCATATCGATCAGAGGGACGAACCATAGTTAGCATGGTCGCTTAGTCAAGACTTCAAAATTTTATTTTATAAATCAAACCAACAATTAACCTGAATAGTATTATCCTCTCATCTTACTCTATTCTTCCTCATCTTATGCTCA
This sequence comes from Phyllostachys edulis, assembly GCA_036346405.1. Classification (NCBI taxonomy): domain Eukaryota; kingdom Viridiplantae; phylum Streptophyta; class Magnoliopsida; order Poales; family Poaceae; genus Phyllostachys; species Phyllostachys edulis. The sequence continues at coordinate 97,307,693 of CM070546.1, forward strand.
TCTCTCCTTATTCCATTCTCAAGGTGTGACTTCTTATCTTGTCTCGAACTTTGTTTCAATGTAAAGTGACCTCTTATCTCGATAATCTCTATAGAATCGAGCTTTTCTTGAAGTCGCCCACCCACATAAGATAGATTAGTAGTGTCATATTACTTTTCAATTTCAAGATCGCTTAGTCCGATAGATAGGCCTTTGGCTTGAGTTTTGTTGCCTCTTATAGCTTTTCGCTATTGTTCGATGGGTTAAACCGACTTTCCCCAATTAGGTTGTCCCGCCTTTCTCCTTTTCTTACTTGTCTTTGTGCTTTTCCTCTTCCTATCGTGCTTTCTTCCTCTCGTCTATTAAACCTGAGAAGATCTGTGCAGATAGTTCGCACCGCAAACTCGGCAAGTCAGGATAAACCAATGGACCCCATTACGCCACCAACCCCAGCCGCAACAACAGATCAGGGTTTGGGATAGTTCATGGTAGCACAGACGCAGTTGATGAATGCAATGATGCAGAACATGAACCAGATGATGACTCAACAGACCAGACAGCTTCCGCTCTCACCACCGTCAACTGTAACAACCAAGCAACCACTGCTCCACCTCCGCCCCCACCAGCTTTCCCTCACTCAAAGCTGGCAGAATTTATGAGGACCCATCCATCTACCTTCTCCAGCTCCTCCGAGCCTTTGATGTGTATGACCGGTCATCTTGAAAAAGAAGCTTGCCATTACCCGGTGACGACTGTGAGAAAGTTCTCAGATGCCACACACCACCGAAAGGCACCGCCGTAGAATGGTGGGAGAACTACTGCGCCACCCATGAAAATGACCAGAACACCACTTGGACTGAATTTTTGGAAGCCTTCCGCCTCTCTCATATTCCCGATGGAAAGGTAGAAATGAAGAAAAAAAGGAGTTTCGCGAGCTGAAACAAGGGAACCTATCAGTGAGTGAATACCTCAACAAGTTCACTCAACTCTCACGCTATGCCCAAGAAGATTTTGCCACCGATGATGCTCGTCAGAAGCGTTTCAAGTAAGGACTCAACCCCAGCTTGAAGGTTTAGGTCGTTGGCAACGACTATGCCAATTTTCAGCAACTAGTCAACAAGGCCATGCTCATAGAAGAGTCACGTCGCGAACTGGCGGAATCTCATAAAAGGAAGTCGATGCAGCATAATGCTCATCAAGGCCACCCATAGAGAGCCAGAATGAATGTGCAACCCCCTGGCCGCTTCGTCCCTCCTCTCCACCTTCAGACCCTGAATCAAGACTCGCCTACTACCCCGTGATTCCGCAGCTTCAATAACAACACCAACAATTAGCAGCCAAGAAACAACAATCCTGCCGCAGGAATCACCTGTTTCAACTGTCAGCATCTGGGACATTATGCCAGCAACTGCCCGCAAAAGCAAGGTCCATCACCAATCAGATTCAACATGGGAGCTACCCCGACCAGAACTCCCATGCCAAGAGTAGGACGTGGAGCACCTCAGACTCTAGCTGCACCAGCCAAGACCCCTCAGACTTTCGGGAGAGGCCGTGTGAACCATGTCACGGTGGAGGAAGCCCAGACAGCCCCGGACGTCGTGTTGGGTAAGTTTCTAGTAAATTCAGCACCTGCTACAGTTTTGTTTGATTCTGGAGCTACCCATTCATTTGTTTCTCGGAGTTTTGTTGCAAAGCATCAGCTAAAGGTTCTGACTCTTAAAAATGCTATGTTGATTCGCTCACCGTTCGGAGTTGAGTACTAACCAAGGCTCGCTTTAAGGTTAAAGTAGCCATAGAAGGGGTAGAATTTCTAGCCAACCTCATAATCATCAATGCCAAATCTTTACATGTGATTTTGGCATGGATTGGCTTGCTGATCACCAAGCAACTTTAGATTGTGGTGGTAGAAGCATCACTCTGGTTAGCCCAGATGGAACCAAAGTAAAGTTTGAAGCCTCTACGGAAAAGTATGATGGAGCCTTAGTCTGCAGTGTCAGTGCTTTATCTGTGGAAGACGTGCTAGTAGTCAGAGAATTTCCATATGTCTTTTCTGATGACCTACCTGGAATGCCACCGGACAGGGACCTAGAGTTTGTCATTAACCTGGTTCCGAGAACCGCACCCATTTCCAAGAGACCCTATCGTTTGCCAGTCGAGGACTTAGTCGAAATGCAAGATAAAGGATTTGGCCGACCAAGTTCTTCGCCTTGGGTAGCCCCAGTGATCTTTGTCCCTAAGAAGGATGGTACCCAGCGGATGTGTGTGGATTACCGCTCTCTCAATGAAGTCACCATCAAGAACAAGTACCTCTGCCCCGGATCGATGATTTGTTTGACCAGTTAAAGGGAGCAGGAGTGTTCTCCAAGATAGATTTAAGGTTAGGTTACCACCAGTTGAAGATTCGCCAAGAAGATATACTGAAGACAGCTTTCTCAACCCGATATGGACTGTATGGGTATATGGTCATATCTTTTGGATTAACCAATGCCCCGGTGTACTTTATGAACTTGATGAATAAAGTATTCATGGAGTATCTAGATAAGTTTGTCATTGTCTTTATTGACGATATCCTAGTTTACTCTAAGAGTGAAGAAGAGCACCTTCGCTTGGTTCTGAATAAGCTTAGAGATCATCAACTCTATACTAAATTCAACAAGTGTGAGTTTTGGATGAACGAAGTTACCTTTTTGGGACATGTCATGTCTACGGAAGGAGTCGCCGTCAACCCTGGCAAAGTCAAGGATGTGCTCAACTAGGAGTCACCCAAGTCAGTACCTCAGATCAGAAGTTTCCGTGGAATGGCAGGTTACTACCGCCGGTTTATAGAAGGATTCTCAAGAATAGCAAGACCCCCTACCCAATTGCTGAAGAAGGAAAAGAAATTTACTTGAACGCCAGAATGTGAGCAAAGTTTTCAAGAATTAAAGAAGCGTTTGACCACCGCCCCAGTGCTGATTCTACCGGATGTTCGGAAGGATTTTGAGATTTTCTGTGATACATCTCGTCAAGGTCTCGGTTGTATTTTGATGCAAGAAAGGAAAGTGGTAGCATATGCTTCACGCTAATTGAAGCCTCATGAAGCCAATTACCCCACTCATGACTTAGAATTGGCTGCCGTAGTGCATGCTTTAAAGATATGGCGCCATTACCTCATTGGTAATCGCTGCGAAGTTTACACAGATCATAAGAGCTTAAAGTACATCTTCACTCAAGCTGACCTGAACATGAGACAAAGAAGATGGTTAGAATTGATCAAGGATTACAATATGGGAATTCATTATCACCCAAGCAAAGCAAATGTTGTAGCAGATGCTTTAAGTAGAAAGACCTATTGCAATACTCTAATGATCAAGGAAAGTCAGCGAGCACTGCACGAAGAATTTCAAAAGCTCAAACTCGAGTTAGTCGAAGAAGGTTACTTAGCTACCCTAGAAGTACAACCAACTCTTCAAGATCAGATCAAGAAAGCTCAAGAAGAAAATACAGATATCAAGGAGATCAAGAGAAACATGAAGCAGGGTAAATCCTTAAGATTTTCAGAAGATGAGCAAGGTGTCCTATGGTTCGATAAGCGTATTTGTGTACCGGATCGAAGGAGTCAAACAGCAATAATCAAGGAAGCTCATGAAACCTTGTACTCCATTCACCCCGGAAGCACTAAGATGTATCATGATCTCAAGGAATTTTATTGGTGGCCTAGCATGAAGCGTGAAATTGCTGAGTATACTGCGCAATGTGATGTTTGCCAGTGAGTTAAAGCTGAGCATCAGAGACCTGCTGGACTTTTGCAACCTTTGAGCATACTTGAATGGAAATGGGAAGAAATCGGAATAGATTTTATCACCGGTCTACCAAGAACTAAAGCTGGATATGATTCTATCTGGGTAATTGTCGATCGCCTAACAAAAGTGGCTCACTTCATCCCAGTCAAGACCACCTACTCAGAAAACAGACTTGCAGAGTTGTATATGGCAAAGATAGTATGTCAGCATGGAGTACCTAAGAAGATCGTGTCAGATCGAGGAACCCAGTTCACCTCAAGATTTTGGTAGAAGCTACATAGCGTTTTGGGCACTAATTTGAATTTCAAGATACCTACCACGCCGTATTGATGGTCGACCGAAGAGTAAATCAAATCTTAGAAGATATGTTGAGAGCACTGTGTCTAGAGAACTGCACTACCGGGACAAAATGCTACCTTATGCAGAGCTTTCTTACAACAATAGTCATCAATAAAGTCTACAGATGTCCCCGTTTGAGGCCCTTTACTGAAGAAAGTGCAGAACACCTTTGTATTGGACTGAGTCAGGCGAAGGGCAAGTGCTTGGACCAGACATCCTAAAGGAGGTCAAGATCAAGTTAAGTCAATCGTGAGAAAAGCCGAGAACAGCCTGCACTGCATGTAAAAGTTATGCCGATAACCGCTGCCGAGATTTAGCTTTTGTACCTGGAGATTATGTGTACCTGAAGGTCTCACCTCTCAAAGGGATGCGTCGCTTCAGAGTTAGTGGAAAGCTCGCACCAAGATACATTGGACATTTTCCAATTCTAGTAAGAAGAGGAGAAGTTGCTTACAAGTTAGAGCTCCCGCCTCAGTTGTCAGATGTGCATGACGTCTTTCATGTGTCTCAATTGAAGAAGTGCCTGCGAGTCCCAGAAGAGCAGATGTCGTTAGAAGCTGTTGACTTGCAAGAAGATCTAACCTACAAGGAGCAGCCCATCAAAATCTTGGAAGTGTCTGAGCGTGTGACAAGAAGCAAGATCCTCAGTTTCTGCAAAGTTCAGTGGAGCAATCACACTGAAGAGGAAGCCACTTGGGAGCATGAAGTGGATCTGAAGGCCGAGTTCCCGCACCTATTCTCTAGTCAGCCTGAATCTCGGGGTCGAGATTCCCTTAAAGGGGTATAGGTTTGTAACATCCCTATTTTCCTGAGTTTTTGAAAATTTTGAAAGTTTTAAAAATTAACCATTTGGTTTTATTAATTCGCTAAAGCTTACTTTGTAATTTAGAATTTTAAAAGTAGTTTAATTTGACTTAACTAAAACTTGAACTAATTAAAGTTGGTTTAAGTTGAGTTTTGTTGGATTTTAAGTTGGTTTTTCCTTTTGCCTTATGTTAAAAATAATTAATTGCAAAAACTAAAAGCAATAGTTAAGCTAAAAATATTTTTACTAAGTCCTAAATAATTCAAGGGATTTCTGTGAATTTTCCTAGAATTTTTGGATAGCTTAAGCTATTTTCTAAAATTGCTTTTCTATTTCTAGCATTTCTTTAATCGAAAATGCATTTTAAATCCCTCCTTTGGCTTTGGGTCAATCTCTCCCGACTGCTCCTCGCTTTCTCCTTTGCGGCCCGCCACGCCCATCCTCGCGACACAAAGACCTCCCTTTGGACACCGTCTGATCGAATCGGACGGCCCACGTCGTCTCGCCCCCCATTGTCTCTCCTCTCTCGCTGCCTGCGTCCGCTGTCGACCTCCGCCTCGGTCGCCTCCTACCTCCGGCCACACCACGCCTGTCGGCCTCGGCCATGATCCCGCCGAGCCGCCGCCTCCTCACGCCCCTAGCCCCTTGGTCCCTTTGTTTGTCGCGCCACCCGCCCCGCCTCCGCCTGCCACCGCGCCTTTTGCCCCCTCTCCGGATCTCGCCGCTTCGCTGCCCGCCATTAAAGCCGGCATGGCAAGCCTCCGCCTCCTCCTCCGCCTCCCTCCCGCGCCTATTTAAGAGAGCCCTGATGCACCTCCTCCTCCTCTCCTTTCCCTCTTCTCTCTCTTCTAGCCCTAGCTCAAGATTCGAGCTTTTACGAACCACCGCCCGACTCCGCAGACCCGCCGCCGCCGTCAAGCCCCTCCACCGCCGACCACCACCAAGATCGCTAGGCCGAGGCGCACTGGTCGACGACTTTCCTTCACGAGCTCACCGAGCCCCGCTGCCGCCTTGAGCCGCCGCCCGCCGCTGCCCCCGCTGCTGTCTCGTCCAGGCAAGACCAAAGATCGCTACAAGGCTCTTCAGAAAGTTAGGTCCTCTTCGTGCTGGTGTCACGCCATTGCTGTCACGGCGATTATCGCCAAGCGCGCTGTCCGACGTGGTGGCAAGCCACGTATACCACCATGGCGCCCGACAACACACGTCACCCTTTTTGTCGACGTGTCACCCCAATCGGCACGAGTGGAATTTCTCTGATTTTTCTTTAGAAAATTAATTCGGAAAAATCAGGAAATCTCCAAATTCATCATTTTATGTGTTTTTCCAACTTCATTTGGCCATAACTTGCTCATTCGAACTCCGATTCGAGTGATTCAAATTTCTAAATTCATCTAAATTCTTTGTCTTCCTATTAGTATTTATTTGGTATTTATTTGAATTTTATTTAGGAGTTGTTTTATTTATTTAGCTTTGTTCGCACGTGTAGATTCCGGCGTTTCGGAAGATTTCGCAAACCCGATGACCGAAGCACCTCTACTCTTCAACGAAGGCAAGTCGTAGACCTTTGATCATATTGAACCCATCTTTATAAAAGTATATTGTTTGATATAAACATGCATTGCTAATTTTATAATAAATGGTTTCGGGATTAGTTAATTACCTAATTGCCATTATGCCTCCTTGATAATTTGTGAACGACATGTATCCTTGAATGACATAAATCCTTGGACACCCTAGGATGGATTATTTTATTTGGACGTTGTTGTTCTACCAACATGGGTACCGTCTTATGCTTAACCAATGCTTTAGTTATGCGATAGACTCTCGAGCACATACTCAAAGAATGATTGAACTTGACTAAAGGAATTATGAAACCGTGGCGGAGCCACTTTTGTTAAAAGATGTTGAGCCATGACTAGGGTGGTCATTTGGCCGTGTTGAACGAAAATGATTTATGCTTGGACGAGTGGGTGGTGGTAAAAGGTGGGTGTCGTAACGCACACTTGGAATGTGGAAATGTCTCGTCTGAGCAGCCAACTACGGACTTAACCTTGAACCATTGATCTGGACCTTAACCGTACAACCACATGTCTAGATCGATAGACCAGTCGATCGATTCGCAAAGTTTTGATTCGGTTCTCATCAAGGGTTGATAAGCGCAAGAGAGGGCCCAGAATGGCGAAACCTCACGACAGATCTCGAAGTTAAAATAGAGATTTATAAAAACCTTATCACGCACTCTAGACCTACCTAAGGTAGTGAGCGGTGGCATAGATATATGCCGAACAAACTAGAGAAATTCGTGTCTTGTGGGTCAAGCCGCATAACCTCTCGCAGAGTGTAAAACTATTCAATAGCCGTGTCCCTGCTATGGACATGCCTGGTGATTTCACGCAAGGGGTAGAACTTTTGTCGAAAATGTTGGAATGGGTTGGTCGAATCTTGTAGATGGTTGATGGTTGGGAAGTGAACGGGGTGTTCACTAGTTGTTTCAAAGAAAATTGATTACTTAAATTTTTTTTAAATTGTGCTTTGCAATCTACTTACAGATTTATCGTCAAATATTGCTTTCGCAAAATAGCCATAAAGCTATCCTTGTCAAACCTTGCATGAATATTACTTGCATACATTTTCATTTACTTTGTCGAGTACATTCAAAGTACTCATGGCTTTGTGCCCTCCGTTAATCACCATCGAAGAAGAACCCGAAGCAACGAGTTCTACGAGGAAGACTTCTTTGAAGACTATGCGAATTAGGTTGCGTCCTTCACTCGATTGCTGGTGGGCATATTGGGTAACCTCCACCAGATGTTTTGTTCTTCGCTGCAAGTTTACTCTATTTTCTTTAGCCCTGTGTGGCAACCGTTGTAAGACTTGACCATAAGGTCTCTTTTGCTTAATATTATTAATTTGTCTGCTTCATCTATTGTTTGGTTGTGTGGTTATGATTACACCAATGTTGCAACTGTGTGAGCTAGCTCCTGATCATGGGACTAGTTCAGAATACACAGAGGATCCTAGGGTTGCATACCCGGGGTCCCGACAAAATGCGATGAAAAAACCTTGGTTGATGCACTCGACTACGAAAAAGTCGAGACACAGAAGCTAAGAGAAGAAAGACAAGATCTGTTGAAGAAACTTCAGAAGGCAAATTCTTCAACTTGTGAGTTGCAGAATGAGATAAACAATAAGTTTTGAACTTAAGACTGTTTATCTTAGTGACTTTCTTTTATTTTCTAACTCTTTTTTCTTTTTAGAAAAAGAGATCAAAATGGGTAAACTCAAAACTGAGATCGAATCAAAGGCCTTGGTTGTCAACGAGCTCTCCCATATCTGCAAAGAAAAAGACAAGAGAATAAAGTCGTGGGAAGAGCGATGCACAAAGAATGTTGTCTCCCATGACAACAAGGTCATGAAACTTGATTCTCAACTAGTAGGTAAGTAATTCTTTATCTACGACCAGTTTTGTTTACTGGTAATTATGAAATATCTTTTTGACTAGTTGTATTATATTTTCAGAGCAAGCAGTCAAAATAAAACGACTCCAAGAAGCTTCAACTCGTAGCCAAGAGAAGATGAATTCGATGAAGATCAACCTTCAAGAAAACATCTCCCTCCTTAACAATGTGCTCAGAGGGCTTGGTGCTAAGAAGGTCACTTCTTTTGAAGACACCATGATCGCACATACGAATGTCATTGGACAACAAGTCGGAACTTTGCAGGAGTTGATAACAACTTTGAAGACTAATCAAGCTGACTCGATAAGAGAAGCAGTCGAGAGTGTAGTGAGTTATGCTCTGGCAAAACTTAAGGCACATTACCGTAATCTTAACCTACAACCACTACTACAAAAAGGCTAATACTAGACACTTCATCACAGACGATTGACCAAAACTGTCTGTATTACATGCAATCACAGACGGTTTTAGTTTAGAGACCGCCTGCGTATTATCGGGCTGCACTAAAACCGCTCAGGAAGAGGTAATATCACGACGGTTCATGTTGAAAATCGTCTGCGGAAGTATCACAGACGGTTTTGTTAATAACCGCTCGTGATAATTCTACATATCACGAGCGGTTTTCAACAAAGAACTGCTTAGAAATATCACGACGGTTCTTAATAATAACCATATGTGATATTACCACATATCACGACGGTTTTTGTTATAACCGCTGCGGATAATATCGCCATGTTTCAATGCGCTTTCTTCATCGTCATCCGCTTCGGCTCCCCAATGTGTCTCTTCGTCGCATCGATCCGCTTCGACTCCCCGATGCGTCTCTTCGTCTCACGCTCCGAATTTATACCTTGTTTTTATAAAAAGGATCATCTGCCATCGAAGATGATCATCCCCACATACTTATGAAAAAACAGAAATGGCTGCCTCTTCCTTGTCGCCGGCATTGATGGCCTATTTGGCCACACTGTACGAGCATCTCTCTCACTGTCCGTTGAACCGTGCTGCGGAAGAACACTATTTCAACAATGTCTTCACTCCTACGTCGGCCGAGAATTTGCCGGAGCAGGTGACGGCCACCTTCCGCCATCTTGACATCCTCCTCCGCCGCGTCTTCTGGGTGATCTCCTACTTTCGGCGAGTTTACCGCGTCATTGACGTGGTCCTCCAAAACGACGTTGCACGTCTCCAAGAGGCTTGCCATCACTTGGACTGCTTAATCGAGATGGCAGGCGACCGAGTCGACCTGGTCGAGACCCCTCAAGCAAGGGAAGAGAGCCTATGGGCTCAATTCTTCTTGGTTCAACAGTCTGAGGGTCTTTGGGAGACACTCGAACGAGCGCGTCAGCGGGTAGACGCATTTTAGGCTTCCTTCGCTGATGATAAGGAATCGTCCGATGCCAACGCCGTCGCCTATGAAGTATTGAAGACGGAGATAGCAGCCTACCTCTGCCACTAGAAAAACTTTGTTTAATTATAGGTTTCTACTTTTTTTTAATATTTTTTGTAGTTTAACGCCATTGCTTGGCCATATGAAAATTCCAAAATGAAAAAAAAGTTTGGAGGTGAAGTTAATTACTATATTAATTATATGTTGAATTATTACTATATATATATATATATATATATATATATATATATCGTAGACGGTTTTGTGGAAAAAATCTAGTTTGGAGGTGAAGTTACATTAATTAATATTAATTATTCCAGAGACGATTTAGTGGAACAAATTAAATAAATAAATATATATATATATAGTTAAAGCAAATTTTCAAGAAGATTTAAATGACAAAATTGACATATAAACATGTAATTTCTTCATGTCATGTAAGTGTATATACAAGATAAATATACTTGAGAAAAAACCATTTCACAGACGGTTCCATTATGGAACCGTCCGTGATATGGGACATACCACAGACGGTTCTATTATGGAACGGTCTGTGATATGTCCCATATCACGGAAACCGTCTGTGATAATTATCACCGACGGTTCCATAATAGAACCGTCAGTGATAAGTCTCTTTATTAGTAGGAGCCCGCCGCTAGTGTTTGCACTCGCCTAACTCGTCACTCCCAGCCGCTTAGGGTTTGCGCCATCCTAACTCGCCACTCCCTAGCGATTTACTCTCATTCGTTCTCTCCCACCTCGACGCCACCGCCTCGACCCGTCGCTGCCGCCGCCTCCGACCTCTGTCGTCATCGCCGTGAGGTTGTGACACCACTCGCCTTGCACAAGATCGCATTTATAGTCGTAGTGTCTTGTGCAAGGTCGTGGTCGTGCACAACTACTGATGGCGCCGCCACCCCGCGCGGTCGCCTCGCCGCCATGGCTTGGTTCTCCGCCGCCTCCTCGAGCTCGGGCCCTAGCGGCTTTGCTTTCCCATCCTCCTCGATTCTCCTCTAGATCTGTTAGCTTAATGTCTTTTGTTGAGTTTGATTTTTATGCTTGAGCCTTAAGTTGTGTTCTGATGTTTGTGTGATTTATGCAAGGTGAAGGAGATGGATGAGGGTTGTGCTGGTGGTGGGGTCGCCGCCGTGGTCGTGACTGCATCGAGGTATCACCCTACCTTACTCCCTCTCTGTCTCTACCCCCCCCCCCCCATTGCTCTGTGATGAAAATGGCTAGTGCCCTGCGATGGATGCCGAGGGCTACTACTGGTGTGGTGGGTTTGGACACCCCTGGTCTTGTTGTCTTACTGATGAACCGCTCAATGATGTTAGTAGTCTTATGCTGAAATTGAATTGATAATTAGTTCATATTAATAGTCCCTTGCTCTGTGATGTAATGATGTCAATAGTCTTATGTCTTTGAAATTGAATTGATAATTAGTTCATATTTATAGTCCCTTGCCATGTGATGTAATGATGTCAATAGTCTTATGTCAAATTGAATTGATAGTTAGTTCATATTAATAGTCCCTTGCTCGTGATGTAATGATGTCAATGCTTGTTTCTCGCCATTCATTTCACCTTTGTCTCGTGTAATCGTGTTCATGCCGGGTCAAGTTCTCCTACCTCTTGTGTCCTGTGCACGCCCCGCCATTCCATTCATAATCTCTTCTCTATAAAGTCTCCAAGCAAAGGGTCGCTTGTGCCATTAAAACCGCATCATATTATATATATATATATATATATATATATATATATATATATATATATATATATATATTGTGCCATTAAAACCAAGCATCATATTATATATATATATATATATATACTTTAGGAAGTAGTCCACATTGATATGAGAAGGATGAGGCAAGTATCCACGGGCAACCTCATTGAGCCCCTGCAAGTTTAAAAAGTATGGATGCAAGGAGAGCGTTAGGACATCCAATTACCTGGATGTTGTCGATAGGTAATTAGACGTCGCTATGTTCAGAAAGTGACGTTGATGCGTGGTACTCGATCGAAGTGGCATCATCTATCAGCAACCAACAATTCTTGAACATGTAATTGTCTTTAAACCCAACAAGAACACCAAGCAACAAGTTGAGAGTTCTTTTGAAATATGAGAATGGTTGCTTGGTGTTCATGTTAGGTTTAAAGACGATTACATGCTCAAGAATGGTTAGTTGCTGATACATGATACCACTTCCTAGTCGGAATACCTACGCGTCCACGTCACTTTCTGAACCTAGGTCCAATTACCTATCGACAACATCTAGGTAATTGGATGTCCCGACGCCTCCTTGCATCCATACTTTTTAAACTTGTGGGCTCAATGAGGTTGCCCGTGGCTACCGCCTCATCCTTCTCATGTCACAACGATCCCCCAAAGTGGCCGAGAGACTACGAACAATATATATATATATATATATATATATATATATATATATATATATATATGATGCCGGATTTAATGGCACAAGCAGCCACTGCTTGCGGCTTTATAGAGAAAAGTCATCGATCATAGACAGTTTCAGCCACAAACAGTTTGTGATAAGTACATATCACAAACGGTTTGTGGCTGAAACCGTCTGTGATAAGACGGTTTCATACTTATCACAGACGGTTTCAGCCATAAACCGTCTATGATAAGTACTTATCATAGACGGTTTCAGTTACAAACTGTCTGTGATATATACTTATCACAAACGGTTCTTAGTTAATAACCGTCTGTGAAAGTATACATCACAGACGGTTGAAAACCGTCTGTGATGACCTCACGTCATCACTGACCCATAAACTCAGACGGCTCACGGAACTGTCTGTGATGACGTTTTTGAACCGTCTGTGAATACCTTTTCTGTAGTAGTAAACCCATCAAAGCCGATTTCAACTTCCCTGAAGCAGAGGCAGCACGATTGATCGAAGAGGTGCAGCCAGTCAACAAGAAGGTCACAAAGGAGATGCAAATTGGATCTCTTTTGTCATAGTAGTTTGTAATTGGGAAAATTATTATAAAGTCAATATTTTGTTTATGAATATAAACCTTCTTTTTCCTCACGTTCGACAGCCTTGAGCTATTGATTTGACTCGATGCCGAAGATCCTTTATATATATGATCGATGGTGTGCTTCGGATCCTGGAATGACATCTCCTCATCATCGTTCGGACGCTTTCGATCACTAGTTTGCCCTACTTCCTCGGGTGTAGGAAGAGGTCCTTTGCTGGTGTAGTAGTCCTCGAGCTTTCATTGAAAAAATCGGCAGTTGCGAAGATCGTGTCCTTCCTTTTTATGGAAAGGAAACCACCTAGGTTTGTCATTCTTCCATTCAGGGCGTTTACCTTTGCCCCGGTCGGAGTATGGATTGGAGCCTTGAGGCTCTTTATTGCTTACAGCCAATACTTCCTTAGAGTTATTGACTTGAGGTTTTTGGCATTTGGTCTTGCTCTTGGACTTTTTAGCATTTTATCCTTCTTCTTGCTACTTTCGCCTGCTTCTTGAGGAGCTTTATCATCCCGATCGATGGTTCTGCTCCACTTGACCACTTCTGCAGCAGTTGCATATCGGTCGGCTATCTCAAAAAGCTTAGTGATAGTAGTCGGAGGATTTAAAGTGATGTCTTCTGTGATTCTTCATCATGGACTCCTCGCTAAAGGCTCGATAATGTAAGAGTCGAAACCTTAGGTATAGAATTGCGAACCTGACTGAAACGCTTGATGAACTAGCGCAAGGTTTCATGTAAGTTCTATCTCACCCTATGCAGGTCATCCTCCTTTTCGGGATAGTTGTAAGTGCCCTGAAAATTAGCCAATAGTAGATTGTAGAGATGTTGCCACGAATAGATCGACTCTAGTGGTTGATTTAACAACCACGACCGAGTAAATCCTTTGAGTACAGTAGGAAGATAATTCGCCATGACGTGCTCTCCTCCTCTCGCTGCTCAAACAGCGGTCGAATAGATCTGAAGAAATTCGATGGGATTTTGTGACCCGTCAAATTTCACCATATTCACAGGTCGAAATCGCGACGACCAGCGAACTGCTCGAAGGTCAAGCAAGGACATCTGGTAATAATACCATGATGCCTTCTTTGTAAGAAAGAAGGGTTGACGTTACCAGGTGATCATAGACGATGATACCTAGTGATCTCTTCAGTGAAGAGGTCGTAGCTTAGCGCTCGTCCAAGCTCTTGAGTTGGATTCTTGAGTAGGTCATTTATTCGTTGAAGTTCTTGAGCTTCCTTTGACCTATATTGAATGCGCCCAGGTAAAGTTCTATGGGTTGCAATTCTCCTCCACCGGATGGTCTCAGGATCATCCACATCTGAATTTGCTTGAGCCTGCCTTAGTGGAGAGCAATCATTTCTAGGATTTTTCCCACGCTCATGGATGTGGTAATCCTGTTCATCGCCGGAGGCATTCTCTCCATCACCATGAGAGCCCGGAGTGAGTGTGCGATGGGAAGCATCCCCAGTCCTTCCTCTTAGAGAGAGATTAGGATCTGAGGGGAGGGCAAAGACCTCCTGGATATGATTTCCACTTGTGCCTAAGTCCTCCTAGCTTGAGGAGTAGTCAAATGACAACGCCTCATAACTTGGAGCTATCCCCTCTTGGAAGGAGAATTCTGGATTATAACTGTCTCCAATCAAAGGTGAACCCTGCGATGGTACGGTCGAATCCGCAGGAAAAGTGGGCTCGAACACACACCTCGTGGGGGTAACTGAATGGTGACGATCACCAGATGCTGGTTGAGTCTCGGAATGATGGATTCTAGGATTTGCTATGCCAGGTCAGACTGCCTCAGACAAACTCAAACATTTGGAGGGGGAACCCTCGCTATGCTCTGCACTTATCATGGTGCAGTCCTGATTATAGTCAATTGGACCCTTGCCCTCTGAGGAATCAGGTCCCTCATCCAGACCTAACATTGTGGGGGATAGAGATCCCTCATCAACTCTGTCTGCGGCATGGTCTCCTGAATCTGGTGAAAGATCCCTGGAGGTGGCATAGCCGTCGGATGAAATAATGCTCTGCTCATATTAGACATCTATGTCGAGTTCTGCGTAGTCAGTCAGATCGAACCCGTTCTCCTCGTTCCATTCTCCTGCCATGAAAGCATCAGAGTTAAAACAAATCAAGGGAACTTGCTGAAAAGGAATCACCGAAAACTTTCCCCACGGACGGCGCCAACTGTCGATGATCTAGTATCGATCTTATGAATGAATATTCGGGGGTCTCCTGGAATTAGAACAACACAGAGAATGACACAGGGATTTAGACAGGTTCAGGCCTTTTCCGAAAAGAATAACAATCCTACTCCTGTGTTCCTGTATTGACTATATTGATTACAATCAAGAAGAAGAAGAATTATGCCTAATGTCTCCTTCTCTTGATCCTCTCCCAATGTCCGCTTACTTTAGCCTTTATATAGCGCGTGAAGGGGTGACAGTCTCTTCAGGCCGAGAGGTGTCTCGACGTTTGGTGTAACACGCACGTTGATAGAAGTTATTGTTAGGGTTATGACACCTCCACGTCGCCTGGAAGTTATCGTCAGAGACAGAGGCGTAATGCAATTATTCTGAAGAATAATAACGCATATTAATTGCCCTGTGTCCTAAACACAGCGCATAAGATTCCCCGATTGATTTGGCCCACATGTCTGTAGGCTTCATCAATTATAGGGTGGTTGTAGCTAATATGGTCGTAGAAAGTCCTACGACCATAAGGTGGTCGTAAAAAGGTTTACGACCATAAGGTGGTCGTAATGTCGTAAAAGACTTACAACCATGGGGTAGTCGTAGAAAGACTTACGACCACTCAGTTTAGTTTCTCCCTTATGAACATTGAGGGGTATACTTAAGAACAGTATAATGATATTGTTATCTACAATAAGAATTACAGATAAATAAATAATTGAGGATTATTAGATCCTCGTTAGCCACCTCTTATGTGAATTGGGCCATCATCATCATGTTAAGCCGGCCCAACAGCCCACTAGGGACACGGGGAAAGGACAGAGAGATGGTTGGCACCGAGCCATTGAGCGCCATTGCGTGAGTTCGTCCAAATCGAAAGCGGAACTCAAACCCGTGCGTGTGGCCGAGCCTGGTGGCGGCGGGCTACGACTGGCACTCAGGAGATGATGAGGTTCGAAGTCGAGGGGGCATGGTAGCTAGTGGTGCGGGGGGCTTAGTGAGGAGGCAAAGGAGTAGGGGTCACTATGGGCGGGGGCATGGAGAGGAAGCGAGGGTTAACCGACCGACGAGCCGAAGGGGCACGGAGCTAAGAGAGCAGAGCATGAGCGGCCAAGGCATGAGCAAGATGCGGAAAAATCATATGTGACAAACTCCTTTTGCTTCAAAGATTGTGATTGTGGTTTTTCAGAATTAAAGATTATGATTGTTTGATTTACTAGAAAAAGATTTGAAGAGCTGTTTTAGCATTGTTTCGAACTCAAGCAGCAACGCAAACTATTATGTTTGTGGTAAATTATTGTGTAAACTTCATTAGTGAGATACTCTCCTATGTCGTCATTGATGGAGTGTGATGAACAACTAATCACATGATATATCCTAATTTTTGTCGTGATGATAGATGAGGACCCCAGCCTCAGTAGCTCGATGGAGAAAGGATAGAGAGACGGGACGGACTCTCCATTACCTAGCTTACTGTACAACAATCGAGGTTCCAGTAATACAACAGAGTATTACAGGGAGTGCCAGGGATGCAATGAAATGTATCGGTACAAGCACAAGTAGGGCATTGGACTATCTTGCTATTTTAGATTTCAGGTGAGGTGATGAGAAGGTGGAGTCTCTCGTCTCACAAGCTTGAAACCTGTGTTGGAGAGGATTCATCTTTCCACCACAGGATTTGTGGACCCATACCTTACCGGGACAGCCTCACTCGCCAGGATGCTACGACGGAACCGTCTTTCTTTGCCTGGATCGCCCACCATTGCCCAGCACCCCGCGCACAGCACTACCCAACAACGTTGCTAAGCTGCCACACCACCCGCTGTCAGCGATTTGAGCTCAAATCCGGCCAGATTTGGACGCCGCTGTCCCGGAGGGGCAGGGCTAACGGAGGGAAATGGATCCTCGTAGAATCTACAGTGCATAGTATTAGGAAGCGACCTCCATCGTTGATCAAAATAAAAGTGTCATATTGTTCACACTGTGACTCTTTGAGGTAATGCAGAGGATCCGGATGTAATGGAGATGGGTTGGTGTGGATGTCATGAGGACATTGTGGATGTTATGGGGACGTGCTCATGATCTTAGGTGATGAGACAATTGAAAATAGTGTTGAGAGTTTGTTGAAATCTTTGGAGTTTTCAACAAGTGTCAGGAAAATCAGTAGTACCGGCGTTGAAGCTACGGTACTACCGTAGGACGGTTCGACCGCAAGGTTGTTGCGGTATGAAAATTCCCGAAGTTATGATTTTGGAATTTGGGTTTTCTCGGGAATCGGTAGTACCGGCATTTTGGCCGCGGTACTACCGCTTAGGCAGTACAACCACAAGTGAAGCGCAGTACTACCGCAGCTCAGGGTTCCGAACGAGTGTTAGCGGATGGTCAGATTTTGATCTGACGGTCCAGATCAAGAGTAACGTTCGGACCGTTTGAAAGTAAAGGGACTTTTTGAGCGTCGGATTGAAATCGGACGGTTGAGATCGTGTGAGACGTTTGGACCGTCCGAACGGTGCCCAGATCTGACGGCTGAGACATGCGGTCCGAACGGCCACGTAATCTGGACCGTCCACGTGTCAGAGGATTGGTTTCTGAGGCTTTTGTGCGTTTAAGTGGAGTGGTAGTACCGTAGGGTTAATGGCGGTAATACCGCGATGCGGTGTTACCGATTGATACATGGCGGTTGCAAAATTCCAGAGAAGGTGATATTGAACTCTGGTTTTCTTGAGGAGCGGTATGACCGTGCTTTGGTTGCCGGTAGTACCGCATGGCGGAATGACCGCGTGTGAGCGGTATGGAAATTCCAGAGAGGTTGTTCTTGGAGATTTTGGATTTTCTCTGAGTGGCGGTACAACCGCAGTGTTTTGCGCGGTATGACAGCAATGCGGTAATACTAGTGGATATATGGCGGTAGTACCGCTTGTGGAATGAATTGAGCTGGTTGTCAAATTTCTTGGAGATTTGATTTTGGGTTAGATCAAGTTCATGTTCATCAGTGCATATGTGTTGCATGATGCATGTTTTGGCTAATGTGGGTCAAGTTGTGAAGAACTTGTTCTCGGAAATGGTTTCTTGGTCTATTGTCGCAGTGGCTTGCGTGTCTATGACGGTCACGGCGAGGTGGATCGACTAAGCTTGGAGAGCTGAGGTTCGAATCCATCAAGGATGCCCGGTGAGATCGAGAGGACTCAAGCGGGCGCAGAATGGATATGGATGACCGAATCCAGGCGGTTCGGTACTGTTGGTTGGATCAAGCGGCGGAGTTGGTGCAAGTGCTATGGTGCTGGTGGAATCCGGACGGGAGAGACTTGCCGACATGAAGCCGTTGATCAACCTACACGTGGCGAAGCATGGGATTGCTTCACGATCTGTGGACTCGGTCTTTTGGAGAAGGATCGACAAGGGGTATTTTGGTAATTTCACCAACACCGCCTTTGGTGACCTTTGGCTAAACCACGACGCTGGGTCGGCGATGGTGAAGCGGTTTAGGTCAATCAATGATGAAGACGGTGCTTTGAGATGCGTGCGTGTGTTAACCCATTGTGTGTTAGGGTTTAATGGGTGCCCTAATGGAATATTCTCTAGATGCTAGCCTCCATATAAATAGAGGTGTTGTGTGCTGGTTGTGTGCGATTGTTGGAGAGAGCCAGCCGAACCCTATTGTGTTGTGCCCTATTGTGTGTTAGGGTTTGAGAAGAAGAGAGGAGAGCTAGTGTTTCTAGAGTTGGATTGAGTGTGTGCTCTTGGATAGAGCTTTATCCTCCATGTGGGAGTAGCTGTAAACAACAATCATTCACATATCCGAAATCAATCCAAGCAAAGATTTCTCCAGATGAGTCCTCTGTGTTCTTATTGTCTATTTGTTGTTTTTGGGGTTTTTCCTTGATCTGCAAGTTTTTCTTGTGTTCCTGCTGTGTTTTGGCTTGCTGTGACATGTGGGTATACATCAGAGACCATCTTGTTGATCATCCACCCACGAGCAAGTCCCAGATCATCTCAATCTCAGTTTTCGTATTTTGCACAGTTCTTGAAACAGACTTTGCTTAAATTCAAAAGGTTGGAACTTTGATGTAGATCTATTCGATCCTTGTTTGGAATAGATTCCTAACCTCATAGAGAAGCTTTGTTTCAAGTTTTATTAAGTTTGATCGGTTGTTTCAAAAGTTGTGACATTTCTTGTCTTGGTTTTCATCTCTCGGGTTGAACCTCCAGGATTATCGGTCATACCGCAGGGAGAACGCCGGTAATACCGCTACGCGGTAATACCGCAATATAGCTGCCGGTCATACCGATTGTAGAGATATTTGAAGCTCTCGGTTTCATCTCTAGGATAATCGGTAGCTCTGTTTTTGATTGACGGTAGCACCGACTTGCGGTAGTACCGCATGTTTGTTGCGGTAGTACCTCTATCCGGTCATACCGCGCATAGTGTGGCGGTTGTTCCGATTGTCCTATTTATTCAGCACTTCCTCGGTTTTTCTTGCTGAGCTTTGTGGGTTTAGGAGTGGATTCAATACAAGTCTTCCACTGTACTTAAGCATTCATCTTCATAGCTCTCATAGCTATTGGAGTGATTTGCGAGTTAAATTATTTCTTTGGTAAAAAGATTTGATGCTCCTATTCACCCCCCCTGTAGTCGCCTATTTCGGTCCTACAGTTGGAGATGCCAACTATGCACGCACATTAATTATGATTTTGCACAAATGCACAGGTCCTTTGCCTTTGCATTTCCTCACTAAAGAGATGTATAATAGTATAAAAAACTGTTGTCTATAATATTCATCCATGTTAACTATAGACAGTACTAAAAACAGCTTCCAAAATTAGTTGTATTTTTATATGTCTTTATAGACAGCTTCTTATGTACAATGTGCCTTGTTTCTCGTGTTACAGTCGACTACTGTATGAGAGATGACCTAATTCTTTATACTCTCCTCTCTCCTTCACATCATATCGTATACTACATGTCAAGACTTACAAATAGCCGATTAACAATTGTATATGCCATTAGCACATCTTCAGAGACCATCGATCGGAAATCGATACTCAGAGATCACGAGAATTATGAAGCTTCTCGTTCGATCACCTCGATATGCATGGGCTGTTGAGTCTTGATCCGATGGCCCAGACGTGCCAAAAGGAAAGACGAAGGATATGCTTGATACATGTACGCATGCATGTTATACGACGAGATAAACAAGTTGGGTAGTGTCATCTCGTGTTTTGGAAAAACCAATCCATCAATAGCTCATCGACGGTCACTAGTTGCACTAGTATATATATGGGCGATATTGAAGCGAGATCAATGGATCATGCTCACCTCCTGATTAATTATTGATACAATATAACGTGATACTTACCATCGAGAAATCACTTTGTATTGATGAGCGACTAATTATGTTAATATAGGATGAGTAGTGTGTTTTATATTGTACTGTGATCGAATTCTGATGATTTAGTGAGAGGATGGTATTGCTAAAGCTAGCAAATGATACATGTCTATCTTTTGACTGTCTCTTGAGCCACTCTCAGGCGACTCAGGAGGCCACCCCTAGCTACCGCGTGAGAGGCCCCCAGCCACCGCTTCCCCCTCGCCGCTGCCACCGGTGCGGTGGTGGCGGGGGCCTCTTCTTGCAACTCCCCTCTCCCTGAACACCTCCTTCGCCTTATTGCCAAATCGTCGGTCTCCACCGGATTTCTTCGCCTTTGGCCTAGGATCTCGACGGATCGGTAGTCTCCCCGTCGTCCTTGACTCCCTCCCTCTCCGGATCTGCAGCCTCCTTGTAGGTCCTATGGTCATCATTAGGGCTCAGATCCGGGTGCCTCATCCATGGCGAGGCGTCGCTGTTGTCGCTGCTGTCGGCGGGGCGGTGGTCTTCCACCCCTAGGGACCTTGCCGTCGGATCTGGCCTAGGGCCCAATGTTGTCACGACGGCTGACAACGGTAGTGCGTCGACTAGGAGGGACCCAAGGAGGAGGGCTTCGAAAGGGCTGCATGCGGCTAGTGTGCCACTGGTGTTCACTCGTTGCCCGGGTGGCACGGCACGCGTGATAGTGCTTCGGTGTCTCCCCAAGTCCTCAAGTTTCAGTAGCAGTTTGCTTGTTGGTGGGGTCCCTTCGATCAAGATCTACATCGACGCTGCAGTGGTGGTGCGCGGGTGGTGCAGTGGTGGCATGCACTTGCGGAGGGGCCCAATGTCTCCTACGGCTCCAGATTTGGACGGATCTGGACACGAGCCCACATAGCACCACCAGATCTGACGAAGAGGAGCTTGAGGTCGTTAGCTTTCTGTTGCTGCTACTGGCCACGGCATCTCAAGACGGCGATGATGTCGCTAGATCTGCCAAGCGTCCATACAACAATTCGGCCATAAGGTGCTCTCCAGGTACCATTGGCCCCTCCAGCCGTCGTCGGCCTCCTGCAGCCATCACCATCCTCTTCCCTTCCGGATACGCCAACACTCGTCATCACCCGAGAGTCCACCTCGCCACTGGAGCCGAAGCCTTCTCGTCATCCTCCTTCCTATCCGAATCCACCATCATGCACTGACCATGCCTACTCTTGGAGAAGGTCCTACCTTGCTATTGTCATAGGTCGGTCGTTGAAGAGGCCCAAAGAGTTGGGTGCTTGTTTGATGGTTCGTTGTCCTAAGATGCAGGCCAGTCGTTGCGGATGCCCCATGTATAGCAGCTGGTCCGGATCTAGAGGTAGGTAACCGTCGGCATTCCCGTGGGAGGAGGAGAGGAGTCGGAGCTACCGACTCTCTTCTGTGTGCCGTCCACCGTTGTCGTCGAGCGGAGGGGCCTCTTCCCTCGCCCACTACATTCTGAATCTGCTTGATGGTCGTCTTGTTAGTGTGGGGTGCTTATCGTGGTTCTTCAGCCGTGGTGGAGCTATGGTTCTCCATGTTTTCTTCTACTCTTCTCTCTCAAGCATTGTGCGATGGTGAACCTCTATATGTCTAACTTGATCACCAGAAGCTTAAATGTGTTGGGTGGTGGGGGGCGTCATCCTTCCCCTGGCTGCGGTGTGTGTCATGTGTGCGTAAGAGTTGGTCGGTGTTCGTCGTTCTAGTTGGTGTTTGCCTCTAGCCTTGTGTGTTAGGTTGCTTAGCCAGGTGTTTCAGAGGGTTCCTTCCCGTCTGTAGTGTTTTCCCATTGGGACCAATGACTGTTTCTTTTTTCTATGTGTTTCTCCTGCTTTATAATATAATTGGTAGCTCTCCTGCCTACTCGTGTCAAAAAGTGAGGATGGTTTGTGGGAGATGAGTAGAGTTGGCGGCCCAGAGGGAATCAGTATACTTTTCCGGTTTGAGCCATTTTGTACTCTTATAGACACTCTGTAGTCGCACGTGATTAGTTAACATATCATGCATTGTGAAGTTTTTTCCCCTATAACTCTTCTTGTATTGATGATCATGGCCGTTGTGCCTTGTGTTTTTTCCCGGTTTGTATTTTTCATGTTAAATATATATCTCATGTTCTCTTGGTTATATTATCTGTTTTCTACGTGTCGTTCTAACATTTTGTATCAAAAGATTTTTCGACGAATCAAGGAATTAAACAATTCACAGTGGACATGCATGCCAATATAAGAATCCTCACTAGGCGCACACAAGAAAAACGAGGGAAAACCAGGAATCGAACTCACAACTCCGTGTGCATGGTCACATCTTACATGATCTAACCAACAACATGTGCGCATGTGTGCGCTGGTAATTCATATTCACACCTTTAAACCATTGTAAGGCGACTTTTGTCGATGAACACCCGGATTGCTTTAGTGACGGGTAGAGATTAAATCCCTGCACGATGAACGCACCGTTGAATTTGAACCATTTTCATGTTCAAACACCCGGATTGCTTTAGTGACGGGTAGAGATTAAATCCCTGCACCACCCGTGTTTTTAAGAGCATCTTTAGTGTATTGAACTGGTATCGATTTAAAGTCATGCCACGTAAGTATTCTAGAAACTGAGCTTGTTTTTCTCCAATGTATTGCCGATTCCTACTAATAATTGGGACCACATTACATTAAAAAACCATAAAATAATAATATCATCTTTCAACCGCACTCTCTCCTATGCAGTTGTTTAATGCTTTGAATCGATTCCTAAGTAGAGTCCGGTTCAATGCTTTTTTTTATTAGAATCGATCCCTCCAATATATTGAATCGATTCAATGTCTTCTCTCTCCTTATTTGAACCGGCTAAAATATAATATTAGAGATGGTGTAAGGTTTGCTGTGAATTATTCCTCAGTTAATTGGTGGCCTTTGGAATTTGGTAGCTTTTATTGTTATCTTTCCAATACAGGCATACGCTCTGAGCAGCACTCTCCAATCAGATAATTAAAGCAGTTGCCCACCAGCTTATTCCCACTTGCATGAAGTAATCCTCCGGTATAAATGAGAAACAGTTTCAGACGCAAAGAGACCGTCCACGTCACTGTTTTTTTTAGCCGTCCGATCATCGTTCGCTTCCTTTCTCGGCCGTTCGATCAAGCGCTGAATTTTTCCTTCACATGTCAACGCCAAGAGCTCTCCACGCCAGGGCCCCACGATGATGCGCCAAATTTTTCCACAAGAAGGGCGCTGTTCACAAGATTTTTTCGCGTTGCCTCATGTCAAGGGCCCCACCGGGTCACTCACTCACGCACATTGAAGCAGCGCCGCCGCAGCCCACTAGTTTGTTACTAATCTTGATAGGCCGGGCTTCTAGCTCGGTTGTCGGACGTAAAGAAGTCAAGAAGCTCATGCTCGAGCAACATGACATTTCTCTAAGATTGGCTCAACAGCCAATCCTAAGGGCATCTCTAATAGTTAGAAATAATCTTGTTTCTAACATATGCTACATCATCTTTAGATATAACATCTCTAATAGATAGTCTCTAATACACTCTTTAACATTTATATTTTATAATTTTCCTATAAAACAGGCCTACATGTCAACTGGAGTAGATTACTGTATCATCTCTTATTTTGCGTGCACGGTAGTCTCTTCCAGAAAAGACGACATGTGCTCTCTCTTCTCCGCCTCTCCCTTCCACGTAGGATTTTGTTGACATGACATAGCTAAAAAATGATAATAAATACACTGTTGGAGATGCCCTAAGGATCTATCAACCGGCAGTGGCAATCTTAAATTCATCGCCATGCAACTTGCTGCACTTGGACCAATATAAGTACCATAAAAAATTAATTAACGTAGCTGCGTATATACTGCACTTGTAATCGAGATGCGCTCGGGTAAAACAAGGAGAATAAGCGAGGTCAACTGGTGTTGCATGTTTTTTCTTCCTTTAATGCAATAGCGGCATTCTTGCCGTTTCCTAAAAAAAATTAGTCGAGTGACACTGCATGTTGAGTAATTAGACACATTTATTGTGGAGTTTTCAGGTTGTCGAGCCTTATATAACGTAGCACGTACTATTAACCAATTACTCTACCCTTTCTCAGAAGTAAAATTGCGGTGTACATCTTTATATATAAAAGGAGGCTGATTTCAAGCGCAGGCAAGGTGGCCACGTCGACTTTTTTTTTGGCCGTCAGATCTTCGCTCCTCTCGTCTGCGCCCGTACGATCGCGTTCGGCCCTTTGCTCGCTGTGTGCTCGCTCCGCTTGCCATGTGAGGTCGCTTCGTGTCGAGCTTGCTTTCCCAGCATGCAGCTTCCGTGCTTCTTTCCTCTCGCCTCGCGCCCCACACCATCTCCTCCTCCCGTTCCCATTCCTCTCCTCATTCGATTCTACTGCGCTCCCGATCCGCTCCCTCACCCACGTCGTCCTCCCTGCTGAGGCTAAGGGACTGAGCTGCCCATCCGTCGCACTCTCTTTGCTCTCCTTGCCCTACCCCCGGTCGACTCCCCAAAAATCCCCTGGCACAAACCACCGCCGTCGCCGCCTGCCCCTGCTGGATTCCCCCAAAATCCTTTGCTACATACCGCCGCCTCCTCCGCTCGCTCCTGTGGTGCCTCCTGCGCCGTTGGTTGGCAGGGCATCATCCCATCTAGCGTGTCCCCAGCCTCGCCCGGCCGCTCACCTCCCTTTTGCTGCGGCAGTCGCTTTTCCCGAGCCGATCCCAACCCACCAAAGTGGTAGCCGAGGAGGAGGAGGTGGAAGAGACCAACTAACGATCGGGAAGGGGTCTCAAGGGTCGTGGTCGGCACGGCACCAAGACTTCAAGCCCAAGGCCAGACCTGGCCGATGACCTCGAGGACATGCTCTCCGGCCTCCAGTCCGCCCGCAAGGAGGCTCGCTCCATCGATGCCACTGTCCTCGAGGACTGGCTCCATCGGATGCTCGGCGAGTGCCGCGTCGAGCCCAGCGTTCCCTCCCCCGCGTCCTCCCTCCAGGCACGCACCTTCCCCTCCTCCATTCATTTTCACTTTTTTTTTGTGCGTGTGTTTTCGCTGATGTTTTATTTGATTGGGTGGCTGTGGTTGACGACAGGGGAGGCAACCTTGAGCTGTTGGATCCATCATTGAGATGTTATGTCTTTGTTAAAGCAATATCCATATCCAAGCTCATACATAATTGTTTGAATCATTCTTGTTTGTTCGATCTTACTCATATCTTTTGCCCTTACAGGAAGCACCAAACCAGTATCATGGCTTTAGTTTCTTCCAATTGAACCGATCCAAGACAACTTCCGATGTAGGTGTAATATACCCTCAGATAGCTTTTTTGGATGTGTTTTAGTTACCTTTTTGGCACTCATTAATTATGTGTTGATGCTTGATGCAATTTTTATTTTTGTGGATTGTTGTTCCTCTTCAGCTCAAAAGTCGAGCGTAAAGATGCTCTTAATTACATTGTGCTATCAAGATATCTTCGCCACAGAGTGAAGGTTTCTTATGTACTTGGACAAATTCATTTGTTGGTCCATGGGATCCATCTCAAGGGGAGCATAACCCTAGTAATAATTATGTGCGTTACCTGCATCCATCTCCCCCCCTAAGTTTACCTAACCTAATTTGCCTATACAAATCACTAAGAGGGCTATCGTATGCAATATTCGTTGATGTTTTCACAAAATACAATCCCCCTACAAGAAATCAAAACAACTTTAGGTTTGTTAACTGAGGTTGATATGCTTTTGTTTTTTTATTCCTTGTTGATTAGTTCTTTACAATGCTTACTGATCATTGGATGATAAGTACTACTCTATTTAAGTCCCATGCATGGTTTGTTGGGACTTGAGAGATATCCTGACTCATTGTGTTACAAATGGTTCCGAAAGTTGTTAAGTAGATAGATAGTATATGAGATGTCATAGAGTCTGCCATTATTTCTGTGCTTGAAGTTGAACAGACTCCTGCTGGATACAAAACTTTGTTTAAGAATAGTAATTCAAATAATCAGATGGGGTTTTAACTTAATTTAATACTGTTGTTTTTTGTTTGGTTGTAGTGATTTCGGCAACAATTGCATTTTATTTTGTTAACTGCCATGACCACAAATGACTTGGAATATGATTCTATTTTTGTTTCTGCAAAATAATATGTAGTTTAGTTAAGTGGCGTTTGCAATATACAGAAAATACTGATGCGTATATAACCTAAAGTTAAAGTGCGCCAACAGTTTTTCACCGAAGTTATAATGCACTACTTTATAACCTTTACTTCTACCAAATTCTTGTCCCCTTTGGGCTTTCCAGCCATATGAAATTCTGCTTCTCTGCAGATTACTTCATTGATTATTGAGGCTGCTGCTTGATGTTGTATGCTTATAATGATTATACTGGAGACAAGAATTTACATCTATGAGTCTACATGGTACATCCGGTTTGTGGTAATATACGTGATGATTGGGGAAACTGCTATGTTCAATCTTGTGCTTTCTATGAGGCAGTACTATAGTTCAAGGCATAATACATTTGTAAAGTTTTTTCCCTTAATGAAACTTGTTGGTGGTGACCCAAAGATTTATAATCTTTTTTAATGTATACTAACTTCAGATTTTCTTTTTGCGCTCAATATTTTACTTATAATCAGAGTGAGATAATCTGCCAGTTAGTAGTTTTTGGTCTCATGGTCATATTTAGTGATCTCTTTTGTATATCAATGTATATTTCCTGCAGCTTCTTGTTTGCAATTCTCATGGTGGTTTATCTCGCTTAGCTTGGATCCCTATCCGTGTTACACTCGCTCAGAATGAGGTGCTTGTCTATAATATCGATTATGAACCTCTACTCAAGGACAAAGAATCTACCCTGAGAGGCATGTGCATATATTTTCTAGTGAGTAAATACAAGTTGTTGCACACTATTGGATACACACGTACTTCTTTTTTCCTATCCTCGCAACTTCTCTATAAGTGTATTGATATAAATTTTGTTGTCTCTTTACTTTGCTAGCCATATTATTTTTATGGATGACTCCTCTAATGCAACAAGGACATAAAAGGCCCATCACCGACAAGGATATTTGGAAATTAGATAGTTGGGATGAGACTAAAACATTGTATAGTTGGGAAGAGTAAACATTGTTTCAACACACAGTACCCGGAAAAAAAGGTAAAATACACTTGCCATTTCCACCTTTTTATATGGTTCCATTTATTGATGCAATCTAGAACTTTTTTTTAATAATACATGAATTTGTGTGGCCTATTCTTTTGTATCCTTTTAACCGATCTTTCTCTCTGTACTATGGTTCCAGAGTAGTATGGACTGACCAAAAGTCTGAAGGCATTTAGTTGAAGAGGTCATGAATTATTTTGAGGAATGTGTCTCAAATTCAACATTGGATAGCACTAATTTCTCATTGCTTAAAGAACCTCAACCAGATTCAATTCTGTATGTCCTACCAATGGGCAACAGTAGATTTCTTCACAAAGGGGGATCAAGCCTTTGAGAACCCCACTTTCCAACTGAACAGCGCAGTCACCATGAGGTTAGAGAATCAATTGGGTCCACTACTTAAGAGTCCTATTGTTGAAGTTTCAACATTGAAGTTCCTTTTTTTTTTGGATGAGTTCAAAAATGTTAGAAATGAATAGTGGTATGCCACTTTATTAGTGTTGTCAAGTATTGCCAGCATAAGTTTTGCATCCTTACTCCTGCATGATACGGTCTACAATATGCTAAGACCTCCATTTCAAGGATAGCACAAAATATCTATTATTCCATCTAGATATTTTATTAAACTACCAACATGCTTTATATAGTAGCTTATAGCATTGCATTATCGATTTGTATATACATAACTCTAATGCATATATACATCTCTAATATGTGTCTCCTATATCTCAGAGAATAGTATATATATATATGTTATACATAGCAATTTGTATAATCACGTTTCCATGTCTGTCTTATAGCTTACATACATATATTCGCTTTCTAATTATCGCTATAAACATTTTCCTCTTCAAGAATCCATACATAGAAATTCAAGCAAATGTCGCTTATCTCCGGTTTACCTTCAGATAACTAACATACTTCAAACAATTTTCAGAAAAACAATACGCCAGATTCACTATATGATACATAAAACAAACCTTTTATACAACCCTCTTTTCTCTCAGACCAAAATCACTTTTGTTCAGCACCGCACGCCACGTGACTCACTTGCAGTACAATCAGTTTCTGAGACTGTGCCACATCCCACAGGTTTTTCAATTTGCTTGCTCTCTGAAGGCAACAGCATGTTGCATTTGTTGCTTTTGTTGTTTCCATTTAGCTTTGCAGGTTTGGATTTAACTTTCAAATGCTTTTTTAGTGTGCCAACAGCTGAAGAAATACCATGTTCTTCAGAGAGGTCAATGTTTTATGCATTAGACAAGTCTAGAGTTGCTAGATTGTTCTCTTGGCTAGACACATTTTCCATAGTAGGTTGCATAAAGCTTTCAGAATCTCGCCCATGTAATCCATTTGCATCAATATCAGATATTCTTTTTGACTTCTTCCTTACCTTTCTCACAAAATTATTAATGAGCGTTGCTACGGAATCAAATTGCCTTGTTTCGTCGCTTTCGTTAATGTGGTTTTCTGCTGGTCACTTGCCTCACAATTCGCTCAGGTGCGCCTATTCTTCAAAGTTAATATCCCCATTGCGGCCTCCTTCCAAATCATGATAGCTCTGTAAAGCCTGATACCCACTGCAGCTCTCGGTTGCTAGTGTGTTGCAATCAGAGTCCGTGATCACTGGAGTAAACCTAACATCCCGCAATCAGAGTCCGTTTTGCGTCCTGTTTTTCGTTGAGCGGCAAGAGATGCATTTGAGCAGCAACGTTTCTAATATGAAGATAAGGCTTAGACCCAATCTCTTCCCCAAAAAAATCCTAAAGAATTACTTATCCAAACTAATGCTATGGTACCTGTTTTGAACTGCTGATCCCTGAAAGAGACAAGCTAATGGAAATAAAAGTTGAAGTTGATTCACCGATGTGCTGTCTAGCACTGTGGAACATTGAGATGTTGGAGAAAGCAATGAAAGTATTTAAACAAGCAGTTTTGGAAATGTGATTATCTACTGTTGTATTATTACTCTATTCAGTTGGCTTATGTTTGTTAACTAGCTTGTTTAGGTTTTGTCATAGATGCTTCAACCACTGGTTAGGAATTTCTGGAATGAAAAGAACAATGGCCAAGATGCCGAGTAAACTTTCAGAGCAACACACCCAATTCATTTCACGATGGATTTAAACGATTTACCTCATATTTCAATATCATTTCTGGCTAACATGTTCTGATCTGTATTTTGTGTGAATTGTCATACACTGGAGATTTGCTCTTCTAAACAACATTCTTTATCAGAGGAGCTATTTAGAAGCTATTGTTAGCTTTACAGATTAAACATGGAAAAAAAGAGGTTTAAGAAATTGCAATTTCTTCTTGTTGTTTACCTTTATGTTGTTAAGAACACATTTTAAATTACTGTGATGGAAATTTAGTTATTTATACTTAACAATCTTAGACTCTTTCCAGAAAATAGACTTGCATATGTTCTGACTTTTGTTCCATAGTCCTAATCACTGTTGGAATTAATATGGGCTAGGCCCAAATATTATATTCTAATTAATTCCTGGTAAATCTCAAAGGCCCATGTGCAAGTGCTAAAACTGTTTAGTCCCACATGGAGGGATTAAGGGGAGTGACACCAGTTTAAAAGGTAGAACGTGGTAGCCCCTCTTGTGGAATTGGATTCAGACAACACACGCGCGCACTCGCTCGCCTCGCCTAGCCGTGCCGTGCCGTGCGTGTGCGTGTGCGCGCATACGTAGGCGTGTCAGGTGCGGGTGCGATTTTTTCTTTATCTATTCGAAAATCGAAACGCACTGACTCGTAATTGATGTCGAATCAATGGTAACCTTTGGTCTTCTGGTCTCTTTGTTTTTGGCTGACAAAAAGAACAAAGTTCTGGCGAATCAATGGCAACCTTTGGCCTTTCGATTCTGCTTCTTGATGGCGACTGTTGGCCTTTCGATTCTGCCGAATCAATGGCGATTGTTGGCCTGTGGACTCCTCTCTTTTGGCTATTTAAGAGAACTAAGAGTACTGGTTCTGGTTCGATCTTTCCACTTCCACAGTTTAGAATTCCACAGTTCTTGTTGTTATCTTTGGCGATCTCCATCCTGGCGAGGCGCGTGTACGGCCGCACCGGGAGAGCAGGCCTCCGGAACCTTGTCCTTGAAGGCTTGCACGAGCGAGAACGAATAAGGTTTTTGGGGAGCGTTCGCGCGACTGCTCGCTGTTCCTCTGCTACATTCTACATCAACTGCACATCTACTAAGTTCTACATCAACTGCACGTCTACTACATTCTACATCAACTACACGTCTACTACAGCTACGCCATGATGAACGACATCCTCATCAAGAACTCTGCTGCAACTTCTTCTTCCACAAAATCTGAGTATGCCTATATCTTTCTTGTTAGTTGGTTTGCTTTACTGTCTATTGTTGTCTTGAACATTGAGATAGGAATGCTAGCTTCTGTTCTTCTAGAATCTGGTATTGCTATAGTGTTCTTTGTGATCTGCTTTGTGAAAATAGCTAGAGTATTTTTCATGTTTTATCTAGCATATTTCTGGATTAAAGTAATTCAAAAATTGCTTATATACTCTTCAATCCAAAAACCTTTTTATAGGCATAGGCATTTTTCGTCAACTGGCTTTGCTGCCGCACTCAAACCCTCTGAATTCGATGGTGTGAATTACAAGAGGTGGCGCACCAAGATGGTGCTTTGGCTAACTGCCATGAACGTTTTCCATGTGGCAAACGGCAAAGTTCAAGGAACACTTACTCCTAACAGAGCAAGCGCTCGAGGTCACGATAACCTTTTAAAGGTGTCGTGGTTAGTGTTCTTGGTGAGAAGTTAGTCGATGCATACATGGTGATAAAAACTAGGAGAGAAATGTGGGATGCACTCGGCCAAATTTGGGGTTTTGCATGCAAAGGAATTGTATCTCATGGAGCAATACCATGACTATAGAATGGTTGATAGCCGTTCTGTAGTTGAACAGGCTCATGAGATACAATCCATGGCCATAGAACTTGAGTACTCCAAGTGTGTGTTACCGGACAAATTTGTCGCGGGAGGCATTATTGCCAAGCTTCCTCCTTCTTGGAGGAATTTTGCTACTTCTCTGAAACACAAGAGACAAGAGTTTTCTGTTGAAAATCTCATTGGGTCTCTTGATGTTGAAGAGAAGGCGTGAGCAAAAAATACACACACTAGAGGTAATGAGGGACATTCTAGTGCCAATGTGGTGCAGAAGAAGAATGGCCAAACTCAAAAGTTCAAAGGCAAGAACAAGAGTGCACAAACAACAAGCTTCAAGAAGAAGAAGAAGAACACAAAGGATAGCCTTTGCTTTGTGTGTGGCGAACCTGGTCATTGGGCCAAGGATTGCAGCCAACGCAAGGGTGGGAAGAATCAGCAAGGGCAGAATTCCAAGTCTGCCAATGTTGTTGTTGGTACTCATCGAGACGGAACTTGTGGTATGGTAATTTACCCATCGTTTTTTCAGATGTCAATCCACCGATTGGTGGATAGACACCGGTGCTAATATACATGTGTGTGCTGATATTTCATTGTTCTCTTCTTACCAGTCACTCGATTCACCATTCTAATGGGGAACGGGTCACATGCCACCGCTCATGGTGTTGGTACTACGATCCAAGTTTACTTGGGGAAGATTGTGCAACTGAAGAACGTGCATCATGTGCCATCTATCAATAAGAATCTCGTTAGCGGATCTCTTCTGTGTAGAGATGGCTTTAGACTAGTATTTGAATCCAATAAATTTGTAGTGTTCAAGTGTGGACAATTTGTTGGTAAAGGCTATAAAAGGAGGCTTGTTCAAATTTATCTCTTTCAGATTTGTGTAATAATGTTGTGAACCATGTTTGCAATGGTAATGAGACTACTATTTGGCATTCACGACTTTGTCACATAAATTTTGGTTGCATGACGCGGTTAGTCAGTTTAGAGTTAATCTCGAAATTCACCCTTGCCAAAGGTTCTAAATGTCAAGTTTGTGTGCAATCAAAGCAGCCTCGTAAGCCTTATAAGGCCGCAGACGTAAGAAACTTGGCACCATTAGAACTCATACATTTAGATCTGTGTGAGATGAATGGTGTGTTGACAAAAGGTGGTAAGAGATATTTTATGACTTTGATTGATGACTCCACTATGTTCTGTTATGTGTATCTTTTGAAAACTAAAGATGAAGCTTTTCACTACTTTAAAATCTATAAGGCAGAAGCTGAGAACCAACTTGAAAGAAAAATCAAAAGGGTTAGGTCTAATCGTGGCAGCGAGTACTTTTCAAATGAGTTCAATTTATTCTATGAGGAACATGGTATAATCCATGAGAGGACGCCTCCCTATTCGCCCCAGTCAAATGGGGTTGCTGAAAGAAAGAACCGCACTCTAACTGATTTGGTTAACGCCATGTTAGACACAGCGGGTCTTTCCAAAGCTTGGTGGGGGAGGCTATATTGACTTCATGTCATGTCCTAAATAGGATTCCCACAAAGAATAAAGAGATAACCCCATATGAACAATGGGAGAAGAAAAGACTATCACTTTCATACTTGCGCACTTGGGGTTGTTTGGCGAGAGTCAATGTGTCAATTCCTAAAAAGCGTAAGCTTGGACCAAAAACCGTGGATTGCGTCTTTCTAGGCTATACTCACCATAGCGTTGGATATAGATTTCTAGTGGTGAAATCTGGAGTACCTGACGTGCATGTTGGTACAATTATGGAGTCCAGAAATACTACATTCTTTGAGGATATTTTTCCGATGAAAGATATGCCTAGTTCATCGAGTCAGAAACCTGATACAATTCCTGAACCTGCCATTCCAATGGAATATTTTGAACAAACCCTTGAGAAAATTTCTAAGGAGGAAGACAATGAAACTCTAAGGAAGAGCAAAAGACAAAGGACTGCAAAGTCTTTTGGTCCTGATTTCATTGTGTACCTTGTGGATGATACTCCAAGTACCATTTCGAAGCGATATTCGCAGATGCGAATCATCGAAGGAAGCAATCAGAATGAAATGGATTCCATTATCTCTAATGGAACTTGGGATATCACCGAGCGTCCTTATGGTTGTAAACTTGTAGGATGTAAGTGGGTGTTCAAAAAGAAGCTTAGGCCTGATGGTACTATCGAGAAGTACAAGGCACGGCTTGTGGCCAAGGGTTATACCCAAAAGGAAGGCGAAGATTTCTTTGATACTTATTCACCTGTGGCTAGATTGACCACTATTCGAGTACTACTATCTCTGGCTGCCTCACACGGTCTTCTCGTTCATCAGATGGACATTAAGACGACTTTCCTAAATGGAGAGTTGGACGAGGAAATTTACATGGATCAGCCAGATGGATTTGTAGTAGATGGTTAAGAAGGAAAGGTGTGCAAGTTGTTGAAATCTTTGTATGGTCTTAAACAAGCACCTAAGGAGTGGCATGAAAAGTTCAACAGAACTTTAACATCTGTAGGTTTTATTGTGAATGAAGCTGGCAGATGTGTGTATTATCGCCATGGTGGGGCGAGGAGTCATTCTATGTCTGGTATGTTGATGACATATTGATCTTTGGGACCAACCTTAATGTGATTAAGGAGGTTAAGGATTTCTTGTCTCAGAATTTTGAGATGAAAGATCTAGGAGTAGCTGATGTTATCTTGAACATCAAGCTGTTGAGAGGTGATGATGGTGGGATTACATTGTTGCAATCCCATTATGTGGAAAAGGTTTTGAGTCATTTTGGTTATAGCGACTACAAACCCTCTCTAACACCTTATGATCCTAGCGTGTTGCTTAGGAAGAATCGGAGAATAGCCAAAGACCAATTGAGATATTCTCAGATAATTGGTTCACTCATGTATTTAGCTAGCGGTACCGTGTTCGACATCTCGCTTGTTGTGAGCAAACTAAGCCGGTTTGTTTCCAATCCGAGAGATGATCATTGGCATGCTCTTGAGAGGGTAATGCGCTATCTAAAGGGTACTATGAGCTATGGCATTCATTATACCGGGTACCCCAGGGTACTGGAGGGTTATAGCGATTCAAACTGGATATCTGATGCTGATGAGATTAAGGCCACAAGTGGATATGTCTTCTTACTTGGAGGTAGCGCTGTTTCATGGAAGTCTTGCAAGCAGACCATCTTAACGAGGTCAACAATGGAAGCAAAACTCACAGCATTAGATACTGCCACTATTGAAGCCGAATGGCTTCGTGAGCTTTTGATGGATTTGCCGGTGGTTGAAAAACCGGTACCGGCTATTCTAATGAACTGTGACAATCAGACTGTGATTGTCAAGGTGAACAGTTCTAAGGATAATATGAAATCATCAAGACATGTGAAGAGAAGACTGAAGCATGTTAGAAAATGAGAAACTCCGAGTAATAGCTTTGGATTATATCAAAACAAACTAAGAATCTGCGATCCTTCACAAAGGGTTTATCACGAAATGTGATAGACAATGCATCAAGAGAGATTGGTTTGAGACCCACGTGAGTTATACCATAGTGGTAACCCATCCTATGTGATCGGAGATCCCGTGAAGTAGGATTTGCGAAACAAGCTATTGGCTAACTGGGAGGAGAGTACCTTTATAGACCTACTCCATTGGAGATGCAATTCTCTCCTAAATCTGTATGGCAGGTCGATTTTTATCTTAATGTGTTCTGTGGCTTGTTAAAGCAAAGATGCTGTCCTACAGAGTAGTCTTGAAAGAACACACCTATATGAGCCCGACTGCTAGTCATAGTCTATGAAATAGGGTAATTTCTAGGAAGCTCATGAATAGGCCAAGAGTATGACTTATATGCTCCAACCCGCGGAGATGCCTGGCAGCCTAGTATCAGTTAAGGACTTAAGTGAAACTTATTCACACAAAACTATCAATTCAAGGCTTAGTCCATTGTGCAGTTGTGGATAAGTGTAGCTTCTATTCTAGGTGGATGTTCAACCTTAACCAGTCTCCATCAAAACACTGGTATATTAAAACAATACTGTGGATCAAGGCATTTGATATGTGCCCTTGAGATCTGGTGAGGGATTGTTGGAATTAATATGGGCTAGGCCCAAATATTATATTCTAATTAATTCCTGGTAAATCCCAAAGGTCCATGTGCAAGTGCTAAAACTGTTTAGTCCCACATGGAGGGATTAAGGGGGAGTGACACCAGTTTAAAAGGTGGAACGTGGTAGCCCCTCTTGTGGAATTAGAAAGAGACAACACACGCTGCTTCACTCGCCACCGAAAGCCGCCGCCGTGCCGTCGTATCTTGCGCTACAGATGAGGCGTGTCAAAAGTAGCGCGATTTTCTTTATCTATTCGAAAATCGAAACGCACTGACTCGTAATTGATGGCGAATCAACTTCTGGTCTCTTTGTTTTTGGCTGATAAAAAGAACAGAGTTCTGGCGAATCAATGGCAACCTTTGGCCTTTCGATTCTGCTTCTTGATGGCGACTGTTGGCCTTTGGACTCCTTTCTTTTGGCTATTTAAGAGAACTAAGAGTACTGGTTCTGGTTCGATCTTTCCACTTCCACAGTTCAGAATTCCACAGTTCTTGTTGCTATCTTTGGCGATCTTCATCCTGGCAAGACGCGTGTACGGCCGCACCGGGAGAGCAGGCCTCCGGAACCTCGTCCTTAAAGGCTTGCACGAGCGAGGACAAATAAGGTTTTCGGGAGCGTTCAGCGATCGTCATTGCTCCTCTCGCTACGCTTTTACATCAATCGCACGTCTACTAAGTTCTACATCAACTGCACGTCTACTACGTTCTACATCAACTGCACGTCTACTACCGTTACGCCATGATGAACGACGTCTTCATCATGAACTCTGCTGCAACTTCTTCTTCCACAGAATCTGAATATGCCTATATCTTTCTTGTTAGTTGGTTTGCTTTACTGTCTATTGTTGTCTTGAACATTGAGATAGGAATGCTAGCTTCTGTTCTTCTAGAATCTGGTATTGCTATAGTGTTCTTTGTGATCTGCTTTGTGAAAATAGCTAGAGTATTTTTCATATTTTATCTAGCATATTTTTAAATTAAAGTAATTCAAAAATTGCTTATATACTCTTCAATCACAGACTCCTATCTTCAATTCCGCGTGCCAAATGGCGCACGAGGGTTTCTAGTTCCACATAAAAACGCTCATTTTCACAGAACGCTGGCTTACGCTGGATGATCCGATCCCGTCACCTACTACCTCCAAAATAAGCCCACACTGCTCGAAAGCGACCCCGGCAAACCAAAGATCGATCGAGCGGCCACCGCACCAAGCAACAACATAATTAGCCACTCCACGCGCGGCCAGCGCGCCCTATATATACCTCCCTACACCACCACGGACACACATCCAACAACCAACGCATCACGACCGTATACACAAAGCCGGCCTGCACAATATTCGTCTAGCTGCATATATGGGGTTCGCGGTGCACAGGACGAGCCGGTCGTACGTGCGGCCGAGCGCGGCGACGCCGTCCGGCGCGCTGGAGCTGTCCATCATCGACCGCGTCGTGGGGCTGCGCCACCTGGTGCGGTCGCTGCACGTGTTCGCGCCCCGCCGCGGCGGCGAGGGCGAGGGCGAACCGGCGCGCCAAGTCCGGGAGGCGCTGGGGAAGGCGCTGGTGGACTACTACCCGTTCGCCGGCAGGTTCGTGGACGGCCCCACCGGGCCCGGGAGCGCCCGCGTGGAGTGCACCGGCGAGGGCGCGTGGTTCGTGGAGGCCGCGGCGGGGTGCAGCCTCGAGGACGTCAAGTGCCTCGACCACCCTCTCATGATCCCCGAGGACGACCTGCTCCCCGACGCCGCGCCGGCCGTGCAGCCGCTTGACATCCCGCTCATGATGCAGGTACATCCATCTACGTACGCGCATGCAGAAACTATCTCTTTTGTTTGTTAACTTTGGGATTAATCGCTCCTTAATTCAGACAGATGGTAGTACGAGAAAAATATGTGCATATACATACGTTGAAATTGACCGGGGACACTGTTTAATTAGCGAGTTAAGCAGTTGCTACGTACCAACTTCGCGGATAACACTGCCCTCAGCAAGACGATTAATATATCGATCATATTTGTACGAGGAGCATATAGCCACCTAAGCTTTAGAAAATTTGAAAACTTTGTTATATCTATTTTATCAATTGTTGTAAAAAATGTTTTATTTTATTGCAACGTGTAATGCACTCCATGCAACAGGTAACAAAAAGGTTGCAACAAAGTCGAGTTTGTTGCAACAGTTTTTGATAAAAGGATTGCAACAAAGTTATCAAGTTTTCAGCACTCAAGTGGTTTTCACCTCCCTAGCATACGCGTATAATCTCGATCAACTGCACTGTCGTCACAAATTAATTAACCACGCGTGTACGTAGATGCGTGTGAT
This sequence comes from Phyllostachys edulis, assembly GCA_036346405.1. Lineage (NCBI taxonomy): Eukaryota > Viridiplantae > Streptophyta > Magnoliopsida > Poales > Poaceae > Phyllostachys > Phyllostachys edulis. The sequence goes on from CM070546.1 coordinate 97,345,502, forward strand.
ATTCGTACGTTCGATTGTACGAACATTCAAACGTAAAGGTGGAGAGATATTTAATCCAAGTGTTGTTCGATTGTACGTTCGATAGTACGTATTGTTGATTAGTGTGTGGTACACTATCCCAATCATAATCGACTATACATAGATAGACATGGTGCAGAGATATTTAATCCAAGTGTCGCTATCCTATTGGTGAATTTGCACTAGTCTCGGGAGCAATTAAGCTTTCCACTCTATATTAACGACAACAAAAGTACTGTAAAAATTTAACAAAAGCGAAAATATATATCAATTTAAAAAAAAAGCAAGATTAAATGCATATCCTAGCTTGTACGTACGTCTAATGCACTATCGTACGGCATCATATTGTCCCTAGTCAAGCACTTGCGGTCACTTGGAGAAGAAGTGATCATCTCCCCTGAGCACCAAGCTTGCTACCGCCCTTTGAATTGACGGCTACCTTATTCCTAGACCATATCTTCCCTACCGGAGATTAGGTTCACTGGTTAAGATTTAAGAGAGCTATCAACCATCACGTACGTTGCACTTTGGGATTATGGGGCCTCACAAATGACAATTGACTAGCTAACATAACTTATGATGCTGCGTATAGCGAGAAGTGACAGTGACAGGTACTATTGTGTATAGTATTATATTAGCATGTGGGTCACTTTTTTCTCACTATCGTGCTGTGTTGTGCTTGTTGCGGGAAATCTTTACCCACTACACAGCAAGATTTCGATGTTATGAATTATGACTCGAAACTATATGTCTAGCTATCACCAAAAAATACCAAAACAGAAGTGTTTTGAAAAAGCCACTGCAAATGCCAAAGGAAGGCTAATTACACTATTTGTACTTGGTGAGCAGGGGTAGTCAAAGTCGCACGAATGGTGACATATATATTAAGCTCCATTTGGCGTTGCATTTTTGTTTGGATACTGGAGATTAAACCCTGACATATTTGGCCTTGCAAACTTGCAACATGTATATATATATATCTCCTATAACCGTTTTAGCCCATAGAGAAGTGCAATACAATACCACAACAGAAAATGGCAGAGTTGATTCTAAAAAAAGGGGGAAATGGCAGAGTTTTACCCTTACAGATTCTGGAGGATTTTATACTGTTTCGTGTAAGATTCATGCTTCTCAAAACATATAGTCTTGCAAAAAAAAACACTGATCACCCCCTAGCTAGCTTGAAAGATAAATCATTAGACTTGCATTATTTTGCAATGTTAATCATCAGACCTTGGTTTTCTTGATTAACTACGTGACAGGTGACCGAGTTCACGTGCGGCGGCTTTGTGGTCGGTCTGATCTCCATCCACACGATGGCCGACGGCCTGGGCGCCGGGCAGTTCATCAACGCCGTCGGCGACTACGCCCGCGGTCTCCCGAAGCCCCGCGTGAGCCCCATCTGGGCCCGCCAGGCCATCCCGAGCCCGCCGAAGCTGCCCCCCGGCCCGCCGCCGGACCTGCGGATGTTCCAGCTCCGGCACCTCACCGTCGACCTGAGCTTCGACCACATCAACAAGCTCAAGTCCCAGTACTTCGAGTCCACGGGGCAGCGCTGCTCCACCTTCGACGTGGCCATCGCCAAGACGTGGCAGGCCCGGACGCGGTCGCTGCGGCTGCCCGACCCGTCCACCCGCGTGAACCTCTGCTTCTTCGCCAACACGCGCCACCTGATGCACGGCGCGTGGCCCGGCGGCAAGGACGGCGGCGCCGGCTTCTATGGCAACTGTTTCTACCCGGTGTCTGTGGTGGCGGAGAGCGGCGCGGTGGAGGGCGCGGACGTGGTGGGCGTGGTGGGCATCATCCGGGAGGCGAAGGCCCGGCTCCCCGCGGAGTTCGCGCGGTGGGCGGTGGGGGACTTCGCGGAGGACCCCTACGAGCTGAGCTTCACGTACGACTCGCTGTTCGTGTCGGACTGGACGCGGCTCGGGTTCCTGGAGGCGGACTACGGATGGGGCGCGCCGTCGCACGTGATACCGTTCGCATACTACCCGTTCATGGCCGTCGCCATCATCGGCGCGCCGCCCGCGCCCAAGGCCGGCGCTAGGATCATGACGCAGTGCGTCGAGGAGGACCACATGCCAGCGTTCCAAGAGGAGATGAGGGCGTTCGAGAAGTAAACGGAAGTTAAGCTAGTTGGTACGTGTTTTGTTTGGGCATGTGTACGTGCGTGCGTACGTGCTCTTGTCAATTTGTCCTGTGCTTTGTTGTGTCGAAGTGTTGCTTGTTGTGGTCTGTGAAGTACGTGTTAATGGCACGTGGCTGCTGGTCTTTGTTGGGTTTGGCTTGGATGTACATGGTCACGGACTACCACGATCGCTAAGAGAAACTGGTGGTGGTCAGGTCGGGTGTAATAATAAGATGGCCAACAACTCAAGGGAATTGTAAAGTACGGTGATCTGTAGAAGGGTTCTCGTCCTCTGCTTGGTTGCACCTTGTCCACTGGGTCGATTAATAAATCGTTTTGCTACTTCATTTGCATTTGATCCGGATCCTATAAACGTGAGGTTGGACTCATTTTAGAGCATGATAAGTGCCATAAATTTTATGGGATGGGTTGATGTCGTAGGACTATTTCTCGGTTTTGCTAATTCGAGGTTGCTCTCAACAATTTTTTGGTGAGGACGCTCTCAAGTGGCGATATATGATAGCATCTCCTTCCTCCCATGTTCCTTCCCTCACTTCCCTTACCTCTCGAACGCTCTCTCGTCACGACAAATGGCGGCATCCCCTTCCTACCTTTTCTTCCCCTTTTCCAACCGAAATTTTTTGAATTGAATGTTTCGAATCAAAAGTTTTTTTTAATCAAAAGCTTTCAGTTGAATCAAAAGTTTTCAAACCGAAAGTTTTTGAGCAAAAAGTTTTCTTTCATGTGAAAGATTCTAATTGAATTTTTCTGTGTTAGAGGGGAAAAAAGAGGGTGGGAAAGAGGGTTGTGTTGACACTCAGGAAATGGCGAGGCTCGATGTCGAGGGGCATGGTGGCTGGCGGGGCAAGGCTTAGTGTTTTTTTTAATAAGGCAAAAAAACCTAGCTTATATAAAAAGCTAATAATCAGTTTTACAACCAAAGTTCAGAACAAACCACGCTGGGGATACCAGCTATCTAAACAAGACAAGTCCACCGGAAGCAGAACAACTGAACCCAAAACAGAAATACTGAGCCAACTTTTAACAACCAAAGTTAACACATCACGGCCTAAAGAAAACACCAGCTAATCATTCCCCAACGCACAGAAGTTCTTCAGCCACTTCTCCGCCGAAGACAACAAATCTTCAAGCCTCATACGATCAGCTTCTTTGGTTATAATTCGCCACCACTGCAAACATGATACAAATTTGAACATAACTTCAGTTAGTTGTTTAGGCAAAGTCTTCTCAATCGCAACTTTGTTCCTGACTTTCCAGAGCGTCTAAGCCAAAGCTGCAAAACTGAATAAACCAATATGGTAATCATTAGCACCCCTTTTATCAACCCACCACTGATGGAGGTCATCTAGTGAATCTGGAACTCTATCCCACATTAAAATCTCTTTAATGTACAGCCAAGCAAATCTAGACAGGACACATCAAAAAAGACATGATTAGCGTCCTCTGCAACCCCACATAGAAGACAATTAGCCTCCCGTTTCCACCTTCTTAATCTGAATTGGTATGTTGTCTGAATCATATTATGATAAGTCAGCCAAAGGAAGATTTTAACTTTGAGAGGAATTCTACTTGACCACAACCTTTAAAGTTTCTTACAAGTGAGCCCCCCAAAAGCCACATGCATGTACAAACATTTAACAGTGAACCGACCAGACTTCTCTAAACACTACCTCATCCTATCTTTGTCCCTTTTAAGATCAACTCCATACAAGATTTTTTTTAAAAAAAATCCTCCCACTGGTCTTTCTCCTCTTTTCCAAAATTCCTAACAAAGTTGATATTCCAAACCTCATTCTCCCAGCAGTTAGCTACACAGATATCAATATTTGAACAAATACTGAACAGCCTTGCAAACCTAACTTTCAGGGGACAGTTTCCTATCCAAACATCTTTCCAAAAAGAGACCAAAATCCCATCCCCTAACTGATGATTCACCCCCAGTAGAACAGAAACTTTATTTTATGGAGACTTCTCCAAAACTGAGACCCTCTAAGAGAATTAGAATCTTTGAACTCACCTCTAGGGAAGTATTTAGCTTTCAAAATTATAAACCAAAGTTCAACTTTTGCTTGGTCAATTCTCCAAATCCATTTGCACAAAAGATAGTCTCATTCATTAACCTGGTATTAATCACCTCTAGGCCTCCAAAGTCTTTAGGTATACAAACTGCCTTCCAATTAACCATATGATACTTAACTTATCACTAGCCCCTCTCCAAAAACACCTAGACCTAATAGTACCCATTTTCCTGTGAACCTCCTCATTCAATCTGTAAAACCCCATAGTATAGATGGGTTGACTACTGAGATAGTTGCTTACTAAAATCAATCTTCCTCTAGAGGAAAGAAGGCTGCTTTTCCAGTTATCCAACCTGCCCTCCAACTTACTAATGATTTTCCCAGCTGCCTTATTTTTCACAACTCTATCCCCAATAGAGATACTCAGATAAGTAAGAGGGAGCTGAACCAATTTGCAATTGAACATATTTGCAATTCTAGAAGCCTTATTTCTGTTCACACCCATCACAAAAACCTCACTCTTGTGGTAGTTCATTTTCAGGCTACACATCCATTCAAAGCAATACAACAAGAATTTGATATTAAGAATATATCTATCATCACAATCAATCATAAGTACTATGTCATATGCATACTATAACAAAGGAACACCCCCAAGAACAAGATTAGAAACAACCCCTTTGATCAAATCCTTCTTCTGAGGCTTTTCAATAATTGCTGCCAAAGCATCAACTGCTAGATTAAACAAAAGAGGAGATAAAGGATCCCTTTGTCCTAGCCCTCTATGAGTGGTAAAATAAGGACTGACCTTCCCATTGATATTAATACTCACTTCTCCCCCCTATTACTGAGCTCATCACCCCATTTAATCCATTTTCCAGAAAAACCTTTGCCTACCATAACTTGTTCAAGGAACCCCCATTGAATGTTTATCATATGCTTTCTCAAAATCCAGTTTGAGAATCACTTCTTTATTCTTAGAAACTCTCAATTCATGTAAAATCTCATGAAGAGAGACGACCCAACTAAAATATTTCTTCCTTTAATAAAAGCAGTCAGACTCTCACTAATAATGTTGTCAACCACATTCCCTAATCTGACAGCCAGCAGTTTAGTGATGATCTTGAAACTCACATTAATCAAACAAATAGGTCTGAACTATCTAATAGTATTTGCATACTTGATTTTTGGAATCAGGGTTATCACCCCAAAATTCAACCTTTTCAAATATAATTTCCCCTTAAAGAAATCTCTAACTAACTCCATGAAGTAGGGCTTAAGGACCCCCCCCCTTCCCCAAGGGATTTGTAGAAAAAGGTAGGAAAACCATCTGGTCCAGGAGCTGACTCACTAGGTAAATATTTAATGACCTTCCAAACCCTCTTCCTTAGTAAACTCTTGTACCGGTTTGCTATTGTCCTCATCAGAAATTCTAACCCTACAATTCCATAAGTCCTTAGAAATGTTCACACTGTAGCCAATTTCTTTGCCAAACAAATTTTTGAAAAACTTGTATATATGATCTCTAATTGAATCCTCTTCTGTTAAACACACCCCTTCATGCTCTAAACCGAAAATAAAGTCTTTTTTCTTCTTCTCCCGTTGGCACAATGTAAAAAAAACCTTGTATTGGCATCTCCTTGAGTAATCCACTTCTCATCTCCCCTCTGTTGCCAGAATCTCTCCTCCATATCATACAATCTATCTAAATCTCTCTCAACCTTGTATTTGTTTAACCACCCCTCACGATCTAAACCTTCCTCTTCTACTTCCAAATCCATACTGATAAGCTGATCTAGAGTTATCTTTTTATCCTTTTTATACCTGTCATTCAAATTGGCACCCTAACCTCTTAAATAATGTCTAAGAGAAGCCAAACCCCCATTCCATCTGTCTAGAGAATACATCTGTTCAGGCATCTTTTGACCAATTTCCTCCCATTTCTCCATAACAACCTCTTTGAAATTATACTGACAAAACCATTTCTTCTCAAAATAGAATTGCCTGACTTTCTAGCACCCTTTTCTCCAGTGTCCAACACAATAGGACAATGATCAGAACCAACCCTAGTCAAACTACAACACATACAAAGTGGAAACCTAGCCTCCCAATTTGTTGAAACCAAAATCCTATCATGCTCCAACATGATAGGACAGGATTGCTTGTTTGTCCAAGTAAACCTTGGACCACCTCTCTTAATCTCCATCAAATTATTATCAACAATGAAACCATTGAAACTACCAATCAAATTGTAGTTGATATTGTCAGAACTCTCATCTTCTAATCAAATTAAAATCTCCTCCCAAAACCAAAGGTAGAACTGAAGATTGGCATTTATTATGAAGCTCCCTTAGAAATTCCTAACTCAAATCATGCCGAGTAGGACCATAAACCGTCAGCAATTCTCATATGAAATTACTTTGTTTATGTCTCATCAACATACTAACAAAATATCTTCCTTGGTCAACTCCTTCAATCTCCAAATTATCATTCCTCACCCCCCCCTCCCCACCCCATTAAAATACCCCCAGAATGCCCAATAGTAGGAGACCAATGCCAACTAAAATCTCCACCCTCTACCAAATCTTTTAACTCTCTGTCAATAAAATCTTTTTTAATTGTTTCTTGCACCCCCAACACATCAAACCTCTCCTTAGCAATAAACTCTTTGAGTTGCCTCTTCCTGGCTGGTTTTCCTAACCCCCTAATATTCCAAAAAAAGAAACATCATGAATTATACTTTCTAGATGTAATGTTGTTAGATTTTAGCCTACTTCTGCTTCTCTTGTTCAATTTAAACCCCACAGCACCCCTTGTTTCATTATCAATCACATTCATATTAACTTCTTCACCCCTACTACCTTCTTTAACTTCACCATCCACTTTCTACTCAAAACTGATAACTTTTTCCAGTTCTACTTTGGCAATAACAGATCTAGCTATTTCTTGTGCCTGCATAGCTAAAATGACATCCTTTGCACTCTCTAAGTGAGATCCTAAAGTAATACCACAAGATAAAGCCACATTTTCTAAATAGCTAGCAGAAGAATCATTAAGAATATTAAAAGGGTTTTTCTCATTATTACCTTTTGATTCCAGATTTTGGATGGACTTCAGCAGAGCAACTTTCTCCTACATGGGAATTTCTTGGTCTTGAATCCTAGTACTCTTCCTAGTGGCCACCTGTGGTTCCTTAACCCTACTTTTTCCCTCCTTTCTTTTTGGCTAATATCCATTCTTCTGCTAATCCCTCAACATCAGGCAAAAGAAAAGATTCTCTAACACTAATGGCCTTCATATTAACTTCCTCTCCTTCCTTATCTCTACCTTCTTTACCCCCAAAATCAGCATTGTTCTCTGAACTTTGACCTCCTATAAGAACCCCCTCATGATTTTGATTCTTAAATATTTTATTACTAGCAAGTATATCCTGATAAACTGTATTCACTTCCCCAGAAATAACAGATCATTTAGAAGAGAATTTCAAATATGGCCAAATAGTTGTTGCCATCAGAGTAGGGCCCTCATTAGTGTGCACCACTATGGCTTTAGATGTGTCTTGGGCCAAATCTAAACTATTATCTAAAATCACCTCTACATACTGACCAGACAAGTCATCAACCCCTTCCAACTTGTCATCACTCCCTCATGACTAGATGTCATTTTGACAATTCCAGTAGAAGGAAAACTAAAAGCAATGGGCATTACTGGAAAAAGTTGGTTCTCAACATTAATTTCCACAGTCTCTTTGCCCTGACCAGACCCATCAGAACCTGAACCTATCTGCTGTTTAGTTTTGGTCTTGTAAGAATCTTCCCCACTCTTGTGGTTAGAGGTTTGATGAGACTTCCCTCCAAACTTCTCAACAAGTTTTTCCCACTCCGTCTTATGAGTACTTTCATTTGACTAGAAGGGTCTCTGCAATTAACCTTCACCCCGACTGGATCAATTCTCATCAAGCTAATCTCATCCACCTCAATAGGTTCACCCACAGTGTTAGCTAATTCTTTAACTATTTCCACTGTTTTTTGCAGGTATAGGAATACCACTGACCTTCACCTAGCTTGGAACAAGAATAGAAGAAGCATCAGGATCTAAATTAGTGAGGAGGCGCAAGTGTGGGGTGTTGGAAATATACCCTATAGGTAATCATAGAGATGATTATATTTCGTTATGTTCATAACATTGGATAATATGTTATCTTGTTCCTAGAATAATGTTGTTAATATTTATTATCAAGTATGTGACTTGATTGAGAAACTTTATATTTCTGCGATAATTATTCTTAAACGTTCCCTAGTCAGAAGCATATGAGAACACATATGAATAGACTAGCATATGTATTGGTTGATGACTATATTTCACAGGTCATAGATATGGAGATATCAAACCAATAATATGGACACATGTTAGATAACATGGTGTTGGTTTGACCCACCTTGAGACACTGTTGAGATTGTTATGATTTCTTGTGTTATCAGTTGGTCTCAAGCAATGATGATGTATAATCCTTAGACCTAAGATCAGCATGGTTTTCTACATGTATAATAACACTCTTAAGGGTTGCCAAACACTACTCGTAACTGGGTAGTTATAAAGGCAGCTTTCGGGTATGCTATGAAACTTGCGGAGGAATGTGACTGGTCGGTTATGGTATTTGCCCCCTCCTAACATAACAGGAGAGATGTCTCTGGGCCCCTCGTTGTGATCGGATAAAGAAAGTGCATAGCCATGCCACTAGTAGTCGAAGTGTCGACCACATGAAGTTATTCGACACTTGATCGCAAAAGAATTGAACAGTCCATGAATGACATATAATCTCACCTGGAATTCAACTAGATGTCATGAGGCAAAGGGATAATGCACAAATAGGTCGTTCAGTTCGACTAGATAGTACGGCTAATATCCTTTCTCCACATGTAGGGATAACCGCTTTCTAGGTCCTCCTCTGCCTAGGACCTCCTCTGCTTGGAGTGGTCCTAGGAAAATCTATTGAGGAGGTCCAATAGGACATTTTGAAGCTAGTTGATGACTGGTCGTATGGAGATACGAGCAGGTCGTAGACTGGTCAAACGTAATCACTAACTGGTCGTAAGGAGTTATGAACTGGTCGTGACTAGATACAAGCTGGTCGTAAGTGATAAAGACCTGGTCGTAGATCATATTGCATTAAGGTTCATCCAATATATTCTATGTGTGTTCGGAAATCGTTATGTCCTGCTAGGTACCATTGACGACTCGTGGTTGGAAAAGTGTTTTCGAGTCACAACCGATTACACATGAATCTATAGGGTCACATAGTTAAAGGGCTAGGATTTAATTTGAATAGTGATCCGAATTCTTGTAGGCCACGGGTTCCTAATGGGCCTCAAGTTCGAGACCCATTATGGATGCCTATATATAGAGGGGCGGTGGCATGGGGTGAGATGATCATCTTTGGAAGAACTTCCGAAACTCTAATAGCCACGCCTCCCTCAACCACGCCGCCGGCTCTAGCACTCCAGCGCGTGGTGTCTCTGCCTCGTATGTGTGGATACCTTGGAGGTGTTGTTGCGAAACATCAGCACTAGGACGATCCGCAACTCATGACGATCATAGGAGCAGGAGGAGAAGACGCGCGGCGAGCACGATCACTGCATCAACTCACTGCATCGACTCTACTTCCGCTACGAGTTGGCGCATCTAGTGGTAATCCCGTAATCTATTACTAGCAGAGATTCCTTGGTTGCGCGGTAGAATTTTTGTTTTGTGCTATCGTAGCCTACCCGTAGTCCAACATGGGGTTCACTTGGGGCAGGGACACGGCGAGGAGGCGATGGACGACGGGCTGAGGGGGCGCCAAGCTAAGAGAACGGAGCATGAGCAGCCGGGGCATGAGCAAGATGCGGAAAAAACGTATGTGTTAAACTCCTTTTGCTTCAAAGATTATGATTGTGGTTTTTTGGAATTAAAGATTGTGATTTCTTGATTGATTGATTTGCTAGAAATAGATTTTGAAGAGCAATTTTAGGATTGTTTTGAACTCAAGCAGCAATGCTAACTATTATGTTTGTGGCAAATTGTTGTGTAAGCTTTATTAATGAGATACTCTTCTTTGTCCTACCTTCATCTTTACATGTTCACATATGAATTGTAATAATTGATTTCATTTAGTGCCATATACTCTTGTTAGTGTCTCTAAAAAAAATACGTTTGTTAGTGTGCTTGTAATATAGTTTGTGCAGGGCATCCTTTGCTATTAAATAATACTCTTGTTCCACGTCGCTATACCTAAGTTTTTGTCGGTCCGCCACTGACCACGTTGCAGCCTGGATGTGCCCTCGATCAAAGGGTGACGAGGGTAAACCTCAAAACAGGCGTCCTGTTATTTTCCTTGCACGGACACACAGTCGAGTAGTAAAAACACGGTGAAAGGCCGAACTGACAGCAGCCGGAGAATGTGGCCGAGCGGACGACAAATTCCGCTGCCAGCGCAGATGTACCAAGGTCCATCCGTGCGTCGCAAAGCGGGAGGCGTTCGCCTGCTGATGAGGGAGCGGGGCGTGCGGCCCAGATAAGAAAGACCCTGCGCACACCCGGAAGCTCGAGATCAGCCTGGCCGGGCGAGTCCACGGGACAACCTAGTCTTACCGGGTTCAGCTTTAGGTGCCGCATCGCGAGACAGATCAAACAAGCCTAATAAAATAAGCGGACGCGCGGCCCAACTGAAAAGGGCCTAGGTCCGATGCACCGCGTCCCGCCGCGGGGTGTGGCCTCTCTTCGGCCACGAGCCCACGATACTTGCGACCAAATTTTGGCATGTACAGCGAAGACACAAACAAACACATCCTGAACTATAAACCATAAACTGATCGAACACCATTCCTGTATTCTGTTGTGTGCACGTACTGACGTACGCCGTACGCGAGTACGGGACGTAATATACACTGGTGTTAAAATACCAACGCTACATTGCCTTGCCGTTTCAGACCAAATAAAAACATAAGCCTATGCGATGAATGACGCCAACATGTGTTGTCACCTGCAGTTTCGAATCTCCCGTTCGAACGACGGTTCATTTTTCCACTTAAATCTGTGGGTGTGGGGGATCAAAGTCAGGTCCGGAAAAATGAAGAAACCGATGGCAGTGCTAACAGACCCACATGAAAACGATTTGCACGATGGATGCTCACAACAATCAAGCTTAACTAACCACATTGATTGATCATCTTGGCTGAAATCTAATACGCACATCGATCCGTTTTATTAGTTGGAGGATTGAGCAGTATAGGGGGGGCGGGGCCAAATGATCGCCACTCTGAGCGAGCTTGAGTTGCTCTGAAGCAACAACAACAGTTGCGTCTTTTTCCCCCTGGGATCATGCAACTACTTGTCGGACAGTCGGACACCGATCACTTGATCGATCTGTTGCTTCCTTTTCCTTCTTCGCCTGCTTCGTTTGCTTTCCGTTAGGCATGCTTGGTCCACACTAGTGTTGGTGCACCTATCGACCGCCTGCACGCATGAGATGTACTGTACCTAATGTTTAACAGAAACTGAAAAGATCACAAAGGAAATGCCTGCGTGTTGTCATCACACATATTGGGCTGGTAATTCTCGCTCTTGACTAACTGATTGAAAATTTGCAGCCCAAGTCACCATCATGACGCTGTTAGCCTAGTGCTGGTATGCATACGTGTTCGAAGGACGACATGGCATGCATGAATCGGTTGGGAACGCATCCATTCCGTCCAGAGGGGAAGCGTTGAGCACGACGCTCTCTGCCAACACAGCGTTGCAGTGCATGTGCATGAGAGATGTTGTTGTTAATCTCCTTCACATAAATGGCTTCACCTACGCTAATAGCTAGCAACGTACCCCTAGACGAGCAACTCTTGAGCCAATGCTGAGCAGTGGCCGTTTTCTTTGTGCACCTAAAGCAACTCCAAATTTGTGGAGTCTAGATCCAATGATAGATATGCGCCGATCGAGCTACACTCGCACACGAAAAATCTATGTACGTATGTTTGCACCAAGACCAGAGATGGACCGGCACGGTTGGAAATATTGGATGGTTGGAGAAGCAAATTAAATCAAAAGGCGGAGACTTGAGAGGTTGGTAAACATATTCATGAATGCTGTCCTGCAAAAAAAAGTTTGGACATGTCGTTTTCGGCCTACTGGAGAGCAACCACTCGTAACGTGGAAATTGTATGCTCGCGGAAACGTGAGAAGAATTCAACGTTGGTGCTTCTTAGTCTAAAGTTTTGGGGGACAGACTTGGTCGATGCATGAAACTCCAAACGGGGTAAACATAGGATTTCCGGTGAAAATGAAACATCAAGATATGCATGGAAAAATAACCGTTCTTGTCGTCAAGTAATTCACGGCTGTATCTTTCCGTACGTACGTTGATGCGATGATATCAATCAATAAATTAACGGAATTGCTATCGATCTGTCGACTGTTTTTTTTATGTGAAAACTGTCAGTTTTTTGTGCGTTGGATTGACTGTAAGATTCGTGCCAAGGCTGGTGCTGCATTTTGAGTCCGACGCTGGGTACATCGTGCCGCGGCAGAGCTACTTCAACTCTGTGGACGAGCACGTTGCTTGTGCTCCCGACGAGGGGCGTGTCCGTCATCGGCAACATGATGCAAATGGACCTGCACGTACTCTGCGATCTCGACGGCGAGGTGCTGTCCTTTGCACCGGCGGATTGCACTGGCGTTTAATTATTTTTTCTTTACAGCTCACAGATGTAAAATCTTTCTCATCCCAAAAGCTAGCTTATGGAGTGAGAGATTCCACTTTTATTCGGAACACAACGGGTTCACCACATTACTGTATTTTGTTAGTATATAATTTTATTTTTTGCCTTTATTTTTACTCAACCTCTCAAAGTATATATGAAGAAAATAACGAGTTCACCACATTGTTGTAATTTTGTTAGTATATAAATTTTTTTTGTCTTTGTTTTTGCTCAACCTCTCAAAGTACATGTGAGATTTTGAATAATGTGATGGAAATATGAGTTATTAAGACTTTCAATAATAATTACAGTGACCAAGAACCAAAATTACATAAATAATTTACTGTAATTTATGTATAATGGAGTTGTAATTTTTTTGTCTTTGTTTTTGCTCAACCTCTCAAAGTACATGTGAGATTTTGAATCATGTGATGGAAATATGAGTTATTAAGACTTTCAAGAATAATTACAGTGACTAAGAACCAAAATTACATAAATAATTTACTATAATTTATGTATAATAGAGTTGTAAATAAAATTTTAAAATATAACTGTTTTTTAGAGAGAAAAAAGTCGAATTATGTACGAACAAACCCATAAATTAAACCATGCCGACAACATTAGCAAGCTAGCTGCAGTCCCTTTCATCGCTCATTAACAACAGCAACAAAACGCGAAACGACACCGACGATGTTGTTTCAGTACATACCGCGCCCTGCCTCCATGTGTGTGCCAGTGTGCGTACGCTCCAAAATTTTCCAAGTCAGACATGGACGCGCAGCGTCCATGGCAGTTTTGATTTTACCTTTAGATAAACTGACTGATTGCTCACCAACCCAATGCAACTAGCCACTGTTACACGCTAGCTAGCCCGTCTCGGTCCAGGTTTTTTCTTGCGTGATTCTGACCTCACGTCATGTGCACGTACGTACGGGGAGGTAAACACGAAGCTAGGTTTGTTCAGGAGGGGACAGAGGGGTGACCCTCCGTTGACTCTTATAGAAAAAAAAAGGGCAAACACGAAGGGGTAGATTTGATTTAGAGTGGCTCCTCCAACGAGCAGCTAGTACGCCTAGATTCCAATCTATGCAATTACTCCTATCCTATTAGTAGTCAACTGTTGCGATCCATATTATTTGGTGGCAGCGTTGTGTGTACACAAAATTGCGTGGTTTGATCCAAAGCAGTTTTCGAGTTAGGCAAGAGGCAATATATTGGAGCAGTACCACTTGTCTTCGATCGGTCTGTTCCTTCTTGACGGGCATTAACGATAGGGAGAGGCGAAATTGTTCATGATGACGCGACGCTCTCCTCTCCCTGTCTGAACTTAGATGCCCATACATCTCATGCATCCAGAGTCCAGACTTGTCAGGATTTCTGGGTGAAATAGAGAATTTCTATCGAAGAATAGCAATGGGGAACGAGAAAGCACAGCTAGGGTTCTAAATTACTTTACTCTACAGCTAAGGAACAAAGTAATATGCTTTTCGTTACCCTTTTTGATTGCGAGTTCAGGCTTATAAAGCCAAGAGAAACATAAGTCAGTTATTACAGATTTAACTCAAAGTTCTGAAGTCCCGTGCGAAAAAATGCTGACGGTAAACAGTATAAATGACAAATTAAACTTTCAATTCTAGCCCCTCGATTTGCATTAGTGCTCCTTCCTTTCTCCATCTGAGCCGTTGATGCTTCTAACTGAAATTGTCAAAACGGTACCCTCGTCGCCGACTTCAGTCTGAAACTACCTTGTTCTCTTCGCTCGTGTTTTCTTCGCTTATTCAACATTGTAAGTCCCGACAATTACCCCATCTCAACATCAAACTTGCCCTCAAGTTTGGAAATTTGGAAACACTTTCCTGATAAAGGACGCATCTTCCCAGGTAGCCTCATCCGGAGCCAAACTCTGCCACTGGATTAGCCATTGAGCCACTACCTCTCCTCTTCTCTGAATAATGCGACGTTCTAGAACTGCCAAAGGTTCTGTCTTCACCTTCCCATCCGGTCCTACCAACGGCAAATCCCGGAGTGGTACAGCTCTGGATCCAACATGTTTCTTGAGTTGACTTACGTGAAATACTGGATGAATAGCTGCTCCCTCCGGCAGATTCAAGTGATATGCCACTTTACCTATCTTCTTCATAACCCGAAAAGGTCCATAATACTTAGACCTAAGCTTAAGAGAACCTCTCAATCCAAATGCATTTTGTCTATATGGTTGCATTTTGAGGTAAACCATATCCCCTTCCTTGAATTGTCGTTCTGACCTCTTCCTGTCTGTGAATTGTTTCATCCGGTTCTAGGCTTTCAGCAAGTGTTGCTTAAGAGTTTGGGTCATCTTCTCCCTCTCTTCTAGTGTTAACCGGGTTGTTGGCAGTGCTTCACTAGGAATATGAACTGCTCCAAATTGTGGGGGAGGATAACCATATAATGCTTGGAATGGTGTCATTTTCAAAGAAGTATGATAGGAAGTGTTGTACCACCATTTCGCTTGCGATAGCCAATTCATCCATTGCTTAGGTTCTTGGAAAACCATGCTTCTCGATAAGCTTCCAGACACCGGTTCACCCTCTCGGTTTGACCGCCGATTGTGGATGATAAGAGGTAATCAATCTTAAAGACACTTGTTGCGCTTTGAAAAGTTCTTGGAATAATCGCTAGTGAATATTCTATCCCTGGCCACTTACAATTGTCAGCCAGATTCCATGTAACTTATAGATATTATCCATAAAGACTTGGACCACTTCTTAGATGGTGTATGGGTGACTTAAAGGCATAAAGTGTGCATATTTAGTTAGTCTATCGACTACCACTAGTATGACTTCCTTTCCTTTTGATTTAGGCAATGCCTTAATAAAGTCCATACTTATCTGGGTCCATGTCACGTCCGAATGTTCAAGGGATCCAATAAACTGTGGATGTGTACATGCTCACTTTGGTCAATTGACACACCGGGCATTCCATAATAATTGTCTCTACATCTTTTCTCATTTTCGCCAATGAAACAAAGAGCTTCAACCGTGATATGTAGCCCTCGACTCCCGAATGTCCTCCCACTCATCGATGAATGACAGGGCTTGTAGCGCACGCCTCACACCGCCGATTCTCCAACACAAATCATCCCTTATATCGCAATACCCCGAGAGACAAGATATGGATGTTCGAGTGGCGCTTGTTTTGTACCCCTTTGTATCATCGCAGTCATAGCATTATCATTTATGTAGTGGCCTTTATCTCTTCTACCCATTCCGGTGTGACAAAGGGTCAATGCCATACAAGTGTTCTCCTTAATTTCCTCAACGCCTCTTCTTGACAATGCATCGGCAACCTTTGTTCTCCTTACCCTTCTTATATTCAATTGTGTAATCAAACTCTAACAACTTGAGTAACAGCTTTATGTTGGATTCCTTCCACCAATCTTTGTGAAGTCATGTACTTGAGACTCTTTTGGTGCTGTTCTAATGATCAATTGGTTTCCCAAGAAGTAATGTCTCCACCTCTTAAGAGCTTCAAGTATGGCTATAGCTTCTTTTTTCATAAATGGATTGAGCTCCACTCGCTCCTAATGACTTGCTATAATACGCCAATGGTCTTCCTTGTCGCATGAGGATCGCCCTATACCCATCCCACAAGCATCCGCTTCAGATTTAATGGTTGAGTAAAGCCTGCAAGGCCAACATCAAGGTGATGTCATGGTCTTCTTGAGGAGATCGAATGCAACTTGTTGATTTTGTCCCCACTGAAATTCTCCTTTCTTAAGAGCATCATGTAATGGTCTGCATATTTTCCCATAATCCTTAACGAATCTTCTGTAATAGCCGGTCAAGCCCAAGAAACCCCTCAGTTTTGTTACATTGTTAGGCACTGGCCATTTGAGCACATCTTTAATTTTATTTGGATCGGTGGCGACTCCAGCTCCTGACACAATATGCCCCAAGTACTCCAACTTCTCAGTGGCGAAAATACATTTAGATTGTTTAGCAAACAGCTTATGTCTTCTTAGTATCTTCAGTACTTCACCCAAATGCTCTAAGTGATCAGTCAAGGTTTTGTTGTACACCAATATATCATCAAAGAACACCAATACTGATTTCCTGAGTTGCTTAGCGAATATCCCATTCATAAGTGCTTGAAATGTGGCCGGTGCATTGGTAAGACCAAATGGCATCATGGAGTATTCATAGTGGCCCATATGTGTTTTTGAAAGCAGTTTTAGGGATATCCTGATCTGCCATCCGGATTTGATGATACACCGACCTCAAATCCAGCTTAGATAGAACTTTTGCACCGTTTAGTTCATCTAGGAGGCCCTCAATCACCGGCATTGGAAATTTGTTCTTAACTGTAATGCTGTTCAATTGTCTATAATCTACACATAGCCTCCAACTACCGTCTTTTTTCCTTACCATAACTGCTAGAGATGCGTATGGGCTCATGCTTTGCCTAATCTCTTTTGTTTCCAGCATTTTGTTTATAATGTCTTCCATAGCCGTCTTTTGATAGTGTGGAACTCTATACGGCCTCAAGTTGGGAGGATCAACCCCTTGCTTCACATGAATCACATGGTCACAGCTCCTTCTAGGTGGCAACCCCTCAGGTTGTTGAAAAACATCATTGAAGCTGTGCAAAAGCATTTCTATTTCCTTCGGCCAATTAGTACTCAATTCCGACTCCTCCACTGTCATTTTCTGGATCTGTATAATACAGCCCATAACTCCCTTCTTCACCATTTTCTTCAACTTCTGAGCTTTAATTATGCATCTTTTTCCTGGGGTAGTATGATCCATGAACAGAACTTGCTGTCCCTGTCGGTTAATGGATAGAGTCCTTTTTCCCAAGTCTAATTCAATAGGGCTATGCTCATATATCCAATCGGCTGCCAATATTATGTCATAGCTGTTGAGTTTCAACAATTTAAACGAGTTGCAAAACTGGGTGTCTTTGATCATATACTGACAATCAGGTATAATGGTGTCTGAGATTAACTCTCCTCCTCCGGCTACCTTCACTTTCCTACATCCAGTTGTCTATAGAGTGCAACTGTTTGCAAGAGCAAAATCATAATCCATGAATGTATCCGTGCTTCCACTGTCGACCAAAGCTACTGCCCTCCTTCCCTTTATATGAGTTATCAAAGAAAATGTGGTTGGCCCCATCGTTCCCCTTACTGCGTTTTCAGAAACTTGCATGAGCTGTTCTTGTGTATCTTCTGGGTCTGGGCTGTCGGGTGCGGTCACATATCCCACTTCTTTTGACTCATCCTTTCCAGGTTCCTCCACTGAATCATATTCCTCATCCATTTCTTGTAAAGTGTGTATGGTTCTTCCGATCTTACATCTGTGTTGCCTACTCCACGGCTCATTGCAATACCAACACTTCTGGTCCTTCCTGTCCAGTGTTGGTGGTATGTTCTTATCATTCAAGAACTTGCTGTTCACTCCTTTCATTGGTTCGCTCGATTGAACTCCCCACTCTTGTTGGGAATTCTACCCTTGTTAAAATTTCCAGGCGCATTACTTCTTTTTGCTGCAGCAGCCTTTTCATAAATCTTTGCAAGCCAGTAAACTTCAATAATACTTTGAGGCTTTTGGCTACTGACATCATATTTGATATCCCCTCTCAATCCTCTAATGAAGCAACTTAACAAGAATGACTCTTGCAGGTAGGGATGATCTCGCTTTACCAATTCCACACACTCCTCAAACCGACGATATAGTTCAAGACAAAGGAGCTATATCGCTTGATATTCTCAGAGTTGTTCAACCGCCTCATGAGCATTAGCAGTTGAGAATCGATCCCCTATCATTGCACACAGCTGAGGCCAATTGAGAAACTGCCATGGTATTCCTATGTTTTTCAACCACGTGGCGGCTCTTCCCTGAAAATGAGCTGAGGCCAAGTTTACCCACTGACTTGGAGGAGTTCCAGAGATTTCAAAGAACTTCTCGCATTGCTTAAGCCAATTTGATGCATCTTCACCTGAGAACAGTGGTATCTCCAATCTTGGTCCCTTGATGATTGCTTCTGCATAATGTGAAGCGGGGTTTGATGGTCCCAAGTATTGAGTTCTTTGTTCATCTCTCAGTAACACTCCAAGGTAACACTGTCCTTCTGGCTGATTTACACCCATTCCCACCGATGACATCATATTAGTCCCTTTTGTGTTCTCCTTCACATATTGAGGCTGAGAACAATCCGGACCATAACCCTCGGCATACTTGTTCCACTGGTATGCTGGTGCTTGAATATTACTCCTCACAGCTGAAGTGATAATCGGTTGAAGTTCTGACCGTTCTACAAGTGGTTCTATCTCAAATCTTACTCCTGAACTTCGTTTAATCGATAAATCTGCCCTTAGACCTGTGGAAGTTCCCAGATCACCAGAAGATTTAGTGGTATCTTCGACCACTTTCTTCCCCTTTTCCACCTACAACCCCTGAGATTCTTCTGCTTCTCCCATGATTTTTACCCACATTTGTTTCATCATTTCAGTGACCTCTGTCCTCAAACTTTTGAGATCCGCAATATCTGCTTTCATGGCTATAAGTTCAGCACGTACCTCTGCGATTTCCTCTCTTCCGGCTATGGACTCCTGAGACAGCGATCTGGTAGTGACAACCATGTCGAATCCGGATCAACCGATTCGCCCAAAGTTGCAAGGTTCCGTCGCCTTCGCAGGATCAGATCGGCTTAGGGATTTTACGACGGCTCACGACTCTCGTCGCCAACCTTTGCCAAATCTTCCTCTTGTTTCCAAGGATAGCTCAGCTCTGATACCTTTGTCAGGATTTCTGGGTGAAATAGAGAATTTCTATCGAAGAATAGCAATGGGGAACGAGAAAGCACAGCTAGGGTTCTAAGTTACTTTACTCTACAGCTAAGGAACAAAGTAATATGCTTTTCGTTACCCTTTTCGATTGCGAGTTCAGGCTTATAAAGCCAAGAGAAACATAAGTCAGTTATTACAGATTTAACTCAAAGTTCTGAAGTCCCGTGCGAAAAAACGCTGACGGTAAACAGTATAAATGACAAATTAAACTTTCAATTCTAGCCCTCGATTTGCATTAGTGCTCCTTCCTTTCTCCATCTCGAGCCGTTGATGCTTCTAATCAAATCGTCAAAACGGTACTCGTCACGACTTCATGCAAACTACCTTGTTCTCTTCTACTCGTGTTTTCTTCAGTTTTCTGGCTATCTGAACATTGTAAGTCCTGACAAGACTATAGAGGCACATAGGCGGATCTATCGTTCTTTCAGTCTGAGCAGTTGCTTAGGTTTGCTAACGACGCATCATGGTGACTCTGATAAAGTTCCACGGCGACCAGTGGCGGATCTAGAATTTCACTTCACCTACTAGGCATGGTCTGTCGTTGCTACGAATCTGATCCAATCGTTGGACACAAAAGTCTAAGACAAGTATGAAAATAATTTACTTAACAAAAAAGAGAGAGACGCACTCCACTGTCCCACTAACATCTCTCTAATTATGCCACAGATCATAGTTCAGAGTCGAGGATATGCTTAGAAAAAAAATGAAATTCGCAGGATTTTTACGGAAAACAGTTAATTCTCATAAAAAAAAACAGGAAATTTTCACATTCCAAACGTGTACTGTGAGTGGATAAAGCGCCGGTTGGAAGCTGTAGCAATTAACATTTAACAGTATCGCATCCACTGACAATATATACTCCACATGGGTCAAACTATAAACTAGTACATGTCGACGTCACATGTATGCATGATGCATCGCATTTGCGGCCGGTAGAGGATGGATGTGGACAGTCTCGTATGTAGCTAGTATACATACATGTATGCATGCGGTGCACGGCACAGGAGCCGTGGCCCGTGGGGCACCGGAATCAAAGATGGTTTTGTGCCCTTGTGCATGCGTAAGACAAAAGCGCGGTAGTTGTGGCAGTACCGGCACATACATACACACGGTGTGGGAGGTGTATTCACGTCAACGCTGACGGCTGATGCTACGGTATGATTGGTTTCTGTCGTAGTAGAGCACGGGTGCCTCACTTCCTAGATTCATCAGAAATACTAGTGTACCGTAGACTATATTATACATATGTATAGAGGTGAAACTGAATAAGATTACACTGGACACTGTGCTAAAAAATAATTTCGTGAGGATCAATTTATATATATCATATGTGCACCCCCTAGTCCAAAAAACTGTATACCCCGGAGTTGTCTCAGGCGGTGACGCGGGTACACGACCCAGGTTCATTGCTAATGATGCTAATGATGTTGTGGTTCATCGCTAATGATGATGTGGTTCATCGCTTCATTAACTTGAAAGAACGTAAGTACTCAAAGTTAATTTATTTACTTAACTACTTTTTTTATCATTCTACTATTTTTTACTTGAGAATTCTAAGACATTTTGTTCTCTTCTTTTTTAGGCCATTGAGGTTGGATAATGTATTTTGTCAATACGATCATCTTTTGTTCGTGGTTTTGTCCTTAGTTCCTTTATTTTGGTCAGTGTTGACGCGATCTATGCGTGTACAATAATAACCGCAAGCTCACAGATCGGTTGTATTTTTTCACCTGAGTATTCAGGGTTATCGATCTCAGGGGGCCATTGAGATTACAACTAAGGCTAACAATTACTACTAACAAGAACGTTGTATGAAAGATTTAATCTAAATAACTAAATTACGAGAGAATAGAAATCACTAAGGTTCTACCAAGACTAACTATATCGCCCACTAGATTAGGTTCACTTACATGTAAATAGACAAGTATACTATGAATTGGTACTAGGCTAAAACCGCTCCCACCCTATAGATAATACTACCTATTTCATCGGTTCACTTGTCACATGATAAGGCTAATCTAAACGTAGCAACCTCTACACTATTTGATATAGATCAGTTGACTAAATCCAAATACCATGTTTCAATCTAGCAACTAATAAGTTGATTGCGGAAATCAATAAAATGACACAATATCAAATGGACTGATCAAAGCAATAAAGTATCATAAGCAGCAAATAGACTGATCAAAGCAATTTGGGCTGAAAAGGGTGTCTCAGGGGGGCCAACGAGCTGGTCGGTGTAGGCCCAGCGCCGAGCGGCACAAGATCCTGGTAGGCTGGGCTCTGACACTGACAGGCCGGGCTATGACAACTTCCGACTTTCGCAACTTTTGTGTTTGACCTCCGATTTGAGAAAATAATATATGCATTTCGATCGGCTCGATGAGGCAGATGTCATGGTAACCTCCAATTTATCATTTGATGAAGTTCATTTTTTCACATTTTTTCAAAGGAAGCTCTTTATCAGTTTTTAGCCAATTTCCTCCGAAAAAAGTGAAATACAACATATATCCAGATTTCGTTAGGGTTAGTTGCCAAATGGCACAATTTAGCACAAATACTGAGGTAAATGGTAATAATATGAGGTGAGTAAAGCATAAAAAACGAGCACCAATTGTAAGCATATTGATCGCTACTTCTTTATTATTTTACATTGTCGTCGGTTATGTCGAATTATTGATGTTAAAAATAGGCGCACGCATTACTATTTAGTACAATATTGCTCGAAAAATTCATATGTTGCTATATGCACGGTGAAGTAGTGAACCCCGGTCAAATTCGTTCTAGTTCCGCCCCTACATGTGTATAGATTAGGTCCATGTGGTGTACTCAGACAAATGTACACGAATGCGCATCTCTCTCAATACAATGCAAGGGCAAGAAGGGAAATATCCCTTCTTAGCCCCTATATATAGAGCCCCAAAGGCATGTAAGAGTGGGGCTCGCCCTCATTCTCATTCACAAGGCAATACACTTATACGTTTTGTGCTTCTGGCACCTCTCCCTCCGGTCCCCCCCGTCCAAGGATCCCCTAGTTCTCTTCGTTGCTACCGGGGATCCTTTTTTACACTGTCTAGCCTTCTTTGCTATGATAGTTGGTGCCGTCCATGCGGACCGAATAAAAAGCTACGCATGAGAGGAGCTGAAGACACCTCCACACTGGCCGAAGCCCACCTTCGACCGAAGCCCATCCCTACCGAAGAAAATCCCGCACGGCCTGGGATGAAGTACTACATTCGGCTAAAGCACTTAGGCCGAAGCCCACCTACGGCCGAAGCCACCCCGCGGGGCCGAGACTGAAGTCCCATTTTTTGGTTGAAGCACCCCCCCCAACCCCCTTTGTAGCCACGCGGAGCCCCTCGCATGCGGTCCCCTCGGTGTCTCCTCTTGAGCCTCGCGCTCGAGCTCCACGTTGCGCCCGCTTTGGCCTCCACATCTTGTCGGAGCCCCTTCGCTCTACCGGCCTTTGGCATCAACCCATCGCCGGCCTCCCAAGGCATCCCCAGCTGCCGGCCCAGCCCCCTCGGTGCTTTGGCCCAAGCGTGCCCCTCCGGGCCCCCTCAGGTCATGGCGCGCCCACCTCGCGACTACCACCTCTTTGTCGGCGCCCCTCGGCGCTTTGGCTGCCCCCTCGCTGAGAAGGCATCCCTGTACCCCCTCGAGCGTGCCCCACGCTTGCTTCTCCAACTCCGGCCTCCACCTCGCCCCTCAATTCGGCTGTCGCTACCTGCATCTTCCTCAATCCCGGTAGACCGAAACAAGCAGACAGACTACCAAGTTTCTCTGTTCTTCGAGCTAGCTAGTGTTGAAAATATGCACAATATTTTAATTTTAGAATATTTTAATTTTTAGAATTTATTGTAAGGTAGATATCACAGATAACTAGAGATGCTTAAAGCAATACTAACAGCATGAAACACGTGTGCACATGTTTGTTTAGCCATAGTCCTTCTCATACCACATCATGTCATGTGTCACATGTTTTAAATGGTGACAAGGACTTCACCTTTTATATTGCTCTCTTCTCACTTGCCCGAGCAATATGTGACTAAATCATTTCATTCTTTGGAATTAGGAATGAATGGATCTATAGACAATGGGTCCAATTCTAACATCTAACACTCTGTATAAGCTCACTGTACATGGCTCTACTGATATTCAATCTTGGCATCTCTGTTTGTATTGTTACGGTTATTACAATGGCCACTAAGGCAGTACCAACCTCGATCAGCTCGGTGACACAATTACACACAAATAGGAGTAATACTGTAGTAACAAGCAAGCAGCTTGCACGTCGCAAGTACAAGTTTGGAGATAAATTGATCCACCTACGTACCCACACCATGCCCAAAACCTAAACAGCGCAGTTACTCTGATGCTAACAGCATGCATGGGGACATGTTCCTGATGGTGCTAGGGACATGGCAGTCAAGTGCTTAGCCTGAGTCAGAAGCCTTGTTTTGGTGCTATGGTAATTGTTAGACCATGTGGAGGTCACTCTATGGTTTATGACGAGTAATTGACTTTAATTTATATATGTTGTCCAAGTTTAAGTTTGATTTTGAAAAGTATGCTTTGTGGAGTTTGCGTGTGAACAATCGGAAGGTATGAATCAAAACGGACCATAAATTGAGTCGGATTATTTTCCAGAGAGAGTGTAAATGAGTCTAAGGCAAGTCAGACCATCCAAACTGTTTGGACCATTTGGATCGGACTATTTTCCAATGGGGGTGCAAATGAGTCTAACACAATTAGACCATTCAAACAGTTTGTACCATTGATTGGGACCATTTTTCAGAGAGTTTGCAAATGACACTAATGCTAGTTTGGACTCCAACTTATACGGACTATTTGATTGGACCATTTTTTTTTAAAAAAAAGTTGTAAATTAGAGTCAATGTCATTTGGACTATCTAATGTGGATTTGGAAGGTTCGATCGGAGAGGTAGGACCATCCTATCAAGGGATGGATGGCCCAAACGATTAGTTCTTATTCTTAAGTGGCCTTTTGAGTGGTTCATTGGTGTATTGATCATGGATTGGTGCATCAAGGTTGCATGATGCTTGTTTTGAACTAACATGGGTAGGGATGGCAATCGGGCATGGCAAGCGTGGCTAGTGCTCCCCATACCCATGCACGCCCGCCTAATTTCCCCCCCACTGGCATGCCCGCGAAGGGTGACAGGCGAAGAACCTCGTTCATACTAGTCGCCCGCGGGTACCCGATGCCCGCGGGCATGCCCGTGTGCCCGCCACCACTCAATCCAACCAACATCTCATCACAAATCCAATGCAGATAACAACAGACAGTAGAACACACAGAAATAGTTCATGTACAACAATTAAAATCGAACAAGTTCAACACATAGTTTAGCACACTAACATAGATTTAGTTCAACACATAACTCACAAATATGAGAGTTCAACACAAATCATAAGCAACAGATCGGGATTTGGGAGAGGGAATGGAAGAAAAATGAATATGGTGGCCGGCCACGAGCGGAATGATTGGATAATGGTGGAGGGGGCCGACCGAGGCAGTGAACTGGTGGCTGCGAGGGAGGAGGACGGACTGAGGGAGCCGGCCGAGTCGATGACCCTGAGGGAGGAGGGACCGAGGGAGCTAGACAGGGCGGTGACCGCGAGGGAGATAGGGCAGCAATCAGCGTCGGCGTGAGAGTACTCGCTGGCGGTGGCTTGTGGTGTGGAGGGTTGGAGGTGGATGCGGGATTGGAGAGAGGAGATGTGCAGATGCAGGAGGGAGGGGGAGAGTGGCGGCACGTTTGGGGAGGATGGATCAAGTGGGATTGGAATGTTGGATGGAGTACTGTAGGGGTGGGATGGGCATTGTGCAGACCTAGGGTTTTCTCAAGAGTCCCACCTATTAGGTAGCTACCGGGTAAAGGGGCGTGGAGGGCATGGGTGGACCTCACCCATGTTAGTGCCCGGTTGTCCATTGGGCAGAGATTTCCCCCCATGTTCATACCCACAGGAAGAAAAGGAAGAACATACCCACCTGTTGGTGATATACCCTAGAGGAGATCATAGAGATGATTGTATCACGTCTATGTTTCTGAGTTATATAATAACTATTATTCTGTTCCTTGAATGAATCATCAGTTATAAAAATTAACAAGTATGTGACTTGTTAGTGAAGCTCCTTAACTTATATGATGTCGTTCTAAATGTATCCCTGGCCGGATGTCACTGATCGGAACACTAGCAACTTATAGACCAGCACAAGTATTGATTGATGGCCATGTTTCACCGGTTATGGATATAGGGATATCAAATCAATAATGTGAACACATGTTAGAGAACATGGTGTTGGATTGACCCACCTTGAGATACTGTTGAGATTGTTATGATTCTATATATCATCAGTTGGTCTCAAGCAATGATCACTACTACAGAAAAGGTCTTTACAGACAGTTCAAAAAGTCATCACAAACGGTTTCGTGAGCCATCTGAGTTTATGGGCTAGTAATGACATGAGGTCATCATAGACGGTTCGATGTTTTCGAACCGTCTGTGATTCATACTATCACAGATGGTTATTAACTCAGAACCGTCTGTGATAGTTGACTATCACAAACGGTTTGTAGATGAAACTGTCTGTGATAGGTTACTATCACGGACGGTTTGTAGACGAAACTATCTGTGAGAGCTGATGTATCATAGATGGTTTGTCCTAAGGAACCGTTTGTGATATTCTTTTGTATTGCTAAATCTATTTCTGTTTATTGGCTAGCCTCAGGAAATGCTAGCCATGCCCTCTGAAACAAGCTGAAACGCAACAAGTACACGTATACATCCAATTCACATTCATTTCAGAAACAAGCACACCCATTTCACAAATCAATTAACTCAAATCAACCATTCATGTATATTTACACACATGTACCATTAAGTTCAATCTACATTGTGGAACTTCTCATCTGGATTTATAACCTCACGGTTCAAGAATGACGCAAACTGTCCTCCAATGTTTATGAGCTGGCCCTGTTCCAACGCAGTTGTATCGATGCTCGCAACCTGTCGTTATGAAGATTAAATTCGTGCGTATAAATTGATAAGTATGAAATAATTATTGCAAGATTGACAAACCTGAGGATCATTGGTCGCCGCAGAACTGACGAGTAGTTTCATGTTGTGGCAAACATACTATCCACAAAGGTTGTAGGCCGGCGGCTGTTGGTGGCACTACAAAAAATATAATTGGTTAGTTTGAGAGACATTACTACGAAGTGTTATATATGATTAATGTGTACTAGTGAATACCAGAAATTTTAGATAGTGTCGCAAAGTCCCTCCCTTGCATTTCCCTCATAAGCATAGTACACGATGAACGAGCTACGTGATTCCAAAAAGTTAGCCTTAGCCATTGCAAAGGAAGGAAAGACTACAATAGAGTTATCTATAGAGGAAATGTGTTTACCTGTCGATTAATTGTCGAATAATTGTGAAGTCGTATTTGGAACTCTATAGGGAATCAAGGTATATTACCTTGTTCCGTTTTAGTCCAATTACAATTAGAATCCAGTGGAAGCTACACAGGTATATCGCCATGGTCATTAAACCTAAATTCATGTTGCTTATAAAGTACAAATCAACATGTATAGCCACTAGTGCAACACTTACTCCTGGTTGCAGGGCAAAAGTATGAATTCCTTATCACGATGAGCCAGCAATGAGTCCGTCATGTAATCCTCGATGAATTTTGCATTCTCCTTGATGCTTTGCAAGGAGAACAAGTGTGGGTCGAGGAAACCTACCGTTGATTTCCTTAATTCGGCTTCAGAAATCATGTATGTACACACAAACACACACACACACACACACACACACACACACAAAAGCAAGGCGCTATATATAACATTTATCGGTATTACACGAACGTTGACCGTGATTGTAAACACTTATAGTGTCCAACATCACATGAGTGAGGCGTCGAGAGCGTCGAGGTTGAAGAGGAAGAACAAGTCCTCGAAGGTCATCATGAAGACACAGTCTTGATAGTCGTGGTTAAGACGATCCTTCTTAAACTTGACGTTGACACCCGAGCATCGTTGTTCATCCATCTTGTTGGCCTATTCCATGTATCATAGATGCAATCTCGTGTAAGACATTCCTAGGGTAGGGTGGCGCTCTACCGTCTCGACCAACAGCTCGTCTAGCATGAATTTCTGGGCCAACGGTAAGAAGAGAATATCATCGGGCAAGAAAGGGATATCATCGGGCTTCTTCAATTTGCCCTTGCTGTCTCGCTTTTTAGAGGTCGACCGGGCACGAGGTGTAGATGCATCCGATGCACCGGGTCCTTACCGCATCGGTGTAGGTACATCCTACGAAGTTGACACCGGTGCAGGTAACTCTGGTGCAGATACTTCCTATGAAGTAATTGACACCAATGTAAGTAGCTCTAGGCAGATGTTGCTCTTGGACCACTCGATGAATGATCTACTGGCTTGCCCTAAAATTACAACCTCGTCATTTGGGGGCATCTCCAGCTGGACGACCTCGAAATTAGCATAAACATCGTCCACATTCACTTTTGCAAAACCTGACTCTATATTTACACCGTGCAGCAAGGCCCCAACACTGGATCGATACGCTTGGCCCCAAGTAGCATCCAGGGCAATGGAGGCACATCTCACTTGGAGCTTGCACTTCGTAGCCACCTACATAACGATACAAAATTAGCTACTCCAACAGGCCTATCAATGGATCGAGCATTCCAGAGATAATAATCATTACCAGGAGGTCATCAACAGGAAATCTGTCATCACTTTCTAAGTTATGGATGGATGCGCAGCTACTCGGACGTTTGGGGGGGCTAGCTAGCACAGTAGCGGCGAGGGCTTCCAACTGATTTCCCTAAGCATTTCCTCTATGAGGGATGCACGAATCTCCTCTCGTAAGACATCTCGCATCTCCTCTCTGAGGGATGCACGAATCTCCTCTTTTAGCAGTGCTTTGCGCTTGGCTTTGGCTCTCTTCCTATTCCGGTACGCCCTGGAGTCCTTTGGGAATCCATCTTTCCATGGAACATAAAGACCAAGGCCTCTCGTGCGACCCGGATGCTCCTTGTTTCATAGGGCTTCGGTGAGCATATCTCTCTCCCTGAATGCTTGGAATGAGCCTTGGGAAGATTGTACAGTACTCAGCACTTCCTGCAAGAGCCCGACATATTATTTCACTTCCTACGAAGTTATCGAGTAATTACAAACTAGGTAGTCCGATATCTTACCAGGCGTTGGGACACTTCTTCATCTGCGGGGTTTGGAAAGGAGATGACCCCCAAAGACACGGCAGCTAACCTCGCTCTTTACCAGTTTCGGGCGCGCTCATCAGGGATCATGGCAAATGGCGGGGAGGCATCCCAATGATTTGCATGCTCGTCCTGATCCCTCTATTGCTGGATTTTACCCGTATATCCAGCGATGCCGAGTCTATGGGGGTGCGTGTTTTTTGCCTGGAGGGCCCTGTGTGCCACACTTTCACTTCTAAAATTATCTATCGTCTTCTTTGCCACAAATTCTTCCCAGTACTCTGCCACGAATAGATACTTCTAGAAGGGCATCAGATTCTTCTGCACATATTGTTTGATAAGCGTGCTCTTGAAGTTCCTCCACGCTTTGCATGCCTGGACCAACGCGTGTCGTCGCATGGAGACCTGGTGTTGTTCCGGTTTGTTGAACGATCGAAAAATATTCGTTAGCAGCTCACCTTTCTGCTCTTTGGTCAATTCCTTCCACGAATCGTAGGTGATCTTGACCTGTTCCCGTGCAACTATTCCAACCTTTCTCCAGAATTCGTACGCTGCTTGGGGAGGATTGGGAGGGGTCCTAGACGCATCCACCTCCGTGATGGTAAATTGGCCCACGGGCCTTTTTGATATTCCGCTTCTTCTATTGCGTTTGGATATTCTAGAGGACAGCGCATCAAACACATGAGGCGATGATGACGAAGAATGAGCAGAAGGCATCTTCACAAGAAATAGAAGTTCTGACATGCATGAACAAATTAAGACCAATATAATGACATAATTGACATCATGTGAACAAATGAGATCAGCACAAAGCTAAGATTTAATATTTTGACATTGCTCTCAAATGTAGAGTTGCGTAAGATTTAATCTTGCCCTTCTCGCTACTTTAATATATACTGTTCATTAATTCAATTTGATAATATTAATTCAAACTTCGAGCTCTAAAATAGTGTTTTACTTATCTGCCGACATGATCTTTAAACAAAAAGACATCAAATAATTATACTTTCGGCTTGGAGGTTCAACTAATTAACCAGCCGAATGTAATAGACTAAATGCCAAAGATCAATCAACAGTAGTAAGCATTCTAATTAGAGCTCAAGTTCAAACCCGATTATCAAAACAATTTCAGCACAAGACTATTATCATCACAGAGCATTCATCTCAAGAACATCACACCCCACATTGCAATATATTCTAGTAGCGGTATCAAGCCCACCACATTGCATTAGTTACCTTTGGGCAACGAGGAGAAGGACGAGCAGGGAGCACCGGAGCAGCAGGGCAGCGTCAAAGGGGAGGCGTGTCGAGCTCAGGGGAGGAGGAAGCGACACGTGCTCGTGCTCGGGGAGGAGGCGGCGGGCTCGGGGAAGGAGGCGCGCCAGGCTCGCGAAGGAGGTAGCGTCGAGGACAGCGGCGATGAGCTCGGGGGAGGAGTCGTGCCGGGCTCGAGGAGGAGGCGGCGTCGAGGACGGCGACGATGGGCTCGGGGGAGGAGTCGCGCCGGGCTCGAGGAGGAGGCGGCGTCGAGGACGGCGGCGATAGGCTTGGGGGAGGAGGGAGAGTTGAGAAACTTAATCGTTTGAGTGGGGAAAGTGGGCAAACCCTAGAGTCTGAATATAAATAGGGTTGGACATCACATACGATTCTAAAGTAGAACCATCTATGATAAATAATATCACAGACGGTTCTAATAAATAACTATCTGTGATAGATTGTGTATCACAGACGGTTCCAATAAATAACCGTCTGTGATAGATTGTGTATCACAGATGGTTTGTTTATGAAACCGGCTGTGATATTCTTTTGTATTGGTAAATCTAATTCTGTTTATTAGTTAGTCTCAAGAAATGCTAGCCATGCCCTTTGAAACACAACAAGTACATATATACATCCAATTCACATTCATTTTAGAAACAAGCACATCCATTTCATAGTACAAATCAATTAAACTCAAATGAACTAAAATTAACCATTCAGAACACATACACACATTATTCAATCTTTAAAAATTAGCCCTTCATGATGATCGATGTGTATGTAGCTAATTTCGTCACATTGTTATTCCTAGACCCTTATGTTGTTTCCGAAAGGAGGCAACTCGTCAAATTGATTGTATTCTTCCTCGTCCACTACATTCTCAACTCCTACAATCCTCCGTTTTCTATGAAGAACTACGTGACGCTTCTTATTTGTCTGATCGGTTACATAGAAGACTTGAACAACTTGGTTAGCGAGTATGAATGGTTCGTCTTTGTATCCGACACGTTCGAGGTCTACGGTAGTGACGCCGTAGTTGTCGACCTTCACCTATGGGAGATGGACCCAACGGCACCGAAACAAGCAGATCTTGAAAAGCACATAGTCGAGCTCCCATATCTCCTCTATGAGCCCATAGTAGGAGCACCTCAGCTCATCAGTACTGAACGTATATATGTAGACACCGCTGTTATGGTTAGTGCGCTTTATATCCTAAGCCTATGTATAGAATGTGTACCCATTTATAGTGTATCCTTGCCATGTCACAACTGTAAATATTGACCCGTTTACCAACCATGTCAGCATATCACTTGACGAGCTCCTAGCAAGTCGCTCCTTCAACCATTGGTTGAACCGACTGTTGTGCTGTCTCGTGATCCAAACATGCAGCCGCTCCAGATTCTGTTGTAGAAGCACGTCCTTGTGCTGGTCGATATACGGGGACACTTCAGTCATGTGTTGCAAGACCGTGAAATAGGCTTGAGCATATGCATCCATATCTGGAGTGATTGCTTTCCTTTCGATGGTCCTGATACCCCCGAGCCTCCCCTCATGGCGAGATCGAGGCACACCTATCGATTCAACCTGAGCCATGTAATCGACGCTGAACTCAATGACATCTTCAGTTGCATAACCTTCGACGATGCTACTCTCCGACCGAGATCGATTACATAGGACTTGAGAATTCTTATGAACCTCTTGAACAGGTACATGCTACGTAGAAATACGGGCCCGCACATCGTTTTCTCCCTCACAATGTGAACAATGAGATGGACCATGATATCAAAAAATGATGGAGGAAAATATATCTCAAGATAATATAGAGTTGTCACGACCTCGTCCTGCAGAGCATCTAGTCCTTTGGGATCGATGACCTTTTGAGCAATTATGTTAAAGAAATAACACGGCCTCATGATTGTCTCTTGGACTTTGATCGGCAAAATACTTCTAATTGCAACAGGGACCATCTGTGTCATTAGTACATAACAATCTTGAGACTTCATGCCAATTAACTTCAAATCTTCCATCGAAACAAGTTTTTTTTATGTTGGCGGAGTAACCGGACGGAACTTTCACACCATGCAAGCACTGGCACAGTTCAGTTCTCTCGGCCTTAGAAAGAGTGTAACAAGCAGGGGGAGATACGTTCATCCTTTATCGATCTTTGTTGGTGCTAACTCAGGTTTGATGTCCATATCAACCAAATCAAACCATGCGTTGACACCATCCTTTGTTTTGTCACGAATATTCAGTAAGAGAGCAATCAAGCTGTCACATACATTCTTCTCTACGTGCACGACGTCGATGAAGTGGCGAACTTCTAGGTACTTCCAATAAGGTAAATCCCAAAATATTGATCTCTTCTTCTAGATGTTCGTCTCACGGGTCCTCGATTTACATCCCTTTTCAAGCACAACATCTAAATCCTTAACCATATCATAGACCTCTTTTCCGCTTAAATGCCTTGGAGCTGACATGTCCTTCTTCCGTCCGTCGAATTGTTTCTTCATCCTATGGTATGGGTGAGCCCTTCGAAGGAACCAACGGTGACGCGTGTACACAATTTTGCGCGAGTGCTTCAGCCGCACACTCTCGGTATCATCTAAGAAATGAGTACATGCTTTGGCCCCTTTTATATTTTGACCTGATAGGTTAGGACGGGCAGGATAATCATTTATGGTGCAGAACGACAAGGAGCGTAAAGTGAAGTTCTCTCGTTGTAAGATCGAGGAGGCCGACTAGAGGGGGGGTGAATAGGTGGTTTTAACAACTTCTTTGGCTAAAACTGATATCTAACGCGGAATTATAAACAAATCGATTTTGCACAATTAAAGCCTAAATCAACTAGTCTTTACTAAGTGCGCCGACAATATGAGACTATAGAATGAAAGCAAACAAACACATACATACAAGTAAGCAATGTAATGCAAGTAATATAAATTGCACAATGTAAAGCACAAGAGATCAAACCACAATGACACGATGATGTTTTACCGTGGTGATCGGAGACTTGTCGGTCTCCCCTAATCCACGTTGAGGTAAGCCTAACCACGTTGGACCGGATCCACAACTTGAACCAACACTTGTTATACTACTTGTAAATCCACATGTCGACAAGACTTGAATTTGCAAGGTGCTTGAGCTTCTCTTCACAAAGATCTTTAAAGAAAGCATCCAAAGAGAAGAGAGGAAAAGATAATCCACTCGTATACTTCGGAGAGTATATGAGCTTGGTCAAGAGAGGTAAGATCGGCAAGGAATGAAATTAGATATCAGTTGAAAGATATCACTTGAGGAAACAAAAAGGCATTTCTAATCAAGAAAAGCACTTGAGGGTAGCTAGCAAAGATAACAAGGATCAATTTGACCAAAGGGAGGCAGCCAAAAAAGTTTAGAATTGAATTGAATTGAAACGGCTGCATTGTCAGCAAAATCGGTACTACCGCAGCTCAAATGTCGGTCGTGCATCAAGAAAAGCGGTCGCATCATGAATAACGCCGGTAGTTTTGATTTTCCTGGAGCTTCAAGGATAGATCTTGGACTGAAGAAATATGCAAATGATCCCTAGTTTTACACTTGAATAAATATATCTAGGATCATTATGCATGAGATAGAAGATAGAAACAACAATGAATATAGTTTTTATGAATTAGTCTTTTGATTTTGCATATAAAATTCGTTTTTGATGAAACTTCTTCCTTTTGGAACGATTTTTAAATTTCTTTTAGAATAGATTTTACATAAAAATCTAGTTTAGACCAAAAATAAGATACTATGATCTAGAATTTTGGCTAGAAACGCATTTTCACTTAAAATAGGTTTTTCTTGAGCCAAAATCTTTGGGAAACCTTTGAAAAGCATTTGTATATATTTTGCAACTAGTTTTTGAAAGGAATACTAATAGTCTTGAAATTTTGACTTTTGGCTAAAAGGCTCAATTTTGAAAAACATTACTAGCACTTAATTTATTTGGGCACACTTAGGGATGTGATATACATGATCATGATTTAGCACTCCCCCATAATGTGCCACCTTCATCTTGCTCAAGATTTTAATAAACAAGATTTAGCACAAGAGCAAGAACACCCTTTATAAGATTTTCATGAATGCAACCTACACAAGGCATAAGGGCTAGATACTTCAATGTAAATACTTGTTACCGAGATAGCACTGGTTTATGATATGAATTGATATTCCTCAAGTTTGGCTCCATATTTTGCATATGATGGAATCCACTTCTTCATGAGTGAGCCAAACCTCCAATGCTTCTTCAAGTACCTATTTATCAATTAAGTACCTTTTGGTACCCAAACTCGGTTGGGTCCTTGAATATTAGTCACAATAGATTTAGGCACCCAAATGGCCCTAACAATACTCTTGGGTGTGCTAACAATTCTAGCAAACACATTGCCATATTTATCTTTCCTAAGCAAATAATGATCATTATATATAATTGGCTTAGGAGTGATACCTTTAGGACATTGTTTACCAATGTGTCCCTTTTCCCGGTAATTGTAGCAAGTTGGGCTTTTGTTTCCCTTATATGTCTTCTTTTCTTGCTCCTTACCGGTTTGTCTCTTCTTTGAATGTCTTGACTTGACATCTATTTGATTTGGGCACACCGAGGCTTTGTGGCCCTTCTCATTGCATTCAAGGCACGTCATGTATTTCTTCGTGTGTCTTGCATTGTGTCTTGTCTTACTATTCTCCTTATTCTTTAGAGTGAATCGAAATCCACTCTTATCTTGCAAGCATTTTTGCTTACTCAATATATCATCGAGAGTGGCCTTCCCTTTGAAGCTTCTTTCCAAGTCATTTTTCAATTTTGTGACTTGGTCCTTGAGCTCTTTGTTTTCCTCTACAATGTCAGTCTCACAAGACATAGACGAAATAGAAGCATCTAATATAAAGTAACAAGGAACATCAAGCAAATCATCACAAGAAGTGGATATGCTAACCTTAGATGAAATGCAAGAGATAGGAGTTATACATGACATATCATCTAATAAATCATACGTAATGCCTATATCCACTTTGGAGCTAGTGAATTCCTTGAGAAGGAGAGACTTATGCTCTTCTTTTAGCATGTCAAAATTATTTTGAAGAGAGATATGCTCTTTCTTCAAAACTTTGAATTTTGCTTTCTCTTTCCCAAGATATTCATTTAGATCCTCTAGCATATTCATCAATTCATCATATGAAAGCTCTTCACTATCATTTACCTCATTGTTACCTTTTGCCATGAAGCATGTGGACATGTCAAATAGTGATGGAGCTTCATTTGCACTTGAGGGGTTTGATGAATCATTTTTTATTGCTAGCCCGACAAATTTTCTTCTTTTATCATCCTTCTTCTTTCTTGACGATGACTTGGGCTCTTCTTCCTCTTCACCATCATAGGGACACTTTGAAGCAATATGTCCCAATTTTTGACAATTGTGGCACCTTAGGGTCTTGTGGTGCTTTGTACTTGAAAATGTGCTTGAATTTTTGTTTGAGTCACGTCTCTTCATGAGTTCTTCCATTTTGTTCATGAGAGTGACCATATCTTCATCAGAGTCATCGTCTTCCTCATTTTGATCCTCATCTTCACTTGAATCATATTTGGCTCTGAAAGCATGAATTCTTTTGCTTGAAGTTGAGGTCATTTCTTTGAGCTCATCATTGTCCTTTTTGTACATCTCATTTGTAAGGATATTGCCCAAAAGAGCGGTAAGAGTCATCCTTGGCAATTCGGGTGAGTTGAGGAATAATGTCACCAAGGTCTCATACTTCTCCGGTAAAGCCCTAAGCATCTTGCGCACAACATCAAGATCGGTCAAATCGCAAGATAGGCCTTTGAGCTCATTTACTATGTTGATCATTCTAGAATACATCTCATTGATGCTCTCATGAGGCAACATGGTAAATAATTCATATTTGAGCT
Source organism: Phyllostachys edulis (assembly GCA_036346405.1). Taxonomy (NCBI): domain Eukaryota; kingdom Viridiplantae; phylum Streptophyta; class Magnoliopsida; order Poales; family Poaceae; genus Phyllostachys; species Phyllostachys edulis. The sequence goes on from CM070546.1 coordinate 97,381,699, forward strand.
TTAACCTATGCATTTTAGCTTCTTTGACCGTAGAGGTTCCCTCATGAATTTCCATGAGAGTTGTCCAAATATTATGAGCATTTTCAAGATTGCTCACTCTCTTGAACTCATCTACACTCAAAGCGCTAAATAGAGCATTTAAAGCTTGAGCATCGTATCGCAAGTTTTGCTTTTCCCTTTGAGTGGGATTTTGTGGATCAATTGGAGTGGCAAAACCCGCATCAACTCATGGCCTTAATAAAGATGGTCATTCTAATTTTCCAATGTGCATAATTTGAACCAACAAAGTGTGGTGCTCTACCAAGGGAGAAACCCTCACTAGCCATCCTTTACTCTCTAGACGGTTAAGTCTAATAAATGAGAGACTAAACTCTGATACCACTTCTAAGATCGAGGAGGCCGACTAGAGGGGGGTGAATAGGCGGTTTTAAAAATTTCTTTGGCTAAAACCGATTTCTAATGCGGAATTATAAACAAATCGATTTTGCACAATTAAAGCCTAAATCAACTAGTCTTTACTAAGTGTGCCAACAATATGAGACTATAGAATGAAAGCAAACAAACACATACATACAAGTAAGCAATGTAATGCAAGTAATATAAATTGCACAATGTAAAGCACAAGAGATCAAACCACAATGACACGATGATGTTTTACCGTGGTGATCGGAGACTTGCCGGTCTCCCCTAATCCACATTGAGGTAAGTCCAACCACGTTGGACCGGCTCCACAATTTGAACCAACACCTCCGAGGTAAGTCCAACCACTCGGACCGGTTCCAAACCGAACCAATACCTCGCTCCACTAGGGTTGCTCTTTCCTCCACTCCGGAGATGGCGAGCACCACACCACTCACAAACCGCTCAGGTCTTCTCACAAGCTTCTTTGAGAAGATCACCAATGTACGACGCCTCCATGCTGTCTAGGTGTCGGCAAACACCAAGAGTAACAAGTCTAGAACTCTCACTTGAACTAATCAAGTGTCTAATCTCAAGTGGATACTCAATCCACAACCTACGGCAACACATGCACTTAGGGTTTGCCTCTCAAAGCTCACTAAGTGCAACACATGCACATATGAGAGTAGGGGGCTTGCTCTTTGCTCAATAGAAGTCAATATAGCACCAGCAACTTGCCCACACACGGCCAAGGTGGGTATTTATAGCCCATACATAAAAACTAGCCGTTGGGCAAAGGATCGCGAAAAAATCAAGACGCACGGTCGCATCGCCAAATCTTAAGCGGTACTACCGCACCTCCTCCAACGGCTATAAAACTAGCTGTTGGACATCGGCGCGGTACAACCGCCAACCAACACGCGGTACAACCACTGAGGCCGGTCGTACCGCTCAAGGAGCGTGGTACTACCAATTGTCAAGGGGAGGCACCGTCCCAAAAACACCGGTACTGTTTTAAACGAACCACCAACTGGAAATCGGAACAACCGATGTGCGATCATACCGCACCAAGATCCGGTCGTGCCGCAGAGCGGTTGTACCGCAGACAACACGCCGGTACAACCGATTTTCCTGAGAAATCAGCAGTTTGCATCCAAAACAAATTCAATTGCAAAACACATTTGAGAATTGACAAGGTGATGCAAACACGGGTTTAAAGGCAAGATTCTTACCAAGTTGCAAAATGCATTTGCCAACTTTTAGAATCAATACCACAAGGAATAAGGTACATGAACTTAAACCATTTGCAAAACACATTCACAAACTAACACTATTACAGAAAAGGCCTTTACAGACGGTTCAAAAACGCCATCACAGACGGTTCCGTGAGCCGTCTGAGTTTATGGGTCAGTAATGCTAATGGTCATCACAGACGGTTTTCAACCGCTCAGAATATATACTATCACGCATTGCAGCTCAGATGCAACCGTGCAGGATAGTCGCATACCACTGAGCGGTCCGTAGATAAAACCGTCGTGACGATTGACTACCACAGGCGATGCGTAGATGAAACCGTGCAGGATGATCGACTACCACAGACGGTTATCTGAGACGTGCGTGGTAATCGACTATCACGACGGTTTCATCTACGCATCGCTCAATAGTCGACTATCACAGATGGTTTCGCTTCTGCACCGCCTGCAGTAATAGTCTTTGCATTGCTAAATCTATTTACGTTTATTGGCTAGCCTCAGAAATGCTAGCCATGCCCTCTCAAACAACAAACACATCCAATTAGCCTTCATTTCGAAGCACATCAAAATTGCATTCATTTTGAAACAAGCACACATCCAATTCACAAATCAATTAACTAAATTTAACCATTAATGTACATTAATTTACACACATGTACCATTATGTTCAATCTATCTCAATCAAGTTCAATCTGCTACATCGTGGAAACTCCCATTTGGATTTATGACACATGCATTAGAATGACGCAAGGTGTGATCGAATTTTTATGAGCTCGCTCTGTTCCAACGCAGTTTCAACGATGTTCGCAACCTATCGATATGAAGGTTAAATTCGGGCTTATATAAATTGGTAAGTATATATGAAATAATTGTTGAAAGATAGACAAACCTGAGGATCATTGGTGATCGCGGAACCGATGAGTAGTTGCATGTTGTGGCAAACATAGTATCCACAGACGTTATGACGGCCAATTGATGGCACCGCAAAAATAAAATTGGTTAGTTCGAGAGGCATTGCTACGAAGTGTTATATAGGATTAATGTGTACTAGCTAGCAAGTCACCGGAATTTTTGATCATGTGCCGCGTCCTTCCTTGATATTCCATCCTCTAGCATGTAACACGTCCGAACACCCTCGTGACTCCAAGAAGTTAGCCTTAGCCATTGCAAAGGAAGGAAAGACTACAATAGAGTTTCTATGGAGGAAATGTGTTTACGATGATTAAACTCGGATAGTCAGTGAAGTTGTGAGTGGCCCTCTGTAGGGAATCTAGGTATATTACGTATTTCCGTTTTGGTATAATTACAATTAGAATCAATGGAACCTACACAGTATGTCGGATGGTCATTAAACCTAAGTTAGTGTTGCTTATAAAGTACAAATCAACAAGTATAGCGGTGAGTGAAACACTACTTACTTACGGTTGTAGGGCAAAAGTATGAATTCCTTGTTGCGGTGAGCCATGAAAAAATCTATAACGTAATTCTCGATTTAATGTTGCATTCGCCGTGATGCTTTGCTCGGAGACAACGTGTGGGTCGAGGAAACCTACCGGTGATTTCCTTCTTTCGCTTCACAGATCATGTATCTATTATACAAAAGCTAGGAGTTATATATAACATTTATCAATATTACACGAACATTGATCGTGATTGTACACACTTACGATTGTCGAAATCGTATGATTGAGGCGTCGAGCTCGTCGAGGTTGAAGAGACGTAACAAGTCGTCGAAGGTCACCGTGAAGAAAACGGCGTCTTGATACATGTGGTTAAAATGATGCTCCTTGAACTTGACGGTGACACCCGAGCATCGTTGATCAACCGCTTGTTGGATCGTTCCATGTACCATGCATGCAATTCCATGCAATCCAAATCCTAGGGTAGGGCTGTCTAACTTCTCGAGCAACGGCTCGCCTGCTTGTATTTCCGACCAACAGCGGCAGAAGGGGATATTAGGAGAGGACTCGATCGTCTTCGATTTGCCCTTGCCCTTGCCGCCTCGCTTTGTATAGGTCGACTTCACAAGAGTCGATCGAGCACGAGTGTAGATGCATGTGATGCAATGGGCCCTTGCCATGTCGGTCTGCAGTAGCCGGTGCGGTCGAGTCCGTGGACTTGATGCCGTTGCAGACATTCCGTGAAGTTGACACCGAGCAGTAGCTCGGCGGATGTCCTCCTTGGGCCACTGGATGAATGTTCCAGCGGCTTGCCCTAGAGTCATGACCTCATCGTTTGGGGAATTTTCAGTGGACGGCCTCGAAATTGGCACAAACACCGCCCACATTCACTTTTGCGAAACCCGACGCTAGATTTGCACTGTGCACCAAAGCTCCGATCTGGATGGATACACAGCCCCAAGCGAAGATCTAGGGCAACGAGACATATCTCACTTGGAGCTTGCGCTTCAGAGCCACCTCGTACATAACGATACAAAATTAGCTACTCCAACAGCCTATCAATGGATTGAGCATTCCGAGATAATAATTATTACCCGGATGTTATCGACGGAAAATCTGTCATCACCTATTGTGGTAGGGTTAGGGTTGAATGCCTACTACTCGGATGTTTGGGGGCAAGCTAGCGGTATAGTAGGGGTAGGGGCTTCCAACCGACTTGGCATTTGCAATCCCTTAATCGCTTCCTCAAAGGTCTCTATCTGCTTTTGCTCGAGCATACGAATCCTTTCCTCAAAGGATTGATTGAATTTTTCAATGAGCTCATCTCGAGGATGCACGAAGATCCTCTCGTAGCTTTGCATCGTGCTCGGCTTTGGCTCTCTTCCTACTCGATGCGATCCGAGTCCGCTTGGCTCCATTGTTCCCATGTAACAAAAACACGGCGCCTCTCGTGCGACCGGATGCTCACTTTGTTTTCTAGGGCCGCAGAGAGTATATCTTTCTCCCTATCTGCTGGAATGAGCCTTGGGAAGATTGTGCACTCAACGTTATCTCGCAATATAGCCCGACATGTCATTTCACTTCCTATGAAGTTATGGAGTAATTACAAACTAGGTAGTTCGATATCTTACCAGCGTTGGGACACTTCACGGTCTTCGGGTTTGGAAAGTACACTTCCCGTGGGCGAATACATAACCTCGCAAATAACCACGCGTCGGTAGCACATTAGTGATCTCGAAATAGCAGGAGAGATTCAAACCGCTTTCGCTGCTTCTGATCCCTCCATATCGGGGCTTTACCCGCATACCCAGCGATGCCGAGTCCGTGGGGTGCTTGTTTTTGCCCGGAGGGCCGTGTCGCCGCACTTTCACTCTTAAATTCATTTGTCGTCTTCTTCGCCACAAACTTCGGCCAGACTCTTCCAAGAATAGAAACTTGTGGAAGGGCGGCAGATCCTTCTCCACGTAGTTCTTGACAAGCGTGCTCTTGAAGTTCTTCCACGCTTTGCACGCTGTAGAGCAACGCTGTCGTCGCCGCGAGTCCGAGTTCTTCCGGATCTCGAGCGATGCGAAATTTCCGCCAAAGCCAAGCCGGTTTTCGATGGTCGGGCACCACCTTCCACGAATCATAGGTGATCTTGACCCGTTCCGTGCAACTATTCCGACCATTCTCCGGAATGCGGGCCTTTTCGGCGAGGATTGATAGGGTCCCGTGATCGACCTCTGTGATGGTAAATCGGCCGTGGGCCTTTTCGATATTCCTCTTCTTCTACGCGGTTGGATATTGTTCCAGAGGATGGTGCATCATCGCACACATGAGGCGGCGATGACTCGTAATGAGCGGAAGACATCTTCACAAGAAATAGAATTATCATTGCAATGTATTCGATGAGCGATATCAAAACAAATACCATATGAATAATGACTAGAACAAATACAAATTCCTAAAACATGTACAATTATCATGAAGGACCATGACAGATTATTGATAGAAATAGTTAGGGAAAGGCGTGGGGTCGATCGGTAACTTCGGCATTGGTTACCTTTAGGCGTCGACGAGACGAATGACGAGGGAGCGAGACTGAGCAAGCGGGCGGCGTCGAAGGGGGGAGGCGCGGCTCGGGAGGAGGAGGCGGCGGGCTCGGGCAGGAGGCGCGATGGGCTCGGGGAGGCGCGGCGGGTTGTAGGAGGAGGCTCAGCGGGCTCGGGGAGGCGCGCGGGCCGGAGGAGGAGGCGACGCCGAGGATCGGGAGGAGTGCGCCGGCTCGAGGAGGCGGCGAGGACGGTGGCGACGGCTCGGGGAGGAGGGAGCGAGAGTTGAGAAACTTAATCGTTTGAGAGTGGCGGTAGCGGCAAACCCTAGCTAGAGTCCTAATGTAAATAGGGATGGACATCACGAGACGGTTCTAAATTAGAACCGCATGATATACCTATCCTGCACGGTTCTAACTTAGAACCGCTCTGTGATATGCGATATCACGAGCGGTTTTAATAAACAACCGCTCTGTGATATATCATGCATCATTTTAATAAACAACCGCTCGTGATATATGATATCATCACGGTTCTAACTTAGAACCGCTCATGATATATGATGTATCACAGACGGTGTTAATAAACAACCGTCTGTGATATACATGTAGCACAGACGGTTTTGATAAACAACCGTCTATGATATACATGTGAGACGGTCTGTAGTTCAAACCGTCTATGATATTATTTTGTATTGGTTAATATCTAGATCGATCTGTTTATTGGCTAGCCTCAGGAAATGCTAGCCATGCCCTCTGAAACAAGCAGAAAAGACAACAAGTACATGTATATACATCCAATTCACATTCATTTGAGAAACAATCACATCCATTTCACAGTACAAATCAATTAATTATTAACTCAAATGAACTAAAATTAACCATTCATCAGAATGTATATACATATACACACATTGTTCAATTAATCTTTAAAAATTAGCCCTTCATGATGATCGACGCGTATGTAGCTAGTTTCGTCATGTTCTTCTTCCTCGACCCTTATGCCGTTTCCGAAAGGAGGCAACTCGTCAAATTGATTGTATTCTTCCTCGTCCACTACATTCTCAACTCCGACAATCCTCCTTTTTCCATGAAGAACTACGTGGCGCTTCTTATTTGCCTGTCGGTAACATAGAAGACTTGAACAACTTGGTTAGCCAATCACGAATGGTTCGTCTTTGTATCCGACATGTTCGAGCTCCACGGTAGTGACGCCGTGCTTGTCGACCTTCACTGTGGGAGATGGACCCAACGGCACCAAATAGGGGATCTTGAAAAGCACGTGTCGAGCTCCCATATCTCCTCTATTTGCCCATAGTAGGAGCTCCTCACCCCATCGGTCTTGAATGCATCTATCACGGACACCGCTGCTACGTTAGTGCTTTTTATATCCCGAGCTGCGTATAGAATGTGTACCCATTTATGTCGTATCCTCGCCATGTTACAAGCTGTAAATGTTGGCCCTTTTGCCAACCATGTCAAGATATCACTTGACGAGCTCCTAGCAAGTCGCTCCTTCAACCATTGGTTGAACCGTCATTGTGTTGTCTCGTGATCCAAACATCCGCCGCAGCGGATTACATTGCGAAGCACGTCCTTGTCTTTGGTCGATATCTGAGGACACTTCACATGTGTTGCAAGACCGTGAAATGGGCTTGAGCATACGCATCCATATTTGGAGTGATTGCTTTCCTTCCGATGGTCCCGATACCCTCGAGCCTCCCCTCATGGCGAGATCGAGGCACACCTATCGGTTCGACTGAGCCATGTAATCGGGCGAACTCAATGACCTCTTGGTTGCATAACCTTCGACGATCTTGCCCTCGCCGAGATCGATTCCGTACATATGACTTGAGAATTCCCATGAACCTCTCGAGCGGGTACATGCTACGTAGGAACACGGGCCCACACATCTTTATCTCCTCACAATATGAACAATGAGATGGACCATGATATCGAAAAACGACGGAGGGAAATACATCTCAAGATCACATAGTGTCGTCACCACCTCGTCTGCAGAGCATCTAGTCCTTCGAGATCGATGACCTTACGAGCAATTGTGTTAAAAAATATACGACCTCATGATTCTCTCGGACCTTGATCGGCAAAATACTTCTAATTGCAACAGGAGCATTTGTGTCATCAACACATGACAATCATGAGACTTCATGCCAATTAACTTCAAATCTTTTATCGAAACAAGTTTCTTCATGTTGGCGAATAACCGACGGAACTTTCACGCCATGCAAGCACCGCACGCTTCGGTTCTCTCGGCCTTGGACAGAGTGTAACAAGCGGGGAAGGTACGTTCGTCCTTTATCGGTCCTTGTTGGTGCTAACTCAGTCGATGTCCATATCAACCAAGTCAAGCCGTGCGTTGACACCATCCTTTGTTTTGTCACGAATGTTGATGAAGAGACCAATCAAGTCGTCACATACATTCTTCTCTACATGCATGACGTCGATGCAGTGGCGAACTCTAGGTGCTCCCAATAAGGTAAGTCCCAAAATATTGATCTCTTCTTCCACATGTTCTTCTTACTTGTCCTCGATTTACATCCCTTTCCAAGCACAATATCTAAATCCTTAACCATATCATAGACCTCTTTTCCGCTTAAATGCCTTGGAGCCGAATCTGTCCTCCTTCTCTCCGTCGAATTGTTTCTTCATCTGCGATATGGGTGAGCCCTCAGAAGGAACCTACGATGACGCATGTACACGGTTTTGGCTTGCGAGTGATTCAACCACACACTCTCGGTATCATCTAAGCGGTGAGTACGGGCTTTGGCCCTTTGTACTCGCCCGACAGTTAGCAAGGGCGGGATAATCACTTATGGTGCGAGAACAACAAGGAACGTAAAGTGAAGTTCTCTCGTTTGTACGCATCCCATACCGCCCTTCAATCCACAGATTTTTAGATCTTCCATCAATGGTGCTAGGTACACATCAATATCATTCCCGTGTTGCTTCGGCCCTTGGATAAGTATCGACAACAAAATATACTTCCGCTTCATACACAACCAAGGAGGAAGGTTGTAGATCTGAGCGTCACGGCCAAGTGCTATGTCATTTGCTCATGTTACCGAAAGGATTCATTCCATCTGTACTCAATCCAAACCTTATATTCCTCGGTTCCTTTGAAGTCTGCAAACCTCCTATCGATGTTTCTCCTTTGGGCGGAATCGTGCAGGTGTCTTAACTTTCCGTCATTCTTACGCTCCTCGAGTGCCAATCTGTGATTTTGCATTCTTTGGGTTCGCAAAAACCGCTTCAAGCGGGGAATTACAGAAGATACCACGCCACCTTAGCGGAGGTCCTTTCTTCACCTCGATTCCTCGTCGTCATCGATTGCTTCTTCGCTTGTATCGGGATCGTTGCACACCGACATACATGCATATTTGTATACTCGTTACGGTAGAGGATACAATCGTTCGGACATGCATGTATTCTTTCTACTTCCATTCCCAATGGACAAAGAACCTTTTGGCTTTGTAGGTGGTTTTGGGCAACTCATTTCCCTCGGGAAGCATGTCCGCTAAGAGACCTAACAGACTCAAGTGAAACTCTTGTCGGACCAACCGCTGCTTGCCTTCAATTTCAGCGGTTTAAGCACGGATGACAACCTTGTGTATTCGACTTGTAGCCCGGAACAAAGGTTTCTCTGAGTCCTCCATCACGCCCGGAATTGAACATACTCCCTCTCATCACAGTTCCTTCGCATCACGAAGCATCTCGATTTAGATTGTCATCGTGCGGCCTATCCGAATCGGAACCACAATCGACATCATTCGCGGTATATCGTTGACTTCTGTATAATATGCATATCGTTGACTTCTGTATAATATGCTCTTCACCGTGGATCGTTCCAACATGTATAACCCTTTTTGAAACCCCTTCGAATCAAGTGTGCTTCGATCTGCGCTCGGTTGTTAAACATCTTCAGATTCTCGCAGTCAATGCATGGACAGTACATATATTCCGCCCCCTTATTCAACATATCCTCCTCGGCAGCTCTTGTAAAAGCAGACACGCCATTAATGTACTCTTCACTCACACGGTTCTCAGTGTACATTCAACTTCGGTCCATCACACGGTTCGTATTGAAAACCCTGAAAATAAATAAAAGGGTGATGACTTTCGAAAGCGTAGTATTTTCTGAGGCTTAATTACGATTTTTTCATTTTTTCATTTTTTCGGATTTTATTAACTTACATGTGGGCCCTACTTGTCAGTGACTCATTTTTTAGATGTCGAATATGATGTCGAATGCATACCTCTTTGATTTTCACCTTTATATCCAAATGAGACTAAACAATAGGTAATCAATAGAAGTGTTAGTATCACAAGTAGATTTGTCATTAATAACCAAAATACTCCAGTAACACATAATGGTGGGTCTAGATTCTTCACTCGTTTGTACGCATCCCATACCTGTACCCCTTCGATCCACAATATTTTTAGATCTTCCATCAATAGTGCTAGGTACACATCAATATTATTTCCAGGTTGCTTCGGCCCTTAGATAAGAATGGACAGCAAAATATACTTTCGCTTTATACACAACCAAGGAGGAAGGTTGTAGATACAGAGAGTCACGGGCCAAGTGCTATGTCGGCTGCTCATGTTACCGAAAGGATTCATTCCATTTGTACTCAATCCAAACCTTATATTCCTCGGTTCTGCACCGAAGTCTGCAAACGTCCTATCGATGTTTCTCTACTGGGTGGAATCAGCAGGGTGTCTTAGCTTTTCATCCTGCTTACGCTCCTCTGAGTGCCAGCGCAGTAGTTTTGCCTCCTTTGGGTTTGCAAAAAACCACTTCAAACGGGGAATTATACGAAGATACCACACCACCTTAGCAGGAGGTCCTTTCTTCACCTCGATTCCCTCACCATCATCTGATTTATTCTTACGCTTGTATCAGGATGCGTTGCACACCGAACATACATGCATGTTTGCGTACTCTTTACAGTAGAGGATGCAGTCGTTCGGATATGCATGTATTTTTTCTACTTCTATTCCCAATGGACAAAGAACATTCTTGGCTCTGTAGGTGGTTTTGGGTAACTCGTTTCCATCTGGAAGCATATCCGCTAAGAGACCTAACAACGTCGTGAAACTCTTGTCGGACCAACCGTTGCTTGCCTTCAATTTCAGCAGTTCAAGCGCGGATGACAACCTTGTGTATTCTGGCCTACAGCCCAGGAACAAAGGCTTCTCTGAGTCCTTCAGCAAGCCCTCGAATTTACCAAACTCTCTCTCACTATAGTTCACTTCTGCATCGCGAAGCATCTAATCCAGATTGTCATCATGCAGCCTATCCGAATCGGAACCATAATCGACTTCATCCGGCGGTATATCGTTGACTTCATCGGTGATGTCATTATTACTACCTTCCTGTATAATCTACTCTTCACCGCGACTGGTCCAACGTGTATACCCCTTTTTGAAATCCCTACAAATCAAGTGTGCTTGGATCTGCACTTGGTTCTTAAACATCTTCAGCTTCTCGCAGTCAATGCATGGACAATACATATATTCTGTTGGAAATATGCCCTAGAGGCAATCATAGAGATGATTGTATTTCATTATGTTCATGACATTGGATAATGTGTTATCTTGTTCCTAGAATAATATCGTTAATATTTATTATCAAGTATGTGACTTGGTTGTGAAACTATATATTTCTGCGATAGTTATTCTTATACGTTCCTCGATGGGAAACATATGAGGACACATATGAATAGACTAGAATATGTATTGGTTGATGACTATGTTTCACGAGTCATAGATATGGAGATATCAAACCAATAATATGGACACATGTTGGAGAACATGATGTTGGATTAGACCCACCTTGAGACACTATTGAGATTGTTATGATTCTATATGTCGTTAGTTGGTCTCAAGCAATGATGATGTATAATCCTTAGACCTGAGATCAGCATGGTTTCCTACATGTGTAATAGCACTCTTAGGGGTTGCCAAACGCTACACCGTGAATCGGGTAATTATAAAGGTAGCTTTGGGTATCTTTGTGAAACATAGAGAGGAATGTGACCGGTGGGATATGGGATTTGCCCTCCTAACATAACAGAGAGATGTCTTTGGGCCCTCGTTGATCGATAAAGAAAGTGCATGGCCATGCTACTAGTAGTCGAAGTGTTCGACCACGTAAAGTTATCTGACACTCGATCGAGAAAGAATTGAACAGTTCATGGATGACACAACATCTCACCTGGAGTTCAACCAGACATCATGAGGCAAAGGGAGTATACACGAGTAGGTCACTCAGTTTAATCAGTTACAAACTGGTCATATGGAGATACGAGCTGGTCGTAGACTGGTCGAACGTAATCACAGAGTGGTTGTAACCTGGTCGTAAGGAGTTACGAACTGGTCGTGACCACATACGAACTGGTCGTATAGAGATATGACCTGGTCGTAAGTGATGAGGACCTAGTCGTAGATCATATTGCATTAAGGTTCATCCGATATAATTTGTGTGTATTCGGGAATCGCTATGTTCTGCTAGGAGCCGCTACGACTAGTGATCGAAAAGGGTTTCCGAGTCACAACCGACTACGCATGAACCTACAGGGTCACACACTTAATGGGTTGGAACAAACCAGTACGAATACGATTCGTAAACGTGTTCGGATAGGATCCGTCACGAGCACTATATAAGGAGATGCATGAGGCTGTTAGGAGGGACGCGTGAAAACACCACCGAAACCCTAGCCACCATCTTCCTGAGAGCTCTGATGTACGACTTGGTGCTAGCACACCAGCGTATGGTTGTTCCTGCCCTGGACGTGTGGATACCGTAGAGGCGCTGCTGCGATTGTTGCGCTTGAGGACGATCCGCGATCTTCACAAAGAACTGCAGACGTTGCTGGAGGAGACGATCGACTTGCTGGACGTTGGATGATCGACTACGACCACTACATCGACGCGCTCTTCGTTGGACCAGGCTGCTCCAACCCTTCTTCCACCGCTTCTGCTGGCGTCGGTGGTAACGATCTGTGATCATCTACTTGCTTGGCTTCCTGGTTTGCGTGCTAGAAATTTTTGTTTGTAGCTATCGTAGCCTACCCCACGACCAAGCATATTCCGCTCCCTTATTCAACATATCCTCCTCAACAGCTCTTGTAAAAGCAGACACACCATTAATGTACTCTTCACTCACACGGTTCTTAGCGTACATCCAGCTTTGGTCCATCACACGGTTCGTATTGAAAACCCTGGAAATAAATAAAAGGGTGACTTCGAAAGAGTATTTTCTGAGGCTTACGCTTTTCAACAGAGAAAGCGTATTTTTCTTTGAACTAAAGGTGACTTTTCTCGTTTTTACTTTTTCCGAATTTTATTAACTTACATGTGGGCCCTACTTGTCAATGACTCATTTTTTATTTCATGATTTTATTTATAAAATCTATGGTGGTCCCACATGTCATAGACACATTAGTTTATTAACTAAATGGTTAAAAACAGTAGGATTTGAAGTTCAATTTGAGCTCGGGGTGCCATCGCATTACTAATAGTCGTGGCTCGAGGCCCTGAGGTCACCTAAGGCGAGCCGACGGTGATGTCCTGTGGTGGCGCCTTGGGCATCACTAGCGATTTCGGTGTAAACGCCTGAAAATACTCAAATTAAGGGATGCTTATGCTCCAGTAGCTCACCTCGATCATGAGGAAGGTGTCAATGAAGTCGAGGAAGGTCCAAGGCGGCTAGTCGAAGTCGGGGAAGGTCCAAGGCGGCTGGTCATCAGTGAACAAAGGCGACGGCGGCAAGCTCCTCAGTGACAAGTCTTCTTGGTGGAAATAAAATGAAACGAAGCATATGCACAGTTTTAGGGGGACATATAGGTGGGGAAATCGACCTTGGTGGGGTCGACGACTCACCGAAGAAGAGTTGGTGATAATAGCGGCGGCGGTGACATAGAGGTCCATAGTGACAGCTTGGCGTGGGCGACAATAGCTGAAATGGACCACACGAGCTGGCTTAGTGAGGTGAGGCGATACTCAAACAGGGCATAGAGTGGCAATGGACTCACCAGTCTTAGAGATCTCTCGTGGTTACCGTAGCGCCAGAGATGGAGAAGAAGACTCTGTTGAGGAGCTAAACTGCACCGGATGATCAGTAAGCGAGCAAAATGGTGCACCGTCTATGATGAGTTTATTACCACAGAAGGTTTTCAACAAAACCATCTATGATATGTAGCAATATCATATACGGTTATTTTTAAGAACCGTCTGTGAAGTATCACAAACGGTTTTTTTATTGAAAACCGTCTGTGATATGTAGAAATATCACAGATGGTTATTGTTAAGAACTGTCTGTGATACTTCACAGACGGTTTTCATCATGAACCGTCTGTGATATTACCTCTTCGCAGATAGTTTTTAACACAGCCAGTGACACAGACAGTCTCTAAACCAAAATCATCTATGATTGCATGTAATACAAATGGTTTTGGTCAACCGTCTGTGATGAGGCATCCAGTATTAGCCTTTTTGTAGTAGTGGATGATGTATAGTCCTTAGACCTCAGATCAGCATGGTTTCCTACATGTGTAATAGTACGCTTAGGGGCTGCCAAATGCTACTCCGTAATTGAGTAGTTATAAAGGTAGCTTTCGGGTATGCTATGAAACATGCGGATGAATGTGACTGGTCGGATGTGGGATTTGCCCCTCCTGACATAACAAGAGAGATATCTTTGAGCCCCTCGATGTGCTTGGATAAAGAAAGTACATGGCCATGCCACTAGTGGTCAAAGAATCGACCGCATGAAATTATCCAACACTTGATCGAAAAAGCATTGAACAATGCATGGATGACATATTTTCTCACCTAGAGTTCATCCAGATATCATGAGGCAAAGGGAGAATACACGAGCAAGTTTTTCAGTTCGATCAGATACGGACTAGTCGTATGGAGATACGAGCTGGTCGTAGTCTAGTCGAATATGATCACTAACTGGTATGAACTGGTCGTAAGGAGTTACGAATCGGTCATTACTATATATGAACTAGTTGTATAGTGATACGAGCTAGTCGTAAGTGATAAGGACCTACTTGTAGATCATATTGTATTAAGGTTTGTCTGATATAATTTATGTGTGTTCGGGAATCGTTGTCCTACTAGGAGCCGCTAACGACTCGTGGTCGGAAAGGAGTTTATGAATCACAACCGATTACACATGAACCTAATAGGTCACACACTTAACGGGTTGGAGCAAACGTGTTCGGATAGGATCTGTCATGGGCACTATATAAGGAGATGCTTGAGGCTATTGGGTGGATGATGGGATAGACGGTACACGTGAAAGAACGTCAGTTGCTCTACTGAAACTCTAGCCGCCATCTTCTTGAGAGAACCCTACCGTACGAGTTGGTGCTAGCACACCAGCATACGGTGTTCTATCTCTGTACGTGTGGATACCGTAGAGACACTACTGCCGTTGCTGTTGCGCTTAAGGACGATCCACGACTTCGCAAGGAACGCGAATGATTGCTGGAGGGGACGCTCGACTATGTTGGACGATCGACTAGGACCACTACATCGATGCGCTCTACGTTGGATCAGGCTGCTCCAACTCTTTTTCTGCTGCACTGTGCGTCTGGTGGTAACGATCTATGATCTCTTGCTTACATGGCTTTTTGGTTTACGTGGTAGAATTTTTTGAATTGCCAGCTAGTGTAGCCTACCTGTATCCCTACACCACCTCCATTAGGGTTTTTGCTCGCGTGTACGTGGGTAATTGGACACAATTGTCATCCCTAAACGTGGGTCATGCTGTGAAGAATTTGTGCCCGAAAAAGATTGCTTGGTCTATTTGTGTGCAAGTGGCTTGGAGTCAATTATGGACAACAGCGAGAAGGTCCGGGACTTGTTTTGGGGAACCATGGTCCAGAACAGTCATGGAGGCCGAGTGAGATGGTTGTGTTCAAGCAAGACACAAGATGGACAAGAAACCATAGAAGAAAAAGTTGATGCAAGGACCTTGTGAGGCTTTATGAGACATTGTTGAGCAAACCATGATAGTCTTGAGTGGATGATCATGCATGAGTATGGCGATGCTTGAGATGAGATCAGCGAGGTGCATATGGTGCATTGTAAGCCATGGGATGGCTTTTGTGGCTTGGTGATGCTTCCAGGAGCGAAGCATAAAGGTACAAATCCTTTGCTCATCAATTGTGGCAGTTGGTGTTTATGTGTTATGTGGATCTACGTGATGGGTTTACTTGTCGGTGATGGTTGTAGCACTTTGGAGCTACGTCATGGTGAGGTGGACGGGACCGAGACTAAGCTAGGAGAGCTTAGGTCTAGAACGATTAGGGTGCCGTTAAGACATGACCGAGGCTAGTGGAGTGGTTACATGTCGTGAAGATAAGGAACCAAATCAGGAGCTACTGGTGGTGGAAATGATGGGCAATGGCAATTCCAGAATGGCCAAGGAAGTCGGGTGATGTCATAGTTGAAGGTGGTGCGCCGGGTGACTCGAACCGATCCAAGTGAGATGGCGGTTCGGTGACGTCCAGAGCCAAAGAGACTTTCTGGTTGGGTTAGCAAGCACTTGGGCACGTGTGCGTTCATGGAGAAGACACGTGAGGAAAGGTCTTGACCAAGTCAAGGTCGAGCAGAGGCTTCTGGAAGACGAGCGATATCTTCTTGGAGCATACAACTGTGTGAAGATGGATTTTAGTTGTGAGAATGTGTCGATGGCATGGGGCTCGGTGATAGCACGCATCCAATAACATGTGAATTGGAGATCGTATGAGGGATATATGACCAATATTTTAAGCGAGTATTAGGTCTACCCGAAATTGTGTTAACGGGTTGCAAGTGTTGAATGGGTGAGTGGGTTGTGTAGCCCACCACGAGAAGATATTTGTGAGAAGGGGTGGTTGTCTTGACCAGCACTGCAAAAGGAGAGGAGATAGCTTAGAGGTTAAGCCTTTAGGAGATAGGGTTGAGAGAAGGTGTAGGTGCTCTTGAGAGAGCTTTAGGGAGAGATTTGAGAAGCTCTTTAGAGCGAGATTTTTGTCATCCTTATGCTTGTGTGCGGCTAGGGAGTGGCTGTAAAGTCATGCATCCCCAAGTAATACAAGATCCAAATTCCAAACACTTGTGTTCTTATCTCTCTTTATGATGGCTTGACCGATTCTTGGTTCTTCTCTTGTTCTTGATCTTCTCTCTTACTTTTGCCTTGGATTTTGGTGTGCAAGGAAGGGTAAGTAATGGAATAGGTAGTTCATGCAAATTCATCCACCTATTGCATCAAGTTTGAAGTTTTATCAGTTTTCCCTCTCTTTGTTCAATTTGGCTTGAACTTTGCTTTTGGCCAAACCCTGCAAAGTTTCGATTTTGATTTATTTTTCTAGTGCTATGAACGATGTAGAATGGATGTGCCAAATCTAAGTCATTTGGACACATGAGCACTTCAAGATATAAAGATTTTTCATTTGAACCTGGCTTTAGTGCAAGTTGGCTTTGGAAGCAAAAATATCTTAACTTTGTGTTGATCTTGCTAGATCCCTTGTTGGTTTAGATTCCTAAGGAGTTGTTCATGCCCTAGTAATCATCTTTTCTTAGATTGAAGTTTTAGTTTTTAAACCGTGCAAGCTTTCTCTTGAGTTCTTGTTGTCTCGTGTGGATCGGACCGTCCATCCTAAAGTTGGACCATCCAACTAGTATGTTTTTGGAAAAGCTTTTTAAGAGGTCGTTTATTGATGTGGCGTCTATTCAACTTCTTTCTACTTGGTAGTCCTGGTCGTAGAGTAACAGTTTATACGCTTGACCTAACAAGTTCATATGGAGAACTAAGGTCCGACTATTGACTATGGAAATATGGAATCCATTCTAACACATACTGCGAGAGCAGAATTACTATTTCCATGATTTCGTGGTAAAGATTATCGGCGAAAAGGACAAATCCAGATCCGCGTGGATAAGTACTAACCGTTCTTGTCACCAAGTGATTAACCGCTATATCCTTCCGTACGTAGATAGACGTGAATTATTATAGGACAGTAAACCCTCTCATCCCTGTCTTCACGTTCGATGCGCCGACAATAGTAGCAAGCTGCAGTCAATTCCTTTCGTCGCTAGCAACAATACCAACGCTAAGCTGATATGACACCGGCGATGTGAAGTATATATTATATATTTATATGGACGCGCGTGAATGAAGTTGGTGGCGATACATTTCAACTCTCCTCGTCACGCATACTCGTCTGTGCGGTCGATAAGATCAGGCTCCATACACGTACACGCTCCCAAAATTTCCAGGTCAGGCGTAACGGGAAAAGCTGATGCCCAATTGGACGTACGTGTCTCCAGCGACGATGACGACGTGCGTAGCTTTTAGAAAGATAAACTCGATCACCAACCCAATGCAGAATCGTTAAATTCTGACCTCCTGTACGTGCACCGTACCGCGAGGCTAACACAGATGCACTCGACTGACGACTCTGCTCCAGCTCTTGCGGTCCTTCGCCTTTCCTTAACTCAGATTTGTAACCCGTTCATCCGCATTGTTTTTCATATGATTATATTGCTAAAAAATTACAAAATTATTATATTATGAAGATATTTATCATAACAAATATAATGATACTGACAATGTAAACATTTTTTAATATATTATTAGTTAAAATTAAATAAATTTGACTGCACGCTTTTTAAAACATCATATATTTATGAACCACTACTAGAAAACGAGGCAAACCTGACGGTTACAAATTTTCCTGACGGGCCCGCACCGACCGTCACGGTTTGCTATTTTGGTCACAGGAATAGTACCCACTCAGCAAAATTCAAATTTTACTGACGGTTTTAATACAACTCTCAAGTCAAAGTATTTTACTGACGGTTCAAACCGTCAAGTTAATTAGTTAGATCTACGGTGTGGAAAAGTTAGCGGAAAAATTGGCTATCGCGCAAGATCGCTACTCACCAAATGAAAAATTGCAGACTCGCTTCTCTTTCCTTTTCCCATCCTCGCCTCCTCCCAAATCCCCACACCCGAGCAGACCTAGCCGCCTCCCTTGCGCTCCTCCTCCCTCGCGCCCTCTCGCCCTTCGCCGCGTCGCCTCCTCGCCGTCTTGCCTCCCTCATGGGCAGATCGAACTCTCGCCACGCCGCCTCCCTCATGCGCCGTCTCCTCATGTGCCGAATCGAAGCCCACACCGCCTCTCGCCACACTGTCTCCCTCGCCGCCAAGGCCTCGCGCGCCTTTCTCCTCGCTTCGATACTCTCCCCATGGTGCTCCTCCTCCGGTTGACCCGGCACCTAGCGCCGCCGCTTGCTTTCGTCTACCTGCTGCTGCCGTCGTCGCGTTCCTCGGTCTCACGGCCCGCCGCTTCACGCTCTGGTCGCGCCGGTGCCACTCCGCCTTAGGTCGCCGCGGCCGCCTCGCCACCATCGGCGCCTCAAGCCGCCCGGTGCCGCCTCCTCGGCTCGGCTACCAAGTGTCACCCTAGCTCGGCTTTGGCTCGGCTAGGGCCTCCCCAAGACTGCCTCCTCGGTCGGCCCGTGCGGTTCAAGCCCGCACCCGGCCATCCAGCATTGCTCGCTCCCTCCGGGCTCACCACGGCCGGAGAATGGCGCGAGGTCGAGGCGGCGGACGTGAGCTGCCACTGGTAATGCAATCATTTTGTTGTCCCGAATTTATACTTGGTTATTAGTTTTGGGGTCGTTTGCTTTGTTGTTAGATTTAGTGTGATTGGTGAGGATAGCACTAAACCGATTGCTTTGTGCGGAAGGTCAGAGGATGGTTTCGGAAAATTTGTTTGACCATTGAAAATGAAGGATTTATGTTGATTATTGTCAGTCAGCGGTTAATTTGTATGTTTTGAGTGTTCAAACAGATAACAACATACTTAGGAAGTGTTCACATTACATTACTAGGAGCGAGATTAGCCGCCTAGTAAATCTGTCATAGCAATTTAATTTGGATAAATACATGCTTGCTGGTTGATTGAACTAAGCATTATTGCTTGACAAAATACCATGGGAATTTGCTGCTAGAACTTTTTTTTTGCTAGCGGCGAATCATTTGCAATAGGAGCCACTACAAATTAATTTGGTTGCTTGTCCTGCCGGTCAAGTCTTACTTGCTTTCTTGGAAAAGCTGTTTGACAAAATTAGTTTACAGAGCAAAGAGTGGAAACTGCTGAGGCCATGCTTTTAAGCTGGATAATGTATGTTGCTAGGAACTTTTCAACTTTATATTTAGAGCCACAATGCTGAAAAGAATACAAGTTCAGTGCTGGCCACAGCCTAATTAAGGTCATTCCTCTATATTTTTAGCTTTCTGTGGTACGAGTGAAATCTTACGTTTTTACAATTCTTTCTCTGGACCATTACATCGGCGATCCATATTGCACCAAGATGGCCAAACAAATGTCTTGCATGTTGCGTCACATCATCTCAAAGTATGGTGCGGACTTTGATGTTTTGGACAATGACGGGAGGAGCCCATTGCACTGGTACGTAAATATGGAGAATACTTTACTAATTGTTCATGCAAGTAAAACATTCATTCAACTAATAATTTATTTGTAATGTAGAAGAAACAAGGATACATGCATATCACATGGTGTTGTTTGATTCTTAAAATTTGTTGGCCAACTTATACCAAGGAAATTAGTATCCACCATGAATCACGATACATTACCACCGAAAAATGGATTATCGATTTAGGTTTAAACAAACCCAAAATGCGACCAACTTATACCAAGGAAAATTTGTGCCTTGACTTACTTTCTAAGACATCCATAAAATGGATACTTTGATCTACATTTCCATGTATCGCTTAACATATTCGTGGTCGCCTACAAGGAAATGCAGATACAATTAGGTTATCATTGTTTATGGATGCCAATCAAGTAAGGCAAGACAAAAAGGGTACCCTTCGCAATCTGATCTCTTTTTTTTGTGGTATTTAATTACATGTCTTTGCTACTTGATACTCCCCTTTTTTATTTATCTTTAACACTATCTTGTGATAAGAACAATTCACGATACTTGAACCTTGAGTTCTTACGTGCTAAGAGCAAAATGTATTGGTCGGGGTTCCTTGCTTATCAAACTATGTTAATGTGTGTTTGTATACATATATTTCCATTTTGTGGAATTTGCTTTTTGTAGCTTGGAGCAAACTCACTGCAAGTGAAAGGAGCAAGGCACTAAGAAAATGGTAGTTTCTATGAAAACAAGTTTTATGTAAAATAGGGCTTTTAAGGATAACACGAAATTCAGATTACTACTTGGATATTTCTTCTCACTATGTATATTCCACAAAGGTATGATCTAATTATTTCACACAAGGAAGAGCTTGCACTTCTCATGACACTGGAACAGGGGAAGCCTATGAAAGAAGCCCTTGGTGAGGTACTTGCTAAAATCGTGCACTGATATTAGTTGGTTGGAGTTTGTGATTCTAAAGTGTTGTTGAAGCTTGAATTGGTTGCTAATCACCTATTCAAAGTTAATTATGGTGCATGTTTCATAGAATATTTTCTTTGAGGAAGCAAAGCGTATATATGGTGATATTATTCCCCAACTCTACCGATCGCAGATTATTAGTTACAAGCGGGTAATATGCAATCCCTTTTGCCTTTATTACTTCGTGCTAATAACTAAACCCCATGGTTTAATTAGCTTGATTTATATTCTTTTACTTCAGTTCATATCGGTTTGTCTTGAGCCCTTGGTTAGTTGCTAGTTTGTTACATACAGAATACTAGTACAAAGGCAACTTGCCTACTTTCCAAGTTTCCTTAGCTTACACATTGGTATGGAAGAGGGAGATTGTCATAATCAAATAAGAAAAAGAATATAGTTAGTACTAATGAAATGACTATTTGCACCTAGCCAATTGTTTAGTCTCGACTTGTGATGTCATTTTTCTAGAACATTTTAGCCTGTTATGAGTATGGATATGCATGATTTTCTCTGCTTGCAAGTAGCCCTTCAAATTTTCTTTTGGGGTAATCGCTGCAACAGGAAAAACAGGTTTCACTTCCATTTGACTTTTCAGAACAATGAATATGGTTTCCTAATTAGGTATTAAGATTCCATAAATGGACCGTTAGTCCAATTTAGCGCTTAATTTTCTCGACACAGTGTAATTGAACATGTGGTATTGTTTTCTTATTTCTTTACCATGAGTAAATTTACACATCATGTATCTTAATATTTAGGAGCAAACATCATGCTTGGTGGTAAAAGGCCCACCTCGGGATGACATTTTACGAGCCAAGCGTAGTAGGGAATGTCGCAGTGATATGACATTTTACGAGCCAAGCTATGTGAGTTGATGACTTTAATTTTGTTTATGTTCTAATGATGTGTCTCTTGTTAAAATATTTATTTAGCAAGAGTACTTGTTTAAAGAATTTAGTTGTATGTGTCCATGTAGGCAAGGAAGAAACCAATTTAAAGTGCAATACCAGGAGTCCATAAGGAGACATAGAAGAACCCTTTATTTATATTTGAATATCTCCTCGAATCTGGTCCATGATAGCTTTAGCCTTTATGGTACTTATATATGCCATTAAGTATCTCAATTGACAATATATGCCATTAAGTATCTCAAATGACAATATATGCCATTAAGTATCTCAATTGACAATATATGCCATTAAGTATCTAATTTTTCTCATTACTGTTTTGGGAATGTTTTCTTGGCATTAGGCATTTCGCATATCTACAATGATAAATTATGGCGATGGTTTCAGAAGCATTATACATTTGGCTTGGATTTTCATTTTTTAACCAAGAGAGAACGCTGATCCCATATGTGTAGAAACTTATAAGTTCGAAGTCACTAGTAGAAATTAGCATGTCGAGTCTTTCTGCCATTTATAAATTAAGAAATCTGACTCTTTATCATAGTTCACCAGTCTTTTTTTGTATGTGCCACACATGACACTGTTTTATTCTGATGTGCTTGTTTCTTTCGATTTAAAATTGAGGGCCAATATCAAGCTCTATTATGTATCTTAGATGCAATAATCATATTGTTGGTACATTTCTTATTCCTTGGCTGATTTTGTATCAGAGGATTTTTGGACGTTGGATCCGAAAACAAACCAAAGGGAGCAAATTCTTGCTAAGGGTTGTCCAAGTGCACGCTCAGACACGTAATGGTTAGTGTTTTTATGTTGAATCGCTTATTAACTGTTATGGTCCCCTTTTTCCTTAATCTTTCAAGGCTATGAGCACTAGCAAAATATATATTGTCAGTAGTAATCGAAGTGTTTGAAGGAAATATGTAGTACTAGAAGTTGTAAGAAACATGAGGTTTTGATGCAAGCTGTAGATAGTGTTTTGTAGTTCTTTAGGATGAGCAATAGATTTGGGCAACACAATGCTTAAATATGAGAAAGAACAAATTTTATCAGGTAATCTATGGAGTTCTCTAAGCAAAGAAGTGGGTTAACATAATTAGCCAATATTATAGATACAAACCGATGACAGATGTTTTCATCGCTCAATATCATCATCCATTGTTAAGAGGGACACACTTCCTCATGGTTATTTCGTTAGTTCAATGAGGCCAACAAAGCAACAATCCTTCTAAAAGTAGTCCCGAAATGGGGTGCTTTCGTGCCCTTGCTTTTTGTCCCTAAAATTTCATTATATATTCACATATATGTATATCCTTTTTCTTTCAAGGTTAATCCCATGTTTATCGTGGCTTTGTCTGCCGCTTTGTCATATTTAAGCCATTCTATGTTTCTTTTTCTCTGTGTCCTCTACAAGCACAAGATTGTTCTATTTGGCGGCTTTTACGACACTCTTAGGGAAGTGAGGTTAGTATAATTAACTTGTATGTAACTCTGTTTACCTGGTGATCTAGTTACTTAAGTAATATTTATATATGGATCTTGTTCTAGAGGGAATAGTGGTTATGTCCAAATTATGCATCACTTGAATAATACTATAATAGTTCAACATTCTTACAGTTGATCATCCACAATGAAACAGAGAAAGAATCAAGCGAGATAGAGTTTGTTCGAATAAGTAATATGGCATAATCGATCTGAATTTCCTTGATAATTATATCCTTCTCGCAGTACTACAATGATCTGTATGTTTTTGATTTGGATAACTTCAAGGTGAGTACACCATGTTGATATAATCTTTCATTTAATATTTGTTAGTGACATAAAGTATCTCTTAGACTCTTAGTAACATATGAAATAAAGCCATCTATTTCAATGTTCTTATTTTAGTGGGAGGAAATCAAGCCTCGCCCTGGGTGCTTGTGGCCAAGTCCAAGAAGTGGCTTTCAGCTTGTTGTCTACCAAGATCAGGCAAGGCTATGTTTTTGTTTTCCTAGATAGTTAGGATGTTGGTACTTCTGAAATGTAGTTTAGTTTAACTCCACACCAACTTTAAGATGTTAATGTGCCACACAATTTTCATTATTTGCTATTGGGAGTGCTCTTATTGTGATAATTAACTTCTTATGTGACAACTGATGCCTTTTTGTATCATACACACTATCATGTTGACATCACAGTAAACTGCTTTTGCTAGAACATGGCATTGTAAGAAATGAATATAATTCTTGTCCCTATAATTTTTTAGTTTGATGATGGCATGGTGATAGATTAATGTGCACGCCTTAGTTCAACCAAAATCAAAATTTTGCTCTTTTGATGATTGAGATTGTCAAATCCATCCATTTGAGTCTTAACATGCATCGAGTGTTCTTCTGCTCACCCAAATATTTCCAGCTTGTATTTTAAGCTAGTGGTCCGGTAGCAAACAAAATTTTTGCCGATAATCACACAATCTTCTCGATATGTATTGAACCAAGGACTTGATGAAACAAAAGCATATTGAGAGCCCCAAGAAAAATGGGATAGGGTGTTTCACAACCAAGGTGTTGTGTTCAAGCCATCTTTGATTTTATTGATTTATTTTGGTTCTTGAACTTTTGGATTGTTTAAGGCGAAGTTGAGTTGTACAATGTTAATAGTGTGATAGATCATAGGTGGTATAGGGGTTGTTATATTTATAATCGGAAAGTTTGTATCAAATGCACCGACTACCCATTCAATCAGAATTTAACTGTGGATGCAAATTCTACAATAACTATGTAATCAAAGTTGTACAACTCAAACTCATCATGCATACAGACTCGCTAGAAAAAACCGATCGGGACCACAAGGAGACCAAAACCAAAATCCACAAACCAAGGAGTAGCTTCTACTTTTTTGTAAAAAGTTCAAGGGCTCATGAATACAAAATCTTCTATTTGGGGAATACAAAATTTACATTTGTTAAAGAAACTAACATCGCTCATGAATGGTCAAACAAAATACAAGAACAACTTTGCACCGTCCATGTTGATTTCATACTCAACTCATCTACTCAAGTTGACATAATGTTTTCACCTTGCAAAGAAGGGACTAGATCGTCCCATGTGGGCTCACAACCGGATAACGGTCTTTGTCGATGGTAACGCCGATGTAAACGACAGGACAACAACAACAGGGCGACATTGATGGCGACACCAACCATGTTGCTATTCCGTGACTTTCAAATGATCTCTTGTAGTTCTTTTGACTAGTCGAACTTCAATGTAATGGAAATAGGGACTTTTGTATACCAGACTTCACTTTAGATGTCTTTTGGATGGATGAACCAATCTGGAAAGTTTATGAATGTTGGTATGCTTGTGGTATAATTAATGTTTGTTCATTAATTATAATATTTGATTGCATGGTGTTGTGATTTGATTATATGATTCGGACATCGCTCGCTATTTTCTATTTGTTAGTCATTGTTGGTCGCTTGTTCGTCGCGTTACAGTAAGTCGCTAGCTATCGTCATTGCTTTTTGTCTTTGAAAACAATTTCTCGACGGGAAAACCGTCAGAAAATTCCTTGCAATCGGGAATCAATTTTCTTGACGGCAAACCGTCGATGTAATACATTTTATTGACGGACTATCCGAACGATCGAAATAGCTAATTTTCTTGACGGTCAAACCGTCGATGTAATACATTTTATTGACGGTATTATCCGAACAAATGTGAAATAGCTAATTTTTTGACGGGTCAAACCGCGATGTAATACATTTTATCGACGGTATTATCCGAATAGTCGTGAAATAGATAATTTTCGACAAAGCAAACCGTCGTGGAAATCAATTTTATTGACGGTTTTGCCCTCGTGAAAATTCCGTTTTATCGACGGTAACACTGCCGTTTCATTTCTGACGGTTTGCTAACCGTCACCAAAGTGATTTTTCCTTACCACTAGGGTCGAGAGGTTTTGCTCGACGCAACTGTCAGAAATTAAAACCGACGGTTTTTGTATTTTTCGACGTTTTTAACCGCCGTGAATAATCGCTTCGGTGAGTGAGCGGAGGAGTAGTACTTTTTATTAAATAATATGTACAAATTCTAATTTGCTTAGGGTTAAACATTAACGTCCATCAATTTTGTTACTTTCAGCGAATCAAATTTGGTTTGTTTCCATTTGCACAAAGCGCTTCCAATGCACCAAATTCAATAAATATATATATGAGTCTAGTTTTATATATGTTCGAATTAAATTTTGTTTCAAATTTAATATTATTTGTGAAATTAAGTATATTTAAGAATTCAGAACTAATATTTTGCATTCCATTTCAATTCCTAATTTAATACAATTTCAGAAATTTGGTTTATATATAATCCCTCCATTCTGCAATATAAGGGGTTGTTTGGTTGCTAGCCCTTAAAAACCATTCCAAAAATTGGTAATGCTAGAAAATTGGCTAACACTTGCATTGTTGCCAACATTTGGCATGCCAATAGAATTTTGGTAGCACTCAATACAAAAGTCGCCAACGAGCAGGGAATTTTAAGGGCGAGCGAATCCCTCGCCAAAGTTTGGAAGAGATGCCGGAGGCACGCTTGCATGATGTGTCATGAGCTGGCTAGTGGCATAAATGCATATTTTATTTTATTACGAAACTTCAATCGGATATATCTCTTGAATCTGGTATCCGATTTGTGATCCGTTTGAACCGTTGTATTCCTTATGATTTAATCAAAAAAAGACCCATATTAGCTATATTTTGGTTAAAAAAATTAAATGCCATGTGGGACCCATGTGCCATACTCACAATTTTATCAAACTTTGGTATGGTTGCAATTTAAACACATCAATTTGTATCCCGATTTTGGTATTGCCCGTGAATTGGTATGACTGCGATCTAAACACTATTTTTTGCTTAGGTTTTGGCATTGACTAGATTTTTGCATTGCCAAAATTTGGCATAGCTATCTAGGGTCATAAACCAAACAGTTCCTAAACCCTTATTTTTGAAAAACATCGTCCCACAATATAAATCCATTAGACCATCGGCGATGTTGGATTTTAGTCAGTTCAAAGAGCTATTCTAGATGGTTCGAATCTGCTCCATAGCAGGGGTGTAAAACACACATAAATTAACTGAACTCTCGCAATGTTTATCCATGGAAAACTTCGTGCCTGACCTCACCTGCTACGCGTGGTCCGTCCGTCCTTGCTCAGAATCTCATCATATCTGATCGTTGGACACAGAAACTAAGACAAGTGTATGTGTAACTGCATGTGAAAAGAATTGAAAATTGATGGAGCTAATAGTACTGTCTATCCAATCATCTGATGGCTGAAATTAAGACTATTCTACCGTTCTACGTGGAGGAAGAGGACTGATGACCGGAAGAACATGCCCCACGATAATCATGACGATCGGCCCGATCGACTCCAGGCCCGATCGATCAGTGTGCAATAAACTACTGCAGCAGTAGTAGTCGCCAGTTGACACTACTCGATCCAACACTGACCTATCCAGAGACCGACACAGTACATGGCGTACCATCCGCATGTCTATCGAAGTACTCCCTCTCCCTCTGTTCTTTTTTTGCTAAACTTTTTAAAATCCGTACGGTTAAATTTTTTATAGTTTAGCTACCAATAGATTTTAAACCTATTTAGATTGAATACATAAAAATTTTATCATTAGATTTATCGTTAAAAATACTATCATAATATTATAATTTTATTACTACATCTTAACGTAAAGTTACAAAAAGTAACGGTCAAAGCCGTATCTCTAAAACCGTAAAAGTTAAAAACGTTAAGTAAAAAAGAATAAAATTAGTATTATCAAAGATCAAACTAGCTACTGCTACACGTAAAAAAAACCGTCACACATGTGCATGACGACGAGACTTGTGTCTGGAGCATCACATTCACATCACAGGCGGCGGCAGAGCGGCTAGTTTGTGGGATGGATGATGTCAGTACGTACGTGTATGGGCTGCGCACCGCACGGAGACGGCGTGGTCTGCGTGGTGCGCTCGCGTCCGTCAGCGCTGACTCGCTCAACCTGTGTATATACGTGCCTACGGATACATTGTATGCCGCTGACATGATTGACTCGGCGGCTGCGGCTACCTGCTACACAGGATGATAGGAGTGGTTGATACTAAACTTGATACCAGCAGGCAGCAGATGCAAGCGGACAAGTTGAGCACGTACTGCGAGATGTAGCGACACTTTATGCTCTCTAGTTAAAGAAAACTATGTATACACAGTTGATTCTGCAAGAACAATAATCGCGATATCATACAGTGGAATAGCATGCGTATATCAAAATACTACAAAAGAAATTAAGTGGGGAGTAGCTATCACCGCAGCGCCGAACTTGTCTCCAATTGTCACTAAACATGTCATGATAATCATACGTACAGCGCCAACTATAATAGGAAAGATTAGTTGTCGCTTTCCAGATCCACTCCATTGAAATCCAACGCCATGTTAGTATCCTATCATCTCTGCTCCTATGCAGTAGCCAAAATCTAGCCAATGCATGCATACTGACTCAACAAAAATTACAAAACACTACTAGACTACTCCAGTAAACACACATGCACATGACGATTGGCATGCACGTTGCAAGTTGAAGATAAATTGACCACCTACCCACACCATGCCCGGACAATCTGCTAACTTTTCCCATCTATCGATCCAAACGATGCAAGATAAGCAGATAGTACAGTACTATATAGATGGGAAAGCTACTTTGACTCACGGGTGCAAAAGCATCTTGTGCGGCCATCCTTTTCCTCTCCACCTAACAAGCACATCGATTTGGAAGCATATGCATGCATTGAGGGAGAGAGATCAAAAAAGCTACTTTGACTCACGGGTGCGACAGCATCTTGTGCGGCCATCCTTTTCCTCTCCACATAACAACCACATCGATTTGGAAACATATGAATGCATTGGGGGAGAGAGATCAGAAAGAGTTTGTGGCTGACTGAAAACTAACAATTAAAGGAGAAAATGACCCCGAAAATCTTAATTAGGTCGTCACGGTGTCACTTGTGGAATCGTCCTGTTAGTTCCCACTTGCTAATTGCTAATCTAGCATCCTGTTTGGAACATGTTCTTCGCTGTTCTTTTCCTTGGCAGTGATGGCAACCAGTGCGTGGAATTGTGTCCTTGGATTGCTATCTGACGGCGATGAAGGCCCTTGAGGTTCGTGCGGTAGATGCTTGATTAATTGATGGCGGCGACGGCGATGATTGGCGGGATAACAAGTCAAAAATGAGTAGGTATATGGTCACGGTTAAGGTTAACATCCCTCGCCAAAAAAAAAAAGGTTTAAGGTTAACACAACAACCGCTCTGGTTTGGAGTTTGATTTAGCTGGTCGTGATCTGATCCAATGTGTTCTGTTAGAATTACCCGATCTAAGGAAATGTCAAACTTTAGTTTCACATCAAAGATTTGAAATCCCAAGTTTGTTGATTTAGTTCGTTATGCTTGACGTTACTTTATGCTTGATTGACTATCAATCGAGAATCATGATGATATGATGGATTTTTTTTTTGTAGAAATGATTAGGCCTAAGGTCATATTTAAGGTAGTAACACAATGCAACAACCACCTCGCTTTGAAGCTTCCCTTAGCTACTCATAATCTGGTTCTGCATTCATTATATTTTTTAAAAATTATCCCGTTTAAGGAAACGTCAAAGTTCAATGTAACTGTTGGACTGAAATAGGGACTAGAGGGAGGGGAGTTAGACTGCCGACCAAGGCCGGTCAGACTGTCTGAAGTCTG
Organism: Phyllostachys edulis; assembly: GCA_036346405.1. NCBI lineage: Eukaryota > Viridiplantae > Streptophyta > Magnoliopsida > Poales > Poaceae > Phyllostachys > Phyllostachys edulis. The sequence continues at coordinate 97,411,414 of CM070546.1, forward strand.
ACAATTTCTAAATTTTGCCGAAAATAAGTGTTTCGACAAACCCTCGCCACCATTACTAATTATATCATCATCCTAAGATTATGAGCATTTCCTCATGATATCCACAATCTCTCTATTGATGAACACATCAACAATTTCCCAAAAATACACGTTGGATGTTTGTTTTCGAAAAAACTCGACGTTTTCACGCAAAGGCACAACTTGGTCCAAAAACAAGAGAAAGCAATGGAAATAACCAAATTGGCTTTAGATTAGTAGAAGCAAGATAGGCGGGGCAATAGAGTGCATGAATGCTTCAATTTCCAAAGAGGAGACAAAAATCTCACTCAAGACCCATTTGAAAGAACAACAATAAGAACACAAAAATGCAACTGAGATGCTCCCCTCACTATGATCACTCATTTTTCAAAATTTTCATTTTCTCCATTTTTTTTCATTTTCTCCAAATAGCTCTCACTTTTAACATTTTTTCTATATCTTCTTCACCTTTGACAATGGAGTCATCAAGGAATCACATCTTCCTCTCATTCAGATATGACATATGGAGAAATGAGGAAGAAGCATAAGAAAGAGCATGCATGAAACGCAATGGAGTGGCTTCATTTTTAGATTTTTCAATTTTTGAGCACAAGAAACTTTGGAGATTACCCAAAAGAATAAGCTAGCATTTCTATTATTACTCAAGGCACATCAAGCATGAAGGTGCTATCAAGATCATGTTAATACATATATATCAAAGCTAAGCTAGAAAGCTCAATACGAAGCGATGAATTTTTCACAAGTTAGACAAAGCTTCAAAATGAGCAAGTTCATCAAAAGGTATCCTAAAGTGATAATGGCCATGTCAGAATATCAATGTGAGATCAAGAAGCCAACAAAGACCATTTTAGAGACTAAAAGTCAAAAGTAAATAATTTTTCTCAAATCACCTCAAACACCCACTTTTTACAACAGTTTTCATTTGTAATGAATAACACATTGTTGGGACCCCGGATCTCCGAATCCAAGACCCTCTATGTATATCTGCACTATTCCCTGGATCAGTTGCTAGTGCACACAGTTGCAACATTGGTGTAATAAAAAACCGTACAACAAACTATAGATGAAGCAAACAAATTGATATTTAATAGCAAAAAGGACCTTATGGTCAAGTTTTACAAAGGGTGCCACATAGGGTAAACCTGCAGCGGAAAATAAACAAACTCGTGGAAGCTATCCGACATGCCCACAGGCAATCGAGTAGAGAACGCATCCTAGTTCACCTGGTCTTCAAAGAACTCCTCTTCAGCGACTGATCAACCAGAGGGCATAAAGCCGTGAGTACTTTGAATGTACTCAGCAAGTCATAGGGAAAGGTATGCAAATAGTATTTATGCAAGGCTTGACAAGGATAGCTTTATGGTTATTTTGCAGAAAGCAGTATTGACAGTAAATACAGTAATTAGATTGAAAAGCACAATTTAAAAGATTAATACATAAATAATTAAGTTTCTTTGAAATAACTAGTGAACACCCTGTTCACTTCCTAGCCATCAACCAACAACGACTCAGATCCATCCAACCCATTCCAACTTTTCATAATAATCTACCCCTTACGTGAAATAACCAGGCATGTCCATAACCAAGGACACGGCTATTCGAATAGTTTTACACTCTGCAGAGGTTGTACAGCTTTACCCACAAGATACGAACTCTCTAGTTTGTTTGGCATCCGTCGATACCACTGCTCACTACCGTAGGTAAGCAGTCTAGAGCACGTGACAAGGCCTTTACAAATTCTATTTTTGGCACGGTTCTGCCCGCTAAGGTTTTGCCAAACTGGCCCCCTCTTGCGCCGTATGATTCCATCCGGTTACACGGAGATCACGCCACCAAAACAGAACCGAATCAAAACATTACTAATTAGTTAGCCAGGTCTATCCCAGTCTAGACATGTGGTTGTACGATATGGCCCAGATCAATGGTTCAAGGTTAAGTCCTTAGTTGGCTGCTCAGACGAGACTGTCCGGTTCCCAATGTGCTTTATTGCTCCCACCTTTACCTCCAACCATTCGTCCGAGCATAAATCATTTTCATTCAACCCGGCCAAATGACAACCCTTGCCATGGCAACGGGCGCGGAGAAGGACGGCACATTGAATGCGCGCGACGAGGTGACCGCGACGAGGCAGGTGCGGCAACACGAATCACGTGCACGCGCGTGGGCGCTGACGTGGGCAGCGAGGGCGATGGCGCGGGTGGTGGCAACGGGCGTAGAAGTCGTCCGCGCATTGAATGCGCGACGGAGCAGCGCGGCGGCGAAAAACGCAAGACGCGGTGTTGACGCCATACGCCAAAGATGGGCTCCCAACGGGTGGGAGGTTGAAGGCGACAGTGGCGACGGAGGCTGACATGGTGGGCCCACTGGTCAAAGAGAGAAAAGGGGAAAATGGGGAAGGCGCACGGGGAGGTGTGCCGTCTGATTTAGATCGGACGGTGTCCAATCGAGGCGGGCGTGATCAAGTTCTAAGCCGCCCAAAGCCGCGATGAGGAGGGGAGAATGGGTCGAAGAGATTCGGCCCAAAATGAATAGGAGGGATTTTTTAAGGATTTTGATTAAATAAAATACCAGAAATAGAAAAGCATTTTTAGAAAAATAGCTAAAGCCGTCAAAAAATTCAGAAAAAATGCACAGAAATCTCTTGAATTATTTAGATCTTAATGAAAATATTTTTATCTTAAATTTTGCTTTTAATTTTTGCAAATAATTATTTTCAACTTAGGGCAAAAGGAAAAACCAATTTTAAAATCCAACAAAACCAAGAAAAGGGCTTAAAAATAATACTTTTGATTTTTAAATCCAATTCAGATCTAGAAAACTCAATTAATCCAACTTGAATTAATTGAAGTTTAATTAATTCAAATTAAATTGCTTTTAAAATTCTAAATTACAAATTAAGCTTTAGCGAATTAATAAAACCAAATAGTTAATTTTTAAAGTTTTCAAAAAATTTAAAAAGCCCGAAAAATAGGGATGTTACACCCATGTTGAAGTTGATTAAAGGACTATCTTAGTGAAAAAGATCCTAGAGTAGGAGCCATCCACAAACTCTTCCTAAGCTTCAACCGGGGTGACGTATTTTGATGTTCATGTCAAGTTGACAAGTAATCCCCATGAGATCGTCTGGATAATCAAACTATCTCCAAGTTCATGTCTTTGATATGCAGTCTCGTGAGAATAGTTTAGCACAATTTAACCACATGAGAACCTAAAAACTTGAATTTTTTCCACAAGAGTAATTCTATATTCACAAAGGAACAAGGAGCAAAAATGATGTTCAATCCTAGATTAAAGGGCTAACAAAGCAATTTTAATATGGCCAGTGTCACAAAAGATCACTAATTGTGCAACTAGCTAAAAGACCCACAAATTGTAATTTTTAGTTCAAATTGTCTTAAAGTTCTAATTCATCAAGCAAAGATTAAGCTACACATATAAAAGCATGATAGTTCTAGCAAGTCAATGAACTAGACATCGAATTGAGCAAGAATTGAAATACTAAAGCTCAAAAGAGTAATAAGCAAAGCTTCATCAATTTAAATGACAAACAGTAAAGCTTATATCACTACTAGGGAACACCTCATCACGCATAGGTTCGAATCGTCATCACGCATTTCGTTTCAACCGCCTATATTTGTTCGCCTATGATAACAAGCGCTTATCACAAATAGCTTCAAAACCGCTTCCTAAACGATTTACGTCTATTGTCAGGGTGGCTTGCAGGTCAACGACGAGGATGATCGGGACTAAGCTAGGAAAGCTGAGGTCCAGAACGATTGAGGATGCCATGTGAGGTCAGGAGACTCAAGCATGGCGTAGAATGGACAAGGATGATCGAACGGGCAGTTCGGTGTGACTAGCTGGATCAAGCGGTGCGGGGGTCGGTGCAAGTGCCTTGGTGGTTTCGGCGGGAGCCGGACGGGAGAGACTTGCCAACATGATGAGAACCGTTGATCAACCTACACGCGGCAAAACAGGCGAGTGCTTCACCAAGATTGGACTTGGTCTTCGGAGAAAGATCAAGAAGTGGTATTTTGGTAATTTCACCAAATACCGCCTTTGTGACCTTGGGCTAAACCGCGGCGCAAGACGGTGCGTGGAGAAGCGGTTTAGGTCAAGAGAAGATGAAGATGGCACTTTAAGATGCGTGCGTGTGTCCCGTTTGAGATGGGCCTTAACGGGAGCCCATTAGGGTTAACTCTTCTAGAAGCTAGGCCTCACTATAAATAGAAGGGGGTGCTGTTAAGCAGCTCCTAAGTACTTCATTTTGTAAACCCTAGTTTGGTGTTAGGGCTTAGAAGAGAAAGGAGAGGCTTAGGGTTCTAGGGAGATGAGTTGAGTGTGTGCTCATGGATTGAACTCTTGTCCTCCTTGAGGGAGTGGCTGTAACCAGCAACAATCGTGAATCAATCTATGGATGATTATTCAAAGATGAGTCTTCTTGTGTTCTTCCTTCTCATTTGGTTATTTTGGGTGTTTCTTTGATCTGATGGGTTTCTAGTGGTTTCTTGCCCCCATCTACCTTGCTGTGACATGTGGGAATACATCTAGGATCTTCTTGATCATCAATCTCCCATGAGCAAGTTTTGGATCAAGTTTTTCATTTTTGCTCGATTTTGAACCCTCCTTCGGTTAATTGGAAAAAGGTCAAAACTTTATGTGGATCTACTCGATCGTCACTTAGAATAGGTTCCAGATATCCTTGGAAAGGTGTGTCCCAAGTTTGGTCAAGTTTGACCGTGTAAATCAAAAGTTTGATTGATTTTCGTTTTCGAACCCGAGCTGTTTTTCCTGTTCATCGTCAGGTCCGGTCAGACCGCTCTTAAGCCACCGGCCGACTGCTCACGGCTCCGACCACAAGAATAGCCGCTTGGCCTAGCTGGGCCCGAGGGTTTGATCTTCATCTTTTGGGTCTTTTGCTTTGGGGGTTGATTAGATTCAGCACAAAGCTTTCACTATGCGTATATACTGATCTTCTTAGCTTTCGTAGCTATTGTAGAAAAGTTGGTGTTGAATCTAATTTAGGTGAAATTTGTGTAAGCGTCTATTCACCCCCTCCCCCCTCTAGGCGCCTATCCAGTCCTACAAGTGGTATCAGAGCCCGGTTAGCTCTTCTCATAGATCTTAATCGGTCTGAGGAGCCATGGCGTCTGACAAGTATTCCACCAAACCACCTGTGTTTGATGGAGTCGATTTTGCTTACTGGAAGACTCGCATGCATGCCTACATCGAGGCTCAAGGGCACGCAATTTGGCTTAAGGTCAAAAATCCTTATGTTGTGCCAACCAATGACGATGTGATCTCTCTAGATGTGGAGGCAAACAGTAAGGCTCGAAATTTCTTGATTCAAGGGCTTAGTCGATCTGAGTTTGAGGATGTTGCTCATTTGAGGTCTGCTCATGAGATCTGGAAGACCCTCTGTGACTACCACGAGGGCTCTACTGCGATCGAGGAAGTGAGACAGAACCAACTCAAGAAAGAATACTCAAAGATCGAACAAAGACCTGGTGAATCTTTGGATGAGCTGTGGGGAAGGTTCTCTAAGATCCTTCATGATTTACGTGCTGTGGATCTTGTATTCACTGAATCTGAAAATGCACGTCAGCTCTTGGGTGCTCTTGATGTGAAGGTCTGGGGGATGAAAATCACTTCCATCAATGACAACATTGTCATGAGTGAGCTTACCATGGAAAACCTCTACTCAAGGTTGAAGACGCATGATATTGACTTCATCTCGCGTCTCCCTAAAACAGAGTCGATGGCTTTAGTGGCTGACCCATCTAAGGGTAGCTCGTCTGATTCCTTGGATTTTGGCTCATTTGGTTTTTCATTGTCCGCTTTGCACTCTTTGAGCGATGAGCAGCTAGAGAAGCTACCTGAGGATGATGTAGCCCTTCTATCCACAAAATTCTCGAGAGTTTACAACAAGGTGAGGAACAGAAAGAGAGGTGGCCCTGTCACTTGCTTTGAGTGTGGTGAGCCAAACCACATTCGCTCCAAGTGCCCCAAGCTGAAGGGCAAGGTGGAGAAGGACTCTCAGAGGCGTTCTCAAGCTAAGGATGTGAAAGCCAAGAAGCCCAACTATCGCAAGTTCGTCAGCCGGGGCCTTGCCGCTCTTGAGAGTGTTGATATGAGCGATGTGGACTCGGGGACGGAGGACGACGACGATGTGTCTCATGGCAAGAAGAAGGCCCAGGATTTCACTAGCATGTGCTTGATGGCCAAGGACTTGTACGACGTCGACTCCTCCAACGACGACGACCCTTTTAGCGATCCCGCTGAGCTATGTCCCTCACTCAATGATATGAAACGTGCTTTGGTCGTTGCTGAACAAAAACTGAAGAAGCAAGCTAAAATGATTAAGAGACAAGACACCATAATTGATAACTTGAACCTAGAAGTTGTTAGGATCAAATCCATTAATCCTGTTGATGTTTGTGATTCTTGCTCTAGCTTGCATAATGAAGTGACCAATCTAAAATCTGCTCATTCCTCTGTTGCAAATCAACTTAATGATGCTCTTGTTGAACTAGAATCTCTCAAGTTTTGTCCTGTGTGCATGGATGCTGTTGCTCTAGATGTGACTGCTGTAGATGCTATTCCTTTACCTTGCTCAAATTGTGCTTTGCTCGAATTAAAATTAGATAGCGCTACAAAAGAATTGCTGAAATTTGATCCTAGTCACACTTGCTCTCATTGTGAGGATAATAAGATTAAAATGAAAGAAATAACTGAAATGGTTCTTCATTCTAAATCTACATCATGTGAAAATTGCCTTAAACTCACAATGAAGAATGAAGCTCTAAACAAGACTCTAGAGGAGAAAGCTAAAATTGAACAATCCATGTCCATAACTGCATCTAAGAAAGTTGTTGATTCTACCTCTTGTGCTTTTTGTACTGAAGTTGGGACAAATTTAGATGAGATACAAGAGGCGTTTAGAGTCAAATTCAAAGAGCAAGTGAGTAGGATTTAGAATGCTTCTTGTGTGTCTTGTGAAGCTTTAAGGGTTGAGGTAGCTCTTGTTAAAGAAAAGTTTGCTAGGACAATCAAGTCAAATAGGTGTGTCACCTGTAAGGAACTAGCCAAAGAAAATGATTACATCAAAAAGACCCTTGAGAGATTTTCTAGTGGAAAGAAGAACCTCAACATGATCCTCGACCAATCTAAGGTGAGTGTGAAGAAAAGTGGCCTAGGATTTAATTCCCTAGAGCATTCCAAGAACCATCCATCTAAGGTTGTGAGAGCTGTTGAGAGTGGTATGTTTGAGGTAGAACCTTCTAAGCCATCTAAGGTAGTTTTTAGATCTGCAGGTTTTGCCCAAACCCCTTCTAGCAAGACCGGTGCTTCTACTTCAACAGGTCAGACCCCTCAAAAGATCAAGTACCATTGCACCTTCTGCAAGAAGGATGGCCACATCGTTGAGTTCTGCTTCCGTAGAGCCAAGATTGAGAGGAATGAGAGGATGAGTGCCTTGAGGACCATTAGAGGAGTTTCCTCATCTGTGACAGTCTCTAGAGCCAGTCAGCCTGTATTTCCTGCTAGACATAGGCTTAGGTTTGTAGATGACTTCTTTGACTCTTTTGGTGGCTCTAGGCAGCATTTTGGGTTAGGATATCGTGAGGAGAGACCACAGGTAGCATCTAGACAGGGGAAGTACCGACCTTTTGGTAGGTCGATTCGGAGAGGTCTAGGTGGTTCTCGTGTGCATTCTTATGATTATCCCTCTAACCATTTTATTGCTGCTTCTACTATGTTGCCTAAACATCGTGTGACTCAGTATTGGATTCCCAAGTCTTTTATTACTAACCCCAGTACTGAGGCACAGATGTTTTCTGTTCATGCTCTGTAGGTTCATCATGCGAGGAAGGAGGACATATGGCTTGTTGACTCCAGGTGTTCTCGACACATGACTGGAGATTCTATATGGTTCTCCTCCCTCACACGTGCATCCGGCAATGAGTTGATCACATTTGGGGATGCTTCTTCTGGGACCGTGATAGCCACGGGCACAGTGCGCGTCAACAATAAGTTCATGCTTAAGGATGTCACTTTGGTAAGTAAGCTGAGGTATAATTTGCTATCTGTTTATCAGTTTCTTGATGAGGGTCTAGAGGTGAGGTTTAAGAGTGGTGAGTGTAGAGTTTTAGACTCCTCGGGTGAGCATGTCTTTGGGATCTCCAGGTTTGAGAGGATTTTTTGTGCTGATTTCAGTGTCTCTTCTGCTTCCAGTCCTAGATGTCTTGTGGCTTCTGTCTCTCATGATCTAGTTTTGTGGCATCATAGGCTTGGACATATAGGTTTTGATCATTTGACCAAGATCAGTAGCAAGGACTTGATTAGAGGGTTGCCTAGACTTAAGCCTGTTAGAGACCTTGTGTGCACTCCCTGTAGACATGGTAAGATGGCTTCAGCTTCTCATCTACCTCTTACTTTAGTGATGACTGATGGACCAGGTCAGCTCTTGCACTTAGACACTGTTGGCCCTTCTAGAGTTCAGTCTGCAGGTGGAAAATGGCATGTGCTTGTGATAGTGGATGATTTCTCCAGTTATTCATGGGTTTATTTTATGGTTTCTAAGGACGAGGCTTTTGACTATTTTAGAGAATTGATCCTTAGACTAGCTGTTGATCTTCCTAGAGCTTTGAGAGCTATTAGGAGTGACAATGGGACAGAATTTAAGAACTCTTCCTTTCCCACTTTCTGCATTGATAGGGGACTTGAGCACCAGTTCTATTCACCTAGAGTTCCCCAGCAGAATGGTGTTGTAGAGAGGAAGAACAGAACCCTTGTGGAGATGGCCAGGACCATGCTAGACGAGCATAGTACACCTCGGAGGTTTTGGGCTGAGGCGATCTCTACTGCTTGCTATGTGTCCAACATGGTGTTCTTTAGGTCTGTCATAGGCAAGACTTCTTTTGAGGTTAGATTTGATCATAGGCCTAAAGTCTTTCATTTCAAGATTTTTGGTTGCAAATGCTTCATTCTTAAACATGGCAACTTGGATAAATTTGAATCTAGATGTTCTGATGGCATATTTCTTGGATATCCTGCTCATTCTCGTGACTATCGTGTATTTAGTTTGGATACTAACAAAATTGTTGAGACTTGCGAAGTCACTTTTGATGAGACTAGTCCTGGTACTAGACATGATGATGCAGGTTCACAAGTTTCTGAGAGTATCTTCGTCGATGACGACTCTGAGGATGAGGACCCAATCCATCCTCCAGTCACTTCTGAGATGGTTGGAGAGCATGCTTCTACTTCTCGCTTTTAGCCGAGCGGCCTCCTCCTACCTTCACCGACGATGTGAGTGGCTCTGCCCTACCTCCACAAATCATGAGGTAGAGGCCACTGCATGCAGACCTCCTCTTCACATTCAACGACAGCATCAATCTGAGCAGATGATTGGGGATCTTCATGAGCGAGTCACTCGCTCCAGATTTATCTCTCTAGATTCTCATGCACATTCTGCTTTCGTCACATCTTTTGAACCCCAAGATGTCACCCATGCTTTATCTGATTCCTCTTGGGTCAATGCCATGCATGAAGAGCTTGAAAATTTTAAAAGAAACAAAGTCTGGACCTTAGTTGAACCTCCACCTAATCATAATGTAATTGGAAAAAAATGGGTTTTCAAAAATAAGCAAAGTGAGGATGGGTTGGCAGTTCGCAATAAGGCTAGACTTGTAGCTCAAGGTTATTCCCAGGTAGAAGGCTTAGACTTTGAGGAGACCTTTGCTCCTGTAGCTAGACTAAAAGTCATTTGCATTTTGCTAGCATTCGCGGCATCTAAGGGCTTTAAGCTTTTTCAAATGGATGTCAAGAGTGCTTTTCTTAATGGTTTCATAGAAGAAGAGGTCTTTGTCAAGCAACCCCCTGGTTTTGAAAATCCTAAATTCCCAAACCATATATTTAAGCTCTCCAAAGCCTTGTATGGATTGAAGCAAGCCCCTAGAGCTTGGTATGATAGGCTTAAGAGTTTCTTGCTTAAAAATGACTTCAAAATGGGATTGGTAGATAAAACCATGTTCACTCTCAGGCATGGCAGTGATTTTATATTGGTTTAGATTTATGTGGATGATATCATATTCGGTGGTTCTTCTCATGCTTTGGTTTCCAGATTTTCAGACTCTATGAGCAGGGAGTTCGAGATTAGCATGATGGGCGAATTGACCTTCTTCATTGGTCTTCAAGTCAAGCAACTGAAAGAAGGCACCTTTATTCATCAAAACAAGTACACAAAGGACCTTCTTCGGCACTTCGACATGGGAAGCAGTAGACCAATGTCTACTCCCATTGCCACATCCACCGTGCTGGACCCTGATGAGGATGGAGAGCCCGTGGACCAGAAGGAGTACCGCAGCATGATTGGCTCTCTTCTCTACCTCACAGCGTCGAGGCCGGACATACAATTTGTTGTGTGTCTGTGCGCTCGATTTCAGGCTTCCCCTCGTGCCTCTCATCGTCAAGTAGTGCGTCGCATTTTCAGGTACCTCTAGGACACTCTTGATTTTAGGCTTTGGTATTCTTTTGATTCTGCTCTCTCCTTTCAGACTTTTTCTGATGCTAATTTTGCGGGGTGTAGAGTGGATAGGAAGAGTACTTCTGGCACTTGTCATTGGCACTTGTCATTTCTTAGGCATATCTCTTATCTCTTGGTCATCTAGGAAATAGTCCTCTGTTGCACAGTCCACTGCCGAGGCCGAGTATGTAGCTGCAGCTAGTAGCTGCTCTCAGGTTCTCTGGATCTTGTCTACTCTATGGGACTGTGGGTTATCTTTGGGTAATGTTCATCTTTTCTGTGACAACACTTCTGCCATTAACATTGTCAAAAACCCAATGCAACACTCACGGACCAAACACATTGACATTCGATATCATTTCCTTAGAGACCATGTAGAGAAGGGTGATGTTGTGCTTCACTTTGTAGAGTCTGAGCAGTAGGTTGCGGATATTTTCACTAAGACTCTTGATTCTTCTCGTTTTGCTTCTTTGCGGGGAGATTTGGGGGTTATTAGTCCTCTTGGCCTGTTTTGAGAGGGAGTTGGCTCTTTTTGCATTCATTGTATCATATTGCATTTTAAATCAGCAACTTGCATTGTAATATAAATTCACGGAGCCTTGTTTATTATCCTTGTATGACTTGATTTCATTCTTTATACCTTGCCATGTCTTGTGCTAGGTTGCTAGATTTCTTTTATGGCTTTTTATGTATAGCTTAGCTTTTGCCATGCTAGCTTTACTATCTTTGAGAAAATTGAATCAAAACATGACTTGTTGTATTTTGTGACTAGTTTTGCCATAGTGATTCTCTCATGATTCACGTCATGTCATATAGGCTAAATTGGGTCTTGAACTTACTTTGAGTTTTAAATTGAGCTATGATAGATCTTATGTCAAGCAAATAAAAAATGAGTTTTTCTGTGCGAAAAAACTGATCTCACCAATTCTTTTTCATAAGATGGCTTGCCATTGCACTAGACATGAACTCAGGGAGAGTTTTGGATGACCTAGACCACTCTCGTAAGCTTCTTGCTTGAGATGGTCGCAGCAAGGCTTGAGATCTAGCACAATGCTAAAAAAACAAATTGTCAATTGGTTGAAGCTTAGGAGGCAGTTGTGGATGGCTCCTAGTCCAGGACTTGCTTTACTAAGATAAAACAAAACATTTTCAGCAAAATGCTCAATGTGCTAATTTCCAAATGCTTGAACAAATTGATTCATAACTGAACTCATAGCGCTCAAAGTGACTCATTTTCTAGTTTCTGGGCTCCTTTTGGCTTATAGACATGGCTTGACTCAATTTTGGATACCTTTAGTTAAACTATGATCTTGAGCACCTTGTCATGCTACCAATTCATTTAATTTCTGATTATTGCTATTTTGCCTTTAGCTTTACTCTACATGTTTTGCCATGATAGAAAGTAGCTTCTTCACATAATATGGCTTGGTGTAATATTTGTATAGTCCTCATGGATAATTTTTATGGCTCCTTGTGCTAAAAATTGAATAAATTACAGCCATTCCATGTCATTCATGCTTTATCTTCCTCTATGCACCTTGATGAATCCATTGTCAAAGAGGGAGAATTGGTAAAAATGAAGAAGGAGAAAATGAAATTTTTTCATGAGGTTTTGAGGATCATAGTGAGGGGGAGCATCTCATATGCATTTTTGTGATCTTATTGTCATTTTTGAATTTGATTTGCAAATCTTGCAACCTCACAATGATCAAAGGTCATGTTGAACAATTGTTCTTTCATATGGACCTTAAGTGAGATTTTTGGCTATTCTCTAGAATTTGAAGCTTTTGTGCTTTCTTTTGCCTTATCTCACTTGCCTATGTTATTCTGAATCCAGCTTGGCCATTTCCATTGTTTTCTCATGTATTTGGACCAAGTTATGCCTTTGTGTGAAAACGTCGAGTATTTCACTATTCAAATCTCGATCTTACATTTTCTGAGAAATCGCCAATGTGTTCATGAAGGGGGAGATTGTAGATATCATAGGGATATGCCCATGATCTTAGGATGATGAGACAATTGGCAATGGCATTGAGAGTTTGCGGAATCACCCGTTTTCGGCGAGGTTCAGCTGCTGTCAGGCCTCTAGCGGTCTAACCGGCCATGGGAGCGGTCATACCAGCCATGCCTCGGGCCATTTTTTTCTAGAATGTGCACTGGCGGTTAGACCGGCCAAAGGAGCAGTCTGACCGGCTACTGCTGAGCGGTCGGACCGGCCCTTTTTAGGATCATTGGATTTTTGAGCTGGGCCAAAAATAGAGAGTGTATGCAAGAGAGACGATTCTACTACACGTTGTCCCATAATTTTTGGAGCTTCCAGTCAAAAGTTCTATTTGATTGAAAATTCCGGAGAGCTCTCGGGTTTCTAGCATGGAAAATTGGCTAAGTCCCAGTGGGCGGTCGATCGCCTTTTGTTGGCAAATCGAGGCCAAGCCGGTGGGCGGTCGACCGCCAAGGTAGCTGATCTCAACGGTTTTGACTTATTTCGCTCATCGGTGTGGCGCGATGTGTGTTCGTTAGGTCAAGTTCATGGATATTATTGTATATGTGTTGCATATTGCTTGTTTTGGCTAACGTGGGTCAAGTTGTGAAGAACTTATTCCCGGAAACGATTTCTTGGTCTATTGCCGTGCAGTTGGCTTGCAGGTCAACGACGGTTAACGGCGAGGATGATTGGGACTAAACTAGGAGAGCTGAGGTCCAGAACGATCGAGGATGCCGTGTGAGGTCACGAGACTCAAGCATGGCGTAGAATGGACAAGGATGATCGAACGGGCAGTTCGGTGTGACTGGTTGGATCTAGCGGTGCGGGGGTCGGCGCAAGTGCCTTGGTGGTTTCGGCGAGAGCCGGACGGGAGAGACTTGCCGACATGATGAGAACCGTTGATCAACCTACACGTGGTAAAGCAGGCGAGTGCTTCACCAAGATTGGACTTGGTCTTCGGAGAAAGATCAAGAAGGGGTATTTTGGTAATTTCACCAAATACCACCTTTGTGACCTTGGGCTAAACCGCGACGCAAGACGGTGCGTGGAGAAGCGGTTTAGGTCAAGAGAAGATGAAGACGGCGCTTTAAGATGCGTGCGTATGTCCCGTTTGAGATGGGCCTTAACGGGAGCCCATTAGGGTTAACTCTTCTATAAGCTAGGCCTCACTATAAATAGGAGGGGGTACTGTCAAGCAGCTCCTAAGTACTTCATTTTGTAAACCCTTGTTTGGTGTTAGGGCTTAGAAGAGAAACGAGAGGCTTAGGGTTCTAGGGAGACGAGTTGAGTGTGTGCTCATGGATTGAGCTCTTGTCCTCCTTGAGGGAGTGGCTGTAACCAGCAACAATCGCGAATCAATCTATGGATGATTATTCAAAGATGAGTCTTCTTATGTTCTTCCTTCTCATTTGGTGATTTTGGGTGTTTCTTTGATCCGATGGGTTTCTAGTGGTTTCTTGCCCCCATCTACCTTGCTGTGACATGTGGGAATACATCTAGGATCTTCTCGATCATCAATCTCCCACGAGCAAGTTTTGGATCAAGTTTTTTGTTTTTGCTCGGTTTTGAACCCTCCTTCGATTAATTGGAAAAAGGTAAAAACTTTGACGTGGATCTACTCGATCGTCGCTTGGAATAGGTTCTAGATATCCTTGGGAAGGTGTGTTCCAAGTTTGGTCAAGTTTGGCCATGTAAATCAAAAGTTTGATTGATTTTCGTTTTTGAACCCGAGCTGTTTCTCCTGTTCATCGTCAGGTCCGGTCAGACCGCTCTTAAGCCACCGGTCAGACCGCTCGCCGGTCTGACCGCGCAATAGCCGTCGGTCTAGCTGGGCCCGAGGGTTTGATCTTCATCTTTTGGGTCTTTTGCTTTGGGGGTTGATTAGATTCAAAGACAAAGCTTTCACTATCTTGATATATCTTGATCTTCTTAGCTTTCGTAGCTATTGTAGAAAAGTTGGTGTTGAATCTAATTTAGGTGAAATTTGTGTAAGCGTCTATTCCTGTAAGCGTATATACTGATTTTCCTGTTCATCGTTAGGTCCGGTCTGGCCGCTCTTAAGCCGCCAGTCAGATCGCCCGCTGGTCTGACTGCGCAATAGCCGTCGGTCTGACCGGGCCTGAGGGTTTGATCTTCACCTTTTGAGTCTTTTGCTTTGGGGGTTGATTAGATTCAGCACAAGGCTTTCACTATGCGTATATACTAATCTTCTTAGCTTTCGTAGCTATCGGAGAAAAGTTGGTGTTGAATCTAATTTAGGTGAAATTTGTGTAAGTGTCTATTGACCCCCCTCTAGGCGCCTATCCGGTCCTATCGCAGTGACATCAAAATGTACTTCCGCTTCATACACAACCAAAGAGGAAGGTTGTACATACATAGATTCACGGGCCAGGTGCTATATCGGCTGCTTATCTTACCGAAAGGATTCATTCCATCTGTACTCAACCCTAACCTCTTGTTCCTCGGTTCCGCACCGAACTCTTCGAAGCTCCGATCGAAGTTTCTCCACTGGGCAGAATCAGCAGGGTGTCTTAGCTTTCCATCTTTCTTACACTCCTCTGAGAGCCAACACACCAATCTTGCCTCTGGGTTCGCAAATAAACGCTTCAAATGTGGGATCACAGGTAGATACCACAACATCTTAGCAGGAGATATTTGCTTCACCTTAGCAGTATTCTGACGTTTGTATCGGGATGCTTTGCACACGGGACATACATGCATGTCTGCATACTCTTTACGGTAGAGGATACAATCGTTCGGACATGCATGTATTCTTTCTACTTCCATTCCCAACGGACAAAGAACCTTTTTTGCTTGGTAGGTGGTACTGGGCAACACATTTTCCTCCGCAAGGATGTCCGCTAGGAGGCCTAACAACGACGTGAAACTCTTGTCGGGCCAACCATTGCTTGCCTTCAATTTAAGCAGTTCAATCACGGTTGACAACCTTGTGTATTCTGGCTTGCAGCCAGGGAACAAAGATCTCACCGAGTCCTCCATTAAGCCTTCGAATTTATAAAACTCTCTCTCATTGTAGTTCTCTTCTGCACGTGTAGCATCTGATCTAGATTGTCTTTGTGCGACCTATCCTCATCAAAAGCACAGTCCACATCCGGCACATCGTTGACCTCCTCGGCAATGTCATCATTATTAACTTCTGGTATAATCTGCTCTTCACCGTGACTGGTCCAACATGTATACCCTTTTTTGAAACCCCTTTGAATCAAGTGCGTTTCGATCTACGCCGAATTGTTAAACATCTTCAGATTATCGCAATCAATGCACGGACAGTACATAAAATTTATCTCCTTCTTCAACATATCCTGCTCGGCGGCTCTTCTAAAAGCAACCATGCCATTAATGTGCTCTTGACTCACACGGTTCACACCGTACATCCAGTTTCGGTCCATCTACGCTACGCATGTAACAAATTAGTGTCAAATTATATTAATAAACCGCAAGTACTCTTCCTATTTACCAAACATACTTAAATTGATTAGCGATTAATTTATAGCAAACATAAAGGGTTATAGATCGTTACACTCGGAGCTCACGAAGAAAATACCAAATATCTCTTGAGAATCCTCTCCTTCTCCTCCCTTCCTTCTTTGTCGGCGGCGCAATGGGCTTCCTATTTACCAAACATACTTTAATTGATTAGCGATTAATTTATAGCAAACATAAAGGGTTATAGATCGTTACCCTCGGAGCTCACAAAGAAAATACCTAATATCTCTGGAGAATCCTTGCCTTCTCCTCCCTTCCCTCTCTGTCGGCGGCGCAATAGGCTTCGTATTTACCAAACATACTTAAATTGATTAGCGATTAATTTATAGCAACATAAAAGCATCTCCAATGTATTGAACCGATGCCGATTCAAAGAGATGCCACATAAGCATTCAAAGAACTAGTCATTTTCCCCCCAATGTATTGATCCGATTCTTACTCTTAAGTGGGACCGACATCTTATTAAAAAAAATCAGAAAAGAAATAAAATCTCTCTCAACCGTTCTCTCTCTCTCCATTTTCTTCCCCCTCACAGAACTTAATGCGCGCATATGCTAACCACCCAATGAAAAATATTATTCTATTCACTTGCATCTAGATGCAAAGTTTGCATCGATTCCTAGAGTTTTGCTTCAGAATCGGCAGCTTCCAACATGTGGAATTGGTTCCTAGCATTAAATCTAGCCATTTGAACCGGCTTATAAGCATGTACATTGTAGATGCTCTAAAGGGTTGTAGATTGTTACCCTCGGAGCTCACGACGAAAATACGAAATATCACTCGAGATTCCTCTCCTTCTCCTCCCTTTCTCCTCCTCCTGGCTTCCCTCTCTGTTGGCGGTGCAGTGGGCGTTTACCTGGTGGCGGCTCAAATGGGAATGGGCAGGGGTCTGGTCCATCTATTTGTAGTGCGAGGATATCACAGACGGTTCTTCTTATGAACCGTCTGTGATATACAACTATCACTGATGGTTTTTAAATAGAACCATCGGTGATAGTTCACAGACGGTCTATGTTTACAACCGCCTGTGATACTGGAGAATATTACAGACGGTTCATTAATAGAACCATCTGGAAACTATCACATACGGTTCTATTAATCAACCGTCTATGGTACAGGAGATTATCACAGACGGTTCTTATAAAGAACCGTCTATGATAGTTCCCAAATGGTTCTATTAATGAACCATCTGTGATAGATGCCTATAACAAACGGTTATTAATAAGAACCGTCTGTGATAGGCTGACACCAGGCCCAGACAGACCCAACATAGACGGTTCCTTTTGAACCGTATGTGATAATTTCATCACAAACGGTTCCAAAGGAACCGTCTGTGATGAGGCGTCTTCTATAGCTTGTTTTGTAGTAGTGTATTACAATGCATCTTTTTATGATTTTCATATGAATGCAATATGATACAATGAGATGCAAGAAAACCCCAAAAGTCTAAAAAGATCAAAATGATCAGAAAGTTCAGAAAAAGATCAAGGAAAGATCAGATGAACAAAGAAAGCTTAGAAGAAAACCAACTCCCCCTCAAACCAACCCATAGGGGTAAATTACCCCTAACTCACTCCTCAAGGTGGCAAACCTAGTTGGGTCTAAAGGCTTGGAGAGAATGTCAGCTAATTGAGCCTCAGACTCCACAAACTCTAACACAATATCACCCTTCTCTACATGGTTTCTAAGGAAGTGATAGCGAATGTCTATGTGGCGTGCATCGACGATGGGCACGACATGGGCGACAATCGTGGGGATGGGGCGCAATCGACGGAAGTGGGAATGGCGCATGGCGGTGGCACGGGCGTGGTGCGGCCTAGATGTCGGCTCGGGTGCGACTAAGATTTGGGTGAAATTGGCGTGGTCGTGGCCAGTGGCCAAGCGACGTTGTTGGTGCACCTCGAGCCGTCTTTGGCGTAGTGTGGCCGGCTTGGGACAGAGCAAAGAGCAAAGGCAGAGGAGGCCATGTGAAAGAAGAAAGAAGGAAAGAAAGAAAGAAAAGGACCAGGGAAAATAAAAAAGAAATATGAATTTTAGAAAAATACAATAAATAGAGAAAATTTCATAAAATTCCTTGGAACCTAAAGAACTTGAATAAAACAAATTTGAATTTGATTGAAGTTTCTTTTATTCATTTTAAAATGTTTTCATTTTTTTTCTGTAATTTTAATTTAAGATTTAATTAATTTAAATGGTTCCTTTTATTTCAAAAACTTCAAAAAGACACTAAAATTGGGATGTTACATGCAAGTTCTTGCTTGGGTTTAGTTGGGAGCGGGTTCTCCCCGTGTTGATCGAACCGTCCAATCTCCAGTTGGACCATTCAACTGGTTCTTTTTCTTTCTGTGTGGATCGGACCGTCCAATCTCCGGTCGAGCCATCCAACTGGAGGTGGTTAGAATTGTCCAAACTAAGATCGGACCATCCAACTGGAGGTGGTTAGGACTGTCTAAACTATGATCGGACCATCCAACTAGGGGTTCCAATGGGAACTCTTTGATTTGTGTTGTGTTTGATCTCGTGTTTCGTTCATGGGTGTTTAGGCTCTGATCTTGATGGTTGTTCATGGATACTAAGAGTGAAAGAACCTTGGAACACTAATACAAAAAGGTTAATACTGGACGACTCATCGTAGACGGTTTACCGAAACCATCCGTATTAAATACAATCACAGACAGTTTTGGTTTAGCGACCATCCGTGTTACTGGCTGCGCTAAAAACCGTCTGTGATAATTGTAGACTTCACAAATGGTTTTTAATTATAACTGTCTGTGATAATGTCGTTTCGGCTCCCCGATGAGTCTCTTCGTCACCGATGCGACTCTTCGTCGCATCAATGCCGCTTCAGCTCCCTGATACATCTCTTCGTCTCACGCGCCGAATTTATTCCTTGTTTTATAAAAAGGATCATCCGCCATCGAAGATGATCATCCCCACATCACTCTATACTCTAGAGCAGAAATAGCTCCCTCTCCTGTTTCCTTGTCACTGACATTGATGGCCTACCTGGCCATACTGTACGAGAACATCTCCGGCCGTACGCTAGCGGATGCAATGGAAGGACACCGTGCCAACAGTGTCCTCCCTCCTCTGTCCGAGGATTTGCCAAAGCAGGTGACAGCCACCTTCCGCCGTCTTGACATCCTCCTCCTCCGCGTCTTCTGGGTGCTCTCCCACTTCCAACGAGCTGACCTCATAATCAACGTGGTCCTCCACACCGATGTTGCACGTTTCCAGGAGGCTTGTCGTCGGTTCGACTGCTTAATCGAGGTGGCGGGCGACCAAGTCAACCTTACCGAGACCCCTCAAGCAAGGGTAGAGAGCCTATGGGCTCAATTCGACTTGATTCAACAGTTGGAGGGTCTTTAGGAGACACTTCAACGAGCATGTCAGTAGGTGAACGCATTTCGGGCTTCGTTCGCTGATGATCACGAACCATCCGATGCCGACCACGTCGCCTATGAAGTTTTGAAGACGGAGCTAGCATGCTACCTCCGCCACTAGAAAAACTTTGATTATTTAGGTTTATATTTTTTAAAATCTTTGTAAGAAGCGACTGGCCACGCTGTTTGGCCATATGTAAATACAAAAATCCAAAAAACTGGTTGAATTTGCATTTATTGTCTTCTATATATGCAAAAGGCCTAGTCAGGTCAAAAGAGCTCGAGCTTGCGCCTCCCTTGTCGGCGATTTGCACGAGCCGATGCCTCTTGGCTGGGGGAGAATCAAATTGCTATACTGCCACGCCAACAACCATCAGAACGACCTCTTCATCGTCCCGACGGTTTTTCAGGCCTACTTTCTGCAAGAATCAGAAAAAGAGATATTACAAAGCGGACGTAAGTTTTTCTACAACCATCATCTTGTCGTAAGTTTTTCTACGGCAACCCCCTAGTTGTAAGCTTTTCTACGACTAGTACCTGGTCGTAAGCTTTTCTACGACCAGTACTTAGTCGTAAGTTCTTCTACGACTACAAGTTTCTAAAGATGAAATCAATTCTTGATTACCTTTAGGCGCTCTATTTTGTCCTCTGCGGGCAGGTCCGCCAAAATCTAAGGAGCCACCATGTTCAGTGGCAGGGACTTCTTACAAATGAGCTTGACCAGAGCGTCAATCTCCTCTTGTGAGAGGCCTATAGGAACAAGCAAACTCTAAATAAGCCAAGTCTAAAACTAACAAAAAGAAGGCTAAGGTTGGGAGTTTACTTACCTTTCTCGTAGTCTCTGGTCGGGTCCTGCAGCCCCGAATACCTCCACATGGGATGAGCCCTCTTCTTCAGAGGGCTAATGCGGTGCGTGATGAAATCCTTCACCACGTGCTATCCAGTAAGCCCCTCTTCCTTCAAGTCTTTCATGGCTTGAATTAAGGGGGCAATCCGATCAAGATCCTTGGGAGTCGAATCCCAAGCAGAGATCTTCTCGGCCGGCTTTCCGACGAAGGAGAGGCTGTCCTCATTGGCTATCTCCCAATAGAACCACCTCTTCTTTCATCCCAGCCACGACGACCGGGCGAACATCTGAATGTACTCCCTCGACTTCCCGTCGTGCAGCTTCAGACTACAGCTACCGGCGACTTCATTCAGCCTGGTCATTCCATAGTAGGACTGGAACAACTCCAAGTCAGCCAGAATCCCCAGGTAGGCCTCACACAAGTACACGAAGACGCCCAACATAGTGATGGAATTGGAAACAAGGTTCACCAACTCTAGAGGCGACGTGGGGAAGGCTTGACACCGGCGAAGGCGCAGGCGCCGGCTAAGGACGGAAAAAATGTATTGCCAGGAGGGAGAGGGGGCCACGGGGCGACGCTGGTCCTAGTTGGCGGTGGGGCATGAGGAAGGAGGAGTGGCAACGGCGTTGGAGGGGAGAGGGGGAATAATAGGGGAAGCATGGCCATAAAGAAGATGCAAGGAGATCACCAGTGTAGTTTTTGGCGATGGGGAGTGATCGAGGCGAGCCTGCAACAGGAACGGTGGCCGGTGTAGCCTGCTTCCCATGGTGACAGTGCCCTGGAGAGGTAGAGTCCAAATTGGGGGGCTGGGCATCAGAGAGGAAGGAATGAGGATGCTACCCACAAAAGGAATTGGAACGGGTCTCGCCGGAGGGGAGGGTGGCGTCCAAGGCGGCGGGTTTGACCAGTTTTGGGGAAGACGATGGCGTTGGTTGCTCTGGTGGCGAAAAACACAAATCAATTGAGGGGAAACGCGCATGATGTCACTACTACAAAAGGGGCTATCCTGGACGTCTAATCACAGACGGTTCCTCAGAACTATCTGTATTAAATAAATCACATACGGTTTTGGTTTAGCACACGTCTATACTACTGGCTACGGTAAAAACCGTCTATGAAGATGTGATATCATAGACGGTTCATATTTCAAACCGTTTGTGATGATATCACAAAAAGTTTGTATTAAAAACCATCTGAGATAGTTATTAATATCACAGACGGTGCATGTTTAAAACCGTCTGTGAAATATCACAGACGGATATTAACAAGAATCGACTGTGATATTAATAACTATCATAGATGGTTTTGAATCCAAAAATGCCTGTGAATTATCACAGACGGTTCTCAAAAAGAACCGTCTGTGATAATATTGCATCTCAGATAGTTTGTGGTTGGAAGTGTCTGTGATATGTTCAATGCCGCTTCGCCTCTGGCGCGATGCGTCTCTTCGTCTCCCACGCCGACGTTACTCATTGCATGTTTTATAAGAATGATGATCCGCCATCGTACTCCTCACACATCGCTATACTCTCAAGCACAAACGAGATCATCCGCCACCATACTCCTCACACATCGTTCTAGCTACTCTCAAGCAAAAACAAAATGGCTCCCCACTCTTCTCTCCTCCTGACAACGGCATTGATGACCTACCTGTCCATCCCCACTCTGCAGCTTCCGACTAGCTAACCTCGCCATCGGTGTAGTCCTCGAGCAAGAGGTTGCACATCTGCAGGAGGATTACCGTCGCTTAGAATGCGACATAGAGGCGGTGAGCGACCGAGTCGACCAAGCCGAGACCCCTCAAGCAAGACAAGAGGGCCTATGGGCGGTTTTCTACTTGGCTTCTCAAGAGGAGCTTCTTTGGGCGAGTATGGAATGATCATGTCAACGGTTGGAAGTGTTTCGGGCTACCTGCGCTGATCTTGAACCCTCTGATG
The DNA here is from genome assembly GCA_036346405.1 of Phyllostachys edulis. Classification (NCBI taxonomy): domain Eukaryota; kingdom Viridiplantae; phylum Streptophyta; class Magnoliopsida; order Poales; family Poaceae; genus Phyllostachys; species Phyllostachys edulis. Next base: position 97,433,637 of record CM070546.1, read on the forward strand.
CCGATGACGTCGCCTACAAAGCTTTGATAACCGAGATAGCAGGCTACTTGGTCCACTAGAAAAACTTGATCTTTTATTATTTCTACTTTTTAAAAATCTTTTGTAAGAAGCGACTGGCCAGGCCATATGTAAATAACAAAATCCAGTTTGAAGTTAAGTTACTATCTATGCTGAACTTGTTTACTATCATAGGCGATTTAATGGAAAAAAACCGTCTGTGATATATAATTATCACAGACGGTTATTAACAACAACCGTCTGTGATAATGAATACTTCACAGACGGTTTTTTAACTATAACCGTCTGTGATATGTATCACCGACGGTTTGTGGTTGGAACCGTTTGTGATATTTTATACTGCTACTACAGGAAACTAGCTACTTCAAAAATATACCATAAATTACAACAATGATGCACACACACACAAAAATCTTCTTCAGCCACTTGATATGGTCCAGAATGCGCTCCATCTTCAACTCCAGCATGTTTAGCCTCTACTCCAGCACAACTTCCATTCTCTGCTCCAGCCCAGAATCCATCATTTGCCTCAGATTGCTATGCTCCTTGCTCATCCATGGTGTGCCGCCTAATCGAAATATTGACATCCTCCAGCCTACCAAACCATACAAACGCCAAAACGGCATACTTATTTCATAACTACTAGAGAGACATCCAAACCGCAAGGAATCAAACTCAAGTTTACTTACTGATAAATAAGGACATTTGTAAAACACCCGACCAGTATTTCCCTCGGTGTTGGCGTAGAACATATTTGCTTGCACACGATAGTTAGGGCAATCCACCCACCTAGTAGTGGCTAGCGCTAGGGCCTTCCGATTCAATGAGCTTGACGCCTTAGACATATGGCCCTCACTCAAGAGGAGGAGATGAGGTGAGGTGAGACCAGAAGGAGAAAGAGCTGAGCTCAACTACTAGAAGAAGATGAGAAAGCTTAGGATTGGTCCTACTTATGCTGGCGTGTGAACATTATTTGGCTATAGAACTATCACAGACAGTTTAGTGGAATAAACCGTCTGTGATAAATATCACAGACGGTTATAAACTACAACAGTCTGTGATATATAATTATCACAAGCGGTTATTAACACGAACCGTCTGTGATGTTTATTTATCACAGACAGTTTTTAATTAGAACCAGCTGTGATGTGTATCACAGACAGATATTAACAAGAACCGCCTTTGTCCCATTAGTCCGAGAGAGAGGCGACTTGGGAATTGGAGTCTCGCATGCACGAGCATTATCCAAAGTTATTCACGGCAGGTACATAGTAATGTTAGTAAATCTTTTAGCAGTGGTTATCCTTTGGTGTTGAGGTTGAATAGAATTGGCCTAATTACATTTAAGAAGGTAGAATGTAATACCCCAAAAATTAAATCAGAGAGAATAAATAAATCGGGAGAGAATAATTAAATCGGGAGAATGTTTCTTTTAACAAAGCAATTGAACAGGAGAAAGAGGGGGTTTTAATGTAATACTCCAATTTATTCTACGAAAGAAAGCATTCAAAAGAGAAATTAGACATAAAAAAGGGGGGTTTCTGCAGTTCTTCGGCAACTTGGGCCTCAGGCCTTGGCCTAGGAGGCCCATGAGGGGCCGACCACCAATAAAAGGAAGGGGAAACCCTAGACGCACTGTAGCTACAGTATCTAAATCACCGCTGTAGCATGACTAATGTAGCACACCCCTCTCCTCCATCGTGGTGCCTCCCTTCCTCGCCATCGGTGCTCCCTGCTGCCGATCAAGTGAAGAAAGGAGAGGAGATCACCTTCGCGGGGAGAGTTCATCGTCTTTCTGCGATTCTACAAGGGTAACATCGCGTGTTCTTCGCTGGTTGATGTGTATTAGTTGCAATTGATTTCGTTTGGTAGATCGAGTAATCAACAGTTAATAGATCGTGTTCTGTCCAGTAGATTGAACGATGGTTTTCATGTCTTTAGATGTAGAATCTGGGGATGAAACCTCTTAGAGATAGTTTTTTTATGTCATTAGCTTTCCGTGGCCGCCAAGAACACCCAGATCCAATTAACGGTTAGAAAGTTATGAATTGTTTAGTGCCGCTGTCCTGTTAATCTGTTAACATCCTGATAGTCTGTAACAATCTGAGTTAATCTATTAGTTAAAGACGAAATCAGAGGATCTAGTTATAATGAAAAAGATGGGTAATTTCCTCACCTTTCCATAAAGCTAAAGAACGTAAGAATTGGACTTTTGTAGCAAAAGTTATGATAATTTTAGTGTACTGTCCAGAGAACCCGATGTGATAATTGATGTTCTGTAGATTGGATTGGTAGGGGTAGTAAATGGCAGAATCATAAGGGCTCCCCAACTAAGTTTATTTAGGTAATTTAATTATATTTCCAGAAAGTATTAGAACATCTTATTTGGACTCCTGAGCAGAAAGTTATGTATTTTAGAAGTTGACTGTCCGCAGTGAACACCAAATCGATCGGTAGAAATTGGAAGATTGGAAACGCTTGGGAATTTAGCGAGTTCAATTGTGTTCTTATTTATGCTTTTGGTCCAGTATGCTTGTCTTAGTTTGGGTTATCATTATGTTCAGGTGGGAGCGTGATCCTGTAAGCAGCGCTCTTAAGGCCCACCGTTCTCGCACTGTTGAGGCAAGTATAATGATGGTTATAATACATATGGTTGAATGGCAATGTTTGATATATATTATGAGAATTTGTGTGTTCATAAATTGTGATGATGGCATAGTTGGTAATGTTCATGGTTGCTAGAGATTTGTGTTATGTGTTAAACATGGATGTTTGATAGTTGTGAAGTCGATGTTTATGAGCTTTTGTAATATGAATAGAATATTCATATGCAATGTTATTATGGATGCATGTTTGTATTAATTTGAGAATTTATACATATGCATCATGTTGGCTTATTGAAGTCTTGGTCATATGATGACCAAGCAACTCTGAGTCCCCGTCATGTTGATGACGGGCTAAAAGGTCCCCATGCTTGTAAAGCATGGGCTTTAATCCCATACTTGTGGAGTATGGGCAATGGTCCTGTGCCGATAGCACGAGCATGGGTGTGCATCGACGGATGCACACTTTGCATTACCGGTAAAATGCAAAAGGGAAAGTGAAGGAAAAGGATCATTTTGAGTATATTGCATAGCATGTGTGTGTAAGGTGATAGATATGTGATTTTGTGGAGTGTAGTTGATGAATTACATGTCGGTATGTTGTTGATGCCATTTATTATATTTGCTGAGTCTTTGGACTCACCTCTTGTTGTTTGTTGTGTTTTAGGTACCTTTACGAGATCGGCATGCATGGGGGAAAAGAATGATTAGTCTTGTTGCACTATGGCACGATATGCCTCAATGGAATGAAAAGAAAAATTAATTAGTAGTTGAATGAACTATTTAGAGTACCCTTTATGATTATTGCTTGCTTAGAGTAAACTGTAATAAATGGATAGATGTTTTTTTTTGGATGCTCATGATCTATATCGTAGTTGTTGAGTTGCTATGGATGTTATAGTAACGAATAGCTAGTTTTGAATATGTCTTCATCATATTGCAAGTTGGATTACCTGTTTATGTTATAACTATTTGTTGGAACCTCCAATATAGATAACTATACAAATGAAGTTCTGCCGAAATTTTGTAAGGTTTTTTTAGTTTAATTTATTTAGTTTAGTAGCATTCCAGGCCTTTGTTTGGCTGGGGTGTTACAGTTGGTATCAGAGCGGATTGTAGGTCCGTGGTATTGAAAATATTAAACTTGACACACTAAGCACAATAGTTGGGGATGGGTTTTTGCATTGCATTTACGTTTCCGTTGAGTTGTATTGATGATTCCTGTTATGAGATGATCTGATATATCTATATTATAATACTATGGTTATTATGTGTGGGGGATAACCCACGTTGAGAGGTGGAGGTCGTGGTTGTGGTCTGGTCATGCATTCAAAGTTACACCACCGCTAAATGGTATAGGAATAGCGAAGTGTCCACACCGGATATCGTAGTACAGACATTGATAGCGAGTATATTTAGAAGAGTTGTTCTCTTCCTTGAAATTTGAATTTGGTCAACTCTTATCTAGTTGTGGTTGATGAACTTCTCTTGGATTAGTAGTCCATTCCAGTTGATGGGATTCTTTGAGAGACGTTGCTGTGCTCCCGTTGGTTTAAGTTGCCCTGTAAAGCCATCAATGTTTTCCCAACCGATGAGTTATTCTTGCGGCTGGTAAACTTGGTTAATTGTCAAGTTTGACCTTCGTATTGGAGTTTTTCTTCCTTATTGGAAAAAAAAAACTTGATCCATTTATTTCGCTTGATGATTTGGATAACGAAAGTTTCCTTTTGCATTTCCTTTTGCAAGTCCTTTAATGCGTGGAAGCTTTGACTCAATGTATCTCTCTTAGGTATTTTGAGTGTTGAAGATTGATGGTTCTCTTTTATGAAAGAAGTTGTTAAACCCTTTAGCGATGTTTTGTCTTGGTTAAGTGAGAGGTTATAATCAAAACAATTAATGGATATGATATGGATCATCAGGTTAGGTCTGCAGTGTGTGCATGATCGATCTTAACTAAGATCCTTGAAAGGAAAGTTGATAAATTTGAAAGTGACTTGTAGTAGTTCTTGACGAGCCGTGATTAAGAGTATGGCTATACCTAATTGTAATCAATAGAGTTAATAAGAGGTGTGGAACATTGATGAATTGAGTTGATCATTAGTAGTGATACATTTGGTAAACTTCTTTGGTAAATTGGATTAATAGGTCTCAATGGATTAATCTAACTATTTGGGATGGCTAGGTTCAAAAGGAGTTAGATTATTGTCTTAGTGGATATTAATCTTGGAGTAACCTTTGGTGGATACTTAGTGATTATATGTAATTGCTAGGTGCAACTATTGTCTATTAAAGTTTGGTGTCGAGCATCACTAAGAGATAAGCTGATGGGATTTAATGGATGAACAATGTTTACATGATGGTAGAATTATCGAATAATAGTTTGTCTTTGATGAAAGAGTTTTGGAATAACCTTTTAAATTGTGTAGTAGTTTCCCTCTAAAATAAAGCAGTTGTTGTAGTGAGAGTGAAAGAATTTGGTATACACTCAATTGAGGATGAGGTGACAAAGGGGTATGTAACATTTTGGTGAGCCTTTGGGGGCTTTATAAAGGAAGAGTTGACGATAACGAATCTTGTTAAGAGTAGATTATTCTTGATGTTAGCAAGATTGTCGACAAGGGATTCTGACTCGTTGTAGTGGTGATGATTCTTCTAGAGAGAAAGGAAGTTAATTGCCTTGCGTAATATCAGTTAAAGGAAATGTTTGGAGTTTGCATTCATGGTCTTTTGGGAGTTCATGATTTACATAGTAGATGGAATTAATTGAGCAATGTGACGTATGAGAAGGTTCCGTTTGGTACCTAAGTGATTAATGTTATTTGGTTTTATAGGCATTTCTTGTTTGTATTGGTAAGTAATGTTGTAATCAAAGAAAATTGCTTTCTTTGTTAACAGAAGATATGTACCATAAGCATTTGAGGTTGGAGTTAAGAATTGTAATCTGCAACCTTTCTGTTGTTACAGCTTAAGAGTTTCTTGAGTTTCAATAGCAATGTTTTATCTTGATTTATGGAGGTTTGATATTCCTTCTTGTGGGACATGTGCCCTCAACTGTGGACTCGTATTATGCTTTCCGAGATCATTAATATTTGATTGTTTCTCTTGGTCTCGTACTCACTCCGAGGAGCAACGTTTTCTTGTGCGTTGAAACTTGTATTTGTTTGTTTCTTCCTTTTGAGAAAGGAATTAACCAACTTCTGTTGCCAAAGTCTTATAAAGTGTAGAACGTCGACTGGTTGGTGGTGGACAAGTATATGATAGTGGTGAAATCTTGGGAACCAAGCTATTTGAAGAGCAGTAGATAGTGATTCGGTTTTAACCTATAACACCTGGAGAGGGTTCTAACTAAATGGAATGTTTGTCGATGAAATACAATTGATTAGTGTTACAACTAGTGGGACGTATGGCAAATTATGATCCAATACCCTTTGTTTGAATCTTGGTCAATCAGTTAGGGTATTGCGAATGTGTATATTGTGGTCGTAATCTGAATTGGATTGGTGTGGATTAGAGGAGGTCCAAGATTGGTAAAATAAATCGCCTTGGGGCGGTTACTTGATAGTGAGGAATGTTGATATTAATAACGAGGTTATTGTCGAGTCGTGTTAAACTTTAGTCATCGATCTAAGGGTTACCGATCAAGTATCTGGGAAGTTCGATGTGGAATTCTTAAAGGTGGAATTAGGGCTTGGCATTTTATGCTAGCATCTTAGTTTCCCATTATTAGGTTCCAAGAGTTATGGTGATCTTTGATAGGATCTTTTGGATGCAATAAATGAGGGTGTATGCGGTGAATTTCAAGTTGATTATCCTTAAAAGATTGAGGTGATGTGATTGTAGCTGAAATCTATATTGAGGTGTGTTGGGAATTATTATTTGTCAAAGTAATTCCTTTGGTAGAGAAGGTGATCACAGTATGTTATTGTGGATTGGAAGAGTCTCTCTTCCTAGATGTGGATTTCGTGTTCAGATTGAGCATAGATTTGAGGCTTGCCAAATTAAAAGAAATGAATTAGTATGTTATGCGATGATTTGGAATCTCATGATGTAAGAGAAAGTTGAATTCTTAAAAGAAAGTTGAAAACAAAAAAAAGGGATTGTACTCTCGGATGATGAAATATTCTCCTGGTTTTTATTTGAGCCTTGTGTCTATGACAGATGCTAATTATAAATTGAGTTGATTCATCTTGGTATGCGTGGTTCTTTTCGGTTAAGACAAAGAAAGGAAATGGTGGTTCTTTCGATTGATGATCATTTTGGAATTGGCAGTTAAGAGAATGAGTTAGTGTGGTGATTTGGAAGCCCATGATTTGGGAAAGGATTTATCCCTTAAAAGAACATCTGAGAAAAGAAGGTTTTCTCGAGTAGAGAAGTGATCTATTAGTTCTAGTTGAGTTGGGTTTTCATGATGGAGATCATGTACAATTTCAGTTGACTCCATGTTGCCGAGGTGGTTCTTTCCGGTTCAGGAAAAAAAATGAAGTAGTTGATTTGAGCACTCGAGTGATTTCTTTTGGTTTATGTGGAGTTTAATTGCAAACTGTCTAGTTGGATTGTGAAAAGGTTTTCATGGGGAATCTTGATTTTGGATTTGAGTGTTTTGAGGAAGTTGGAATTGCATTGTGAATCCTTTGATTTCAGTTGAATCGATTTTTAGAGTCGATTAAAATAAGTGGTATTATGCGTCCTCGCTAATCTAAGACCCTCCCGGTTAGGATGAAGAGATCGATGAAGATAGAATGAGCGTTTCATATGCTTATGCACAAATTCGTGGTTCGGTACCAAAGGAAGGATATCCCAAGGTACATTGGTTTGTTTCTCGAAGTTGTGGGAAGTTTGAAGTTGGCAAAACGTTAGGACCGTATTGAGTCCATCTGTGAGTACACATCGTCTTGTTTGTTCTAGTCTTTGAGTGAGTACCAGAGAGGTCCAAGTTTGAGGTTTCATGAGTCTTGACCTTTGAGTAGCATCCTATGCGTTGTTAGAGAGGTCGAGCGAGTCTTTGAGGCACAAGTCGTTGGTTTGTGTCAAGGTGCCTTTGTCCCATTAGTCCGAGAGAGAGCGACTTGGGAATTGGAGTCTCGCATCTTGTGAGCATTATCCAAAGTTATTCACGGCGGTACATAGTAATGTTAGTAAATCTTTTAGCGATGGTTATCCTTTGGTGTTGAGGTTGAATAGAATTGGGTCGAATTACATTTTAGGAGGGTAGAATGTAATACCCCAAAAATTAAATCGGGAGAGAATAAATAAATCGGGAGAGAATAATTAAATCGGAGAATGTTTCTTTTAGCAAAGCGATTGAACAGAGAAAGAGGGGTTTTAATGTAATACTCCGATTTATTCTCTGAAAAAGCATTCAAAAGAGAAATTAGACATTAAAAGGGAGTTTACAGTAGTTCTTGACAACTTGGGCCTCAAGCCTTGGCCAGAGGCCCATGAGGGCCGACCACCAATAAAAGGAAGGGGAAACCCTAGATGCACTGTAGCTACAGTACCACCACCGCCTCTGTAGCATGACTACTGTAGCACGCCCCTCTCCTCCATGGTGGTGCCTCCCTTCCTCGCCATCGGTGCTCCCTGCTGCCGATCAAGTGAAGAAAGGAGAGGAGATCACCTTCGCGGGGAGAGTTCATCGTCTTCCTGCGATTCTACAAGGGTAACATCGCGTGTTCTTCGCTGGTTGATGTGTATTAGTAGCAATTGATTTCGTTTGGTAGATCGAGTAGTCAGCAGCTAATAGATCGTGTTCTCATCCAATGAGATTGAACGACGGTTTTCATGTCTTTAGATGTAGAATCTGGGGATGAAACCTCTTAGAGATAGTTTTTTTTATGTCATTAGCTTTCCGTGGCCGCCAAGAACACCCAGATCCGATTAACGGTTAGAAAGTTATGAATTGTTTAGTGCCGCTGTCCTGTTAATCTGTCAACATCCTGATAGTCTGTAGAAATCTGAGTTAATCTATTAGTTAAAGATGAAATCAGAGGATCTCGTTATAATGAAAAAGATGGCTAATTTCCTCACCTTTCCAGAAAGCTAAAGAACGTAAGAATTGGACTTTCGTAGCAAAAGTTATGATAATTTTAGTGTACTGTCCAGATAACCCGATGTGATAATTGATGTTCTGTAGATTGGCTTGGTAGGGGCAGTAAATGGCAGAATCATAAGGGCTCCCCAGCTAAGTTTATTTACGTAATTTAATTATCTTTCCAGAAAGTATTAGAACATCTTATTTGGACTCCTGAGCAGAAAGTTATGTATTTTAGAAGTTGACTGTCCGTAGTGAACACCAAATAGATCGGTAGAAATTGGAAGATTGGAAACGCTTGGGAGTTTAGCGAGTTCAATTGTGTTCTTATTTATGCTTTTGGTCCAGTATGCTTGTCTTAGTTTGGGTTATCATTATGTTCGGTGGGAGCGTGATCCTGTGGGCAGCACCCTCTTGGCGTCCACCGTTCTCGCATGGTTGAGGCAAGTATAATGATGGTTATAATACATATGGTTGAATGGCAATGTTTGATATATATTATGAGAATTTGTGTGTTCATGAATTGTGATGATGGCATAGTTGGTAATGTTCATGGTTGCTAGAGATTTGTGTTATGTGTTAAACATGGATGTTTGATAGTTGTGAAGTCGATGTTTATGAGCTTTTGTAATATGAATAGAATATTCATATACAATGTTATTCTTGGATGCATGTTTGTATTAATTTGAGAATTTATACATATGCATCATGTTGGCTTATTGAAGTCTTGGTCATGTGATGACCAAGCAACTCTTAGGTCCCGTCATGTTGATGACGGGCTAAAAGTCCCCATGCTTGTAAAGCATGGGCTTTAATCCCCATACTTGTGGAGTATGGGCAATGGTCCCTGTGCGGATGGCACGAGCATGGAAATGCATCGACGAATGCACACTTTGCATTACCGTAAAATGCAAAAGGAAAGTGAAGGAAAATGATCATTTTGAGTATATTGCATAGCATGTGTGTGTAAGGTGATAGATATGTGATTTTGTGGAGTGTAGTTGATGAATTACATGCTGGTATGTTGTTGATGCCATTTATTATATTTGCTGAGTCTTTGGACTCACCTCTTGTTGTTTGTTGTGTTTTAGGTACCTTTACGAGATCGGCATGCATGGGGGAAAAGAATGATTAGTCTTGTTGCACTATGGCACGATATGCCTCAATGGAATGAAAAGAAAAATTAATTAGTAGTTGAATGAACTATTTAGAGTACCCTTTATGATTATTGCTTGCTTAGAGTAAACTGTAATAAATGGATAGATGTTTTTTTTTTTGATGCTCATGATCTATATCGTAGTTGTTGAGTTGCTATGGATGTTATAGTAACGAATAGCCAGTTTTGAATATGTCTTGATCATATTGCAAGTTAGATTACCTGTTTATGTTATAACTGTTTGTTGGAACCTCCAGTATAGATAACTATACAAAGGAGGTTCTGCCAAAATTTTGTAAGGTTTTTTTAGTTTAATTGATTTAATTTATTTAGTTTAGTAGCATTCCAGGCCTTTGTTTGGCTAGGGTGTTACACTAGCCATAGAATGCTAATGAATACAACCATGGTATGACCAAACCCTGCAAGTTCAAGAAGCATGGTTTCCAGGAGAGTATGTCAGCTTCGATGATGTAGGCCGTGGCTACTGTCGCATCACCTCATGTTGCGTGGACGACAACTGGAAAAAAAAGATGGTGCTTCGTGGTGGGCTTGGTTGCTTTCTTAGTCGTACTCGCCATCTTCTTCAAAGCAGTCGCATCAGAGACAAAGGAATACTAACTTTAGATCAGCAAGAACAAATAAAAAAACAAGTACACTGGAAAATCTATGGTATTTCTTTCGCCAAACGAGCCCCAGAGCTGGCCGCCTCCTTCAAAGCAGACACACATATCAGTGACATTTCTCACTTCTGATAGATCTAGATATGAGGGGATGACCAGATATTTAATGGCGAATATCACAGACGGTTATTGTTAAGAACCGTCTGTGATAAGTTAGGTCTCCGAATATCACAGACTGTTCTTGTTAAGAACCGTCTGTGATACTCATCACAAACGGTTCTTAAATAGAACTATCTACAAAGGTTCTTCACCAGAACCGTGGGAGCCTACGATTATCACAGACGGTGGTTATTTAAAACCGTCTGTGTTACGTATCGCAAATGGTTTTTTTAAAGAACGGCATGTGATATTTGCTTGAAGATCATCTCGATATCGCGGTGCGCTTCAAGGAGGTGACTTGCTCAGGGCGTTTGGTGAAAGAATTAAATCTAGTAGATTTGCAAGTGTGCTTGTAGATCTATTTATTCTTAGTGATCTATGGTTAGTATTTGCTTCTAATTATATGCATTATAATCTAGAGATGCATGGATGATAGCTAGGTTTATCATCCAAGGAGGTTATTAGTAGTTAAGATTTACAATAGAACAATGAGCAAAGATGTATATATACATTCGCTTGTCCTATATTGTGTAAAATAATACTGTTTACATCATAGTGAGCCTCAGTTATGACGATCTGTAATCCTTAAATATATATTTGCCCTAGGTTGATCGCTATTCAATATGTAGTATGTTTGGCCAATAGGAAGAGTAGTTGTGTGCATTAATCTAATTTGTTACGTGCGTAGCACAGATGGACCGAAGTTGGATGTACGTTGAGAACCGTGTGAGTGAAGAGTACATTGATGGCATGTCTGCTTTTAAAAGAGCTGCCGAGCAGAATATGTTGAAGACGGGGATAAAATTTATGTATTGTCCATGTATTGATTGCAATAATCTGAAGATGTTTACCAACCCGACGCAGATTGAGGGCCATTTGATTCGAAGGGGTTTCAAAAAGGAGTATACATGTTGGACCAGTCACGGTGAAGAGCAGATGATATCGGAAGGTAGTAACATCGTCTAGTGAGACAACGATATGCCGGATGTGGACTATGCTTTCGATGAAGGTAGGTCGTACGATGACAATCTGGATCAGATGCTACACGATGCAGAAGGGGACTATAGTGAGAGAGAGTTTGGTAGATTCGATGGCTTAATGGAGGACTCGGGGAAATCTTTTTTCCAGGGCTGCAAGCTGGAATACACAAGGTTGTCCTCCGTGCTTGAACTGTTGAAATTGAAGGCAAGCAATGGTTAGTCCGACAAGAGTTTCACAGCATTACTAGGTATCCTAGCGGACATCCTCCAAGAGAGAAACGTGTTGCCCAGAATCACCTACCAAGCCAAGAAGGTTCTTTGTCCATTGAGAATGGAAGTAGAAAGAATACATATATGCCCGAACGATTGTATCCTCTACCGTAAGAGTATGCAGACATGCATGTATGTCCAGTGTGCAAAGTATCCTGATACAAGCGTAAGAATCACTCCGATGATAGCGAGGGCATCAACGGGTAGCAAGGACCTCCTGCTAAGGTGTTGTGGTATCTAGCTATAATTCATCGTTTAAAGCATTTATTTACGAAACAAAAGGAGGCAAGATTGTTGCGTTGGCACTCGGAGGAGCCTAAGAAAGATGGAAAGATAAGACACCCTGCTGATTCTGCCCAGTAGAGAAACTTTGATAGGAGCTTCGAAGACTTCAGTGTGGAACCGATGAATATAAGGTTTGGGTTGAGTACAGATGGAATAAATCCTTTCGGCAACATGAGCGGACGACATAGCATCTGCCCCGTGAATCTATTTATGTACAACCTTCCTCCTTGGCTGTGTATGAAGCGGAAGTACATTTTGATGTCACTACTTATGCAAGGGCCGAAGCAACCTGGGAATGATATTGATGTGTACCTAGCACCATTCTTTGGAAGGTCTTCTAACAACGTGGAGCGAAGAATGCAGTATGGGATGCATACAAACAAGAGAATTTTACTTTACGCGCCATGTTGTTCTGCACCATTAATGATTTTTCTGCCCTTGGTAACCTGTCGCAGTTCACTACTAAAGGATCCAAAGCATGTCTGCACTACTTACATGATATGGAGAGTGTGTGGCTGAACAACTCGCGCAAAACTGTGTACATGCGTCACCGTAGGTTCCTTCCCAGGTATCACCTATACCGCAAGATGAAGAAATAATTCGACGAAAATAAGGAGGACGGTTCAGCTCCAAGGGCTTTTAGAGGGAAAGAGGTCTATAATATGGTCAAGGATATCGATGTTGTGCTTGGAAAGAGTTGTAAATTGAGGACCCGTCAGAAAAACATCTGGATGAAGCGATCAATTTTTTGGGACTTACCTTATTGGGAGCACTTAGAAGTTCGCCACTGCATTGACGTCATGCACGTGGAGAAGAATGTATGTGATAGCTTGATTGGTCTCTTACTGAACATTCATTGCAAAACAAAGGATGGTGTCAACGCACAGCGTGACTTGGTTGACATGAATATAAGGACCGAGTTAGCACCGAAAGAGGCCAATAAAGGACGAACGTACCTTCCCCCAGTTTGCTACACTCTGTCTAAGGCCAAGAGAAAGGAACTGTGCCAGAGCTTATATGGTGTGAAAGTTCCGTCCGGTTACTCCGCCAGCATGAAGAAACTTGTTTCAATGGAAGATTTGAAATTAATTGGTATAAAGTCTCATGATTGCCATGTGCTGATGACACAAATACTTCCTGTTACAATTAGAAGTATTTTGCCGAATAAGGTCCGAGTGGCAATCATGAGGCTGTGTTATTTCTTTAACTTAGCTGCTCAGAAGGTCATCGATCCCGACAGACTAGATGCACTGCAAGCCGAGGTGGTGACGACTCTATGTCATCTTGAGATGTATTTTCCTCTGTCACTTTTTGTGACGACTCTATGTCATCTTGAGATGTATTTTCCTCTGTCACTTTTTGATATCATGGTCCATTTCACTGTTCACCTTGTGAAAGAGATAAAGATATGCGGCCCTGTGTTCCTACGTCATATGTACCCATTCGAGAGGTACATGGGAATTCTCAAGTCCTATGTACGGAATCGATCTCGACCGGAGGGTAGCATCATTGAAGGTTATGCAACCGAAGAGGTCGTTGAGTTCTGTGTCGACTATACATGGCTCAGGTGGAACCGATAGGTGTACCTCTATCTCGTCATGTGGGGAGGCTAGAGGGTATCGGGACCGTAGGAAGGAAAGCAATCACTCCCAATTTCGACGTGTACGCTCAAGCTCATTTCACGGTCTTGCAACACATGACCCAAGTGTCCCTATACATCGACGAGTACAAAGACATGGTGCACTAACAGAATCCAGGCCGGTTAGAGGTTTGGATCACGAGAGAGCACAACCACCGATTCAACGCATAGTTGAAGGTACGATTCACTGGGAGGCCGTCATCAAGTGATGATACGCTGTCATGGTTGGAAAAAGGGCTAAAATTTATAATTATTACATGGCAAGGATACGACATAAATGGGTACACATTTTATACGACAGCTCAAGATAGGAAGAGCACAGTCCAAAACAGCGGTGTCTGCATAGATGCGTTTCACAAGCAGTTCAATACCGCTGGGATGAGCTCCTACCATAGGTTCGTAGAGGAGAATTGGGAACTCGACTACGTACTTTTCAAGATCCCCCTGTTTCGGTGCCATTGGGTCAAACTTTCACAGGGTCTGAAGGTCAATAAGTACGACGTCACTACTATGGACCTCGAATGTGTCGGATACAAGGACGAATCATTCATACTCGCCAAGCAAGTTGTTCAAGATTTTTATGTAAAGGACCCGACAAATAAGAACTGCCACGTAGTTCTTCATGGAAAAAGAAGGATTGTTAGAGTTGAGGATGTCGTGGAAGAGAAAGAGTACAATCAATTTGACGAGTTACCTCCTTTCGGAGACGGCATCAGGCACGAGGAAGAATCCAGTGAGGAAGCTAGCTATATGCACATCGATCATCGTGATGGGCTATATTTTAAAACAAAATAGCAAGTGGAATGATCCCACACGATGACACCTTTTTGGAAAATTGTTCCACTGTAATTAACAATCTCAACATGTAATTAAAGAATTATTCCATTGTAATTAATTCACTAATTAAGAAATCATTCCATCTGTGATTGTATCAGCCGCTTTCTTGTTTTCAGAGGGCATGGTTAGCATTCCCTGAGGCTAGCCGAAAAATAGAATATTTTTGAGCTATAGAAGGAACTATCACAAGCGGTTTAATGGAATAAACCGTCTACGACAATGAGGCGCCAAAACATTTCGCCTCCCGCGCATGCGTCCAAAAAGTTCTGCGAGCGTCACAGACGGTTCCACAATAAAACTGTCTGTGATACTTATCGCACACGGTTATTAAAATAGAACCGTCTGTGATGTGCTTGATTTTTGCAAACGGTCCAGGACTAGAATCGTCTGTGATATTCTCGTTTATTGCAGACAGTCCTAGAAAAAAACCGTCTGTGATATGCACTTATCACAAACGGTTCTTTAGGAGAACAGTCTATGATATCATATGTCACAGACAGTTCTTTAAGAGAACCGTCTGCGATATGCATTTATAAGTAGGGCCCTGCTAGGGTTTTCCTCCTTACTACTCCTAAGTCCTCAGAGCTCACTCTTCAGTCCGCCTCCCCAGCGCCTTTACTTCCCGTGTTCCTCCTGAGCCTCCCCTCTCTGCGTCGTCATCCTCCCTACGCCGCCGTCATCCCCGAGCCTCCCCTCTCCGCGCCGTCGTCCTCCGTACACCGCCGTCATCCCCGAGCCTCCCCTCTCCACGTCGTCATCCCCGAGCCTCCTCTCTCCCCACGCTGGTGTCCTCCCTCTGCGACCCCCAACCTCGGCTCCCTCTTCGTCGACACCTCCTGTCAAGGTATGAGCTCACCACTTTGGATTGTGCTAGTAGAAGTTTCAAATGTTGGATTCTCTAATATTGTGTGATGTTATTCATGCTCATCAGATCCCTCTATTTCATTATGTTGATGTTGTCTGGTAATTTTGCTCCATTTTGTTGGTAGCTTCTGTTCACTGTGATTATTGTTTATATTCCTGTCAATTGAAATATTGTGTAGTTGGTTCAATTGAAATATTGATAGTGAACTCAGAATTGATGATTTATTTTGTTGTGAAGTTCTATATTTTGAGCACTTTATCCTCATCAATGCAGTACTGATTTTTTTGATCTTGCAGTAATATCATTTATTGATGCAGTACTGATTTGTTAATCTTGCGAGATGGCGTCCGCACCGTTTTTGCCACTGTCTTCGCTGCCGTCATCGGCATCGCCGAATGCGTCTGGATCTCCGAGAAAAGTGGTACATAAGCGACATGCTAGAGGAATATCGAAAATGCCTATGGGCCAAATGACCATCACGGCCTCAGTACCTCTGGGGTCCCTCTGCTTCCCGAGAAAGTAGCGGCAGCATTCCGGACCACCTGCGGTATACATGGAAAGGAACGAGTCCCCATCACCACACAGAAATAGAAGGATCTGACGGCCGTAGAGAAAGCGCAGTTGTGGACTGAAATTACAACGTCGTTCGATATCCCAGCATAATTCTTCGATCTCGTGCGACGATAAGCGTTCCTCTCGATGGGACATGCTTGGAAGACCTTCAAGAGCAAGCTTGTCATGGAGTACGTGAACAAGGATCGGACGCCCAGCATGAAGTATTGTTTCGTGTCGTCGGATACATGGGACGTCTTTGTGTGGATGAAGACGACGAACGAATTTCAACAGCAAAGTGCAGCGCACAAGACTAACCAAGCACAAAACATTCACCCCCACAGACTCGGCAACGCTGGATACGCGGGCAAACTCTCGGGATGGATGAGTGAGGACAATGTGGCAATCTAGTTGTAGGCCTCCCCGCCATTGTTGAGATCACAGACGAGCACGCTCAATACTGGTTAAGAGGGAGGGCCACAATCATGTCATCGGGCGCCATCTCTTTCACAAACCCGGAAGACGAGGTAGTGTCCCAACGCCTGGTAAGATATGTCGAACTAGCTAGTTGTTAATAAGTCCATAACTTCGTAGGGTCCAAAATAACATGATAGCCTCTTGCAGCAAACATTGAGTACCCAATCATCCCAGGGCTCCTTCCAAGCAGTAAGGGAGAAGGATATACTATCCACGGCCCTGGGAAACAAGGAGCACCCAGGTCGCACACGAGGCCTTGGGGTTTATGTACCTTGGAGGAATGGATTCCCGCATGACTCCAAGGCGTATAGGAGTCAGAAGAGATCCAAGGCCGAACGCGAGGAACAGTTAAAAGAGGAGATCAGTGCACATATTAGTGCACAATTTCAAGGACAGATAACATCATTGCAGGAACAAATGTATCAACTCATCAACCAGTCGCAAGTCGCCCCTGTGATTTTGGGAGCCAGTCCCCCTCAACATCGGAGTAGCGTCGTGTCCACGCCTGCACTTTTTGAACTTGGCAACGTCTAATTACCTATTGCCGTCATCCAGATAATGTACATCTCTGGAATGCTTGAAAGATATACCTATAGGACGACTTAGCTAATTGTGTATCATTTTTTAGGTGCCCACGCAATGCAGGCTCCAAGTGAGGCTAGTTGGGTCCATTTCTATTGAGGCTCGGCAGGGGGTGGTGTATCCATGCAAGGAAGGGATAGTGGTGCATGGTGCCCAGTAGGTGCAGGGTTACGCAAAGGCCCAGGTGGACATGGTACATGATAATTTGATGGTCGTCCCGCTGGAGAAGCCCCCGAACGAAGAGATCATAACACTAAGAGATGCCTCGCACACTTATGTCCAGTGGCCTAAGAGGGACATCGCCCTTGACCTTGCAGTTCCACTATCGATGATCGAGTCACCGATCTTACGAAATAAAAGAGGAAAATGACGCGATATTTCCTTGAAGAGAATGAGACTGCTCTTTATTGATATGAACTAGATTTACAGGGGGTGCTTACGACCTGATTAGGGACTAATCCTAATTACACTGAGTATTACACTTGCTATGCTAATAAATCAAACTTAAAGCGCAAATCTTAGGCTGATTGCGTTGCTCAAATCTAGTGATGATGTCTTTCTTGTCTCAGATTGCCTCTCCTTCTCTGACTGTCCCTGATTGTCTCTGTGCTCCACCCTTAAATAACTTCAAAAGAGATAGCAGTTACTCCTGGAGAAGGCGTCCCTGGTGAAGCGTTGCGACTGGTCAGAGCGAGGCGTCAGTTAACAATATGTCAACTGCTCTGCGATTGAGTGTCTGTGAGACACTCAACCGTATGGCGGTTGTCGTCAGTGTCTTAGGACTATGTAACATCGCGTGGTATGGAGTATTCAGCACGTGTTCTATTCATCACGCGGTAAGGAATATACCTGGAATCAGATCCAGATACCAATTCTTAGCTTTTAGCAGCTACCTGGTCGGAAAATAGGCGAAGGACCTTGTCCGACCAAGGTACCCATTATGTAACCTCTGGAATCCTTACGACCAGTGTGGTCGTTAGCCTTAGGGGTTACAACCATGAAGACGTATGGTCTTTTATTATGTATTAAAGTAATACATAGAGATTTTAATCCTGGTCAGCTAGCCCCTGAACTTTAAATGAACAGGTCATGTGAACACTTTCTTTCGATGAAGCCGTATCGGGCAGACCTCATTTAATGTCGTGACATACGAAGTGGCCTGTGTTCACTTTAAAGTTGAGAACTTGCCTTAGGAACTAAAGAGTTTTCTATTCGTGAGACAAAAATGTTTTGTCCGTTGGACTTTATATTACTCTCAATTACGGTTAAAGATCTGAAGCTATAAAAATCCCTATTGCTGGGCTTTAGAGCTTTTACTCTTTCAAATCTTCCTTCAATCCCCTTCACTTCCTTGCCAAGAAAACCTTTCCGACCTCTTGTTGTCTTTCCGACCTCAAAGCCTCCTCTGACCACTACTCATCCATTTGAGAAATTTCACCATGTTGGAGCAAATTACAAAGTGGATGGTCTCGAATCTGAGTGAGAAGAAGCTTGAGGCACTAGCGAAGATCGGAATGCTCCCAGACAGGAATCTGATCAGATGGAGGTCAGCAGCTGGAGAACACTTTCCGAGCCGCGAAGATGGGGAAATTCCAGTCTTCCCCTTCTACATCGAATGTGGGCTGAGGGTGCCGGTGCACAAATTCCTCCCCCGTGTTCTGGAGTACTATGGGGTAGAGTTGGTGAATTTGGCCGCTAATTCCATCACCAACATTAGTATCTTTGCCTACTTGTGTGAGGCGTACCTGAAAGTTCGTCCAAATTTGAAGCTTTTCAGGTATTTCTATCGGATGGCGATGTCAAGAAGATCCACGGCGGCTCTTGGAGAATGCACGCTGCGCCTTCATGACGGTAAGGCCGATGAGTACATCCATACCCGAAGTCCTCGTGGTCTTCATGGAAAAAGAACTAGTTTTACATGATGGTTACGAGGGACGACGACCTCTACTTCGCCGGAATCAGGGTGAACGACAATTCCAAGTGGAGGGGAACTATGGAGAAGATAGGGATAGTCAGAAGATGTGTGGATGTCATTCGAGATCTAAGGATCAAGGGCTTGACTTCCTGGAATGTGGTGAGAGATTTCACCAAACGCTGAATTAGTCCTTTGAAGCTCTGGACTTAATCCCTGCTCTGGTCCATTGGTCATGATGAAGCAATCACGGACTCACGAGATGGTAAGTCTTCGAGAAAAGCTCCGACCAGTATAACTTATTACTTGATTATCGTAAAACCTTAAAATCTGCTCTGTCTCCCTCTTTTTTTAAAGCCCTTTCTCCTGTGGAAATCAGAGAGCAGATCAAAATGATATGTTCCTGGGAGCCTGGCGAGAAGGCTGCATTTCCCAACATCTTGGTGATAGTCTCTGTTGAAGAGAGACTAGCGAGACTTAAGGTAGATAATCAATTGTCCTTTATCTTTATATATATATATATCTTCCGATCACTTTATTGATCTTACTCTAATTTTGCAGGCGGTCGGACTAAAAGTCATACAACCCGGTGAGGATTGTAATCCAACCGTGGTTTCGATCGATTCATGCCCAGAGGCAACGGAAGAAGATGAATCTCCCGAGGTAAAAGAGCATTTGAAAGAAGATATATATTAATATAGAAATTTTCATCACCTAACCGAATTTATTTTTTAATTTAGGTGGAAAGACTAAAGGCCCGCAGAACAGAACTACAGAAGTCGTAGACTCCAGAGTGGTTGTTCACGACCTAACAGTTGTTATTGAGACAACTGACCTGGAGGTTGATGAAACCACACCCTCAGGCACGATGGTCGGGGCGCTACCCTCGTCGGTTGGTCGAGGATATCACTTCCGACCTCATGTTGGAAGATGTGAAGGGTATAACCAACCCTACCAGCCCAGAGCTGGTGAAATTGGTTGAGAAGAAAAGGAAGGCTAGCGGTACAAAATTTACTCTACCACGTTTTAAAGTCAAAACCAAAAAATCAACAAGGTATGTACAAATGAAAAGGTCGTATGAGTGCATACCTTTAATAGTTTTTGATGATTTGAAGTTTTGAGTTTCCTTTCTTCGTTTTGTACAGATATTCTGGCATTCCGATCGTTTTTGACCAGAATGTTCCTGAGGACCAGGCACCCATGGAAGTCCCCGTCCAAAGCACTTCTCAGGACAAAGTTCATGAGGATAAAGTGGTCGAGGAAGCCCCCGAGCAAGTGTTGGTGCCGACGGTCGTTTAGGATCCAGTGGTGATCCTAACTCCTTCTGCAGAGGTAGCTGCCTCTGAAGGCCCTCAACAGGTTCCGACCCCTATTGGTAATCTCTCCCAACCTAACAAGTTCCCTTTTTGCCCCCGATTTATCGAGGATAAGGAGCATGATGAGGTATGGGGAAGAATATCTGACCATCAAGTCAAGATTGGTCATGATCTCATTTTTGCCGATTATAATGACGTGGCAATCCGGGTAAGTATTCTATGACCGGTTTCATAGCTTTCTCTTTAAAAGCTTATAGGAAACTTAAAGAAGAATGATATTTTTGTAGCACATGGTCAAGAATTTTGCTGTGGTCGGAGGACTGACCCAGCGAATAAAACTCTTGGAGCAAAAACACTCCAAATTGGAAAGTAAGAACTTTCCTCTTAACCCTTCCCCTTCTTCAATACTTTGTTCTTCCTTAATTATTCTCCCTTATCATATTCGATAGATTTAGAAAAAATAAAAGAAAGGGTCGTGGCTGATAAAGCCAGAATAACCCAGCTTGAAGAAGAAAATCAAGCTAAGGACCGGTCGATCGTAGATGCGACGACCAGACATGAAACTCTTGAAAAGAGGATTGAAGGTAATTTGGTCGTAGACTTGACTTATTAACCTCCCCTAATCATGTTTACTTACTACTTGTTTTACTCGTATAGACCAAACTCAAGCGCTGAATAGAGCAAAGAAGGCTCTAGAATTTGAGCAGGATAAGGAAGCGGCTCTTGTGCAAAGTCTTGATGAAAAGATTCATGCACTGAACAAGATGATCTTTGATATGGGATCAGGATCAAGTACGCCTCCCTTAAGAGATCCAACAGAGAAACTGACCTACTTGGGCCAACTTCTAGAAGATCTCAAGGGTCTGCTCAAGACTACTCGAGAGAACTATGCCCAGACTATGAAAGAAGGCGTAGCTAGTGGAGTTAGTTTTGCGTTGGCAAAACTGAAGGCTTCTGACCCTTCCATCAATCTCTAAGCCATTGAAGAAGACTTCAACTGCTTGCCCGAAGATGCAAATAGGTTTCTCAAGGAAATGAAACCTCTCGGAAACAAGGATGCAGAGGAAATGGAAGTCGGATCTCCATCAAGCAGCAATTAGTCTGGAGATATTCAAGAGTAGGATATTGTAATATAAGAATTATGAAATGTGTAAAACTTACCTTTTCGCCATCAACAAGTCTTTTGTTTATCCTTTTGACTTTTAAAGTACTCAGATATGCCCTAGCCCCCGACTGATTTATAGTAGAAGAACTTTACTATATAATCAGTAAGCCAAGAAAATGAGAACTTGAAGTCTTACCCATTCTGTTTGTTTTGAAGGCATATAGTGATTATATGATAAAACCGATTGTAGTAATACTAGGAAATCAATTTGGTCAGAACCAGTGTATGACTTCGACTAGTTGTAGATCTGTTTTGTAATAATTGAAACACCAAACAAAGCAATATATGTTCGGAAAAAGACTTATGTTGATGAGAAAAGAAAATATACAAAGATGCATACAATGAATGATAAGAAAGCTTATTTATATATAGTATCCAAAACTGGTCGGAAGAATTGCTAAGAACTGAAGACATGAAACACACTTCGCGAAACGTATTCAGGCTCAAGTATGACTGGCAACGAGGATCGTAGGAAAAGAACCGTCGCTAGGAAGCTCCTTCCAGTGGGTAGGACCACGTGTGAAAAAGGAGAGACTTCGACTAGGAGGCTTTCCGTGTCCCGACCAGTAGCCAAACAAGAGCAGAACAGAATTTTGAAATGATGAAATATGTCTTCATAGTCTTAAGCATATGAATTACTACATGAAGTTATTGTTTATTATGCTCTTGTTACTCATATGTTTCTTTGAGAAAAGAGTGTGGTCGCGCGTAAGAATCATTCAGGTAATGATCACGACTAGGACCCATACAGCGTATAACTTAGAAGTCGTTGCCAAAGAGTAACAGAGATCCTTGTAAAGGATGTCGGAGAGAAGATTGTCTTCTTCGACCAGTATAAATAACAAGCAGAGAGGACGAGTATAGAATACGGACATATAAACAATATTGCTCGGCAAAATAAATAAAGGAATGACTAATCTTTATTTAAATAAAAAGAAATGAAAGAATGTAAAAAACAATTAAACATAGAACTTATGCAATTGATCAATGTTCCAAGAATTAGACAAAACTTGCCCATCAGACATGGCTAATCGTACTGAACTTGGTCGGGTGACTTCGACCACAGTGTAAGGACTTTCTCGCTTGGGAGAAAGTTTGTTACGATTTGCTTGGTTCTGAATTTTTCTGAGAACCAGATCACCTACAGCGAGGCTGCGAGGTTGCACCTTATGACTATGGTACCTTCGCATGGCTTGTTGATAGACCGCTGATCGTACCATGGCTTGTTTTCGTCGTTCTTCAAGAAAATTGATGTCATTGAGTCGTCATTCATTTTGATCGTTTTCGTTGAAACTATCAGTTTGAGCAGAGCCAAGTTTTAGTTCTGGAGGAAGCATGGCTTCAGCACCATAAGCCAAGAAGAATGACGTTTCACCGGTCGCACGACTGATCGTGGTTTGAATGGCCTATAATACAGAAGGGAGTTCTCGAACCCAAGCACCTGATCGTTTGATTAACTGGTCAAACACTCGACGTTTGATCCCCTACATGATAATACCATTGGTTCGCTCAACTGCTCCGTTGCTCTGCAGATGAACAACCGAAGAAAAATGAACCTTGATACCAAGTTCGTCGTAGAATTCTTGGAATTGACCACTTTAGAACTAGGTACCGTTGTCTGTGATTATACGACTGGGTACACCAAATCGTGTGATCACATTTTTTGTGAGAAATCTCGTAGCGGCCTCAGTTGTTGTTTTAACAACAGGCTCGACTTTGATCCATTTTGTAAATATGTCAATCATGACGAAAAGGAATTCGAAGCCCCTAGGTGCTCTTGGGAAAGGTCCTAGAATGTCCAGTCCCTAGGTTGCAAAAGGCCAAGAAAGAGGAATGGTTTGCAAGGCTTGTCTTGGTGATGTACTTATCGGCTATAAACCGACATTATCGCGCCGTCACAAGCTCTTTTTCATCATGAAGGGCAGTTGGCCAATAGTATCCTTGCTTGAAGGCTTTACCGACCAGTGTTCTGTAGGAATGATGGGCTCCACAGACTCTTTCATGAATTTCCGTTAGCAATTTAATGCCATCCGTTTGAGATATGCATCTCATCAACACTCTGTGAGATCCTCGTTTATACAAGGTACTTTCGATCAGAGTGTATGATTTGGCTTTTCATGCAAGACGATCAGCTTCTACATCATCTTCTGGAATTATGTCATGCTGAAGATAATTGTAGATCGATGTCATCCAATCTCTACCCTGATCGCGACAGCGCCAACCGTCAATGACCTATGGAGCATCCATGTTCTCATGATCGGTTTGTACGACCTGTAAGGAATCATATATGTTCTCGGAAGGCTCGACCACCGAGGGCGAATCGAGTTGCTCGAGAAAAACTCCGAGTGGGACGGTCGATCTCATGGAGGCCATCCGTGCCAACTGGTCTGCCAGAAAGTTTTTCCTTTCTAGGAATACGTTGGATCTAGAAACCAAATAAGTGCTTTTCGAGTTTTCGTACTTCCGCCAGATAAGATGACATCTTGGTACTCAAGCATTGATACTCTTTCTCTACTTGATTCGCTACTAGTTGAGAATCGCCTTTCACTAGTAATTTGCGAATCCTGAGCGAACGAGCTGCTCGGAGTCCTACTAGTAAACCTTCATATTCTGCCACATTATTTGTAGCAGGAAAATTTAACTGGATGGTGTACTTGATGTGTTCACCAGTAGGGGATATCAAGATGACTCCAGCCCCCGAGCCTTGGAGCATCAAGGAAGCATCAAAGTACAATGTCCACTCATTGTGGTGTTCGTACTCGGGCCCTTGGGTGAGTTCAGGGTTTGTCCATTTAGCAATGAATTCTGCTATTGCCTGGGACTTAATTGCTATTCGTGAGATGAAATGGAGGTCGAACGCCCCTAGCTCAACCGCCCATTTTGCTATTTGTCCTGAAGATTCCCTATTTCCAAGGACTTGACCAAGGGGATACCCAATTGGTACAACCACTTTGTGGGTCTGAAAGTAATGTCTTAGTTTTCTTGAAGCCATAAGGAAACCATAGAGCAACTTTTGTACCTGCAGGTACCTTTACTTTGGTCCATATAAGACTTCGCTTATGTAATACACTGGTCGTTGGACGTTATCACGCTCTACGACAAGTACACCGCTAACTGTCTGTGGCGTTGCAGCCACTTAAATTAACAATGTTTCTCCCGGTCTTGGAGAGACTAAGACCAGGGTACTTGTAAGGTACTTTTTAAGATCTTCAAAGGCATCATTTGCCTCTTTAGTCCACTCAAAACTTCCATGTTTCCAAAGAAGTTTAAAGAAAGGTAATCCTTTTTCCCTAACCTTGCTATGAAGGCGACTTAGCGCCATACATGACGGGTTAGTTTACGGACCTCTTTCTTCGTGGTGGGAGGGCGATCCGGTCGATGGCGATATTTTTTCTGGATTTGCTTCAATACCTCTAGCCGAGACTAGAGAATCGAGCAGTTTTCCATCGGAAACTCCGAACACACACTTTTCCAGATTCAACTTGAGGTTATGCCTTCTCAAGTTATTGAAAGTCTCTTGTAAGTGCAGAGCGTGATGCATGGCGTTGATGCTCTTCTGACGAAACATCAACGTAAGCTTCAAGATTCCAACCTATCTGTGGATTAAAGGTTTTCTGCATCAACCTTTGAAAAGTTGCACCAACATTTTTGAGACCAAAGGCATCTTAACATAGTAGTAAGTGCCGTATGGAGTGATGAAGGAAGTTTTCTCTTTATCTTCTTTACACATATTAATCTGGTAGTACCCTGAATGCGCATCTAAAAAACTTTGTAACTCACACCCAGAAGTAAAGTCTACAAGTTGGTCAATACGTGGAAGGGGAAAATCATCCTTCGGACAAGCTTTTTTAAGATCTGTAAAGTCAATACATATTCGCCACTTTCCATTATTTTTCCTAACCGTTACAGGATTGGCGAGCCACTGAGGGTGGTTGACTTCACGAATGAATCCAGCCTTGAGGAGCTTGTCAATCTCTGACTGGATTGCCTCCTTCCGATCAGATGCAAAACGCTGGAGCTTCTGCTTGATCAGTTTTTTTGTCAGGCTGGAGAGCTAGCCCATGCTCGATCACCTCCTAGGGGACTCCGAGCATGTCGGACGCCTGCCAGGCGAATACGTCCTGATTTGGTTAGAGGAAGGAGACGAGCAACTCTTCCTATTTGGGGTCAAGTCTTGCCCTGACCAATATCTTTTGGGTAAACGAGTCAGTGTTTCCTAACCCAGGTGGCGACTTGGCGCTATTTGGAAAAGCGTCTTTGTTGAGTGGTACCTCCTTTGCCTGGTCGGAAGGCTTTGGGGTCATCTTTGGCCTCGAGTGCTTGACCTGCACGGTAGATGGATTAGCCTCTCTGGTCGTAAGTTCATCGACCAGTTCTAAGGATTTCCAATCACATGCGTAAGCCATTTTACGATCTCTTGAACGTGATGACTCCTTAGGTCTGGCATTTTTAAACTTTGATAACCGTAGTGCGTGGCTATCAAGAATTTTGCTAAAGCCGGACGACCTAGGATTAGTTATATCACGGACTCAAAATCCACTACATCAAGCAGAATCGTTTACGTTACGAAGTTGTCGAGTCTTCGAGCGTGGCCGGTAAGAAAATTTGTCCTATCGGTTTAGCGGTGGAGCCAGGAACTATACTAGGAAGGCATATTTCATTGGTTTCACCTTTGACTTGGGAACCTGCATCCCTTCTAAAGCTCCTGCAAATAAGATATTTAAAGAACTATCTCCATCTATTAAGACTCGATAACCCTACAGTTATTAATAGTAGGTTCAACAACAATAGGGAACCTACCTGGTCGAGTCGAAGGAATGGGGCAGTCTTCTTTGCTAAAGGAGATTACAGTGTCCGACCAACTTGATGGCTCGATGATGGTCGGAGGCTCGACAAGGTTGACCTCCCGCTCCACAGCCTTCAGATGACGCCTTGACTCGTATGAAGAAGACCCACCAAAGATCATGTTGACCATATGTTGAGGCTCCTGGTACTCCATTTCTTTGTTGCCATCTTTGTCCTTCTTGGAGCTCGTTTCACCGAGTTCCTGCATTGCGGGGAGTGGTCCTTTTCCTGTATAGTAATCCTCTAGTTTCTTTTGCCAGACTCAACAGGTGTGCAAGTCATGCCCTACCTGTTAGTGAAGTGGACACCACTTCTTGTTTTTATGGTACCATTCGGTCGGAGTTTTTGCTTTGCCTCGACCGGCATAGTCTTTTTTACCCTTTGTAAACTTTTCAGGAATCGCAAGGACTTCCTTATGGTCAGGTCTGCGGTTCTTCTTTTTCTTGAGAGCCTTCTTATTCTTCTTCTCTGGTTTATCCAAGCCAGGCTTGGGGATTTTATCATTCCGATTGATGGCCTCACACCATTCAACTGCTTTGCTAGCAGCTGCATACTTGTCAGCCATGTCGAAAAGTTCGACGGTCATCTTTGGATGATGCATTGCTATGTCCTCTGTAAACCGTCGGTTCCTTATACCTGCTTTGAAGGCTTGGATGAAAGATGATTCTGCGACTTCTGGTATTGAATTACGAACTTGGCTGAGTCTTTTGATGTATTGACGGAGAGTCTCATCAGTGCCTTGCCGGATTCGGTGAAAATTATCCTCCTTTCCAGGGCGGTCATACGTGCCTTGGAAATTCACAATCAGAAGGTCACAGAGTTGCTCCCAAGTGTAGATTGATCCGACCGGTAGGTTAAGTAACCACGACTGGGCAGACCCTTCGAATACTGTGGGTAGAAAGTTTGCCATGACGTTCTCATCACCACCAGCAGCTCTGATGGCGGTAGTATATATTTGGAGAAATTCTAATGGGTTTTTGGTCCCATTGAACTTGTCCAGGTTGGCCGGTTAGAACCTATTTGGCCAACGCACAGCTGCGAGCCCTACAGAGAAGGCTCGACAACCTATGATCGATTTATGGTGCCTTCTTTGGAAAGGTTCCGGATTGTAATCGGTCAGAGACCGGTTTCTGAGGTTAGATTGCCGGATCTCCGGAGTTCCGATCCGGTCGTAGATGCTATTGTGTCATCTTCGACCGCCTGCTTGATTTAGACAATGTCGGAGATCGTTTGGTCCAAGAGATTGCTCCTCTCGACGAGGTGAGGGAGTGGCTACCTGAAATAGCCTTCTTCCCTCGTGACTCCTTGGTCGGAATCGTCGAGGAGGTCTTGGTATCGATTGTTCCCCAACACGACCACCCTCTACTGAGGGAGGAACGTTGGTATGAAGTCATGGTTTGACTTCCTGAATTCCTTTGTTCCTGGTATGCTTCCGTTCGTTGCATGATCTACTGAAAAATCTCTGATACTTGGCCTACGAGTTATACAAAATCTGGGGTCTCTACTAGAGCAGGGTTAGAATTATTCAACATATCTTGAACACGTTGCAGGTTTCGCACCGTTATCGAAGGTCTCAGAGGATTCATACTGGTAGTAGGTGTTCGAAGATCTGAACCTTCCCCCGACCTCCTGGTTTGTTCTGTCCGGTCAGCTACTCTTGGTGGGGCAGTGCCAGGCGAGTTAACTAATGAACGTCGATCAGTTCTGTTGCCTCCGGAAGTTGGTGCTTGATAGCCCGTACAATTTCTACCAACACGTGGTGGCGTGGCAGAGTGTGTAGGATCGTGCAAGGCATCTTGATTTGTATCTCCGATTGCATTGACCTCGTGCCTCCAGCAGCGATCTTCCGACGAGCTTCTATCGTAAATAATGGAGAGCCTTCCAATGCTTCTACTAGGAGTTTTCACGATGGAGAGTGGTCGGAGATGAGCACCTCCTGAAGACTTCTTGGTGGGCTCAGCCTGATCTGACGGATCGCCGATCGTATGCTGAGTCTTATCATCCCCACTTGACCTACGACCAGTGGGGGTTTCATCGACACCGTTACCAGATGTCGGTTGACTCTTGGATTTGTCAGAAGCCGTAGGTGAGTACCTTTCAGCCATGATTTCATTGAGAGTATAGAGATTCTCGAGTTGCGGTGCTGAATTTTTGTCACCTTTTTTGCCGGTTGGAAGGACCGAGCTTGGAGCAGTCTCTGGACATTCCGAGCTACTCAGAATGGCTGAAAGCGCCACTTGTCGTAGTGGTGGATCCTCATCCATCCGGTCGATTTCGCTAACGTGGAGGACGTGCGAACCAGCGTAGGAGGAGGATGATGACATGCCATTTTCTTGCATGGCGCGGATACATCCCTCCATGTCGAGGTTGGAGCAGTCCACCAGGTCGAACCAATTCTCCTCGTCCCAAACTCCTGCCATAGTCGCATGAGCGATTATGAGGAATGAGCGAGGATTCGATGAGCGGAGAGTTTTTTCAGGAAACTTGCGTCTTCTTCCCCACGGACGGCACCAGCTGTCGACGATCGAGTCGCCGATATTACAAAATAAAAGAGGAAAATAACACGATATTTCCTGGGAGAGAATGAGAGTGCTCTTTATTTATATGAACTGGATTTACAGAGGGTGCTTACGACCTGACTGGAGACTAATCCTAATTACACTGAGTATTACACTTACTATGCTAATCAATCAGACTTAAAGCACAAATCTAAGGCTGATTGCGTTGCTCTAATCTAGTGATGCTTCTTGCTTGTCTCAGATTGCCACTCCTTCTCTGACTGTCCCTGATTGTCTCTGTGCTCCACCCTTAAATAACTTCCGAAGAGGTGGCAGTTACTCCTAGAAAGCGTCCTGGTGAAGCGTTACATTGGTCGGGCGGCGTCGATTAACAATATGTCAACTGTTCTACGGTTGAGTGTCTGTGGGACACTCAACCGTATGGTGGTTACTGTCAGTGTCTTAGGACTATGTAACATCGTGTGGTATGGAGTATTCAGCACGTGTTCCATTCATCACACGGTAAGAAATATACCTGGAATCAGATCCAAATACCAGTTCATAGCTTTTCCGAGTAGTTACCTGGTCGGAGACTAGACGCAGGACCTTATCCGACCAGGGTACCCATTATGTAACCTCTGGAATCCTTACGACCAGTGTGGTCATTAGCCTTAGGAGTTACGACCATGAAGACGTATAGTCTTTTATTATGTATTAAAGTAACACATACAGATATTAATCCTCGTCAGCCGCGATCTCCACACGACGACCATGCCTCTCCAACAGTACCCTCGATGACTCCACCTCAACCCCCGCTTCAGAATGCCTCCGTATCGGCTTCCGTGGAGATGGAGCCCAAGAAACAAGAAAAGTGTGTCGAGTCGTCTTCTAGAAAGACAAATAGCACGTGATGCGCTAAAGCCAAATCGAAGAAGATTAAGGCACCTCACAAGCCCGGCACGTACTCTCTCGGAATGCCATTGGTCTTTGATACAATATTACCTCACGCTGGTTTGGCTTGCCGGACTTTGCATGCCTGGTACATCTTGATCGGCCAAGCGAGGCGAGGAAGACCGACCCTCTTTGGATTCACCGTTAGCTATACGGAGAACCATTTCCTCCACAAGGTGGGCTACTTCATCGTGGGCTTCAAAGACTTATTTGATCTATTCAACGTCAACGCCCTCGATGCCTCACTTCTACGATGCTGAACACTTTAAGTGTGTACAATCAAGTTCTACATTCACGCAATACCGATAAATGTCATAACTCATTGCTTATGTATAGACACATGATGCAAGAAGCCTGGTGATCATGACAACCAGTGGGTTTCCTCGATCCACAGTTGATCTCTGAGCAAAGTATCACCAAAAACGCATCCTACGTCGAGAAGTACATAACGAGGGGATTGCTTACTCACCTCGAGAAGGATTACATACTGGTGCCCTACAACCAAGAGTAAGTGCTTCACTACTTGCTATACAAATTTCATTTATTCTTTATACGCAACACGAACTTAAGTTTAATGACTATAGCGACATACTCATAGGTACCACTAGATCCTTTTAGTCATTGTACTAAAGTGGAAGAAGGTAATATACCTTGATTCCCTAGTCGACAAAACACACGACTTCACCATTGTGCAAAAATTACTCGACAGGTATGCTCATTTCCTACATACGTAACTCTATTGTAGTCTTCCTTCGTTTGAAATATCCGAGAATAACTTTTTGGAATCACGTAGGTCGTCTAGCGCCTATGTTACCGAGGGAGGGACACACAAGGAACGGAGCGATACACTACGACACAGGACTAAATTTCCGGTACCCGCTACAGCACAATAATCCTATATCACACTTCGTAACTTGGCCTATCGAACTGACTATACATATATCATATATCACACTTCTATTTTTGCAGTGCCACCAGCAACAACTACAAGGCAACGTATGTGCATTCTACGTTTGCCATCATATGCTGGAAATCATGAGTGCTAAGATGAAGGATCCAGAGGTTTGTTAGTCAATCCTATATAATTATGAATTTAAATATATGTGCTTACTACATTACTGTTGCTAGCGATAGGGCATGACAATGGAAGAAAGTACCTACCATCTGGACATACTCGCGGACATTCGAGGATAGCTTGCCGTCTTCATCACGGGGAAGATCATTAACCAGAATGGAGAGTTTCACCCAGGCAACACCGATTTATTGTAATTCACTTTGAGTTGTAATTCAAATCATTTTGTAATTGATATTGAGTTTTTAAATCACTTTGAGTTGTTCTATATCAAATCAATTGTGATATATATGTTTTCTGCTTGCTTGTTTTCAGAAAGCATGGCTAGCAGTATCTAAGGCTAGCCGAAAACCCTAAAAACCATCTGTGAATGCATACTATCATAGACTGTTACCACAAAAAACAGTCTGTGATGCATAATATCACAGAAGGCTACTACCAACAAACCGTATGTAATACGTATCCAATCACAGACGGCTACCACCAAAAAACCATCTATGATATATATACAATCACAGACGACTACTACTAACATCCATCTGTGATATATATCCAATCACAGATGGATACCCCCAAAAACTGTCTGTGATATTCAGATATTACAGACGGCTACTACCAAAAACCGTCTGTGATATGTCAGATATCACAGATAGCTACTACTAAAAACCGTCTGTGATAATTATGATATCACATACAGTTATTTTTTTCTAATCGTTTGTGTTATTTATCTAATCACAGATGGTTGGTACATATAACTGTCTGTGATGATGGGTTAGAACCATCTGTGATGACCTTTTCTGTAGTAGTGTGTGGCGGAACACGACGTGACACGGAAGGAATAGACTGGATCTCACTGGTTCGACAGAATAGGTGGGGTGAGCGTGGTGGTGGCGCGAGCCTGGCGCAGCGTCCTGTTGGGCTCGGCACGCAGGCCTTGAGAGAGGCGGCGGTGGTGGCACGGCGAAGGGAAAGAGGAACCAGTAGCGTGGTGGCCTTGAGTAAGTGGTGGCGGGGAGGATTCGGGGGAGGGGAAGCCGATGTCACGTCTTGGTGAAGGAGAGGAACCGACGCTGCGATTCACTCGGCGGTTATTGCGAGGAATGGAGGAAAGCGCGCGCAGCGGTCCATTGCCCATTCGGCCGATCGAGCGGTAGCCTTACGCCTGACGTCGATCACGAGGAAAAGAAATTTCGAAGGGCGGTAGGCGTCCATAGCCGTGAAAATCACCGTGAATCGCGGGGAGGGCTCGAATTCTAGGTGCTACAAGGAGCTGGCTATTTCTACATGCAAGTAAGCAGTAACTTTTAGCTAAAGCATCAGAAGATCAAGATGCGGCTTCATGAACAAAAACTGATAAAACACAAACATGGCATTCAAACCAACCTAGCTCGTACGACATAGTAACTTCGTTATTCACTCGCGGTACGTGCTCGTTTGTCAAAAGACCTATGTAAGGGGACTGCATTTGGACAGCGGCAGAACTGACCGCTGAGCATTGACAGACACTTTCATCATCATTTTTCAGAATGAAACGGAAACCTACCAGTGCACGATACGCATACGGCATTACCCTGACCATTTCACACAGCCGGTGCGGATATATATGTATATACCGCTAGTGGAGTACCCATCATCCGTGCGCATTCACGATGCCGTTCGTGTCGTGCGCATGTCTGTCTCCGATAAAAATAATGGTGGAGCGTGTAGAATATGTAGATTGCGGAATGTGGTGAGGCCAATGGGGAAAAATCAATCATATGTGTTGCAATGTAAGTACAATCATATATTGCTTAAAAACTTAGATTGATTGATGTGAAGAAAGTAGGGGTGTAATTTTTCATTCTTTGATCCGACGGTCTAAACACGAGCATCTCGACTGCGGCCAACCAAAAATATCTGGCCACTATCTATCTAGTGGAGGAGCAGGTTAAGATATCCCCATGGTTGGGTGGGCATTCAGCCCCCATCAGCCGATGCATCTGCCGATGGTGGAACCTCCCCCTTTTCACCTCTTTTGCAACATGAAACGGCAAAACTTTCACGTTTCAGGCAAGACGCACGGCACATGTGCGGCTGCTGCCTGGCAAATGCGTAGCAGCCCCAAGTGATAGCTCCAAAGGAGATAGTGCTCTACATCAACTCAAGCCACCTTACATAAATTTGCTCTACAATGTATGGTGGCTTCGAGTGATGGTTTCAAACATTTGTAATTTAGCCCCTTTATTTTTTCCATTTCAGCTCATTCAGTTATAATTTTATACAAAACCACCCTCGGGCCACCTATCGGCCACCCTTTTTTCTTTTGTTAGCCCCACCTCCATCTCTCTCCCCTACAACTCCGGCGACGTATCACATGCACAAGCTGCAATCTGTGCACATATGGAAAAAACGAATCCGGACGCTCCATCACGGCCCGGCGGCGCGGTCGTAGCGTGAGGTGGAGGACCGAGATTTTGCATTCCCTCCTTCGCCTTGAGCAGCGCCAACTTTCCACGCCCCTCACTTGAGCGGCGGATGGTGTAGGGTTCCTCTGCGTCGCCACAGTGCCGTCATGCATGCCGTCCGCCGTCTTGCCATTGGTTTCGCCCATTCGCTCTCGCGTCGACGACTCAAGCCGCCTGCGTCGCCCTCCTCCCAAAGTCGCCGAGTCCGCCATTCTCCGAGTCCGCCCTACATCGCGCCGCCGCTCTGCGTCGCCCGTGACTTTTGCCCTTCGCTTTGAGTCTCCCTCGCGCCCCCTCCTTTCTCTTATATGTAAGTTGTTGCACATGAGCTGTTGTCTTATTGCGATTGTGGTGTCGATATTTACAATTGATATTCACTGTTGTCTGATTGTGGATTGTTTATCGTTGTTTTGATGTGCGGTGCATGGACAAAATGGAAGATGTGGCTGACTCGATCACGACCACTAGCTTTGCCTAGATCTGAACCCGAACCCGATATGGCCGATGCACACTCTCTCATTACGATATCGGATTGTAAAACCCCTTGGAGGGCGGCTAGCATCCCATTCTGCGTGAGTGTGCGCATAATTTTTAATTTGCATGATTAATATCGTTCTAGGGCTAAATCGTCGTTACCGCTGCAGGGATCGTCATCCACACGATAGTTACTCACTCTTTGACACCTGCGAAGGAGATAATTTTTGAAGATGAGGATGCAGCCTTGGAGTTTTACAAAGCATACGAGCATGTTGCGGGCTTCTCCGTTCGTATCAGATAGTAGACGATTATTAATGGGGTGTTGCAATGGAGGTGGTACTATTGTGCCAGACGTGGGTGGAAGGAAGAAAGAGGTAAGGACAAGGTGGAGGTAAAAGCGAAGAGGACATATGAGTCTAAATTGAGTAGGTGCGGTTGTGAGGCCATGTTTGGTATCAAACGGACTAAGAACAATAAGTTCAGATTAGAGATATTTGTCGAAGTCCATAACCATGGTCTTGTCTCACTTAGTAAGCGATGCTTGATCGTTCTAATAGACAAATGGCGAGAAGGCTAAGACTACACTGTTCGCATGCCATCAGGCTAGCATTGGCACTTCCGGGGCATTTAGATATCTTCATGTCAGTGAGGGTGGATTTCAGAATGTAAGATGCACAAGGAGTGACTTGCAAAATTATCATCGTACTTTGAGAGAGAGTATAAAGTCATCAGATGCTCAGATGTTTCTTGATAATCTAGCTAGAAAGAATGAGAATAATGCTGCATTTTACTTTGGTGCATGTGTTTTGGGGGGATGCGACCTCTAGGAAGAATTACGTTCATTTTGGTGAGTTGCTCTCATTCGATACGACATATAATACAAACCAATACGACACGATATTTGCAACATTCATGGGAGTGAATAACCATGGGGGATGTGTTCTATTTGGGGTTGCATTGTTGCTCAATCAGACGATTGAAATGTTCGAATGGTTGTTCCGTACTTTCTTAAGATGTATGGGAGGTGCTGCCCCTAGACTTATAATAACTAATGAAGATGCAGCCATGAAGAAGGCAATTGAGCATGTCTTACCAACTAGAACGCATAGGTTATGTATGTGGCACATATTGAACAAACTCCCAACTAAGATAAGGCCAGATTTGAGGGATAACCAAATGTTTTACGGTTGTGTCAATTCATGTGTATATCCCTCAAAAACTTCAAAAGAATTTGAGTCACAGTGGGCAGCTATTATTTGTGAGTTCGGTTTGCAAGATAATGAGTGGCTTGCTGGTCGGTATAGGATTTGTGCTTCTTGGGTACCAGCCTACTTTATGGACGTACCCTTGGTAGGAATTCTTAGAACAACTTCAAGGTCTGAAAGCGCCAATTCTTTTTTCAATCGCTTTATTGGTTACAAACATGCTTTGGTTGAGTTACGGATCGGTTCGACACTACGATTGGAGGAACAAAGGCAAAAAGCTAAGAAGACCATGCCACCTTTCACACTAAGCCTCGATTGAAGACACCATGGGCATTAGAGCGACATGGCGTTGAAGTATTCACCCATATGGTGTTCGCTAAATTTCAGAAAGAGGTTATTGCGGCAAGAGACAAGTGCGTTGTTGAGAGCACGGCGTAAGTATGTGACCTTAAAGTAACAGCGGTCAATGAGAATGGCAAGAAGGTAAGAGTGGAGAAGGTTGAAGCATATCTTGGGTGTGGCATCCCTCATGACATCGATATATTGCCGCCTACCGACAATCTTACTAGAGGCAAATGCAAGAGGAATCGGCCTGGGGAGAGCAAACCGAAGAAGTTGAAGGGAAAGGTAGCTCGCATGTGCAGGACTTGCAATGAGATCAGCACCCATGACAGCCATAAGCGCCCTTCTGGAAACAAGCAAAGTAATCATGCCCATACGGATTTCTGGTATGACTTGTACTCGCTGTCTAGCATTCCATTTTTTTTTGTTTAAGTACTCACTATCTAAGATGTTCAGTATTCATATTTGTAGGAGGTGGCTGCAAAGGAGTTCATGCTATCTTAAATGCTACTTGTAATGGTCAATGGAAATGTATCATGTTTTGTCTTAGTTTGATGTATGCCAAGTTAACTGGACCATGTGATATGTCATGGAAATGTATCATGTTTTGTCTTAGTTTGATATATGGCAAGTTAACTGGACCATGTGATATGTCCTGGAAATGTATCAGGTTTTGTCACTGATTGCACTTATCCTATTTGATATTCCTAGTTCAATGCTTTCAGTTCTGTATGGTTTCCTGAATCTTTATATGGTTGACAGTATAGTTTTTTTTATTCCTTGTCAATTCTGACAGAATGGAGAGTGTAGCATCTGTAGGTTCTTGAGATATCCTATGTATTTGTTTTTAACTTTGATGTAATGAAATTTTGGACAGAATGGAGATGTCATGTGTATTTGTTTTTAACTTTGATGTAATGAAATTCTAGACAGAATGGAGATATCCTGTGTATTTGTTTTTTTATTCCTTGTCAATTCTGGCAGAATGGAGAGTGCGGCATCTAGAATTCTGGACATGCTTTGTCACTGAATCCTGTAATGAAATGTCTATGATGATTTCATAAATTCAGTCCAAATGCTACTTGTCCGAATTCCAGATTTCAAAAATGCAGTCCAAATGCTACTTGTCCAAATTCCATATTTCAGAAATTCCAGATTCCAGAGCTATCCACATATGCATGGGTCAAAGTCCATGGATGGAAATGTGGACCAAAATCTATCGAAAAAATGACTTTCTGAAATCCATGGCACAAACATTTGTCATCAGTTTCCAGGTGAAGAAGAAGCGGTTCTTCAGGAATTTTATGACAATCACATTATGTTACATATGCAGCACTTGGAGCCATCACTAGTTTGCCACATGATCCTCACCCTGGACTGCAAGCATGTGAACATTATCAAGTTTTTAAATGCAACCTGGACTGCAAGCATGTGAAATGGACTACAACCTGGACTGAAATATGTTGTGCAACCTGGACTGCAACCTGGACTGAAATGGACAAGTTCACAATTCACAAACCAAAGAATTTTGTCTTCTTTGTTTTGTATGATCGAGAAATAACCGGACATCTGACTCACATCTTTGCAATCTACATCTGACCGACCATTCTTTTGCCCAGTGATTTTTGCCTAGCCTAGACATTTCAAGTGAGACCAGCATTCCAACATGTATAGAGATATCTTTTCAGATTTTATATCGAAACAACATTTCAGATTTCATATCCAAACAATATTTCAGAATACAGACTGAGACACCATTTCAATACCACTGGCATTCCCATTTCAGACAGAGTTTATACAAACTAGATATTACATTACAAAAGTCTTGAAGATAACTAAATTAGAAAATCAGTTGACAATCTTCTCAATGCAAATTCCTAATAGCAAGAATACAAATGCAACTACAACCATTATTAACTTTTTATCTCCAGAAGTGGCTTTCCTGAGTGAATTGTTTGTCTCATCCAATGAAGTTTTGATTTGGTCCAAAGAGCTCTTCATCACAGCAAAATGTTGTTCCAATACACGGCGGTCCACTTCATTTCCATCTCTTCTCTGCTGTCTCTGCTATCCGACAGGATGCAGCCCACTCAAACGGCGAAGGTATTGGTCTTTCCACATGAATGTGTTGCACTCACCCGAATACATCTGGAGCAACAAAAACCATAAACTGCCCGGCAAAACCAAAAACCAAATTCAACAGAAAAGGGAGGTTCTTACCCCTTCGTTTCTAGGGCATTTGTAGTACTCCTTTTCTTGATTCTTCGAGCTCCCGGACACGGCCCAGATCATCGTGGCTTGGCACTTTGGGCACGGCATGAGAGGTAGCCCACCGCTAGGGCCTGTGGCTGACTACTCGGAGTGCGTCTCCGCGCGACATTTCTTCTTGTCCATGGTGCGGCAACGCGCTCGAGGCGTACCACGGGAGCTCGATTTGGGTGAGACGGAGCAACGCACGGAGTGCAAGGGGGAGGCGGAGCGGCGAACGG
The DNA here is from genome assembly GCA_036346405.1 of Phyllostachys edulis. Taxonomy (NCBI): domain Eukaryota; kingdom Viridiplantae; phylum Streptophyta; class Magnoliopsida; order Poales; family Poaceae; genus Phyllostachys; species Phyllostachys edulis. Next base: position 97,471,427 of record CM070546.1, read on the forward strand.
AGCTCAAGGGGGAGGCGAAGCGGCCGTCAAGGGGGAGGTGGAGCGACGCACAAGGGTTGGAGGACCAGCGTCGCCACGGTCGCCAGAGCAATTAGGGTTCTGGCCAGATTGGGGAATGGATGTCGCGGGGGGGGGGGGGACGCAAAAATTCGATCGCCCACGCACTCGCGATCCACGCCGTTGCTCTCGTAACGGACGATCGTGATCTGATATGTGCATATGTGCACAGAATATGCCATGTGCAGGGGATATGTCGCCTACAACTCCATCTCATCGTTCCCTTCCTCGACCTCTCGCTACTTGTCAATCCCATTGATCTCATTCTCATCCCTTCTTCCCACACCAAATTCGTCACCGGCCTCAGCTCGCCTTGCTCTCGGCGACCACCGGAGGCATCTTCTCGACGCCGAGTCCTTGTTTGACCTAGCGCCCATCGTCGCCGACCTCCCCGCATCCTGGTGCCCACTGCTGCCGATCTTCCTCCCCTCCTCTCTCTCATTTCTTCACTTCCCCCTTCCTCCCTCACTGATTCACTCGCTACCCCACCGTGTAGCTCCCTGACGCCGCCCGTCGGCCGGAGATCTCCGCCGTCTGAATCCAGGCTTCACCGTGCTCGCCTGGCTCGAATCCTCTTCGCGCTCCTCCTCCCCTGCCGCGGCTCCATCCTCCGCCCCCGTCCTCCTCTGCACTGGTGCCGCCCTCCTCGCCCTAGGATCCGGCCACCGCCGACCTCTCCTAGCCTGGGCCCAGCTCATCGAATCTGGTCGTCCTCATCTTGGCTGCCAAAGCTCTAGTCTTCAACGCCTCCGACGTCGAGGCTCCCATCGCCTCCGCCGCCCGAGCTCACGCGTGTGGACTTGCGACGAGGTGCGTCTCTGTCCCCCTCTTTCTCTCTCTCCCTTTACCTTGACCATAGCCGAAGCATCCACAACTTGCAGAAGAAGCTCTGACACCTGCAAAGCACCCACTCATATCCACTGTGGCATCCGAGCCTATGTGAACCTGCGAGGCACCCACTCAAGCATTGCGTTGTGCATGCTCTCACATGCACACACGCCTTTACCAAGCCGGCTTCCTTTTCATCGTTAAAAAAATCCACCACTCACGTGATCCCTCTCACTATGGCATGTGGGTCCCACGTACTGTCGGCCCCGCTGTCATAGGTACATGGACAAAAAAGGGTAGTCCACACAGAACAACGCAGTGATGTGGCAGGGAATAATGGAAAGTGCAGCTGAGGTTAGATGGGAGGAGGAAGGACCATTTCCGGTACGCCTCCACCATTCGAATCGTCACGAATTTATTAATGTTTGCCGCCTTTTCTTTTCACTCGTGTTTGAATTTGAAAAGAAGCCACATTTAGTTTGGATGCTGGCAGGGCATGCATGATGTTCCATCGCGACGCACTGGGGAGAGATAAGATTAGGCGGTCACGTGCGTACAGGTACAGCAACATCGTCGAGAGTTCCTGCTGACACATTAATTTGTCACGTGTTTACGACCTGACTGCAGCCACGTCACTTAGTTTAGTTGATCTGCACCTAAGCCAGAAGCTAGCTAGCCTTCTCTTTCTGAAAATATAAATGTTGATATAGAATAGAAGCCCATTGACCGGAGTAGGAAGTGGTTGATCGATTTTAATTCGTTTCGCAATCGCATCCGGACGCTGACATGGACTTGGATAAGGTCGTCGCCCAAGTATCTCCACCGACAAACCAAGCTGAGGCAAAAGAAGAAGAACTGAAATGATTTTCAGAGGAAAAATTGCAGTCCAATTCAAAATGTATTATCTCCTTTTTTTGATGGGATAGCGCTGAATAGTGATGCGCTTGTGACGACTTTCCCAGATGATGATTGAGTTAGCTAATCCATCCATCACGATGTGTCAAATGCCTTTTGAGTTTGATCGCAAAAGGCGAGAGGAAATTAAGGGAGGTCCAAACCCAATTCTTCCGTGGACAAAGATGGTGACGAGAAAAAGAGAAGAGTCCTCCGATTTTGAGCTGTACCAAATAATTGCGAGACAGAGGATTGCCTAACAAACCGCTACTACCTAGCTCCCTAATGTTTATTCTGTGCACGCTTTTCCGGTGCATCATGGAGCGAGTACGCAAAGAGAGAAACCATAAATAAACACAAAATGGGCATAAACTACTGATGCTAAAGGCGAAGCTAGCACACTAACCAATTAAGAAATTAAACGAGCTGAATTAATGTTACTTCGTCATGTGATATCTGAGCCGTTTTCTTTTACTCTTTGATGTACTTGAAGTGACTTATTTTTTGGTCCAACACCCACTCTTTAGTGTTTGTCCTCTGCAACCTGGGTTTTGAGGCCAAGAAAACCAGAAATGGAGATGATGTGATAACAGCGAGGATCAGTTGAGGGGATAGTGGTACACTGCAGGTACAGTCACTATAACCTGTTGTGCAGCGGCTACCTGAAAGGCTTGGTACCAGCAGCGGTGGTGGTTCAAATGTTTGCTCATTTGCAAAGGGAAGATCAGAGGAGGACGGGGCCAGAGTAGGTGCCTTTCGCCGGTTTGTTGCCTGTGGGTCTCAACGTCCAATGGAGCTTTCATGTGGGCGAAAGCGAAAGGATTCCCTGTAGCAGCTCTGGCTGCATGCGAAAAGGAAGAATCGATGATGGCGGTGCATGGCAGAACGGTGTCGACCTCTCGTGCCTCCTTTCTTTTCCCCCTTTTCAGGGTTTATGGCCTGAGCCCCAAAATGCCAATCCAGATAGGAAGCTCTTGCCGTGTAAGAGCAAACTCTTGTTCTAACAACTTCTAACAAATTTTGATCTACAGTTATCATAGTCAATTAGTGTGCCATTTTTGTCATATGGCTAACGGCCTACATGTTAAGTCAGTATATTGTGGGGTTTCCGTATTCTAATCTCGTGACATCTCAGTTATTAGACCTTAAAGATGACTACGATAATCGATCACGTCCAGAAAAAAAGAAGGGAGAAACACTGCAACGTCGATTAGGCCATATTTTTTTCAACCCAACCAGCGGACAAGAACGGGCGCATCCCATCTTCCGAGAATTAACCGCACAGCAGACACGGCGGCGTACGTTATTCCCACTTAAAACTCGACCACCCGCTTCACTGCTCAGACGTCGTGACGCACAGTGCACGGGCTGCATCTGCCGGCTATTTCTTTCTCCATTAATTTATTCTCTGCCTCCCCGTTGCAAGTGTAGAAGAACCACAGCACGCCGTATCGCAGGAGTAAGCTGCGCCGATTGGACGGACGATTTTCTCTCGTCGTTTCAATTTACGAACCTGGAGTTGATAATTAAGCCGCGCTTGGAACGCAAAAGCGTCCTAATCCAAGTGGTTAGCGCACTTGATTAAACTGAAAGAGAGAGAAACCTGATCTGCTAATTATCCGCGCCTACGGCTTTGACCCCGTCTGGAAATGTGACGTCGAAGAGAGAGAGAGAGGGACAGGGGTCCATGGGTGCGTGACCCCAAAGCAAAACTCCAAGAGAGAGAGACCGCGTCGCCTTCCGACATGTGCCCTGGCTGACACGCGGGGCCCACCGCCTCTGCACCGATCGATCTCACAGTCAACCACCCATCCATGGCCGTGTAACCTACGGGCCCGAGACGGGGCGCAGCAAAAAAAAAACCGTATGTGTCAGCGTGTGTGGGCGCACGGGATGTGCGTGTGTGTTTGTGTTTGTAACGTATGAGCTCAAGATGGATTCTAGTGCATCCGCATCTATGTATGTGCCGGACTTGGGACCTGATCCGCTGCGGTCGGCTACACTGAAATCTGCAAAATGTCGCGAGCTAGTAGCTCCTCAAGAGCCAGCTGATCACGCCCGGCCGGTCGGAGTGGCCCATGGCCACGGCCAAATGCTCGCGTACAAAGCGTCGGTTTGCTGGATACCACACACGCACATATCACGGGTGTGCCGGAGAAGCACGTACGTACGTGCGAGCGAGAACCCGCAATTGGCTAGCAGCTTGCCTTAACTAATCGAATAGGCTCCATGTGGAAGATGCCGCTTCGCCACGTGATTTAACAAGACATCTCCCTCACCCAGCCAGTGGACCAAGTTTTGGTTAGACGTTATCAGAATTCAGAACATAAATACCGCTGGTTCAAAAAAAAAACAAGTAGTTTTGAGATAAGTGCAGTCAAATTTTGAAAACTTTAGCAACCAATATCTTTTTAAATATATGTGTGTAGATTCGTCTCGATGTCAAAGTTGTATTTTAGGAACTGGGTCGATATCTAAAACGTCTTGTTTTTTAAACTGAAGGGAGTATATAGTAACATGCCCATTTCACAGATAACAATTGGTCAAGTTTTGGTTAAATGTTACCACAACACCCTTCAATAATAATAGTGTATATAGTGGTATGTCCATTTCAGGACGGGGGAATTCGTATTTTGCTCTTTGCTTATATGTGTTTTCATATTTTACCCTTTTTCCCGATGTAATTGATATTTTGCTTTCCTCTTAGTCTATTGCTTCATTATTTACCCTCTTTTCATTATTTTATTAATATCCGGCTGTTTCCCCCGTTTTGGCCATGCGAAAATACATTTTTGCCCCCCTTCCATTCTCATCTTCTCCCTTCCGTGCGCATCTCCTCTTTCCCCCAATCCACATTTATTCTCCTAAAGCTTCTTCGGCACCCCAGTGATTCGGTGATTTAGAAACCCATCCTCTCTGTCTTGACCTCGCCTCCGCCTCCAACTCCTCCTCCTCCACCACTTTAACCCCACCAAGGCGGCACCTCCTCCTCCGCGTGCCAAGCCTTGCCAAGATCTCTGCTGCCGTGGTCGCCGCCACGCCTCTCCCGTCCTACCAGCGCGAGGGCCCATTGGCGTGGCGTCTACAACTCATGGCCGGCTTGCCATGCTCCCGCTCTCCATCCTCGAGAAGGCGCAGCGAGCCCGCTAAGGCCAAGACCTCCTCCTCCGCGTGCCCTTACGTCTGTAAAGATCTCTGCTGCCTGCCGTCGCTGCGCCTCACAGTCCTACCCGCCGAGGGCTCCGTGGCGTGGCGTCTACAACCATGGGCGGCAGTCCATGCTCCCGCTCTCCATCCTCGAGAAAGCGCGGCGAGCTCGTCGACTACTACGGCTCGGCATGAGCATCATGGAGATGAGCCACCGCGGAAGGAGTCGATCGCCTCGGCTCACTTGCGCCACTGCGGTCTCCTCCTGCGCCCACACGCCTCCTCTGCTTTCGGCCGGCAAAACTTCGCCCGTCTCCGGTTCATATTTTGCCTCGGCAGTGCCTCTCTTTTGTTTTTTGGTTCTTCGGATTAATTAGTTCTCGATATTAGATTTTTGGTTCTTAGTGGTTTCATTGATGTTCATGTATGCATCTTGATTGATGGTGATTGATTGGTGAGCATTCGTGTTTGAGTTGGGAAGGAAGTGAACCTTCTGAATTGATTGATTCTGAACTGATTGATGAGCTCTTAGAGCATCGATGATCTGGCCGCGGCATTCGCGTTTGAGTTGGGAAGGGTCCTAGGCGCTCGTGGGCTTGAAGGAGGACGTCGGCGGACGGCGGTCATTACGGTGTCTCGGTGCGAGGCGAGGAGAACGGGGCCGGTCCCGACTGAGGGGTAAGATGGATATTTCACGTGCCTGGTAACGGAAAAATGGATATATAAGATTAAAATAATGCAAAGAGGGCAAATAATGAAGCAACAAACTAAGAGGAGGACAAAATATCAATTACATGTAAAATCTGAAAACACATCTAAGCAAAGGACAAAATATAAATTCCTCCTTTCAGGACAGTGAGAACAGTATTAACGTAGCATTGCAGTTTATTTTGCTGGTCCAAAAGTGGCGGCTATTTTATAGAGCTTGCTTTCTTGACAGTGCGATCAGGGTCTGAATTCTGAAAATAAAAAAAGGCCCACACGAATAAATACCCAGAGGCCAGAGCCCAGCCATCATAGCCCCGGTAACCGGTACCTCTGGCCGGAGAGCACTACAGCACGGATGCTTATTCCCTTGCCGCTTCTGCTGTGCTGCCGATGCCATCGCCATGGTGATTGGTGAGTGAGCTGTGAGCGTGCGCGCGCGTGAGCCTCCACAATTTTTATATGCTTATTATGGATGCCAGTACCACCGTGGCGCCACTGTCCCGTAGCTTTAATCCTCTGTGTGTTGTGGTAGTAGTTGCCGGGCTGCTTCCTTCTCTCTCCAAAGCTTTTCTGCTTATTTCTTTCCCCATTTCTTTTTTGGGAAAATTGCTCACATGTGAGGTGGCTTTTATCATTTGCCACTATTTTTGTTGTACTATCATTTGCTATAAAGTTAGAGAGAAATTTGATTATTTATTATTTTAGACATTTTTGCTCCTATCTTCTTCCCCTTTTTTATTCTTCCTCCTCTCCTCTCATCTTCTTCTTTGCTTGCTCCGGCCATGGCAGACCGGGTGACCGAAGGCGACTGTTCACGCCGCGTCGTGCCTCTCCTCACCCTCTCTCCCATCCTCCTCTGAACGGCCATTGACAGTGGTCATGCCACCTCCGTTGTAGCCCTCACCCCCCTTCATTTCTATCGTTGCCTTCGCTTTCATCTCCTCTCAAGGCTCACTGCCTCCCCCTCTCGCCCTGCCCCTCGCTTCCATCTCACTCTTCCATGTGCCGGCAACTCCTCCGCGCCCACGCTCCTCTTCCTTGACTCTTCCGCCCGCCCCTCGCACGCATAGACACAGCCGCCGCCAAGGCGCGCGGCGTTGATGTCAGGGTCGGCGGGACAGAGAAGGAAGCATGTGAGGACAAGGAAGATCCTGACTCCTAAGGTAGCGGTGCAGGTGGTAGAGCCGCATAGGACGTAGGAGTCCGCCTCGTCAGGGGAGTGAGGGTCAAGGTAGGACGCTACCGCCAGCCAGACTTGCAAGAGGGGACGAGGGTGGTTGCACGGGGCTTAGGGACCAAGATGGCGTAACGGTGCGGGCTAAGGAAAAGACGATGGGACAATGCAGACGGAGGAGGTGGCGGATGAAGAGAGGCTTGGTGAGAGTAGGCAACGCAAACGAAAGGGGAAGAAGACATGAGCAAAAATATAAAAAAAAAGACAAAGAAAATTAATTCTCTTTTCAACTTTATGATAAATAATCAAATGCAACAAAAATAGCGTCGGAAAGACACGGAGAAATTATTAATTTTCACTTCTTTCTTTCATCCGCCTGCTCTGTAGCGGCTGCACATGTGAAAGCTGCCAACTTTGTGCTCGATTTGTTGTAGCTCCTTCTCCAACTAGCTCCTTCAAGTCTCCCAACTCTCCACCTCCACCTCCACCTCCACCTCCACCTCCATCTCCTCCTCCTCCTCTTCTATCTTCTCCTTCCTCCTCTTATAAATCCTTGTGTTAAGCACAAGCGGCAGCTCATTGTTATGTCTTGATTTCTTTCTACCTTGGGTGCTCTGCTCTGGATTCTGATGAGTAGCTAGATTCAGATTTGTTACCTTGTGCTTTGTTCCTGGTGCCTGTGCATGGTTCGTTCTTGATTCGTTTTAATTTTTTTAGCTGCGAGGCAGTGAGATGAATCCAATTAATGTGCCATTATTGGCTTGTGGCAGGTGAGGTGCTGGTATGCAGGAGCTAGGTAGGATTACTCAATCGTGCAAGGAGAGCAGGAGAACACTGCGGTTCTTGTGCAGAGTGGTGCCCAATCTAGCGCAAGAGAAGAATACGTAGGTACAGAGCTTCTTGCGGAGCTGCCAATCTTGGGGTGAAAGGCCATGTCGGAGTCAGGGGGAGGTGCTGAGGCGAATGCCTCGTCACCGTCGTCGGCTTCCGCTGGCGCGGCCGGCGCGTCGGGTTCGAGTCCGGGCAATGGGAAGAGACCGGGCGGCGACCCGCCGGGCGCGGCGACCCGGGTGCCGTTCCACAAGCTGTTCGCATTCGCCGACAAGACGGACGCCGCGCTGATTCTGCTGGGGACGCTCGGCGCCGTGGCCAACGGCGCGGCGATGCCTTTCATGACCGTGCTGTTCGGCAACCTCATCGACGCCTTCGGCGGCGCGCTCGGCATCCACGAAGTCGTGAACCGGGTCTCCATGGTCTCGCTCCAGTTCATCTACCTCGCTGTCGCCTCCGCCGTCGCGTCGTTCGTCCGTAAGTAGTGTAGTGTCCAAGAAACCAGGCACTGATGAGCAAGCAGCGTCCCATGATGGCCGTGGCCATCAGCTTACGATGCTGTGCGACGATTGCAAATTAATCGTGTCGAATTGCTGTCTGACCAGAGGTGACGTGTTGGATGATCACCGGAGAGCGGCAGGCGGCGCGGATACGGAACCTGTACCTGAAGACCATCCTGAGGCAGGAGATCGCCTTCTTCGACAAGTACACCAACACCGGCGAGGTCGTCGGGAGGATGTCCGGCGACACGGTGCTGATCCAAGACGCCATGGGTGAAAAGGTTGCACACCTCGTCACCACCACCATCAGGCACTAACACTAGAAGTGAATCATCTCTCGTGTTTGTGCTCCGAAGTTGTAACAGTTTTTTTTGGTCATGTGACTCCTGTACTGCAGGTTGGCAAGTTCATTCAGCTGGTGGTGACATTCTTCGGAGGCTTCATCGTCGCCTTCGCGCAAGGCTGGCTACTCACCCTGGTCATGATGGCGACCATCCCCCCGCTCGTCGTCGCGGGGGCGGTCATGTCGAACGTCGTGGCGAAGATGGCGTCCCTCGGGCAGGCGGCCTACGCGGAGTCATCGGTGGTGGTGGAGCAGACCATCGGGTCCATAAGAACAGTAATCACACAAGCAAAAAGTACACAAAATTGTGTCCCAATGTTGAAGTCCCCACTAAGGTGGCACCCTGGCTGTGTGTTTGACACTGCAGGTTGCATCTTTCACCGGGGAGAAGCAGGCAGTGGAGAAGTACAACAAGTCGCTGAAAAGTGCCTACAAATCCGGCGTCAGGGAGGGCCTCGCCGCCGGGCTGGGCATGGGCACGGTCATGGTGCTCCTGTTCTGCGGCTACTCTTTGGGGATATGGTATGGTGCCAAGCTGATCCTGGAGAAGGGCTATACAGGGGCTAAGGTCATGAACGTGATCTTTGCAGTCCTAACCGGCTCCCTGTAAGTTTCTATCCATTTGTAGTTGCATATGTTTCAGTAATCTTTATGCTAGTATATTATTTGAATAGATTTTACCCACTGCTTGAAGAGCAGTAGCTTCTGTTCTGATAAACAAACAGGATTGACCATGCTTGAAATTTCTACTATGTCATTTGTCCATTTCCAGTTTAACAGGTCCTGTAGTCAAGTCATTTTCTTGGTTCCTGGGCATTGCAGAATGTTTACCCCATTAATCTCATCTATACTTCCAAATTCCTACTGGGACGGGGCTAATGGTAGTTGCAACAGATAAAGTTGTGTGCTTATGATGATTTGGACGTGGTAGGTCACATACAGAAGCTACGTTACATGCCTTTTTTTACGATGATAGCACATTTTTATCGTGGGCAAATTGCTAAACGGACTTAGGAGTTAGGACGTTTGACTGGTTCACTGACAAGTGATTGGTAGACTCTTGTCCCTTTTGTTTCAAGTTTCGTAGTACCTAACTACCAACTCCCAACAGCAGGTTCAACAGAATCCAAAATGCTTTTCATGCATTTAAAAAAAATGCTTTTCATGTTCAACAGAATAGAATAGATGATGTCAATAGAATTTTCAGAACTTACCACAACTGGTAGGAGAATTTATACTATTTACATTAGATAGGTCTTGTCTGTTGAAAAATTGAAATTTTCACTAAATCATTAATCATGTACATTTTTTCTGTTCTTTTTTTTCCCTTTTTTTATGATACATTCCTCAGTTAAACTAACCGACCAAATTGATGATTAGTTCTAGAACCTGACATTTCATTATCATATTCACCAGAGCTCTAGGGCAGGCATCACCAAGCATGAAAGCATTTGCAGGTGGGCAAGCCGCTGCGTACAAGATGTTTGAGACAATCAACAGGACACCAGAGATCGATGCATATAGTACCTCAGGAAGGAAGCTGGATGACATTCGAGGGGACATCGAGTTTAGGGATGTTTATTTCTCCTATCCAACAAGGCCCGACGAGCAAATATTCAGAGGTTTCTCCCTGACCATACCTAGTGGCACAACAGTTGCTTTGGTTGGCCAGAGCGGGAGTGGTAAATCAACGGTTATCAGCCTAATCGAACGGTTTTACGACCCTCAGCTTGGCGATGTTCTTATAGATGGTGTGAATCTCAAGGAGTTCCAGTTAAGATGGATAAGAAGTAAAATCGGCCTTGTCAGCCAAGAACCAGTCCTATTTGCTGCTAGCATAAAAGAAAACATAGCTTATGGCAAAGACAGTGCTACTGATCAAGAAATTAGAGCTGCAGCTGAGCTTGCCAATGCCTCCAAATTCATAGATAAAATGCCTCAGGTCAGAAGGCTGTTCTATAAGAAAGTTTTACATGTTTCAGTAGTTCAGATTATTGGGCATCATATATTAAGGTATCTTCTGTTCGTAATATTTCACAGGGTTTGGATACTTCGGTTGGTGAGCATGGGACACAGCTTTCTGGTGGGCAGAAGCAAAGAATTGCCATCGCAAGAGCAATTCTGAAAGATCCCAGAATCCTACTATTGGATGAAGCTACAAGCGCTCTGGATGCCGGGTCTGAAAGGATTGTGCAGGAGGCTCTTGATAGGATCATGACAAACAGGACAACTGTCATAGTTGCCCACCGCCTGAGTACTGTTAGAAATGCTGATACCATCGCTGTCATCCATCAAGGATCACTAGTTGAAAAAGGTAAATTTCTCAAACATCAGTGATCAAAATCATCGTTTGTCAGTCTTCAGTTGCTCATTGCATCTTTGCTTAAATGTTTCAAATTTTGACCAGGTCCACACCATGAGCTTCTAAAGGATCCAGAGGGAGCTTACAGTCAGCTGATACGGCTACAGGAAGCAAACCGGCAGGACAAGTCAGATCGAAAGGGTGATTCTGGAGCTCGCTCAGGCAAACAATTGTCAACAACAACAAATCAGTCAGCTAGCCGGAGGTCATCTCGCGACAACAGCAGCCATCATTCGTTCTCGGTACCATTCGGTATGCCTCTCGGGATTGACATCCAGGATGGTTCATCCAAGAAACTATGTGATGAGATACCACAGGAAGTACCTCTCAGTCGCCTCGCATCTCTGAACAAGCCAGAGATCCCAGTGCTCATACTAGGTTCCATTGCCTCAATCATCAGTGGAGTAATCTTCCCAATCTTTGCAATACTCCTATCAAATGTGATCAAAGCATTCTACGAGCCCCCGCATCTGCTAAGGAAGGATTCACAGTTCTGGTCATCCATGTTCTTGGTGTTTGGTGCAGTGTACTTCATGTCACTTCCTGTCAGTTCATACCTTTTCTCTGTAGCTGGGTGCAGGTTGATCAGAAGGATCAGACTGATGACATTTGAGAAGGTGGTAAATATGGAGATCGAATGGTTTGATCACCCAGAGAACTCAAGTGGAGCAATTGGTGCAAGGCTATCAGCTGATGCAGCAAAAGTTAGGGGGCTCGTGGGTGATGCACTTCAATTGGTTGTACAAAACTCTGCAACCTTGGTTGCTGGTTTAGTCATTGCCTTTGTATCAAACTGGGAGTTATCACTCATCATCCTAGCTTTAATACCACTCATTGGCCTAAATGGATGGATCCAGATGAAGTTCATTCAGGGTTTCAGTGCAGATGCCAAGGTTTGTCCTCTACCTCTGAAATGTCTTTTCTTTCGGTTCCTTGTTAGTTGTACAAAACTTCATTTGGTTACTTGTATATGTAGATGATGTATGAGGAGGCAAGTCAAGTCGCAAATGATGCAGTAAGCAGTATAAGAACAGTAGCCTCATTCTCGGCTGAAGAAAAGGTGATGGATTTGTACAAGAAGAAATGTGAAGGTCCCCTAAGAACAGGTATCAGAACAGGGATCATAAGTGGAATCGGTTTTGGTGTTTCCTTTTTCTTGTTATTTGGTGTATATGCAGCTAGCTTTTATGCTGGTGCTCGGTTTGTTGAGGATGAGAAGACAACTTTTCCTAAAGTTTTCAGGGTAAGTACTCTGACAGTACTGGTAGAATGTTAACTTCAGCTAGCTTACACATGAAGGAGTAAATAAAATTATTATTATTTTAAACAAGAAGGAACAGAAAAAAAGTACTTTGTGACTACTAAAATGCAGTCGAAGAAATAGGATTTGAATCGAAACATGCAGTTTGGAAATGAAGATCTCTAATAATTTGTCCATCTAAATGCAGGTTTTTCTTGCTCTTGCTATGGCAGCGATTGGGGTGTCACAGTCAAGCACCCTTACATCAGATTCTTCGAAAGCACAATCAGCAGCATCTTCTATATTTGCAATCGTGGACCGTAAATCTAGGATAGATCCAAGTGAGGATGCAGGAGTGACAGTCGAGGCACTACGGGGCAATATCGAGTTCCAGCATGTTAGCTTCAGATATCCTACCAGGCCAGATGTTGAGATTTTCCGAGACCTATGCTTGACAATTCATTCTGGAAAGGCAAGTGACCTTCCTAACATATAAGATCCTCTTTAAGCTCATAGTGTTTGTGGTTACTAAAGCTAACATTCTTAATTATTTGTCTATCAGACTGTTGCACTTGTTGGAGAGAGTGGTAGTGGCAAATCAACAGCCATTTCATTGCTTCAGAGGTTTTATGACCCTGACGTAGGCCATATACTCCTAGATGGTGTGGACATACAGAAGTTTCAGCTAAGGTGGCTAAGGCAACAAATGGGCCTGGTGAGTCAAGAACCAGCTCTGTTCAACGACACAATACGAGCAAACATTGCTTATGGGAAGGAGGGACAAGCAACAGAATCTGAGATCATAGTTGCTGCAGAATTGGCAAATGCTCACAAGTTCATTAGTTCTTCGCTCCAGGTTAGATTTCCCCCTTCACTTGGAGTCTCAGACAAATTTAGCTTTGCTATACAATTTAGTGCCAAAAACTGTTGCTTAAAGAAGTGTGTGTTACCTGAACAATTGTAGGGGTATGACACAACGGTTGGAGAGCGTGGAGCTCAGTTGTCTGGAGGGCAAAAGCAGCGTGTTGCGATTGCTCGTGCAATCGTGAAGGACCCTAAGATCCTGCTCCTCGATGAAGCAACCAGTGCACTGGATGCTGAATCTGAACGGGTGGTTCAGGATGCACTGGACAGAGTGATGGTTAACCGGACAACAGTGATCGTCGCTCACCGTTTATCTACAATACAAAACGCGGATGTAATTGCGGTTGTGAAGAATGGAGTGATCATTGAGAAGGGAAAGCACGATACCTTGATCAACATCAAGGATGGCGCATATGCATCCCTCGTCGCTCTTCATTCAGCAGCCTCTTCGTAGCGGGCAGTATGGTTCATGCAAACGTCTGCTGAACTTATATGAACAAAACTGGCACATTGTGTAGTACGTCAGGTGCTAGTCTTTGTTCCTCTTTTGATAACATATATAACTGCTTATACCTAAGCGGGAAAGTTTATACAAATAGCAAGGACCAAATGTAAATGCAACAAGTTGGTCCTTAACATAAATATTTAATTCATATATATATATGTAACATGGATCATAGAAACTAAATAGATGATGATTATGATACCTCATGTTCTTGCTCTTATTTTCCTTTATATAGATATGTTCTTCTGCGACCTGGAGCGTGAGGTCCTGCGTTCTATGATCTATCCCCACCCACTCGCGGGGCGGGGGTGTTCGAGTGAAAACACCCTTTCTCAGAAAAAAAAAATAGAGATGTTCTTCTGCTTTACAAGAAACTAATGATGGACCTGCTCAAGAAAGAAAGAACAGCTCAGAAAGATGTCGCATGGAAACTCAATCTCATCATGCAAATGTAATCTGCCATCCTCAGCTCACAACAACGAATCAAGTGATAAAAGAAGAAAGAAGGTTAATTTCTTAATAGAAGTATAACCACTGAAATGACTTACCTCATGCCTGAAATAGCTGAGTTCAATAACCGCTTCTGCAAAAGCATAAATTTCATGGCAACCTGCTTAAAACTGTAGTGGTTGCAAGAGATCCCAAAAGAAAATATGGTTATTTTCGTGGTGATGATGAAGTACTAACTCTGTGGATACAATTATTCAGGGGCATGACAGCCGACAACTGACTGACCTCTGAATTTATCATCTTTTTTCTGTCATGTAGATTGATGTTGCCAGGTTAATACAAGTAACTTTCAGAACCTAACTCTTTACTTCCAGATGACAGACAACAAATAATACAAATTTGATTTCCCAAGAGAGGAGCTCAGAGTGAGCTAATGCTGAGAGTATGCTGACGACTAAATCGTGCATATACAATACTATGATCGATCAAAAGGGGCCGTTCGGAACGTGAGAATCCTGCTTGAAATCGAACTGCGAAATCCCCTAATTCCTACCCTGTCCATGAAATTCCTGTGTTCCAAACAGGGCATTGGAACACAGGAATTGCACGGGGATTAGGGCATTAGAACGCAGGAATTGCACGGGGATTTCGCAGGAAACGGTTCAATTCCGTCGAGAACCGGGAAATCTCATCGTTCCAGATAGAGCCTGAAATTCAACAGAAATCTCTCGTCCAGGGGGCAGTAGAAAAGAATCGGCTGAATCTAGGTAATGAAAATGAAATATTGGGATCAATCCGCGGCATAAAGGAGCGAGGCCACGAGGGACTCGGGATAGGGGCTAGGGCCTATTGACGGAGGTGGCCAGGCCACCGGTGCCCCCAAGCCAATAGACGTGGACCGACGGCGCGGATCAGTTCCCGCCCACATCCGCGCGCCGTGGGAGGCGGAAAACCAGAACAAGAGAGAAACCACGCAGAAGGAAGGAACAAGGCGAGCGACGGCGTGGGGAGAGGAAGCGGTGCCCCCACGGCCACACCAAGGGATCTCACCGGCGACCAACGCGGCGTCCGCCTCTCCGGAGAGCGTGCGTGCGGAAGGCTAGCCAAGCCAGCGCGGCCTGCGGCGGCGAACTCCTCCCCTCCCTCCTCCCCTCCCTCGGTTATCACTTATCATCTTCCGTTGAGACTGCATGGTGCCAAGAATCGTTGACATTTGGTGGCTTGTTTGTCGAAGTAGATGAGGAGTAGTTTTTGACTTCCTGTGGAAGGATTCGGTGGGTACCGTGGGTTGGACTAAGATGATAGTGATCTCGTTGCAGATGCAATGGTCGACTCGGTATAACCGTCTAAAATATAATGGGTAGAAAGAACAGCTCCTCAATTCTACTTATTATTAGGCCACTTGATTTTGTCATAGGTTTTGATTAACAAAATCAGTAATCTACGGGCGCCCATTGCGAACGTTAGCGACGGGCGGTGGAGCCACCGTTGCGTTGCGCGCACAGGGAGCTCCTATCCTTTGGATTGCCATCGGTGGCCGGCTGAGCTTGACGTCGGACGTGGCTCTGAGACTTTGACCACTCCTTAAACGTGGAACCGGATCCTCTGACTTGCAAGAAGCAAAGTCAGGGAAGAACAGTGCTGCACAGTGCCGATTTGCGAGAGAACAGTCAATCGCTGTAGCAACTAGCAAACGCCGTGTTGTTTTGTACAAAATCTATTGTCTTATTAAAGTAAAAAAATGAGCCTCTACACTCGCTTTTAAGGGGTAAAAATTACCATATTAATCAGTGAAAAAAGAAAAAGATCCACACCTTCAATTGTTGTTGATCAAGATTATAAACGTGGAGATTTAATATGAAAAATAAGTCATTTGTATCTAACAAGGTTAGCAGAATAAAGTGAAGGCTTGGGCTGGTACAAGGAAGGGCGACGGAAGATCTTTTCTGGAGGTGTGTGAAGCTTCAAACCAAAATCCGGTCATGGCGGGTCAGGGTGACCAAGCAGGGCAATTTGGGGGGCACTTCGATGGAGTGGGGCGTGGGGGAGAGTAGATCCATTGCCCTGAGATGGGTCGCAGCTCCAATGCCTTGCACTTACCTCCGGTGTAGGCGTTGGCTCAAAATCAACAAAGAACAAATCAAGGAGCTATGCGACAGCAGCAAGTCCAGCGTGGAGATCAGGCGGTAGGTTTCCATTCAGCTTGGATGCAGCAAAACCCAATTCATGCCCCTATTCCGTTCTGCTCTAATCGCTCAAATCAGCAGCAGATGCAGAGACATTCGGTAAAGGGGGGTTTTTAGGAGCAGCAGAGGTTCCACCAAAATCAAAAACAGTTTCAACCTCAGAATCAACACCAATTTCAAGGGAACTGGCAGGACAACACTCAGGTGCTCAAGAACAGCCAAACATCTCATTCCCAGGAGAATGCTCAGCGGCAGGGATATTTTGGGGGGCAACAAGGTCGGCCAGGGGGGCATCTCCCCTTTAGGAATGATCCTTCTCAGCATCAGCAAGCCCTGGTCTGCAACCAATCCCCATCCCAGTTGGGCTTTGATGGTGCGCATCAGGAGCTTTCGGCTACAACTTTGGAGGTAAGTGCTGATCCAGAGCTAGCAGTGGGGGAATTGCCCAAGATTGTTTGTAACAAATGTGGGGAGAAGGGGCATGGTGTTAAGGAGTGTCTTAACAAAGTTCTGTGTAATATTTGCGGCAAAGACTCCCACTTATCAGCTAAATGTGCTTGGTTGAGGCAGGCTAAGCCAGTAGCTAGGTTTGGGGGGTACGCAGCTTCAGGTTTGGGATGGTTTATGATTGATCATACTAGAGAAGCTATCATGGAGGATAGAAATAACTCTATGGCCTTGGTCAGGGTGGTGTCTGGGAACCTTAATGCTCAGCAACTAGCTCATGATTTCGAGTTAACCTTTCCTTGGAAATGGGAATGGAATGCATGGGAGAACAACCCTGGAACCTTTTTGATGAAATTCCCTTCAGTAGCCAGAATTGGTGAGGTTTCACCCTTCTCTTCTGTTACTTTGAGAGGGTCTGGTGCTCAAGTTAGTGTTTCCAGGTGGATTCCTGAAACCATGGCTTCTGGAAAGCTTTATAGCTTGTGGATTAGGATCTCTGGGATCCCTGACACTATGAAGAACTACCAAGCTTTATGTGAAATTGGGTCATCCTTGGTACATGGAAGTGCTAGAGACGCATGATGTGGTTAGGATGAAGATAGGGGGTCAAGGATCCTTTTAAGATCCCGGCAAAATCTAAAATCACAACTCTCAAGCTGCTGATCTATGACATCTTTTTCAAAGTATAATCAATGGCTGAGATTGGCTGGTCAAAGAATGATACGTTGACACATGATACAACTTCTGGTGGAGATAAAGTTGACATCGAAGAAGCAGAGGGGGGTTAGGACAGAAAGGCTAAACGGTTAAAGGGGGTGGAGAAATCTGAACAAGCTCCTGGGAAGCTGCAAGATATGGGTCCAACAAGTTGTGACAATGCTATTCACGAGAAGGTAGGAACTCCTACAATTGGAAGTAAGAAGGATGTGATGGAAGTCAAAACTCTTTCAATGGAGGCTGAGGGTGGGCGTAACCAAGCTTATACCAATAAGGCCCAGCAGTTTATAGCAGCACAGAAGACCAGCTTTGCAGGACAAGTCAATCAGGAGAGGGGCAAAGAGGGTGACCAGGGGATCAGCCTGGTAGAGGAAAGGCAAGGGAGAATGCAGACCTCAGACAGTGAAGATGTGGACCTCTTTAGAACTCAAGACTCAGACCTTGGGAACTTTGCAAGGCAAGTGGGGGTGACACTAGCAGATAGCCAAGAATGGGAGAGCCAATCTGAAGATAATGACCAATTTCAAGGTGGTAGGGGACTCTCTCAACCCAGAAGAATCTTAAGACTCAAGGACAGTGAAGATGCAAATGTTTTTTATAAGTCCAAAGAGAGCCAGACTCAAGGATTTGAAAAAGGGAACATGTACCTTTCCTACTGTCATTAATTCTTCCAATGAGTCCCTTTTTCAGATAGCTTCTTCTCTAGGTTTTGATTTAGGCTGTTCTTTAGAGATGGTGGAGCACAACTTAGGTCTGCTCAAATCTCAAGAATAGGCTCGAGTTAATCTGATGTTGGAGAGTAAAAAACATAAATCAACAAAGCTAATCGAAACTGTTATAGATCAGGATGAACCTGAATCTATAGTGTTTCAGGATTAGGTGTCTGAGAAAGATGTAGAAGAGGATGGGTTGGATGAATCCAGTCTGGCTCTGTTCCAGTTGGCTTCAGTAGGCAGGAAGAAAAAGAAAGGAGGTTCTCCTAAGCTTTGTTCGGTTAAACCTACTCTAAAATTTAGTTTCAGCAGAAATAAAGCCAAGACAAAACAATGAAAGGCCTCATGGAATTGTAGAGGTTTAGGTAGTCCTGTAAAGAGGAGGTTTCTTAGGGAAACCATTCTAGACATGAAGTTACAATCTATTGGTAACCATTAAAAGTGACTTCTCTAAAGAAGAGCTGAACTTTCTTTGTGGGGATCAAGACTTTTTCTGGATTTGGTCTCCTCCTAGAGGAAGATTAGGTGGCATTTTGGTTGGGACTAATCTGAACTTTTTCAAAGTCACCAATTCGTGGGTGAGTGATCTCTTTGTGAAAGTATCCCTCCAAAACAAAAATGATAAGTTCATGTGGGGCTTGGTTGTTGCCTATGGACCTGCACAAAATGAGGGTAAAGAATCCTTTCTGACTAATCTAGCACAAATTCTACATGGTTCAAACCTGCCACTGTGTCTGGCTGGTGATTTCAATCTGATTAGAAAATCAATTGAGAAGAATAAACCAGGAGGCTGCAATAGATAGAGTTCCCTCTTCAACTCTATCATTGAAAGTGTTGGGCTGCTGGAAATAAATTTGAGTGGTAGACGTTCACTTGGATCAATGACCATGAAAATCCTATGTTTGAACTGTTATATAGGGTACTGGTTAGTATCCCCTGGGAACAACACCATCCTTTGATCCACATTAAAGCCTTACCTAGAATGCTATTAGACCATGCTCCTCTCCTCATTGATACAAGGGGAAGTGTCAGCACAGGTGTGTGTTTATGTTTGAGCTTGGCTGGTTCTTGAGGGATGATCTTGCTAATGTGATCCAAGCAGTTTGGGAGCAACCAAATGGGAGGATGGCCCCTTTGGATGCCTGGCAAACCAAATTGAGAAAGCTCAGAAAGGTTTTAAAAGGATGGAATAGAAATGTGGAAGGTCATTATAGGAAGAAAAAAGGGGGAACTTCTGGGAAAGTTAGATTTGTTGGATAAACACTGTGAACAGCATGGGATGGATTCTGCCAATAGAGCTTACAAGGCTAGTTTGGATACTCAATTGGTTCAGCTTCTAAGAAAAGAGGAAATGAAATGGTCCCAAAGAACCAAAGAGAAAAACCTTTTAGAGGGGGATAACAATACTAAATACTTTCATGCTAAAGCAAATGGAAGAAATAGGAAAAATTCCATTTTTACTCTACCCCAGGAGGAGGGAGTGATTGAGGGTGAGGAGAATCTACTTCTTTACATTACCAACTTCTATAATAACCTCTTTGGGCAGCGAGAGAACTCAAGTATTCAGCTCAACCTGCATGGCATCCCCCAGCTGAATGAGCAGGACAAGATGTCCTTGACTCAAAGTCTCAGCAGGAAAGAGCTGAGAGAGGCTGTTTTTTCCATGGAGGAGAATAAAGCCCCTGGACCAGATGGATTTCCAGCAGAATTTTATCAGAGATTCTGGCCTTTGGTGAAGGCTGATCTCAAAGCGTTGCTGGATGGTTTTTTGGTTGGAAAGATGGATATTTCTAGGCTTAACCATGGCATGAACTATTTGATTCCAAAAGAGAAGAATGCAGATAGAATTCAGAACTTTAGGCCTATTTGTCTGTTGAATGTTAGTTATAAAATACTAACTAAAATCTTAACAGCTAGACTAGCTAGAGTGATAGATAATGTGATTCTCCCTGCTCAAACAACTTTTCTTAAAGGCAGATTTATCATGGAAGGGGTGGTAACTTTACATAAAACCTTACATAAACTCCATAGAAAGAAAAAGTCAAGGATTTTGTTCAAAGTTGACTTTGAAAAAGCTTATGATAAAGTGAAATGGCCTTTCCTTTTTAGGACTTATGAAAGGTTTTCCATCTCAGTGGACTGATTGGATATTAAAAGTAGTTACTAGTGGGAGAGTTTGTGTTAAAGTCAATAATGATCTAGGGCACTACTTCAGAACCTACAAAGGTCTCAGGCAGGGCGATCCTCTTTCACCTCTGTTGTTTGATCTAGTGGGGGACATCTTAGCTCTCTTAGTTAAGAGAGCACAAGATTTGGGTCTGATTAAAGGGTTAAATTCGCACTAAGTTGATGGTGTCTAGCAATCTTCCAATATGCAGATGACACTATTTTCTTTGTCCAGGATGATATAGATAGTGCGAAAATTTGAAGTTTATCCTCTATCTTTTCAAGCATGTCTCAGGTCTGAAAATTAACTTTCATAAAAGTGAAATCTTTTGTTTTGGATCAGCAGGAATGAGACAGGGAGTTTATGAGGCAATCCTCACATGTAAGTTGGGGGATTTACCTCTTAAATACCTGGGCATCCTTGTTGATAGGAAGAAAGTCAAAAATATGGATTGGAAAAGGATAGAGGATAAACTTGAACACAAAATAAGCTGTTGGCAGTGGGAAGCTTTTATCAATAGGGGTAGGTTGGTGTTAGTGAACTCCTCTCTCATCAGTTTACCTTTGTATATGATGTCTCTATACAAGCTCCCTGTGAGGGTTAGGAAAAGAATGGACCTCTTTAGGTCCATATTCTTATGGAAGTCAGATGAAGGTAGAAAAAAATACCATTTGGTTCGTTGGCCGGTGGTATGTCTACCTAAAGACCAGGGTGGATTGGGTATACTAGATCTGGGCGACATGAACTCAGCCCTGTTGGGTAAATGGTCATGGAGGTTGGAGAATGAGGATGGTCAATGGCAAAACTTGATTAGAAGAAAATACCTTAGTAAGAACACGCTGGCTCAGGTGACGCCTAAGGTGGGGGATTCCTGGTTCTGGAAAGGTGTTTTAGGGGTAAGGGATATCTTTTTGTCTTGCTGCGAGAGAAAATTGGGTGATGGTACTAGAACCAGATTTTGGAAAGATTTGTGGTTTGGGGATGTGCGCTTCTCAGTAAAGTATACAAGGCTATACAATATTACCACGTCCAAAAATATCTCAGTAGCAAAGGCCCTTAAGCAGGAGTATTCAAACATCAAACTCAGAAGGTCGGTGTGTGGAGAAGGGCTTGTTCTGTGGAATAGGCTTATTGTATATTGCAATGGTGTAATACTGAAGGAGGAATGTGATACTTTGGTGTGGATGCTGTCTCCTTCGGGGACCCTTTCAGTCAAATCCTTTTACAATTTTCTGAGGGTGCAGAGTATTGCCTTCCCACATAAATTCATTTGGGATGTTAAACTACCCCTAAGGCTCAAAATTTTCCTTTGGTTAGTGATGAAGCGAAGCATTTTGACCAATGATAATCTTGGCCATAGGAGTTGGGTGGGTAACAAAAAATGTATGTTTTGTGGGGCAAATGAAAGCATTGATCATTTGTTTTTGCAGTGTCCTTTGGCAAGATATATTTGGAATATCATGAGTTGTGCTTTTGGCCTGCCTAGCCCCCCAGCTGAAACTGCCCGATTATTCTCTATATGGGTAGGGAGGTTTGCTAGGAAGGCTAGGAAGCTCATGTTGGTTGGCGTATCAGCCATTCTGTGGAGCATCTGGAAAGTACGCAATTCGGCGTGTTTTTAGAAAAAAAATGGCCTACAAAACCTATCTCAGTGATTCATATTATTTGCCATTGGATTGATTTTTGGTCTACTTTACAGAAGGAGGAAGGATGGGAGGTGCTCCTCAAGGGCACTAGAGCAATTGGGAAAGTTGCTACTGAAGTTTTTGGTGTTAGGAGCAGTTAGGCGCCATGGATCATCAGAATAGCTCATGGTAGTGGATAGTTTTTTGATTTTGCTAGGGGGTTGTCTGAGCTTCTCTCGAAACCTTGTAACTTGTAATTTTCTCTTTAGACTCCAATGTTCTTCTCCTTCTAAAAGACCATGTATATATCCCTGTTGTTTTCTGGATCTTGTAGTTTGGTTTCCTTTAAATGGAAATGGGGTGCAAACATTTTATTAAAAAAAAAGTAGAATAAAGTGATTGATACGTGTCTGTGTACAATCCTAAAAATAGATTGGTTAGATGAGAGTTGGATGTGTACATCAGGTGCATGCATTACGCTCTCTTCTGCCTCTATTCAGAGTCGTGTAGCCAGTAAATAAAGGGGAAAATTGGTTTTAGTAGCATCGTTTTTGTTCGTGTTTAGAGAAATGACATCGCTTTGGAGATGCACTGCAAAATAGCACTCGAAGACTCTAAAATATTGAAAATGACACTGTCGTCACATTTTCCATCCATCTTTAACGAGAAGTTGGTATGATGTGAGAGAATACAATTTTAATGTCTGTTTTGTCTTCTGAAATCAAACAACTAGCGAAATCTGGCATGGACAACAGAATGAACGCAAGGCTTCTGTGGACAAAGAGCTAGCCGGCGCCAAGTCTGAGCTATCAAGAGCACGAGCCATGGCGAAGGAGCTAGATCACCAAATCGAGCAGACCAAAGCCAAAGTGATGTCCCATAGGTCAGAGCTCCAAGCAATGTGGGCGAACAAGACAA
Organism: Phyllostachys edulis; assembly: GCA_036346405.1. Classification (NCBI taxonomy): domain Eukaryota; kingdom Viridiplantae; phylum Streptophyta; class Magnoliopsida; order Poales; family Poaceae; genus Phyllostachys; species Phyllostachys edulis. Next base: position 97,494,103 of record CM070546.1, read on the forward strand.
GGACGAAGGGCGCCGATGCACCGGACGCGCATGCGCAAGAGAAGTGCCATGCTCAGTACGCGGAGGTGATGCAAGAACGGTGTAACATCCTAAAAATCCAAACTTGGGGATATATATAACACACATAAAATTATGGGAAAATTTCACAATAAACTACACTGTGTTAGGAGCCTTCCAAAAAAAAATTGGAGCCCATTTGCTATATTTAGAAATTTGGCAAAATCTCAACCTTTCTGAAAAATTTCAAAACGAATCCCTTTTCCTGCCGTGCCTATTGGGTTGTATCCGCTCCGTCCCATTTCTTCGCGCGCCACCGCAGCACAACGCAGCCCCATTTTTCCCTTTCGCTGACGGCGTGACCCCACCCATCAAATATCTTCGTCCACCTCGCCTTCGTCTTCGCGTGCCAACTCATCACACCCACGCCTGCTCCGCCCGTGGGTTGTGACGCCGCCCACCTTTTCTCGCTTCAACTGCTCCCATTGCCTCTGCTTGCATCATGCCCATGCTAGCAACCCCACTGACGGCGCCCTTTTCCCGCGTGAACGGAGAAGCCATAGAGCGCCGTGAGTTTCTCACGCACCCGTCGCCTTCTTGCCGTTCTTCTTATGCCAAACCCAGCTGTACTTAAGCCCTAGTCATGTCATATTTTTCCTTAGCTCAACCCCGTTTCATTTTCGCACAAAACCGAGCTTCCTGCTTAGTGTTTCTGTGGGAACGAATGCGTCGTTCACGACGCCGATGAGCAGGCCTCTATCATTTCGCTACTCTGGTGAGCTTCTTCTCCCATGACAAACATGTCATTGTGATCCTTGAGCTTCACTCATCCTTTTTCTTTGCTTAATGTAGCCCCGAGAGCCCCGTAGCGCAATCGCACTACTTCGTCTTTAACTCTGGCGCACACCCAGATCTCCGCCACCACGTTCCCGTCGCTCTGATAAGTTTGAACTCAACCCAAGTGCGTCACAAGGTATTCCATCTCCTAGTGACGTTATTCCCCTACTTAACATTGAATATCTCGCAGTGAATCAAGCCCAGCGCCCTTTTCCCCATTTCCAGTCACCACCGCCATTTCTATTGTTCTCTGCCGACTCGGTGAGTCCCCGTTCAATTCCTTCCGTCATCTTTATTGTTAGTATGTCTTTGAGCTATTGCGCACCTTCTTGTAGCACCTTCAACCCCAAAGCGCGCCACACCGTGAACCTCTTCATTGCCACCGCTCACCATCGACAAGCCACTCCAGTACATCTCCGACCTCATCATCTTCACCCTCATGATCGTGATGTCAATTTGGGTGTTTCGACTAGGAATATCGAATAGATGCTTAGCTGGGCTCTAGTTTCGCTGAAATTTAATAATTGATGAAAATGTGGGTTTGGAATTGGGAGATTTTGAAAAGTTGGACCAGAGGGGTTTATGTCTGTTAATTTGTATAAAAATGAAAATAAAAAACTGGAAGATGAGAGATTATGTTCTCGCATGCAGATAGGGGGAGATCCTCGCCTGGGTCGATTAAGGACCGAACGCCGGTGTATCTAATCTAAAACTAAGTGTACAATCACATGTGCTGGTATGGGACAACCTTAGCTAATTAAGTCATTTGGGGCTAGCCTTGCATATTGTTAGGGCGCAGTAGTGCAAGCATATCCGGGTAGGTTTGCTCGAATGGGCTCCCTTCACCACATTGTCAGGGACGAAGCTTGCTGACACAATGGTGAATGCCTCACTAAGACGGGGTTTACCCAGGTGAAGTGAGGGTTTATATTCACCGGGCTAGTGCAAGGTTAGGTCTAGGTGATGTAAAGGCTTTGTTATGAACTCTAAACTGCATACTATCATGTTGTGTGTGGTGGTATCGACGGATGCTGGATAAACTAGAGACTTCATATACTCTAGGTAAAGTTATACACCTTTGTAGAGTGTAAATCTATTTAAATAGTCATGCTCGTAGTCATGAGCGTGCTAAGTGCGGTCACATCGGGTATAGTCTTAATTTTTGCAAAAATGGTTTGTTGAAAAACGTTGAAATCATTGGTTTATGTGAATGCCATGGCTATGGCTGAGAATAAAATATTGATCGCAGCCGAGGAGGGTTGTGATTTTTCTATTATTGAGTTACATACTTGTTATTTCGATATTAGTCAACCGCTCTTTAAAATTTCCATTGCAAATTATTACATGTCGATATTGGAAATAAAACTTGTTTAATGCTGAAAATAACTTATAGAGTAGAGCATCATCCTTTGTTAGCCTTGTATGTATAATTATGTTGTGATACACTACAAGTCTTGCTGAGTACAAAATATACTCAATCTTGCTTAAATAGTTGATCAGAGTATGAGGATGAGCCTATGTCGGATGATGCATTTTTTACACGCGGTACCGGAGGGTTCAGTGACGGGTCTTGCTAGATCTTTGTAAAATCGAGGAGGCCGACTAAAGGGGGTGAATAGGCGGTTTTTAAAAATCTTTTTGGCTAAAACCGAGTTTTATACGGAATTGTAAATCAATTCGATTTTACACAATTAAAGCCTAAATCAACTAGTCTTTACTAAGTGCACCAACAATATAAGACTATTGATAACGATAGCAGTCATACAAAGACATGTAAGCAATTTAATACAAGGAATGTAAATTGCACAAAGTAAAGCACAAGAAGAATAAACTACAAGGACACAATGATGTTTTACCGTGGTGTTCGGAGACTTGCCGGTCTCCCCTAATCCACATTGAGGTAAGCCCAAACTAATTGGACCGGCTCCACAAATTAAGCCAACGCCTCCGAGGTAAGTCCAACCACTTGGACCAGTTCCAACACGAACCAAACATCTCGATCCACTCGGGGTTGCTCTTCCTCCACTCTAGAGATGGCAAGCACCAAACCACTCATAACCGCTTGGGCCTTCTCACAACCTTCTTTGAGAAGATCACCGACGCAACTTCTCCAAGCCGTCTAGGTGTCAGCAAACACCAAGAATAACAAGTCGAAGATGCTCACTTGAACGAATCAACTGTCTAAGCTCAATGGATACACAATCCACTACCAAATGCAACACATGCATTTAGGATTTTCTCTCTAAGCTCACTAAGTGCAACACATACACATAAGAGAGGAGATGGCTCGCTGTTTGCTCAAAGTAATGAATAGCACCAGCAACCAATAGCAACATGGTCTCCAACCAGCCACAAGGGGTATTTATACCCACATAAGAAAAACTAGCCATTGGAACCAACTTCCTGAAAGAAATCAGGATTTGCGATAATACCATCGTTCAAACCCGGTATTACCGATTTCAGGAATAACGGTCAGAGCAGTCACATTTAATGCACTGAACTAGCCATTACACAAAAAGTTGCGTACTACTTGCAACTAGAATTCGGTAATACCGCTCTCCGGTAGTACCGTTCCTCAGATGCGATACTGCTGATTTCCAGAGGTTCGAGAAACACGGAAAAACACCTTCTCTGGAAATAATGTATCGGAATCAAAATATCAGTACTACCACACTCCAGTAGTACCGCTCAAAACATGCGGCCATACCGATTTGCAAGGGAGATCAAAACTCCCAAAACACACTCTCTGTTATTTACGTACTGCCATAGATATCGGTACTACCGACCTACGGTAGTACCACAGTTCAAATGTGGTCGTTTCGATTTTCAGAGAGAATAAAAAACACTTAAAAACAGTCGGACCATCCTCGTGGTCCGATCGTCCACGTGTTACTCTCAGATCAGATTGAACGTTCAAACCACTCGTTCGGACTGCACGATCGGACCGTCCGACCGGTCACCTGGCCTGCAGTAGTACCGCTTCCCACTTGCGGTCATACTGTTTTCAAGATTTCAAGAAAAGCTCCCAAAAACTTCCTCTCTGGAAAACTCATACCGCCATGTAAACTTCGGTATTACCGACCTGTGGTAATACCGCTCAATCTACGGTAATACCGCTCAATACTTGCGGCCATACCATTTTTCAAAACAAATTTCCAGAAGCAAAAACGAAGGCAAACAAGGGTTAAAGGCAACATTCACAACAAGTTACAAAACACATTTGCCTACTTTTTAGAATCAACACCATAAGGAATATGGTACATGGACATAAACCATTTGCAAACTAAAGTCACATGCTACAAGGATGAGCCACGAACATTTGCAAAACACATTCGCAAATACTGGAAACAAGCAAACGAGAGATAGAGCAAGTAAGACGAGCTATTAACACATGACATACTCAAGCTACTAGTCAAGACCCCTCTTAATAGTACGACAACCTATACTAATAATCCAGTCTCCCAACCAAACACCAAGACCGATAAAAGACTAGGAACACATTCTTAGCCCTAGCTAGCCATACATTTGCCTTGAGCATCCTCTTGAAGCTTGATGACACACATCTTTACTTCAAGTCCGGGTCATTGTCTTGATATGCATCAACACATGATGCTTCCTTTGCTTGACCTCCATCAACAAATAATGGATCTTTTCTTGATTTGATGATCAACTCATGATCATCACCTCTTCGGGATCTTCATGTGTGTGACACCCTGTGTCATTACCCCAATGGTAATTACACTTAGGCATACGGATTACTATTCGTTTGCTCAGTAAAACACTGCTCCAACGAATAGTAAGCCTTTATCAGGGTTACGCAGCAGAACAATAAGATAGAAACTGTACCTTTTTATTCCAGTAATAGCCACGCAAGGCTATGATTTTTAGTACATATATTAAACAGCTACAAAAGGAACGACTCCGCTTTTCTCGCCAACCCTGAAGTCTCGGTCGCCTATTCGTCCCATGCGCCAAAATGGTGCCCATCTCGCCCTGGTCCTCGTAGTCAGCTCCTTCTCCTCCTGTGGTTGCATCGGTACCTGCAAGTCCTTCGTCCCACTCGGGATGGTTCGCGAGCCGGACTAGGATCTACAAAGGAGAATACTAACAAGGTTGAGTACATGAGTGTACTCAGCAAGCATTATTAGCAAAGAATGCATTGGATGACTATCTCTAGTTGTTATCACATTTTCTAAGTCATCTCAATTAGAAAATAGATCATTAAAACATTTTAAGTGGCAGATTTTAGTACTGAAAACACTACTAGTCACTCGGAGAGACGATAGACCCCTTGTGGTTCTGTGAGACTCCAATCTCGAGGCGGCATGAATTCATGATTTGTATAGCCTTCTTGTGAGCTTTGTACCACTTTACCCATAGCTATTCCGAACTCTCTGTAAACAGGGTTCGCCGTATTTCCTTTGATGCGGGTTCGAGATAAGAATCTGTAACGTTTTCGATTCGTGAATTAATTTCTCCACCCATTACTTTCCGTCGGTGTCTGGCGCACCTAGTCCTCCACCGAGTTCGGCAATGTTGGTTGGGGCGACTTCTATCTCGCACCCAACACTCCACCTTAGCCAGGCGCCTTGGATCCTCCACTTCCGGTCTCTCCTCACGGTTCTGGGTTCCTCCATCACACACACTCACACCTATTACTTACCCATTGTGGAGAGCATAGTCATGTAACAGGGTAGCATTTTTTGCCCGCCGAAACGGGAAATGGTTGGTACTAATTTTACGGCATCTGCCGAGCAAGAGTTGGTTGGTCCTTATATTGTAACCATATGTAAAGGGTCCCACTTCCTATCTCATGTCTTACCTACCAAAGGCCCCCTTTACCAACCATAATAATCTCATATTACTTCCTTTCCTCATTCCTCATTCTCATTCATCATTCTCATTTATTCGAGTTCATCTTAGTCATCTTTATCTCATTCATCAATTTAAGTTTTGAAAAACAGTTTTGATGCAATAAACATAATAACGCAAGATACGGTTTACATTTAAAGTAGCTATATTCATGTTCAAGAGGATAGCTTGCCTTTGTGTATGGGAGGAAAGGTTGGTGCGTACGAAACTCCGATCAGCTGCTCCTGTCGGTATCGGTTAGCCTCTTCAGTGTAATCTGATAGTACGATAATAATATAAATAAATACATAGTTGATTTTGAGTGGTATAATAGATACCTAAGTTATTGACTTCTAATTATTAGCACAATTTTATTTAAATAAAACTTTTCGAGATCTAACACTAAGTACTCCCCAAAATAACCGTTCTACTGTCTATGCGCACTAGGGTCGAAACCGGAGGTTCACACTTAACTAATTAAACTGACAAGATTAAACAACTCAAATTACCTGACTAAATACCAACGACGCGCAAGATTGCTACACTAGCAAGCTATTCCATTAATAACAAAAATACTGCTACACAACGTATTTTAGCAGCTAACTTATGGATTGAATGCAAGTTGGTAAATTAGACATGACCCAAGTTAAATCATTTAGACGCAAGATTAAACAACTAACAATTTTTAATTAACAACTACTACAGAAACATTAATCACAGCAAACAATTACAACCTATCTATTTTCCTAATATTCTCCATAGTCCTAAAGTCAAAAATCTAATTTCTAACCCCCTCCTAATCTACCTTAACCTCTCTCTCTCTCTCTTCCCATACTCGGCCGGCCCAATCCTAAACATTCACACGCACAGCACACACTCACCCCTCTCATCTCCCATTCCTCCCCAAATCTCTTCTTCTCCCCCAACAAATCTCTCTCTCCCTCCACACAAGCCGACGCCGCCTCTTGGGGCTCCCTCCCCGGCCGCCGCCGTTCTCCGCCACCTCCTTTGCCGCCGCCAGTAGCCTCGTCTCTCCATGTGACCGGCCGGCCCGGCCATCGCCGTCGACGCCGTCCTTCCTGCTCTCCCCATGGTGGCCCGTCACCTGGCTCGGCTCCGGATCCATGGTGCCGCCGCTGCTCCTGCGTTGTCCTGCCTCCAAGATCTGGCCCGCTCCTGGAACCGCCGGCTGGCAGCGTCGCCTCGCCACCTATGTCCTTGGTCGTCGCCGCCTCACTTGGCCTTCGCGTCGCGCCTCCGTCACCACCATGAGCCGGTCCTCCTGCCTCCCTCGGCTCCCGCGCCCCTCTGGCGCTCCTTCCTCCGGCAAACAGCACCACCCTTGCCGCCCGCGCGCCCAGGTCACCCCTCTCGGCTCGACCCTCGCCGCCTCCACGCGCGGTTCACCACCGCCGCTTGGCAGGCCCGTCTTGCTCCTCCTCGTCTTGGCTCGGCGGCTGCAGTCGCCTCACCTCGCTGAGCCTTGGCTCGGTCCAGATACTAAGGTTAAACTCACCTACTCTCCTCTCTACTCCTCCCCTATTGCTCTGCGATGATTCTTTGAGGCCGAGAGTTATAAATGCTAGTGAGGAATGATGGATGTACATGTGCATGGGTGAATGGCAAGGTGGTTGTGGGGAAATGGGTGGTTACCTCTGTTGGTTTTGTGGGTTTTGGGAAAGATGGTGATGTTGGCTGGGTGGTCATGGAGCTCCTTGGTGCTCTTGATCCTCCTGGTTCTTGTCGCTGTCAACGCGGTTCTAGTGACCGTCGATGGCTCAACGCCATCGCTGCTGCCACCCTTGCTCTCCGGTGCTTGCCCTCCTTCTTGGCTCTCGGCTCCATGGCTCCCCTGGCTTGCCTCCCTTGCTTCTTGCTTGATGTGCTCTGGTTGTCGCTTGGCTTCTTGGCCTTGGGTTGGTCTCTAGTGGAAGGCAGTGGAGAATCTCCTCTCTTGGTCTTTGCCTTACCTTGTGCTATGCTTCCTTGGTTGCCTTCGGTTGTGGGTGGAAATGGTGCCTTATGCTGGCTTCGGTTGGGGGGATGAACTTGATGGTGTTTGCTGGTGGTTGGCTTGGCTTTGGCTTGCGCTGGTTGTGGTTGTGCTCAGTTGTGCATGAATGAAATGGGGGCAAGGGATGGCTTTGTGAATGGAAGCCTTTATATGGAGGTGGCTTTGGCTATGCACTCTCTTGCCCAAACATAAGACCATATTGCCCTTGCTCATATCCTCATGGCAAGATTTTCGTTGGGGGCTTTTTGGTCTGTGGTTGGGAAATCACTATGCGCGTGATTTTCTGTGGCTGAGTACTTCAACATACGCGGGTGCCGGATTAACTTAAACGCCGCATGATGAAACCTACGAAAGCAAAGAGGTGCCGGTTAACTTTAGCTAGTCTGGGGACCTTGACGATCAAGGGGCTGGCTAACTTGAGTTGATCAGGGAACCCTAGTGTGCTTCGGATAATTCTGACGGCCACTTCCAACCTTCTACTTTCTATTTTCTATTATCCACTTGGCTTTGACTTACTAACCGCTTTCTAATTTTTCTAACGAGCGATGGGAATAGATCGTGAGATGGCTCTATGGACTGGTGCTCAAGGTACAAGGTGGCAAGGATAGCTGATGCTACAAGAATGCAAGGAGTGGATTATGATTTAATTAATTGTTGTTATAAGTATTGCAATTGGTTGTATAATTAATTTTGAAACAAGCAATGGGTTTGTAATATATTACTTCTGTTTTGTACTAGGATTGATGCAATGTTTTCTTTGATTGCATTGAATGGTGCAAATATTTCTAAGTTCGTATTAATGATCCACTTATGCCTGCAATGGATTTATTTTTGTAATTGATTCTTGGTTGATAATGATATTGGAGAAATTGTTTTTATAACCCTCTTGTTGCCAGATGCAACGATTATGCGCTTGATATTAACTTTGAAATTGCTATTTGTTCTGGCTTTAAAGGATTTTAATTATCGCTAATTACTGATTACTGTTAGTTAGTTTAGGTTAATTTTGCGGGTTCTCACAATGTGCATCAACACATGATGCATCCTCTACTCCAATCTCTTGTGGCAACCCGAGATCGGATCCGTTCCAAGCTAAGTGATTACGCCTAAAAGCGCAACACTTAACGAGAGACAAAAACGATTTTGAGTGCCCAAATATGTGTCTCATGTTAGCTTCCAAGAATCAGTGGCTAATGTGCACATATCCAAACACAACATTGCATTCACATCCATACACAATATATAAGAATAATAGAATCATATTTACAACATCATTAAATAGAAACTTAAGGTATAAGTTTGCATAAGAGAGCCGATCGACCAAATCTAGACAACACAAATAAATCGCAGCGGAAGATAAACTTAGAAATAGAAGAGAAAGAGCTGAGTTGGTATGCCCAAACCCACAAGCAACCAACTGGGGTTAAAGTCGTAGCGTCTGAAGTACTTAACCCAATTTGAACGTCTTCTTACTTGCAACATGGACAATGCAACTGAGTACAAAAGCGTGCTATAAGACTTCGAATAGCAACATATAATAAATGCATTCAAGTGTCAAAGGAAGGCTTACATGGTTTATTTTCAGCATAAAGCAAGTTTTTCATTGAGATAACTGATATAGATTCAAATTGCCATTTGTAAAACATTTAGAAAACAATATATATAGTAGTAGGTAATCCCAAATTTATGATCAACAATAGTAGATACTCCAAATATAATCAACACCCGAACTTCCCATGTCGGGTAAAGCTGTACAATATTTGCAGAGTGTAAAACTATTCGAATAGCCATGTCCGCGGCTATGGATGTGTCCGGGGATTTCACACGAGTGGTAGAGTTTCTTATAAAATGAGTCAGAGTGTTGATGGAAAGTTCACTTGATGAATATAATGTTTGTTTGGTGAACAAGTAATTCACTTGGTGGTTTGTGTCAATTGGTGAATTGGGGATTCACTTATCAATGGTTTTGTTGGAAAGTGAATGGGTAGTTCACTGGTTGTTTCAAAGAAATTGTTACTTATTTATTATTGTTTTCAACTACGCATTTCAACCTATTTATTTTATTTATCGTAAATGCTGCTTTCTGCAAAAGAACCATACTGCTAACATTTGTCAAGCCATGCATGAATGCTATTTGCATACATTTTCCTACGGCTTACTGAGTGCTTTATGTACTCACGGTTTTACGCCTATGTTGATCAGTTGGAGAATATCAAGCTGCTCAAGAGTTCTTCGCCCAGAAGTATCATGAAGGTTTTGCGGATTAGGATGCGTTCTCTACTTGATTACTTGTGGGCATGTTGATTGGCTTTTTTAAGAGTTTCGTTTCGCTGCAAGAGTTTATTTGTTTCTTTAGCCCTACGTGGCAAGTTAAGTAAACGTTGACCATAATGTCCAGTTATTATTATTATTTGTTACTTTGAGATCTTTTTAGTTAAATCGAATAAATGGATGATATTTCATCACTGTTTCCTATGTGAGCTAGCAACTGATCTAGGACTAGTTCAGAATACACAGAGGCTTCCTGAATCGTATTTTTGGGTCCCGACATCGACCGTGTAATAAATACTTGTCATGTAAACATCTAAGTTTATGTCCTATATTTGTTTCATGTTATATGCATAATGTGTGGATGTGAATATCTATGTTGTGGATATGTATACTAGCCACTGATTATGGGACTAGTACGATACACATACGAGGACTTCGGGTATTCCATGCCCAGAGTCTGACAAACTGGACCATGTTAAGAAGAGCTACGCAAGCTGGGGCTGGAGGTGAAGTTGGCGACGGAGGCCAAGGCCAATGCCAAGGCTGAGAATGACATCGTGGCGTCCGCGTGGAAGATCCAGTCCAACCTACGCTCCGCCGACAAGATGAATCGACAGGTGGACGAGGCGAATGAGGAGCACGTACTGGTGGAGCCCATGCACATCGAGGCCAAGCGGGAGTGCTACGAGATAGATGCTCAGCGAGGCGCCGAGGCCGAGCGATTTGCCAAGGACATAGAGGCCACGAGGGCCAATGTTAAGGCACTGCAGAAGGACGTGAGCCACGCGCGAGACCTCGCGGCGAAGCTCTCCACAATGAACGCCGACGTGGAGTTGGTGTGCGTCACTGAGGAGATCAGCCGACTCAAGGCGCAGGAGAAGAAGGTAGCGCAGGTGCAACAGCTAAATGCGAAGCTCCTCGAGGCGAGGGCCCAGATGGAGGCTGCCACGGCTGACGACGAGTGGTCCAAGTTGATTGTGCCCAACCTGACGCAGAACCAAAGCTTTTAGGAGGGCATACATGTCTTTTGACCCATTCTCTGTCTTGTAGCAGCTGTTAGAGTGACTGTAGTGTCATTTTCAATATTTCAGAGTCTTTAGATTGCTATTTTGTAGTACGTCCCCAAAGCGATATCATTTATCTAAATACGAACGAAAGCGATATTACTGGACCTATTTTCCCTAAATAAAGAGTGTGATGTTGCCATGCTAGCTACGTATTGTCCCATGTCATTCGCAAAGGACGAAAGCATAAGACATATCCCGAGACGTGCTGAGCGAGATGCCTGTCAATCGAGCGGGTTAACATGAGACCGACAGTAATTAGTTTTAAATATATTTTAGCACTCGACCAAGGGCGTCCAAATTGTGTACGCGAGAAAGTAGGTGCAGGCCATCGGTTCCACCCGCATCTTATGGCTAGGTTGAGAGCTAGAGTCATGGCTTTGCAAGGCTTTGTAGACTAGAGGAGAAGGCCGATTAACCCAAAGAGGCATAGTGGTTTGAAAGCCGCCATGTTCATCTACTGTAAGTGACGAGACCATCTTCCTTTTGGTTGTGACATGCCATGTGCCATGGGTTTCTCGCTCATGTTTTTATTTTCAGTGAGTAAACGGATGACACACCCTACTCACACCACACGCGCACACATGTGTGCGCGTTCATCACAGACTAAATATTTTGTGGAGGCTACAAGCCACGGAACATAGGCACGTGCTTTTCCACCGAACTTACACGTACGTGTGTCCTTTGATTAAAAAGGCACACTACGTTGATACTGGGTGTTGAATCCGGGTATGCCAGAACGAACAACCTCACTGCTACCACCAAGCCACTCGCCCATCCTTGATTTCACGCTCATGTTATGGTATGGGATTACTCATATGCATCGAAATCACATCCTCGGTCTTCAATACATGCACGAAAGGCGGAGCTATGAGAGGCTAGAAATACAAAATTAATAAGAGGAAAAATACAAAATTCTACATGATCAGTTAATGGTGGGCTCAGGTTATAACGATGCATTATTATTAGAAAACAATATGAATTTGAATAGAAAAAAAAAGAGTAGGTCTATTTACATACGGAGCAAATTTTACCATGACTCTTCTTTATGTATCTATCTATTATCTTATTAAAGCAGAATAAAAAGAAGCCACTACGTTCGCTCCAAGTGCTTGAAATTCCCAAGTTAATCGGTAGAAAAAGAGAAAAATCTACACCGTCAATTGTAGTGGGTCCAGATTATAACGGTCTAGATTAAAACAGAGTCCATGTCAAGTACAATAAAGCTCAAATTCAGAATAAAAAATAAAATAAAATCAGCAATTCGATTTCCATACGAGTTCCTACCTAAAAGAGTCCATATCAAGCACAATAAAATTGAAATTCGGAATAAAAATAAAATGAAATTAACCATTTGATTTCCATCACAATTCTAAGTAAAATCCCAAAATAATCATAATTCAGAATAAACAATAAAAAAATTGGCAATTAGATTTGTATACTGAAATACAACAAAAGAAACTTAAATTAGAAATAAAAATAAAGTAAAATTAGAAATTTGATTTCGATCACAATTCTAAGAAAAATCCTAAATAATTATAATTTGGAAGAAAAAAATAAAAAAATGGCAATTAGATTTGTATCTAAATCCTACAAAAAAAGAAATTAGAATAAAAATACAATAAAATTAGCAATTTGATTTCAACACAAATTCAATAATTATAATAGGAACTAAAAATTAAACAAAAAATTGGCAATTAGATTTGTATACTAAATCCAACCAAAACAAGCTGAAATTGAATAAAAATAAAATAAAATTAGCAATTTGAATATCGATCGACTTCCAATAATTATATTTCGAATAAAAATGAAACAATAATTGGCAATTAGATTTTTATACGAAATCAACCAAAAATAATTGAAATTTGAAATAAAAATAAAATAAAATTTCAATCACAATTCCAAAGTAAAATCCTAAATAACTATAATTCGAAATAAAAATTAAAGAAAAATTAGCAATTGGATTTGGATACGAATTCCAAGAAAAAAGAACTGAAATTAAGAATAAAAAATAAAAGAAAATTTGCAATTTGATTTCCACACGAATTCCGAATCAAAGTCCCAAAATAACAACAAAGAGTCAAAAGAAACCATCATGTTCACTCTCAAGGGTTAGAAATTCCCATGTTAATCGATGGAAAAAGAGAAAGATCTACATCATCGTTCGTAGTCGGTACAGCTTATAATGGTCTAGATTAAAAGAACGAGTCCACCATGTGAAGTACACTCAAGCTACTAGCAAACGAGAGCTAGAGCAAGCAAGACAAGCTATCAACACATGACACACTCATGCTACTAGTCAAGACCCCTCTTAATAGTACAACAACCTATACTAGTAATCCGGTCTCCAACCAAACACCAAAACCGGTAAAATACTAGGAACACATCCTTAGTAGTAAAAGACTAGGAACACATCCTTAACTCTAGCTAGTCATACATTTGCCTTGAATATGCTCTTGAAGCTTGATGACACACATCTTTACTTCAAGTCTGGGTCATTGTCTTGATATGCATCAACACATGATGCATCATTTACTTGACCTTCATCAACAAATGATGAATCTTTTCTTGATTCGATAATCAACTCATGATCATCACCTCCTTGGGATCTTGGTGTGCATCAACACATGATGCATCCTCTACTCCAAGCTCTTGACTTGAACATCATCAACACATGATGCATCCTCTACTCCAAGCTCTTGACTTGGATATCATCAACACATGATGATCTTCTTCACTTGCCCTCCATTAACATATGATGGGTCTTCTCTTGACTTGATGATCAACTCATGATAATATCCTCTTCTTAAATCTTGACTTGATGACAATCAACTCATGATGACATCCAAAGTCTTCATCATCATGGAACATAACCTATTGACCCAACTTATGGAAAATATTTGTCCCACAACATGATTGTCATTAATTACCACAACATACCATTAACTCATAATGATAGATCAAGATACTCCAATCTTTCTTTCTTTGGTAATTGATGACAACCATCATAATAGCAAATAATTGAATATAAGGACATATGAGTATATATGAACTACACAAGTTTTATATACTCAATAGATATGTTTCAAAGTAGAGATCCTTAATATATGGTGGATAAAGGAATATGGATCAATACCAATGAAATCACAAAACATAGAGTGAACTCCTCCTAAATGTGTGCATACACAAATGTGTAATAAAAATATATGCATATATTCAAGTTAAACTTTTAGTAGAGTTCAACCTATATTTTGGATCCAGGGAATGCAATAAGATATAGGAATATGATGTTGAATGCATACCTCTTTGATTTTCACCTTTTCATCCAATTGAGACTAAACAATAGGTATATCAATAAAAGTGTTAGTCTTACATATAGATTTGTCATTAATCACCAAAATACTCCATTAACTCATAGTGGCGGGTCTAGATACTTCACACAGGCGTACAGAGGCAGAGGAGGAAAAATTTTGGAGTAGAGATGATGTAGTCGTAGGGAATATGCTCGGGTCACCAGAAAGAGCATGAAACGTGTCCCTGCCTAGGATTGGCGACGGTTGCATGTGTATGCGTGTTGATGTCGCAATGGTTAGCATTAAGTGATAATTGGGGAGAAGTAGAAGATAACTATGTAGTAAATTATTGCATTGGAAGTGGTAGTACCTGAGAAGGATCGATCAAAATTTGGGTTTACTGTTAGAGGTTGAAGCAGAAAAGCTATGACTGCGAGAAGAGATAGAAGATGCACGGTTTGGTGGGGCGACCGGCGTGTGAGGGAAGATAAGTTTAAGATAGGCCGCACATAGTGCATCGGTGTATGCGTGAATAAGGTACGCTAATATCATGTTAACTAATATGATAATTTGCTGCATACATAATCAACGTATTGTTTGAGATTAAATAGAGGTATATGTGCATACATAAAATTTGAAAAAAAAATAGCTAACAGAGTAAGAATAGGGGCATGCAGCTACATGATCTATGCACGATGGATAGTGGTTAGCTTCTAAGAACCCCAACAACTTTAACTACATTTCTCATGTTGTAATTTCCTTCGAGCATCTATTAACATTTCTAATATTTATGATATCTTAAAAATCTAAATAGCTTACGAGATACGAAAATATATTCTCAAGTAATTATACAGACTTCGAAACAAATCCACCCGGCTAGTTAGTTAAAGGGTAGGTTAGATAGTGCACTGTAGAAACGTTCCTGTAGCATCCGATCTGTGCCCTTGTTTTTCTATCCGATGGCTGAGAATCGGCGGCACTATGCTCAGATAATCCAAATCCTATAGGCTATAGCCGGGTTTCAGCAGAGGTGGTGCGGCGAGACAGCAAAGCGTCGTCCACGTCCGGTAGCCGTCAATTATAACTCCCACTCAGTTACATCGTATTGTCTTTCACAGACTACTTATTTGGGCAATAATATTAGGGTTTTTGTCATAGTACTACTGGGCGAGTAAATCTGAGTCTGTCACGGCGAGTCATGCTGTAGGAAACGTGAATGCAGGAAGACTGGCATTGCTCAACAAGTTTTTTTTTTTGAACGGCAAGCAGGGGAGTTGCCTTCATTCCATTGATAGAAGGAAAAAAACGTACAAGAGTAAAGAAAAGAAACTGTACAAAGGGCCGGTGGCCCAAGAAAGGGAAACTAGTCTAATACTAATGCTGCAAATGCTTAGCGCCTGCGTCCGCAAGGACCAAGTGTCATCCTTGAAATTTTCCAGCAGCACTCGAGCCGGTCTTTCAGTCCGTTGGAAAGACGTAGTCCCCCGGCATCTCTCCATGATAGCCGTCGTCCACCAATGTAGTATATCATCTTGTGTCCACGTGGCCGGTTGGAGTTGAGCGATGCGCAACCAATAAGCTATCCCGTGCCAGATGAAATGGCTATAGTTGCAATGATGAAGCACGTGATTAGTTGTCATTGACACGAAAGGGGTTAGAATCCGTCCATGACACAGCAGCTTGTATGCCGAGCTCGCGTAATATTGGCCTTCTGCGGAGAAGCGCCACGTTACAGTGTGCTGAGATTCCGGCTGCAGGGCGACGGCTGAGATCTTGCACCAAAGGTCCAATTTTTTTTTGCTGAAATAGTGCGTTTGCGAGGCGAAATTACAGAAGTAGCAACCGTCACAGCGAAATAGCAGAAATGGAGCCTCGTCTGGCTGGTGACGGGCCGAAGGCGCTGTCCGTGGGACATATCGCCTCGTCCATCCAATCACGCGCCTCGTTCAGCTCTCCACCGGCCGGACACCCTTGTTGAAACCTCGTCCGACCCTCCACTGGCCGGACAACAATTAGTGATTGCACTAAGAAAGTGATTAGCCATTTGTTTAAGTAATTAGTAGCCGAACTCATTTGTTCGAATTTTTAAATATAGCAAATGAGCTCAAAAAATTATGAAAGTTTATGTGGAGTCTCCCGACACAGTGTACTTGCTTTTGTAATTTTTCCATAATTTTATTCGTTCGGAATGTTTCTCGCAATTTTATTTAAGTATACTGTACTTTTGCGTGAAACCCTCTTTTTACGTGAAAGCCCTTAGCCACTAAACGAGCTTTGTACTTTTCTATAGTACCATTAGGTCTACGTTTTTTTTATATATATCCATTTGCAGCCCTATTCAGATGGGAGGTCTGTAACCTCCCACGTTCCGTTAGCTATGATGGAGTTCATCTCGCTACGGACAGCCCCCTTCTAATAATCCACATCTGGGGATGCGTATCACTACTTCAAAACAGGCTATAGTAGGCGCCCCATCACGCAGCAGTTCCTTTGGAACCGTGCGTAGGGATTTGTCCGACTGCGGGTGGCACAGGCGGCCTATCACGAGCGGTATTTTTAGAACCATCGTGATAGTCATCTATCCTGAGCGGTTTATTAATAGAGCCGTCGTGAATTATCACAGAGCGGTTCTATTAACAAACCGTGCAGTGATAATCTAATCACGAGCGGTTTTAGTTTAGAACCGTCGTGTACTATCCTGAGCGGTTCTATTAACAAACCATCGTGATTGGCGGATATCACGAGCGGTTCTTATTGAGAACCGTCGTGATAGTACTGACAGTTACGAATAAGAACCGTTTGTGATAATTAATTATCACGAGCGGTTTTGATTAGAACCGCTCGTGATATCTGGCTTCATATAAATTGAGCCGACACATCCCTCTGCCTTGCCACTGTGTCCCTTCACCGCCTTCTTGCGCCGCCTCTGCCTCTACCGCTTTGGAGCAACCCCTTGCCACGGCTCCACTTAGATCTGCTGCTCCTCCCAGCGCCACTTCCTGCCCTAGCTCTCCTCCAACCTGCAGCTCCTCCCCTAATTAAACAGATGGAGTAATACTTATTATCCTTTATTCACTCTATTGATTAATAATTTTCCCTTATTTTGCTACTCTGTACATGGACCCTAATGTTTTGTTTTCTTTGTTGTATTCCTTAATCAAAAGCATAGGGTTTAAGTTTCAATTAATACTTCTCACAAAAGCTATAAATTCTTAGAAAAAGGCAAAACATCTAGCTCTCAATTTGATGGACCCTAATTAAACCTAAACTATAGCAGCCATTAGATGTTATTGAACCAAAACTATGATATAAATTCCAGAAAATGAAAAGCAAAACATGTAGCCTTTAATCTGGTGTAATTCCTTTGTGCATCGATGAGACAAAACAAGTAAGTACGTACAAAGAGGTGAAAGTCTTAATCAGAACTAATTTCATGAGTAGTTTTCTAGAACAGATTAAAAAGAAGAATTTATGACACACCAAGATAAGTCACATGTGCAATGATCTATTTTATATTTCCTCCATTTATCCATGAAGAAACATCATCACAGTGGTTTATTGTTTCAATTATATCAAAAGCGGATACCAGCAAGCAATCGCGGACCAACTGCTAGTTATTAGGATCTTCCTCTTGCCTTTTGTCTCGTATCTAATCAACAATCATGCAGATAATCAATAATTATCCATTACGCCAGCTTAGAGAGGAGAAGGTTGGACCCCTACCCTAAGCGCCTCCAACACCCGCCGCCTCCTCCCCCATTGCGCCACCCTAGAGAGGAGAAGGAAAGGAGAGGAATCGATATTTTCTTCGTGAGCTCCAAGGGTAACGATCTATAACCCTTTATGTTTGCTATAAATTAATCGCTAATCAATTTGACACTAATTTGTTACATGCGTATTGTAGATGGATCGAAGCGGATGTGCGGTGTGAACCGTGTGAGTCAAGAGTACATTAATGGCGTGGTTGCTTTTAGAAGAGCCACGGGATATGTTGAAGAAGGGATAAATTTTATGTCTTGTCCATGCATTGATTGCGTGTCTGAAGATGTTTAACAACGCGCCAGATCGAAGCGCACTTGATTTGAAGGGTTTCAAAAAGGGTATACATGTTGGACCGATCCGGGTGAAGAGCGATTATACGAAGTTAATAATGGCGACATCGCCGAGGAAGTCAATGATTTCCGGATGTGGTATGCTTTTGATGAGGATAGGTTGCACGATGACAATCTGGATCGGATGCTACTGCGATGCAAAAGAGAACTACTGATGAGAGAGAGTTTTGTAAATTCGAGGGCTTAAGGAGGACTCGGTGAGACCTTTGTTCCTGGTTGCAAGCGGAATATACAAGGTTGTCAACCGTGCTTGAACTGCTGAAATTGAAGGCAAGTGGTTGGTCCGATAAGAGTTTTCTGGCGTTGTTAGGTCTCTAGCGGACATCATACGGAGGGAAACATGTTGCCCGGCACCACCTATCAAGCAAAGAATGTTATTTGTCCATTGGGAATGGAAGTAGAAAGAATACATGCATGTCCGAATGATTGTATCCTCTAGTAAAGAGTATCAGACATGCATGTATGTCCGTGTGCAAAGCATCCGATACAAGCGTCGAATCTTGCTAAGGTGAAGCAAGGACCTCCTGCTAAGATGTTGTGATATCTGCCTGTGATCCCACGTTTGAAGCGTTTATTTGTGAACCCAAAGGAGGTAAGATTGCTGCGTTGGCACTCAGAGGAGCGTAAAAGAGATGGAAAGCTAAGACACCTGCTGATTACGCCCGGTGGAGAAATTTCGATCGAGCTTGAAGAGTTCGGTCGGAGCCGAGGAACATAAGGTTAGGGTTGAGTCTGATGGAATGAATCCTTTCGGTAACATGAGCGTGACATAGCACCTGCCCGTGAATCTATGTATGTACAACCTTCCTCCTTAGTGTGTATGAAGCGGAAGTACATTTTGATGTCACTACTTATCCAAGGGCGAAGCAACACAGGAATGATATTGATGTGTACCTAGCACTATTCTTTGGAAGATCTTGTGACCTTTGTGGAACAAAGGGTATAAGTATGGGATGCGTACAAACGAGAGAACTTCACTTTACGCGCCATGTTGTTACGCACCATCAATGATTTTCACGCCCTTGGTAACTGTCGAACTTCGATACAAAAGGAGCCAAAGCCCGTCGCACTACTTAGATGCTACGGAGAGTGTATGGTTTGAACAACTCAGCATAAAAGCGTGTATATCGTCACCGTAGGTTCCTTCCGAGTCACGCAAGATGAAAAAAACAATTCGACGGAAATAAGGAGAACGATTGACTCAAGGGCTTTTAGAGGAAAGAGGTCTATGATATGGTTAAGGATATCGATGTTGTGCTTGGGAAGGGCGTAAATTAAGAACCCGTGAGAAGAACATCCGGAAGAAGCGGTCAATTTTTTCGGACTTACCTTATTGGGAGCACTTAGAAGTTAGCCATTTGCATCGACGTCATGCTCGTGAGAAGAATGTATGTGATAGCTTGATTGGTCTCTTCTTGAACATTAGTGGCAAAATAAAGGATAGTGTTAACATGCGGCGTGACTTGGTTGATATGAACATAAGGACCGAGTTAGCACCTAAGAGATCGTCTGAGATTTAACGTACCTTCCCCGACTTGCTACAATCTGTCCAAGGCGAGAGAAATGAATCGTGCGAGCTTGTATGGTATGAAAGTCCCATCTGGTTACTCCGCTAACATTAAGAACCTTGTTTCTATGCAAGATTTGAAATTAATTGGTATGAAGTCTCATGATTGTCATGTCTTGATGACACAAATACTTCTGTTACAATTAGAAGTATCTTGCGAACAAGGTCAAGTGGCAATCTTGAGGTCAGTGTTATTTTTCAACTCAATTGCTCGAGAAGATCATTGATCCCCAAGGACTAGATGCTCTGCGAGCCGAGGTGGTGGCGACTCTATGTCATCTTGAGATGTATTTCCCTCCGTCATTTTTCGATATCATGGTCCATCTCATTGTTCACCTTGTGAAAGAGATAAAGATATGCGGCCCTGTGTTCTTGCGTCATATGTACCCGTTCGAGAGGTACATGGGAATTCTCAAGTCCTACGTACGGAACCGATCTCAACCGGAGGGCAGCATCATCGAAGGTTATGCAACCGAAGAGGTCATTGAGGTCTGCGTTGACTACATAGCTCAAGTGGAACCGATAAGTGTGCCTCTATCTCGCCATGAGGGGAGACTAGATGGTATCGGGACCATCGGAAGGAAATCAATCACTCCCGATCTGGATACGTACACTCAAGCCCATTTCACGGTCTTGCAACACATGACCCAAGTGTCCCGTACATCGGCGAGCACAAAGATATGGTGCGCCAATGAGAATCGAGACGGTCGGAGGTTTGGATCACGAGAGAGCACAACCGTCGGTTCAACGAATGGTTAAAGGTGCGAATCCTTTGGGAGGTCATCAAGTGATGATCTGTTGCTATGGTTGGCACGAGGGCCACAATTTACAATTATCGCATGGCAAGGATCGACATAAATGGGTACACATTTTATCTGGCTGACTCGGGATAGGAAGAGCCTGATCCGAGCAATGGCGTGTCGTATAGATGCATTGATCTGATGGGATGAGGAGCTCCTACTATGGGCAAATAGAGGAGATATGTGAGCTCGACTCGTGCTTTTCAAGATCCCCCTATTTCGGTGCCGTTGGATCCATCTCCCACAGGTGAAGGTCGACAAGTACGGTGTCACTACCGTGGACCTCAAACGTGTCGGATACAAAGACGAACTATTCGTACTGGCTAACCAAGTTGTTCAAGTCTTCTATGTAACCGACCCGGCAAATAAGAAGCGCCACGTAATTCTTCATGGAAAAAGGAGGATTATCGGAGTTGAGAATGTAGTGGACGAGAAAGAATACAATCAATTTAACGAGTTGCCTCCTTTCGGAAACGACATTAGGCTCGAGGAAGAACCCAGTGAGGAAGCTAGCTATATGCGCATCGATCATCAGGAAGGCCTATATTTTAATTAAGAATTTACTCCAATGTAATTAATTTATTCCATAACATCATGTGTTATGGACTAGTAATCTCTCATATATTTTGATGTCAACGTGAAATTGTCATATGTTGATGTGTTATGGACTTGTCATATTTGATATTGATGTCAATGTGGACGTTCATTGTAATATGGAGTATCAAAATTGGTTTCACTTGATTTGGAGTTGAGTTGAATTAGATATGAAATTTTGAAATCAAATGTGTTATGAACTTGTCATCATACTTGTCACCAGGTTCGAATTCATATGGACTTGTCATGATTATCATCATACTTGTCACCAAGTTCACTAGGTTTTGTCAGGATATCACACATTGTCATCAGGTTTTGTCAGGATATCACACATTGTTATCAGGTTTTGTCGAGGCTATCACGAGATGGTTTTATAATACAACCGTGCAGTGATAAGAATATCCTGAGCGGTTTCTTCGAGAACCGCTGCGTGATATGGAATATCCTGAGCGGTTCTATTAGGGAACCGTCAGTGATATTCTTATCACATCTGATTCTTTAATAGAACCGTCATGATATACTTTTATAAAGCGAGGAATCGCTAGGGTTTTGCTCTCACTTGTCACTTCCTCTCCGCCCCTTAGGCTCTCGCGCTCGTTACGCCTCCTCTAGGGTTTAGGGTTCACCCGTTCACCGCCGACCACGACCTCGGCGCCTTTGCCCCGACCTTGGCGCCCCGACCTCGGCGCCTTGACCTCGGTGCCGCCGCCCCGACCTCGGCGCCCCGTTCACCTCCCGGCCGTAAGCCCCGTCGCCGCCTCCGACCTCGGCGCCATTGTCCTCCTCCCGTGTCGGCCTCCTCCTCTGCCGGCCTTCTCCCGCGCCGTCCTCCTCCCGTGTCGGCCTCCTCCCTCTGCCCGGCCTTCTCCCAGCGCCGTTCTCCTCCCGTGTCGGCCTCCTCCTCTGCACCTCCCTCCTCCCGCGTCGGCCTCCTCCCTGTCTGGCCTCCTCCTTGCAAGTGAGTTCTTGTGCGGCATCCTCTCTGTAGTATTGCTCCTCTGTGGCGATTCGGTTGATCTTTGCATATATATATATATATATATATATATATATATATATATATATATATATACCCTTGATCTGTATTAGTTTTGATTTACGAATCTATCTCAAGATGTTGCAAATTGATCGGTGGGCTTTGTTGACATGCTCTGTGATGAACTCATCTTATCTTGAGATTGAATGTGATAGTTAGTTCATACTTGAGCTCTATTGTATTACTTACTCTTGTCAATATGATGTCTTGTTAATTGGTTACTTTCGGTTGAGCTCATAGTTCTATTGCAAATCGATCAGTTCTATTGACTAGTTTGTGATTCTTCTAGTAGTCTGTATGAGCTCATTCAACTTTTCATTTGCCATATTGATCTCTATAGTCAACCTCTATTTGATTGGAAGTTTAATCTGTTTTTAGTTATGATTGAGATCATTTGACAGATTAAGCAAAGTATTGTTTAGAGCTCATAGTTTGAATTTATATTATCATATTCATTTAATGAAGAGTATAGACAATAGGATTGAGATGGCAAAGACTTGTTCTTTAGCTACTCTCCTTCTGAGAGCACATAATATCATCAATCAATATGTTGGAATAGTGTCTGTGCATTGTTAATCTCTAGACCTTTTATTGGCTGAGAGTTTAATCCAGACGATTCTTATTAAGAATCGTTTGTGATTCCTTTTCATTTCCTTAGAGAAGCTAGTGGATTAAGGAGTGTTAAATTCTTTAGGAATTATGCTTTAATGCTAATTAATTTTGTTGGGATTAATTCTAAAATTTTGCTAAAACTGCATTTTTTACAACAATCAAAAAAGAAAGTTTTACTTGATTCTATTTTGTTTCTATGTCTTCATTAAAGGCTAGTCTTCTGTACATGAAGCATTAAACCTTTGCTTAGCATTTTCTTCGTCGATCCTGACACACTTGAGTGTACCTTTGCTTCATGCCAATCCTCCACGGCATGAAGCAAATGGTACACTCCAGTGTGTCGGGCTCGATGAAGTAGGCTCGGGTAAAGATAGGCTCGGGCAAAAGATTTGTATCACTAGTTTCTATCTATACAAAGATCACAAGAGAAGTTTGGTGGATTAAGGAGTGTTAGAATAGGAGCGAGGAGGCGGTGAGCCCTAGAGGATTAAACCTTTGCTTAGTATTTCCTTCGTCGATCGTTTTACTTGATTCTATTTTGTTTCTATGTCTTCATTAAAGGCTAGTCTTCAGTACATGAAGCATTAAACCTTTGCTTAGCATTTTCTTCGTCGATCCTAACACACTTGAGTGTACCTTTGCTTCATGCCAATCCTCCACGGCATGAAACAAATGGTACACTCCGGTGTCGAGCTCGATGAAGTAATGTTAATATTTCATATTTATCTTTGGAATTAATTATGATTATTTGCTAATATTGCACATGTTGAGCATATTATTAAGTTTAAATGTATATGTTAATTTGGGACACTTGCAATCCATTTTATTGCATATGTAACTTATATAGATAGCAAGTAAGCGAGATGGCAGAGGCATCGTCTTCATCGCCACACCGACGCCACTTGAGATGGAAGAGGCGCCGAGCGAGGTCATTGTATCACCGACGCCGAGATGGAAGAAGCGCCGACGAGGCAGCATTCCTTGTCGGCGATAATGACAGGCGAGATAGCGAGAGACAATCGAAAATGCTGTGGGCGGACGGTCATCACGGAGGTCAGTGACTTTGGGGTCCCTCTAAGTCCCAAGAGATCAGCGGCGAGATTCCGGACCATCTATGGAATACTTGGAAGGGAACGGGTCCCCATCACCACACCAAGGTGGAAGGACCTGACGAAAGAAGTGAAAGGCGCGCTGTGGACAGAACTTTCAGAGAAGTTCACTATTCTAGAAGCAGACGTGGCACGCGTGCGATGGACGGCAATGCTCACGATGGATAAATCGTGGAGGACCTTCAAGAGCATTCTTGTCACGAAGTACGTGAACACGGGTCAAACGCCCTTCGCGCAGTATAGATTCTTGACGCGGGAAGCATGGGACACCTTTGTGGCTATGAAAACGCGGCGAATTTAAGGAGCAAAGTCGGCGCACAAAGCTCTCGGACACGAAACACTCACCAAGACAGACTCGGCACGGCTGGTACACGTAAATCTGAGGCATGGGCGGGAGGAGGAGAACTCAACAGGGCCATTTCACGATATCACGGACCGCGTTCCCTAAGTTGGTTAAAAGCGAGGGCAAAAGTCTCGTCTGCATGCGACATCTCTTTCACAAACCAATGAGACGTGAAGTATCCCAGCGTGTGGTAAATATGTCAAACTACCTAGTTAATAAGTCCATAACTTCATAGTGTCTATAATAACATGATGACCTCTTGCGGCGTGACTTGATCGCCCAAGCTTCCCAAGGCTCCTTCCATGCGAGCGGGGAGAAGGATAATCTCGACCTTGGGAAACAAGGAGCACCGGGTCGCCGCGAGGCCTTGGGGTTAACGTGCCTTGGAGTCATGGATTCGCGGACGACTATTGCGTATAGGAGTAGGAAGAGATCCAAGGCCAAGCACGACGGCCGGTTGAGTGCAGATGATTACTAACAAATTTGAAGAAAAGATAGCGACATTGCGAGGTCAAATGGAGATACTCTGAGCAGTGATGCAAGCCGCCCAGATTAATCGAGGCGGTCCTCCTCGGCGTCGGAGTAGCGTCGCGTCGCGCATAATTCGAACATGACGACGTCCGATTATCGATAGAGCGACATCAAGGTAGCGTACATCTATGGAATGCACCAAAGATAGATCTATAGGGCGCCTTAGCTAATTGCGTGCCGTTTTGTAGGAGTCGGCATACGCAAGCTCAAGTGAGGATGGATGAGTCCTTTGTATTGAGGTCACGCGAGGATGGTGTATCCATACGAGGAAGAGCGGTCTGACGGTGCCGGTGGCGCGGGTTACGCCAAGGTCGAAGGATATGGTACATGTCAATTTCGAGCCGTCCGTGAAGATTCGCCCGACGAAGAGATCATAACACTAGAGGATGCCGTCCACTCTTTTATCCGATGGCCCAAGAAGGACATCATACTGGACCCAGCGATCTGCGATCTGGACACGACCATTCCTCTCCAGCGGGACCCTCGATGACTCCACCTCATGTTTAGCCTCGAAGGCCATCGCCGATTCCGTGGAGAAGGCAGAAGGAACAACAAAAGCGTGCCGCCTATCGGTTCGAGTCGTCTCACAAGAAGACGCCGCCAATCGCTAAGGCCAAATCGAAATCGACGAGCGTTAAGAGCGCCTCCCAAGTCCGGAAGTCCGGAAGTCTGCGATACCGGAACTACATCATCGAAAAACCGTTGTGCTCAACGCGATATTAATGCCGCTGGATATGCTTGTCGGGCTTTGCATGCACGGTACTTGGAGAAGACCCAAAAGAAGAATGCGATCTTCGGAATCACCGTCGAATCTGAGGAGAAGCATTTCTTCAGCGAGGCGAGGTACTTCGTCGTGGGCTTCAACGACTTATATGACCTATTCAACCTCCTTGGCCTCGGCGTCTCGCTTCTCGATGTTGGACAACGTAAGTCGTACAATCAAGTTCTACATTCATGTAATATCGATAAATATCACAACTCATTGCTTATGTATAGATACATCTTTGAAAAATGTCAGGAATGGAAAGAACCGGTGGGTTTTCTCGACCCACATGTGGTATCGTTGCAAACCATCCAAGAAGACTAGTCCTTCGATAGAAATACATAACGAGGTCATTGCTTCGTCGACGAACATGAAGTACATAGTGGTGCCCTACAACCAAGGGTAAGTGTCACTACTTGCTATACAAATTTCATTTGTACTTTATCTGTGACACGAACTTAGGTTTAATGACTATAGCGACATACATGAGTAGGTACCACTGGATCCTTTTAGTTATTATACACAAGAGGAACCATGTGATATACCTTGATTCCCTAAACCGCAACAAGCACGACTTCAACGTTCTAAGAGGAATACTCGAGAGGTATGCTCATTTCCTCCTTACATAACTCTATTGTAGTCTTCATTCGTTTGAAATGGCCGAGGATAACTTTTTCAAATCATGTAGGTCGTTTATCAATTATGTTGCAACAAAGGAATATACAATGGAAAGAGCGCCCAACTAACACAAAGGATGGATTTTCCGGTACGCGCTACAACACGATAATCCTATATCATACTTCATAATAACGCGTCTCGAACTGACTATACCTATATATGTAATTCTATTTTTACAGTGCCGCTAGCAAAAAGATGATGAGTTATGTGCAATCTCGTGCGCTATCATATCTGACTAATCCTTAGAGCTAGGAAGAAGGATCACGAGGTTTGTCAATCTCGAAATAATTATTTCCTAATTATAAATTTAAATATATATAGCTTACCACTTTACTCTTGCTAGCGGCAGGCCTTGAATTTACAATGTGATGGACTCGTTGCGAGAAGAGATCAAGGACATTCGAGGAAGCTCGCACCTTTATCAACTTTCGAAATCATTAACGACAACGGAGAGTTTCACTCGTCGCCAACCCGAGCATCACCCGCCGACACCTCTCAACGTAAACAATTGTAATCCGGTTGTAACTATAGCGACAATACTTGAACAAATCGATCTTTTGTAATTTATTTTGAGTAATGATCACTTTGAGTTGTCAACAATTGATTATCTCGATGAATCTATTTTTGTGCATGCTTAAATCTTTTTTGTGCATGCTTGTTTTTAGAAGGCATGGCTAGAAATTCACGAGGCTAGCGAAAAAAAAGAAAAATGTGTTGGGGTATGAGCTATCACTGAGCGGTTTTTGTTAAAACCATTTGTGAAAACAAATATCACGAGCGGTTTCCACAAAAATAAATGCGTGATACGAGAATATCACAGACGGTTATCAAAACAAACCGTCTGTGATCCGCGAATATCACAAACGGTTCTCAAGAAAAGCCGTATGTGATATTTACGGATCATAGACGGTTTTTCTTTAGAACCGTCTGTGATATCATTCACGGATCATAGACGGTTTTTCTTTAGAACCATCTGTGATATTCGGATATCACAGACGGTTTTTAGTCGAAACCGTCTGTGATACTAGACTTCACAGACGGTTTTTGATTAGAACCGTCTGTGATATTCGGATATCACAGACGGTTTTTAGTCGAAACCGTCTGTGATACTAGACTTCCTGAGCGGTTTTGATTAAAACCGTGCAGGATATTGCGTATCACGAGCGGTTTTTACCGTGCGTGATAACGACTGTTATCATAGACCAACAAACATAGACGGTTCGGAAACCGTATGTGATGACGGTTTCGAACCGTCTGTGATGTGGCTTCCTGTAGTAGTGTATGCCTCTGAAAGGGTTTATGGTTCATCATCCACGACATAGGTGATATAGTCATCGCCAAGATATTTTTCAGTCCTATGCCTTACTCTTCCTCAACTCCGATTCTAGAGCAGTGTTATCCACACTAGGAAGAATAGAGTGTTCATCTGAACCATTAGGATCAATGACTTCACTTGGTCTCATAGGAAACACATGTTCAAAGAATATTGCATCACGAGATTCCATCATTATATTTGTAGCGATGTCACTCACCTCGGATTTGACCACTGGAAATCTAGAAGCCGTCCTTTTTTTAGCATACCCTAGAAAGACACAATCAACAGTCTTAGGACCAAACTTTCTTTTCTTCGGTAATGACACATGCACTTTCGCAAGGCATCCATAAGTTCGAAGAAATGACATGTTAGGTTTTCTCACATTCCATCCTTCATAAAGTGTTTCCTCTTGATTGCGAGGTGGAACCCTATTTAGGACATAATTTGCAGTGAAAACTGCTTCACCCCACCAGTGGTCCGACATACCTGAACTTTGTAGCATGTCATTAACCAAGTCACAAATGGTTCGGTTCTTTGTTTCGGCTATTTCATTCGATTGGGGTGAGTATGGTAGAGTAATTTCATGAATTATTCTACTTTCTTCACAGAATTGAGAGAATTCATAAGAGATGTATTAACCGTATCGGTCCGACCTTTAACCGTTTGATTTTCTTTTCTAGTTGGTTTTCCACTTCGGCTTTAAGATTTTAAAGTGTTCTAGTGCTTTATCTTTCGACTTAAGTAAATAAATGTAACAATATTTAGTCGCATCATCTATGAGAGTTAGAAAGTAACGTTTGCCACATTTAGTTAACATTTCATTCATTTCGCAAAGATCATAATGGATTAGCTCAAGTGGAGAGGTGCTCCGCCCTTCAACGCTATGAAAAGGTTTTCGGGGTTGCTTAGCTTGCACACATACTTCACACTTTGAACCATTCTCATAATTATAGCTTGGAATTAAACTCATTTTGCTTAACCACACAATGGCTTCAAAGTTAACATGGCATAAATGAGAATGCCCAACATCATGAATTTTATTGCAATGAGAAATATTAAAAATGTTTACATTATTGAAATCAAGAATTGATAAGTGGAACATGCATTCGCTATCAAAGCTTTTGCCCACAAAATTACCAAATTTGGTCAACATGACCTTATTGGACTCAAACACAAGCTTTATTCCTAAAATGAAGAGAAACATGATTGATCAGCATATGTATGTCTAGTAGCACCTGTATCAATCCACCAGTCAATGAATAGACTTGCCATAAAGGCTTAGGGTACATACCCTTCTGTACTGGAACTAGCCAGTTCGACATTCACTTCAGCCTTACGGCCTTTATGCTCACCAGGAGAATGACTCTTGCCTTTACGATTGCGGCAATGGTTGGCTTTATGACCAACCACTCCATAAACGAAGCAGACAATCTCTTCCTTCTTCTTCTTCATTTTCTTTCCTTAGAGCTTGTTTTAGGGTTGATTATTGACCTTCTGTTTCCCAAAGCCTCCAACACTCTTGACCTCCACCCGATGAGTCTGAACTTGAGCCTTTCCTGTACCGTCACTGGCTCATGCTCACTCTTCGACATTAATAGCAGCTAACAGCTCATTGAGTGTCAAGCGCTCCTTTATATGTCTCCGAGCGGTCACAAAGTTATGCCATGAGGGCGGTAACTTAGCCAAGATGACATTTACTTGAAAATTCTCTGGTAGGAGGTAGTTGTACTGATTTAGATCACGTACAGGGAGTTGTAGCTCATGGAGCTGCTCCATCACCAACCGCCCCTCTACCATCTTAAAATTCAAGTAGGTAGTAGTAATAAAAGACTCATTTCTATTATCCCGTTCGGAATAGTTCTCATCAAGTTCATCCCAGAGTTGTTTAGCATTATTGAAGTTAACATATACGTCGAATAGACGGTTGGATAAGATGACTAATAAACGAGCTAAGACCGAGTTATTCGCATCCTCCCACCACGTCATTTCAGCGGTTTACAATGAGAACATTGGGGGATTTGAAATGACCCAGAAAAGTCTGATGCTAGTCAGCCATAGCTTAGTTTTAGCCCACCAACATTTAAAATTGGCACCGTCAAACACTTTCGGCTTAACGACATCAGACGATGAAGCCATTTCTTGAAAGATTGGTTTTCTGAATTGCTGTAAATATGGCAGTTTTAGCAAACTCTCAGAATAAATTCTAGCATAATTAACAATGATTAAAGCATAATTCCAGAAGCATTTAAATGACAAAATTAATATATACACATGTAAATTCTCTAAGTCATTTAAACAGAAAAATATGCTCAACACATAGATCATGTGGACATAT
This sequence comes from Phyllostachys edulis, assembly GCA_036346405.1. NCBI lineage: Eukaryota > Viridiplantae > Streptophyta > Magnoliopsida > Poales > Poaceae > Phyllostachys > Phyllostachys edulis. Next base: position 97,524,225 of record CM070546.1, read on the forward strand.
AAAATCATTATAATGCTCGGATTTAATATGTTGGTTATTGCTCTCAGATGTCGGACTGCTCAAGATGAATCTTGGCCTCCTTGCCACGATTTTCTATACTCTTCATTAATTGAATATGATCACAAAAATTCAGATTTATGAGCTCTTAACAATGCTTTACTGTGATGTCAAATTAAGATCTCACAAACAGGAATATATCATTCAGCTACAAGAGAGATGATTCTGATTAGGGTAATGCTTAGTGACGGACGTACGATGCTATGTTTTTGCGTCGGACGGTGGCTCGGCCCAAAAGCACTGGTTACTAAGCCATCCACTAGTGCTTCTCGGCATCATCCTGCACCTCGCCACCGCAATCAGGCTTCGCATCGGGAGGTGTCATCGATGGGCTTGGGTTGCTTATGTCCTGGTTTGATTCTTAGCCCATTAGAAACACACGCTTCAAGACCTCAATGTGCAAGCGGGACGGGCCACGTGGAAGGTCGACCGGGCAAATAGTATTTGGGCCGTAGTGCACCTGTGTCGGCCTATTGAAGCTAGCCAAGCCCGATTAGATAAGTGTATATATCTCTCAAGAGAAATGCTATGGATCCGGTGATGTTGCAACCGTTGTCCAAGAATGTTGCAACCATTATCCGGGAATGTTGCAATCATTGTCCTAGGTGATGTTGCAATCATTATCTTAGGATGTTGCAACCATTGTCCTGTGATGTTGCAACCGTTGTTCGGAGATGTTGCAACCGTGTTCGGGGGATGTTGCAACCGTTGTTCGGGGATGTTGCAACCGTTGTCCGGAGATGTTGCAACCGTGTCTGGGGGATGTTGCAACCATTATCCTAGGATGTTGCAACCGTTGTCCGGAGATGTTGCAACCATTGTCCTAAGATGTTGCAACCGTTGCCCATGGATGTTGCAACCATTGTCCAGGGATGTTGCAACCGTGTCCGGGGGATGTTGCAACCATTGTCCTAGGATATTGCAACCGTTGTCTGGGGATGTTGCAACTGTGTCCGGGGGATGTTGCAACCATTGTCCTAGGATGTTGCAACCATTGCCCAGAGATGTTGCAACCATTGTTCTGGGATGTTGCAAGTGTTGCATCTGTAGAAAAAAAAATTGTCGTATCTGTAGAAAAAAATGTTGCATGGCTCGGTTCCTCTCCTATTTTATTAATTTTCGGATTTTGATGAAATGTTACATTTATAAAAAAATATTGCATGTATAGAAAAAAATGTTTTATGACACGACGCAATAGATATATCGTATCTTTATCTGTCATTGAAAGCAACATAGGATAAGCAACACAGCATCCATGCACCCTAGAAAGTAGGAGCTACAAGCTGCATTATTACATAAAAGGGCAGCACTGAGGCCACATGAGCTGCACTGAATACTTTTCTTCGCGTGCGTCGCCATCTGCCACCGAGACCACAGGTAGCGCTTCTGAAAGCGGCGAGTCAAATCAAAAGCAATAGCAAGCCAAAATGTTGCATTTGATTAAGGGAGGGCGTACGGTGGGAAGTTAACACTTGTACGTCCGACTGCAAGTATCACCCTTCTGATTAACAGTGCAAAGAAACAGGACTTTAGCAATTCAACAGTGCTGGAAAATCGCAGACTGAACATGAAAGCTTGCCGACTGACAGTGAACCAAAATGGTCACAGCACAGAGAATCAACTCAGTTTAGTACACAATGTAACCAAGCCTTCTGGAGATAATAAAATGACAACAACAAGCAACATATATAGGGCTCAAATCTGAATTTGCTTATCAATTCAATTTCAGTATACGACAATTATCCTCATTAAGCAATTAAACGAGCCCACAGTAGCATTACTAAGCATTATCTCTCAGTACTAGACTTCACCAAATCAATCACAATTTGGACTACTACCAGTACAACACACAGATGCCAGGTAATACGAAAAGAACAATAGCAATACTCACGAACGCAATGGCACTCAAAGCCACCGAGCAGTAAACCGGGCAAGGCACACGAATCGCGTTGTCTCAGAAAACCAATCGTCCCACCGTGCCGCGAAGAACGGGCAGGGTCGTCACAGATACAATACCAACCCGTGATTTCGGGACACACCAAAAACACGAAGTCGATGTACAGAGATGCAGCACAAGACCACCCGAAATGTACCGGCCAAGTGCACCCGAGAGCATCAAACACAAGAAACCGAAGCCTTCTTCTCCCTCACCAAGTTCAAGTCAAAGGCCGGCCGAATCACTTCTCAAATGCACAAGAACCAAGTTCACCTTGTCCAATCAACAAAGAATAGGACACAAAGGGAAACCGGCGAAATGCGCAAGGAGAAGAATCTGGTCCCAACCACCGATGGCGCCATGACCAACATGGCTGCGTGGAGACTACAAAAGCCCAAAACCGAGCCCAATCAGAAGGGAAGACATTTTTCTCTGGGTCAGAAAGGAGAGAGAGAGAGCCCGCCTTGAAGAGGAGGAAGAGGAGATGCTGACGCCACCAACGGACGGCGCAGAACGCGCCCGAGCCGACGGACTCGCCTGCCCCGAGTCGCACGCGCTGCCGCCTCTAGGCCGAAGCCAAAATCACCAAGCACAGCAGCCTGCGTCTCCAATCCTTGTCTCTTCCTCATCTCAATGACCGGTGGGCCCCACAACTTCTTTTCTGTTTATTCTTTTCTCAACATGGGAAATTACCATATACCCCTCAAAAATCCAACAGTCAGTTTGCATTTGCCCACCACTATATGAGTTGCTGCGTCGAAGAGAACATACGGCTGCCACGGAAGCACTGAAGAAGATGCAAAGGCGGAGGAAGAGAGCCGGTGAAATGAAGAGCATATTTCCACCTCTGAATGGAACAAACAAGCCATGGAGCTGGGCTCTGGAAGAGCCTGCCAAGAAGGCAAGAACAACAATACAAAAATATCTATTAATAGAAACTGCAGTGCGTAACCATGTACTGATCCATTGGGGCTTCTTGATCTATTATTCTTGAAAAGGTATCCAGTGCGACTTAATCAATATGAGCCGTCGTGCACTTAATCTACAACGGCTACAAAGTTCCGCGGCTTCAGATTATTCTTAAATTACAGCTCAAAATTGAGGGGAAACGAGACGACATGACACTGCGTTATTGTCACACAAGGAATGCACATACAGGACTTGTCAGCTTCAGAATGCACACTACAATAACTGACGATACCAAGGGAGAACTACAACTCACAGCGGCATTGGCTGCGACATGATCCGCGCCTAAGTTGTCCGCCACGACGCCTTCCAATGGAGAGCTGGCAGCAGTAAACTCATCATGCCAGAGTTTCTTGCTGCAACAATCAATCAGAAAAATCGATCAAATTGTAAGATACATGAAAGCCAGTGTTGCATGAACGATCATAAATTACTTCAACCATTAGAACATGTCAAGAGCCTTTAGGTAAGGCTCAGTTGTTAGCATAATCACCACCCATGATAATGGCAATCAGAACTGCATCCAAAATTACAAAAAAGCATTCCCGAAACTTCTCAGAATATAATGTCAGCACTCGGCAGTTGAAGGAAACCCAAACTTTGGATATCTATGTGAAACATGGGCATCCATGGAACATATTCATCGACTCTGCTTAACGTCCTAATGGCATTTTTTTTTTGCCAAAAAAAGTATTATTATACATGCAGAGTCTAGACCAAGCCCGTCTGAAATTATCCAGCGAATGCATATGAAGAAAACAATCCTAGACAGATGTTTCATTGATGGAATAATCCATATTGTTGTTAGTTACTGTAGAGATCATGTAAATATGATCATAATCTTAGTGTGTTAAGCAATTGGCAATAGCGTCGAGGTGTTTGGAGAAACTCTTATTATTGACAAAGTCCTGTTGCTTCTTAGGCATAGGCAGTCAGACCAGTCGGGGGCTTTGCGATCATACTAGCCACATGTGGTGGTCCGACCAGCCAAAAGGTGAAAATGTGAATTTTGGCAATCTGCCAAAAATCACGTGAGAAGGGTTGTTTGAGGATACGTTTGCACTTGGTCTCATTCGAATTGGTGTTTCAAGTTGAAACTAGATAGAGTTTGAAAATTCCAGAGGGTGCAGATTTCCAAGGTTGAAAATTTGGCTAAGTGTTGAGGCGGTCTGACTGGCCATTTGTAGGTGGTCAGACCGACGGGTGATCTGACCGGACCTGCTGGGCGGTTTGACCAGCTGGCCTAGCGGTCAGATTGGCCATGTGTGGTGGTCTGACCGGCCAGTGGTTGGTTCACGTGCCGGGACGACGATGAACTTTGTGGGTTAGGTCAAAGTCATGAGTTCATTGCATGGATGTTTCATGATGCATGTTTTGGACTAATATGGGTCAAGTTGCGAAGAACTTGCGCCCGAAAATAGTTACTTGGTCTATTGTTGTGCGGTGGCTTGGAGATAACTATGGTCAACGACGTGGAGGACCGGGACTTGGTTAGAAGAACCAAGATTCAGAACGGTCGTGGATGCTGGGTGAGTTGGTTGGACTCAAGCAAGGCGCGAGATGGACAAGAACTATAGAAGGCGAAGTTTAAGCAAAGGCTTTTGTGAAGGTATGTACTCATGCCTCATCAATTATGTGAATTCATGATTGTGCGTGCGGTGCTACGTGACGGTTTGTTTGTTTGTGATGATTGTATGTAACATCGCAATTTTCAGAGTCTTTTTGAATCTTTAAAAAGAAAATGAACCATTTGCATTTTATTGTATTAATTAAAACTCAAATTGAAATTTCAGAAAGAGAAAACATTTTAAATGATTAAATCAAACTTCAATTAAATTAAAAATGGGTTTATTGGATTTTCTCCAAGTTCTTTTGCTAATTTTTTAGTTCAATTTAATATATTTCCTTTTCTGTTTTTCCCAAAATTTCCTTTCTTTGTTGTAAAATTTAATTTAAATTATTTATTTTAAAAGTGTGGGGTTTCTTTTGGAGTTTCTGCAATTATTTAAAATCCGAGTCCGAAGTTCAAATTCAAATCCCTTTTCTCAAATTCAAGATCGTCGCCAAAATTCCAAATTCAAATTTTGAAATTTGAATTTTCCCCATCCCATTTCTTTTTCCTTTTCCTTTTCCCTTTTTCTTTTTCCCCTTCCCCTTTTCACGCTTCCTTCTCTTTTCTCCTAGCTCCCCTACCTCGGCCATCTCTGTCCCACGCGCCCTTCTCGAGCCATCTTGCCTTCTTTCTCCCTTACTCGCCGCCACCTGTGCCTTGCCTCGACCTCGCGCCCATGCCATGGCTGAACCCCATCTCGCGCCCGACAGGCTCCTCACTGAGCGACCGGCGCCTTGCACTTCCTGCCGCTACCGCGCCCGTGCGGCGCTGCGCTCGCATTCGCATGCTTGCAACTCCCTTGCCCATGCAGTGTTGCTCCTCGCGCCGCACCGCCCACGTCCCTTCCCCATGCGTGCCCATGCCCTGCTGCGCGCTGCCGCCCCGAGCCGTGCACCATGCCTTCAATGCTGGCCAGAGTGCAGCCGCGTTTCCCACTCGTGTTCCTTGTCGAACCGAGTGCCATCTTCGTGCTATAAAAGGAGCACGGCGTGTTCCATTCTTCCCTCTTCATTTCGCGCCAAACCCCAACCTCTAACTCCTCTCCAATTGCACGGAACGACCGACGCCATCCTCTCTCTTCTCCAAGTCCGACGACATCGCTTTCTCGTCGATCTCCTTCTCCGGTGATTCTCCGACCGAGGTGACCGCATCATAATGTGTTCCTGGGCATCCTCTCTCTATCCCCCACCTCAATTCAGTGTTTCCCCTTGCCGAAGCATGCCGCCACCACGAGCTCATCTTCCTCGCCGCTGGCCACCGTGGACGAGCCTCCTCGGCCACTCCCGAGCCGAATCGACTTTGCCATTGCCTTCACCATGCCGCCAGCCACCTCATGCTCCCTCCTTTTTCCCCGAAGCACCGCCGGTTTGCCGGAGCCCAACGCAGCACGCACGCCACCGCCGTCTCGCTCCACTGTCGGCGCCGCCACCGCCGCCCAAGCGGACCCATCCCCATAGGGTCCCATTTTGGTGCTCGCCACCGGCCGCTGCTCTGCCCCTCGCCGCCGGCCACCACATCACCGTGCACCTCCCCTGGCTCCCTACTGATGCTCTATTTTGCATTCTTCTTCTTTGCTCTTGGGTCACTTGCAAGTGGGGCCCGAGTGTAAGCCTCTTATTCCCCTCTCTTTCTTCTCTCTCTCCCTAGCAAATGGGCCCACCAAAGTCAGCCATTCTTTAATCCTTTTATTCCTAAAAAAGAATATTCTCTCCTTCATTTTTCTTTTTCTATCATTTCATGTGATGGCAAACTTCCGGACGTTCGTTCTCCCTCATACGAACTCCGATTCCTTCGATTCAAATTTCTAAATTCATCTAAATTCAATACCTTTCTTTTGGTTCTAATTTGATAGTTTTTGGATTTTATTTGGATTCGTTGTATTTATTTGTCTCATTTTGTGCGTATAGATTCTGCGTTTCCGAAGCTTTCCTGAAACCGTCTGCCCAAGCAACTCAAACCTTCAGCGAAGGCAAGTCGTAGACATTTGATCATGTTGTACCCATTTTTACAAAATTATATCGTTTAATATCAACATACATGCTAATTTTATATTAATTGTTTTCAAGAGTAGCTAATTACCCATTTGACATTATGCCACCTTGAATAATTGTGATTAACATACCCTTGCACACCATAAGATGGGTTGATATTAGTTGGATATTATTGTATTACCAACATAGGTATCGTATATATGTTTAGTCATGCTTTAGTTGTACGATGGGTTCCTTCACAATGATTGATCATGAAAATTTGACTTAATGATATATGAAATTATGGTGCGATGCCGCTGTTATAAAATTTTGTGCCATGACAGGGTTTGTCATTGGTTTGGGTGAACAAAATGATTTATGCTCGGGCTAGTGATCGTACAGTAAAGGGGGTGAGTGAGGCACAATGGTGTGCGAGGCACAGTGCACGCGACATCATAGGGTGTGCGAGGCACATTGTATTTGGTGCCTCGCTTGAGTAATCACTAAGGACTTAACTTTATGCGCCGTTGATCTGGGTCATACCGTACAACCACATGTCCAAGATGTGGTGGATCTGGCTAATTAATTAGCGATGTTTTGATTTGGTTCTGTTTGGGTTGTTGATTTAGCGCAACACAAGTGTGTCAGATGGGATGGTGAAACCTTAGCGAGCAGAACCGGATCAAGACAGAGCTTTGTAAAAACCTTGTGATAATCGTCTAGTCGCACACCTTCGGAAGTGTGTCAGATGGACATTATAAACTAATTATCTCTTGTAGGTCAAGCTGTACAACCTCTGTAGAATGTTAAAAACTATTCGAATAGCCATGTTCCCGGTTATGGACAATGCCCGGTGATTTCACACGAGGGGTAGTTTTTTTTTCATAAAATGTTCGGATAGTGGTTTGGTTGGAAAGTGAACGAGTAATTCACCGGTTGTTGGTTGGGAAGTGAACGGGTAGTTCACCGATTATTGGCTGGGAAGTGAACGGGTAGTTCACTAGTTGTTTTAAAGTATTTGTTTACTTATATATTTAATCTTTTAAATTGTGATTTTCAATCTATTTGCTGTATTTACTGTCAATACTGCTTTCTGTAAAATAGCCATAAAGCTATCCTTGTTCAAACTTTACATGAATACTATTTGCATACATTTCCCTATGACTTGTTGAGTACTTCATGTACTCACGACTTTATGCCATTGTTGATCAGTTACCGAGGAAGAACCAGGGAACACAGAGTTCTATGAGGAGTACTTCGAAGACTATACGAACTAGGACGCGTTCTCCACTCGATTGCCTGTAGGCATGTCGGATGGCTACCACGAGTTGTTTTATTCCGCTGCAAGTTCACTCTTTTGTCTTAAGCCCTGCGTGGCAAACTTTGTAAACCTTGACCATAAGGTCCGTTACTACTAAGTAATATTAATTTGCCTTCTTAGATATTTTGTTGTATGGATATGATTTCATCAATGTTGCCAGTGTGTGAACTAGCTACTGGTCATGGGACTAGTTCATAATACACAGAGGGCTCGGATTCGGAAATGCGGGGTCCCAACATTGTAGGACACCGGAGCTAGGTCATGGTGAGGCGGACTAGATCGAGACTAGATTAGGAGAACCGAGGTCCAGAACGATCGAGGTTGTGCCGGAAGATGACAGAAGCTACCGGGGTGGTTAGAAGCGAGAAAACAAGGAATCGAAGCAGAAGCTACCGGTGATGAACATGATGGGCAGCAGCAAGGTGGACCGGGACTAGGCTCAGGGAGGAGTTGAGGTCCGGACTAACTCAGGGAGGAGCTAGGGTCCAAAACGGTCAAGGAAGCCGAGTGCAGTCATGGTGAGACATGTGGTGCGCCAAATGACTTGGTCTCAGTTGCAAGCGAGGACGGTTCGGTGGGATCTGGAGGCATGATAGGCTTGGCGGGAAGTCATTGGGGCCACATAGATGATGACAGAGCATGAGAGATGCTTCGAGGCGAAGGAATCGCCAAAGGTTGGTAGAGGGGCGTTGTGGGAAATTGCTCTATACCAGAAAAGTGGTAAGTGGTGGTGTGCGAAACCACCTTCTTGGCCTTGGAGAAACCACGGTGCAAGACGGCACAAGGAGAGGCAGTTTAGGTCAAGAGAAGATGAAGACAATGCTTTGAAAAGCGTGCGTAAGTAAAACATGCTTATTAAGGCGTCGCTTAAAGCGACGCGTAGGCGGTAAGGCGCTGCCGATGTCGTAAGGCGTTGCCCCGCCTTGCCGCCTCCTCCCCGCGGTTCCTCGTCGCACAGCTCCTCCTCCCGGCTCCACGTCGCCGTCGTGCAGCTCCTCGGTGCCTCGCCGGCGATCTTTGAGGAGAGGCAGCAGCGAAGGCGTGGAGGAGAGCGGAGAGAAAGAGGAGAGGCGGCGACGCGACACGCCGACGCCGCCTGAGGAGGATCGGAGGCGGCGCAACCTAGCCCGAGGAGGATCGAGGCGGCCTTGGCGAAGGCGTGGAGGGAGGCGGGCGAAGCCAAAGCAGCAATGGCGACGTGCGCATGCGCTCAGTCGGCCAGAGAATCAGACCTACTGCTGCTGTCGGGTCCTCTACGACCTTCCGACCTGCTGCCTTCTGCTTCTAACCTGCTACCAGTTGCTCTGCACTGCCACCTTAGGATGTGTAAGGCGTCACCTTGCCTCGCGCCTTAGCACTTAAATTGTTTGAGGGGGTGGGTCGCCTCACCTTGCCTTACCGCTTTAATAACTATAGAGTGAAACCTGTTTGTGTGTGGGCTTAACGGATACTCGTTTGGGATGTCTCTCTAGAGCTAGCCTCCACTATAAAAAAGGAGGATGGTGGTTGTGCACCCCCAACCCCTTTAGCCTAGAAACCCTAATTTGTGATTTAGGGATAGAAGAGAAAAGTGGAGAGGCTAGGGTTCATGACAGATGGATTGATTGAGTGCTCAAGTGTTGAGCTTTTGTCCTTCATGGTGGAATAACTGTAAACCTACAATCTCTCTAATCAATCCAAGCAAGATTTGCCCCAAGATGAGTTTATCTTATTCTTACTCTCTCTTTGATGTCTTTAGAATTTTTGGTTTTCTTAGGTTTTTATTTGGGATCTTATTGTGATCTTGCTTGTTGGGGCGTGTGGGATATGATCTAAGGTCATCTTGATCATCATCCACCCACAAGCAAGCTTTTGGATCAAAGTTTAATTTTGCCCGATTTTGGTAAAAGAAGGGTGATTTCGAGGGTTTTGCTCTTAACGGCTTTTGGCTTGATTCTTCCTATGATTGAGGGTGCTATGACGTATGAAATATCATCCGTAGCCATCTTGAATTGATTCCTCCCACGAGACCCTCTCAATCACCGTTTTCGTATTTGGCCCAAGTTTTGGAGCAACCATCACTCAAACGGAAAAAAAAGTCAAAACTTTGGCAATGATCTTTCACGATCTTTGAATGGAATACGATCCTGACATTCTAGAGAAGGTATCTTTCAAGTTTCATGAAGTTTGGAGTTGTGGATCAAAAGTTTGATCAATTTGCAATTTTGCAATCATGCTAAAATTCAGTTTTACTGCTGATTTTCTTGTTCACCAATCGACCAAGACTGTTCCTTTCGCCTGTCGTGAGGATTTGGCGATTTTGATCTTCTTGTTGTCCAGTTCTTATTTGAATGATTATCTCTGATATTTATAGCTTCACATAGCTATTGGGGTGAAAGAACCTTAAACTTCTTTTGGCAAAAGATTTTGAAGAGGTTGTTTTAGTGTGGCGCCTATTCAACCCCCCCTTCTAGTCGTCTTTTCGATCCAACAGTTATTCGTAATATCAGAAGAATGCATCTTGATCATGATAGTCAAGAAGGCTACCATAGTTCTAACAGAAAACATGTAATAAGCTATAGCTGATATAGCCGGCTTCTACTACGCAGGTTGTATGGAAGTAGTACTGGCGATCGAGACCTTCGGAGCCTACGGCCGGGCGCCGTCGCTGAAGCAGCAAGGTAGCGGAGGTAGAGATAAAGAAACTAGAAGGGCTTAGAATAGCAATCAGAAGATAGGAGATTGATCTATTTCTTGCTTGCCCCAAAATAGTTACAGCTGACTTGATTATATAGTGCTACCTTGACGTCTGAGACTAAGACTCCTAACATGACATATTCCTGGATACTTGCTGCTGCTGTTGCTGTGCCACAACAATAGCAGTCCAAATGAGCAGCGGATTTTGAATAAAAAAAATGTGTCCTTGCACCGTTCCAGTGGGAAAGCATTCATAATCATAAAAATTAACAATATGCTATTTTGCTTTGCAACACAGATCCATAATGTATAAATACTAATTAAGTTGCACAGTCAATATGGAAAATAATTCCATATTTTGCTAACTTGAGTAAAATATGAGATCCCAAAATCAACAAATCAAAAACCTTGCCATATGCGATGTAGCTAAAGGCCTTTATAGAAGCATGTGACTTTATAGTGGTATATCACCTTTTTTTTTTTTGCTAATTTCCTTTTACAAACCAGAACAAGCAACTTGCAAAAGCAGGAAAGTTCAAGCATCCAATACCACAAGCACTACTAAAAAGACAAGTTCTCAAGCATGCGCAAATAATTTCCATATATTTAACAACCCTATCACCAGTTAGAAGCAGCGGCTTTTGGATTAGAAAATGGGACATCCAATCTCACTAGTGGAAGTCCAGGACATCCTTTCATCAGAAGTACAAAAACAAGAATGCGTTGTTTGTTTTGTTTCCACAACCAGTATACTAATGGATAGATTGTACAGATTGCAAAGAGATCTTGCAAATGGTTCCATGTTTGCAAGTTGTAAATGGGACAAATCAGGGATCACTGATAAAATCGAGAGTCAAACCACCAGAGTTCTCTATACGGCTGAAAGGCTTTCTCCACATTATAATATGCCACTTTGTAGAGCTATAATACTCAGCTATATCAACCATTTCTGATCTCCTAGAAGGATATAACACCTCACTAAAATAAAGCAAATTATGATTTCAAGCGTGCAAAGAGTCTATATCCCTTCTGATGTTCTATCCGGAGAAAACTCTATGACACATCAATGTCCACAGATATCAATTGGTGCTCATGTAGAATGTCTTGTGCATGCATGAAACAAATACTTACTGTGATGTAAAACATGTGAAAGGGTAATGGAATGAACCACACTGTGGGTTCGACCATCATGAGAACATTCTCAAGATAAGCCTGTCTACAGTAGCATTTTGACAATTAAAGATGGATGAACTGAAAATGACATCATTCTACAGATTTGACCACTGAATTTCTTGAACACATGGACAACGCCAATTAGAATTTTGGTAATTATTGTGCAACTAGCCCAGTAGGTAACTTCAAATCCAAATGTATCAGTTGATTATTTCGTTTCTATGCCTAACGATAGTATTGTCCAGTAACTCTGCAATAACTAATCATCAACATGAGCTATACAAGAAGGCTTTTATAATATGAATCTGGAATTCACAAATGTGCAGATATATCAACAGCACATAGATGTAAATGGACATGTAACTTTGTAGTAACAAGTCTCAACACAGGCCAGATGCTAATATATCCAGTATATCCACAGAAAACATCTACCGTCTTACCGTCACAATTTATCAAACTACACAGTAATACGCCAAGAAATTTAAGTGAACCGACAAAGATACTGAAATAATCAAACGGAGGAACAGTTTCAATGAGAGAGTACCTTCGCAAAAGGTCTTAACTTGCTGCAGGAGAACTCATCAGCAACAAGCTTATTGACTGCATCTCTCAGGGCCTCGTACTCCTCCCTGACATTGTAAACCTGGTGAGAGATCCTCACATATCCTGTCACTGGATCACCACTCGCATCCTTTGCCATCTCCTGATCTTCCACCCTTCTTGAATTGTAGTATGTTGGCACCTCCACCTTGAAATCCTTCCTCAACATGTTCCTCACACTCTGTGCATCATCATCGCTCTCAATGCCAAGGCAGCCGGGCATCCCCACCATCACCATGCCTGCGCACATTTCCGGTGGCGAGCCAAGGAACGTTCCCCATGCCTCCGCAAGCATCCTGCCCATCTCGATCACCTTCTCATGGTTCCGGCTGCGTATCCCCTCAATGCCGCCCTCGAACCGGTTCACGAAGTCGATGACATCGGGCACAACAAGCTGGGCACTGTAATCCCGTACCCCAATCCATGCGCTCTCCATAGGCAGCCCATTGCCGTACTCGCTGGACACCACGGGGTGGTGGAGCTGCGAGGCTACCGGATCGTCCTTGCGGGTGTGCAAGAAAGCCACGGCGGAGGGGCAGAAGAACCACTTGTGGAGGTTGCTGGTGTAGAAATCGGCACCGACGTCGCGCACGTCGACGGGGACTTGCCCGATGGCGTGCGCCCCGTCGACGAACACCTTGTCGACGCCCTCCTCGCGGCAGATGGCGACGAGCTCCTTCACCGGGATGAGGACGGTGGGCATGGAGGTGATGTGGTCGATCACGGCGAGGCGGACCCTGCGCCCGCCGGCCTTGGCCAGCGCGAGTGCCCCGCGGAACTCGGCGACGATGGCGCCGGCGGACGCGACGGGGAAGGGGAGGGGCACCTCGACGACGGTGGCCCCCGCGCGGGCGACGTAGGCGTGGATGGACTTCTGGACGGAGCTGTAGGTGTAGTGCAGCATGAGCACCGCGTCGCCGCGCGCGAAGGCGCCCTCGGCGAAGCTCCAGGCTACGTGCTGCATGACGATGGCGGCGGCGGTGGTGACGTTGTCGACGAGGGAGACCTCGGAGGCGCCCCCGGCGCCGACGGCCGCGGCGACGGCGGCGCGGGAGCGGGCGAGGCCCGGCTGGAGATGGTGGAAGTAGAAGGCGTCGGGCTGGGAGAGGAAGAGGCGCTGCCACCGCGCCCGCGCGGCGAGGACGGTGGCCGGGCAGCAGCCGAAGGTGCCGTTGTTGACGCGGGCGACGGCGCCGTCGTGGTGCGCGAACTCGGCGCGGATCTCCGCGGCCGTGATCGCCGCGCGGGGGCGCTTCGACGGGGGTGGGGACGAGTCGTCGCCGCTCTCGGGCGCGTCGCCGGGCGGAACCGAGGCCATGGGAACAAGGAGAGTAGTGGGCGAGTGGCCTGGTGGGGAGGTCGACTTGCGAGATTGGGTTACTGGGTACGAGCCGTTAGGCGTGTCATGTGCCGGTTGGGGTGGCGAAGGGATAAGGACTCGAGAAGCCGGCGGGACAGGCACCTTCTCTGTTATATGTTGTTTTAAGTCAGGCCACCGGAAGGGGTCGTTTGGTTTGAAGACCTGACATGCAAAACCAAAATTGGGTAGTGCTATCAATATTTAGCTAGTGTTTGATTCTGCTCCAAAATTTGATAAGCCCTCAAAAGTTTGGTAAAAAGTTTGGTAACACCCTAGTCATTCTAGCCAAATTCTTGTACGTTTTAAGGGATTTTTAAAATAATATATTTTTAAAATAGAATTATATAAATAAATGTTCGTTTAATAAAAATACAAAAATAGGCGTCTGTCGTCTTTTGGAATTGCGACAGGATCCATGTCGCCAACAATACAGTGGCAAAGGTCTCTGTCGCCCGTGCGGGGATGGCAACATTGCACGCTTATTACTGTGCTATTTTGTAGTGCGTCTCCAAAGCGATGTCATTTATCTAAATACGAACGAAAATGATGCCACTGAACCAATTTTCCCAAAATAAAGAGTGTAATGTTGCCATGCTAGCTACGTATTGTCCCATGCCGTTCGCAACGATGAAAGCATAAGATATATCCCGAGACGTGTGTAGGATCAAGAATGACCGACTAGACGGATGAATAGGAGATACAAGTCGGGAAGGAAAACAGCATCGGAAGCCCACTGTGATGTTTCCAGAAAATGAGTGGGAGACATGATTCGGCAACAGCCTGGGCCACAGCTGCCGAAGGGCCCACCAAGCAAACCCAGAGGTGGAAGGTTATACAAGTAGATGTCTTTATTATCTGTTAGGGACACGAATGATGTAAGGAGGATCTTCTTGTCGCCTGTATCTTCTCTGAACCTTCTCTCCCTTCTTGCTGTTCTTCCCGAACTCCACCAGAATTCTTGTTGAACTTGTTGAGTGCTATTGAAATACCACAAATCGGGAGAGGTTGGTAACAATTGGCATCGGAGCCATCTTCAAGCCCTGGATATCCCACGCTACCGCACCCGTGTTCAGATCTGTTCACAGGAGATGGATCAACAGCTCGCCGAACTGACCAAGGCGATCATGGCCCAAGGAGAATCACTCAAGAAACTGGAAGCAAGGAGTGAAGCCATCCACACGACTGTGGAGGAGATCAAGCTAGTGGTGATTGATCTTCAGAAATGGAAGCATCAGATGGAGCAATTTGTGGACGGGTTACAAGTGGAGATGCTTGAACTGCGATCACAAGTTGGTCGCCTCTCTCGAAACGCTAGACCCGTAGGTCGTATGGGAGATCTACCTCCAATCCTACCGGCACCAGATGTCAAGCTTGATCCAGCGTTGGTGGGAAATCTATCACCCATGTGGAAGGGGGAATCGCCTGGTTCTCGAGGGAATCAAGGCAATGGGTTGATCGGCCACCGTGATGAAACTGCAATGCGGGGAAGGGCCGTTGGGGAAAAATTTTCCCTTAGACCACCTCCGACCAATGGTATGTCTGATCATGCTGATTTTTCTCATTCTCACGATGGTGTTGTTGCCCCATATAGACATCAAGGTTCATATCATCATCATCCATTTTCACCGAAATTGGATTTTCCTCCTTTTGACGGTGAAAAACCCAAAGCTTGGCAACTCAAATGTGAGAATTATTTTAAGTTTGTTCAGTGCATCCTGAATTTATGGTCAACATAGCAACTATGTATTTCCTGGGAGAGCCTTGCTGTGGTTGCAATATTCTAAAGCACATATCCATTTCAGTTCTTGGGAAACTTTTTGCTGAGGCTGTGTGTAGTCGCTTTGGCTGGGAGGAGTTGCAACAATTGGTTAGGCAGTTTAATCGTTTGCGCCCGACTAATTCGGTAGCGGAATATGCTGAAAAGTTTAATGAACTCATGTATAATCTGTTGGCTCATCATGCATCATGGAATCCGGTCTTCTTTATTACCCAATTTGTGGATGGGTTGAAGGGGGATATTAGATCAGCAGTTGTTTTACACCGGCCACCAGATTTGGATACGACTGTTTCTTTGACTGCATTGCAGGAAGAAGTGCTGGAATCTCTGTGGAAGGATCCCCGTCGCCACGAGCAATTGTCAGGCAATCGCTCAGTATTACGTACTGCTTTACCCCTTCCTCTGCCGCCAGGGAAAACAACACCAACTGGGAAGCCTGATGATCAAAGAGGTGCGGAAGGGACCCGATCGACCCCGACTGATGAGAAACTGATAGCCCTTCGTGGTCTCAAGATCATAAATGGTCTCGAGATCATAAATGTGGACCAACAGTGCAGATGCATGTGGTGGAGGAACTCTGGGACATGTTGAGTATTTCTGAGATTACCTCTGAACAAGCTACGGAGGAAGAATCGGGAGTTGATGCTGATTTAATGGTGATTTCGAAAGAAGCATTGAATGGTGATGAAACTTCTCGCACAATACGATTGCTTGGGAAAATCCAAGGGAGACCAGTTACCATGTCAGTAGACTCTGGCAGTTCCCATTGTTTCATCAGCACTAGTTTTGCATCTCTGATCCAAGGCACCAGCAAGTCAATTGCCCCACTTCAAGTGCGGATTGCTAATGGGAAATTGTTGCAATGCACTGAGGAGTTTCCACACTGTTAATGGATGACTCAAGGCCACACTTTCCATACAAACTTCAGAGTGCTACCCTTGGGGTGTTATGATATCATTCTCGGTATGGACTGGCTGGAGCAACATAGCCCCATGAATGTGCATTGGATGAAAAAAAAACCTTATCGTTTGGATATTCTGGGAAGCAAGTCTATTTGCATGGGATCAAGGGAAAACCTTGCAGATCTTTGCCCTAATCTGCTCTGATGGTGTACAAGCTCTAAGAGGATACCAACTTTGGAGGTAGGACAGTCTGTATGTTTCGCTGCTACATCAGTGGACAGTTTATCTGAGTCCATCCAAGCTCTGCTAGATGAGTTTGATCATTTGTTTGACGAACCCAAAGGATTGCCACCTAGTCGAGAGTTTGATCATGCAATACCATTACTTTCTAGGGTTAAACCTGTTAATCTCTGACCATATAGGTACAAGCCGGCGTAAAAGGATGAAATCGAGAGGCAAGTGATGGATATGTTATCTCAAGGCATAATTTAGGCCAGTTCCAGCCCATTCTCATCTCCAGTGTTGCTAGTCCAGAAGAAAGATTATACATAATGTTTTTGCGTCGATTACCGCCACTTGAATGCTGCCACAGTGAAGAATAGATATCCCTTGCCAATTATTGATGAGCTGTTGGATGAACTTGTGGGTTCTTGCTGGTTCACAAGCCTGGACTTGAGAGTGGGGTATCACCAGATTAGAATGCGATCTGAAGATGAACACAAGATGGCATTCAAGACTCATCAGGGCCACTATGAGTTTCGGGTCATGCCCTATGGTCTGATGAGTGCGCCGGCTACATTTAAAGGGCTTATGAATACCATACTAGCTTCCCTGTTGCAGAAAGGAGTGTTAGTCTTCATTGATGACATATTGATATACAGTCGGACTTTATAGGAACACAACATTACTCTGAGGAAGGTGCTGCAAATTCTAGACAATCATCAATTGAAGATAAAACGATCTAAATGCTCTTTTGCACAGCAGCAACTCTCTTATTTGGGGCATGTTATCAGCAAGGAAGGAGTGGCGACAGATCTGAAGAACATTGCCGCGGTGCGTAATTGGCTTGCTCCTACTAATACCAAAGAAGTCTGTGGATTCCTTGGGCTGGCTGGCTATTACCGTAAGTTTGTGCAGCATTTTGGCTTGATCGGTAGGCCACTCACCGATATGCTTAAGAAACATTCTGTATTCATGTGGACCTTAGAGAAGGAAGCATCCTTTCAGTCCCTCAAGGAAGCCCTTGTCACTACTCGTGTGCTGGCTCTGCCAGATTTCAACAAGAAGTTCATAATTGAAACTGATGCATCGGACAAAGGAATTGGCGCCATGTTAATGCAAGATGGACACCCTTTGGCTTATCTCAGCAAATCTTTAGGGCCACGCAATCAAGGGCTGTCCACATATGAGAAGGAAAGTCTAGCAATTATCCTGGCGGTTGACCAATGGAGGCAGTACTTACAGCATGCTGAGTTTGTGATACGGACTGATCAAAAGAGCCTAGGGCACTTGGATGATCAAAGACTAACTATAGCCTGGCAACAAAAAGCTTTAACCAAGTTGTCTGGTTTGCGATATCGATTGATGTACAAGAAAGGGGTGGAGAACAAGGCGGTCGATGCGCTATCTCGTCAACCAACTTATCTGCACGGGAATGTAATGGCAATGTCCACATGTGTGTCCTCTTGGTTGGCTGAGGTGGTGGCAGGTTATGCATCTGTTGTCCAGACCCAACGTCTATTGACTCATTTAAGTGTACAAGGTGCTGAACATCCGAAATTCCAATTACATGATGGTCTGCTGCGGTATTCTGGACGTGTATGGGTGGGTGACAATATCCCTATGCAGCAGAAGATTCTCACTGCTATGCATGCTAGCGCAATTGGTGGGCATTCCGAATTTCAAGTGACATACAACAAAGTGCGAAAACTTTTTGCTTGGCCGGGCATGGAAAAGGGAATTCAGACTTTTGTATCTTCCTGTGCAATCTGCAAACAAGCCAAAACTGAACATGTTAAGTATCCAGGCCTTTTACAGCCTCTTCCTGTGCCGGATCAATCATGGCAAATGGTGTCCTTAGATTTTATTGAAGGCTTACCCAGGTCTTCTCGTTACAATAGTATTATGGTGGTGGTGGGCAAATTTTCACGGTATGCACACTTTGTTCCCTTGGCTCATCCTTTTATTGCCTTTCAAATAGCGCAAGCTTATATTAACAATATCTTCAAACTTTATGGGCTGCCGCAATCCTTGGTGTCTGATCGAGATCGCATCTTCACAAGTACTCTATAGCAAGAATTATTTCGGTTGGCAAATACCCAGTTGCGGATGAGTTCTTCTTATCATCCCCAAACTAACGGTCAAACAGAGAGGATTAATCAATGCCTTGAAGCTTATTTGCGGTGCTTTGTTCATGCTTGTCCTTGTAAGTGGTTGGAATGGTTAGCCCTTGCTGAATTTTGGTACAACACTTCATACCATTCTACTCTTGGCAAGTCCCCGTTTGAGGTAATGTATGGTCATGGCCCTAGGCACTTTGGTATTGTGGATGCAACCGACTACACATCTCCTGAATTAGCAACATGGTTGCGGGATAGGGAGTTGATGACAAAACTGTTGCGCCAACATCTCAATTGTGCCAGTCAACGTATGAAAGTCCAAGCAGACAAGAAAAGATCAGAACGTAGTTTCTCTACTGGTGATTGGGTTTATCTGAAACTGCAGCCGTATGTTCAGACTTCAGTGGCCAATCGCGCGAACCACAAGCTTTCCTTCCAGTATTTTGGGCCTTTTCAGATTGAGTATCATGTGGGATCAGTGGCATACAAACTAAAATTGTCGTCAACCTCTAGTGTGCATCCAGTGATTCACGTATCTCAGTTAAAGGCAGCATTGGCTCCTGCAGAGACGGTGCAACCAGAACTACCTTACTGTGAGCGGTGGAATGCCGAAAAAATCCCACGCAGCAGATATGAGCGATCGGATCGATCTTAGGAACTCAGGTGTTAGTCCAGTGGTCTCGGGCTTCACCAGTGGATGCTACATGGGAAGACTTTACTGAGCTCAAGAGTCGATTTCTCAATGCGCCGGCTTGGGGTCAAGCCACTTCTGAAGGGGGAAGGAATGTTACATTGCCGAACGGGACACAGTGCAGCACTGATGGTTCTGATACAAGTCGGGAAGGAAAGCGGCATCGGAAGCCCACTGTGATGTTTCCAGAAAATGAGTGGGAGACATGATTCGGCAACAGCCTGGGCCATAGCTGCCGAAGGGCCCACCAAGAAGACCCAAAGGTGGAAGGTTATACAAGTAGATGCCTTTGTTTTTTGTTAGGGACAATGATGTAAGGAGGATCTTCTTGTCGCCTGTATCTTCTTTGAACCTTCTCTCCCTTCTTGCTGTTCTTCTCGAACTCCACTAGAATTCTTGTTGAGTGCTATTGAAATACCACAAATCGGGAGAGGTTGGTAGCAGTGGCGGGCGAGTCAAAGGTGCCGTTGTTGACGAACAACGAGGCGTTGTGGTCTTGAACTCGATCACGGACCTCCGCGGCCGTGATCACCATGGTGAGGCGGGGACAAGTCGTCGCCGC
The DNA here is from genome assembly GCA_036346405.1 of Phyllostachys edulis. Lineage (NCBI taxonomy): Eukaryota > Viridiplantae > Streptophyta > Magnoliopsida > Poales > Poaceae > Phyllostachys > Phyllostachys edulis. The sequence goes on from CM070546.1 coordinate 97,544,167, forward strand.
TCTCGGCGATCACGGCGGAACCGAGGCCATAGGAACAAGGAGAGTAGTGGGCAAGTGGCCTGGTAGGGAGGTTGACTTGCGAGATTGGGTTATTGGGTACGAGCTATTAGGCATGTCATGTGTCGGTTGGGGTGGCAAAGGGATAAGGACTCGAGAAGCCGCGGGACAGGCACCTTCTCTATTATTTGTTGTTTTAAGTCAGGCCACCGGAAGGGGTTGTTTGGTTTGGAGACCTGACGTGCAAAACCAAAATTCGGTAGTACTATCAATATTTAGCTAGTGTTTGGTTCTGCTCCAAAATTTGATAAGCCCTCAAAAGTTTGGTAACACCCTAGTCATTCTAGCCAAATTCTTGTACGTTTTGAGGGATTTTTTAAATAATATATTTTTAAAATAGAATTACATAAATAAATGTTCGTTTAATAAAAATACAAAAATAGGCATCTGTCGTCTTTTGGAATTGCGATAGGAGCCATGTCGCTAGCAATACAGTGGCAAATGTCTCTGTCGCCCGTGCGGGGATGGCAACATTGCACGCTTATTACTGTGCTATTTTGTAGTGCATCACCAAAGCGATGTCATTTATCTAAATACGAACGAAAACGATGCTACTGGACCAATTTTCCCAAAATAAAGAGTGTAATGTTGCCATGCTAGCTAAGTATTGTCCCATGCCGTTCGCAACGATGAAAGCATAAGATATATCCCGAGACGTGTGTAGTTTCAAGAATGACCGACTAGAGGGATGAATAGGAGGTTATAAAAAATTCTTGTGCTCTAATAGACAATTTTAACAATTGATCTTATCAAGAATTACTAGCACAAGTTCAAGAGCTATGATCAATATTTTCTAAGGCAACTCAAGATTAAGTCAAAACTAAATACAATTCTAGCTAAACAATTCTACACAATTAATTGCTAGAAATATAAATGCGGAAATAGTAAAGACAAGAGACAAACCACAATGGAGACAAATGATGTTTTCCCGTGGTATCGAAGACTTGCCGGTCTTCACTAATCCACGTTGAGGTAAGTCCAAACGAATTGGACCGACTCCACAAATTAAGCCTTCACACCTCGATTTCACTATGGTTGCTCTTCATCCACTCCGGAGATGGTGAGCTCCAAACCAATCACAACCATTGCCGGGCCTCTTCATACTCTTCTTGAAGAGATCATCATGTAAAACTTCTCCAAGATGTCTAGGTGCCGGCAAGCACCAAAAGTAACAAATCGCAGCACTTGCTTGAAGATTATCAAGTGCCAAAATGATTAACTAATGATGCAATGCACTTGAATGCTCTCAACTACCTCAAAATATGAATTGAATGCAAATGAATAGAAGAGAAAGCAACAAAGCCTCAAGTGTATTCAATATGACCAAAGGTCCTCGGCTTGGGGCAGGTGGGGGTGTATTTATAATTTCCACCAACAAAACTAGTCGTTTGGAACAAATCCCTAAAAAATCAGCATTTGCGGTAGTACCGCTGAACAAATCCTATACTACCGCTCTTCATGATCAACGGTCGGAACTGTTGCATTTAATGCTCTGAACTTGCCGTTATGAAAAAGTTGTGATACTACCGCCAACTAAAATCTGGTACTACGGCTCGGCTAGAACGGAATTACCAATTTCCAGAGGATCAAGAAACTCAAGAAAACACCCTCTTTGAAAATAACGTACCGCCATGTATTTTTCGGTCCTACCGCACTGCGGTAGTACCGCTTAAGAACTGTGGTCATACCGATTGTCTGAGGAGATGAAAACTCTAAAAACAAGCTCTCTGGAAAAACGTGCCGCCAACTAGATTTCGGTACTACCGACGGTAGTACCGCTTATCACTTGCGGTCATACCGATTTTCACTAAAGAACTTCCAGAAGCAAATTTGAATGCAATGCATGACTCCTAGTTGATCAAGATGGCACAAAGTGATCTTTCAAGCTACTAGCCATGATCCCTCTTTATAGTACGCCATCTAGCCTACAAACCTGGTCTTTTCCCCAAACATCAAGACCGATAGAAACTATAAAAAGGATCCTTAGGCTATATAGTACCTTTGTCTTGAGCCATGTCGATCTTTTATCACCTTTGCATTGCTATTTTCATGTTATCATTCAAACTCCGGGACTAATCTTTTAAAACATCTTAGCACACATATTAGTCCCATAATACACTATTGACATTAATTACCAAAATCATTTTTGTGGGCCTAGATGCTTTCAGTCTCCCCCTTTTTGGTAATTGATGACAACCTAAATAATATGAATGAATTTAAAGGTTTTGAATATACATCAAGTTGTATATTCTTGTTTTGATATTATGCAATTAATTCTAGAGATAAGTTCAAACGAGATGAAGAATTAGTTGCATTCAATGACAAGCAACAAAAACAAAGCTCCCCCTAAATATATGCATATAGATTCAAGAAGTGATTGTCATGCATATTTGTGAATTTTTAGAAATTTCGGCGGAGTTTCCTTTATTTATGGAAATTGAGGAACATGTAAACAATATCATTTATTATTCAAGCAAAGAATAATAATCATCATGATAGAAGGTGCTTGAACACATCAACTTTGATAAACAAGGATAATAAACATAATGTAGCATAGCATAATAGTCATAAAGAAACATAATGTAGCATAGCATAATAGTCATAAAGCATTTAAAAAGTTTAACTAAACTATTACACACATACATGTTCCAAGTACTTCAAACATAATAAAGTCTCGATAGTCTTCCTTTGATGCACTCAGTTTCAGAGATCCAGTCATCTATGTAATATAATCATATTCAGGAGAGACATATAGAGTGGCATAGAATTGCTTGATAGTTCTTGTATGATAATCACTCTTCAAGGTCACAAGACCATCCAGCTTCACTCTATAGAAGGTATAATAGAGTCCATTGAAGAGGGGGTTCTGATTCAAATACTCCCAAGTCACATACAGATGATGAGCAAAGTTCTTGTGGTCATAGATGTGATAAAAACACATTTTCTTGAAACTTTGTGTGGAAGTGAGGATCAACTGCATTCTTTGGTAGAAGAAATTGATTTGCATGCCTCATTGTAGTATAGGTTTCTCCTTTGACCTTCCTTGGGCTGGAAACAAAGAAAGCAGATAATCTTCATCAATCTTTCATTGTTAGTTGGTTCTTCTTCAAAATCATCTTCTGATAAATATTGAATCTTTTCTTTTCCCTTTGATGAGGAGGGTCCAGACTTGCGAGGCATAGTTGCTAAGATAGGATAAGATACAACAAGTAGAACAAGGTTGAATAGGATTAAAGTAAAACAGTATGATAGAATCAATTTTTGTCTGCAATAGCGGTAGTACCGCAGTTGATATCCGGTCATACCAGCTAGCGGTAGTACCGTAATCTACGGGCGGTAGTATCACAATGGCAGAAACTGCTATAGGGCATTGATCGATTTTGCATTAAACAAGTATTTGGTATACATTAAATCATAGAACGGACATTACATGTCACCAATTACAAGATTCAACCATTTTTCCCAACAGTGATTGATCAAATCATACAAATTTCATTCAAAACCCTAGGATGGAAGTAGATGTCAAAAGATGAGAAAAAAAGTGATTCAAAGACAAATACCTTGAGGAAAGGACGAGATATGATCACTAGAACCAATCTCCAGTCAAAGATTCAATAAAAATCCACAAACCCGAAAGATTTGAGTGGAGGTTTGTGGAGAAGAAAAGAGAAGAGAGAGAGATGGGGGCTCGGTGGTTTTTGGAATGAGAAGCGGTTGCATCGCACGGGTGTGGGAGGCCAAGAGACAGAATTTCGGTCGTAACCATTTTTGGAACCACTAGCCATATGCGGTAGTACCACAATGAAGTCACGGTATTACTGGGCAACGGTAGTACTAGCGGTAAACCGCAGTATTACCATTTTGCCTGAGAAATCAAAAGCTAAATAGAGATGCAAATGATCCTTAACATAATCACTCAAATAAATATTTTTAGGATCATTATGCATGAGATAGACAAAAGAATTTCCAATGAATATAATTTTTATCAAATTAGAGCATTTTGGAAAGAATTTTCAAAATGATTTTCATAAGAACTTCAAGAGATCCAATTGAGAGCAAATGATATGAGACATGAGTTTCAAGCAACATTATAATGATCTATGACATTTAACCCATTCTTCAACTTGTAAAAGCAGCTCTCATCTAATGGTTTGGTAAAGATATCGGCTAACTGATAATCGGTCCTTATGTGACTAATTTTTATGTCTCATTTGCCCACATGATCTCTCAAGAAATGGTGGCGGATATCTATATGCTTGGTTCTTCAGTATTAGACTGGGTTATTTACAATCTTCACAGCACTATCATTATCACACAAAAGAGACATATTACCATATTTAATTATATAATCCATCAATGTTTGCCTCATCCATAGCAATTGAGCACAACAATTTTCCGCGGAAACATATTCAGCTTCGACGGTGGATAGAGCTACAAAATTTTATTTCTTAGATGGCCATGACACTAAGGATCTTCCTAAGAATTAACAACTACCTGATGTGCTTAATCGGAATACGAATATCCAATTAAATCAAATTTTGCATTTTTTGGATATCATAAGCCAATGCTAGAGTAATGTTTTAAATATCTTAGAATTCTTTTTACGGCCACCAAATGACACTCTTTTGGTGATGCTTGAAATCTTGCACACATGCAAACACTAAACATAATATTGGGCCTAGATGCGGTAAGATAAAGCAAACTATCAATCATAGTTCTATAAAGGTTTAAATCTACCGGTTTACCTCCCTCATTAAGGTCGAGATGACCGTTGGTTGCCATAGGAGTCTTGATGGGTTTGCGTCTTCCATGCCAAACCTCTTGATAAAATCTTTCATATACTTTGTTTGGCTCACGAATATCTCATCTTTGAGTTGCTTGATTTGAAGTCCAAAGAAATAGCTAAGTTCTCCGATCATGGATATTTCAAATTCCCTAGACATCATATCACCAAATTTTTTGTAAAAATCTTGGTTAGTAAACCTGAAAATAATATCATCAACATAGATTCGACAAACAAAGAATTCATCATCTAGAACTTTTGTAAACAAGGTTGTGTCAATTTTTCCGAATTTAAATCCTTTTGAGAATAGAAAATCTCTAAGACGTTTATACCATACTCTAGGAACTTGCTTAAGATCATAGAGCGTCTTAGAGAGTTTATACACATGATTTGGATTCTTAAAATCTTCAGAACCGGATGGTTATTCAACAAATACAAGTTCGAATATTTTACCATTTAGAAAAATACTTTTAACATCCATTTGAAATAATTTAATATCAAAGCATGATGCAAAAGCAAGTAATATCCGGATTGACTCAAGTCTAGCTACGGGAGCGAAATTTTCACCGAAATCCAAACCTTCAACTTGTGAGAATCCTTGAGCGACCAATCTTGCTTTGTTTCTCACAACCATTCCACTTTCATCTTGCTTGTTCCTAAAGACCCACTTTATACCAATTACATTGTGTTCCTTGGGTCTATCCACCAATGTTCAAATGTCATTTCGGGTGAAGTTATGTTTAGTATGCATCATAATTATTAATTTGCCCCGACTTTGTGTTATCCTAACACCATTCAACCGTCCAGCCCGTCTCGCAGGACATGGATGACTTCGAGACTGGCCGCTGCTACTACGGGCAGTAAGGGGACAGGGGGAAGGCTCCTGCAGGTCAGAGTGTCGGTCGTACTATTGCTCCCTATCGTCCGGGAGCACTCCGGATCCAAGAGGTAAGTTATGCTCAGTTTGCACCATGATTATTAATTTGACCCTATGTTGTGTTATGCTAACATCATTCAATTGTCCAGTCCGTCTCGCAGATCATGGCTGACTTCGAGACTGGCCACCGCTGCGGGCAGACCAGAGACAAGGGGAAGGGACCGATGGGCCGCCATAACGGATCGATTTCATTCCAATAAACCTTTTTCCGATTCCACACATGTATCGTAGGTGTATTTGGGTTTGTTTATTCGTGCATGTTGGCGTTTATAATGTACGTAACCAAACTCTGCGCGCCTTGTATTTCACAATTAAATTACGAATTCTTTTGAACTTACATCTCTTTTTCCTAAATATTTGGACCGTTAAATATTACGTAATCTTTTCCCTAAGGAATCGGTTCCACGAACAATGCAATCGGGATAACATTGCGCATAGCAACCCTAAACCTAAATATTTTGTCCATTCTCTACTTCACATTACATTATCTTATCCGATTTTGCATTCCGAACTACGCAGATACTTCAACGTATTACCAAATTTTGAAAACAAAATTACAAAAATTTAAAAATTCCGCTACACATAAATAAAAAAACGACAGAGTCCTCCTGTCGCCGGTTCAATTGGCAACAGGACTCATGTTGCCAATTCAAATGGCGACAGGGTCCTGCCGCCAATTGAACCGGCGACAGGAACCTCCCCACACTGTTCTCTTTGGCGACAAAGTCTCCGTCGCCAATTGAAATAGCGACAGGAGCATGTCGCTAATTGGAATGACGACAGACACCTCCTTTTGTAAAAAAAAAAACGACTATTTATTTTTGTAATTATTTTTTAAAATAGAATTATTTTAAAAAAAATCCGTTACAGTGTGCTGAGATTCCGGCTGCAGGGTCACGGCTGAGATCTTGCACCAAAGGTCGACGTATTCATGTAGCATGTTGGGAGTCATGGCGTCACGTATATCCTCCCGAACGGATCTGGTCTTCCTTCGAGAGACCGTGAACAGCTGAGGCGCCATTGCCTACCACTATATGAGTTTCTGCGCCGAAGAGAACATACGGCTGCCACGGAAGCACTGAAGAAGATGCAAATTAAGGAAGGCAGAGGAAAAGAGCCGGTGAAATGAAGAGCACATTTCCTCCTCTGAATGGAACAAACAAGCCATGGAGCTGGGCTCTGGAAGACCCTGCCAAGAAGGCAAGAACAACAATGCAAAAATATCTATTAATAGAAACTGCAGTGCGTAACCATGTACTGATCCATTGTGACTTCTTGATCTATTATTCTTGAAAAGGTATCCAGTGCGACTTGATCAATATGAGCCGTCGTGCAGTTAATCTACAACGGCTACAAAGCTCCGTGGGTTCAGATTATTCTTAAATTACAGCTCAAAATTGAGGGGAAACAAGACAACATGACACTGCGTTATTGTCACACAAGGAATATACATACAGGACTTGTCAGCTTCAGAATGCACACTACAATAACTGACGATGCCAAGGGAGAACTACAACTCACAGCGGCATTTGCTGCGACATGATCCGCGCCTAAGTTGTCCGCCACAACGCCTTCCAATGGAGAGCTGGCTGGCTGGCAGTAAACTCTTCATGCCAGAGTTTCTTGCTGCAACGATCAATCAGAAAAATCGATCAAATTGTAAGGTACACGAAAGCCAGTGTTGCATGAAACTTCAACCATTAGAACATGTCAAGAGCCTTTAGGTAAGGCTCAGTTGTTAGCATAATCACCACCCATGATAGTGGCAATCAGAACTGCATCCAAAATTACAAAAAAGCACTCCTGAAACTTCTCAGAATGTAATGTCAGAACTCAGTTCAGTACCCAAAACAAAATGTCAGCACTCGGCAGTTGAAAGAAACCCAAACTATGGATATGTATGTGAAACATGGGCATCCATGGAACATATTCATCGACTGTGCTTAACGTCCTAATAGCATTTTTGTTGCCAAAAAAATTATTATTATACATGCAGAGTCTAGACCAAGCCCGTCTGAAATTATCCAGCGAATGCATATGAAGAAAACAATCCTAGACAGATGTTTCATTGATGGAATAATCCATATTGTCCTTAGTTACTGTGGAGATAATGTGGATATGGTCATAATCTTAGTATGTTAAACAATTAGCAATAGCGCCGAGGTGTTTGGAGAAACCCTCGTTTTCGGCAAAGTCCTGTTGCTTGTTAGGCATAGGCGGTCTGACCGGCCATGGGTGGCGGCGGTCAGATCGGTCGGGGGCTTGGCGGTCATACTAGCCATACGCGGCGTTCTAACCGGCCAAAAGGTGAAAATGTGAATTTTAGCGATAGGCCAAAAATCACGTGTGAAGGGTTGTTTGAGGATGTGTTTGCACTTGGTCTTATTGGAATTGGTGTTTTGAACTGAAACTAGATAGACTTTGAAAATTCCAGAAAGGGTGCATATTTTTTAGGCTGGAAATTTGGCTAAGTGTTAAGTCTGACCGGCTGGCCTGGCAGTCAGACCGGCCATGTGTGGCGGTCTGACCAGCCAGTGGTTGGTTCACGTGCCGGGACGGCGATGAACTTTGTGAGTTAGGTCAAAGTCACGAGTTTCATTACATAGATGTTGCATGATGCATGTTTTGGACTAATATAGGTCAAGTTGTGAAGAACTTGTGCCCGAAAATGATTGCTTGGTCTATTGTTGTGGAGGTGGCTTGGAGATAACTATGGTCAACGACGACGAGGATCAGAACTTGGTTAGGAGAACCAACGTTCAGAACGATCGTGGATGCTGAGTGAGATGGTTGGACTCAAGCAAGGCGCGAGACGGACAAAAACCAAAGAAGATGAAGTTTGAGCCAAGGCCTTTGTGAAGGTATGTGCTCATGCCTCATCAATTATGTGAATTGATGATTGTGCGTATCGTGGGGTGATACATGATAGTTTGCTTGTTTGTGATGGTTGTAGAACACCCGAGCTAGGTCATGGTGAGACGGACAAGATCAGGACTATGTTAGCAGAACTGAGGTCCAGAACGATCGAGGTGGGGCCAGAAGATGACATAGGCTAGCGGGGTGGTTACAAGCCGAGAAGACAAGGAACTGGAGCAGAAGCTACCAATGATGAACATGACGAGCAGCAGCAAGGTAGACCGGGACTAGGCTCAGGGAGGAGTTGAGGTTCGGACTAGCTCAGGGAGGAGCTGAGGTCCTGAACGGTCAAGGAAGCCGGGTGTAGTCATGGTGAGACATGTGGTGCGCCAAGTGACTTGGTCTCAGTTGTAAGTGAGGATGGTTCGGTGGGATCCGGAGGCGTGAGAGGCTTGGCGGGAAGTCATTGGGGCCACATGGATGATGACGGAAAAGCTAGAGGGGCATTGTGGGAAATTGCCCTATACCGAAAAAGTGGTAAGTGGTGGTGTACAAAACCACCTTCTTGTCATTGGAGAAACCACGGCGCAAGACGGCGCAAGGAGAGGCGGTTTAGGTCAAGAGAAGATGAAGACGGCGCTTTGAGAAGCGTGCGTTAGTGAAACCTGTTTGTATGTGGGCTTAATGGGTACCCGTTTGGGATGTCTCTCTAGAGCTAGCCTCCACTATAAAAGAGAAGGGTAGTGGTTGTGCACCCCCAACCCTTTTAGCCTAGTAACCCTAATTTATGATTTAGGAATAGGAGAGGACAGTGGAGAAGCTAGGGTTCATGACAGATTGAATGATTCGGTGCTCAAGTGTTGAGCTTTTATCCTCTATGGTGGAGTTGCTGTAAACCAACAATCTTTCGAATCAATCTATGCAAGATTTGCCACAAGATGTGTTTATCTTATTCTTGCTCTCTTTTTGATGCCTTTATAATTTTTGGTGTTTCTTATGTTTTTATTTAGAATCTTGTTGTGATCTTGCTTGCTGGGACGTGTGGGATATGATTTAAGGTCATTTTGATCATCATCTACCCACGAGCAAACTTTTAGATTAAAGTTTGATTTTGTCCGGTTTTGGTGAAAGAAATGATGATTTTGGGGGTTTTGCTCTTGCGGCCTTTTGGCGTGATTCTTCCTGTGATTGAGGGTGCTAAGACGTATAGGAAATCATCCTTAGCCATCTTGAATTGATTACTCCCACGAGACTATCTCAATCACCGTTTTCGTATTTAGCACAGTTTTGGAGCAACCGTCACTCAAACGGAGAAAAAAGTCGAAACTTTGGCAATGATCTTCACAATCTTTGATTGGAATAGGTCCAACATCCTAGAGAAGGTATGTTTCAAGTTTCAAGAAGTTTGGAGTTGTGGATCAAAAGTTGGATAAATTTGCGATATTGAAATCTCGCCGAAATTCAAGATTTATACCGATCTTCTTGCTCACCGGTCCGCCACACTTGTTCCTCGGCCGACCGACTGCTTCCGTGTCTACCCGGTCAATAGAGATTTCGGCGAGTTTTGATCCTCTTGTTGTCCGGTTCTTATTTGAATGATTGTCTCTGATCTTTAGAGCTCCACGTAGCTATTGGAATGAAAGAATTTTGAACTTCTTAAAGTAAAATATTTTGAAGAGGTTGTTTTTGTGTGGCACCTATTCAACCCCCCTTTTAGTCGTCTCTTCAGTCCAACAGTTACTCGTAGTATCAGACAGTAAAACCAATAAAACTAGGAAAATGCATATAAAAAATAGAGTACAATATCTGCAATGCTCTAATTTCCTCAAGAACAGTTCTGTATAATTGCAATATAGTAATGGCCAAACCGACAAAAGAATGCATCTTGATCATGATAGTCAAGAAGGCTACCATACTTCCAACTGAAAACATGTAATAAGCTATAGCAGTCCAAATGAGCAGCGTGTTTTGAATAAAAAAAATGTGTCCTTGCACCGTTCCAGTGGGAAAGCATTCATAATCATAAAAAAAATAACAATATGCTATTTTGTTTTGCAACACAGATCCATAATGTATAAATACTAATTAAGTTGCACAGTCAATATGGAAAATAATTCCATATTTTGCTAAATTGAGTAAAATATGAGATCCCAAAATCAACAAATCAAAAACCTTGCCATATGCGATGTAGCTAAAGGCCTTTATAGAAGCATGAGACTTTATAGTGGTATATCACCTTTTTTTTTGCTAATTTCCTTTTACAAACCAGAACAAGCAACTTGCAAAAGTAGGAAAGTTCAAGCATCCAATACCACAAGCACTACTAAAAAGACAAAAGTTCTCAACCATGCGCAAAACAATTTCCATATACTTAACAACCCTATCACCAGTCACAAGCAGCTGCTTTTGGATTAGAAAATGGAACATCTAATCTCACTAGTGGAAGTCCAGGACATCCTTTCATCAGAAGTACAAAAACAAGAATGCGTTGTTTGTTTTGTTTCCACAACCAGTATACTAATGGATAGATTGTACAGATTGCAAAGAGATCTTGCAAATGGTTCCATGTTTGCAAGTTGTAAATGGGACAAATCAGGGATCACTGTTAAAATCAAAAGTCAAAACCATCTGAGTTCTCTATACGGCTGAAAGGCTCTCTCTTATAATATGCCACTTTGTAGAGCTATAATACTCAGCTATATCAACCATTTCTGATCTCCTAGAAGGATATAACACGTCACTAAAATAAAGCAAATTATGATCCCTTCTGAAGTTCTATCCGGAGAAAACTCTATGACACATCAATGTCCACAGATATCAATTGGTGCTCATGTAGAATGTCTTGTGTATGCATAAAACAAATCCTTACTGTGATGTAAAACATGTGAAAGAGTAATGGAATGAACCACACTGTGGGTTCGATCTTCGTGAGAACATTCTCAAGATAAGCCTGTCTACAGTAGCAATTTGACAATTAAAGATGGATGAAGTGAAAATGACATCTTTCTACAGATTTGACCACTGAAATTCTTGAACACATGGACAACACCAATTAGAATTTTGGTAATTATTGTGCAACTAGGCCCAGTAGGTAACTTCAAATTGAACTATTTTAATGCAAACACCGAATGTATCAGTTGATTATTTCATTTCTATGCCAAACGATAGTATTGTCCAGTAACTCTGCAATAACTAATCATCAACATGAGCTATACGAGAAGGCTTGTATAATATGAATCTGGAATTCACAAATGTGCAGATATATCAACAGCACATAGATGTAAATGGACATGTAACTTTGTAGTAACAAGTCTCAACACAGGCTAGATGCTAATATATCCAGTATATCCACAGAAAACATCTACCGTCTTACCGTCACAATTTATCAAACTACACAGTAATACGTCAAGAAATTTAAGTGAACCGACAAAGATACCGAAATAATCAAACGGAGGAGCAGTTTCAATGAGAGAGTACCTTCGCAAAAGGTCTTAACTTGCTGCAGGAGAATTCATCAGCAACAAGCTTATTAACTGCATATCTCAGGGCCTCGTACTCCTCCCTGACATTGTAAACCTGGTGAGAGATCCTCACATATCCTGTCACTGGATCACCACTCGCATCCTTTGCCATCTCCTGATCTTCCACCCTTCATGAATTGTAGTATGTTGGCACCTCCACTCGCCGCTCTCGGGCGCGTCGCCGGGCGGAACCGAGGCCATGGGAACAAGGAGAGTTGTGGGCGAGTGGCCTGGTGGGGAGGTCCACTTGCGAGATTGGGTTATTGGGTACGAGCCCTTGGGCGTGTCATGTGCTGGTTGGGGTGGCGACGGGTGAAGGACTCGAGAAGCCGGCCGGCGGGACAGCCACATGTCTTCTCTGTTGTTTGTTGTTTTAACTCAGGGCCACCGGAAGGGGTTGTTCTCGGGGCCACCGGAAGGGGTTGTTTGGTCTGAACTTTGGAGACATACATGCTAAACCAAAATTTGGTAATACTATTAATATTTAGCTAGTGCTTAGTTCTACTCTAAAATTTGATAAGCCCTCAAAAGTTTGGTAGCACCCTAGTCATTCTAGCCAAATTTTTGGACGTTTTGAGGATTTTTAAATAATATATTTTTAAATAGAATTTTATAAAAATATTTGTTTAATAAAATTAAAAATTATGTTTCTGTCGCTTTTGGAATTGCGACAAGAGCCATGTCGCTAGCAATACAGTGGCAAAGGTCCTTGTTGCCATTACAAATGGCAATTTGGGCTAAATTGTCATTTCAAATGGCGACAGGGACCTGTCGGCATTTCAAATGACGACAGAGGCTAGGCTATAAAATGTCCAAAAATCCAGCCTAAATTCACTTTTATTTTGAAAAAAAGAAAAGAGGGGGAGGAGAAGAGGTAGCGAAGCCCTGTCCTGTTGTAGCCGTGAAGGGAGAGAGGGAGAAGCAAATTCGGCCGCCCACAATGCAGTTGTTTTTTTTTGTAATTTTAAATTTAAATTCGAAACCCTGGTAGGTTTGCAACCGAAAGTAGTAGGTTCGTAATTTAATAGATTAGATAGTTTTAGATGTATGTGTCGACGTTTGGGACTCTCGTCATAGAACGGACAAAACAAGAATATAAAGGAAAAATAGAGATTAATATCTATTCGCCAAGGGACTCGAAATGGTGATGTATATTGCAAAGAGTATTATCTGATTATAGGAATAATGACTGTGAATACACGTGGATTAGGGCTTAGATGAGAATCTATGTTACAAAGGCACAGAGGCCTGGCTTTTATAGTTCTATAAGCGTCGGCAGTTGGTTACTGTCGCGCCTCTTCACGTCAATGGTCGCGTCTCTTCACGTTAATGGTCGCATCCCTTCATGGTGAATGTTGTGTTTCCGGATGTAACGGCCAATATCTTCTCCGCGTGGATTGTAATTAACCACACATGGGTAACCGCCTTTGAGGACCTCCTCCATTGGGGAGAGGTCCTGGGTGGTCTGAAGAGACCTTTCCAGGAGAGAGGTCCTAGAGTGGTCCAAAAAGAGCTCTAGGGGAAAGGTCCTGAAACGGTCTGAAGGGAAGGTTCTTGGGCCCACCTTCTGACCGTGTAATTAATCCTGGGCCCAGCAAGCTAATTTAGGCCCAACAGAGGATCCAAATTATTATTGAATAAAGATATATCTGATAATTTGACTAGTCAACAATTCTCGTCAGCTAGCCCCTCAACTTTAAGTGAAAATAACTTACTTGAAGATGTTTTTGACCAGAACTAGACTTGGTCAAGAAGATAGTTTTACTTGAGTTATGAATAACTATTTTCCTTAAGAAACGGAAGCGTCAGCCGTATATATTTATGAAAGCAATTCCCAAATGGACGTTTATCCTTTAGTCTTTAGTGATTTATAAGGAATAAACTCTAATAAAATCTTATCTGTTAAACTTCTATCTGGTTTATTTAATTCTATCACAAGTTACTGGTCTATAAATAACCACTAGAAGGGCAAGAAGAAGAGACATTCCTTTAGAGACTTTCATCAGATTTCTCTCCTCAAAATTTCTCTTGAGTATGAACTCATATCGCTTTGGCATGTCTCTTCCTATGATTGGAGCATAAAACAGACAACATCCACGGACCAAATTGACTTTTCGATCACCTTTATTTTAAGATGGTCGGACAGTCAGTTTGCTCTATGGATTAAGGTCTTCAAGGGATTGGTAAGGAGAAAATTCTGACGATCAAGTGAGTACTTGTTGGAGTGCATGTTGAAAAATTTTCTATGTGAACGGTTTTGTATCTTTTCACCCGCGATGATAACGGGGTGAGGATAACTTTGAAAAAGAGAAAAAACTTTTCAACTGCTTTTAATTACACATCTCTGACGCGCGGAACAACTTCCTTAACCGGATGTGAGTTGTCATGTCACCACTAATCGAGGTGTATTTGTTACATCCTTGAGGTAGTGGGTTTTAAATGTACCAAGGGTATATGTATGGATCTTTTTGCCTCTCCTTTGGCACGTTTTTACCCCAGTTGTTTTCACTTTCCCCATTCACCAAGATCTTTTCATCCTCCACGAACCTTCGAAGAGAAGGATCTTTAGTCCACCATTGAACCGAAACAATGGCGGGATGGAAATCATCAATGCTGTTCACGAAGGAACTCAAAGGACTAGAGCAAGATGGACATCTGCCAGAGAAGGCTCTTATCGAGTGGCGTGCACTGGGGAGGGAGATTGAGCCAAACCCTTTGGTCGGTTTTACGGTACTCTTCGTGCCCTATCTCTGGGCAGGCCTCCGTTTGCCCGAGAGTGATTTCCTGATTGAAGTTCTTAATCATTATGGAATTAAATTAGTTCATCTTGTACCGAATTTAGTTCTAATACTAAGCGTTTTTGCCCATATGTTTGAGGCGTTTTTAGGGATAGCCCCTAGTCTGTGTTTGTTTAGATTTTATTACCAAATCATTTGCAATAAGAAAGGTGTTGGTGCTTTGGGCTCTTTTTATTTTAAATTTCAAGATGCCAACAAGAGGGTGTTTCCCTTCTTGGCTACCAAATATGCCAGCCAAACATGGAGCAAAAAATGGTTTTATTCCGAAGTTCCGAAAGAGAGTAGGATTACTTACAATCGTAATGCACCACCGGAGTAGTCTTCAAAAAACTGAGCTACTGTCAAGAAGATCAAGCTCTCAGATAACGAGAAGAGACTAGTCCTGGCACTACTACAAAAAGGCTAATACTGGACGCCTCATCACGCATTTATTGACCAAAACCGCTCAGATAGATGCAATCACGTATGGTTTTGGTTTAGAGACCGTCGTATTCACGCTACGCTAAAAACCGCTCAGGAAGAGGTAATATCATAGACGGTTCATAATTAAAACCGCTCGTGAAGTATCACGAGCGGTTATTAACAATAACCGCTCGTGATAATTCTACATATCACAGACGGTTTTCAACAAACAACCGTCTATGAAACTTCACAGACGGTTCTTAATAATAACCGTCTGTGATATTACTACATATCACAGACAATTTTTTTTGTTATAACTGTCTGTGATAATTGCAGACTTCACAGACGGTTTTTAATTATAACCGTCTATGATAATATCGCTACAGCTCCCCGTTGAAGCCCGACGAGTTTCTTCGTTGCCAATGTGTCTCTTCGTCACATCAATGCCACTTCAGCTTCCCGATACGTCTCTTCATCTCACGCTCTGAATTTATTCCTTGTTTTATAAAAAAGATCATCCGCCATCGAAGATGATCATCCCCACATATAACTCTACTACTTCTAAAAAAGCAGAAATGGCTGCCTCTTCTGTTTCCTTGTCATCAGCATTGATGGCCTACTGTCGTCTTGTCTGAGCACCTCTCCCACCAGACGTTGGCGATCTTTGTGAAAGAACACTGTTTTAGCAGTGTCTTCACTCGTCTGTCCGAGGATTTGCCGGAGCAGGTGACGACCACCTTCCACCGTCTTGACATCCTCCTCCGTCGTGTCTTCCAGGTGATCTCCCACTTTCGGCGAGTTTACCGCGTCATCAACGTGGTCCTCCACAACGATGTTGCACATCTCCAGGAGGCTTGCCGTTACTTGGACTGCTTAATCGAGGCAGCGGGCGACTGAGTCGACCAGGCCGAGACCCCTCAAGCAAGGGAAGATAGCCTATAGGCTCAATTCTTCTTGATTCAACAGTCTGAGAGTCTTCGGGAGACACTCGAATGAGCGCATCAGCGGGTGGACGCTTTTCAGGCTTCGTTCGATCACGAACTGTCCGACGCCAACGATGCCGCCTACGAAGTATTGAAGACGGAGATAACAGCCTACCTCCACCACTAGAAAAGCTTTGTTTATTTATAGGTTTCTACTTTTTTTTAATCTTTGTAAGAAGCGACTGGCCACGCTGTTTGGCCATATAAAAATTCCAAAATGAAAAGAAAATCTAGTTTAGAGGTGAAGTTATTATATTAATTATATGTTGAATTATTACTATATATATATATATATATATATATATATATATATATATGTATGTATGTATGTATGTATGTATGTATGTATGTATGTATCATATATAGTTAAAGCAAATTTTCAGCAGTATTTAAATGACAAAATTGATATATAAACATGTGATTTCTTCATGTCATGTAAGTGTATATACATGATAATATACTTGAGAATGACCATATCACAGACAGTTCCATAATAGAACCGTTTGTGATATGGGACATTTCACGGATGGTTCTATTATGGAACTGTTTGTGATAACTATCACTGACGGTTCCATAATAGAACCGTCTGTGATAAGTCTCTTTATTAGTAGGAGCCCAGCCGCTAGGGTTTGCAACCGCTCTAACTCGTCACTCCCTAGCGCACTTACTCTTGTCCGTTCCCCTCCCCACCTCGACGCCGTCGCCCGACCCCGTCGCCGTCGCTGCCCTTCTTCTCGTCGCCGTTGTGACACCACTCTACACTGCACAAGACACTCATATGATAGGAGTGTCTTATTCAGTGTCAGGTTCGTGCCACGACTGCAAGGAGAGCGCGTGGACATACAATTACCTGGATGTCATCGACAGGTAATTGGACTTGACATCAAGGAATGGTTGGTTGCTGATACATGTGGCTGGGGACTACAAACGACATATATAATATATATACGAAGCCGGTTTTAGAGGCACAAGTAGCCACTGCTTGGAGGCTTTATAGAGAATATATATCACAGACGGTTCTAAACATGAACCGTTTGTGATAGCATGCATCACAGACGGTTTGAAAACCGTCTGTGATGACCTTATGTCATCACTGACCCATAAACTCAAACGGCTCCGGAAACTGTCTGTGATGACATTTTTTAACCGTCTGTGAAGATCTTTTCTGTAGTAGTGTGGTGATCAACAACCTGGTAGAAGGAGGTCTAACTGGACGAAAGGTTGCCCATGACTTCCTCAAGAACAAGATCTTCCCCCCTCCAAAAGAGAGAAATATTATCTTGTAATTATGATGTCCCTAAAAATGGTAATAATCCATTTATCTTTTTACCTAAACTAAATTTCATAGTTAAAATAAAGTAATTTTTTTCATTATGCTGCAGCTCTTTCAAATGATGAGATCCTTGCTAGGGCCTCAGTCTTGTTAAAGGATCGGGTTCCAGAAAAGGAACCAGTCGATATAGAAGCGCAGCCCCTAAGCTTGATTGGGGCTACCTTATCACTTAGGAAAGATCGCACAGTGTTAAGTATTCATAGAAATTAACTAGACATAAGAAGTAAATTTGTCCATGTCTAATTTGTATGTTTCTGGACAGACGACACCAAAGAAACGTCCCATCTCAGATGTCAATGCGAGTTCTTCTCCTCCTTTGGCAAAGAGTGCAAGGATTACTTCCAGACCTCATATTGCACCAAAGAAAACAAAACCCACACCGACTTTGGCTTCAGTTCCCCCAAGACCTCTTACTTCAATTCCAACTCCTTCGAGACCTTCTACCCATGAGGTATTGAAAACAAAAGTTAAGACTTCGGTTTCTTGATATGTCTATAACCCCCAGCCAATGTCTTCTATATCAACTTTCTTGGCTGGGGTGGGTCCAGGGTGAAGGATCATCAGAAGAGTCTGAAGAGGAGGTCCCTCTTCAGAGGATTCCAAGGTTAAGGACCTCAATGGCCTTGGTTTCCTCCTCGTTAGAGCCAATGAGAGAACTTACTTTTACTATAAATGAGGACTTTATGTTGCTTTTTAGTGAAAGTGGATTCGAGATTGAGTACGTTCTTCGATAATATGATAATAACTTTATAATTTCGGCTTAAAATGACTAATCCTCTCTTTTCTTTTTAGCCTTTCTTTGCCGCTAGACCCGAAAAGGGGACAATTGATTGCTCAAGAACAATCTTTGCCACCAATTGTATTGGCAACAGAGGAATTCCCAATAGAAGAAATTCTACCAATGGAAAGACCTCCTAGGATCACTGAGGAAGTGGTCCAAGACATCCTGACAACGAATACTGGGACATCCAAGGGGACACCACAGGACATGGAGGTCCAAACTGAAAGGACCTCCCAAGAGGATCAAATAGAAGAGGTGGTTTGTGAGACCACACGGTCAGAGAAGGTGGTCCCTGAGACCATCGAAACTCAAGATGAAGATGATCATACCTTGGTAATTTTATATTGAATTTACTAGTATAGATCTGACTCATAGAATATCTTTAGGAGTCGCAAGATACAAGCACTGATCCAACCAGATGTCCTGGGGGTGGTCCAAAAAGACCTTTCCACGTTAATGGTCGCGTCCCTTCATGGTGTCCATTCACTACTACAGAAAAGGCTTTCACAGACGGTTCAAAAACGTCATCACAGACGGTTTCGTGAGCCGTCTCGAGTTTATGGGTCGATGATGACATGAGGTCATCACGCACGGTTTTGAACCGCTCGTGATGTATACTTTCGCGCATTTATTTGTGGTTCAAACCGCTCGATAGTAATATCACAGACGGTTTCATCCACAAACCGCTCGTGATAAGCACATATCACGCAGCGGTTTCAGCCACAAACCGCTCGTGATAAGTACATATCACGCACGGTTTGTGGTTGGAACCGGTGATGACTTTTCTCTATAAAGGACCAGCGTTGGTTGCTTGTACCATTAAATCGGCATCATATATATATTACATATATATTGTTACGTGATCTCTGACCACTCTGGGGATCGTCCACGCTTGCATGAGAAGGATGAGGCGGTAGCCACAGGTAACCTCATTGAGCCCTTGCAAGTATAAAAAGTATGGATGCAAAGAGGCGGCGGACATCCAATTACAGATTGGGCGTCGCTATGTTGAAAGAATGTCGTTGATCTTGTAGTACTCCATTGGGAAGTGGCATCATGTATTAGCAACTAACCATTCTTGAGCATGTAATCGTCTTTAAACCCAACAAGAACACCAAGCAACCATTCTCATATTTCAAAAGAATTCTCAACTTGTTGCTTGGTGTTCTTGTTGGATTTAAAGACAATTACATGCTCAAGAATTGTTGGTGGCTAATACATGATGCCACTTCCCACGGAGAAGTTAAGATCAACGCCACTTTCAACATAGCGACGCCCAATCCGTAATTGGATGTCCGACCGCCTCTTTGCATCCATACTTTTAAACTTACAGGCTCAATGAGATTGCCCGTGGATACCGCCTCATTCTTCTCATGTCATGGACGCACTTCCTAAAGTGGCTGAGGACTACGAATAATATATATATATATATGATGCCGGTTTTAATGGCACAAGCAGCCACTGCTTGGAGACTTTATAGAGAAGAGATTATGAATGGAATGGTAGGACGTACCTGGTACGCAAGAGGTAGGAGAACTTGACCGGTATGAACAAGGGGACTATTAATATGAACTAATTATCAATTCAATTTCAGCATAAGACTATTTACATCATTACATCACAGAGCAAGGGGACTATTAATATGAACTAATTATCAATTCAATTTCAGCATAAGACTATTGACACCATTACATCACAGAGCAAGGGGACTATTAATATGAACTAATTATCAATTCAATTTCAGCATAAGACTATTGACATCATTACATCACACAGCAAGGGGACTATTAATATGAACTAATTATCAATTCAATTTCAGCATAAGACTATTTACATCATTACATCACAGAGCAAGGGACTATTAATATGAACTAATTATCAATTCAATTTCAGCATAAGACTATTAACATCATTGAGCAGTTCATCGAAGAGAACAAGACCAAGGGTGTCCAAACCCACCACACCAAGAGTAGCCCTCGGCATCCATCGCAGAGCACTAGCTAGCCATTTTCATCACAGAGCAAGGAGGGTAGAGACAGAGAGGACCTTAGTACAACAAGAACCACGGTGGCGACCCCACCACCAAAGACAACCCTCATCCATTTCTTTACCTTGCATAAATCACACAAACATCGAGACACAACTTAAGGCTCATGCATAAAAATCAAACTCAACAAAAGACATTAAGCTAACAGATCTAGAGGAGAATAGAGGGAGGATGGGAAAGCAAAGCCCGGCCAGAGCCTAGCGGGCGCAAAGGGGTCAGGCGGTGACGGCGACGACAGGTCGGCGGCGGCGCCGAAAGTGGGGAGGGAACGGAGTTAGGGCGCAAACCCTAGCGGCCGGAGCTGGGAGTGACGAGTTTGGGCGTCATCAGTGGTTAGTATAACGGTGACGCTGAAAAAGACACTCTTATCGTCTGAGTGTCTTTTGCAAAGGTCACCAGATGCTACAACCGGCAACGACGGAAGAATGGCGGCGTCGGCGGCCGAGGAGGAACGGACGAGAGTAAGGTCATTGGTAGTGACGAGTTAGGCGCAAAACCCTAGCGGCAAGCCGGGCTAGCTCCTACTTATAAAGAGACTTATTAGAGACGGTTCTATTATGGAACCATCAAGATAATTATCACGCATTTATTCCATAATATAACCGTCTGTGATATGGACATATCACGAGACGGTTCCATTATGGAACCGTCTGTGATATGGTATATATCACAGACGGTTCCATAATGGAACCGCTCGTGAAATGGTTTTTCTCAAGTATATACACTTACATGACATGAAGAAATTACATGTTTATATTAAAAAAGCGTAAACCTATAATTAAACAAGGTTTTTCTAGTGGCGAAGGTAGGCTGCTATCTCCATCTCAATACTTCATAAGCGGCGGTGTCGGCATCGGACGATTCTCGATCATCGTGAACGAAGCTCGAAATGCGCCCACCCGTTGACGCTTCTGCTCGAAAGTGTCTCCGAAGACCCTCGGATCGTTGAACCAAGAAGAATTGAGCCCATAGGCTCTCTTCCCTTGCTTGAGGGTCTCTACCGTCGACTTTGATCGCTTGTCAGCCTCGATTTCACAAATCAAGTGACGGCAAGCCTCCCGGAGACGTGCAACATCGCTTTTGGAGGACTATGTCGATGACGCGTAAACTCGCCGAAAGTGGGAGATCGCCTAAGACACGGCGGAGGAGGATGTCAAGACGGCGGAAGGTGGCTGCCACCGCTTCCGCAAATTTCACGGCAGAGGAGTGAAGACACTGCTGATCAAACAAGTGTTCTTCCGCAAAGACGGCTCAACGTGCATCGAGAGAGGTGCTCAGACAAAGGCGCCAGAAGGCCATCGCGCTGGCAACAAGGAAGAGGCAGCCATTTCGTTTTTTATAATTATGTGGGGATGATCATCTTGATGGCGGATGATCCTTTTATAAAACAAGGAATAAATTCGAGCGTGAGATTTAAGAGACGATCGGGAGCCGGCGGATCGATGCGATGAAGAGACGATCGGGAGCCGGGCGGATTGGCGATTTAACAGACGACGGCGATGAAGAAACTCACGCCGAGCGATATTATCACAGCGGTTATTGTTAAGAACCGCTCAGGATATTTAATAATATCACAGCGGTTCTTGTTGAACCGTGCATGGCTACCACGACGGTTGTGTTTTAAAACCATCTGTGATACTGATTAATATCACAGACGGTTTTCAACATGAACCGTCTGTGATATTGCCTCTTCACAGACGGTTTTTTAGCGCAGCCAGTAGCACAGACGGTCTCTAAACCAAAACCGTCTGTGATTGAATGTAATACCGACGGTTTTGGTCAACCGTCTGTGATGAGGCGTCCAGTATTAGCCTTTTTGTAGTAGTGATTGTATTTTCAGACGTAACGACCAATATCTTCTCCACGTGGGTTGTAATTAACCATACGTGGGTAACCGCCTTTGAGGACCTCCTCCGTTGGGGAGAGGTCCTAGGGTGGTCCAAAGAGACCTTTCCAGGAGAGAGGTCCTGGAGTGGTCCAAAAAGACCTCCAGGGGAGAGGTGCTGAAACGGTCTGAAGGGAAGTTTATTGGGCCCACCTTTTGACCGTGTAATTAATCCTAGGCCTAGCAAGCTAATTTAGGCCCAACAGAGGATCCATATTATTATCGAATAAAGATATGTCCAATAATTTGACTAGTCAACAATCTTCGTCAGTATGGTTATGTAGTGTGGTTCAGTGTAGTACATCTTTATTAGGCGTGTGTAGTTTAGTTATATAAATGTGGTTAGTCGTAAAAAAATTATTTACGATGTAGTAATTGAATGGTTTAGTTCGTTATAAATGTATGGTTACGTAACGTAGTTCTTTGTAGTAAATATTTTTAAGTGTGTGTAGTTTAGTTTTAGATATGTCGTTAATCATGTAGATATTTTTTATGGTGTAGTAATTGAATGGATTAGATAGTTTGAGACGTATGATTTTGTAGTCTAGTAAAAATTTGTAGGTTTGTGTAGTTTAGTTGTAGATATGTCGATAATGTTTCTATTTTAATAGTGCTTTTTGATAGAATTACTGAAATAAATGCACGTTTAATGAAATTAGAAAAATGAGCTTACATCGCCGTTTGAAAATGGCGACATGACCCTGTAGCCGGTCTGATTGGCGACGTGCCCTATCGCCGGTCCGATTGGCGACAAGTGCTACTAGATGCCACTATTGCAATTTCGAATGGGATTGGCTTGGAATACGGTTAAATTTGTTTTTCCTATGTTAATGTTTTCTTATTAATAATAATGTAAGCATTGTCTTTTATGTTTCACGTTATTTCAAGTATGGCGTCCGTAGGAGGCTCTGCGTAGTGGCCCTTTGAACTATTGGACCTAGCCATTGATACCAGACATCGTAACCGCCTCAATACCGTCCAGCCCCAGCTTGCCAAGTTACCATGGAGCTTGGCGCGTTGCATCTGCGCACGCCCATGAGGGCATGGAGGATCGACTCACGGTGGGTTCTCAGGTACGTGCAGTTGTGACATTTTTTACTTTTGTGGGCGTACTAAGGTGCCATCTTGATCATTTTGACGTAGGCTGAGAGCGTGGACGAGCACTACCCGCGCCCGCCGCGCCCGATTGTCATCCCTAGCTAGAAACCATCTATGCCTCGAAGCTCCTTAAGAACTCATTGGCTTCTTGGATTGGTCTTGTGAGCTCCTATCTATACCTCACCAACATATTACAAAATGTTCATGCATGTCGTCGAGTTTGACTCAAGCTCGTCGGCAAGGAGAGATGACTAAAAACCTCTGGCGGCGCTCCGACCTTAGGTAACACAAAATTCAGATCATTTTCTTACAACAAATAGCCAATAAATTGTGTATGTTTTGGGGATGTACAGGTACCTTCTGGCAGTCTACCTCTTGCGGCAAACAAGGAGCTCCTCCGCATCCCTCCTCCTCCTCCTCCTCGTCGGCTGTGTCTCCTCGCCGAACCGTGACGGGGAATCAAGGGTGGTCACCGGAGCTTGGCGTGGGGAGGGGAGAGGGAGAGACTGATGGAAGACAAGGCTAGGGTGGCTATAATATATAAGGACAACGCAAAAATATTTTGCCTCCCCCACACGCGTTCAAAATTTTTCGCCTTCCCGCGTTGCGAATCACAGACAGTTTCATACAAAAACCGTCTGTGATGACCGGAATACTTTACAGACGGTTTCATATAAAAACCGTTTGTGATTTTACCATAGCTTGGAATTTTTCTTAATCTCTGATTTTACCATGACTTGAAATCACTAACACTCTAATTTTACCATGACTTGAAATCACTAACTCTCTGATTTTACCATAGCTTGCAATTTTCCTTACTCTCTGATTGGGTGCCACAGTAGGGTTTGGGCAGCCAATCCTATGCCGCGCCCCTACCGTGGCACCCTATTCTCAGTCGCGCCCCTGCCAAGCCCTATCGCGGCAGGCCGTTGCCCTGCCAAACCCTACCGTAGTAGAGAATTGCGTGCCATGGTAGGGGTGCGACAGAGGATTGGTATTTCAAGGTATGGTAAAATCAGAGAGTTAGTGATTTCAAGCCATGGTAAAATCAGAAATACTTATCACAGATAGTTTTTAATACAACCGTCTATGATGAGGCTGGGAAGTCACAGACGGTTCATGTTGAAAACCGTTTGTGAAGTATCACAGACGGTTTTCAACACGAACCGTCTGTGATATTACATCTTCACATATGGTTTTTAGCGTAGCCAGTAACACAGACGGTTGCTAAACCAAAACCGTTTGTGATTGTATTTAATATAGACGGTTTTGGTCAACCGTTTGTGATGAGGTGTCCAGTATTAGCCTTTTTGTAGTAGTGTTTCCCTGTGTACTAACATTTTTGTCTTGTTGCTTTCCCCAGGCACAACAAGAAGGGTGTCCCAGGTACCACATCATGAGCGGTTCGCATGGAGCTGTGGGTATAGCAATGGGTACATGCATTGGACGACGTGGTCCAAGAGGCTACCTTGTATGACCATCGGACGTACTACGACTACACCAAGTGGTACAACACTCGGATGAGAGTGCGTTGCGTTCGGGTCATGGATGACCCACAACCACACATGACCGAGATGATCCACACCTACCCCACGTAGTCGGACACTGCATACCACCTCGTGGTACATAGTGAACGCTCCGTGGTATTTCTTTACTTGTCATGTTATTGCATTCTAACTAGATCTTTGTGCTTGATAGAGTGATCTCAGATGGGAGGTGCACGTCGTGGCGAGGTTTGTTCACAGTTGGATCGGGGACTGCCTCAACATGACGTTGGAGGAGTTGAGAGAGGCCATGGTCCGGCTAATGGACTATGGGAGGCGTGTCGACAAGCTCACATCCTGTCGAAGGGCGAGACACGTGGTGGACGCACCGTCACACGCCGACAGAGTATGTGGATAGGGGTGAGCCATAGTGTGTCACGCTCGACACACACGACGACAGCTCCTCACACGGATGTCTCGAGCGGGTCCTCATGGCACCATGCCAATAGTACACCTACCAAGTTGGTTTTCGAGAGAACCCCAAAAAACTGAGGTGCTACCTATATGGAGGATCATAAAGGAAGTATGGGCCTGCGTGCTCTTTATTCGGCTAGAAAATTATGGGGTTGACTTCTATCTTAGGAAAGTCGGCGTCATAATCAAATACTTTGATGTATGTGAGTTTTTGAGTCAGTTTGGCTGGACTGAACCCAAGTAGTAGTAAGCCCTTCAGGCCTATTGCGGTGATGTGTACGTGAGTTGAGAGGGGGACCATGATTATTTTCTCAGATTGAATCTAAAGAACTTTTATTCGTTGTTTTTAGGAACTTGTGTGTTCTTGTCTTCTATTGTTGTTGCAAATTCTTTGAGTTTGCTTGGATTGATCCGTCGTGGTCACCCAATTCGTGCGCTCGCCTCCATGTTGGTTGTGTGGATTGGTTATTCGTGAGGGTTGTTGTCGGGACCCAAAAATGCAATTCTGGACCCTCTATATATAATGCACTAGTCCAGAATCACGCTAGTGCACACAGTGGCAACATCAGTGAAATATCATTTCATATATAAAGATGACTAATAAATAGGCAAATAACAATAAATATCAGAGTAAAGACCTTAAGGTTAAAGCTTACAATTAATGCCTCAGAAGGCAAAAAGCTCAATGAAGCTGCAGCGGAACGTAACGGAATAACTCCAGTGAAGCCCATCATATGCCCACAGGCAATCAGCTGGGGTGCGCGACCTAGTTCTCCTTGATCCTTGAAGTAGACCTTGTTGACTAACGATCCCTTCACTTCTACTTGATTTATTAAAGCAAGCATGAGTACACAACCGTACTCGCAAGTCATACCACAGAAATGCAATTATACATGATGGCTTATTCCAAAGGAATGGCTTCTGTGGTTCTTTTGCAGAAATGCGCATTCAACTGGATCAGAGCTGATCACAACAAAACCTTTCAGAAACTTCATCTCAAGCATTGATACTCCTAGTGTGCTTACAAACCGTTATACCAAACTATACACAGTGGATGGTACGACACACACCGTTGGGCAGGAAAGCGGCGAACTGTCCCACGATGCGACTACTTGGTAGCACACACCTCCACCCTTACACACAGCCTAACCTACTACCTGAGTAATCAATATCAAGACTCCATAACTTACTAAGTTAGGTCCGTCCCATACCAGGCATGTGGTCATACAGTAAGGCTCAGTTCAATGGTTCACGAAGTTAAGTCCTTAATTGACCAAGGCAAGACTTCCAAATTCTAACTAAGACACACAGATTTTTATGGCACACAGATTAATATTCCCATTAACACAGCCACCATGTCACACAGTATCCACCACTTGCCTCAGTCTAAATCTTTTACCACCTAATTGGTTAAGTGCAACACATACCATCAACGAGTAATAGCATACAGTACACACAGTTTTATCACATAGTTCTATAATCACTTAGTCAAGTTAATAATTGCAACTTACATGAGATGACTCGTGGCATGGCTAAGCAATCTACTCGTGTCTAACCAACCCACGTTGGTGCTACGATAATACCAACTAAATAAATAACCAAGCTAGGGTGACAAAAGATTATGAAATATCAATATAGACAAGGAGGATATAACAAATTGGATTATTAACTAAACCTAAAAGCATTTAAATAAATACTTAAATAAATGCAATAATTTGAATCAAGTTACTTTTAGAAAACTGGGATTCAATATGATCAAAGGTACAACTTGCCTTGCTATAGTAGTGATGATCTTAATTATCTTTAAACTTCTACTTCCTTGATCTTCAGCTCCTTCTTGATCAGCACTTCTCGTAGTATCAATGTCTACTCGCAAACAAGCAAATAAACTAAATAAATAACAAAGAGCAAACAAACTCTAAAAATTAAATAATAATGTCAGATAAATATATCTTGAATTTAGATGAATTTAGGAATTTGAATGGACTCAACCGGAGTTCGGATTCAAAAGATATGACTCTCGGAAGAATCACATGAAATGATGAAAAAGAATATTCAGAGAATATTCCTTCGGATAAAATAAAATAAAATGAATTGGAGACTTACAAGTGGGGTCCACTGGCAAGTGAGAGAGAACAAAGGCAGTGAATGACATGTGGGACCAATTGGATAATTTGATTTTAGAAATTAAACGAATTTCCGAAAAGGGCAAAGAGGATGACAGGTGGGACCCACTGAATAATTGAATTTCTAGAACTACAATAATTCTAGAAATAAGGTAAAGAGAATGACAAGTGGGCCATTAGTCCATAGACCAAGTCCACGGGCTAGGGTTGGGTTCATGGTGCACTGAGTTCACAGAATAAGGTCTGACACGCGGGGCCGGCTTGACATAGAATAGGTTCACGGTGAACCAAGTCTACATGGTTTGATTTTTGGTTTAGGCTAGATGGACACGTAGGCGGCTTAGGTGGCTGCCACGGAGGACAAGGTGGTGATGTGGCAGTGATGTGGATTCGACAATGGATCGGTGCACGGGTGGCAGTGCCGAAGTGGACATGCCGACATGGCATTGACAAAAGTGCATAGCTCGGTCCTGATTTGGTTCCGGGACTGAGACCCGATCGTCACCGAGGCATACAAGGGAGAGAGAGGGTGCTGGGCCCACTTGGAAGGGACACAGAGGGGGGCGGTAGCCATGGTCGTCTTGGGTCGGCGTCGACGGCGATGCAAGGGTGTCCAGGGGAGTTATACAACTACATATACTAAGTTCCAAGGCAGTTATACCTTAACTAAAACTCATTTTCCAAATTTAGTTTTTTTTTCAGTTGGATAACATTCATCATCAAATGGTGAAGGATACCCTCCTGTCACAAGGCTCCCCGCCCAAACCATGGGATAGAAATCCCAAAAACAGTTTATCCAAAACCTTTTGAAAATAAAACCAATATCTAACTTTGAGTGGTCTTTGCCGGCACGTCCATGACCGTGGACACAGCTATTCGAATAGTTTTTTACTCTGCAAAGGTTGTGCACTTTACCCACACGACATGATTCCTCTAGTTTGTTTGGCATTCGTCAATGCCACCTCTCACTGCCGAAGGTAAGAGGTCTAGAGTTCATGACAAGGCCTTTACAATGCATTGTTCCACCACAGGCCCTCCTCGCTAAGGATTCGCTTCCTTTGGATAGAAACCCGCCGGAAAAGCCCCCTCTTGCGCCAGTGGGAAACACAGGTTATAAAATACCATAGGCCATGAAAGGCCTCCCACACATCAAAGTGGAACAGCTGCGGTGAAACTTTGCAAATTATTCAGCCAGGTCCCACGCCCCATTCTGGAGACATGTGGTTGTACGGTGAGGCATAGCCCATTATAGGCATAGCAAAGGGACGCTCAAAGGCCGGTCCTCAAGTGACTAGGGCGGTAACCACAGAACCCCTGAGCCTCAACTCTACCCAAGTTGAGCTCGTGCATGGATATGCACCAACCAAGCAATCAAGTCGCCCCAGTCCAAACCAGTTTTCCTTTTTCTTGTTCTTTCAAAAACATTTGCAAGATACCATGGCAACCAAATGTCATGGATTAAAACATTTTAAGCGACGTTGGTCATTTGGCAGTGAAACTTCCCCAAAACAAGATCTTGGTCTAAGCATACATTTTCCAAGATGTCCTGGTTCACGCTATTGCATCAACCAGATTTTCCTATGGTGACAATATGTTCGGTTCAAGGTCAACAGGGACCATACAAAGGATTTAGGTATAGCTATAAATTTAAAAACAGGTATTGAAATAACTTAGTAAAGTAAGCATGCATTAACATTTAAAAACAGAACATATATAGGGTGAAATAATGGGTGCAATATGATCAAGAGTGTAACTTGCCTTGCTCAAAGGCTTGAGTGTCTTCTTCTTCCTCAAAGAACTCTTGTTCTTCACTGCCTTCACAATCTACACGGTGGGAAACAAAACAACTCAAATAGAGCTCAAGTAAGATCCAAAGAAACTCCAATGAACTCCAAAATAAAACAAACAGAGAGGCTGAGTGATTAGGAGGAGGTCCAAGGAGCTTTGCTGGAGGAGGTCCGAAGCTTGCTGGAGGAGCCAGAGAGTGAAAATGAGTAAAAGGGTAAAGAGGAAGGGCGGCCCAAGCTTTTGTAGACAGGCCACCCTGATTTCCTAGGGCTTTCGGGCTCTAAAGTAAGGGAAAGAAATGATGGGAGTTGGTAAAAGATATGACAAAAGGTAGTTCAGTGCTGCCAAAAGGTGGTAGCATTTAATGCGACACAACAGGCATTAAATGCTTTGAGGACTTTCAAGTGTAAAGGACATGGTCAAAGGGTAAAGAAAGAGATTGTGACTGACAAATGGGGCTAGTCAAAGCTCAAGGGGAGGTCCTGCGGAGACCCAGAGGTGATCGCGCAGAGGTAAGGGGAGGTCCTGACGGTCAGATCCACAAAGGGGGAGGTCTGAACGGTTAAGATCTCTAAAGGGGAGGTCTTAACGGTCAGATCTAACAGAAGGAGAGGTCTGGACGGTTAAGATCTCCAAAGGGGAGGTCTTAACGGTCAAATCAAAGCAAGGGGAGGTCTGAACAGTTAAGATCTCAAAAGGGGAGGTTTTAACGGTCAGATCTAACAAAGGGGGAGGTTTGAACGGTTAAGATCTCCAAAGGGGTGGTCTTAACGATCAGATCTAATAGAAAGGGAGGTCTGGATGGTTAAGATCTCCAAAGGGGAGGTCTTAACGGTCAGATCTGACAAGGGGAAGTCTGAACGGTTAAGATCTCCAAAGGGGAGGTCTTAACAATCGATTCGACAAGGGAGATCTGAACGGTTAAGATCTCCAAAGGGGAGGTCTTAACGGTCAGATCAAAGCAAGGGGAGGTCTGAATGATTAAGATCTCCAAAGGGGAGGTCTTAACGGTCAGATCTAACAAAGGGGTGGTCTGAACGGTTAAGATCTCCAAAGGGGAGGTCTTAACGGTCAGATCTAACAAGGGGAGGTCTAGCGCGAGGAGAGGTCCTACGCGACTGTGAGATAAGGCGCAGTGGAGCAGAACCGTTACATTTCAATCGGACGGGTCAAGGCAATTGGGCCGTTCGGACCGAGCGAACGCTCCCACAGATCGGGGTCGTCCAATATGGATCGAACAGTTCTAAAGGAGTGGGACGTTCGGACCATCCGAACGTGCCCCCAAGATCAGGCCGCCCAATAAGCATCGGACGACCCTGATGCGATAAAGATCAAGAGCAAGTGGTAGGCTCGCACGGGCGCGAGGGACGTCCAGGTGAACCTAGGGGAGGTCCAAATGAACGAGAGGGAGGTCCTAAAGGACACAGGAAGGTCCTGAAGGACACGGGGAGGTCCAAATGAACGAGAGGGAGGTCCTAAAGGACACAGGGAGGTCCTGAAGGACACGGGGAGGTCCAAATCAACGAGAGGGTTCAAGGGACATAGGGGGAGGTCTAAGTACTTGAGAGGTCTAGACCAAGAGGAGGTTTGGACCAGAGAAGGGCATAACTAGCACAGAAGGGGAGGAATCGCCAAAGCTCCAACAAACCCGACAAGCCAAAAGAGAGTTTTAGTTGGAATTTGATTTAGTCAGTTAAAGTTCATTCTGAAATTCTTAAGTTAAGCTTTGAATTCTCATCAAAACAAAATGGTTCTTTTTATTTTGAAAATTCAAAAAGGCTCCAAAAATCAAGGTGTTACAAACCTACCCCCCTTAAGGGAATCTCGACCCCAAGATTCATGCTTGGCCAGCAAAGAGGTAGGGATAGTTAGTCTTGAGATCTTCTTCTTTCTCCCATGTGTCTTCACTTTCTAAAGGATGGCTCCACTGGACTTTGTATGATCGGATGGTTCTGCTCCTAGTAACACGCTCTGCAATATCAAGGATCTTGATTGGCTGCTCCACATAAGTGAGGTCCTCCTGAAGATCAATGCTCTCCAAGAGGGTATGATCCTGTGGCACTCGAAGACACTTCCTTAGCTGTGAAACATAGAAGACATTGTGGACATCTGATAAAGATTCCAGTAGCTCTAGTTGATAGGCCACTTCACCCATCCTGTCCACAATCTTATATGGTCCGACAAATCTTGGCGCTAGCTTCCCTTTAGTCCGAAATCTTCTAACTCCCCGCAGTGGTGCCACTCTGAGGTAGATGAATTCTCTAACGTCAAAAGATAAGTCCCTACGATGGTTGTCTGCATAGCTCTTTTGTCAGGACTGAGCCACTCTCAATCGTTCTTTTATCAATTTCACCTTGTCTTCGGCATCCTTGATCAATTCAGGGCCATAGAGCTGATGTTCTCCAACTTCATCCCAAAGAAGGGGTGTTCTACAAGGCCTACCATATAGAGCTTCAAAAGGGGACATTTGCAAACTATCTTGATAACTATTGTTATATGAGAACTTAGCATAGGGCAAATTCTTGTCCCAGCTCTTTCCAAAATCTAGGGCACAAGCCCTGAGCATGTCTTCAAGGATTTAGTTTACTCTCTCTGTCTGCCCATCTGTTTGAGGGTGATAGGCTGTGCTAAAGTTGAGTTTAGTCCCTAAAGCTTCATGTAAGCTTTTCCAAAACCTTGAAGTGAACTGAGACCCTCTGTCAGACACTATTCTTTTGGGCACCCCATGCAAACAAACAATTTTGACCATGTATAAATCTGCCAATATATTACTTGAATAGGTGGTATTGACTGGTATGAAGTGTGCTACCTTAGTTAAGCGGTCAGCCACCACCCATATTGAGTCATATCCCGATTAGGTCCTAGGCAGTCCAGTAATGAAGTCCATGCCCACCTGCTCCCACTTCCATTCGGGGATTGGCAAAGGTTGCAATAAACCGGCTGGCCTTTGGTGCTCAGCTTTAACTCTCCGACATACATCACATTGAGCAACATATCTAGCAATTTCTTGCTTCATACTCACCCACCAATACCTTTCTTTGAGGTCTTGATACATTTTGATGCTGCCCGGATGAATGGAATAGGATGAACCGTGAGCTTCCTCCAAGATAAGCTACTTGATTTCTTGGTGATTTGGCACACAAATACGGCTGCCAAACCACACTACCCCTTGTTCATCTTCGAAGAAACCTAGGGCTTTACCTCCTCTCATATTCTTCTTGATCTCTTGGATGTCTTTATCTTCTTCTTGATGCTTTTTGATCTGATCCAGAATATTTGGGTGCACCTCCAGGGTGTTTACACAACCTTGATCTACAATCTCCAAGTTAAGATGCTTCAGTTCTTCATATAGTGTTGGCTGTTGTTCTTGAACCAACAGAGTATTGCAATATCCTTTTCGGCTCAAAGCATCTGCCACCACATTGGCCTTACCTGGGTGGTAATGAATTCCAAGATCATAGTCCTTAATCAACTCTAACCATCTCCTTTGCCTAAGGTTAAGTTCTGATTGGGTGAAGATATACTTCAAACTTTTGTGGTCTGTGTATATCTCACAACGATTACTAATGAGGTAGTGTCGCCAAATTTTTAAACCATAGACAATTACTGCCAATTCTAGATCATGTGTTGGGTAGTTTTTCTCATGAGGTCTCAACTATCTAGATGCATATGCACTACCTTTCCTTCTTGCATTAACACGCATCCAAGACCTTGATGAGAGGCATCACAAAATACCTCAAAATCCTTATGTATGTTTGGCAGGACTAGAACAGGAGCTGTCACAAGCCTCTCCTTCAATTCTTGGAAGCTTTGCTCACAGGTCTCAGTCCACTCAAATTTCTTTTCCTTCTTCAGGAGCTGAGTAAGAGGTCTAGCAATCTTAGAAAAGCCTTCAATAAACCTTCTGTAATAGCCGGTCAGACCAAGAAAACTTCTCACCTCAGTTACTATCTTGGGGGATCTCCATTCTAATACAGCTTCAACTTTTGAAGGGTCTACTGCCACTCCCTTAGCTGACACAATATGACCAATAAAAGCCACTTGTCTTAACCAGAACTTATACTTACTAAACTTGGCATAGAGCTGTTGTTCTCTAAGCCTTTCCAAAACAGCTCTAAGGTGGTCTTCATGTTCTTCCCTATTCTTGGAGTAGACAAGGATATCATCAATAAATACAACTACAAATCAATCCAGAAAGTCCATGAATACTTTGTTCATCATATTCATGAAATAAGCTGGTGCATTTGTCAACCCAAATGACATTACAATGAACTCATATAGTCCATACCTTGTGGTAAAAGCAGTTTTGGGAATGTCCTCTAGTCTAATCTTCAATTGATGGTAACCAGACCTTAAGTCGATTTTGGAGAACACACTTGCTCCTTTTAATTGGTCAAAGAGGTCATCTATCCTGGGTAATGGATACTTGTTCTTAATGGTGACCTCATTAAGTGACCTATAGTCTACACACATCCTTAGGCTGCCATCTTTCTTCTTGACAAACAGAACTGGGGCTCCCCAAGGTGAAGAGTTTGGTTGAATGAATCATTTGTCTTTCAGCTCTTTGATTTGTTTCTTCAACTCTACCAACTCATTGGCTGGCATCCTGTATGGTCTTTTTGATATTGGAGCAGTCCCAGGGATAAGATCAATTAGGAAGGATATGTCTCTATCTGGTGGCATACCAGGCAGTTCCTCAGGGAACACATCTACGTATTCTCTGACCACTAGGAGGTGTTCTATCTTCACTTCCTTCAAATTGGTCAGGAGAGGTCTTACCTCAGGGGAGGTCTTAGATCTAAACTCCACTTGGATCCCTTGATCATTGGTGAGTGTGATGGACTTGCTAGCATAGTCTATTTGACCTTTATTCTTGGCTAGATATCCAAGGATCACATCCAAACCTTGGGAGTGCAAAACTATCAAATCTACAAAGAAGGGAGCTCCAGAGATCTCCAAGGTGAGATTTGGGCACAAGGAACTAGTCCTCATTTCTGAGCCCGGAGCATGAATTAGCATAGGATTAACTAAAGGAGTTATAGATAACCCACATTTTCCCACAAACTTGCTTGAAACAAAAGAGTGAGAAGCTCCTGAATTAAATAAAACCAGAGCTGGTACAGAATTTACAAGGAACGTACCAAGGACTACATCAGGTGCTGCTTGTGCCTCCTCGGCCGTGACATGTGTGACACGGCCTTTTGTGAATTGCACTGCTAGCTTCACACTTGATGCACTGCCCCGAGATGGAGCCCTTGATTGGCTCGAGGTCAGGCGAGCTTCTTCTTCTTTGGGCACTTGTTGGCATAGTGCCCCACCTCATTGCAAAAGAAGCAAGTCACCCCAGCTGAGGAGGTTGTGGAAGTCTTCTTTTGGTGCTGGCTTCTAGAGGAGGTTTTATGGTAAGTTGATTTGCTGGAGTGCTGTGATATCCCAGAGACTCTTGAGGAGGAGGTCTGGGAGGTCTTGCGCTGTGAGGGCCGAGGCTGGGAGGTCATAGGCTTAGGAAAACCCCCAGGGTTGAACCTCTGTGCAGCTTTCTTTCTTTTTCGGCTCTCCATCTCTTGGAGCTTGCCCTCTTGCCAAATAGCCTTGCTAACAAGCTGCTGAAAATCAAAATGTTCCTAGGCAATAAGGAGAATTGAGATCTCATCCTTGAGCCCCTCCAGGAAGCGCTCTTGCTTAGCTTCATCCGAAGCAACATCTTCAGGTGCATACCGAGCCAATTGGTTAAATTTAAGCAGGTATTCATTGACGGTGCTGCTGCCCTGACGCAAGGAACGAAATTCCTTCCTCTTCAAATACATCATGCCCGGAGGAATATGGGCACGACGAAAAGCTTGCACAAACTCATCCCTCGTGATGGTTTGAGCATCCGCATGTGATTGGCTAAAATTATCCCACCATTCAGAGGCTAGGCCACTAAGTTGATGGGAGGCAAATAAGACCCTCTCACGGTCTGAGCATTGGACCATGTCTAATTTTCTGCCCACTGCCCTAAGCCAATCACCAGCTTCCATTGGCTCTGAGCTGCTGGAAAAGGTTGGAGGGCGTAATCTCATAAATTCTGCTATGTTGGCCCTTGGAGGAGGTGGAATTGGAGCTTGTGGCTGAGCTGCTGCTGTTGCTTGCAGTGACTGAGTGTTGGCAATTGACTGGGAGAGCAAATTTATTAGCTGGGCTTGGTTAGCCATCATCTGGGCCCAGCTAGGACCTTCTGTTGGAGGAGATGGTGGTTGTGAGGCTGGTTGCTCCTGCACATTATCAACACCTCTATTCTGGTTGCTCCACCAGGCTGAGTTCTCAGGCTCATCCCCAGCTTGTCTATCCCGATTGCTTGAGCTGCTACTACCATTTCTAGTTGTGACCATCTTGTTTGAGCTCCAGAGGCTGAGGGAAGAGAAAGAAAGAGACTAAGGGGGACAGGCAAAACAACTAACTGAACAAAGCAAACAACAAAAAGCAGCTTTTCAAGACTTATAATAAATAGATATCGTTCTACTCTATTCTCACTACAACAGGACTAGGTTATAGCAACACGCATATATGCTGCTATATCTACAAATATGTGTTGCTATGATGAATAGCAACACATGTGACAAGTGATGTTGTTGGTCGTGTTGCTATAAGGTAGGTCTACCGCGACACAAATTAGGTGTTGTTATACAAAAGAAAAGGTGTTGCAAAGTTGCAACACAATTTTTTATTTATAACAACACATGTTATCGAAACATAGCTAACGCATGTTAGCAACATATAATTGTTAGATTGCAACACAAATTAGTATACAGGAAAAATATGATTCATTTGTGTACTACGTACGTAGAAATTATAATTGCTACAAAAAAAATTTATTTGCTAATTAAGTATATCATATTGCAGAATATATAACACAACTCAACATGATCAATGTTCAAAAAGTAGATTGTATTGCATTAAGAAAATAAATATAGGTATTGTTAACATCATTCCATATTACAAAAACAACTCATTTGTTGTCAACACAATAGCTTTGAACAAGAGTAAAATTTGAGTCCTAAAATATAAAATCTAACTACTACTTTCTTTTCTTCGTGAAGTTCCTTGCTTCTTGATCCGTCGATCAAAGAGATAAACATCCACATATAGTAATTCAACTGTTGATCTTTTCATCCTGTAGGGATAACAATAAATTGCAAAGATGTAAATATGATGTAGGATAAGTGAATCTGACATAAATTGAATCTGACATCTCTTGGCTACCTGATAATTTCTAAAGTTGTGGGTGTATCTGTTAGGCCATCCACGAGCTTCCAGTTCCGGGTAGAAGGCTTTCACATTTTTCATCATTTCATCTTTCGAAGGATGCTTGATCCGTCCTGATAGAACACCAGCAACCCACTTTAGATAATTTGTCTTGTTTTGACCATGTTAACTGATAGGAGAAAGGGAACTACATGAAGTTTCGCATCGACTCTGACTTCAGATGAAGGAATGTTAGAATGCTAGCTCGTAAGTCGTATGATAGCTATACTAGCATGTTATCATCCAATAGAAAAAGGCTAAGAGATCAAACACTCATGAGTAAAGCCAGAATGGCCAACTTCATAGTCACCTCGTCTAATAAACCTTCATATGCCAACTGAGAGCACATTGGTGTCACCATATCCACCTGAATGGGAGAAAAAGATATATTACAAAAAGTACAACACATCAAAAGAGGGCTATCATCACCCCTAAGATTAGTGTAATTTGTATTAATATTTGATGACTTAAAACAAAAATAAGTGCAATAGTTCATACATGCAAAAAAAAACCCAAGAGAAAGTGCAACAGGGTTGTTTTCAGAACTAAAAATGCCAATATAAATAGAACACAAGATATACCTCTCTGTCCAACAAAATAAGGTTGTTTATCTTTGGAATCCCCATATAAAGCACCACAAACAAAAAATAAAACTGATCAGCTAAATTTAGAGATCTGAATCACAAAAGCTTGAAATCAATTGGTGTTACATCATCCATGTTGACAAGATCATCTAGTTGCATATTATTCAAGAACTCTCTCGGCATTAGTTGATGCTACACCCTTGGCCCTAACATTAGGGATAAGTCCAAATGCAAACTGAAAAAAATACTGATAATTGGCATCACTTCAAGAATTTTATGGAAGCGACGCCAAATTATAATAGGGAGCCAGGCCTTCTAGTCGATCGCCAAATTATAATAGTTGATGAAAGATGAAGTCAAAACTTATGAGATTGCAGATTTGTAGAATTGTTAAGTATTCGCAATCTGCGATATAGTAGCAGAATGCTATTTCGGTCTATTCATATAATATTTACGCTATAAAAATGCATCTTGAATGGGATTAATCCTTATTTCAAGTACAAAACATCCCAAATACATAAAGGAAGACACACCTCTAACTTATGAATAGATTTTGCGAAGATACCGAGATAGAACTAGTATCCCTTCAATAAGGCATTCACGAAAACCATAAACGCTCGAAGAGATTCATAATATCAAAATATACAAGCTAGACCAATATGCATCAGTACCTGCAACGAATGATCAAGATCAAAAGCTAGGACATCTTCATTCAATGGGACCAGATATAATGGGTATTGTCCGATTGTTAGCTTCTGATGAACTTTCTCTTCCTCCAGGATCTGGAGGTGCAAAATAAAATACTGATTATAAGTCCACTTCATATGATAGTTCAATTATAAATTAAAGATGCTTTGGTGTCATTTGTCTTCACACACACAAAAAACAGATGTTCATTAACGGGATTTTCTGATGTCATGTGTCAACAATCTGTGGGTTCACAATAGTAGGTCCTCACAAAATTCCGATTATAATCTGGACGTTGTAAAGTAATAGATAGATTTTGTGCTATGTCAAATCTGGTGACAAGGTACTATTGCACAATGAATATTGGTACTGGCCATCAAATAAGGAAAGAGAAGTGTACAACAACAATGATAAATGAAAAGAAGAATGTAATTGTGCTTTACCTCTCAAAACGATTGAACACATCAGTTTCTGCAAGCCCAAACTCAAAATTATCAACCAGGTTAATATTGACTGCCTCAGCTGAGATAAGAGCCTAGAATTAGAAAATAGTAGTCCTTAAGCAACCACAAAGAGTACTTCGTAAAGGCTGAAAGAAAAACCTTGGTGATGATGCTCAGCGCGGGACAAATAATCATCATCTAGGTTGACATTAACATATTGTTCATCCAAGTCCTCCAAACACTGCACATGCATGATGGATATCAAACAGAAGAGTGGAGGCAACCAGGCGAAAGTAGCAAGACAGAAACTAAGCCCATCCATGTGGTTATAATTATAGTGTAGCACCGTCTTCTACGCATTTAATCAGAGTTCCAACTTCCAGAATACACAGATGACAAGGATTACCATTCCCCGAAAATTGGCAGTATCAGCCTCTGAGAAAAGTATGGGCTGCTCCACCTCCATATCCATCACGTTCTCTGGCAGGGTTACTGCTTCATACCTGCAAGAAGCTGTGCTTTCAGATAAGCATGCTACATTACTTTCTTACTATTAGCATATATCATCCTCCATACCACCAATTTGTACCTGTGCCTATGACTGTGCCTATGCTTGTGATGATTTGAGATGTAATGAGTTGAATGATGAATGGTGAATGTGAGACAATGCTTTCTGAGATGACGATGTGTAGATGCATGCCTGACTGATGCTCACAATTATTTGCAATGAACTTTTGAAAAATTATTTGCAATGAACTGAACTTAGTCACACAAGAACAACCAGCATTTTGATTTAATTTAGGCATCTTTATGTAGTAGAGCATCCATTACACACTATCATGGAACATCTTTAACTCTATGCATAAATCAAACTTTACATATAAGCACATTGTTCTCTCCCTGAGTACTACATCTGTGGGAGATTTCACAGTTACTACTCTGGAAAGGGGAAAAACATAATTGTGGATTAGTGCCATACCTTGTACGAGACCTTGAGGCGGCGCTCGGGGTGGCGATCCGACAGGAGAGCAGGCTCGGCAATGATGGCATCCTCCACCGATCGCGCCTCAATGATGGAGTCGTCCCTGTTGGTGTTGGCGACGAGCACGACGCGCTCGTACTCCTCATCGGCGGTGCGCACTTGACTCTTCTTGGCGGCCTCGGTGTCTCACTCGAGGCATCGGGCATCGAGCAGTGGGTGGAGGGAGGAGGCAACAAGGGATCTGGCGGTCCAAGCGTTAGGTGGGCGGAGGAGGTGTGTGACGCGTGTAGGAGGAGGAGGCCGGACAGAGCCTTGAGGCCAGAGGCGGTCGAGGCTCGGCGGCGGGCTGGGCTGTCGAGGCAGGCGGAGGAGGAGCAGTGGGCGAATACAAAGGCAAGGAGGTGGGCGGCGAGCGACAAGAGGTGGTTCTGAGGCGCTTGGGGGCTCGGGGCATAGGGCGGCGGAAGGAGCGGTCGGGGGATGCAGGAGCTGAGCCGGGAGGGAGGCCGGCACCAAGAGGGAGTTACGGTTGGGTGCTATATGGCCTAATACATGGGGCGTACTGGGCGGCTTGGTGCTTGACCAAAGAAGCACTAGCCCGGCTCCACTCTGATCTTTGCGGTTAGGGATTGAGTAGGGAAGGCAGTAGAGGATCACCCAGGGTGGCGGCGCGGATGCTGGAAAGGAGTGTGGTAGCAGGAGCTGGAGAGGGTGGTGTCGAGGGATTTGAGGAGGTCGACGTGAGAGGTTGGAGAATTTTGTTTATCAAGGACAATCCAATTTTACTCGACCACGCTAGAGTTTTCATCCACCGCACCCAAATATTGAACTCCTGTCGTACCCAGGGATTTCCCCATCTGTGCTAGAAATTTTGTGTCTCGGTCTTACCGAATGCCCGACAGACATTCAATCAATGCATACTTTATCCGACACACAACTTGCAAGCAAAAAGAAAATACTATTACCGGTAGATACTCAATCTCTTTTGCTAGTTTTTACTGGCAGAATGTTTGTCCTTGATTATATCCATATTATTAGAATTACAACAACCAAGCATCGTATCTTTCCTACTACTGTAATTAGCAATTTATTTTTACTAATAGTATAACATTAGGTTTTAAATGGGTCATAAAATTTGTAGATTGCCCTAGCAACACGTCTATTAAGTGTTGTAACTTACACTATAAAGTGTGGTAACATACTAGGGCGCTGAGTATGTTTGGAGCTTTCTACACTTGGGTCGTAGCAACATGAGAATATGTGTTGCAATACAGTTTTCCTGCAACACATGCTATATGTGTTGCAAAGTGTGTGTTAGGATAGATTGGTCCTGTTGTAGTGTCTTACCATTTGAAAGGGATCTTAAACACCAAACCTAGCCACGAGGCCTATAATGAAGTTTTTCAAAGGTAAGGGGATCCACTTAATATTGTAAATTGGTGCAAAGACAGAAACAAGGTAAGATTAAACTAAGGTAAGAAAGATTACCAGAAGGGAGGTAAGGACAGAAGGATGACACACATAAGAAAAGAATATTTTATTCTTCTTTGTTTTATAAAATAAACTTTGAAATTCTATGGTCATTCTACTAGGCTACGTCCTGCAGTCAAGATGCTCTGATACTACTTGTGGTGACCCGGCCAGGGGCTTCACCCGAGAGATCCTCCAAGACCTCCTTGGGAGTCCATCAGGACCGCCCAGGAGGTCCCAAGGACCTCTCGGGTAGTCCTCCCAAGCCTCCCAGGAGGTCCAGCCGGACCTCCTAGAGGTCCAAGGAACTGACCCGAGGAGGTCTTGAGGCTCAGGATCTCCCCAAGAGCCACGACCAGACCTAGGGAAGGTCCAGAGACCAACCCAAGGAGGTCATGGGGCTTGGAGAAGTCCTAACCCTCCTGTGATCCGAACCAGTCCCAAGGATCAATGGCTGGTTCACACAACATACACGAGTGATAACATATATCCACGAGAGACTTCATTAACAGGCAAAGAGTTGATTACAAAGTTTGCTTACAAGCCACGACAACAAAGCAAATACACAGCGAAAGCAAAACCAGCAAAACCATGTCCATCTAATACACCACAGGTAATTGGCTGGAGAGCGCAGCCTAGTTGATCTGGTCCTCATCATCATCAAAGAAGTCTTCTCCTACTCAATTCATCAATCAAGCAAGAATGAGCACAACAACCGTGCTCGCAAGTTACACCCGTCAAACAACAATATGACATGCATACATGGGTATCAAAGGGAGAGCTTATATATGGTTGATTTGCATAAAGC
This sequence comes from Phyllostachys edulis, assembly GCA_036346405.1. NCBI lineage: Eukaryota > Viridiplantae > Streptophyta > Magnoliopsida > Poales > Poaceae > Phyllostachys > Phyllostachys edulis. Next base: position 97,585,778 of record CM070546.1, read on the forward strand.
CAAGTTTCTTTCCATTACATTTAATACATGTAGATACCACTTGTAATAATGCTCGTAGATATCACTTGTAAATCCATATGTTGATACCGCTTGTAGAGAACATGCGTCGACTTGGACTTGAAATCTCAAGGTGCTTGAACTTCTCTTGCAAAGATCTTCAAAGAATGCATCCAAAGAGAAGAGAAAAATAGAGAATTCATTTGAGAGAAAATATGATACCAAGAATAATTAATTCCATTTGTAGAAACTTGGTACCACTTGGAGAGATAAGCCTTAGAGAGATACCACTTGAAAAAGCATATCATGAACCGGAGGTATCGAAGAGAGCTTGGTTTGAAAAGAATTGATCAGCAAGGAATGGAATAGATATCACTTGTAGGTTGGTACATGAAAGATACTACTTGAAGGATACCACAAGAGGATAAGATGATATCATTTAAAAGAATACCACTTGTAAAGACAAGATGATATCACCTGAAAAATACCACTTGTAAAAACAAGTAATATGAATTCCATGCCGAGGTCAAGGTGATCAAGAATGAGCTACCACTTGAGGGAATACCACGTGAATGATAAATATATCACAAGGCGATCAAAATGGTATTTGGAGTCAACAAAATATATGTGGGTAGCTTACAAGGATAATAAGGATCAACTTGACTTGAGGGAAGCACCCAAAAAGGATTTAGAATAGAATAGAATTGAAATGGATTCAATTGATGCAATGTCGACAAAATCGGTACTACTGCAGTTCAATGGCGGTCATCTGATGTTGGACGAACCGCCGTTCAAGGGCGGTCGTCTGACGACAAGCGGTTATCTGCATGGAATAACGTCGGTTGTTCCGATTTTCTAGGAGATTCAAGGATAGATTTTGGAGTAGAGAATTATGCAAATGATCCTTAGTTTTAGTATTCAAATAAATATATCTAGGATCATTATGCATTAGATTGGAGATAGAAACAGCAATGAATATAGTTTTTATGAATTAGTCTTTTGATTTTGCGAATAAAACTCATTTTTGAGAAACTTCTTCAAACGAACCAAAATGAGCAAATGAGGAATTTAAGCATCAAATTTCATATATGAGTTATGAATACCATTATGGACCTATTCATGTGAATAATTTTGGCTCATATGGCGAAACTCACTTAAGTGCTAGAAAGTGACCACTTTGGTCAAACTAGAATTTTGGGTGAATTTCGAAATCAAATAACTTTTGCTAGGTTGGCATTTTGGAAACCTTTTTGAATACCAAAATTGTTTAGAATGGCCAACTCTAGGATTTTCATTTTGGGACAAATGTCAAATTCTTTCTAGAATAGATTTTGCACAAAAATCTAGTTTTGGTCAAAAACAAGATTATAAGATCTAGAATTTTGGCTAGAAACTCATTTTCATTTGAAATAGGTTTTTCTTGAACCAAAACCTTTGCAAAACATTTGGAAATCATTTGTATACGTTTTGCAACTAGTTTTTCAAAGTTTATACTAATAATTTCAAAATTTTGACTTTTGGCTAAAAGGCTCAATTTTGAAAAACATAACTAGCACTTAATTCATTTGGGCACACTTAGGGATGTGATATATATGATTATGATTTAGCACTCCCCCTTAATGTGCCACTACTTTCTTGCTCAAGAAATTAATAAACAAGTTTCAGCGCAAGAGCAAGAACAACCCTTTTTAAGATTTTACATGAATGCAACCTACACAAAGCATAAGGGCTAGATACTTCAATGTAAATACTTGTTACCGAGATAGCATTGGTTTATTATATGAATTGATCTTCCTCAAGCTTGGCTCCATGTTTTGCATATGATGGAATCCACCTCTTTATGAGTGAGCCAAACCCCCAATGCTTCTCCAAGTACCTATTTAACATTTAAGCACCTTTTGGTACCCACACTTGGTTGGGTCCTTGAATGTTAGTCACAATAGATTTGGGCACCCAAATGGCCCTAACAATAGTTTTATGTAAACTAACATTCCTAGCAAACACATTGCCATTTCTATCCTTCCTAAGCAAATAATGGTCATTATAAATAATGGGCTTAGGAGTGATACCTTTAGGACATGCCTTACTAAAATGTCCCTTTTCCCGGCAATTGTAGCAAGTAGGGCTTTTGCTTCCCTTTGATGTCTTCTTATCTTGCTCAATTCCGGTTTGCCTCTTCGTTGAATGTCTTGGCTTGACATCCTTTTGATTCGGGCACACCGAGGCAATGTGACCATTCTTCTTGCACCCAAAGCACTTGACATTCTTGAATTGTTTTTCATTTTGCTTTGAGATGCTCTTCACCTTTTTCTTGGTGGTGAAACCAAGTCCTCCCTTGTCATTTTTCTTATTAGGGCATACGGAAGAAATGTGACCCTTCTCATGACAATTAAGGCACTTAATATTCTTCGTGTGTCTTGCATTGTGCCTTGTCTTGCTATTTTCTTTCTTCTTCTTGGGAGTGAAGCCAATTCCACTCTTATCTTACAAGCACTTTTGCTTTCTCAATATTTCATCAAGAGTAACCTTCCCTTTATAGCTTCTTTCCAAGTCAATTGTCAATTTCTTGACTTGGGCCTTGAGCTCATTATTTTCTTCTACAAGGTTAGTCTCAACATGCATAGAAGAAATAGAATCATCTAATTTAGAGCAACAAGGCATATCAATCAAATCATCACAAGAAGTGGATATATTGATTTTAGATGAAATGCAAGAGTTAGCAATTACACATGGCATATCATCTAATAAATCACAAGCAATGCCAATATCCACTTTAGGCTTTTTAAGTTCATTTAGGAGGAGAATTTCATGTTCATCTTTTAAAACATTATAATCATTTTGAAGTGAGACATACTCATTCTTCAAAACCTTGAATTTAGATTTCTCCTTTCCTAAATAATCATTTAATTCTTCTAGCATATCTAACAACTCATCATATGAAGGTTTATTATCGTTTACCTCCTTTTTACCTTTAGCCATAAAGCAATGAGGCGATGTAGATGGAGTTGATGTGTCATCATCGTCAGAGCTAGAAGTTGATGTGGAGGGGCTTGTGGACTCTTCATCGTCGGAGTTAGAGGTTGAGCATTCTTCTCCCGACGTCTATTCTTCTATGCAATCATCACTTGTGGAAGTGGACATTTCATAGTGGTCTTGAAGATGGGTCCACATCTCATGAACGTTCTTGAGATTGCATATGGCATCAAATATATCTATACTCAAAGCACTAAATAACACGTTAGTTGCTTGAGCGTCGAGATGTGAGCATTTCTCTTCCTCAATAGTTTGAGCAAGAAGATCCTTTGGAGGAGAAAAGCCCACATCTACAATCCACCATATTTTTGGGCTCATGGCCTTAAAATAACATGACATGCGGATTTTCTAATGAGCATAATTTGTGCCATCAAATAGAGGTGTCTCACCAATGTGCACTAAATCACTAGTCGCCATCCTTTACTCTCTAGACGGTTAAGTCTAATAAAATGAGAGACCAAGCTCTGATACCACTTGTTAGATCGAGGAGGTCGACTAGAGGGGGGTGAATAGGCGTTTTAAAAACTTTTTTTTTGGCTAAAATCGATTTCTAATGCGGAAGCTAATACAAATATGGTTTTACACAATTGAAGCCTAAATCAACTAGGTTCAACTAAGTGCACCAACAATACAAGTCTATAGATGGATATAGCAATTAAGCAAGACTTGTAAGCAATTCAATTCAAGCAATATAAATAGCACAAAGCATGGCAAGCATTCATACACAATGAATAAGCAATTTAATACAAGGGATATAAATTGCAATATGTAAATCACAAGAATACAAACCACACTTGACACGGCGATGTTTTACCGTGGTGATCGGAGACTTGCCGGTCTCCCCTAATCCACGTTAAGGCAAGCCCAAACTAATTGGACCGGCTCCACGAATTGAGCACCCGCCTCCGAGGTAAGTCCAACCACTTGGACCGGTTCCAAACCGAACCAACACCTCGCTCCACTAGGGTTGCTCTTTCCTCCACTCCGGAGATGGCGAGCACCACACCACTCACAAACCGCTCGGGTCTTCTCACAAGCTTCTTTGAGAAGATCACCGAAGCACGACGCCTCCACGCCGTCTAGGTGTTGGCAAACACCAAGAGTAACAAGTCTCCAACGCTCACTTGAACTAATCAAGTGTCTAAGCTCAATGGATACTCAATCCACTACCTAAGGCAACACATGCACTTAGGGTTTGCTCTCTAACCCCACTAAGTGCAACACATGCACAAGAGAATGAGAGGCTTGCTCTTTGCTCAAAGGAAAGTCTAGGGGCACCAACAACTCCTCCTCACACGACCAAGGTGGGTATTTATAGCTCACACACAAAAACTAGCCGTTGGGGTGAAGTTTGCTAAAAATCGCCAGATCTTGGTCGTCATGCGTGACCAACGGCGTCAGACGCCAGAGCTCCAACAAATATAAAACTAGCCGTTGGACCATGTCGTCGTCATCGCCAACCAAGGTCGGTCGTCTGCATCTACCCGTTACAACCGTCCAAACACCTGCGGTCGTACCGCTCCACAAAGGAGCAACAAATGCGGCTAAGTCCCAAAAACATCTGTTCTGGAAAAATAGAACCGCCACATAGAAATCGGATCAACCGATGTGCGGTCATACCGCACCAAGAATCGGCCGAACCGTAGCGCGGTCGTACCGCCCATAACACGTCGGTACTACCGCTTCAAGGGTTTCTCAAAACCGAAAGACATGCTCAAATGCATCTCCTCTGGAAATAATGAACCGCCAACAAATAATCGGAACAACCGGCCTACGGTCGTACCGTTCAGTACACGCCGGTACTACCGTTCCTCAATCAGAGCAACACATGCTCAATAGATGCGGTAGTTCCGCTGTACAAGAGCCGGTATTACCGCAGCGCGGTCGTACCACGTACATACCGCCGGTTCATCCGATTTTCCTGAGAAAACAACAGATTGCATTCGCTTCAACTCAAATTGCAAAACACATTTGCCAATTTGATGCGCAATGCAAACAAGGGTTCAAGTGGGATTCTCAACAAGTTGCAAAACACATTTGCACACTTTTAGAATCACACCACAAGGAATAAGGTACATGGACTTACACTATTTGCAAAACACATTTGCAAACTTAAGTCACATGCTACAAGGGTTATCCATGAGCCACAACTATTTGCAAAACACATTCGCAAATATTGGCAACATGTTAAGATGAGCTAGAGCAAACACAATGAGCTATCAACACATGACAAACTCAAGCTACTAGACAAAGACCCCTCTTAATAGTACGACAACCTATACTAGCAATCCGGTCTCCCAACCAAACACCGAGACCGGTAAAAGACTAGGAACAAATCCTTAGCCCTAGCTAGTCATACCTTTGCCTTGTGCAACTGTTTGAAGCTTGATGACATACATCTTCACTTCAAGTCCGGGTCCTTGACTCGAATACTCATCAACACATGATGAAGCTTCACTTCGGGATCTTGACTTGATGCTCATCAACACATGATGACATCCTCCATCCCGAGTCTTGATATGCATCAACACATGATGCACTCTTCACTCGACCTCCATCAACACATGATGGGTTTTCACTTGACTTGATGATCAACACATGATCATCTCTTCTTCTTGAACATCATAGACACACGATGATTTCCTTCACTTGACTTCCACCAACATATGATGGAGCTCCTCTTGACTTGATGACCATCAACACATGATGTCATCCCAAGTCTTCATTATCATGGAACCTAACATGTTTATCCAACTCATGGAAAATGTTAGTTCCACAATATGATTATCATTAATTACCACAACATGCCATTAACTCATTAATGGTGGGACAAGGTACCACAGTCTTTCCCTCATTGGTAATTGATGATAACCACTTCAATAACAAATAATTGAATGTAGATTGGTATGAGTATATAAGCACTACACAAGTTATATATACTCAACATGAGTGTATACGAACTACACAAGTCGTATATACTCAAGAATATATGAGCATATATGAACTACACAAGTCTCATATACTCATATGAATATATTAACTACATAAGTTAAACATATTCAAAGATATGTGAGTACACATGAATTACACAAGTTATGCTATACTCACATATAAGTATATATAGACTACACAAGTCTTATACACTCTTATGAATACATTAACTACACAAGTTAAATATATTCAAGAATATGTGAGTACACATAAAATACACAAGTTATGTTATACTCACATATAAGTATATAGACTACATAAGTCTCATATACACACATGAACATATTAACTATGCAAGTTAAATATATTCAAAGGACATGTTTCAAAGTAAGGATCCCAATTGTATGTGGACAAGAAAATATGGATCAATACTAATGAAACCGTAAAACATAGAATGAGCTCCCCCTAAATGTGTGCATACACAAATGTGTAATGGAAACATATGCACATATTCAAGTTAGACTTTTGGTGGAGTTCAACCTATATTTTGGATCCGAGAAATACAACAATATATAAGAACTATGAAGTCGAATGCATACCTCTTTTGTTCTTTATATCCAAACGAGACTAATCATAAGATAAGGCAAATAGAAATGTTAGTCTCACAAATAGATTTATCATTATAAATGCATACCTGTTTGGATTTTCCTTTTGTTTATCCAATGAATTGGATTTGTCATTAATCACATGCATGCCTTCATGATTATCACCTTTATATCCAAATAAGACTACACAATATGTATATCAATAAAAGTGTTAGTCTCATAATTAGATTTGTCATTAATCACCAAAACCACATTAACATATAATGGTAGGTCTAGATCCTTCAACTGCCTTCGCAATCTACACGGTGGGAAACAAAACAACTCAAATAGAGCTCAAGTAAGATCCAAAGAAACTCCAATGAACTCCAAAATAAAACAAACAGAGAGGTTGGGTGATCAGGAGGAGGTCCAAGGAGCTTTGCTGGAGGAGGTCCGAAGCTTGCTGGAGGAGCTAGAGAGTGAAAATGAGTAAAAGGGTAAAGAGGAAGGGCTGCCCAAGCTTTTATAGCCAGGCCACCCAGATTTCCTAGGGCTTTCGGGCTCTAAAGTAAGGGAAAGAAATGATGGGAGTTGGTAAAAGATATGACAAAAGGTAGTTCAGTGCTGCCAAAAGGTGGTTGCATTTAATGCGACACAACAGGTATTAAATGCTTTGAGGACTTCCAAGTGTAAAGGACATGGTCAAAGGGTAAAGAAAGAGGTTGTGACTGACAAATGGGGCCAGTCAAAGCTCAAGGGGAGGTCCTGCGGAGACCCAGAGGTGATCGTGCAGAGGTAAGGGGAGGTCATAACGGTCAAATCCACAAAAGGGGAGGTCTGAATGGTTAAGAATTCCAAAGGGGAGGTCTTAACGGTCAGATCTAACAGAAGGGGAGGTCTGGACGGTTAAGATCTCCAAAGAGGAGATCTTAACGGTCAGATCAAAGCAAGGGGAGGTCTTAACGGTTAAGATCTCAAAAGGGGAGGTCTTAACGGTCAGATCTAACAAAGGGGGGGTCTGAACAGTTAAGATCTCTAAAGGGGATGTCTTAACGGTCAGATCTAATAGAAGGGGAGGTCTGGACGGTTAAGATCTCCAAAGGGGAGGTCTTAATGGTCAGATCTGAGAAAGGGGAGGTCTGAACGGTTAAAATCTCCAAAGGGGAGGTCTTAACGGTCAGATCGGACACGGGGAGGTCTGAACGGTTAAGATCTCCAAAGGGGAGGTTTTAACAGTCAGATCTGACAAGGGGAGGTCTAAATGGTTAAGATCTCCAAAAGGGAGGTCTTAACGGTCAGATCAAAGCAAAGGGAGGTCTGAACGGTTAAGATCTCAAAAGGGGAGGTCTTAACGGTCAGATCTAACAAAGGGGTGGTCTGAACGGTTAAGATCTCCAAAGGGGAGGTCTTAACGGTCAGATCTAACAAATGGGAGGTCTGAACGGTTAAGATCTCCAAAGGAGTGGTCTTAACGGTCAGATCTAATAAAGGGGGAGGTCTGGACGGTTAAGATCTCCAAAGGGGAGGTCTTAACAGTCAGATCTAACAGAAGGGGAGGTCTGGACGGTTAAGATCTCCAAAAGAGAGGTCTTAACGGTCAGATCTGACACGGGGAGGTCTGAACGGTAAAGATCTCCAAAGGGGAGGTCTTAACGGTCAGATCTGACAAGAGGAGGTTTGAACGGTTAAGATCTCCAAAAGGGAGGTCTTAACGGTCATATCAAAGCAAGGGGAGGTCTTAACGGTTAAGATCTCAAAAGGGGAGGTCTTAACGGTCAGATCTAACAAAGGGGAGGTCTGAACGGTTAAGATCTCCAAAGGGGAGGTCTTAACGGTCAGATCTAACAAAGGGGAGGTCTGAACGGTTAAGATCTCCAAAGGAGAGATCTTAACGGTCAGATCTAACAAGAGGAGGTCTAGAGCGAGGAGAGGTCCTGCGCGACCGTGAGATAAGGCGCGGTGGAGCAGAACCGTTAGATTTCAATGGGACGGGTCAAGGCAATTGGGCCGTTCGGACCGAGCGAACGCTCCAACAGATCAGAGCCGTCCAACATGAGAAACTACATCACGTATATGACAAAAGAATCAGATACTTACAGCCAAGTTTGGATTGTAATAATCCTCCTTGTGCACAGTCTGAAGAGTCTGAAACAGAGGAGCACAATATAATTCAGGGATGCATAAAGCATGAATGGCAGATTATTGAAGCCATTCACATTCATGTGACACAGTGAACCAAATATAATACTTTCAGTTACCAACAACAAATGATTAATCATAATAGATAAGTATGTTGCCATCACAATAGAGATAACCTATTGTTTCACCCAGCTGTGACGTTTCCCAGCAGATCGTGGGCAAAGCAATACTTGAACCAATGAGTGCTTGAAAAATCTACGTGTCTCCTTGTCTCGTGTGCCCATGAAACCATCCTACAAGTAAACTTTTGATAAGCATGGTGTACTTCAATTCTTCACATCATGAACTATGAGACCAAATATGATGCATGTATCTAACGAGCAAGCTACTAAATTATATCATAGACAATTCTGACACTAAGTCGAGGAATATCATCTCGGTATTATCTAGATGACAGCTAGATACTTTTGCAAATCCTTTGACTTGATAACCACATATATAATGGTAAATTTGCAGCATATATTAATCAAGAAATTTGCGTACCAATTTATATTACAAACGAACATCAGTGGTGCCACCCTCCATCTGCTTAGCAGAGGGTAATGGCCGTGGGTATTGAATCCGCGATGCCACACAGTGATGGGTAATGGCCGTCGGAGGAGAGGGAGACAGCAGAGACGCAGTCGGAGCCTGGAGTCCGGAGGCGAGGGATACATCCCTTCATCTCCATATCAAGAACCCAACAAAACCAAACACTGCAACAAACAACAACGACAAAAGAAGAAAACGAAGCGAAAAAAAATACCAAAAATCAAAAGATCCAAGAAATCTTGAATCCCACGACCAACGGAGAGGAGAATAAACGCAGGCACCTCCAGATCGGAAGAAAAAGCGGAGGCGGCGAGGTGGAGGAGGGGAGAGGCGGTGAGGTGGAGAGAGACGGGAGCCGGGAGGAGAGAGGCGGGAGCCAGTGTTAGCATGAAGAAGTGTGTGTGTGTGGGGGGGCGACATGCGCGTCTTGTGGTGGGGGCGAGGAGGAGGAAGAAGAAGGGCGCCGGGGATGCGCGCGTCTTGGCGTGAGTGGGTCCGAGGGACTTTCGGTTTATCCTCATTGCATGCGGACTAAACTCGAAATTATAGTTGTTATTAAGGTAATAATAAATATTACAGATAAATAACTTAATTAATTGAGGATTATTAGATCTAGTCAGTATTACTCAGTAAACTTTAAAAGTTCGTAAAAAGTAAACTAATTGTATATATTATCTTAAACCCGATTATCTTTTTTTCTCAAGAACACGAAAAAAAAACTTACGCGTCGTTGTATTAACAGCAGGAGAGAAAGTACCACTGTTTTAATACAACGCGGGCAGAGGCACATGCCAGATAAAAAACAAAACAGAAGCACCGAAAACTCTTTGACGGATTATGTATAATCTTAAGCCCGATTATCCTAGTTAGCATCGAAAAACGTGTTTATTTCTTCAAGGCAAAAATACTTTGACGGATTTGGTTCATAAAATGTTTGGTAATTTCGGAAATTCTAAATGCTCCCTAACAGTCGACATCGGCCCAGTAACCTGTCAAACCCACCCTAGTTCTTCCCTATCTGTGTGGTGTCTGCCAAGGATAAGGACCGCCACTGAACTGAAGTGCTCGTTCGAAAACGAGGAAATTCTATAGAACTTCGAAGGAAAACGACACATGCAGTTCACTAGATGCTTGGCGTTTTAAATAGTGTCTAAACGTAGATCGAGCCAAGTGATAAAACGGAAGAAACAAAAGCAGACCAAAAGGCAGGGGCCATATCTGGTGGTTTCCCCTGCTGATGCCAGCCTGATGAAAGGGCTCGGTGTCGTACTCGCACGCTGTTCGGACTCCTCGTTCTCGCTGTTCGGACTACTCGTTCTCGCGCCACTTTCCTTCTTGATTCGACAATCTTGCCGAACTCAAGTCTATCCGGTGCTCTGCATGGATAACGGTGACTCGATCTTGTTGCTTGTGTGAGCGGAGCGCCTACCATTGGATTTCATTACGGCAGGTAAACAACGCCCACCCCGTGATTTCTTCAATTCCCACGTCAATCTTGTCATTTCACGCAAGTGATTCATCGGGCATTGGGCGGCGAGGCGAGGCCCCCGTGGACACTGCTAAGAAAGGCTTGGTCTAGAAGCCGGTCTACCTATGGACTCATCATACTAAATTTTAACAAAGTCTCTAACCTATAAATAGGAGTTGCTATTCATTATAAACGATTGATCGATTGATGAAGGAATAAATAGAAGTAAGAAACCCTCTATATCTCTGTGTTTAATCTACTATTTTGTTCTTGTGTTCTTGCATTGTTCTTACGATTCTGAGTTTGTCTACGAGGCAATCGTTCGGACTGGACTCGCCAGCGACAGTTCCTCAACACGTTATCAGCACGATCGACTCTCCTCGATTCGAAAGGTAACCGTCGATGAACGACGCTCGTAGATTGAATCGTTTTTCTAGATTGCTTTCAACTCTGCAAATTCGCTTTCTAGATTGGTTTTCTACGGTGCCAATCCGTTCTAATCTACTGCGAGCCGACTTGAAGTTGCCGACACAATGTCGATCGGCAGATTGCATAAAAGATTGGATGTCGATTGTACCGTAGATTAAAAATCGCAAATACGTTCTAATCTACCGCGAGCTGATTTGAAGTCACTGGCCAAGCTGATCGGTAACCACATAAACAGTAATACGTGATGAACAGTATTCGCACGAGGAATAGTAATCCAAGATGAACAGTATTCTCGTCAGATAAACAGTATGCAAGATGAACAGTATTCTCGTCGGACGAACAGCACCCACGATGAACAGTATTCTCGCCGGATGAACAACATTCTCATCGGATGAACAGTAATATGCGCTGAACAGTGTCACGCATCGACAGTATTGCGCATGGACAGGGAAAGAAAGGAAACTCCTATCTAGCCACAGTGCAAATACGTAGTCGCCGATACAATATCGATCGGTCAAGCTAGATGCATGAAAAATTGAAGGCAATGCACGAAAAGCACCATGTGCATAGCACCGCCTGCAAGCGGCCGTCACCACCTTTGTGATACGTTACCGGTTGGCTAGTCCGCCACCACGCATCGCTACGGAGGCAACGACAGAGCTACGCCGCTAGCACACGGCAAGCATGCACACGTCACCCTGGAGCCGCGCCGTGAGCCCCCGCCGATCGTCCGCGCCATAAAGCCGGCCGCCCCCCCTGCCCCGCCCCCCGCACAATTGGATATCCCGCATGTGCGCTTGAAGCCGCCACGCCACCACGCTGTCGCGCCCGAAAATTCTGGAAATTTGCAAATAAACCCTCGAAGTTTTAAAAATTACGAGGAAATATTTCGGGAAAGAAATTCTTGCAGAATAACCCCTCAAAAATTGAAAAACTGCGTAATTTTTTTCTCAAAACTGAAAATTAGCGTTTTAGCCCTTGCAAATTGTAGAATTCACCGAAAGTTCATATTCCAGCAGAAAAGAGCCCTGGGAATTCAAATTTTGAATCATTTTTGAATTTTTGAAGTATGTTTAACTCTGTTATTATTATTTTTATGCAATTTATTTATTGTATTTACTGTTTTGATTATCTATGATTGTTTATATTGCTTTTAATTACTGAAAATAGCAGTAAATCATGAAAAATGCATAGAAAAATACGGGATCACGAACCAAGAGTTCGAAGAGCATTATGAGAATTTTGCAACCATTTTATGTAAATTACTAGCAGTAATCTTATGAACTCTTTGCATGAATATTGAAATGACTGGCATCACGAATTAGGAGTTCGAAGAACTGACCCAACATAGCCAGAATTTGTACATAATTTGTACAAGTCTTCAACTCTGTGATAATGTAATCACGGATGAACAGAAGATTGAGAAGACTCTTTGTACCTTTCACCCAAATGCGGTGCAATCCGCACGCAACTATCGTCAAGACGGCTATAAGGAGTATGCCGAATTAAATGACACCATGTAAGCTGCAGAAGCTCAAGATGATGTTCTAAGGAAGAACTACATCTCATAGCTACCTAGTAGCAATGTTGGCCATGAAGCCAATGTTAGCAACTACAAGGTGATAAAGCCTCTCACGAAGAAGAGGGGCAAGAAGGGTAAGGTCGTGGGTCGCATGATATTGATGTTTTACAGTCTAAGAAAAAGGGCAAATGATAGCATGAGGCGCACCTCGCCATTGCAGGCGCGGAAGATCCACACCCATTAGTTGCACCCATGGATGTGAACAGCCTAGTAGCAGCCCCCATTATCCCTCCTTTGGACATCGCAGCGGCTGCAGTCGTAGTTGCCCAAGAGGAGAAAATCACCATGGAGCAGACTGAGGCAGAAGTTTTTGAATACTTCACCGATTCGATCTAGTGCACGTATTGCACTTGGATCTTTTATAGTAACTTGCAGTTTGTAATTGAAGCAGAACATTGAATTATTTTTGAATAATGGTTGTAAGCTCTAGGAGAGAAAGGCATTAAATTCTTTTGATGAGTCCTGCAAGACTTATTCCCGTATTTATAATAGCAAGTTATGTTCTGATATCTGAAGTATTTTATTCATGTGTTGCTTGCTTTCTGCTGCATATTAATAAAATACATTATATTAGAACGCGTGTAGCGCCCTATTGGAGGAAGTGTGCTTTGCCGATAGCAGCACAACGAATACCACCTTGAGAGAGACAAAAATCTTTCAGTCGATCAGCAAGAATACTGGTAGTCTTATGACAATCGCAGGCAGCGATGCTTGTATAATAGGCTCAGGAAGGGCCAGAGTTATACTCCCAATAGGCACAACTTTGGTAATTGAAGAAGCCTTGTTGTACTCAGAATCGACTAGAACTCTTAAGGATATTCGCGTAAACGGTTTCCACGTAGAGACTAAAGAAGAATATGGTAAGAAATACCTGTTCATTATAAAGCGTGAAGAAAGTAGAAAAATGGTATTAGAACGACTTCCTTCATTTGAAAATGGGCTATACTACACTAATATTAAGGCATCTGCAGCCTATACTGCCCCGAAAACCGTATTTAGAAGCTTTAAACATTTTCTATCTCTGGCATGATAGATAATACCACCTAGGTTTTAGAATGATGAGAAATATAATTAACAATTCATAGAGACATAATGTCAAGGTAAAGAATTTCCCGAACCAAAAAGATTTTGTGTGCCCCGCATATGCCACCAGGAATTTAATTACTAAACCTTCTGCTCTGAAAGCGAAGAATGAAATCCCTACATTCCTGGACCGTATCCAGGGAGACTTTTTGCGGTCCTCTACAGCCCCTGTAAGGGTCATTTAGATATTTTATGGTGCTCATCGATGCTTCCTCGAAATGGTCGCATGTATGTTTATTGTCTACAAGAAACTACGCTTTTGCAAAACTAGTCTCGTAGATAATTAAAATTGAAGAATAATTTCCCTGATCATCATGTGAAGTCCACCAAAATGGACAACGCCAGAGAATTTACTTCAAAGGCATTTGATGATTATTGTATGGCAATGGGAATTAAAGTTGAGCATTCCGTACCGTATGTCCACACCCAGAATAGACTAGTAGATGTATTAATTACAAATATTAAATATTTATCAACTGCATGTTGGGGACACGCAGTCCTGCTCGCAGCAACTCTCATCAATTTTAGACCATTGGCATATAACATCCATTCACCTATACAACTAGCGCAAGGGTCAGCACATAAAATTTCTCATCTTTGAAGATTTGGTTAGAAGGTTTATATACCTATACCACCACAACAGCGAACTGCAATGGGCCTTCTCCGAAAGTCTGGGATATACGCTGGTTATGAGACAGCATCTATAATAAGGTATTTGGACCCTATGACTGGAGATTTGCATAATGCCTGATTCGCTGATAGTATATTAGATGAGGTTAGTTTCCCGTCATTGGGGGGGGAGGAAATCAACCCCTTGATGAAAATATCGGGAAATAGAGAAGTCCATAAGATAATTGAAGTCCAAAAGATAATTGAAATTTATGCATATAACCCATGCACTAGTGAATCAAATAGAGAAGTCCAGAAGATAATTGAAGTCTAGAAGATAATTGATTTGCAAGCATTAGCGAATCAACTGCCTAACCACTTTAGTGATTTGAAGAGCGTGACCAAGTCGCATATGCCTGTACGCAATGCACCGGAGAGGGTTGAAATACCGATGAAGGTATCTCTAATTCCGTCCTAAGGCCTCTGAAAGGACGAGAACTCTAGCCCCTCGAATCCGAAGTAACCTTGGACGCCTGGTGAAAAAGGATAAGAAGGACTTGACACATCTGATCACCGAAATTCCCTAGAATCAGAAGGGGAGCTAGTTGAGACCTAGCACTAGTATGGAACCTTCAGAAAAGGCATACCGAATTTGAACATCCCTATGAAGGGAGACATCAGCATGGATGTATGCACACACATCGGAGCTGAAAAACTAAAGGGACTTGCCCCGTAATTGAAAGCAGTGGTGGGCAAGTAGAAGCATTAGAAGAATCGTCCCTTGAAGAAATAGCTATAAACTTTGTGACCTCGGAAGAATCTTTGAGTAAGACAACAGCCAATGTCGACATTTATTTGTAAAGAAAATTGCCACAATCATCGATCTTGATCCAGAGCCTGTATCGCTCGTTGAATGAAAGAAAAGATCAGATTAGGAAGATTGGAAGAAGGCAATAGAAGTAGAATTATGATCTCTGAATAAAAGAAAAGTGTTTGGGCCTGTAAGCCATTTGCCTCCCCATGTGCACCCCGTAGAGTATAAGTGGGTATTTGTTCGAAAGAGAAATGAAAATAATGAAATAAAGTAAGACTTATTACACAAGGTTTCACTCAACATTCAGGAGTTGTTTATGAAGAAACCTATTCCCCGGTCATAGGCGGAACCACCCTTTTGATATTTAATCTCAATAGCAGTAAACTTTAAGTTAAAAGTGAAATTGATGTATGTGGTAACAGCAAACCTTTATGGAATATTGGATTCGGACATTTATATGAAGATACCTGAATGTATCCCTGTCCCGAACCAAGACAACGCAAATAGAAATTTGTACAGTGTGAAACTTAGAAAGTCACTGTACGAAGTTAAGCAATCAGGCAGGATGTGGCATAATCACTTAAAGCGACTTTCTATGTAAGAAAGGCTACACGAACAATGAGAATAATCCCTGTGTATTTACACGATGGTCCCAGGATGGATTTTGTATAATCTCAGTGTATGAAGATGATCTGAATATCATTGGAACCCTGAAAGGTATTAAGAAAGTTGTTGGACCGAAAAGGCGACTAGAGGGGGGGTGAATAGGAGCACGATCTCTTTTTCACCTTGATCGAGTGCAATACGATTTTCACTCCAATAGCTATAAAAGGTATGAAGATCAATATACAAGCACAGTGGAAGACTTGTATTGAATCCAATCAAAACCCCGAAGCAAATAGACCAAAAACGTAAAAACTCAAAACCTAAATGAGTTGAGCGGTCTGACCTCCAACTAGAAATCGGTCTGACCTTTGGAAATCGGTCTGAGCTCTCAATACATGGCGGTCAGACCTCCAGGGCAATGAACAGTGAAATCAGCCCGAAAACCAAAACTCAAATCGATCTAACTTTTGATCCGTAAGGCCAAACCTTACCAAATTTGAGACACACCTTCTCTAAAATATTGGGAACCTATTCCAATCAAGGATCGCGTAGATTCATGCCAAAGTTCCTATCTTTTCCAGTTTGAACGAAGGGTGCTCAAAAACCGAGTCAAAATCGAAATATGATCTAAAGACTTGCTCGTGGGTTATTGATGATCAAGATGATCCCAGATGGATTCTCACATGTCACAGCAAGTTAGACCAAGGCAAGAAACCAAGCAAAAACTCACGGATCAAAGAAAGACTCAAAATCACCAAATAGAGAGAAGGAAAGCAAATAGACTCATCTTGAGGAATCTTTCCTTGGATTGATTTTGATATGGTATTGGTTTACAACCACTCAAGACTCAATACATGAGCACGAAATCAAATCAAACTCTCTAGAAACCTAACCGCCACTAATCCTCTCCCAAAGCAAACTAGGGTTTCAAAATAATGAAAAGGTTCAAGGGGGTGCAGCCACCTCCCTCCTCTATTTATAGTGGAGGCTTAGACCTTCTAGAAGCATTAACCCTAATGGGCTCCCGTTAAGGCCCACACACAAACGAGTCACACACGCACGTATTTTAAAGCACCGTCTTCATCTCCTCTTGACCTAATCCGCTTCATCATGCGCCGTCTTGCGCCGCGGGTTGACAAAAGGTCACCAAGGTGATATTTGGTAAAAATTACCAAAATACCCCTTCTCGATCTTTTTGCAAAGACCGAGTCCCATCTTCGTGAAGCACTTCCATGCTTTACCACGTGTAGGTTGATCCAACGACTCTCATCATGTCGGCAAGTCTCTCCCATCCGGCTCCCACCGAAACCACCATGGCGCTTGCACCGACCCCCGTGCCGCTTGAACCAACCCGTCTTACCGAACTGCCCGTTCGGTTACCTTTCTCCCTCTTGCGCCATGCCTGACTGCATTGACCTCACCCGGCATCCCTGGTCGTTCTGAACCTCAGCTCTCCAAGCTTAGTCCCGATCATCCTCGTTGTTGACCGTCATTGACCTTCAAGCAACCTGCACAACAATAGACAAATAAATCGATTTTGGGAACAAGTTCTTCACAACTTGACCCACGTTAATCAAAACATGTATCATGCCACACATATGCAATGAAACCCATGAACTTGACCTAACCCAACACTCATCGCCACTTTTGGCCGATGAATAAGTCAACACCGGTCAAATCGCCACTCTGGCCGGTCTGACCGCCCCCTGGCTAGTCTGACCGCCACTTCAACGCTGGTCTGACCGCCCAGCTAGGACTTAGCCAAGATTCCTCTCTGAAAATCCGAAACCTACTGGAATTTTCAAACCAATAGAACTTTTACCTAGAAGCCCCAAAAATTATGAGACCAAGAGTAGTAGAATCTACTCTCTTGCCTACATCCTCTATTTTTGGCCCAGCTCCAAAATCCAACATCTCATAATGGCCGGTCTGACCGATTTCTCAAGCCGGCCGATCCTATTTGGCCGGCCGATCGCCACTGGACCGGTCAGACCGCCACTTGCTTGACAGTAGTTTGAACTTCGTCGAAAACGCGTGATTCGACAAACCTTCAATGCCATTGCCAATTATATCATCATCCTAAGATCATGAGCATATTCTCATGATATCCACAATCTCCCCCTTGATGAACACATTGGCAATTTCCCAAAAATGTAAGTTTTGAGGTTAGAAAAGTAAAATACTTTCGTTTTCGCGCAGAGGCACAACTTGGTCCATATGTAAGAGAAAGCAATGGAAATGACCAAGTTGGCTTCAAAATAGCAAAGGCAAGTGAGATAAGGTAAAAGAAAGTAAGAAACCTTCAATTTCCAGAAAAAGATCAAAATCTCACTTAAGATCCATATGAAAGAACAATTGTTCGAATTGACCTTTTGTCATTGTGAGGTTGCAAGAATTGCAATTCAAGTTCAGAAGTAGCAATAAGACCATAAGAATGCAAATAAGAAACTCCCCCTCACTATGATCCTCAAATTTCAGAAAATTTCAAATTCTCCAATTTTCTCCCCCTTTTTAACACTTTTATGTCTTCTCCCCTTTATACAACTTTGAAATATCTTCTCCCCCTTTGACAATGGAGTCATCAAGGAATCATGGAATCACGCCTTCCTCTCGTCCAGAGATAACAAATGCAGTATGAGGAAAAAGCATAAGAAGGAGTATGCATGAAATGCAATGGAGTGATTTCATTTTTTGTATTTTTTAATTTTTGAGAACAAGAAGCTTTGGAGATTACCCAAAAGAACAAGCTAGCATTTCTAATATTGCACAAACAACATATCAAGCCTAACAGCGCTAGCAAGATCATGTTAAGACATATATATCAAAGCTAAGCTTGAAGGCTCAATGTAAAGCAATGAATTTTTATCAATTTAAGCAAAACTTCAAATTTAGCAAGGTCATCAACAAGAATCCTAAAATCACACTAGCCATGTCAAAATATCAATGTGAGAATAAAAAGCTAACAATGACTACATTAAGAGACAAACAGGTCCTGATATGAATCATTTCGCTCAATTATCTCAAAACGCCTATTTTTCAACAATTTTTCATTTGCAATGAATATTGAAGTTGACTAATGGTCTAAGTTAGTGAAGAAGATCTTGGACTAGGAGCCATCCACAAACTCTTTGACATGCAATCTCATGAGAGTAGTTTGGCACAATTTAAGCATAAGACAATCTTGAAATTGATTTTTCATTTTTCATTTTCACAAGAGCAGTTTTAGATTCTCAGAAGGACAAGAACCTCAAATAATGATCAATTTTAGATTCAAGAACTAACAAAGCAATTTTTACAGGTCCAATGTCACAAAAGGAGCACTAATTGCGCAACTAGCTAAAACATCCACAAATTGCATTTTTAGTTCAAGTTGTTTTTTTTAGAGTTCTAGTTCATTCATCAAAGACTTAGCTACACATGTGAAAGCATGACAATTCTAGCAAGTCAAAGAACTAGACATGGCATTGAGCAAGAATTGAAATACTAAAACTCCAAAGGGTAATAAGCAAAGCTTCATCAATTTTAAAAGATAAGCAGAAAAACTTATATTACAATGCATCTTTTTGGATTTTCATATGAATACAATATGATACAATGAGATGCATGAATAGCTCAAAAAGCCTAAAAAGATCAAAAGAATCAAAAAGTTCAAAAGAAGATCAAGAAAGGATCAGATGAACAAGGAAAGATCAGAAAAGATCCAACTCCCCCTCAAACCGACCCATAGGGATAAATTACCCCTAACTCGTTCCTCAAGGTGGCAAACCTTGTTGAGTCTAAAGGCTTGGTGAGGATATCGGCTAACTGAGCCTCGGAGTCCACAAAATGTAGCACAAAATCACTCTTCTCAACATGGTCTCTAAGAAAGTGATAGCGAATGTCTATGTGCTTGGTCCTAGAATGTTGTACTGGGTTTTTAGCAATGTTAATGGCAGAAGTGTTATCACATAAAAGAGGAACACTAGCAAAATTTAACACAAAGTTCTTAAGAGTGGAGACCATCCACAAAATCTGACTACAGCAACTAGCAGCAGCTACATATTCAGCTTCAGCATTGGATTGAGCAACAAATGACTGCTTCCTAGACGACCAAGAGACAAGAGAAGTGCCTAAGAAATGACAAGTGCCAGAGGTACTCTTCCTATCTAGACGACATCCCACAAAATCAGAATCAGAAAACCCTCGAATGGACAGCGAAGAAGAACAGGAATACCAAATGCCATACTGGAGGGTAGAGTGTAAATACCTAAAGATGAGCTTAACGGCTTGGCGATGTGAAGTCCTCGAAGACGCCTAAAACCTCGCACAGAGGCAGACTGCGAAGTGGATGTCCGGTCTTGAGGCCGTCAGGTACAGAAGGGAGCCGATCATGCTGCGGTACTCGCGTTGATTCACAGCTTCTCCTTCCTCATCTGGATCCAAAGCAGTCGAAGTCGCCATGGGAGTGGCGATCGGCTTGCAGTCACCCATCTCGAAGCGCTTGAGCAGATCCTTAGTGTACTTCGTTTGATGGATAAAGATCCCTTCCTTACATTGCTTGATTTGAAGCCCCAGAAAGTAGTTGAGCTCGCCCATCATACTCATCTCAAATTACCTGGACATGGTCTCAGAAAAACTAGAAAGAAGAGCATGAGAGGAACCACCAAAGATAATATCATCAACGTAAATCTGAACAAGCAGGACGTTATTGCCATGCCTAAGAATGAAAAGAGTCTTACCTACTTTTCCTATTTCAAAATTATTCTTAAGCAAGAAGGTCTTAAGTCTATCATACTAGGCTCTAGGGGCTTGCTTAAGACCATACAAGGCTTTGGATAGCTTAAAAACATGATCAGGGTGCTTGGGATTCTCAAAGCCAGGGGGTTGTCTAACATACACTTCCTCCTCTATAAAATCATTCAAAAAGGCACTCTTAACATCCATTTGATGCAACCTAAAACCTTTAGATGCATCAAATGCAAGCAAGATGCGAATGGCTTCTAGTCTAGCAACAGGAGCGAAAGTCTCATCAAAATCTAACCCCTCATCCTGGCTAAAGCCCTGAGCTACCAACCTAGCCTTGTTTCTAACCACAGAACCATCCTTATTTTGTTTATTTTTGAACACCTAACGGGTTCCTATAACATTATGACCATTAGGAGGTTCTACAAGGTTCCAAACTTTATTTCTTTTAAAGTTCTCTAACTCCTCATGCATGGCATTGACCCAGCTGGCATCAGATAAAGCATGTGATATATCGCGGGGTTCAAAAGAAGCTACAAATGCAGAGTTAGAGAAAAGACTCGGATCATGATACCTAGAGCGAGTGACTCGCTTATAAAGATTACCAATCATCTGATCCGGAGGATGTTGCTTCTGAATGTGCAGTGGAGCGCTTGGGGGAGACAACATCTCCTCAACCTCCGCAGGTACTGATGACGAAGAAGATGCAGCAGGAGCCTCAATTGGAGGTGAATCAGTTGTAGCAGGTTCTGGAGCTTGGACAGGAACATCAGCAACAGGTGGAGGAGCAATATCAAGTTCATCCTCATCTTCTTCAACAAAAATGCTTTCTGTCACATGTATATCACCTGAAACATCGGATCTAGCTCCAGGGCTAGTCTCATCAAAAGTAACATTGCATGTCTCCTGGACAATGTTAGTTTCAACATTAAAAACCCGAAAACCCCTCGAATGAGCAGGATAACCCAGAAATAAACCATCACAAGTCCTTGATTCAAATTTATCTAGGTTTCTTGTCTTGAAAATAAAACACTTTGATCCAAAGACTTGAAAGTGAGAGATAGAGGGTTTTCTACCAAATCGAAGCTCATAAGAAGTCTTGCCCAAAGACGGTCTCAGGAAGACACGGTTTGAAATATGGCAAGCTGTAGCAATAGCTTCGGCCCAAAACCTCCTCGGTGTGCTATACTCATCCAGCATCGTTCTAGCCATCTCAACTAAGGTTATATTCTTCCTTTCCACAATGCCATTTTGTTGAGGGACGTGTGGAGAAGAGAACTGATGCTCAATACTGCGCTCGGCACAAAAAGAGGCAAAAGAAGCATTCTTGAACTCTGTGCCATTGTCACTGCGGATTGCTCTCAAGGCACCAGGAAGTTCAGAAGCCAAACGAAGAATAAGATCATAGTAATGATCAAAAGCCTCATCCTTCGAAGCAAGAAAGAACACCCAAGAGTATCTCAAAAAATCATCGACTATGACAAGGATATACCATGTGCCACCGACCGATCGAACACGGTAGGACCAGCAAGATTCATGTGAAACAAGCATCTGATGCATGGGTCATGACCATAGTCAATGGCGGGTGTGGCGGCAACTTGCTTGCCATGCCTCTGAGGCACACATCTGACATCCTTGACGGCTTTGAGTTTAGGCAAACCTCTCATGAGATCAAGGTACGCTAACTTTCGCGTCGATGATCAAAATCAATGTGCCCCAAACGTCGGTGCCAAAGCCAGATATCAGAAGAAGATGTAATTAAACATTTGAGAGATCTAGCAAGAGATTCAGAAAAATCAGCTTCAAAAATTCTACCAACTCTAGAAATCCCAAAAACAAACTCACCAGCAGAATCAAGCACACGCAGACATTTTTCTTAAAACGAGTTTCGTAGCCATCATCAAGAAGCTGCAAAACAGAACGCAAGTTGTACCTTAGCTTGTCCACAAGAGCGACGTCCTTCAAGATGAATCTGTGATTCACCTTGATTGATCTCGTTCCTTCAATTCGCCCTTGTGTATCATCTTCAAAGATGATGAAGTCATCACCCGTCGACCGCGTAAAGGAAGTGAACCATCTTGAGTCTCCGGTCATGTGGCGTGATGTTGGGACCCAAAATATGCAATTCTGGACCCTCTGTGCATAATGCACTAGTCCAGGATCATGCTAGTGCACACAGTGTCAACACAGGTGAATATCGATCCACACAAGCGATTAATAACATAAACAGTAATTTGATAACAAATAGTTGTTTTGACCTTATGGTCGAGTTTACAATTATTAAGCCACACAGGGCTAGCAAAGAAATAAAATAGCAGCGGAATGAAGAAACTTCAGCGGAATCCCATCAATTCACCACATGCAACTAATTGGGATCAAGACCCTACAATCAAGCACCTTCGATGAACTCCTCTTCTGTTGCATGTTTTACAACAAGCATGAGTACACACCGTACTCGCAAGTCATACCACAAAAATGCAATTATACACGATGGTTTATTCCAAAGGAATGGCTTCTGTGGTTATTTTGCAGAAATTCAACATTTGCAGTTTAAATACAAGTAATAGATTGAAAGCATAATTCAAAACAAATAGACAATAATAATTTGACAGATTTATTTCACAAAGACACATAGCCTAAACAAATTATTCACATAGCCATATGACTTAAGTCACACAGCTCCCTTCCCAAGGTTTTCATGAAAAACTACCCCTCGTGTGAAATCCTCAAGCATGTCCATGACCGCGGACGCGGCTATTCGAATAGATTGTTTAACACTCTGCAGAGGTTGTACACTTTACCCACACAATACAACTAGTGTTGCAAGCACTAATCATAACAAAACGTTTCAGAAACTTCATCTTAACATTGACACTCCCAGTGTGCTTACAAACCGTCAGACAACCCCACACAGGAAGTCGGTCAGACACACACCGTTGGGCGGGGACACAAACAAACCGCCCGTGATGTGACTACTTGGTAGCACACCTCCACCCACGCCCACAGCCTAACCTACAACCTGAGTAATCAATGTCAAGACTCCATAACTTACTAAGTTAGGCCCGTCCCATCAGGCATGTGGTTGTACGAGAGGCTCAGTTCAATGGCGCACAAAGTTAAGTCCTTAATTGACCAAGGAAAGACTTTCAATTAAACTACAAATCCCTACGCACACAGGTTATTAAGCCCACGCACATAGCTCCACCAAAATAACACACAGTCCACTTGCCTCCGTCTAAATCCTTTCCCACCCTGTTGGTTAAGTGCAACATATGCCATCAACGAATAATAGCACATAGTGCACACAGTTTTTATCACATAGTTCCATAGTCACTTAGTCACGTTTATATTTGCAACTTACATGAGATGATGACCCGTAGCAAGGCTAAGCAATCTAACCAACCCACGTTGGTAATACACTAGCACCAACTAAATAAACCAAACTAGGGTGAAAAAAGACGATGGCATACAACTAGACAAGGAGGTCATAACAAATTGGATATTAACTAATCCCAAAAGCATTCAAATAAATAATTAAAGTAAATGCAATAATTTGAATCAATATAACTTTTGAAAACTGGGTTCAATATGATCAAAGGTATAACTTACCTTGGAATATGTCTATGTACTAATCTTGCTCTTGAGGTGCTCCTTCTTCTTCAAATCTTCCCGAAGTATCGACGTCTACTCGCAAACAAAAGCAAATAAACAAAACAAATAAATAAAAAAGGCAAAATAAACTCCAAAAATTAAATAAAAATCTCAGATAAATAGATCTTGAATTTAGATGAATTTAGAAATTTGAATGGGCTCAATCGGAGTTCGGATGCAAAAGATATGGACTTTGGAAGTTGGAAATCTAAAGAAAACCCTAAAACTGGATTATTCTGAATTTCCGAATTATTCCTTAAAAGAAAAATCAGATTATTGCGCAACGATAACGTCAGCGCTCGGAGTAAAGGAATTAAAAGAAATACTGACATGTGGGACCCACACGTTAGTGAGACGGTCCACGGTGAACTCGGTCCACCGAACCGATTGGATTTGGAGATCGGGTGAGGTGGCACGCGGGTGTGTTGGCGGCTGACTCAGCGGACACGTGCATGCCACGTTGATGACACACGGACGCAAAAGCTGAGGTGGCTTGCTGATGTGGACGCCACGTCGGATCGACAGCGACGATGGCACGGGAACCAATGGCACAGCGAACGGTGGCGCTACTCCGGCAATGGATGGTACCAGCGTGTAGCCCTCGCTATTGCAAACCTGTCGAGGTAGCTCCGGGTGGTTGAGGACGACGGTGGTGGCCGGCGGCGAGGTCAAGGCGGCGGAGAGGTTCTGATCTTGTCGGACGAGCTACACGCGATGGTCTCTAGAGATAACCCACGCGATGGTGAACCCGCGATCACGACTCACGACGAGCGAGGCGTCACCGTGGTGAATTGGAGAAAAACGCATGGCGACAAAACCCTAAAAGTTGAATTAGCGGCGGCGCTGAAGCTCTCGGGTGGAATTGAGCCAGGGTTTGGGATGCGGAGGGCAAGGCGAACCTCGAGGACCTATTTATAGGGCTGGGGCGGCACGGGATAAGGAATCCCCAATTCGAGTCCGTGAAGAACATGAAAGAAATCTCCGGGATTGTAACATCCCAACTGTGTAATTAGGGTTAATCAAGTATAATTATATGTGTAGAAATTAAAACTTTTTCTCACATCTTGAAAAACCCTAAAATCTTATGTAATTCTTGTCCAAGAGTTGTGTAATCCAAAAACACAAAGCTCTTGTTGACCAAAAATCAAACTCATTTTCCAATTATCTTAAATCTTGTGCCAAACATTTGGAATATATTTTCCTTGGTCCCAAAAAATTGATATGGGACCCCTCTGAAAAATATCATGAGTTATAACACTTGTTGATAATTTTTGGAGGCAAAACAATCCTTTAAACAACCTTCATGAATTTCCTGAGAAAAATGCATTGCATAATAACCTCTGGAAATTTTATGCAAGGTTGATCTCATATCAGCAAGCTCCAGTTAAAATTTCATTAAATTTGGAGTTCATTTGCTATCTCAAATAATTCTGCTAAGTTTCATTTGTTAAAAACTAAATTTAAAGCCTACACTTTGTTCCTTGGGCTAGCCATATTCAAAGTCGGTCGGCCAACCATGTCTGCACCTCGTGAGACCTCATCTCCACCTTGATCAGGTCATGTAGTTGGATTTACATCCAACCGCCACGACCTCCTCCGCGATTAACACCGCAAAGACCTCCCGCCTCATGAGGTCATTACTGTTGGATCGATGATCCATGGTCATGACCTCCCACGTGTTAAACCTCAAAGACCTCCTCGAGTTGTAAACCATCGCAATGAGGTCATCCCATTTGTTGAGGTCGTGGCCGTTGGATCAAATCCAACGACCACGACCTCCTCCTCAACATACTCGGTCGAGTCCTCCCACTGCGTGAGGTCACGACCCTTGGATCCAAGATCCATGGCCCCGACCTCCCTCACCGTTAAACTAAACAAACCTCCCACTAACCAAGGTCGTAGCCATTGGATCAAATCCAACGACTCACGACCTCCCCGTGCTATCAAGCACTAACAACCTCCCCATCTTTTGTTGTGCACCGTTAGATTAAAATCTACTGGTCACGACCTACTTTTTGTCTCATGCGCACTGAGACCTCCCGGCAACAAGACGTGAGATCGTAGCCCTTAGATCTAAATCTAAAGGCCTGACCTCCCTTGTGCGTTATGCAAGCTCAGACCTCCACCTCTTTTGATCGAACCCTTAGATCTAAATCTAGCGGTCTGACCTCCCTTGCTGCTGCGCATCATATCGAGACCTCCCCATCGTCGGTGCCCTTGGATTTAAATCCAAAGGCCATGACCTCCCCTCATGTCCTTTTGATCGCGTGCGTTAAGTCCTCACTGGAGGTCCGCACGTTGGATGGAGATCCAACGCTTTGGACCTCTGCCCTTTTCCTCACGTGCGTTTTCGCGATTAAAAATCGGAGGGCCACGACCTCCCCATCCTTGATCGTGTGGTGGGACCTCCTCCCGGCCACTTAAAACCTCTTGGTTCAAAAATTGATCCGATGGTTAGGACCTCTCCCGTGTCTTATCCAACGGTCACCAAGACCTCCCTGTTCTTCTCCTTCCTCTGGCGCGCATGCGTGCTCGGCGGTGGAGTGTCTTGCGCCGAGCCTCTGTGCACCTTTTGACTCTCTGGCGACCGCATTTAATCTTTGGTCGACCTTCCGCTCATGTCCACTCGACCGCCAGTTGTCAACTTTATGTCATGTCCACCCCATGGACCAACCCGTGGGCTAAGCTCACCATGGAGCTTAGCCCGACTCATAACCTTCACCTCGGGCTATAAGTGTCCACGAGCTCCCGTTGGCTTCCTTTACACACTTGGAGCTGTCATACCGATGTTTGGTGAGCTCCTAACTCACTCACCTCCTCACTAGTGGTGCCATTGTTGAAGTCCTTGGAACTCCTCGGTGACTCAAGGGTTCCAGTGGCTCCTTCTTCAACCCTTGCTCACTTTGTGCTCCCCAAACCTCTGGAATAACCCTAACTTATTTTGTTTGGGCATTTTTCAGAGGTGGACAAAGCCGAGCTTGGAGCTGGTCCGTGAGTCGCAAGCTTCATTGTCTTCCCCAACTCCGGCATCACCTCCACGACCTCCCGCACCTTAGGACCTCCGGTACCTCCTGTTAGTCCTTTAGTTCTTGGCACCCGCTGAATGCATGTTGCGGAGCTTAAGTTTTAGCACACGCTGAATGTCGCATGAGCTCCTTTTTGCATTTTGTCGTTTGGCAGTATCTGCCTTCGTTGTCCTCTCGGCTCATGGCGTTCAAAACCGTCGCTTGCCGTTGAGAGGAGGTCCTTTGGTGCGCATGGTTATTGCGGACCGCGGTACCGTGGATCTCGCCGGCGAGGTCTACATCGCCGGCGATGACCACATCTTCTTTCGGGTTTTGTCGGACACAACAGTAGCGTCGTTGTCGTTTTAGGGCGAAATCCTCCATGTTTAATCGCTAATCATGTGTTCCAATCATTGTAATCATTGGATGTCTTAACGCCTTTAATCCACCCTTTATTGCGTGCATTTAAGACCTCCGGTAGCGGACCTCCTGTTGTCCCGCGCGCATTAATCTCTTGTCCAAACACGTGCGTGTGCGCAAGCCGCGTGGTCGCGAGCTCTGGACCTCCATGACCTCCTCCAAGGAGATCTGGGCGTCCAAGACCTCCCTGCGCAATCATGGCCGTCCGGACCTCCACGGAGGTGCAGTGGCGTTAGACCTCTGCTTAGGACCTCCCGAGGCCATCTCGGCCGTTCATGACCTCCCGGGTAGATCTTAACCGTCAAGGTCCTCCTCGGACGATCTGAACCATCAATGACCTCCTTGGAACATCTGGACCGTCCGGACCTTCCTGTGAGGTCTGACGATGTAGATCTTCCTCGAGGAGATCTTGGTAGTTTGGATCTTCCGTTGGAAGATCTCAACCGTTGAGGACCTCCCGTGTTGATCTGAGCCGCTCATGACCTCCGTTTAGATCTCGTCCTTAGGACCTCCCATGAGGTCTTTTACGGTTTTCTTGAAAGGTATAAACTTTGAAATTGCATATCTTTCTCGTTTTAAATCCAAATGAGGTCATTCAACTTGTGTTAGCTCTGTCTTGAACTTGACTTTAATCCAAAAATGATTGAAAGTTGAATTCAGCTCTAGAGCATAGTTTGCCATTAGGTTTTAAAACTCACTTTAAATATACACTCAAAAACAATACTTAACTTGTAAAAGGTATAACTAATGCTCTATAGATTATTTTTGGGTGAGACCAACTTTGTTGGTTTCCTCTCTTAATGAAATCACAGTGAAAATTAGTTTTGAGCTTGTTGCTGTTATAAAAATGAGAACTTGTGCATTATAATTTTGTTCAAGTTCTTGTTTTTGAAAAATTATAGAAAGTGCAATATAGCTCCAAATGAGGTGAACTCAATTGTGTTATTCATCTCATGAGGTGCTGGTTTTACAGTAAAAATTTCAGCTTCACTTCTATTCTAGAAAATTTTGCGATGAACAGTAACATATTTCTAATTAATAGGCTGAGCAGAATTGATTTCATCATATCTTTTGCATTAAGAATCCAAATCAATTGGTTCTTGTTGCTAAATTCATGATAAATCATTGTCTTGCTGCTGTAAAATTTTCATAGCTTTGGAGAAGTTTCTCTATTGCGTCTTTTTGGTTTTTAAATCGTTCTTATCGGTTCTTTCTCGCTTTTCCGTTAGGTTTCGACATTTGTGGTGATCCCGAGAGTGACCCTCTGCCACAACTTGGCCAGCAACAACAAGGCAAGCAGTTTGATCATTTCCATCATTGTCCCATTACTTTAAAGCTTAATATATCGTTTTACTTCTATGTATGCATGCTACTTTGTGTTAAATGTAAGCTAGCAAGCCTATAGTTGCATAATCTGTAGGAATTGTTCATCCTCTACTACCATGAGCCTAGGTTATTTGCTGTGGTGGGAGCTCGTTGGATGAGCTCTTATCACTTAGTAGTTTCGAGGTAAATTGCTTAGACATGCTTAGTTATCGGTAGAAATGGGCGATCATCGACTTAGTCGATGGTCTTGATCACTCAAAACTGATTATTACTCTTATATGTCCAAAGACTTGTGCTTTGATTAATTGTAAAATCAAAAACTGAAAATAAAAGATTGATTTAGACTTGGGCATATTGGATGGATGGTGTGGTTTTTGGATGTGGTGGTATGCCTGAGTCAACAAGGACCGAATTCTTGCGCCATTGATCCAAGCAATTTTGCGTGCTAACCACACGAGGGCCTATGGAACCCTCTTGACTAAAATACTTTAGGCGGTGTTAATTGGGGTCGCTCGGTTGGTGTGTTTTAAAGATAAAATGTGTGTGTGATGTGGGAGGAGCATTAGCTTAGGGAAGGTTGTGTGATGTCTCCTTCTCCCGTGGGTTGTGCGACTCGAAATTAGCATTGTCCATTGGAAATGTCTCGTAGGACTTAGCGTGCTTGGCACACCAAAGGTAGTGTGCTTTAAGGAAAGGCGATGCGGCGACGTGGGTACATTGGTACACCCTGCGAGGATAAAACTATTGAATAGCCTCGTCCTAGGTTATGGACACGCTTGGTTATTTCCGTAAGAATTAGACTACAACCTTTAATTAAAACTTGACATGGTTGGTATGAGCAGGGAGTTCATGCTATTGTTGTGGTGACTATTGGGTTAGTCACTTCGAGTTGATCTTGTTGTTGTTACTATGTTATTATCTCGTTGTTACTTCAACATTTAAAAATGCTTTGCCAAAGCGCCTTCAATCTATTATGTTATTGCAAATAAATGTTGCTTTATGCTAAAATGAGTCCAAAGCCTCATCCACTTAAATAAAGCTTGCATGTAGCTATTTATAGTTCTGTTATCTCACACGTAAGTCTTGCGGAGTACTTTATGTACTCATCTATGTGGTTGTGGCAATTTTGTGGCTTTTGTTGCAGAGGAAGAAGAGAGCTCCAAGAGCCTCTCTTTTGTGCTCGTGTTGCGCTTTCTTGACGACTAGCTTGGCGGTCGGTCAGATGCCTAGGGGTTAAGGCACACCGATTGGCTTTGTGTTATAGCCATCTTTATGGCACTTTTGCTTCATTGTTATCTTTGTAGAATTGTTGCTATTTGGCCTAAGGGCCCTCTTTTGTAATAGCTTTTCCTTATTAATATTAACTTCGGTTTGTTTCTTATGTTCTATGTGTTGTATGGAATTGATACATTCTTTTGGTGTGAGGTATGTATCTTGCATCACAGGGAGTATACATCTCTCGAGACCGGGTTTATTTGGTTGATAATACTAGGGTCAATTGGATGACTAAGTATTATGAGCCTAATAAACGTCGGGGTCTCACAGGGATTCTTGGAGATAATAACAGATTTGGAGATAAAACGTTGCAGATATGGATGCGGGAGAATAGGAGATAGAGTTTGGCGCATTTTCTAGAAGAAATCCAGTTGGAAATATGCGTTGTCGTATCGAGCTTGGAGTTTGGTAATGGCGGACGAGCGCGCATGGCTTCGCGAGGACGAAACCAAAACGAGCAGCGATGTACGGGCCCACTCGCAGAGAGACACGCCGCGCGGACCCACATGGCGAGAGCAAGGGTGAGGATCTTGTGGCGATTAGGCTAAGCGAGCTGGGCGAGTGGGCGTCTTGTGAAAAAAATTGGATGGTAGGGAAGATTGACCCGAGGAGAATCTGAGATTTTAATACATTTTCCTTTTTAGAAAATACCAGAAATCCAAATAAGCAATAGAAAATAGCAAAAGAACTTGAAAAAATTCCAGAAAAATCTGGAAAATATATCCAAGTACATAGAACCCAAATAAAATAGTTTTGACCATTGTTGATGTTGACTTTAATCATATTAAATTATTTTGATGTACAAAGTCCATGTTTAAGCTTTTGAATTAAATTCAAATAAAATCAAATGGTGAATTTTATCCTACTAACTATTCAAAAGATTTTTAAAGCTCAGAAAAAATTAGGATGTTACACGTGAATAGCCGGAGTCGACGAGCCACGTGTTCTTTCTCCTTCCGTGGTGATCCTGAAAATCAAGGCACAAAAGATCGATGTGTCTCAATACTAGGGTTAGTTAAAAGCGATTTGGGAACCTAGTACTGAGACACACGTCTGCGAGTAGTATGCAAAGCAGAAATGCTATCCTTGATTTTATTAGGAGTTCTATTATGAGTAATGGTTACTTTAACATGAGAAGCATCCTGTCTAGGAACATGATGAGCATGTGAAACAAATCCTAGTCTAGGTTTCTTATTTTTTAAGTGACCATGTCTCATAAAAGCTCTAGGTTGATGAGATAAAATTCTAGCAATATTTCTCCTAGCATTTTTCAACCTACGCCAACAGAACTCAACCAAATGTCCACTCTTCTTGCAATAGGTGCAATGGTATTTAATACCACTGGAAGAAGTACCTTTTGACTCAAAAGAAGGTTGGACAAATCCTGCAGATTTAAAAACAGTTTTTGCAGGTTGGGTTTTGAATTCAACTAAGCCATTTTCCAAGACCTGAATGACATTAGACTTGGATGTGTTCCGGACAGAGTTGTATCCTAAACCTTGCTTCTTATAAGGAGTCTTAGATGTGTCTAGAATCATGTTTAGTTGTTTCTTACCTTTAGATAATTTCTCTAATGTGTCCTTAAGGTAAGCATTTTCTTTTCCAAAGTTAACATAAGATTCACAAGTCTTGGCCTTAATGGCTCTAGTATGTTTCTCCTTAAGATGAGCAACTTCAAGCTTATAGGCTGCACATGAGGCACAAGGTGTAGACTCAATTGTGTTCTTAAGTTTGGCATATTTAGCTCTAAATACTTCTAAAATGTCCTTAACTTCATGTTCACGTTCTATGCAGAAAGAGTAAAAGCTAGATTTAACATTACCAGAAGCATCCAACTTGCTAGACTCTTAGCATTTTTCACAGTGAGCAGATTTGACATCAATTAGCTCAGTCCTAACATTTTCAAGTTGATGCAAAGCAATATCATAAGCAGATTGCAGTTTAGCAAATTCAGAATGTAAAGCATGGCAAGATGAACATTCATCAGATTTAAGAGTCTTAGCATTTGCAAGTTCTAATGTCAGATTGTCTACTTGTGACTCTAAGTCCTTGTACCTAGCCATGGTAAATTCTAATACCTTATCCTGATTCATGAGTTGCTCAAACATGTTGTCGCATCTAGCAGAAAGAACACCATAGGAGAGAGGTACCTCATCGTTGTCATCGATGTCGACGGAGTCGGCCATGAAGCATATGCCGGTGAAGTCCTTGGCCTTCCCTTTCTTGTCTTGAGGGAGCTCCTCCTCCTTATCCTCCTCGCTCTCGGAGTCCACATCGCTCATGGATTGCTCTCCAAAAGTGGCAAGGACCCGGTGAACGGCCTTCATGAGCTTGGCAGCATTGTACTTGGGCTTATTCCCTTGAGGCTTCTTTCAAGCTGGCTTTTCCTCCTTGTGGTTGCTCTTACCTTTCAGCTTGGGGCAGTTTGCCCGGATATGATATAGCTCTCCACACTCATAGCACATCACAGGGCCACCTCTCTTCTTGTTTCTAATATTGTTATATGCCCGTGTGACTTTCTTGGCTAAAAGAGCTAAATCAGCCTCAGGAAGACTCTCAAACTCTTCTTCTTGAACAGCAGATAAACACGTAAGAGAAAAGTCAGAAGAAGACTCAGAAGAACCATCAGGAGTCCCTTTGAGAGGATCGGCCACCAAAGCCATGTTATCCTTCTTAGGAAGACTACCTCTCTTGATCTCATGAGTTTTGAGCTTGCTATAAAGCAGCTCCAAAGTGAGACTAGAGAGATCGACGTTCTCCTCAATGGCAGTAGCCTTGACCTCCCACTCCTTGGTGTTGATTGCAGCCAAGAGGTGGGTGGCATTCTCAAATTGAGAGTACTCAATGTCAACAGCTCTCATCTGATTGATCACCTTGTTAAAGCGAGTAAAAACGTCATCGATGCTCTCACCAGAACGCATCTCGAATTTGTTATACTCTCGCTTGTAGACCGTCTGGCGCACTTGCTTGATTTGAAACGATCCTTCATGGTAAGTTTCGAGGGTATGCCAAATCTCATGTGCGGTCGCAAGGTTGCAAATCCTATCGTACTCCTGTCTACCAAGCCCAGCATATAGAAGGTTCTTCGCCTTATTGTTGTTAGCCAAAAGGACTGCTAAAGCCGGTGAAGCCACTTCGGGCAAAATGAGCGGGGCTCGAACAACCTCCCATATAGCTTATCCTTCGCTCTCAAGGAAGACTCGCATGCGATTCTTCCAATAGGCATAGTCGAGCCCATCGAAGACATGCGGCTTGGTCGAGTACTTATCTATCGCCAAGTTCAGTGACCGATTAAGATCAAGATTGAACTAACCTTACTCTGATACCACATGTTGGACCAAAAAGGCGACTAGAGGGGGGTGAATAGGAGCACGATCTCTTTTTCACCTTGATCGAATGCAATACGATTTTCACTCCAATAGCTATAAAAGCTATGAGGATCAATATACAAGCATAGTGGAAGACTTGTATTGAATCCAATCAAAACTCCGAAGCAAATAGACCAAAAACATAAAAAAAAAACTCAAAACCTAAATGAGTTGAGTGGTCTGACCTCCAACTAGAAATCGATCTGACCTTTGGAAATCGGTCTGACCTCTCAATACATGGCGGTCAGACCGACCAATGAACAGTGAAATCAGCCCAAAAACCAAAACTCAAATCGATCTAACTTGTGATCCGTAAGGCCAAACCTTACCAAATTTGAGACACACCTTCTCTAAGATATTGAGAACCTATTCCAATCAAGAATCGCGTAGATCCATGCCAAAATTCCTATCTTTTTCAGTTTGAACGAAAAGTGCTAAAAAACCGAGTTAAAATCGAAATATGATCTAAAGACTTGCTCGTGGGTGATTGATGATCAAGATGATCCTAGATGGATTCCCACATGTCACAGCAAGTTAGATCAAGGCAAGAAACCAAACAAAAACTCTCGGATCAAAGAAAGACTCAAAATTACCAAATAGAGAGAAGGAAAGCAAATAGACTCATCTTGAGGAATCTTTCCTTCGATTGATTTTGATATGGTATTGGTTTACAACCACTCCATCAAGGAGGACAAAGACTCAATACATGAGCACGAAATCAAATCCAACTCTCTAGAAACCTAACCTCCACTAATTCTCTCCCTAAGCAAACTAGGGTTTCAAAACAATGAAAAGGTTCAAAGGGGTGCAGCCACCTCCCGCCTCTATTTATAGTTGAGGCTTAAACCTTTTAGAAGCATTAACCCTAATGGGCTCCCGTTAAGGTCCACACACAAACGGGTCACACACGCACATATTTTAAAGCGTCGTCTTCATTTCCTCTTGACCTAATCCGTTTCATCATGCGTCGTCTTGCGTCGCGGGTTGGCAAAAGCTCACCAAGGTGATATTTGGTAAAATTACCAAAATACCCCTTCTCGATCTTTTTGCAAAGACCGAGTCCCATCTTCGTGAAGCACTTTCATGCTCCAACGGCTCTCATCATGTCGGCAAGTCTCTCCCATCCGGCTCCCACCGAAACCACCATGGTACTTGTATCGACCCCCGCGCCGCTTGAACCAACCCGTCGCACCGAACTGCCCGTTCGGTCACCTTTGTCCCTCTTGCGCCATGCTCGACTCCATTGACCTCACCCGACATTTCTGATCGTTCTGAACCTCAGCTCTCCAAGTTTAGTCCTGATCATCCTCGCCGTTAACCGTCATTGACCTCCAAGCAACCTGCACAACAATAGACAAAGAAATCGATTTCGGGAACAAGTTCTTCACAACTTGACCCACATTAGTCAAAACATGAATCATACAACACATATATACAGTGAAACCCATGAACTTGACCTAACCCAACACACATCGCCACTTTTTGCCGATGAATAAGTCAACACCGGTCAGACCGCCACTCTGGCCGGTCTGACCACCACTTGAATGCCGGTCTGACCGCCCAGCTGGGACTTAGCCAAGATTCCTCCCTAGAAATCCGAAACCTATTGGAATTTTCAAACCAATAGAACTTTTGCCTGGAAGCCCTAAAAATTATGAGACCAAGAGTAGTAGAATCTACTTTCTTGTATATACCCTCTATTTTTGGCCCAGCTCCAAAATCCAACATCCCATAATGGCCGGTCTGACCGATTTCCCAAAGCCGTCGATCCGATCACTGGCGGTCGGACCGCCACTTGCTGACAATGAGTTTGAACTTCGCCGAAAACGTGTGATTCGATAAACCTTCAACGCCATTGCCAATTGTATCATCATCCTAAGATCGTGAGCATATCCCCATGATATCCACAAAGGAAGCTCTTACTTGGAGTCAAAGTTCGAAATGAATGATTTTGATAGAACCAAATATTGCCTAGGCTTGCAGCTTGAGCATGCCCTTGAAGGGATTTTAGAGCATCAGTCAACCTACACTCAGAAAGTGTTAGAAAGATTTGATTTTGAAAAGGCATACTCTTCGAAAGTGCCAATGGTCGGGGAACTTTGCAGCAAGACAAAGACCTGTATAGACCTAAAGAAGAGAGGGAGGAAGTCCTGGGACCGGAATTCCCATACTTAAGTGCAATAGAAGCACTCATGTATTTAGCAAATTGTACTAGATCGGCCATTGCATTTGTCGTTAACCTATTAGTAAGGTATAGTGTAGAACCTACCAAAGGTATTAGCAGGGAATGAAGGACATCTTTCGATACCTCCAAGGAAGCAAAGAATTTGGTCTGTTCTATAGAAAGAACTAAGACCTAACTATGAATGGCTATACAGATGCCGGGTACCTGTAGAACCCGCATACAGCCAAATCGCAAACATGTTATGAACTCCTATGTGGTGGAACTGTAATTTCATAGAAATCGTCTAAGCAGAGTCTTGTATCGACTTCGACGAACCACTCGGAAATAGTAGCACTGTACGAGGCCTCACAAGAATGTGCTTGGCTTCGGTGGATGATTCACCACATCCAGCAGTCGTATGGATTGAATACCGCGCAAACCCCCACTATTATCTATGAAGATAATGCAGCTTATGTTGCACAAATACAGATGGGTTATGTGAAGAATCATCTCATAAAGCATATCAACCCCCAAGTTCTTCTATGCTCATGAATTGCAAAAGATAGACGAAATTAAAGTACTGCATACTAAGTCATGTAAAAATCTTGCAGATTTATTCTCTAAGTTACTTCTAGCATCTAGCTTTGAAAGGTGCATACGTGGAATTGTAATGACGAGACTTCGAGAGGTGTATAATTCAGGGGGAGAATTTTTACGAACTCATTATTGAAACTTGATCACGAAGATCGAGTACCCAAAGAGTAAATCTTAGAGATTAAGTGAAATTGGGTGGATTGTACTCTTTTTCTCTTGATGAGTTTTCCTGAAGTTTCTCGGCTAAGGTTTTTAATAAGGCAATTCGTGTAACGCAGCAGAACTTGTATCATGTGTTCTTTCTCCAAATTTTTTCCACTGGATTTTTATGGAGTTTTGACGAGGCATGAATATGTAAGGATGGGTGTCCAAGAGGGAGTGTTAAGAAAAACTATGGGATTGGCCCAGAAGCCGACCCATGTATGGGCTCCCCATCCCAAACTCTAGCAGGGTCTCTAGCCTATAAATAGATGATGCTATTCATTGTAAACGATTGATCGATTGATGAAGGAATAAAGAGAAGCAAGAAACCCCTTATATCTCTGTGTTCAATCTACTATTCTATTCTTGTGTTCTTACATTGTTCTTATGATTCTAAGTTTGTCTACGAGGTAATCACTCGGATTGGACTCGCCAACGACGGTTCCTCAACAGATATAAGTCAGGCGGAGGCAGCGAGCGGGACGGACGAACCAACAAAACAAACGTGGTGAGCGCGAGACGGGCGGGATTCGTACCGAACGACCCGGTCCGAGCTTCCGAGCCAAGTCCTCGGGCCGTCGCGACTCATCTCGACTCGACACATGTCACATACGGCACGATTCACAAGCTCACGACCCCCATCCACCATAGCTCTGGCACCCGGAGGCTCGAATCCAACTTCATTTCATTTACCCTGTTAGGATGAAAAAAAACTCATTTGTGGAGCTAGTGGGCTATTTCGAAACTGTTCTAATTATACATGTTATTTGTTTAAATATTAAAATAAATCAATTTTGAATAGAATTAGATTTTTTTTTAGTTCGACTCGACTTAAAAACACTTCTAAACTATTATCAATTTCCGAAAAAAATTAGTAAGTCGAGTGCCCGGCTCACCTGGCTCGATATCCGCCCCTAACCCCAATCTCCCAATCCGAGAGACCCCATCACTCTCACGCCTCTCTCTCTCTCCCTCCCTCTCCCAATCCGAGCTAGCTAACCCTAGTGCGGCGGCGATGGCGTCGATCCCGCCCGACGACGCGGCCGAGAACGGCCACGGCCCGTCCCCGCCTCCGGCGAAGCGCCCGCGCGGGGCGCTGATCTCGGTCGCCGAGATCCGCAACGAGTTCGCGCACCACGACGCCGCCGTCGCCCGCGTCAACAACGGCAGCTTCGGCTGCTGCCCGGCCTCCGTGCTTGATGCGCAGGCGCGCTGGCTGCGCCTCTTCCTCGCCCAGCCCGACGCCTTCTACTTCCACAGCCTCCAGCCGGCGCTCTTCCGCTCCCGCGAAGCGGTCGCGGCCCTCGTCAACGCCGGTGACGTCGCCGAGGTATCCCTCGTGGACAACGCCACCACCGCCGCCGCCATCGTGCTGCAGCACGCCGCGTGGAGCTTCGCCGAGGGGCGCTTCGTGCGCGGTGACGCGGTGCTCATGCTCCACTACGCGTACGGCGCCGTCAAGAAGTCCATCCACGCCTACGTCGCCCGCGCGGGGGCCACCGTCGTCGAGGTGCCGCTCCCGTTCCCCGTCGCCTCCTCGGACGCCATTATCTCCGAGTTCCGTGCCGCGCTCGCCGTTGCGAAGGCTGGGGGGCGCAGGGTCCGGCTCGCGGTCATCGACCACATAACCTCCATGCCCAGTGTCATCATTCCGGTGAAGGAGCTCGTCTCCATCTGCCGCGAGGAGGGCGTTGACAAGGTATTTGTCGACGCTGCGCACTCCATTGGGCAGGTCCCTGTCGATGTGCGTGACATTGGTGCCGATTTCTACACCAGCAACCTCCACAAGTGGTTCTTTTGCCCCCCGGCTGTGGCATTCTTGCACACCCGTAAGGATGACCCGATAGCCTCCCAGCTCCACCACCCTGTTGTGTCGCATGAATACGGCAATGGGCTACCCATGGAGAGTGGATGGATTGGGACACGAGATTACAGTGCCCAGCTTGTTGTGCCTGAAGCTATCGACTTTGTGAACCGGTTCGAGGGTGGGATTGAGGGGATATGCAGCCGGAACCATGAGAAGGTGATCGAGATGGGTAGGATGCTTGCTGAGGCATGGGGGACGTTTCTTGGCTCACCACCAGAATTGTGCGGAAGCATGGTTATGGTGGGGATGCCTAGCTGCCTTGCCATTGAGAGTGACGATGATGCGCTGAGGGTGAGGACCATGTTGAGGAAGGATTTCAAGGTGGAGGTGCCGATATACTACAATTCAAGAAGGGTGGAAGTACAAGAGATGTCAAATGATAAGAGTGGTGATCCAGTGACAGGGTATGTGAGGATTTCGCACCAGGTTTACAATATCAGGGAGGAGTATGGGAGGCTGAGAGATGCTGTTAATAAGCTTGTGGCTGAGGGGTTCACCAGCAGCAAATTGCGACCTTCTGAGAAGGTACTCTCACATGGAAATTGACTTTACTTTAATCATTTATATTTCTTTGTTGTTTGACTCTGATTTCTTCATGACTGATTGCTCTGGTTAATATAATGTTTTGCAATTTTATAGAAGATGCTAAAAACCAGTGTTCCCCTAGGCGGGCGCCTAGGCCGCCTAGGCACTGGGCGATGCCCCGCCGCCACGACTCGGTGCTAGTCGGCGCCCTAGGCGCTCGGCCCGCCTAGGCAGTCCAAGGCGGTCCAAGGCTGACCTAGGCGGACCGAGGCAGGCAAGGCAGGGCGGCGCTGGGCGGGGTCGGGCGGGACAAAAAAGGTAGTGAACTCACCCGTCGCGCGCCGCCTCCTCCCTAGATCCACATTGCACCGCCTCCTGCCTAGCTCCACGTCGCTCCACCTCCTCCCTAGCTCCACGTCGTGCTGCCTCCTCCCTGGCTCCCTGTCGCGCGCCGCCTCCTCCCAGCTCCACGTCGCGCACCGCCTCCTCCCAGCTCCACGTCGCGCTGCCTCCTCCCTGGTTCCCTGTCGTGCGCCGCCTCCTCCCCGGATCCCCTTCGCGCGCCGCCTCCTCCCCGGGTCTCCTTCGCGCGCCGCCTCCTCCTCGGCAGAGAGGAGAGCAAGAGTGAGCGATGGGAGAGAGGGGTGAGGCGGCGGCGGGATGGGAGATGGGAGAGTGAGAGGATGGCGACGGGGATAAGGAAGGGGATAAGGAAGGGGCGAAGGGGACATGGATGAGGCAGGCCGCAGGCCACTCGACACGGGCTGAGCTGGACTGGACGCCGAAGGGGTTTTTTCTTTTCTTTTTCTTTTTTCTTCTTCACTTGTTCTCCTCTCCCTCCGGCTGCTCTTTACGATCGGCTGCACAGACCAACGCCTAGGCGCTAGGCGGCCACCCTCCGCCCGCCTTCTGCCTAGTGCCTAGGTGAACATTGCTAACAACACCTTAGATGTTCGCTGTTTGTATACTGGGTATAGTAGCCTATTATAAGTCATGCTTCGACAAGGATATTAGTTCATTTACTGGGTATTAAGTTCATTCATGTGTATATGCTATCGGTATATCTATACATTCACTATTTCCATATTATACAACCATTAGTATAATCGATGTTGATGATTAATTGTTGCAAAGTTACTGCCCAAAATGTTGTTTGACAAGGCAACAAAATAGTCAACCGAAGTATTCAGTATTTGCATTCACAAAAGTTTAATTGAAATAAAGTACATGAACAATGGCTACCAACATTCCAGTAGGTTTTGACCATGTCTTACGAAGAGAATTGAACTTGAAGGTCAAGACAATATGTAATAAGAGAAGTCCTTTTCCCTTCATCCATGTTTGGTTGCCAAACAGCTACAATGCACAGACTTATGTTAATAAATGTTCCCTGGCCACAAAATTTGAACTCGCAGTCTCTCACTGAGGTTCATTGCCGTTAACTTTCCTATATTTTACATCTCACTAATTATCTGTCTTGTGCATGTACGTGGCATTCTATAGAGTCACAATTTATCTGTCTCTGAACTTTTTGAAGTTTTATGAACTTTTATACCAGTAGAACATGAAAATGTTTGCCAGAAAATGGTTCTATGCATGCTTGAGACCCTAACATATGCTTGTGATATGCTAAAGTCTTCTGGTAAGTTAAAAA
Source organism: Phyllostachys edulis (assembly GCA_036346405.1). Classification (NCBI taxonomy): domain Eukaryota; kingdom Viridiplantae; phylum Streptophyta; class Magnoliopsida; order Poales; family Poaceae; genus Phyllostachys; species Phyllostachys edulis. The sequence continues at coordinate 97,626,416 of CM070546.1, forward strand.
GTGCCATAGACATGCTATACCACCACAAGTGTCACATTACTATTAAGGCTTTTCAGGAGTTTTTTCTTCTCCTGAGATACATACTTTAGTTTTCCCATATTATAACTTGTAAATACAGAACATTCGGCTGATTTCTTTGTACAAGTTATCCATGAGTGTCGTGTGCAGAAACAATATAAAGAGGACATTTCGAAACTTCTAACATGCGTAATCGTGGGTCAACTAGTGGTTTGAGTTGCTTGTATGAAAAAGAGAATTGATTTATCAAAATGCTAGTGAGTTTGGAATGGTCTCCAACTAGTGAGTTGTTAAGGATATGGAAATGATCTGTGCATGCTGGATAACCTTACTGTTTGTAGTGATGTGTTCCAGGAAAATAGCAAAAAGTGTTGATGTAGCACTACATTTTTTTGTGCTTTTGTGAATGTCTTTAGCTATGCTGTATATGCCAAGTTGCCAAGGTTTTTCTGTCATTGATTTTGAGATCCTGTATCATATTCAAGTTACGAGTATGAAATCATTTTCCATATTTACTGTGCAACTTGGCAAGTACATACAGAGTAGGAAGCTGCGTTTAGAAGCAAACTAGCCCTTTATTTTTTGTTTATCCATTATGATCATGGAAACTTTTCCCACAATGAAAGGTTTAAAGTTGGAATTTCCCATTTAAAGGCAGCTGCTCATGATGACTACTATAGCCTAATACCTGATTTCCTGAATAGCCTGATGAAGGTATCTTATTTTCTCGGGTTTCCCCTTTACTATATTAATTTCCAGAATGGTTAGTGAGGACTGAGGAAATCAGAGCACTATTTATATTGCACTCTACATTCTTATATGCACTTCACAAGTTCTATTGGATTCACTATCCATATGAATAGTGAGTAATGACATTATTAAATTATCAACATTACACTGTATAATTACAGGCAAACATAATATAGATTCAATAACAAAGTTGTTTTTTCCAAGAACATAAATCCTGTCAGATGATCAGGGTGTCAAGAGTTCCATAGTTGACAAACATGGTCCATGGATGTCCAAGTTTCACATATCTAGTGTTTCAATGCTGTTGTGTTTGTCTTTTTCATGATTAGTGATTATGCTGTCAGCTGAATTTTTGGCAGAGGCTCTTGATATGTGTTAATGGTCAAAGTACTTGATGATTGTTCAGGAGTACTAATCTGATTTCAAACGTCTTATGATCTGATGGATTCTCATAATTATGGTTGCAGCAAGAAACTTTGGCGTGATGACATTGCAGCCAGTCAGCACCCCATTCGATGATGTTGTGGCCGACTACTTAGGTGTGGATCGTGCCTCAGCCAGTGCTGCACTGAGATCTTGTTCTTCCCTCCCATAGTCCCGTGGCATCGCCAGTTGATGTAGTGTACTTTCAGAAACTGACAAAGTGTTGTATTGTGTTCCGTCCGCGGCAATAATGTGCACTGGCATGTCTTCTTTGTTCCCCTCATTTTCGAGCTGTAATGTAAGAATAATCTGAATCTAAGGAGATTTGCAGCCGTTGTAGATTGATTGCTGGTTACCGATCATACTGATCAAGTGGCTGTGTATTGCTAGTCTCTGTTTTTCTAGCCATTGTATTGTATCTTCGTCCAAGAGAATGCATGTAGATAGGTGAAACACTTTCAACTTCTGGGAGCATTCATGTCGAGCGCTGCAATATGTGCTCGACGTTGATGGTGTCTCGACTGTGTTCTTTGGCGGAGTCACGATTTGTGGGACGCAGATTTCATAAATATAAATCGTCTGTGAAAATACTGTGCTATTTTTTAAATTAGTAGATAGCATTCGCAGGTATATCACAATCAATTCATGCAAGTTGTAAAACTAAACCATTCATTATTTTAACACATCGAAGTTTATATAGATCATATCGGATCAAGTTTTACAATAAAGGCCAAGCAAACCAAATGATCACATCACAAAAATGGTGGAAACAACTCGATTTCGATTGCTTGGTCGAAAGGGGGTTTTGACCGTCTAGTCGAAAGGAGGTTTCGACCACCTAGCGTGAAAACTACAGCGGAAAGCAAAAGGGGCAGAGTACATCTCTCCACAGGTAGCGACTGGGGCAACTCGTGTACGACTGGTATTAACCAAAGACTTGGACAATACCGGTCGCATGCAAGTACCGACGAGCCCGCTAGACTGAGGCGAGACCAAGACTACTCGAAACTAGACTACTCTTCGCCATTACCTTGCTCATCGACTTCAGGGTCCTCGTAGTAGTCGTAGACTCCTTGATCCGTAGAGTCTGTAGGTTTGCGAAAAGAGCGAGGATGAGCACAACTTCCGTGCTCGCGAGCCAACACACAAGATGCAATAATATACATGCATGGCTTGTTAAGGGTGGCTTGGGTTCTTTTATTGGCTAAAGCAATGTTTTCAATTATCCATAATGGTAAAGTCCTATAACTTAACATTTTAACAAAATTGCATTTTGTAAAGAGAGTAATTGTGCAATATTAAATAACAGTAGAGGCTACCTCTACCTATGCTTATTTTGATTGTGGTTACATCCGCCACTTAACAGCACTGGGTACGACTACCCAGGAAAAATCCAAATGCCGGGTTACATCCACCCGACAAGTTTTTATCCCATCCACAAAGGTTTTTGAAATAGAATTAACTCTAATAAAGTTCCCATGTCTGTCTTTGATCGTAGGCGTGGCTGTTTAAACAGTTTATACTCTACAGAGGTTTGTACACTGTACCCACAAGAGATAATCAACTCGTAGCCTCACATGATTCCTTAGTTATGTGGTCGAAAGACTATCATAGTAACTTTTTAAACCATCTCGCCCCTTCTGTCATCTCACTATGGGCTTCTCCCACTTGCGGCAGGTTCCATAAGTTGTGCGGAATATCGCCCCCACAACTGGTCGTAGTTGGCAACTTCACCCTCCCCTTGGTGCCCCATTTAAGCTGGATTGCCTCCAATTGCTTGTACTTCCACCAGTGAGATAACTTCCAGAGTCCAATAAATTTACTAAGCCAAGTTACACTTTGCAGACTTACAGTTGCACATGTTTTACAATAGGAGGTCATCACCAGATTAAGTCCTTAAAGTCATCTGGGCGGTTCATACCACATACCCACCATTCTCGTGTTACATCTGCATCCACCAACATACCATCCGCCCAGATGTGGTATAGCAGTTTGGGGTTTTGAGAAGAACAACCAATTTATATCAAATACAACAGTCATGTACCTCCCACGACTACCCTAAATCATTTTCATGTTTTAAGAGATGATGATCGGGGCATTTTAATGTCTCGGTACTTAAGCAAGAGTAGCATGTCGCTTAAATACAAGCTATAGCTAGTAATTTACCACATAGCTACTAGGGTGACATGGAATAATAGATTCAAATGTCAAAGGATGAGATAATAATTAATTAACCAACAAGTGGGTATTTAACTACCTTAAGAATTAACATACATTTGTTTAAAGAATTAAGGCATGTAGTTGTGGTAATTTAAAGGAATATAGTTTGAAAAAAAAGGCTCAAAATGATCAAAGTATTGACTCGCCTAAGCTACGGGCAAGAGAGTTTTGGTAGTCTTATGCTTGATCAAACTGGGAATCTCCCGCTTCCTCGAACTCTACTCAGACGATCGTACCGGAAAAGAGAAAAACCAGCAAAGAGGACAAATAAGTGCACAAGACAAAAACAAATGAACTCTAAATTAAATTAGACCAGAGCCAAAAGCAAGATCCCAGATTTAGACAAATTTAGAAATAAAGAACACTGTAATCGGGGTTACAACGGAGGAGAACAGAGTCCTCAAAGTTTTTGTTTTCGAGTACAGATCAACGACTTCATGAGGTCGGAGGGAGGTTTGACTCCAGGATATGGTCGAAAAGAAGGAAAAGATTTGACTACTCAAAGTGATCGAAAGAAGAAAGGATCCGACTACTCAATGTGGTCAAAGAAGGAAGGATTCGACTATTCAACGTGGTCGAAAAAAGAAGGATTCGACTACTCAACGTGGTCGAAGGAAGAGAAAAATTCTACTACTCAACGTGGTCGAAGAAAGAAGGATTCGACTACTCAATATGGTCGAAGGAACAGAAGGATTCGGCTACTCAACGTGGTCGAAGAAAGAAGGATTCGACAACTCAATGTGGTCGAAGGAAAAGAAGGATTTGACTACTCGACGCGGTCGAAGGAAAAGAAGGATTCGACTGCTTGATGCGGTCGAAAGAACAAGGAAAGATTTGACTGCTCGATGCGGTCGAAAGAAAATAAGGATTCGACTACTCGACACGGTCGAAAGAACAAGGAAGGATTTGACTGCCCGACTGTAGGATTCAGGATAACCGACTAGAGGGGGGTGAATAGGAGGTTTTTAAACTTTTGACAATTTAACAATTTAAGCCAATTAAGAACTATGTCTAACTAGATACAATTCTATCTAAGTAATTCAACACAAGATAAAGGCTAGAATTGTAAATGCGGAATGAGATTAGACAAGAAATAACCACAAAGACAAATGACTTTTTCCCGTGGTATCGAAGACTTGCCGGTCTTCACTAGTCCACGTTGAGGAAGCTTGACAACTCAAGCTGGCTCCACGAATTAAGCCTTTCCTCGATCACTATGGGTAGTTCTTCCTCCGCTCCGGAGATGGCGAATTCCAAGCCACTCACAAACTTGCACCGGGCCTCTTTGCAATCTTCTTGAAGAGATCACCGTGCTCCACCGCCAAGGCCATCTAGGAGTTTGGCAAAACTCCAAGAGTAACAAATCGATGACCTTCTCTTGACGGCGCTCACGTGCAATAGGATCAATCTAGAATGAGTGTATGTACTTGAATGAACTCAACCACCTCACAATGAATGCACAAGTGAATTTTGGTGTTGAGTGAATGCTCAAAGCTCTCTAGGCTCTAAGGATGATAAATGAACTCTAGCTAACAGTCCTTGAGCAGGTTGAGGGGTATTTATAAACCCCACCAACAAATATGACCGTTGGGGAGGAAATCCCCAACTTTCTGCGAAATGCGGTATGACCGCCAACTAAGGAGCGGTACGACTCCACCCTTGTCGAGCACAAGATGCTGGCTAGAAACGGTAGCATTAATTACTCGACATAGTCGTTGAAAATCCGGTCTTGATGCGATATAACTAAATTAAGCGGTACTACTGGCTTGATGTGGTCATACCGCATAGAGGGGCGGTACAACCGATCGTAGGGTTTTCAACTTCGCTGAAAAGTGGTGCTCTCTGAAAAAATTGTACCGCCACATAAGAATTAGTATGACCACTGAGTGGTACTACCGTTTCCATGGCGCGGTACTACCGATTGACAAGGAGAGGCACCGAACCAAAATACACATCTCCTGTTTTTATTGAACCGCCAACTAGAAATTGGAAAGACCGCAATGCGGTAGTACCGCTGCAAGAGCCGGTTGTACCACATTATCGCTCAGTTGGCTGAAACATTCAGAACGTAGTAATACCACCAAGTAAAGCGCGGTCATACCACTTTAAGCGGTACTACCGCCAGTTGGCCTGCGGTACTACCGATTTCCAACAAAAACACTTAGAGCTTTTCAAATTCAAATTCAAATGCATGCATGATCCTAAATTGATCCAAATTGCATAAGACCATGCTATCAAGCTACTAGTCACGATCCCTCTTAATAATACGGCATTTAACTTATAATCCGGTCTTCCAACTATTTCTCCTAAGACCGGTAAAATATAAAAAGGATCCTAGACTACTTGTACCTTGTCTTTGAGCCATGTAAATCTTCATTGAATCCTTTAGCATGCATCTTTATGTCATCAAATTCACCAATGGGACTTAACCTTGTAAATACTCAATAAACACGTTAATCCCATATTCACATATTATCATTAATTACCAAAATAATTTTTAGGGGCCTAGATGCTTTCAATCTCCCCTGTTTTGGTAATTGATGATAACACAACTAATATGTGAGAAAGATTGTTTTGAATATACTAAGAGTGTATATTCTTTTGATGACTTAACAACAAAATAATTCTGGCAATAAACTCAAAAGAGATTTGAGAATTATTTTCTTGTCAAATCCAATTTAAAGAAAGATCCCCCTAAACATGTGCATAAAATTGATAGAAAATTTTGCAAGCACATGTAGAGATTTTTGAAATTTTGGTTGAAATTTTGGCGGAGTTTCTTTAGCATGTTTGAATTTGAGGGAAACACAATATTCAGGAAATGACTATAATTGAGATTGCATTTCAAGATAATATCATAAGCATAAACATTATCGAACAAGTTCAACAAGATAAGCAACACAGTTTTAAACTATTACAAGCACATAAGCATAAGTTCAACACATTACAAAACATATAAGTCCATATAAGATAACAGTAGCAAAAGACTTGCTCCCCCTAAATCGTTGTCTTCTCACTTCTCCCCCTTTGGCATCAAGGTACCAAAAATATCTCAGACTGCTGGGTCCTGAGAAGGAAGAGAGGCTAAGTCCTGAGCCCGAGGAACTAGAGGGGCTGGAGCTGGAGGAGTTGAGTCCTGAGGAGCAGGGTCCTGAGAAGCGAGATCCTGAGCCACTAGATCTGTAGCTGGTGCTAGAGGAGCTGAGACAGGAGCTGGAGGCACTGAGGCCTGAGACACTGGAGTTGGGGCCAAAGGAGGAACAGCAGAAGAAGTAGAGGCCCCTGAAGCTGGAGGAGGACGACGAGAGTATCGCTGAGGAGTCCTCAAAATCTGCTCCATTGAGTCAATGGTCTCTGCCATGGCAGCCATCCTGTTATGAACCTCATTATGGAAATCATTTCGAACTAACTCCATGTCAGCTAGCTTGTCAAGGGTCTCATGCTGAAACTCTTTCTGGGCTATCTTCATTTCTTGCAAAGTGCTGAGAATCAACTCCTGATTTTGAAGAATCTGTGCAAGAGTACCTTCAGCAGGAGCACTCTCCTGAGCAACAATGCAGAAGTACCAATGCAGCGATGGCAGAATCATCATAATGACGGGAGGGTGTCTCGAGGCTTGTAAGCCTTATGAGCTGTTCCCAATCCCCCTTGATACTCAATCTTCTGCCGAATTAAAGCCATGATGTAAGGTGCATAGTAAATCCTTTTAACTCTATCATTCTTTGAAGAAACTATGCCCTGTAGAATGACATCCACTACATCAAATTTTCTTCCCTTCATAATATTATCAATGATGTTCCAGGCATATCCTCTCACTGCATCAAAATTCCTACTCTTGGGGTAAAAAGTATGATTAATAATCCTATCAATCATGCTTGGAATGAGCTTAAGTCCAGTAATCTTTCCTGGGGTATACCTGACCGATGGGTCATAAAAATCGATCGAGCGAGAGACGATGAAAGCGTATCAAAAGAGCTTATCCCAAGTACCAGATGGTGTCCTCAAAACATGCTCAAAATCCTCCTTGGTACTTTCCACATATCTGGTAACTGTAACCCATTTCATCCTGGAAAGATCCGCCTCAACATGAACTGTGGCATAAAACTGCCTGAAAATCTCATCATCATAATTTTGCTTTAGGGCCACAAGATCATGAAGGCCAACTCGATGAAAGAGCTGGTATACACTACTATACTTATCCAAAAAGTTTATGTGAGGCCACTTAATCCACTTGTGATCTGCAAAGTTTCTATGATTTCCATATAGCTGCTCATATACTTGTTCTTGAAAAACTGTATGAAATCTTGGATTGACTGAGTCAAACTTGAAAAGATATTGATTTACATGGCGTTTGATTGCATACTCATCAGGAGTAAGGAGTCTCAAATCAATTGGAGGCTCTGGAGGCGCTCCCAAATCATCTGACTGAGCTTCCAACTCTGGCTCTGACTCAATTTCAGAATCAGAATCTGCCTCAGCCGGTGGTAAGCTTTCCTCTGTTTCAGATTCAGGTCCTCTTCTGCTGGTCTTTTGCCCTTGCCCTTTCCATGCACGACCTTTTGTCGAATTGATCTTGTGCTTTGAGCTGGAGCTGCATGAGGTCGAGTTCTTGGAGGTTGAGATGAAGATTGCCCTTCTCTAGGTGGTCCATGCGACTTTCGAGTCGCAATTCTTGTCCTAGGCATCTTCACACAGATAGAATAGGTTACAAGGAGTTCAAAAGATCAATCAAGATAGAATTAATTGTGAAATAAGATGAATTTTCTGTTTTCTGTTAGGATGATCGGTCATACCGCCGTTATATGGCGATGCGATCGATCGCATCGTCTCGCATCGCTCCAAGAACTAGTTGTCTGGATTATCTGACCGAGTTCTAGGGCAAGCATTAGATCGAATTTTTCGATGTTTTTCATGGAGTGAATCCATGTTTTGGATGCGCAAACATCATTTGACATCAAATTATCTATTTTGCCCGACTAGAACTAACTAAATCATCCACATTCTCAATTAACCCTAAAATGAGACCTAGGGTTCCAAAAATTGCGGTAAAACTCGAATCAAAAGATGTTTTACCTTGAGATTTGAAGTAGGTGAACCCTAGAGAAGCAGGAATCAATGAGAGAATGAAGAATCGTTGAAGATTTTAGAGGATTTGAGTGAGGATTTTGGAAGACCTTCGGGTTGGACAGAGAGAGCCCGAGAGTGAAGAGAAAACGGTGAGGGGAGCGGTTGAACCGTCGTAGGGGTAAAGGCTCGAGCGAAAAAGTAACCGCCAGGAGTTACTGCCCCTTCACAAACTGACACGGTCATACCGCTAACATAACGCTGGTAGTACTGCACTGCGGTCATACTGTTGTTATAACGCCGGTCGTATCGCGTTAACACGCCGGTTGTTCCGATTTTCCTGGAACTTCAAGGATTTGACTTGGATTTGAGAAAATATGCAAATGATCCTTAGTTTTGCACTCAAATAAATATCATTGAGGATCATTATGCATTGAATAGACTAATGTCTATTAAGAACATAATTTTTATGAACATAGTATTCTTTAATAAATAGTTTTGAAAATACTTTCATAAAAGATCTCAACTAACACCAAAAGAAGCAAATGCATGAGGCAAGTGTTCAACCAACATTTTAATAGTCTATGACATTTAACTCATTCCTCAATTTGCAAAAGCGGCCTTCATCTAATGGCTTGGTGAAAATATCCGCTAATTGGTCTTCGGTTCGCATGTGGCTAATTTCAATGTCTCCCTTGCTCACATGATCTCTCAAGAAGTGATGGCGAATATCTATATGCTTGGTTCTTGAGTGTTGAACAGGGTTATTGGCTATTTTCACCGCACTATCATTATCACACAAAAGAGGTATTTTATCAATTTTAATTCCATAATCCATCAAGGTTTGCCTCATCCATAGCAATTAAGCACAACAACTTCCCGCGGAAACATATTTGGCTTCGACGGTGGATAATGCTATGGAGTTTTGTTTCTTGGATGACCATGATACTAAAGATCTTCCTAAGAGTTGACAACTACCCGAGGTGCTTTTTCTATCCACTTTACAACCTGCATAATTGGAATCCAAATATCCAATTAAATCAAATTTAGCACTTTTAGGGTACCATAGGCCAATGTTAGAGGAATGCTTTAAATATCTTAGTATTCTTTTAACGGTCATTAAATGGCACTCTTTTGGAGTTGCTTGAAAACGTGCACACATGCAAATACTAAACATGATATCAGGCCTAAATGCGGTAAGATAAAGCAAGCTACCAATCATAGACCTATAAAGCTTCAAATCTACCGGTTTACCTCCCTTATTTAAGTCGAGATGACCATTAGTTGCCATGGGAGTCTTGATAGGCTTTGCATCCTCCATGCCAAATTTCTTGATCAAATCTTTTGCATACTTGGTTTGGCTTACGAAGGTTGCATCCTTGAGTTGCTTGATTTGAAGTCCAAGGAAGTAGCTCAATTATTCAATCATGGACATTTTAAATTCCGTAGCATCATATTACCAAACTCTTCGCGAAAATCTTGAGTAGTAGACCCAAAAATGATATCATCAACATAAATTTGACAAACAAAGAAATCATCATTTAGAACTTTAGTAAATAGAGTTGAATCAATTTTCCCGATTTTGAATCCTTTTGAGACTAGAAAATCTCTAAGACGTTCATACCATGCTCTAGGAGCTTGTTTAAGACCATAGAGCGTCTTGGAGAGTTTATAGACATGATTTGGATTTTTAGGATCTTCAAAACCAAGAGGTTGTTCAACAAAGACAAGTTCGAAAATTTTACCATTTAAGAATGCACTTTTGACTTCCATTTGAAATAATTTAATATCAAAGCATGATGCAAAAGCAAATAATATCCGAATTGACTCAAGTCTAGCTACAGGAGCAAAGGTTTCACCAAAATCCAAACCTTCGACTTGTGAATAACCTTAAGCGACCAATCTTGCTTTGTTTCTTACAACCATACCATTCTCATCTTGCTTATTCCTAAAGACCCATTTTGTACCAATAACATTGTGTTCTTTGGGTCGATCCACCAATATCCAAACTTCATTCCGGGTGAAGTTATTGAGTTCTTCATGCATAGCATTCACCCAATCCGGATCTTCAAGCGCTTCTTCTACATGCTTTGGCTCAACAGAAGAGACAAATGAGTAATGTTCACAAAAAAAAAGCAACACGAGAGCGAGTTTGGACACCATTACTTACGTCACCCAATATTTGGTCTATTGGATGATTCTTTGCAATTGCATCGTGAATTCTTGGTGGTAGATTGGATGGTTGATCATCTTCCTTGTTATCATCTTCATCAATTTGTACTTGATTTGTGGAAGAGGTAGGAGGCTCAACTTGAGTGGAAGATGATGGATTGTCTTCGGGCTTGATATCGCCTATTTGCATATACTCCATTGCTTTTCTTAATCCTTCATCACCTACATCATCCAAATTCTCATGCTCTTCTTGAGAGCCATTAGTTTCATCAAATTGCACATCGTGCCTTTTTTCAACTAAACGGAGTTTTTGTTAAAGACACGATAAGCTTTACTATTTGAAGAATAACCAAGCAAGAAACCAACATCACAACGACTTTCAAATTTTGATAGACGAATACCCTTCTTCAAAATATAACATTTGCAACCAAATACACGAAAATAAAAGATGTTCAGTTTTCTTCCTACAAGAAGCTTATAGGAAGTCTTTTTCAAGAGCTTATGCAAATAAAGACGATTTATGGCATGATAAGCGGTGTTAATAGCTTTCGCCCAAAAACTATCGGAAGTATTGTATTCATCAAGCATTATCCTAGCCATTTCAATTAATGTACGATTTTTCCTTTCTACAACTCCATTTTGCTCAAGAGTGTAGGTTGTGGAAAGTTCGTGCTTTATTCCAAGTTTATCACAAAAGTCTTCAACTTTAGTATTCTTGAACCCGGAACCATTATCACTATGAATTTTCTTTATTTTAAAATCAAATTCATTTTGAGCCCTTTTTGCAAAACTTTTGAAAATACCGGAGGTTTCACCTTTGTCATATAGAAGAATACCCATGCATATCTAGAGTAATCATCCACAATGACTAAACAATAGCTATTACCCCTGATACTCTTATAGGTTGTTGGCCTAAACAAATCCATGTGTAAGAGTTCCAAAGGTCTAGAAGTTGACATGATACTCTTGGAAGGATAAGAATTAGCGACTTGTTTACCGGCTTGACAAGCATTACAAAGTCTATTTTTCTCAAACTTCATATCTTTCAAGCCAACAACTAAATCATGTTTGAAATTTTTTTTGAGTTGAATCATTCCAACATGAGCTAGCCTTCTATGCCAAAGCCAACCCAATGAAGTTTTTGCAATCAAACAAGTTTTTAAACACGATTCATTTGAACTAAAATCAACCAAATAGAGATTTCCAAATTTAAAGCCTTTGAAAACTAAAGAGCTATCTTTTGCATTTGAAATGGTTACACCTTCATTTGAGAATGAGCAAATTAGTCCAAGATCACATATTTGAGCAACTGATAGCAAATTGAAAGCTAATGATTCTACTAAAGAAACATTGGAAATGGAAAGGTCATTTTAGATAGCAATTTTACCCAATCCAATTACCTTTCCTCTGCTATTATCGCCAAACGTGATCTTGTCTACTCCTTTTCCATTCTCGAATGTGGTGAACATCTTTCTATCACCGGTCATGTGTTGAGTGCACCCACTATCAAGCACTCAATGTTTTCCACCGGTTTTATAGTTCACCTACAAAACAAGAATCAAGTTCTTTTAGATACCCAAATTTGTTTGGGTCCTTGGAGGTTAGTACCCAAGGATTTAGGCACCCAAATAGTATTCTTTTTAGCACCTAAAATTGAAGTGCCAACAAATCTAGCAATTACTTTACCATCCTTAGTCTTCTTAAGCATATAACACGAATCATATATACCAAGGGATGAAGTCTACCCATATGACAAGCTTATTGTAAATGTCCTATTTCCCGGCACTTATGGCAATACTTACCATTTTGCTTCACAAATCTTATGGGCTTGTTTACCGGTTTCTTACCTTTCTTGGACACATACTCAAGTCCTCCTTTATTGAATGAGCACCTTTACTCACTCAAAAGCTTGTCAAGAGTAGCCTTACCCTTGAAGCATCTTTCCAAGCTCTTGCTTAGCTTGGTCACTTGCTCTTTTAGCTCATTGTTTTCAACAACAAGCTTTGCATCAATATGCTCAACATTATCATGATTAGCATTAATACTAGAGCAACATGGCATAGAAATAGAATCATTACATGAAATAAATGTACTAGTTTTAGCAATTTCTATACTAGGCATATCATTAATAATATCACATGTAATTCCTACACTAGAGCAAGACTTGCTTGAATTTCCTTGGATAAGCAAGTCATGAGCTTCCTTTAGCTCCTCATAAGAATCTTTTAGAGAAATGTGCTATCTTTTCAAGACCTTATATTTTGATATTTCTTTTCCAAGATATTCATTTAAGTCTTCAAACATATCTATTAATTCATCATAAGTTGGTTCATCATTATTAATGGATTTTATCTTATCTCCTTTTGCCATGAGAATAGCGACAGAGCTTCCTTGATGGCGATGCCAACGAGTCCCTTCTTCTTGGGGGATTCATCCTCATTGGAGTCAGAGTCGCTTGACTCATCATTGGAATCCCACTCTCCAATGTGGGCTTCATGCTTGCCATCTTTGTGAAGCTTCTTCTTGCCATTATACTCCTTCTTCTTGAATGACTTGCCTTTGTTATCCTTCTTTGCGAGGCAATGGGAAGCAATGTGCCCTTTCTCTTTGTAATTATAGCACCGAATGTTTCTATAACGATTGTTATCACTTGAGGATTGCCCTTTCTTGTTCTTGTCGAAGTTGAAGCTTCTACGTGAGCGTCTCTTCATGAATTTATTCATTCTTCTCACAAGAAGTGCAAGCTCCTCGTCGGAGTTTTCTTCTTCATCCTTATCATCACTTGATTCCACTTTGGCCTTGAAAGCGGTAATCTTCTTCTTTGAGAAAGATGACTCCAAGATTTCTTCCTTATCCTTCTTGAACAACTCATTGGTGATAAGGTTGCCCAAAAGTCCCGTTGGCGTTATTCTTGGCAACTCGGGAGAGTTGAGAAATAGCGTCACCAACGTCTCATATTTGTCCAAAAGAGCCCTAAGCATCTTGCACACAATATCAACATCAAGAAGGTTAGTGCCAAGGCCTTTGAGCTTATTCACAATGTTGTTGAGTCTTGAATACATCTCATTGATGTTTTCATGAGGCAACATTACGAATGTCTCATATTTGATCCGAAACCTATGCAATTTAGTTTCTTTAACCGTGGATGTTCCCTCATGGATATCCAAGAGGGTGGTCCAAATATCGTGAGTGGTTTCCAAATCGCTCACTCTATCAAACTCATCCGCGTTCAAAGCGCCAAAGAGAGCGTTCATAGCTTGGGCATCTAAATGAGCATTACGTGCCTCTTGATCCGTGGGAGCTAGTGGATTAAGAGCAATGACGTAACCCTCATTTACGATTTTCTAAATGCTTGGACTCATGGCCTTTAAATAAATTGACATTCTAATTTTCCAATATGCATAATTAGAGCCATCAAACAAAGAAACCCTTCCTATAGCAATTCCCTCACTAGCCATCATTTTCTATCTTAGACGGTTAAGTCTAAACCAATGAGAGACCAAGCTCTGATACCACTTGTAGGATCAAGGATAACCGACTAGAGGGGGGTTAATAGGAGGTTTTTAAACTTTTGATAATTTAACAATTTAAGCCAATTAAGAACTATGTCTAACTAGATACAATTCTATCTAAGCAATTCAACACAAGATAAAGGCTAGAATTGTAAATACGGAATAAGATTAGACAAGAAATAACCACAAAGACAAATGACTTTTTCCCGTAGTATCGAAGACTTGCCGGTCTTCACTAGTCCACGTTGAGGAAGCTTGACAATTCAAGCCGGCTCCACGAATTAAGCCTTCCCTCGATCACTATGGGTAGTTCTTCCTCCACTCCGGAGATGGCGAACTCCAAGCCACTCACAAACTTGCACCGGGCCTCTTCACAATCTTCTTGAAGAGATCACCATGCTCCACCGCCAAGGCCGTTTAGGAGTTTGGCAAAACTCCACGAGTAACAAATCGATGACCTTCTCTTGACGGTGCTCAAGTGCAATAGGATCAATCTAGAATGAGTGTATGCACTTGACTGAACTCAACCACCTCACAATGAATGCACAAGTGAATTTTGGTGTTGAGTGAATGCTCAAAGCTCTCTAGGCTCTAAGGATGATAAATGAACTATAGCTAACAGTCCTTGAGCAGGTGGAGGGGTATTTATAACCCCCACCAACAAATATGACCGTTGGGGAGGAAATCCCCAACTTTCTACGAAATACGGTATGACCGCCAACTAAGGAGCGGTACGACCGCACCCTTGTCAGAGCACAGTAATGGCTAGAATAGTGGCATTAATTACTCTGACATAGCCGTTGAAAATCCCAGCGCAGTACGACCGCCAACTAAATTGCGGTACTACCGCTTGATGCGGTCATACCGCATAGAGGGGCGGTACAACCGATCGTAGTGTTTTCAACTTAGCTGAAAAGTGGTGCTCTCTGGAAAAATTGTACCGCCACATAAGAATCGATATGACCGCTAAGTGGTACTACCGTTTCCATGGCGCGGTACTACTGATTGACAAGGAGAGGCACCAAACCAAAATACACATCTCTTGTTTTTATTGAACCGCCAACTAGAAATCGGAATGACCGCAATGCGGTAGTACCGCTGCAAGAGCCGGTCGTACCGCATTATCGCTCAGTTGGCTGAAACGTTCAGAACGCGGTAATACCGGCAAGTAAAGCGCGGTCATATTGCTTTAAGCGGTACTACTGCCAGTTGGCCTGCGGTACTACCGATTTCCAACAAAAACACTTAGAGCTTTTCAAATTCAAATTCAAGTGCATGCATGATCCTAAATTGATCCAAATTGCACAAGACCATGCTATCAAGCTACTAGTCACAATCCCTCTTAATATTACGGCATTTAACCTATAATCCGGTCTTCCAACCATTTCTCCTAAGACCGGTAAAATATAAAAAGGATTCTAGACTACTTGTACCTTGTCTTTGAGCCATGTAGATCTTCATTGAATCCTTTAGCATGCACATTTATGTCATCAAATTCACCAATGGGACTTAACCTTGTAAATACTCAATAAACACGTTAATCCCATATTCACATATTATCATTAATTACCAAAACAATTTTTAGGGGCCTAGATGCTTTCATCGACACGGTCGAAGGAATCAGGGAGAGAACAAGGCACGGAGAAACTCACTAGGACAGAGAGAGAGGCTAGAGGAAGTCGGCGGACGACGAACGGCGGCGAGGAAGCTCGCAGTCAAAGGTGAAGGAGGACGACGGTGAAGGGGTTAGCCGGGACTGAAGGAGAATCGAAACATGCGGCAGCTCCTGTGAAACAAAACTGAAATAGAGTGAGGAGATTGCCTCAAGGAGCTCTGGGATACAAATTGACGCGGGGTAGAAGAGGGGGCTGCACTGGCACGGCGAGGACCGAGAGGAGGTGCGCAACGGCTTGAACTCAAAGCTTGGAGTCTCGGCAAACCACAACAACAAGAGTGAGATAGGGGGAGTTGGGTGGAGGAAGGAGACGAAGGTGCTACTCGGGCTCTTTTATAGCCTAGAGGAGAGAACGAGAAAGCCATTGAGGGGCTCGGAGGCGTGCGGTCCTGAGGCACGGCAAGGGGCAAGTGCAGGATGCGATAAGGCGCTAGCGAGAAGGTGAGCACACGGGGGTGCAGCAGAGCGGGCATGAGCGTGCCAGGGCGGCTTGGTGCTGGGCCCAGGAGAAGAAATGGGCTGAGCCCAAAGAGGGGATTGAATTTGAAACCGAGATTCAAGCTGAAACTCGAAACCCGAATTTTGAAAGGGGCAGAAAAAAGAGGATTTTGCAAATACACAATAATTTGAGATAGGTTTTGAATACCAAGAAGACAAACGGAAAGATATAATCCCACATCCGAAACAGGATGTTACAATTCGTGGTGGCGCGGCGGAGACAACGACATTTAATGCGCACGTCGCTGCAGAAAAAGACAGAGAGAGAAAAACGCGCCGAGGCGAGGGTGGTCGACTACGAGAGGGTGGTCGCAACCGAGAGGGTAGTCGCAACTAAAAAAGTGGTTGACTACAAGAGGGTTGTTGCAACTAGGGGTGCAAACGGACATATATCTCTCATCCCGTATCATTTTCCATTTTTTTTCTCGGATTCGGAATTGGACACGGATAGTGCCGAATACGAATACGAATGCGGATAGTATTCGTCATGAATGCGAACCGAATACATGCCTAACCGAATACAGATTGTCTCGGTCATGAATACTTATTCGGATATTGCGTGAAAACAAAAACCATATATGTCACACAAATAAAGATCAATCAACCATACTACATGTCCAAAATACAACTAGATTAGTAGTTTAACAATCGAATTTAAATACATCACACGATAACAGATGGTAGTTAACTAGTTAAACAAGTAGTAACTAAAACTAGCGAGTAGCAAGTACACGACAGATTGACAGGGGCTAGTTAATAAAGTAGTAACTACTAACTACTAACTACTAACTAGCAAGTAGCAAGTCACAACTCTCATACGGTCCAAAATTCAACTAGCCAATAGTACATCACTAGTTGCACAACAAGTAGCCAAGTAGTAATAGTGAGTGCTAAGTAAGTAAGTAGTAGGTCCTTGGCCGTACAAAAAACTTGTCTAGCAGCAGCCACTACCAGCAACGAGCCGTCTCTATTCATCAGGAACGGATGCCCTTTAGCTCATCGCAGTTTTGTCTCACCAATTAAGGTAGGGAAAAGAGGAAACAATCGTAGTGTCAGCCACATGCAAGGGCTAGTATTATGTTCTTTACTACTTTCGACCATTGTTGCTTCATTCTTTTTCCTTTAGCAGTTCCCGAAGTTCTTTATACTACCTTTTTTCAGTTTTACTAAATTGAAGCTACATTAGGTTGGCTTATCCATTTCACTTCCCTTGTCTTTCTATGAATACAACTCGACAAGCTTAGATCTGAACACTTTAGAAAGTAATGAAACCAAAAGAAAGGTGATTTGCATGGGAAACCAAGATGCGACCCGTTGATAAGATAGAATAACCGATGTCCGAAGTTGCGGGATCACAAAGCGGTATTCATTTCATATTAGTGCAAGCAAAAGTATAGGAAACCACGGGTGACACACCTTGGTAGGGTCAATGATACCAAAGACCATCAAGCCCTCGTCTTGTCCGGTAGTAGCATTGTAGCCATACTTGAAGTTATCATCAACAAGAACTCGGTATAGGCGCTGTGACATGTTTCATGTTATTCGGATGCAAGTCATGAAATATATGAACTTTTGAGTGAACAGGCTCTAACCTTCTCAAGAACAACACCGCCATTAACACCAAATTCTTAACAATCAATTTAAGTGGGTAGCTCAGGGCCCTCCTCACTATTTCAACTCCAACCTAGAAATGTTGACAATCTGAAATGTCAACTTGAAATGCCCAACATTTCAACATGATTATTTCTGACCCATGTACATTGAACTACATTGGGTGCAAGTAAAAGTATGTAGACTTTTTTTTTCTACAATGACATATGTAAACCACTCAAATGAAAACAAAGTAGATTAATTTGGTTTCCACTTTCTGCTCGTCGTTCTCCAGGGTGTCCTTGATGGCATCGACTTTAGCTGCCAGTCTCAAAAGAGTGCACCCACCACCAACAACAGTACCTTCCTCAACGGCAGTCTGTGAAGAGGAAGAAGCAATTTTAGAGATATGAGAAACAAATATGAATTTGACAGCTCAAAATGGTTAATTACATCAATAGACTTACCTTAATTGCATTTAGGGCATCCTCAACTCTTAACTTCTTCTCTTTTAGTTCGGTTTCTGTTTGTGCTCCCACCTATCAAGTAAGAAGTCATGGATTACAATTACCCCATCATCCCTTCCAACATTGAATCAAGGAAAATAACAAAAATAGATAACATGACATTTACATCCTTTGTTATACCTGAATGATAGCAACACCACCAGCGAGCTTTGCTATCCTCTCATTGAGCTTTTCCTTTTCGTATTCTTGTTCCGCTGCTTGAACATTAGAGTGATAACAACATAGTTTCAAACTTAAGACTGTGATGCTTCCTTTTACTACATCAAATAACGCAACTTCACAGATAGCGCTCATAAGAACAAATTTCCAATCTATACCCAAGATGAAGCATGTAACCAGCCAGGCCACATTTTCAGAACTGTACCACCCTATGCACCCAGAATGAAGAAATGGGGCTTCTAGAACCACACTATTGAGTCAAGTGAGCTATAGAGAAAAAGGAAAGGTCAGACCTCGATGAGATTTTTTTATTTGTGCAACCCTCTTAATTACTTCTTCTTGGGTGCTGCCATCACAACCTATTGTTGTCAACTCCTTGGTAAGGACAACCTTTGTAGCCGTTCCTAGAACTGATTTGTCTGCCTTGTCAAGTGACAGTCAAACCTCATCTCTGATTATAGTTGCTACAGAAACAAAGAATGTTCATAAATAAGAAGCATTAGTGATCACAAAGATATTTCCAGATTGTAAGTTCGCCTCACCTCCAGTTCAAATGGCAATATCATCCAAGTATTGGGTCTTGCGTTCTCCAAAACCAAGGGCCTTGATAGCAGCACAAAAAATCGAATGCTACATTAAGTCATCAGAACAGTAAAAAAGCTAGTCTTTCATCAATACACAAAGAATTGGAATAAGCTTATGTTATGCAAATTGAGTATTGTGCTTACTATTGCATTAAGAGCATTGTTCAATCCATCACATGTATCATAAATCAAATAGAGGATATCATGCAATTTTGATTACATAATTTATTTTACCTATCTTGCTATTAGTAATAAACCAAGCAAATAAAAGCTTAGTGGATTTGGCAGATGAAGCAATCAGCCAATGAGAAAAAAATATACATCCATTAATAGTGTATTTGTAAAACACTTCAACAGTAATAGTCTAACATTTACTTTTTTGGTCCAATTTGATTCCACTTACAGGTTCTGTCTTGCTCATGATAAAGAAATAAAGTTGTTGTATTAGATAATATAAGCAACCCAGCAATCACGAATAACTAGAGTTTGGACTTTATATTGTAACTAAAAACTTAAGGAAGAAGTTCATTTTACCCCCTCAAGTATTGACATGCGGACATCCAATCCCCTGAACTAAAAAATCGGCCCTTTGACACCCCGAAGTTGCAAAACCGGACAACCTATCCCCTGTGGCTGTTTCGTGTGGTGGTTTTGCGTACGTGGCGCCAGGTCAACCACTGACTAGGACAAAGAATGGACTTCTTCCAAGTGGGTCCCAAGTGTAAGTGTCACAAAGAATAAAGAAACAAAGGAGAAGAAGGAGAGGCGGTGCAGGGAGCTCCAGGTGCACAGTCATGGAGGCGACGCTGGCGAAGAGAGGTCTGGTGACCTGTGAGGTGGCCCAAAATGGGTCTCCGGCGGCCATGGGAGGGGATAGGAGGTGATGGCGCGGCGAATGGTAGCCGGAGGTGGCGGTGGCGCAAGGGGAGGCGCATGGCAATGGTGGGGTACACGGGGCGGCGACGCTCATGCAGTGGAGCGCGCAAGGGGAGGCCAGCACCAGGTGCGCCTCGGCGAGAGGAACTTCATGGTGGGGTCGGGGAGGCAAGGGGGTGGCTGTGGAGGTGTGGTGACAGCACCGAAGGCGGGGAAGAAAGGTGTGGCGGCGGGAGAGCACGACGGTAAGCAATCAGCTGGGAGAAGTGGGGGGGGAGAAGAGGATGTCCCGGAACATGGGATGACACAGCTAGAGGGGTGAGAGTGTCACCGGAGCGGAAGAACGAAGACGAGGCAGCGCGGCCGGTGGCGGGGAAGAAAGAGAAAGACGTGCGTGTGCTCCGGTGTGGGAGGGGAAAGGGGAGCCAGAGCCTGCGCGTGGCGCTCCTCAGTCTTCAGTCCTCAGCCTCTGCCGCTGTGTCGACCCTGGCCTCTCCGTGGACTTGCTCCGTGCGGTCACCACCTCGGGCGGCCGCGTCCCCAGCATGCTCTGGTCTGCACCCCCTGCCTGCCCAACCCCCTCCCACCTCGCATGGCTCGCCGTGCTCTGGTCCGAGCTGCCATCGGATTCGGCGGCCGAGCCATGGCGCGCGTGGCCGAGCCGCCATGGCCACGGCGCAACCATGCGTGGTAGGGCGCGAGCTAGGGGCAGCAAAGCCGGATCTGGCGCATGGGAGCAAGCTAGGAGGAGCGGCTAGAGCGATCTGGCGTGGCGGCGGCGGCGCCGGAGGACATCTGGCGAGGAGCAAAGCTCGATGGGAGAAAAATGAAGAAATGGAGAGAGGAGGAGATAAGGAAGAGAAGAAATGGAAAGCATACATCATCTCCCCTCTGGCGAATCAGGGCCACCCGGACGCCACATCAAGAAAACCACCGCATCTAAACTTGACCTCGGGGGTAGGTTGTCGGTTTGCAACCGGGTGTTAAAGGGCCGATTGTTTAGTTCAGGGGGTTAGGTGTCTGCATGTCGATACTTGAGGGGGTAGAATGGACTTCTTCCAAAACTTAATATGCATCTATGCTTCAAACATTTCCAATGGCTGCAATCTAATAGGTTGTGTAAAAGTATGGTATTGGAATTGTGAGATAGAACATGCAATAAATTCAAGACCACCAGCAAATCATGGGACAGATGGAACAATTGTTCCTTCACATAACCAGACAATTTGATGAACCACGAAGGTCCTGTTTTGGCCTGATATTTTAATGAGAAGGTAAGTTCGGTAGTAGTCGCTCAACTCTCACGATCCTGGCTACGAACTCGCAAGGCTCGAAACCACTCAATAGCTGAACTGCTCGACAAGTCGTTATCAACCGTGCACGAATACCCGGATGACCTAATCACGAAGATCAATTCCTGCATACACCGAAGAAGCACGCAAGAATAAGACAAATAAGCAATCCAAAATTGCGAATAGGAATTGACGAACAAAGATGGATGTATTGAATAATTTGGGGTTTCGAAGACAACTTCTGGTTGCACTAGCCGTACAAGCACACGATGGTGTTTCTAGCCTAAGCTGAAATCAATCTAACAAAACTCACCGAACTAGATGGGCGATGCCTGGCCTTATATTGGCACTTAAGGGTGCGGCCAAGACACACACGACCTAATGTCGATTCTATCTCTAACTCCTGTATCACACAAAGATTCTTTTCAAATACAGTTATGGAAAGATTACAACCGACTCCATCCAAAAGATATATACTATAACTTATCTACGACCAATACTATTTAAGTCGAGTGTCGAGTGTCTTAGGACTGGTCCTGGAGTGGTCTTGAGGAAGCCCTGAGGAGGTCCTAGAGTGGTCCCAGTGGGAGGTCCTGAAGGGAAGTGGTCCTAGAGGAGGTCGTGGAGGAGGTCCTGGTGAGGAGGTCCTAGAGGACCTCCGGGTGGTTTTGGGAGATCTCCCGTGTGGTCCTGGAAGACCAGGAGGTCTTCTTGAACCTTCCTTGGAATGTGGAGATCCTCTTGGACCTCCAAGAGATCTTTTGGACCTCCCTTGGAGAGGTCCTGGAGGGAGACTGTGCTATCTCTAGAGGCCGAATTGGATTCCAGAACGTATCCAGCTGGAACTCTTCCTTTCCTAGAGTGGTCCGTGCCATCTCTAGTGGCCGAATTGCATTCCAGAACGTGTCCAGCTTGAACTCTTGCTTGGTATGTGGAGTAGCGGTCGTATCCAGAGGGTTGATGTTCTCATCATCCTCCCCTTCTTGCATTTGAGTTGTCCTCGACTCACGCTCATCCTCCAATGGCAAGAGAAGCTTTAAAATTTGTAGCAACACATTCTCATCTTTTTGCAAAATGTTAGCAATAGCAGGTGGCAAATAAATAGAGAAAGCTGTCGAAATTAAAGGTGATTGTGCATGCATCAAATCAGCAAAGGTATATTTTCTCATAGCATTCAGTTTGCAACTCAAATTGCAAGTATAAGTGAAGTATATAGTAGAGTTATTCATTGCTCTGTGAATGGGTAGCACAATAATTGAATTCAAAGAGCACAAGTCATTCACATAATCAGATTTCAAATGAGTAATAGCAAATTCATCTAGCAAGGGTGAAAAGATTTGTAAGTTCTTCCATAAGTCAACATCTTTATTCAAATTGTCCATACTAGATGGTGCAATAACAGGTGAACATATGGGCATGGGATGAGCACTAAATTTTATTTTACTCTCATATTGAATAAGATTCAGCACACACGAATTGTTGTCCAAAACAGCAAGCTTCAATTCATCCATGTGATCATAAGTTATGCATATTCGATATACCAAAAATTGATTGTTTACACCATAATCTTCAATTAATTTAAAATAGTAGGTGTAGGTGCTAGAAAGAGAACTTAGAGATGAAAGTTTAGAAACTTTCTCCATAGCACATTCCAAACTAACTGGCTAATTAAGCATGATATAGCACAAAGCATCAGCAGGGGATATTCTATCAAGTACTTCCTTATGTGTAATTAATTCGACATGTGCAAAATTATAAGAATTCAAATCAGCACATGGTTCGTTCAAGGCAACACAAGAAAAATCAAAAGATTGCACTACAGCAGGTATATACTCACAAGGTTGCTCTATGTCTTGCTGTAGCACCAAATCGGTACCTTTGTCATTATCATCCTCATCAGATACTATAGGTACCTCAAGCTTCTCCTCTAATGACCAAAGATGCGCCAGATCATCCTTCATCTCTTCAAGCGTCTCGGCGGTATCTGTAGATGGAGTAGGAGCTAAAACAATGTCAGCATTTTTAGTTACCCTAGGTTGCACCTCGCTTGTGACCGTGGGTGGTGGAGGTACAAAACGATGTTGCAATTTCTTCTTCATCCTCTCCCATGTGTACACGAAGTGGTCCCCGAGATTCGACCACCAATGTTGAACATCACCGATTAGTGCCATCCTTGCCATGCTCCTCTTCTCAACAGGATCAAGGACCTATCTTTCAAAGTAGCTTTCAATATAGTAACCCATAGAAAATAGTCCAACGACGTACTCTCAGCGGTAAGTGACAAGATGTATGCCGGTAGTTGTTTCCCCTTGAGTTCAAATCTGCCCGCGATGACATCGTAATCTACCCACTTCAACCAATCTGTCATTGTTAGTAGAAAACAAGGAAAATAAATCACAAGCATATGTCCCTATCAACTACTAGGTTCTGGAGGCTCAACAGTCGCTCACACTGAAGCTTATACCAAGTTCTTACAAGCTCTTGCCAATGCAGCAAGGAAGTGGTACAACCAGTGGCTGGTTCGTGATACTCTCACTTGTGATTAGCCCAACGATTGCGAGGAACGGTACCTGTTGAGTTAGTATGAAGTGGAGCTCAGAAGGCTTCAATATGGTAGCAAGGATCAGCAATAATCAAATCAGTTAATGCAAGTTGAAAGATTGTTCAAAGTACTTGTCAATGTTGCTGATCCTAGCTTAATAAAAGCTAGCGAATCAAAGCCCTACTAAGAGAAGTGTATGTACACACACGCAAAGATCAAAGCGACTTGATGTAAGCAAAAGAAAACCTTACACCAAGTGCTAGGAGAGATGCTAGCCAACTACTCAAACTTCTTTATAAGGGCACAAGATTGTTCACACGATGTAGAGCACAAAAATCAAAATAACCTGCAATATAAACAGCCATCTAGTTTAAACAGAAACAACTAGTCTCGAGAGGTGAAAAGACAAAGTTTTATATGGCTTATATATGCTTGTTTGAAAGGTTTCGATGAGATCTACAACTTTGTAGTTGAGGCGAACCTCAAATTCCGAAGGGAAGATCGAATGAATTGGAAAAAACAGAAACCGCAAATTTGCGACGCGAATTTGGGGCCGAAGATGGCCGATTTTGGGGCCCCTGGAGGGCGACTAGTTTCTTAGGTGTAAGGATGCACCTCGTCGTTAGCTTTCCAATGAGCATAAGAATGCCCAAAACGGACACCGTATGCAAAAGTTATACCTGTTTTACTGAAGGTGTCTCGAAAACGGAATCCTACTCGGAATCGAAACCGACTCGGGTTCAATCTTGAAACTGCTATATCTTTTGATTCCGTGGGCCAAACTTGCTGATTTTTTTTTTGTGGAAGCTTGTGGCTATATATAGAAGGGCTCCACCAATTTTCACTAGTTTTGGCAAAAGTTTGATGTGCTTTTCTTTTTCTTTCCTTTGTTATTTTGTTATTTTTTTCTACCACGGCTTTTGTCCTTGCGGTTGTCTCTTTCTCCTTTTACTATCAGACCAGCCCTAGGGTTTGCCGTAAGTCACAAATAACATCAACTCTCCCAAAAGATCACAGCAATCCTCTCAGGTTTTTCTTTCGGATTAACAACAACACGAAATTTCTGTTTTTGGTGCGGATTAGAGGAGTTCTAACCCACGAATTTTCTGTTTTAGATGCAAAAACTAAGAACCCTAAAAGAACGATCAAGCGACGCGAAGGAAAAACACGAGAAGCAATCTGGACAACGACCAACTAGACAATAACTAGAACTAAGGATCAGCAACTAGACACGACGATGCAACCAATGATTCAACAAGCAAAACTGAAAAGAAAAATTGCAAGGGCTCAAAGGGCTCGGTATGGATGATGGATGCAAAAAATTTTGGGTAATTTTTTGGACTCTAGGTATGAAAAACGAATCTATTACTAGAATACTGGAATTTCTCACCGATGAACTGTAGCTCTGATACCACTTGATAAACCATGAAGGTCCTGTTTTGGCCCGATCTTTCGACGAGAAGGTAAGTTCGGTAGTAGTCGCTCAACTCTCACGATCCTGGCTACGAACTCGTAAGGCTTGAAACCACGCAATCATTGAACTGCTCGACAAGTCGTTATCAACCGTGCACGAATACCCAGATAACATGATCACGAAGATCAATTTCTGCATACATCGAAGAAGCACGCAAGAATAAGATAAATAAGCAATCCGAAATTGCGAATAGGAATTGAGGAACAAAGATGGATGTATTGAATAATTTGGGGTTTCGAAGACAACGTCTGGTTGCACTAGCCATACAAGCACACGATGGTGTTTCTAGCCTAAGCTGAAATCAATCTAACAAAACCCACCGAACTAGATGGGCGCTGCCTGGCCTTATATTGGCACCTAAGGGTGCGGCCAACACACACACGACCTAATGTCGATTCTATCTCTAACTCCCGTGTCACACAAAGATTCTTTCCAAATACAGTTATGGAAAGATTACAACCGACTCCATCCAAAAGATATATACTATAACTTATCTACGACCAATACTATTCATGTTGAGTATCGAGTGTCTTAGGGTAGTCGAAGACACAGGTCGTGGGGCCGGTCTGGAGTGGTCTTGAGGAAGCCCTGAGGAGGTCCTGGAGTGGTCCTAGAGGGAGGTCCTGAGGAGGTTCTGGGGAGGTCCTGGAGGAGGTCGTGGAGGAGGTCCTGGAGGAAGTCTTGGAGGACCTCCCGGGTGGTCCTGGGAGACCTCTGGGTGGTCCTGGGAGACCTCCCGAGTGATCCTAGGAGACCTCTCGGGTGGTCCTAGGGGACCTTCCGAGTGGTCCTGGAAGACTAGGAGGTCTTCTTGGACCTTCCTTGGAGTGTGGAGATCCTCTTGGACCTCCAAGAGATCTTTTGGACCTCCCTTGGAGAGGTCTTGGAGGGAGATCGTGCTATCTCTAGAGGCCGAATTGGATTTCAGAACGTGTCCAACTTGAACTCTTGCTTTCCTGGAGTGGTCTGTGCCATCTCTAGAGGCCGAATTGCATTCTAGAACGTGTCTAGCTTGAACTCTTGTTTGGTATGTGGAGTAGCGGTCATATCCAGAGGGTTGACGTTCTCATCACAATCCATCCCATCTCAGTATTTGCCAAAACAAAAATCCTAACACATAAGATTTGTAATAAGGCATCTTTACCAGGTAGAGTAAAATATTCTGATACACTTACATACACGATGGAAGTAATGGATAACAATTTCTATTTATACAACTTGTATCAACTATTGAGCCTTGCCAAGATTTATTTTACCACAATATTTGTATTGCAACATCGATAAAGCACAATTCAACCAATGCAAGGAATTACTGGAATAATTAGTTAATAGCCTGTTCATTGTGGCAGATATATATGTGTTGGATCAATCATGTAAACCTACCTCAGGCTGGGAGCAGGTTGGTACTTGGGAGCCAGCACCCGGCAGGCCAGCAGAGAGCAATGACAATGGAGGTGGCTGCGGAGGGAGGGCCGGAGGGGGTCTCTTCGTCTCTGGGCTTCGACCTGGGCAGTGGCGGTGAGGGAGGGGAAGGGAGGCGGCGGCGGCGACGACAACGGAGGTGGCTGCGGAGGGAGGTGGTTTTTGGGCTTCCACGGTTCCACTGTCAGGTGGGACGACGGGAGGGAGGAGGCGGCGGTGGCGGCAGACGGAGGTGGTCAGGAGGAGGAGAGGAGTCTCTGGCGGCAGCGAGGAGGAAGGAGGCGGCGGCGGCAGGAGGAAGGAGGGCGGCTAGGAGTCTTGGAGGAGGGAGTTGTTCTGTGCGGTGTCTGGGGAGCATGCAGGAGGGAGGAGAAATGGGTGGTCCATGATGTTTTTCACTCGGCAACCGGATAGTTCTGAATTCATCGGATATGGGTTATCCGAATCCGGCAGAAAATATCCGAATCCGGAAAAAAAGGATATTCGGGAAAATGCTCCGAATTTTGCCCACATTTATTCGGTCGGTCGGGAATTATCCGCTCCATTTGCACCCCTAGTCGCAACTAAAAAGGGTGGTCGATTACGAGAGGGTGGTCGCAAAGGGCGCTGAGCGGGGACAAGGTGCACGAGGCGCGGCAGAGTGGGCACATGGTCGAAAGAAGCTTTCGACCACCAGATCGAAAGAAAAGAAAAAGGGGCAGGGGCAGGGGGAGGTGAGGGGCTAGATGGGCCGGAGGAAGGAATGGGCCAAGCGGCTCAAGGGGATTTGAGAATTTGAAAACAAACCGAAATTTGAAACTGAAGTTCGAGTTTGAGATTTGAAGGAATTTGAGCTGAACTAACTCAAATAGAACTAAACTCCGGAATCCTTGAGAGTAATCGGTTTGCAACACTTTGAAATCAAAACAAACTTTGGATTTTTTTCTTACGAAACCGAAAAACGACTACACAACTGAAAATCAAAACCAAATCAAAGCCATCCCAAAAATGGGATGTTACACTACTCCATACTGATTCGTCAACTATGCAAAACTGAAAGTGGGTATCTGTATTAGCCGCGTTGTAAATCTTGTAGACACAGCAAGGGATAAATGATGTGATACGAACTTGTATTTCTTTACAAATTAATGAGCTTCTCATCCAAATTTCAGAAACATATAATGGTTGACATCTCTTAGAAAATAAAAAATCTATATAACGGATGAAGATCTCCCAGCTCTTGCAGCTGTTTATAAGTGCACACACGAGGAAACGTAACAGTTCATGTGCACAAAACATGCAGAGTTTATGAAACAACTTTTTTGAGTGGAAGTTTGTGAAACAATTTGCCTCCCTGTTTTTAGGCTGTGGATTTCCTAAGTATTCCATGGGCTTTCCTCTTGATTTCAGACCAAAAGGAACAAGAACGCTCTTGATTTCAGACAAAAAGGAACAAGAAAGGATTTCAATTTTCAATGAGGAACCACTTGTAGCATATTCTCTGTCGACCTATCCACTTAATTGCCAACAACTGAAGTACCAAAAATAAATATCTCTGAATCAACCCATCAGCTATCACCAAGTCACCAACCTGTTGCTCTCCTTTGATTTTCTTAACACCGTTCCTCCCCTTCCATCCTTTCATTCTCTTTCTAGTTTGCACCAAATAATTTTGTCCTTGACATGTAGGCCAGGTTGCATTTGAGTCCACATGTCAGTCGAACAACAGTGAGCAAGCTTTATTCTAGCCTTTGGCCTTTTGCTTTCTAGACACTACCATACGACTACCACCATCATCTGATTGGTGTGTCCTATTTATCTTCCACTCTTTCCCCTCGAGTTCTCCACTCGCTTTCCCTTCTGTCTCTCCGATAGTCTCTGGTTTGGGAAGCTAACAGCGCAAGCAAGGTATGAGTCCATGAGCCTAGTTAGCAGCTTAATTTCATGCCATCACTCTACAGTTAATTTTTTTTTGAACAACTACAGTCAGATATTTGAGCTATTATCCATTTTGGAGTTCCTAATCTTGTTCTTATGTACTAATAAGCAGCCTTGCATATCTCTGCTCAGTCTGCTGTGATGCTCACTATCAACCATACCATATTAGGAGTTCTTGATTCTCTCTCTATTAATATGTGTGTTGTTTTACATGTTTCTTTTTTTCTTTTTGTATTTTTTTTCTTGATATGCTGCTAAGGATTCTTAGATCTTCTATTTCATGGCTCTGTTGTTAACAGACAAACGGATAGTCGAATACATCTGAACCATATATTTGGGGTTTTTACGTGATTTTGATCAAAAGCTATTTATTCGAGTTCAATTTCTTGTCATGAGCTACTGCTACACTGTTTTTGTTTTAAGCTGTTGTAAATCTTCCAGTGAATAAGCTATTGTTGGATTAATAGATGATTCACATGGCATGTCCGTCTTTTCCTTATTGGGGTTTATTTTCCTCAGGGAGTTCTGGGGCCATGGGGCAGAAGCATCTTTTGTTGGTCACTTGCTTATGGACTCTATCATGTGCCTTGCTGCTTCATGCTTCCTCTGATGGGTCGCTAAGAATCAACCTGAACAAGAAGAGGCTAGACAAGGAAACTTTGACTGCTGCAAAATTGGCAAGGCAGGAGAGCCGCCATCTGAGGTCCGATGGCTCTCGCCACTATCTTGGCGTTTCAAGTGATGACATAGTTCCTTTGGACAACTACCTGGACACTCAGTACTTTGGAGAGATTGGCATCGGCACGCCACCGCAGAATTTCACTGTGATATTCGACACTGGAAGCTCCAACTTGTGGGTTCCGTCGTCAAAATGTTATTTTTCAGTAAGTGATATGATGCTATGGTTCATGTTTCGAGTTATGCAAGATAGACACAGAAAATTTGACGTTTTGATGTCCTTGTGTTCCAGATAGCATGCTACTTACACCACAGATACAAGTCAACCAAGTCAAGCACATACAAAAAGAATGGTACAACAGAAATACAGAATACTTCGCTTCTGGTCAATTTTGTTTCTTCCTTTAGCAAGACAGAAATATGTCTCTTAAACACTTCTTGTTATTCAAA
Organism: Phyllostachys edulis; assembly: GCA_036346405.1. NCBI lineage: Eukaryota > Viridiplantae > Streptophyta > Magnoliopsida > Poales > Poaceae > Phyllostachys > Phyllostachys edulis. The sequence continues at coordinate 97,656,259 of CM070546.1, forward strand.
TTGTTCAGGAGAAACTTGCACAATTACCTATGGCTCTGGGTCAATCGCTGGCTTCTTCAGTGAGGACAGTGTGTTAGTTGGCGACCTTGTTGTAAAAAATCAGGTGATTTGTTGAAGGAATGCCTCAGTAAAAACATTTACACGCATCATTACTAATGCTGTAGTGCCATTTTTCGTTCAGAAGTTCATTGAGACAACCCGTGAAACCAGTGTTACTTTTATCATTGGAAAGTTTGATGGTATACTTGGTCTTGGATTTCCCCAGATCTCTGTGGGAGGAGCCCCTCCAATTTGGTACATATTCAAGCCTTTCAATAGATTTTCATCATGTCACAACCTCAGTAATGCTGTTGTCTGAATACTCTTTCTATGTTATGTGCAACAAACAGGCAGAGCATGAAAGAGCAGAAACTGATTGCGAAGGATGTCTTCTCATTTTGGCTTAACCGTGACCCTGATGCATCCACTGGAGGTGAGCTTGTCTTCGGTGGTGTAGACCCAAAACACTACAAGGGGAGCCATACATATGTTCCTGTTACTCGCAAAGGCTACTGGCAGTTTGACATGGGGGATCTTATTATTGATGGCCACTCAACTGGCTTCTGTGCTGGTGGTTGCGCTGCTATTGTTGACTCAGGGACTTCACTGCTAGCTGGCCCAACAGTATGTGTTCTTGGATCCCTAAGTGGTAGAATGTGCATTTGGAAGTGTTCTGGAATTATGATACAATTGAAATATTTTCATTTTATATTGCTTCCAGACCATAGTGGCTCAAGTGAATCATGCAATTGGGGCTGAGGGAATTATCAGTACAGAATGCAAGGAAGTAGTGAGAGAGTATGGAGAGATGATCATTGACTTACTCATAGCACAGGTTTGTTCGCTTGCTGGTTTCTCCCTCTGTTATGTGAACAACGGGAGCGATTTTGTTGTGATGCGTGTGTTTTTAAAATTGCTTTTGAATTCTCTAACTAACTACAGAACATTTTTTGTTATTGATCAGACAAGTCCGCAGAAAGTGTGCACTCAGATCGGTCTCTGTGTGTTTGATGGTACTCATTCTGTCAGGTTAGCTCAATATATGCATGAAGTTGTAATTCTCATTTTACTACCTGTGTATTTTTCTTTTTTCATGACAGACTTGTTTCACGAATAACTATGCAGTAACCAAATTGAATCTGTTGTTGAAAAAGAAAAGCGGGGTTCTGATCTTTTCTGTACTGCTTGTGAGATGACTGTTGTCTGGATACAGAATCAACTCCGAGAGAACCAAACGAAAGAGCTCATTTTGCAGTATGCTAATCAGGTCAGTACTACTGCCTTAGTTCTGTCACACCAGTTTTTCTGATTGTCAAGTGATCAAGAATGTGATGACATTCCAATTCCAATGTGCATTGTAGCTCTGTGGGCGTCTCCCGAGCCCCAACGGTGAATCAACTGTCGATTGCCATCTGATCTCAAAGATGCCAAATCTTTCATTCATCATAGCAGACAAGATTTTCACCTTAACACCGGAGCAGGTGAGTCCCTAGTTACACTTGGCTCCTTCTTGAACTTATAGTGATGTTATTATTTTCGGAAACACAATCTCATTTCCTTAAGCTCTAGATGTTGGCTTGGGGGCAAACACGTCAATCAACTCAACCATTCTATTTCTTTTCTACTCTTAATTGTTTCTGATAATTTCCGAACTTGATCCCAATGAACTCAAACAATACTAGTGCAGTTCACTTCATTCTTGGTCACATCATACCTTGAATTGAGAAATTGAGAAGGATAAAGAACCAACTAACGAAAATACTAGTGCAGTTCACTTCATTCTTGAACTTTTTAGGTTTGGTATAGTTCACTTTGATACCAGCCTGTCTGGCCTGATATGATGTTAACTTCAAGTCTTCAAACAAGTTGTTGTTGCCTTCGCCCTTTCTATATGCCTTGTTCCTGTATATATGCGATATAATCTCATCGCCTTTGTGTTGCAGTACATAGTAAAGCTGGAGCAATCAGGCCAAACCATTTGCATCAGTGGGTTCATGGCATTCGACGTACCGCCCCCTCGCGGCCCACTCTGGTATGCAGCATATACCAATAAGTAGCACTCCACATTGATTCTTCTTTTTCTGCTTTCCCCTAGCAACATAATCTGACACTGCCGTGTATGAACTTGCAGGATACTTGGAGACGTCTTCATGGGCGCATACCACACTGTTTTCGACTTTGGTGAGAACAGGATTGGGTTTGCCAAATCTGCTTGAGGATTGGGGACTATAGCCTTCACACTCAGAACGTCTCCAATCTATTAGGACCAGTTTGTTGCAGCGGTATTGTACATATTGCAGACAGGTATAGGTTGCAGTGTCTACTACGCAGAAATGTATTTGCAATGAAGCCATATCTGATCTGGAGCTATAGCCTATAGGGCACGAGGTTGATGTAATGAGCAAGGGAACACGACGAGAGTTAGGCCTCTTCGTCTGATCTCATCATATAGATCGTTTGAATTATCACATGGGGCTGTACAAGTGTGAACCTTTCTGACTTGAATAAATCGTCGTGATGGATTCGACGCTCTAGTAGACTATTTAGTAGGCGTCCGCCGTTAACCCTAGCGACGGACGCGCGCTTCATCATCGTCTTCGGTGCCCCAACCCTCCCCCGACTGTCTCCCTCATCCATTAGTTTTCGCCACAGCCTCACGGACGCTATGACAGCGGAAGCCCCGCCTGGCTCCGCGGGATGGTGTTCGTTTCGCGAGACGCCAGGGTTTGACGAAGGTGATCATTGAGTCGGATTGACAGGAATGATGAATCTGTGGAGGCGGAAGAAGGATAGAGATCCTCTGTTGCATTCATTCTAGCAGAAGCACGACAGATACTGCTTTTCTCTGAATTTGCCCTTCATTTTTTTCTCCTAGGAGTGTCAACAAGGCGGCTCATTGCTGTGCTGCCAGCAGATTTGCGGCTATTTGCAACTCTAGAAGATTGTAATATCTTGAAACTTAAATACTCCCTCCAGTCATTTCACAAAAGAGTGACGCTCTGCATGTAGTCAAACCCTATTAATTTTGACAAAATATGCTATATTAAATGTATGGTTTGAATATATGAAAATGATATGAGTAAATCTGTCATAAAAAATGCTTTCAAAATATTGCACTTTTATAATTATTTTCAAGTGTGTAATAAGAGAATTTAGTAGTCAAGGAGCACCCTGTGACCAGAGAGAGTACGTCAAATGAGATTCTAAAAAAAAAAGGTCAAACAAGTCATAGCTCTAGGCTTCCCTAAAAAAATGGGTTTTCGCTGCAGCCCACTTCCCACGGGCGATGTAGAACAACCTGTCAGATGGGGACACGATCGAAATATGGCAGAGAGCGGACCAACGTCCGCAGCAGCCGGCGCCGGCGAAGTAACACGGCGGACGGACCTGGTGCGGCCCACTTGAATTTGGCCCATACTTAGTCTCTCCCTCTCCCCTCCCTACACCACGATCATCCTCGATTCCCCGTCGCGGTTCAACGAGTAGACACAGCCGACAACGTCGAGGAGGAGAGATGCGAATGAGTTCTTTGTCTGCCGCAGGAGGTAGACTGCTATAAGGTATGTGTACATCCAAAAACATACACAATTTGTTGGCTGTTTGTTGTAAAGAAAATTATCTTAATTTGTGTTACCTAAGGTCGGAACGCTACCGAAGGTTTTCAGTCGTCTCTCCTTGCCGAAGAGCTTGAGTCGAACTCGATGACATGCAAAAACATCTTGTGATATGCTGGTGAGGTACAGAGAGATGCTCACAAGACCAATCCAAGAAGCTGATTAGTTCTTCTAGAGCTTGGAGGCATAGATGGTTTTTAGCTAGTTTAACTTTGCAACTTTATTCTTTTTTTCCCATTCGAAGAGGACGTTGTGAAATATTTTGGTTTCTCTTTCCTATAATGTGTTTGCCATCAGAATTTTAATTGGATTTTAGTTGTCTTGCTAGAGGTTGCATATGAAAACTACCATCAAGCAATTGATTGGTTTGGCTCAAAATCCGATTTTTTTTTGCAATAGAAAAAACTATCATCGACGGTTCTGAACAAGAACCGTTTGTGACTAATTATCACAGACGGTTCTTGTTCAGAACCGTCTGTGATAGCTTTTTTCAAACCGTCAGTGATGATCTCATGTCATTACTGACTTATAAAGTCAGACGGCTTATGAAACTGTCTGTGATGACGTTTTTGAACCGTCTGTGAAGACCTTTTCTGTAGTAGCGCTCGCTGGAGAGGGAAAGGGAGAGGGGGAGAAGTTGGGTCATGTGTTAGTGCAAAACTGGGAATTGATCAATCCTACCAGGTAAATCGCTGCATGTTTGGGGCGAGGGTAGGGTGGCCACATCGCCCTGTTTTTTCTTGGCCGTCCGATTCCCCGCGTCTTCCCTTCCCGGTCGTGCAATATTTTTTGTGAAGCGCTCGCTTGCGTTTCCTCATGTCGTCGTCTCCCGTCCTCTCTTCTCCCCTTGTCTCCTCCCACCCGCTCGCCGCTGCCTCTCCCGAAGCGCCAGCGTCGGTGGATTCCAGTAGTGCCACCGCATCCATCTCCTCTCCCTCCTCCTATCCTCCTCCATCCCGGAGTCCCCCCCCTCGCGGCCTCCAGCTCCTCCCGGACTCCCCACACCATCCTCTTCTCGACGCTTCCTCCTTGCGCTCCCTCCTCCAAGTGTTTAGTGTCGCCCCCCTCATGCCCCTTCCTCCAAAGAATGCTGCAGCTGACCTCGCCGTGGCCTCCGTTCGGCCGGAACACCGGCCGCCGCCGCTGTCTTCCTCGAGCCTATAAAAGGGCACCGCCAGCCTTCTCTACCCCTCCCCCCTCACTCTCCTCCTCCATTCCCCTTGCCTCCGGAGTTCATCGCTGCTGGCACTTCATGCAGGACACTCAGCTCCTCGCCCATGCGCGAGCCGCTGTGCCCAAGCATCTTGGCTCGCTCGCTCGTGCGGCCATCGTCGAGACGACCGCGCCATCACCCTCGACCCCCACGACGCCGCGCCACTCATCCTCAAGGCGCTCACTCTCGATCTCTAGGGCCACCGCCTCCCCGGGTGCGCTCCCTCGAGCCACGCGAACGCGGGGACACGCTCGCCAAGCACACCGACATCGCGCTCGTGCTCCACCGCCGCCTCGACCAGGCCGCCGCAAATCTCGCCAAGGCCATCCGCCTCAGCCCCAAGAACGCCCGTGCCCACACGCTGCTCGGTGAGTGCTACGAGAGGATGGGCCTCGCCGCCGAGGCCCAGGACGCCTTCAAGGCAATGAGATTGAGAGTGACTGATGTAAGTAAACTTACCTTAATTTTTGTTTTGAAGTGTTCTTGCAAAATATATTGGGATGAATCATATCAATAGACTAAATATAACAGGCTATGCAAAGTAAGCAAAAAAAAGACGTTCTTTTTGTACAAATTAGTGATGTTATGTATGTAAACCAAACTCCCCTAAAAATGTATTATGTAAGTGAAATTGTGCCTAAAGCATTACACACTGAAATACTGTTACAATTATCATAATCAACGATGAGCAATTGATATTTGTTATTGTTAATCTTGGTTAGTGTTTAGTTGAAAGATATAAATGCAAATATTTCTTTGTTTCCAGGAACCTGCTGTTAGGAGACCATCTGTAACTCGTGTTGTACATGTGTGGAATGAACCATTGCCTGGAGGACCAAAATTGGTAAATATGTAATATTATGTGGATTTACTGTAATTGGTTACCTTCAGGATGTGTTACTTACCTTTGTCCACTGTGTAGATTAATGGTATGCAATTTTAGTAGAATGGAGATATGATTTACAACTCAGCTTATATGTTTCTAATATGCCTGATTCTGTTATTTCAAATTTGTTTTTTTTTGGGTTAGTTTGACACCCAACACAGAGATGCTTTGCAACAAGCAGCAAGTTTCTATAGTCATAGTTCATCGTTATACCCTAATTAGAAGCACTGCAAAAATAGGAAAAAAAATCCCAATCCCATCATAAGGTATATTGATACATCTGGTTTTGAGGGCACCTGACCAGCTCAATACACATTTAATTATCCCACAAAGTTAAAATAATCATGAGAGACAAAATGGAAGGAAAGAAATGGAAATAGTACCGTACTTCAACATCCAAAAACATAGAGGATAAGAAAGTATTGTAGGAATAACACCATAATCCATCAAGAAACCTCCCAGCTAGAAAGGCTAGAAACAATATTTTTAGATACAAGAAGACCGATATAACCCCATTTACCTGAAGTATCTGTGGCCAGCCAACAAATTGACATCCCAACTGCATTGTCTACGAATCCATCAGTACTAAAAAAAATGAGTCAACACTTGAAGCATCTAAACATTTGTGATGATGCACTTGAAATATCAAACACCAAAACAATTGCATTATTAAAACCAGTAACTATTTGTATTGCAAAAAATTTCCTTTCTCATGTTAGAATGGCAGCATAGTTTTGTTTCTGCGGAAATATAATTCATTTGTTCCTGTCTTGTTTTTTGAACAGATCATCAAATGTTTCTTCTATAGCTTGAAGCGTCTACAGATCAACACCTTGACCAGCACTTACCTTTATTTAATCTACCATCTAAGATCCTGTGAAAGGTGATGAATGTAGAGCTTAGGGTAAGCGTTTTTACCTCTTATGGTCTGCTGTAGTCTCCCTACATGCAAGTTTCACTGCAATGTTTAGAATTTAGCTAAGATCCTGTAGTTTGTTCACTGGTTTTCCTATGGATTGCAGGCTGAAACTGATTCAGATGAGGTTTATGCTCAAATTATGCTGCAACCAAAAGCTAATGTGAGCAGACTCTCTTATTCATTTGCCTTCTGGATCATAGTTTCCTCTTTCTGCACATTCCTGCAATATAGTGTTCTTGTTAACATCATGTAGTCTTTTCATTCTCGTGATTGACTTACCTAATTCTATTGCATGCTCATTTTAATATGTATATGCTCTGATTTGTTTCCTTGAATTCGCCTGATTAGCTAAGTGAACCCACCAGCCCTGATCTTGAATCTCATGAACCTGAAAGATGCAATGTCCACTCCTTCTGCAAGACTTTGAATGCTTCAGATACGAGCACCCATGATGGATTCTCAGTTCTTAGGAGGCATGTTGAAGAATGTTTGCCCCCACTAGTTAGCACAAAGAGAATTTTATAACTACATCCAATTGTGGATGATATCGGATATTTTGTTATGCACAACATCTGTTGTATAGGGTGTGGTTTTATCTGCAGCATATGATTCAGAATCCACCATGCCAAGAACTGGTGGCTAAAGATCGCCATGCAAATGAATGTCATTTCCGCCACATCTTCTGAGGTGAGTTTGTAATCTCACCATTTGCTTAAAATTGCTTTCGATTTCTTAGTATTGCTGAATTCTTGTATCCCTTGCTCGCTTAAAAATAAAAAGGTTCCCAATTTTTTTTTGTCATGCAGTGATTTTAGTTGTTATACCTCATTAAGGGCTTTGTCTGTTGTTCCTTTTTAGGGCAATCTAGGCGTCATCTATTTACAATTGCTTGGAGTGTTTTTGTTAGCTCAAAAAGTTTGGTTGCTAGTGATGCATTTATATTTTTGAGGTATGCAATAGCATCGCATGTTGAGGCTATTTTAACACATTTGCATTTGTCTCCTGGCTCTTCTGAACTCTGGATGAACCTTCTATTATGATTACTTTTTCTAACCATTGTTTAACTAACAAAGGTGAGAATGGAGATCTACGAGTTGGTGTTAGGTGGCTCATGAGGCAACCAAACAACATGCCACCATCAGTGATATCAAGCCACAACAAGCATCTTGGAGTCCTAGCAACTGCATCCCATGCAATCTCAACAGGAACTCTCTTTTCTATTTTCTACAAACCAAGGTTTGGTCCTTTCTAATTTATACCCTCTGTTGTGCAATATTTTTTGTACCTTGCCAATTTCTTATGTTGTGGACTTGCGGTGCACTATACTTTATAAAATAAACTAAATATGATGTTATCAGTTTCCCTGAGGTGACTCATTCGATGTCTGTTCCACTTTACACATTGGATTGTTCACTTGAGAGTTCATAGCATTATAAGCAACTGTAGTCTATATCATTACAATGTTTCTATGTTATGAATGTATGCGTTCTGATTTTGCCCTATCAGGCTTGGTTTCTTGTGCTAAAACATATGTTGCCCTATTAGGTATTGATATATCGAAATATATGTTCATTTCAAACTTATACAGCAAAACTCACATAATTTATCTAATTTTGTTTCAGAACAGGGTTATCTGAGTTTATCGTGAGTGTTAACAAGTACGTTGAAGCTAAGAATCACAAGATGAATGTTGGAGTGAGGTTTAAGATGAGATTTGAGGGTTATGAAGCGCCTGAAAGGTGGTTTCAGATTTATTTTCCACCACTGATATTTCATTGACTTAGAAATTGTCTGCACACATCTCATTTATGTTTTCTTCATGGGTTATAGGTTTAGTGGCACAATTATCGGCGTGGGGAGCATGTCAACATCTCTGTGGGTAGATTTTGGCTGTAGATCTTTGAAGGTAACCAACTTTTTCAAATTTGTGGGTAGAATTCAAAATTTACTTTGCTCCTGCCACTGAAACATTTGTCTATTACAAAATGCTTGCAGTTGTATTGTCATGTTTTCTCTTCTATCTTCCAAGATTTCAACCTGTGTGTTCACCACTAACAAGTCCAATGGGATGAGTCTTGTGCACACGAACTTTTTGTACAAAACCTCTACAAACTCTCCACATCACGTGTATCCAATTAGAGCTGGCCAGATGGGCCATGCCAGCTGGGCCAGCCCGAGACACACCATTGTTGGTCCAGCCCAGGTACAGCACGGCCCACACTGTTTATGGGCCGTGCTGGCCTGGCATGACGGCCCGTGCCATGCTTGGGCTGCTACCCTAGCATGGTGGGCCAGCTCGGATTTATGTCGGGCTATGCCATGAGCACGACATGGCAAACCACGGCCTATCCGCCCGTGTGCGGAGAGGAGAATCTTGGCCGGGAGGAGAGAGGGGGGGTGGCGCCGACGCGGAGAAAGAAGGTTTCAGGCTGTCGACGCAGAGGAAGAAGGAGGAGGAGAGGAAGAGGAGAGGGAGAGGGAGGAAGAGGGGGAGGCGGGTCGGTGCGGAGGGAGGAGGCACGGAGGAGGAAGGAGCCAGTCTTGGAGGAGGAGGCGAAGGCGAAGGGCTCGGGTGCTTTCAGCGATGAGTGGCAGTGCCTATGCAGCGTGTGCATGTGGCACGTGCAAGCGAGGAAGGAACCGAGGAGGCGAGGAAGAAAAAAGGGGCAGGCAGGCGCCCGGGCAGCGTGGGCAGGCAGGCTCGTGGGCCGTACCTGGCACGGTACGGCCCAACTAGAATTAAGCCATTGGGTGTTTTTGATGGGTTTTTTTTAACCATTTAGCTCTTTAAAAATAGAAAAAAAAAATCAAAAACACCCGATTTTTTTCTATAAATAGCCACCATACCCCCCCTCATTTAGCACCCCTCCATTTCTCAATATCTCTTTCAAATTATAGTGTGCAAATTCAAATTCGTTGTGAGATAATTTGGCAAAATTCAAAAAAACTTTGCCAAATTTTGAAAAATTCAATTTTTGACAGCAAGTCAGCAAAAGAGGTATAATTCTATTTTTTGCATACTTTTATTGTTAGTACTTGTTATGCTTAGATGAAAATAATAATAGTGTTAGTTTCAATTTTTTAGTTTTCGTTATGGACAATTACGATAGTTTTGCTCTTGGTGATTGCAAACTTTCGCCGGAGGAAGTTGCATCCATAGAGGCGGTTGCGGCTGCCTCAAGCCAACCAAAAGGGCAATGCAGAGTTCTGTCATCAGGCTCCACGGTAGCATTTACATCGGCGACCACCAGAGCAAAGAGGTCGAGGTCGTTTTACATCGGGAGTGTGGAAGAATTTCGACAGCACAACCAAGCAAGACACATAGGGAAATCAGGTACCATATGCTATTTGTAAAATTTATCACAATAAATTATCTGTAAGGTCTACAGGTGGAATGTGGCACTTGCTTAGTCATGCTACAAGATATAAGGTCAAGCAAGGATTGGTGATGAGGCGACGCATTGCAGATACACCGACCAGATGCAGTGCGTGGTGGGACTACGATCCTCAGGTAGCCTGTCAATCTCTCTGTCGTTTAATTGCTTTTGAGGATTTAACATTAGGTTTTGGGGAGTCTGCTGCTTTCTAAAATTACATTAGGACTACATATAATCCTAGATTTTCTGCTGTTTCTAGACATATAACAACTAGAGATCTAGTAAAATACTACAATGAACACCGTAATAAAATAAAGGAACTATTTAGTACGTGCATATTTTCGGTGGCCCTGACCTCGGACATATGGAGTGGTCGGGCTAGGGAGGATTATTTTAGTGTAGTTGCTTATTATGTTAATGACGACTGGGTAATGGAGAAAATAATTATAGGAAATTAATTGATGTAGCACACACAGGTGAGAATATTGTAGACTGTATTATCAAAGTCTTGTAAGACTTTGGTCTTACAAACAAAATATTCTCAATTACTTTAGACAAAGCCGTCTCGAACTCTAGGGCCATGGATATTCTTACTCCAGTGTTGAGTACATACGCCGATTCCTTCTTGCTACATCAGCGATGCACTTGTCATATTATCAACCTTATAGTCAAATATGGTTTGAAGAGGTTGAGTCTGTATATTAAAGCTTTTTGCGATGCGATTTCTTTCTTGAATAATTCTATCATAAGAATAGTGGCATATAAGAATTTCTGCAGGGCGATGGGTGTATGTCCAAGAAAGTTCGATTTGGACATACTGGTAAGATGGAACTCTACTTACCTGATGCTTAAGATTCCTTTACCATATAAGAGCACCTTTTCTGTTTTTATTCAAACGCACTATCAGAGCACTGACGGTAGTATACTATTGATTGAGCAACCTTGGTTCATTGCTGAGAAGATATTACAGTTCTTAGAAATTTTTTATGAGGTCACTGTTGCTTTATCCGTTGTCTATTATCCAACATCTCCTATCTTTGTGCATAGTATTTTATAGATTGCTACTAAATTAAAAATGTATGAAAATGACTTAGTTTTACATGAGGCTATTGCTTCTATGAAAAGTAAATACCTTAAATATTGGAGAGAAATTCCTTACTATATGCATTTGCATTTGTTTTAGATGCTATAGCTAAAATTGAAGCATTTGGTAGTGTACTTGATCTTCTTAGTGATGCTATAGGGCTAGACTATACTAATTATTTTACAGAAGTTCGTTCTCGGTTACACGAGATTTACCAAAGGTACAAAAATAAGTTCTAGGGAGTCTGCTTGCAATGACCTCCAGTAGCCCCTACCTCAAGTAGCAAAACAAATATGTGAGGCAAGATCTTCGGTAGCTCTTCCTCTAGGTCCAGGTCTTCTTCTACAGTGCCACCTGCTCAGCCAAGAACCGTAAGGAGTGGGGAACTATCCACCTATCTGGACAACGATATGGTGGATTTCAACTCAGAAGGCTTCAAAATTTTACAATGGTGGCAAGCCCATAAGTTAACATATCTCGTGCTATCCATAATTGCACGTGATGTGTTAACTGTTCTTGTCTTGATGATTTCCTCCGAGCCTACTTTCAGTCTTTCTGGAAGAATATTGGAGGAGAGAAGAACAAGTCTCATATGTGAGATGGTGAAGATACTTCTAACTGTGAAGGACTAGGAACAAGCTGATTCACGAACACAACTCTCTGTGCAAAATTCAGAGTTGTCGGGGGTGTTCAAAAATATGTACCGAGATAACGACACATAGAACAAGGTATTTGAAGCTATAGGCTGTATTCTTTTTCCTTTGCTAAGGTTTTTTCATGTTGAATTTTTGGCAAATGTTTTAACGATGTAGCCATTTGATAAAGCTCTTTATTATATTTCCAATATGCTTGTCTAATTTTTACAATTTTCATATCTATTTATGAATTCTACACATTTTTATGATTTTTTTGGATTTCTTCTATATTTTTTGATTTTTCAGGCATAACGGGTTAAGTAGACCGAAACGGCCCGTTGGGCTAATACGTGGGCCGGCACGGCACGGCTCAACTATTAACTGGGCCACGATAGGCCAGGCTGCATCGTGCCCTTGCCAGGCCAGCCGGGCTACCCATCTGGACAGCTCTACTTCCGCTCGTTTTTCTTCTCTTGAGCTTCTCTCTCTGTATGTGTGTGCGCACACGTATCCACCGCCTCCTCACTCTCAATCCTGACCTCCTTGCTTCATGCAAAACCTTTCCTTGCTTCACAAGAAAATCATCACAAACCGGCCGCCGCCACCCTGGTCAGCCATTGTCAACGAAAACCAATGGTCAAATTTCAAATGGCAGATCAAAAACCCGTCGAAAGTTTCACCTAAAATTCTGAAATTTCGGTGATTTTGCCCAGTAAATTTTTTTTTTTGGAAACGATAGAGTTTTCCCTGATAAAATCCATCTGGAGCAAGCCTCCGCCCGCCTCCTTTCCATGCCCCCTTGAACGTTGCGAGGACAAGAAGTGCTGCAGCGAGGTGGCGTGCAGGTGGGACGTTGTGATCTGCCGCGGCCTCTAGAATGCAGCGGCGTTGCCTAACGGCGTTTAACGCGGTGTTGCCTCCACAGGCCGACTCACGCATGCACACATGGTTGCGGCTAGATCGGTGTCATTCGGCCATGGCAAGGTGTTGTAATTGTGGGTGTGACAACGAGGTGGGTGCAGAATATCTTGGTCTGACGCGGCTTGGGCAAGCACGGCCTCAAGTGACTAGCAGAGGGTTCAGGGCAAGAGATTTGGCCTCATCGATGGCGCTGTGAGGCGGTGGCTTCATTGATTGCGCTGCGAGCTTACGACGGGTTTGGCTTCGTGCCTTGGTCACTTGGTGGGGCCCTTTTTCCACCTAGGAGCAAGAAAGTTGTTCACTCACCACGTGATGTACCCTTTTTTGTACGAGCTTCGTACAAAATTCTTCAAGCGTGTAGCACCACTCGTTATTTTTGTTAAATAATCGATGCGGTACTCGAGAGACGATCAATCCAATTACACCAAAAAACACTAAATATAGACACAGAGTAAAAAGGTAGAGCTCTTCTATTCATCATCCATCATTCTCTTTACATAAAAGGGTCCTATTTATAGACCTACATGGGTGGATCCCTTCCAGGGAATTTTGGTCTTTTGCCCACAACCCTAGAGTTTCTTAACACTCCACCTTGGGCAACAGACCACACTGTGCATATGCCTCATCAAAAACTCCTTCCAAAAATCCATTGGGGAAAAAAGGAATGGAGAAAAGAGTACATTACATTTGTAAGTTGTATTACATTTGCTACCTCATTAAAAACCTTCATGTGAGAAAAACTTCAAGAAAACTCACCAAGGAAAAAAAATACAAAGTTTAATCTTTGGGGTCCCATCTTCAAGATTTTAGATAAATCCCCAGGATTTGATAAGGGTTATGATCTAGGGATTTACTCTCCCCGAACCCTGCAAGTCTATAAATCGTCTCATTCTAATGCCACAAACACATCTTTGAAAACTGAATGCAGATAGAGACTTAGTGAATGAATCAACTAGATTTTTACATGACTTTGTTTGCAGGACCTTTACCTCACCATTCTTTTGGAGTTCATGAGGATAGGAAAATTTAGGAGCAATGTGCTTCGTGATGTTGCTCTTGACATAACTAGTTTGCATTTGTGTAATAAAGCAGTATTTTCTTCATAGATAATTGAGGAGGTATTGATAGTATTAATGCCACAAGACTTCTGGATGTGGTTAATAACACGTCTGAGCTAAACACATTGAAGTGAGGCTTCATATAGTGCTATAATCTCTGAATGGTTGGTAGAAGTAGCTACCAAGGTTTGCTTTGATGACTACCAAGAGTTGGCTGCACCACTACAAAGAAATATAAATCCATTCTGGAATTTTGCACTATAGGGATTTTATAGGTAGCTAGTATGTCTTCGGGATTAGTAATGATCATCAGGATCTATGTATGATCTTCATGATCTTTGCATTATCGACCAACTAGATCTAAATTGTTAAGTGGTAAAACCTTCAAGGTAAATTTAAGCAATAATCATCGTATCAACACCTTCTAGACTTGACTAAGATTTTCAAAATCTCAAGTATGATTATCAATGTTTAGCATGTGATCCCCCTGAAGGCAACTTCCATTGAAGTCTTGTTGCTCTAATGTCTTTCATACATTTTTCGAAAATGAGTATAAGCAAGGATATTGTGATCAAATCAACTTTAAATAATTTGGATCATTAAACTTCAAGTTTATAATTATGCAACATATTTTCTTATGATCATAAGTAGTATGTTCTAACAGCATAAAACTATAGGATGCTCTTTAGGAATATAAATGGAACATAAAATATTTGACCAGAGTTAATCTGCACGGAAATACTATATTTTCTTCTGGACTACAAATCTAGTTGAATCACCCAAATAGAATAATTATTCAATGGAAATATTTATTGTTCAACAGGAACACCATGTTTAATTAAGGGTGATAAATAGTATGCCTGATTTTAGTTTGTAATGCCATTATGAATATAGTCAATTTTAGATCATCTAGGACCAACAAAAATCCAATAGGTCGTTATATTTTATTTCGGGATTTATATTTGCTTCAAGCAAGTGATATGGCTTCTGGTGGTGATGTAGTTGTGGACTGCATTTTCCAACATGCATGTGTCATTTCTGATGAGTATGACACGCTTCGGTGTGTAGCCAACACGACATACGTGCGACTGTGTTAAGTGGCCACCAGTTTGCTGTGTGCATTCCCGCATGCTGGTGGTTAACATATTGCTAAAGTCACAAATCAATTGCCCTTTATGGGTTGCAATGATTGTGGTTGCTAATAGCATGAGTATCAACAATGGTGTAAATGTCATTTTCCATATAAACTAGATAAGGATAATAATAATGCAATTTACTTTAATTATCTCCCAAAATAAACTAGATTAAATTTTGCTTGTGGCTTTGACCTAGGATATGCCACTATGCCTAACATGACTCTTGTTTTGAACATTTTTCTATGTCTCTTAGGTTCTGACGACCATTGTTGAATTATCTGGATATACCTTTATTCGAAAGTAATCTGGATCCTCTATTGAGCCCAGATTAGCTTGTTGGGCTTAGGATTAATTACACAGTCAGAAGGTGGGCCCAAACACCTTCTCTTTAGACCATTCCAGAACCTCTCCCCTGGAGGTCTTTTTAGACCACTCCAGGACCTATCTCCTAGAGAGGTCTCTTCGGACCATCCCAGGACCTCTCCCCAGCAGAGGAGGTCCTCAAAGGCGGTTACCCACGTGTGGTTAATTACAACCCACATGGAGAAGATATTGGCCATTGCATCTGGAGACACAGTGGTCACCATGAAGGGACGCGACGATTGGCTTAAAGGGACACGACCAATAACGTGAAGAGGTGCTGCTACAATCGACTGCCGACGCTTGTAGAACTATAAAAGCCCGACCTATGTGCCTTTGTCATATAGAGTCTGATCCAAGCCCTAATCCACATGTATTCATAGTCATTTTTCCTGTAATCAGAGCATACTCTTTGCAATATACATCACCATTGCGAGTCCTTTGGCGAAAAAAAATAGCAATATCCATTTTTTCTTTATATTCTTGTTTGTCCGTTCTATGACGAGAGTCCCAGAAGTCGACAGGTTCCAATATCCCACACATGCCCAATTTCCTCCCCCTTTTTATGCCAACTATAAAAATCCCGAGTGATAGCGTGTGCGTTAGGCATTTGCTTGAAAATCAACTCAGAGTACAATTTTATTTGCAATCATACTTCAACAGGAGTGCAATTTTATTGGTGCGAAAACAATATATACTCTGTAACTCTCCTTACGAAGTTCTTCTATTAAGAAATACATGTGGTGGAGTATACCGTTATACAGACTCTAAGTCTTAAGGCGTAAGTTATTACGTACTTATTTAAGGATTATGGAGTTTTCAAGTCAAATTAATCTATCAGAGATTAGCATATGACTAGTTTTGTACTGCTGCCACCAAGAAAAGTTGTTTTTCCTTTTGCTATATGGGCATTTGTGCACTACAAGCTAGTGAATTGAGGCTTAGTAAATATTAAGAGGACATGTCCAATATTTTGTTAGCAAGACATGTCAAAAGATTATAATTTTCAGGCATACGATTTACAAATTTTACTTCATACAAGATTATTTATTTTACTACAAGTAAGATATGATACTGACAATATGTTTTATTGAGCAGATTTAATCAACTATTCAGCAGTGGATAAGGCTTTAATAGAACAACTTCGACCATTATTTTATTTATGGCACCTAGGAAATAGCAATCTAATGCATAAGTTTTCAGCCTAAAGCCAAAGATAAGAGATGCTTACCATGAGCAGGACCAAACTCGACAGGAGCTATATCTATACTATTTACACGACTCGTGCAGGAAAGCGACATCTAAACGAAGCTAAGTGATAACTAGGACATTTGTAACATCAAATAATTTTAGTTTAAAAAACTATTTATGTAGATTAGGTCCCCGAAAAATTCCACCAAATTTCCTTGAATTAATAAAGCTTAATTGAGAATTTTTGAAAATAAACTATTTAATTTGACTAATGTAAACATCAATTAAATTAAAAATAGTGTTAGTTGTGTTCCTTGTGTTCCAAGGAATTTTCCTGTATTTTCTTGGATTTTTTGGAGTTTGTTTGCTATTTATTTGAGCTCATTTGGATTTTCAGCATTTTCTAAATTCGAAAATCAATTTAAATCTCTCCATGGGACGAATTGACTTAAACCACTCTACTTTCTATCTCCCTAGCCCACTCCTCCACTGGCCCATCCCCGCCAGCCTTCCCCACTTCACCCATTCCTTCCACACCTCGCCAGCATGGCGCAGCTAGTGCTGAAACCCTAGTACACGCCAGCGACGAGCCCGAGGCCCACCCGTTAGCTATCGCCGCAAGACGCCAAGAACCAATGCGAACTCGCTCGCTGCTCGAGTTCAGGTCTGCAGACGCCACCCGAGGCTATAAATAGCCCCAGGGGATCCTCAATCTGCACTCCTCTCGATGCATCGCTTCCGTTTGCTCTAGCGCCGTCATGTCGCGCGAGCTTGCCGAAGTTGAAGCCGAACCACCGCTGCCATTGAAGCCGCCCCGAGCTTCTTGTAGCTTGCGCTGCCACCAGTAAGGCCTTCTTTCTCTCCCTCCTCCGTTCTCCCATCTCACCAGTTTCCGTCGCCCCGGACCTCATTGAAACCACGCCGTCGCAGCTTCTTCGCCACCGTTCCGTCCTCTAGCCGAAGTGCCACTGCCTCAGTTTTGCTCGTCATCCTTGCGCGCTTGCCTGAGCCGTGCTCGCTCTTGCCTGACCTTGTCGGAACCCCGTGTCCACTGCTGCTGCTTCCTGTTGGTCTTGCTGGAGTTCCTCCACCACCAGACCTCGTCGGAGTTGCCCACGGCGGTAAGCCACCGCTCTCCTTCCATCGGTTTCCATGCCGCCATGCACCTTCTCTCTCTCCATCGGTGCCACATCATCCGCCACATCATCCACCATGTCAACTCTTCGTCTTACGTGTCCACCCTATCACGCCACGTGTCAGTCATGTAGACGCCTACGTGTCGACCCGAAACCCTAACCCTATTTATCTCTCTAACATGTGGGCCCCACTCGTCAGTGACAAGTGTCTCAATGACAACCGGGTCCCACACGTCATCCGCTCTCCTAAACCCTAGACCCACCTCTCACTTACATGTGGAGCCCACATGTCATCCACTCAACTGAACCCTAGATTCTTTTCTCTCTCACTTACATGCGGGCCCCACATGTTAGGTCAACTCTTGGTCAAACCTCTCTCCATGAGTTCGGCCCACTGTGGACTAGCTCGACACCATGAACCTAGTCCATGGACCAGTGTCCCACATGTCTGCCTCTTTTTTTCTTCCTTTTCTGGAATTCTTTTAAGTCTTGAAAATCCATAAATCTTAGTGGCCCCACATATCATATTCTCAGACTTTTTAAAAAATTTCCAAAAATAAAGATTCCCGGGAATATTCTGTGGGCCCCACTTGTTAGTTTCTCTCTCATTTTTTCCTTTTTCCTAATTTTCTTTCCGATCAAACTTCCGAGAGCTCGTTCTTCCTCATACAAACTCTGATTGTATCCATTCAAGTTTCTAAATTCATATAAAATCAAGCCTACCTTCTTGTACTATTAAATTTCAATTTTTAGTTTATTTGATTTGTATTTGCGCTTTCTCTCTCGTTAGACGTTGATGTTCCGAAATTGTCCGAAGGAGCTGAAGGTCAAGAAAGTAGAAGATCGAAGATAAAATAAGAACATCATTGTTATAGCAAGGCAAGTTATACCTTTGACCTTGTTGAACCCACTTTTTCAAAACTACTTTGATTCAAATTATTGCAAATTACTTCAAGTATTTATTTCTTTAAATGTTTTGAGAATAGCTATTCACCCATTTGATAATATTCACTTTGCTCGTTGAATTATCATGATCTTTTGCCATCCTAGCTTGGTTAATTATTAATTGGTATTATTATAGCATCAACGTGGGTTGGTTAGACACGAATAGTCTGCTTAGCCATGCAACGGATTATTGATATCATTTTGAGTTGTAAAATTTAAACTTGACTAAGTGATTATGGAACTTTATGTAAAAACTGCGTGCTGTATGTTGTTACTTATGGATGGCATGTGATGCACTTAACCAACATGGTGGGAAAATATTTAGACTAAGGCGAGTGGAAAAAATTGTGATATGGTGGAATTCCGTGCTTGGGAAAATATGAATCTTGGTAAATTGGTTAGAAATTTTGCAGTCTTGCCTTGGTCAATTAAGGACTTAATTTTGTGCGCCATTGAACCAAGCCATAACTGTACGACCACATGCCTGATATAGGATAGGCCTAACTTAGTAAGCTACAGAATCTTGGCATGGACTACTCAGGCATGTAGGTTAGACTGTGTGCCAGGGTGGAGGTGTGTACTACTGTGGGCGGGTCACACTTATGAGCGATTCGTTGTGTCCAAGTCCAACAATGTGCGTCGGACCAAAGCTGATGCAGACATCCCTAACACATATGCATCTTCTCCTATTGATGGCGAGACACAAACTAATAAGGACATCCCTACAACCAGTTCGAACGCCCCTACGATCAGTTCGGACATCCCTACGACCACTTCAGTACCAGTCGGTCCAATGACCAGAGCTCGAACCAAGCTTCTAAACCAACAGGTGCTTTTGTTTCTTAATGAAACCCTTATTAACTATACTGAGAATTGGCTACTACCTCATGCAAATATTTTGTGTATTCTCATATTTGAACATTGTGAAGACTTTGGATGCAAAGCAATGGAGGAGGACCTTGGAAGATCAAAGGAAGTCACCTTATGCTGTCAACTCACCCCGAGAAGGTCTCTAGGACCACCCCCGAGCGAGGAGGTCTTCCAGGACCACCTAGGAGGTCTTCATTACCTCCCTCCAGGACCTCTCCAGGACCTCCTCGGGACCATCCCAAGATCTCCCTCTAGGACCTCTTCAGGACCTTCCCAGGACCAGTCCTACGACCAGGTCTTCGGCTAGTCCTACGACACTTGATACTCAACATGAATAGTACTGGTCGTAGATAAGTTATAGTATATATCTTTTAGTTGGAGTCAGTTGTAATATTTCCATAACTACATTAGGAACGATATGTGAGTTAGAGATAAAATCGACATTAAGCCGTGTGTGAGTCGGCCGCACCCTTAGGTGCCAATATAAGGCTAGGGCTTTGTCCATTGTAAAGGAGACCAGTTTATGCATAAGATTGAAACATAGCTATTGCTTGTTCTTTCAAACTAGAGTTCATGCAAGGACTTTGAGAGAGAATTAGGTGATCCATTGGTTCATCATGCACTTCAAGGTCAAGTTGTCGTTCCATTGGGAATTAGGGGCTTGGCGATCATCGCTAGCGGTCTCGCGACGATCATCTATCCGGTGTGTTTTGGACGATATCCAAAGAGTTGAGGGTTCGTGCATTGGCACGAGAGTTCAGCTAGTGACATCGACTACTTCGCATCAACTATCTACGTTTCTCGCTGAGAAGATCGGGCAACTCCCTTATCAAAAGCACTCCGTCAGGGTTGGTACGACACCATGCACATCGGGAGGGTCAATTGTCAAGATGGAGTTTCAGAAAAGTTTTGTTATGGTTGGTGTAGGCCACACTCATGATATCTTGTGAGTAAAGTGTACAAACCTCTGTAGAGTGTTAATCAACATATTCGAATAGCCGCGTCTGTAGTCATGGACATACTCGGGGATTTCACACAAGGGGTAGATTTTCATAAAACAATTAGGGGGGGTGCCATATCCTTTGGAGTAAGCCATGATCTATAATTGCATTCTGTGGTGCAACTTGCTGAGTACTCTATGTACTTATTTTTACTGTAAACAATGTTGTTCAGTTGGAGAAGGCTACATAGGTTCATCATTGGTCAACAAGTTCTACTTCAAGGATCGTGGAGGACTAGGTCGTGCTACCCCAGTCGATTGCCTGTGGGTATATGAATGGGCTTCACTGAAGTTATTCTGTTTCCTTTCACTGCAACTTATTTGACTTACTCGCCTTTTGAGGTATTAATTGTAAGCTTTGACCTTAAGGTCGTTACTCTGATAATTTATGTTAATTGCCTATTTATTAGTTATCTTTGCATATGTAATGATATTTCATCGATGTTGCTACTGTGTGCACTAGCGTGATCCTAGACTAGTGCAGTATACACAGATGGTCCATATTTGGGTCCCGACAACATTGCTACAGGTCTCCATAGAACATAACATGAGCTTATTGTTGTTGCCATTCAGGACAAGCAATTTCCACTTAGTGATGTCTATCATTTCCTACATAATTCATGCAATTTTCTATATATTTACACCTAGTAAAAAAATTAAATACATGAAATGAGTGCAAAATAGAAAATATTAATTTTATCTATTCAAGTAGGCAATTTTATAAATTTCCCATAATTTTACTTGTATATTTTTTTTTGGATTTTTTCTTATAATTTTTGTGGTATTGAAGGAATTTTTAGAATTACTAAACCCATTAATTAATTTCCCAAAACACATGATACCAATAAAAATAAAACATAAAAATATAATGCTTTCACGTTGTACTAGATCTATGATTTCCCAATTTATGGAAGCTCATATACCTTAGAAATTCAGTTTCTAGGACTAAATATAAAATTTCTAGCATTTACAAATTAATTCTCAGGATTAGTAAAAACTTCAGGTTTTAAACTGAGAATTTACTTAAGCTTGACAAAATACTAGTAAATATTGGGAACGTCAGGGGGATAAACTGCGAGAATACATTTAAAAATGGGACCTACGCCGAAAATTGAAATAATGAGCCTTTTTGGGCCTTGCGACCCGTCTCCACGACCCGCGAATGGGCCTGGCACGTTGGCCCATTGGAGGAGGCAATTAGTGTTAAAAACCCTAGCCGCCCTCTATCCGGCTTCGTGCTGTGATGGCGGCAGCTGCGGTTCAGTGATGGCAGGGGCGACGACGGTTGAGCGATGGTGGCGGTGGCGCATTTGGCGCGGGAGTGGAGGCGACGTGCTGTGGTAGGCGCACGCGATGGTGTTTTCACTCGGCGGAGAGCGGCAGAGCCACGTCGCGGTGCGCGAGCAGCCGACCCCATCATCGTGAGCCCAAGGCGAGGCTGATGCGACTGTTCGTTGACGCATGAGCTAACGGAGGGGACGACGGGCCGACAGGCGTGGGTGACGACGCGGGGGCCAAGGATGGTGTCGCAGTGCACCTCGGGCGCAGTAGCGTGGGCCATGGATGGTGAATGGGCGCACGGTTGCGGCTCGGTAGTGGGCTCGCACGATGCACGTAGGGCACGACAGCAGGCGCGTGCGACGGCGGCTCAGCAGCGGGCTCGCGCTACAGCGGTGCGGCATGTCCGTCTCGTGGTACAACGCATCTCGTCGCGGCCGCGGTGGGGCAGCGATGGCGCGCCACGAGTAGCGGGCGTCGTGGCTGCGTCTCGACGACGGTGTGTTGCGTTCGGGCCAAAGGCTGTGGTGCTTCGTGCGTGTCGTTGCGGCGGCCGACGTCTGGCCGGCCGTGCAATGACGATGGTTGACGTCAAACTGGTGCCGGCGGCTTCGAGCCAACAGAGGTGGTGGATTGCTAATCTTCATTTTTTTTTGTTGTATGTACAATAATATCAAGAACGATGAACAGTGATTTGTAATAGCGATGAACAATGCAACCATAGGTCATTAGCCAATTAATATGATCTAATCGAGGTTTCTAAAATCTAATCTACGAGATTAAATTATAGATGACGGATATTGAAAAAGATGGACCCAAACGACATACTGATTGGCCGAAAGAACGATTTATGCTGATAACGTGTTATATAATCGATGCCGTAGTCGGGAGACGATCAATCCAATCACACCAAAGAGAGACACACAATATAGGGGTAGAGCTCTTTTATTCATCGTCCATCCTTCTCTTTACATAAAAGGTCCTATTTATAGACCGACATGGGTGGACCCCTTACAGGGGTATTTCGGTCTTTTGTCCACAACCCTAGAGTTTCTTAAAAGTTTTTTTAGACGGTGGGATCAACTGCCTAGTGCAACCATCTTATGGTTCACAACTCACCGTTTATGGGTTCATTTCCGGAAAAATACTAGTGGAAAATCAACATAAATAGCCGAGTAAACTTGTGGTTGGCGGAAATCAAACTCAGACCACCAGCCAAAGAGACAAGGTGTCACACTGCTAGGCTATCCTACCGTTGTCCCATTAGTTGTTAAAAAGATGTCTTAGGTTAAAAAAACATGCCACGCGGAGCTCTTACATGAATCAACATTTTTTTCTCCAATGTTTGGAATCGGATTCTCCTCTAGAAATATCAAGAAGCAAGCAACTGTTTCTCATCCCACGATCTCGTTCCCCTCCCCATCCCCTACCCATCCATGGACATCCTCCCACCCCCTCCTCCACATTTATGAACCCATCTCATTAGATCTTCTTCCGCTCCACAGCCCGGCCACCGGCGACAGCTAATTCGCCACTTTCTTGTCCTCCTCCTAGGCGACGGGCGAGGGTAGCGAGCGGAGGAGACGCTGAAAGGCCAACGGCCGACACGCCGGCGACAAGTTCAAGCGAAGATGGCGTTAAGATCGAGTTGTGCCGTTGTAGATAGTCGATGAGGTGGCGGCGAGGTCGGGTGGGGATGGCGGCAAGGCGACGGTGACAACATGTCTCCCTCCATCTTCCTCGTTCCATGATACGTGGGCTGCATAATTTTTTTTATTACGGTTGAATCGACTTAAATCGAGAGTTTGGCTCCTAAGAATTTTTTTGGTTGGAATCGTTTAGTCCTCTCCAGTGTATCGAGTAGATTTCAACCATCCAAAATAGCTTTTGAACCGGCAAAAACAGAACATTAAACATGGCTTTTTAGTTTATACAGCCCCGCATTAGAAGTACGCAACTTGCAGCTGCATCACCCAGGTACACTAGAAAAAAAGTAAATGCATCACGCTGTGCATAACTGCATACACAGATACAGCATACAGGAGGTGCGACAATTAGCAAAGCGTGCCAGAAAACTACAAGCGTCTTGTGTTTCCCAACAAGAGAGTGCACAGTTGCACACATGCCCGAACTGCAAATTAATCATGTCCACAAACGGACAAGGCAACAAGATCACAAGAGACATTTGAACCACCAATACAATACAAGGAGTACACAGTACCCAGCGGCTAGGCGCGCCTGCTTTTGCTTGGTCATCAATCGATCAGCGCCTTGTGAGACGAGGCTTCGCTAGGAACAATAATGGCTTCTAGTCCAGCCGAGGTGAGAACTGTTGGCACCACGTACGTCCCACTCCTGCGCCCGCCGCCGCCGCACCTCGAGAAGATCACCCTCTCCTTCTTCGACGCGTGGTTCCTGCCGCAGCCGCCGATCCAGCGCCTCTTCCTCTACGACGGCGCCGGCGCTGACCCCACCCCCGCTTTCCCGTCCCTCCTCCAGTCGCTCAAGTCCTCACTCACG
Source organism: Phyllostachys edulis (assembly GCA_036346405.1). NCBI lineage: Eukaryota > Viridiplantae > Streptophyta > Magnoliopsida > Poales > Poaceae > Phyllostachys > Phyllostachys edulis. The sequence goes on from CM070546.1 coordinate 97,680,441, forward strand.
GACACCATCGCAGTCTTCTTTCCCTTAGCCGGGAAGCTCAGCTACCTCCCCTCCACCGGCGACGTCGTCGTCGACTGCTCGCCGTCCGCCGTCGGGGACGGGGTCGCGTTCCTGGAGGCCGAGGCCGACGGCGACGTCCGCCGCCTGTCCGGCGCAGAGAAGCACGATGTCCCGGCGTTCCTGCGGCTCGTCCCGAGCCTGGAGGCCCGTGAGCTCCCCGCGCCGGTGCTCTCCGTGCAGGTGACGCGGTTCGACGACGGAGGTGTCGCGGTCGGTGTGGCCTTGCACCACGCGGTGGCGGACGGCCACAGCTTCTGGCGGTTCATGGGCGCGTGGTCGGCGGTGGCGTGCGGTCGGACCTCACCGGCCGCCCCGACGTTCGACCGCTTGGCGATCACGCACCCCACGGCCGCCGAAATGGCGCGGGGCATCCTCCGGAAGGTGACGCCGGAACTACCACTGGTACCACCACTTCACCAGCTCCTTAATTTCCAACATTTCATATGCTTTGTTAGCACTAACGACGAACATGTGGCATTAATTTCTATTTTCTAACTTTTTTAGGGCAATTTCTATTTCCTAACTACGGTTCAGCTTAATTAACTAATTTTTCCAAGAAAATTCTAGCTTCCCACGGCAAATTGGTTGCGATCTACGTGGCTGCAGCACGACACAACAACGCTAGAACTTGACAGCCACCGCATCAACCACATCAAGAACCGCATCGCGGAGCTCGACGAGAACACAGTGCATCTGCTCCCTGAGCGCCGCCTGCGCCGCCCTTCCACGTTCGTCGCCATCTCCGCCCTCGTTTGGGCGTCCGTCGTCCAGACCAGGTCCCTGGACCGAGGCGCGCGCGCGCACCTCCTCTTCCTCGCCGACTGCCGTTCGCGGCTCCAGCCGCCGGTCGACGAGGCCTACTTCGGCAACTGCGTCAGAGGCTGCGTCGCCGAGGCCGCCTCTGGCGACCTGCTGGACGCTCCGCACGGCGTCTTGCACGCTTCTAAGGCGATCCAGAAGGCAATTGATGAGTTTGTGGAGAAACCACTGGATGAGTTTGATGCGTGGTTTGATCCGATAGGTGGTCTGCTCCGGCAGCCGGGGTTCGTCGCGGTGACCGCCTCGCCGCGGTTTGGGGTGTACGCGACGGATTTCGGGTGGGGCGAGCCGAGCCGTGTCGAGTTCGTCTCGGAGGGTGCTCCCGAGGGCATGGCGGTGTTGACCGGCGGGCGGACGGAGGCGAGCTTGCAGATATCGGCATGTCTCAATCCGGTGCATATGCAGGCGTTCAAATCGCAAGTTCTTGATTTTTGACACGATATTTACAATGGATGCAGACTGCATCGAGATTAATTAGAAGACGGATATGTTGTCATGTGTTGTGTGTATAATTTGTCGTGTCATCCAACTTCTTCTCATGTTGCTCTTCAGTTGCTCACGGACCTATACTTCGGGGAAAAAAAGAAAAGAAAAGACCGGTAGGTATATTTTCACCCAGGTACAATAGCAATAGCAAGTTATTAAGAGATTGAAAATTATAAAATGTGATACCGGGCTCAATTAGAATTGAGCTCAAGTAAGCCCCATATAGAGCATGAGTGCAATATGGATGGATAGTCCCACATTGCTCGTTGAGGGTGAGAGATCTAGAGCAACATATAAACCTAGTACCAAATGCATCTCAACCCCGGTTTAACTTTTTTTTTACGCAGAACAAGGATGAAAGCGTAAGTGGAGTTTGTGCGAGTGTGTGGTTTATCCGTCATGTGGGTAGACCTAAGCGTATTTGGAGATGGGAGCTAGGGCATGCCAACCCTCAAGGTTAATTACCAGATTTGCTATATGTCGTGCGCGTGGCAAATAGCAGTCCGTCGTCCACTCAGCCCACTCCTGTGGCCCAATAGGGAAGTAGGTGTCGACGCTGTTTTTTTAAATGTATTTCATACTCTCCCACAATGTCATTTCCTTATGCTTCGCTAATGCTACGTATTGTGCTACTAATAATTTATATTCAAGATATACGAGCACTAATATTGTATTGCATGAAAACATAATTTTTCAAGTACTTTTAAGGCCAAATCACTCATTTGGAGAAATCCACTCCTGAATAGGCAAATCGATGAGTTCCGAAGATCCTTTCCGCGAGCTTTCAATGATCAAGACACTTTCAAATCCTAATTTGGAGGCTCCCAAGATGATGCTATCGTCGAGATGATCGAAACACATATCATTTGCCCATTTCGGAGCTCAGACGGAGAAGTTACGACCGAAACACCGAGCCTTCGATGGGTCGGCAACATGACGACGTGGAGGATTGCTATGTGCACTCCAATTTATGAGAAATCAATTATGTGACCCACAATTGAGTAGTGAAACTTATTCTCTTTCTTCTGGATGCTTCCACACAATTCTTGAAGAAGGGAAAGCCAAGCAGATAAGAAAATTGAGAGATTTCATATTTACCATGCTAACAAACAGGACATAATATGTTCGTCATATTGCAACGCGATTTTCGCGACCGAAACGGCTTCAAATGGAAAATCTCATAACAACACAGTTGTAGATCTCTTCGAGTACTCCAATTTAGACTCCTCATAGAACTAATTTGGAGTTAAAACTTGGGATATATATGGCCCGCAAGGCAGACTACACAAAGAATTAGAGTTCGCAATATAGTCAACTTCCAAGGCAAAATTGAGTGAGAAGACAGAATTTCCAGAACATGTCCACAACTAGAAAGTTGTAGATCTTTTCAGTGAGTGGAGTTTGTGCGAGTGTGTGATTTATCCGACGTGTGTAGGGGCGCAAACAGAGCGGATAATTCCTGACCGACCGAATAAATGTGGGCAAAATTCGGAGCATTTTCCCGGATATCTAGTTTTTTTTTTCAGATTCGGATTTTTTTCTGCCAGGATCGGATACGGATTCGGTAAGCACATATCCGATGAATTCGGAGCTATCCGATAAATAATTCGGATCTATCCATTGACTATCTGAATCCTTGAGCGCCAAAAATCCACCCATTTGGCCATTCATCCGACTCCCGCACATTGCACAGAGCGCAGTCCTCCAGTCCCGCACCCAGCTCCCAGCTCCCAAATCCCCTAGACCCCCTCCCTCACCGCCGCCGTCGCCTCCCTTCCCCTCCCTCACCGCCGCCGCCTCCCTTCCCCTCCCTTGCCGACCACAGCTCCTCCCTCCCGTGCCCAGCTCCCAAAGCCCTTAGACCCCCTCCCTCACCGCCGCCGCCTCCTTCCTCCTCGCCCAGCTCCTAGCTCCCAAATCCCTAGACCCTCCTCTCCGCCACCGCCTCCCTCCCTCCTCGCCGATCACAGCTCCTCCCCTCCCGCGCCCAGCTCCCAAATCCCCTAGACCCCTCCCTCACCGACATCGCCTCCCTTCTCCTCCCTCACTGCCGCTGCCTAGGTGAAAGCCCGTAGACCCTCTCCCTCCGCAGCCACCTCCATCGTCGTCGCCACCGCCTCCCTTCCCCTCCCTTGTCGCCGCTGCCCAGGTGGAAGCCCATAGACCACCTCCCTCCGTAGCCACCTCCGTCGCCGTCGTCGCTGCCTCCCTTCCCCTCCCTCGCCGCTGCTGCCCAAGTGGAACCACCTCCCTCCGCAGCCACCTCTGTTGCCGTCATCACAGCTGCACAGGCAGAAGCCCAGAGACCCCCTCCGATCCTCCCTCCGCAGCCACCTCTGTCGCCGTCGCTCTCTGCTAGGTGCTGGCTCCCAAGTCCCAACCTGCTCCCAGCCTGAGGCTACCGCGGCTCCCCTGCTTGCACGCCGTCATCTACTCATCACTTGTCAGGTAGTGTTCTTTCAAATGTGATGGTTTTCTTCTAGTCAAGTTGATAATTTGTTGTGCTGATTCCTTGGGGACATCATGTTTGTTTTCTATATTGATTAACCAATAGAAAATACACCTTGGGCAAAAATTACCCATATTGAAATCTGGACATCAGTTTGTTTTCAGAAATATAATTTTTGCTGCCTTAGTAAACTTTGGCCTTTGGTAATTGAAGAGTCCTTTAGCATCAAACACTAGCAGCTGTGAGGATTCATTATGTGGGATGGATCTTTGTTTGCAACCCTGATGTTGCATAGACTCTTATGTGGCATATGAAGTTCACTTGTTAATCAGAATGATTATATTCCTTTAAATTTGACCCATTAACCCGCTAACCTTATCAAAATCTCTTCCAAGTAACCAATTTTCCTCCATAAAAGCGACACTTACTGTAAATATAAACTAGATTGGACACATATTTTTTCCCTTGCTCCTTTTGGCTGATTTATTCTTGGGTTTCCATTGAAGGATGCAATGCATGGAACACCTGTTATTTCCCAAGGATGGTCTTGTCCTGTGTTGTTCAACTCATATCAAGCTAGCTTGCAAAAGTTCCAAGGTAACAATCCTACCCAATACCCATCGTCGACAACTTATGTAAATATGACAGCGCCATCTTCAACTTTCAATGTCTTTAATTGAATGGGAGGTACTGAAGTGTTTTTTGTTACACCAATCATAACAATTTACCTGCAAACCTCCTGTCTCAAGCAGTTACTGGTATCATTGTATGATTAATGTGGATCCATTGTCTCTATGATAAGATTAAAGTTCTTTCAAATGTGATGATCTATATATGCCTAACCAAAGCCTAATTAATATGTTCTCTCTTTTTCATAATTAGTTTGTTCTTTGATTTACAGACTATAGAGGGTACTCATTTGTATGCTAATTCCAGAGTATATCCTTTTCTTTATTTGATATTGTACTTGGCTATGACTTGTCAAAAAATGCATGTTTCATGTCTAGTCATAAAACAAGGATTTTTTTATCGTTGTTCACTTCATCACTTGTAGATTTGCTATATTATAATATTACATCTCATTTGTTGGCTTTGTTGCTATTTGTAGAGTATTGAGAATTTGAGATGACTGCTCCAAGTGGAAGTGCAAGCATTTGTACTAGCATAGGAGCATCCCCTACTGCTGCTACTACAGCAGTTGGTACGGGCCACTCGGCACCACTGCCACCGCCACCGCCACCGAATGCATTGGTGGCGTGTGAGACAGCCGCAACCACTGGAGGTGTAGGACATGTTGAAGTAGATGAAGAGACTTACACGGGAGAAGTTGAGCCTGCTGTGAAGAAGCAGAAGAAGTTTACCTCCAAGGTTTGGGGGTACTACTCTAAGTACTCGGTGACCGTCCAGACAAGAGATGGTGGGGAGGAGAAACAAGTTTGGATGAAATGCAAGAAATATCCTCACAAAGCTCGAGCTGAGGCCTCAAGGGGAACAAAGGCATTGTGGAATCATGTGGGATTCAAGCATACCGTAAAGCAAGGCCAACAACAGCTGCCATTTGAGAATGATGAAGGTGGAGAAAATAGTTCAGTTCAGACTTACAAGTATGATGCTGAAGTTAGCCTGAGGAACTTCTATTTGGCACTAGTTATGCATGAATATCCCTTTGCTATGGTTGAGCATGAGTACTTTGTTGGTTTCATTAAGTCTCTGCGTCCTATTTTTTCGTTCAAGAGTCGCACAACCACTAGGAAAGAGATATTGGACATGTTTGGAGATGAAAAGAAGAAGTTGTATGAACAACTAAAATATCTTTCTTGTTGATTTTCCTCAACTATGGACATGTGGACATCTAATAAAAATAAAGGTTATATGTGTATCACTGTGCATTGGATAGATGATAACTGGCATATGCAAAAAATAATTGTTAAATTCATTCATGTGAAAGGAAACCATACAGGAACTAATCTAGCAAATGAATTTGTCAAGGGTGTCATGTCTTGGAACATTGAGAAGAAGTTATGTGCTCTCACTCTAGACAATGCATCATCCAATGATAAATGTGTTAAAGAAGTTGTGGTGGAGCTTAATAAGCGTTCTCCCTTGATATGTGATGGTGCTTTTTTCATGTGAGATGTTTATGTCATATACTAAACCTTGTCGCTCAAGATGGCTTGAAATTAATTGCATCTTAGTTCAGAATATTAGAGCTACTATTGTTATTGTGAAGAATTCTCCATTGCAATAGGAGGAATTTCAAAAGTGTGTAGTAGAATGCGACTTGGACAATAGATCCGGTCTTCCATTGGATGTGTCTCCAAGGTGGAACTCCACATATGAAATGTTGAGTCATGCTATTTACTACATAGGAGCTTTTGAAAGGTTGTTGTTTTTGAACAAGGGTAAATATGAGAAGTGTTCTCTGACAAATGAGGAATGAGATATGGCAGATGCATTATGCAAGTGTTTGCAGAAATTCAATGATGCTACTGTGATATTTTCTGGAAATCAATATCCAACAGCAAATCTGTTTTGGTGGAAATTTTGTGAGATTAAGATGGCACTTGCAGAATGGCGTGAAAGTGCTGATGACACTATTTCTCGTATGGCAGAGGCTATGAAAGCCAAATGTGACAAGTATTGGGACAAGTCGAACATGGCTCTTGCTGTGGCATGCTTTCTTGATCCAAGATACAAGAAAAAGCTGGTGGAATATTTTATGGGGAGGATTTATCATGAGAGGGCTACATACGAAGTTAATCGATTTATGGATGTTGTGAACAAATTTTTTCAAGCTTACCTGTCCAGCATTCCTGAAGCTTCAAAGCCTAATTCTAAAGAAGAACCTTCTCATCCACATGGTGATGCCGACTTGGGTCTTCATGACATTGAACAGTTCTTGTATGAGGATGCAGTTGTGATGAGTTGTGATATGAATGAATTGGAGCTATACCTTAAAGAAAAACCAATTCGGTGGGTTGATCTTACTGGTAAGGGTGCAGAGTTTAACATATTATCATGGTGGAACACACACCAAGGGGTTTTTCCTGTTCTCTCACGACTAGCTCATGACGTGTTAGCTATTCAAGTATCAACCATTTCTTCAGAGTCGGCCTTTAGTGCTGGTGGGTGTGTTGTTGATCCATTTCGTAGTCGACTAGAGCCCGAGGTGGTTGAGGCTCTAATTTGTATCAAGGACTAGACAACTTCATCTAGGAAAGGTAATAATAAGTAATTTAGTTCATAGTTTATACCACTTTCACCTTTAGTAACTAACTTTGTGTTATTTAAAAATTTTAGGTTCTAAGGAGAAGATAGTATCACTTGTTGATGAGTTGGATTTGGAGCTGGAGGATAAACAATGTGCTACTACAAACATGAACGAGGAGGTTTGATAATTGTTTTTAATTTAACATAATTGATAAAAAAATATAGAATCACTTGTTTTTAATTTGATGCCTGAGTGATTGTCTTTCCATTGTTCACTTAATCAAACTATAGTCCCATGTCTACACGTATCTAGATTTTAGTGCAATTGTTGTACACTCACATTCAGCTACATACTAATAGGTGTCCACCTCTTACATTTGTGAAGAATACTTTGCATTTTAAGGGTCCCATTGTGTTTACTTATTATTATACAACTAACTTTAACTTTTTGAATCTTTTATTTTTGACAATTGATAGTAACTTAGACCGACTTTACAGAAAAAAAAAGATATGCCGCATTTTGGACCTAATATTTGCTATGTAAAAACTAGATGTTATGAATCTCTAGTGTTAGCATAACTGCCAAACAAGTTGAAAAACATATGTTTGTTTATATATAAAGGCATGATGGTCTTTCGGGATTGTTGTGATGTTTCCATATTGCTGCATCCAGTATCCACACCATTTTGTACTAGTTTCATGTGTTCGTAGTGATGCTACCTAGGCTTATACTCTCTTTACCATATTAATGCTAAATGACATAGGTCTTATGTACTGCCATTCTGTGCTAATGGTCTTTTTACTCATCGTCATAAAGTCTCAAAAATGATTTATTCAAAGACTAACTTGGTTAGATCCAAGATAATTTGTGTTGGATGCATGGATTATTGTTCTTTGTATATGTTTAGATGTGTATCGATGTTTTGCTTTGCTGATATTGTTGCTTTTATCCAATTTAGAAAGGTGAACTTAAGCTGTAGTATGTACAAGAATGATACTTTCCCCATATGGTTATAGTCAAGAGGAGTGAATGGACTTCAGTTTATAGAAACTTCCAACTTTTTTTGTGGCAAAAAATTCATCTATTATAAATTTTTGCGCTTGCCATCAGTATCCCTTGTATTCCTCAATAATCAAAATTCAAAATAGTGTAATGATGCTTCCCTGGTCATGTAGAAACTATGATGCTGAGCCGGATCGCAAACAATTATTTGTAATATGTTGTGTCTTGTTTGTCGTTTCTTCTACAATGATACCGTTATTTTTTGTTTGTCAACTAACAATGTCAATGCTGCCAAGAAAGGGAGGCAACTTATAATGTCACCGTGGATGATAATAATTGTGCTTACTTTGCAAGGCAACTAGTGAACTATGCATTACAAAAGTTCTTACAGACATGAACTTTGCAAGGCATAAAAACACCATTTTTGCACTGTCACCAAAACGTTCAAACAATAACTGGGTATCACAGAACATAAGCACCAAGATCTACCATCATCTTAGCACTTTGGAGCTGAAGCAACTTTTGTGTCAAAAATCACTTTCGTGTTGGTTTCATGACATGATCTGACATTCTACATATCTATTTTTGTAGGATAAGATGATGACCGAGGCTGAGATCGACTGAGGCGTGGTCATAGAGATGGCTCGTTGCTGGTAGTGGCTGCTGGACTGCTGCTAGACAAGTTTTTTGTACGGCTAAGGACCTGCTACTTACTTACTTAGCACTTACTATTACTACTTGGCTACTTGTTGTGCAACTAGTGATGTACTTGGCTATGGCTATTGGCTAGTTGAATTTTGGACCGCATGAGAGTTGTGACTTGCTACTTGCTAGTTAGTAGTTACTACTTGATTAACTAGCCCCTGTCAATTTGTCATGTACTTGCTACTTGCTAGTTATTAGTTACTAATACTTATTTAACTAGTTAACTACCCTCTATTATCGTGTGATGTATTTAAATTCGATTGTTAAACTACTAATCTAGTTGTATTTTGGACATGTAGTATAGTCGATTGATCTTTATTTGTGCGACATATATGGTTTTTGTTTTTGCGCAATATCTGAATAAGTATTCGTGACTGAGATAATCCGTATTCGGTCTATATTCGTGACCGAGACTATCCGCATTCGTATTCGTATCCGGCACTGTCCGTGTCCGATTTCGAATCCGAGAAAAAGTATGGAAAATGATATGGGATGAGCGATATTTGTCCGTATTTGCTCCGTTTGCTCCCCTAGGCGTGTGGGTAGATCTAAGCATATTTGGAGATGGGAGTGGGGGCATGCCGACCCTCATGGTTACCAGATTTTCTATATGCCGCGTGTGCAACAAATATTAATCCGTCATCAACATGGCCCAGTCCCGTGGCCCAATAGGGAAGCAAAGTACGCCATCGTGCCCCAATAGGGAGGCAAGTCTGTCTTTGAGTTCTTCTTTGCAAAAAGAAGGCACACCATTTTTTTTTGCATGGGCATGGAACTCAATTCAATTTTTTTCCTTTTTATTTCTTTCATTCTTTTCTTTACATTATTTTGTAGCTTTTTTGCATAATGTTGTAGTAGGTCTTTTATGTTGTTCCTCATGTACATTTCTTTGTTCCACTATGGTTATGTTATTTTTTATTTGTTCAACTAATTGCCTTTATTTGTTGCACCAATACTTTTTTTATTTGTTCCACAAATAGTTTTTAATTTGTTCCGCAAGCATATTTGATTTGTTCCATGAGCATAATTGATTTGTTCCATCAGCAGTTCGAGTTTGTTCCATTAATTCTCATGAATTCTTCCACGAGCACATTTGATTTGTTCCACTAATATTTTTCCATTGTTCCACTAAGAGCATATTGATTTGCTCCACCAATTAATACCTTTGATTGGTTACACTAATAATTTTTCTTTGTTTCACTAGTATTTTTTTATATCCCACTAATATTTTTTTAAAAAATATGAACATTGTCAATAAACCTTTGGAACATTCAAATCAAATGTGTAGAACAGTAGGTTTTCTTCTATGGAACATCTGGCATCCACCAGTTCCATTCTCTGTAACCTTCTCACTTTTCCGTTAAAACAAAATAAATTATGGAACATGTTCAATGAACCTTTGGAATATTGAAACCAAATGCGTGTAACGTTCTATTGTCTTGTATGGAATAGTTGGCACCCACCTGTTTTATTCCCTCTAACTTTTCCACTTTCCCGAAAAATACGCATACAACATGTTCCAACAATTAATGGAACATTCCTTTTTCAGATGCTTTGTGACAATCCCGATAGCCAGTACTTCCATGTGATTATTCCTAATCTTAAATATGATTTAGACATGTGTTACTTGTTGTTATCATCGAATAAAAAGTTTTTTCAAGTTGAAATGAAACTATCTATGCTTGTCATTGTCTATGAGATGTGTTGGTTCATAGAGAACATGCTTTAAACATGTAATCAAGCAAAACTGGAAAGCAAATTATACAAATCAAGAATCAATGGTGAATCTTCATGAAAAAGGAAAGGAAGAAGAAAGAAAGAAAAACTAGCATGATCCAATAGAAAGGCCACACAAAGGGGCGCGAGTACGGCCGAAATGGGCCACACGGCCCGACCTGCTTGTTTTGGAAGGTGCGTGATGCATAATCATTTGTCGCACGAGTGACATATATTAGGTCTCCGCGGTTACACAGATGTGTGCGAGTTAGGGGCGCATACATATGGCGCATGTGGCCTTGATTAGGCACACGACATGAGTTCATGACTTAAGTACCGACATTGGATGCATGGATGTGTGCTAAAAGGGGGAGATTCTAGTCATTTGCCCCCGCATGGGTATATTGCTGAGAGGACGTTGGGTCCTTTGAGGATGGGTGTGTGTGATATCTAGCACAATTAGGATTGAGCCTAAGTGAGACCCATGTAGACTGTGAGTGCAATATGGATGGGATAGTCCAACATTGCTCGTTAATGGTGTAAGAGAGCAACATACAAACCCTAGTAACAAGTGCATTTTAACCCTCAGGTTAACCCTTTTACACGAAGTGAGGGCTGAGGTGTAAGTAGGGTTGGTTAGAGTACGTGGTTTATCCAGCGGGCGGCTATACCTAGGCCTATTTGGAGCTAGAGCGTTACATAAAACTCGATCGAATACCGGTAAGCACTTTTTGAAGGACACAAGTACAACGCTGTCGAGATGTGGAAGAATCCATCAGGGCCCGGATCAGACATTTCTCTAGTTCTCTCAGAGATTAGGGAGCTTTGTAGGAATTTTTTGGAGTTTGATTTTTGTTTCGCTAATGGCTAGGTAATGTTGTTGCCCATCTTTGTAATAAGCCGGGGCAGACCCTCTTAGGTTCATGGTTGTTCAGCTAAACATCCATTAATTTTTGCAAAAAAATCCACTGCATAGTATGTGTATTACATATATAATAAAATATACTCTTAATTGGGCCAACCAGACCACAACTCCCTCTCAGCCCATCAAACCACGTCTTCCTCTGGCGCCCAACAACCTCAAACTAGCCCATGTGATGGCGGCAGGGCGGAGGTCGGAGGAGCAAGGTCGGGTGCCGGGTGGGCCGTTGTCGTTGGGGTGCCGAGCGGCGGAGGAGAAGTGATAATGATCGAGCGAATGTGGGATGGGGGTGGGGGTGGGCGGATTTTATGATCGGTTACGTGGGGAGCGCGTTTACTGGGATGCATGGGATCGCCCGCCTTTTTTTGTTTGTGCTGCGGGAGGACATGCAGGATCGATTTTTTGCCGGGACGAATGGGGATCAAGTGGACACATTGATAAGTTCTGTCGTACAGTAAAACTCATTTCACAGTCAAGAAAAACACTTTAATGAGAGTAGTAATTACATACGTACACAAGGAGCGGTAACAATTCATGACATTTGCAACAGTACAATGGTGACCCGACACCTTGCGCACCTCACGGCAAAAAGGGAGCGCGCTAGCGTGCGGCCGTGGTACCCAAACTCCCAACAACGCAGATGTGAGTTCAATCTGAATTATCAAATCTTCAATTCCCAAACCAACAAAGAGCAAACCCAAATGCCCAAATCAACAAGTTTGTTTGTCATTTTGAATTTGTGATTGGTAAATCTTGTCTTTTTTGTGAAATGCACATCTCATAGCTTCAAAAAAAAAAAGAGAGGAAGAACAAGTGTGTCGATGTGAAAGGCATGAAGGAAAAAAAAGTTAAATTGTTACTTTTCTTGATTATTTTATAATTTTACTAAATTATTTGAGACGTTGCCATTAGTATGAATAATTTGTACTTTGATTCTTGCTATTTAATTTGTATTTTAATTTTTGCTATTGTGCATATTTATGTTTTACGTTGAACAATATTCTATAACTTTGAACATCTATTCTGAAAATTTGGGTCTGCCACCGGTAATAAGCAAGTCTCATGTAGTGTAAGTAGGTGTTCATGTCTCAACTCTGGAAATCCTGGGTCCAGGTCTAGTAGTAAGCAAGTCTCAATATAGTGTAAGCAGGTGTTCATGGCTCGTTGAGACACCAGACTTCCTACAGCATACTTTGCACAGTGACTATATTACTACTCAAAGCTAAGGAATGAAGCTCCGTCGGTCTAAAAAACTATAGCGCTCCTGTTTGTAGGGCGGTTAATTCGGTTTTCCGGTAAATACGGTTGGTAAATATAGTGTATACGGTAAATACAACATTGTTAATTTGATAAATATAGTATTATTTAAAATACGGTTCGGTATCGGTAAATACCACTTTATTTCGGTTTGATATTGATAAATACTATATTTACCAAAGTTGACGCGAATTGCGGAACTCTACGACAACTTTTTTTGTGTGCTCACAAAACGCAAATTGTGGAACTATATGACAACATTTTTGTGTGCTCACAAATATCCCCTCCTAGGAACTGAGCCTAGCTCAGTTGGTGGGAAGGTATGGGTGTACATCTTTGCCACCCAGATTCAAATCCTCTTCGACACGAATTTGGATGTCTATTGTCTTCTTAATTAAAAAAAAAAAACCTAGTTGCTCCTAGCTATTATCGTCTCTTAAATATCCCCTCCTAATAATACTTCTCTGTCTCTCTCCGCTCTCATGTATGTAGGACGCAAGTAACGCAACTACACAATACACAATTACGAATAGTCGCATACGCACAAGACACAACTGTTGTTGTCTGCTTCCAAGTTCCAACAACAAAACAAAACAATGCGTCAACGCCCAACAGCCAACGCCCAACACTTTTAGAATCATGTTGAACCTGTGACCACGTAGCAATAACCAACAGGCAGCCAGAGCCTGAGAGCCAGGCCTCTGCGCAGCGTTAGTGCGTGTGCCGTGTGGCTTGCAGGCCGTGGGTTGTGGCCCTATGGGCTATGGCTGTGGGCAAGCGCTACGACAGCACAAGCACAACAACTTGCAGTCCGGCTTGGTTGATTTTTCGGTTTTCAGCCCATTTTTACAGAAAAAACCGAATACTCAAAAAAAAAACCAAATTTCTTAAAACTGAACTAAATATATCGGTCAAACTGAATTAACCGGTTCGATTTTGCGGTTCGGTGCAGAAATAAACAGCAGGCAGCCTGTTCGTGCTATAGGGTTATAGCGCTACCCCAACAAGGAGACCCACCCGGGCTCCTCCCCCTGGGCTACTTTGTCTCTTGCACGTGCGATCCCTCCTTTTTACCGAGCGAGAGAAGCCCATCACTCTATTAGCTTATGTGGGCCTCTTGCCCTTTATAGCCCAATCACATTGCCTATACGACCCAACACTTAAATATTTTCCTAGACCGCTTACTCTATTACGGCCCAAAAAGCGTGACCCGTGCAGCTCGTTTAAGAATGTTTCCATATGCCCCAGGTGAACGTCAGATGCAAATTACCATCAGGAGCACATCAAGTCACCATCCAGTAGCACAATATTTTTTCGAGGGGAATCCAGTAGCACAATAAGTCACCATCAGTACCACACTAAAATTCCACCGTAAGCGGATAAAGTTACAATCAGTAGCACACTAAGTTCGACATAATTTTATCATCAGTAGCACACTAAGTTCAACATAATTTTATCATCACTAGCACACTGAGCCGCCATCTCCAGATCAATAGAAATCCACCATTAAATGCTCCCTAAGTTATCGTGTGTTATCAGGAAATTCACCGTAAGTTGTAGCATAAGTTGTCATCCGTAACACTACCAAATTACCATCTGCGTTTTATAATAGATTATCACCAAAAAGTTCAAAAAAACCATCTGTTTTATGAATATGAGAGTCAAAACTTACAATCAGTTGGATCCTAATTTATCATCTGCAGATTTAGTAAGTTACCACCACAAAATTCACAAATTATCACCATTTCTTGAATTTCAACGAAATTTTGCCATCAGTTGCACCACAAGTTATCATCTACATATTTTAACAACTGATCAGCCTAAATTCTAAACTTACAATATGCAAATTTAAAAATTATCACACCAAAAAAAATATGCTTGGATTCGATCATGGGCAAAAAAGTAGCACAACATGGCTGTATGCTCGACGGGCCCACCACGGCATCACCAGTTTGGATGAGCGGATTTGCGATTTTTTTTTAAATAATATTCTTTTAAAAGACAATTAAAAAAATAAATAGTCGTACTAAACAATTACAAAACTATGTCTCTGTCGCTGTTTGAACTAGCGACAGGCTCCTGTCGTCAGTTCAGTTCAACTAGCGACAGAATCCTGTCGTTAGTTCAACCGGCGACAGGGACCCTATTGACTTCCCATCGCCGGTCCAACTCCTTGTTGCCAGTTCAACTAGCAACAGGAGGTGAACAGTATTCCTATCGCCGGTTTAACTAGCTATAGGTCCCTAGTCGCTCAACGGTTGCGCGATTTAAAATAATAATACTATTATTTTATTAATCCGATAGAAATAATTGTGGAGAATAAATGACAATTTTTGTAGGTAATACATTTCGCAAATCTTGTTTGTAGATTATTATTATTTTAAATAAAAGGGTGGTGACAAGGTTGGTTGGTTCATTTGTGATTTTCGTAGATTCTCAAGGGTACGAAATCTGTTAAACTCGCAATAACATTTTGTGATCGTCGTATGTTGTTGCAGTACGGTAAATTTTTGAAGAATTTTATAAGGACAATTGAGATAGCAATGATTCGTAAGTAGGAAGGTAAGTGATATTGCGATACGCCAGAGAATTCATACACGATGGACAACATTAGAGAAATGACGCAATGATAACAACACGTCCTGCTTTGCAGAGATAGCTAACAACGACATATTGACACTACAAATGAAGTTAAAGTTTGCAATTACAATACAATTAGTCCTACACTGCGTACAACAAGCAAAGTACTAACTGAAGTACAAGTTACAACATGCTAGCATTTATAATCTTAGTACCACTACACACGCAACATTGGTAATCACATATTACAACTGTCCGTGCTTTCCCGTGGCCGCGGCCTCAACGTCCGCCATATGGATTGCCTCGAGTCGGGTGGTCGGATGAGGTCCCCGCGGCGACGTCCGGAGTGCCTGTCTCCTTCATCCTAAGGATATCTTGTGGGGCATTTCTTGAAGGTGTGCATAGACTCCCTACAAATGGAGCACTTCTTCGTACAACGTCTGGCTTCTGCTTCGTCCATGCCATTCTTGATGCACTGTACCTATCGCCGGCCAACCTTTTCCTTCAGCCTATCAATGTCTGCGGCCCAGATTAGTTGCTCCCAGGTCGGATGGCCAGTGAAATGGCCAACCATGGCGTAACCATACATCTATGCACTCTATGTTTGCATCACCTTCTCTTTGTTGAAATAATCAGAGAGGTACTGCCCAAGATGTTGTGCCACCGTCAAACATGCGGCCATGACATGGGAGCAGAGTGTATGCAGAAGAAGGGGCTTGTTGCAAGTGCACACACAACTAGCACGGTGTAGCATGCACTCGTGGGTGATCCTCTCACGGTTCGTCCCGCGGTGTTCTTTATCTCTGCACATTATCTCGAAGCGAAGCTCCCTTGTGCCCATCTTGAATGCCCGGTGTATCTCATCCTTCTCGTTCTTCTCCTCCATGTACTTGGTGATCATGGCAGACTAGAGTACTCTGTCATTTGCCATAGCGAACGACACGTTGTTGCTTCTATCAACAAAGTAGTTTGTGGTACCGCGGAGAATTGCCTCCATAATACCAACCAAAGGGAGGCACCTTGCACCGTGTATGACCTAATTGTACACCTCGGCTAGATTGGTTGTCATGACACCATATCGAGCACCACCCCTGTCATGTAGCAGCGACCACTTCTCTTTATGCTCATGCTCAATCTTGTTCGAGAAGTATTTCACCTGCGCCCCCATCCTCCTTATCACACTAGGACCATCTGTGGGTAGCTGTGGCAATGCTTTGGGGGCTTGGTTAGCGCTTGGGGCTGTCCTTCTCGCTGCCTCCCTTCTGTGCGTCTAGGTCCGCTCATTCAGAATCTTCTGGAGTGCTTCAAACTTTCGCTGCTGGTTCTGGTTGCATAGCCGCTTGAACAGGTTCATCAAGTCCTTGTTGCGGAACTACTTATAGAAGTTTGTACCCAAGTGCCTCATGCACCACCTGCTCTACAGATCCACCCATGGAAGTGGTTCATTCTCTTCTTGTTGTAGCTGAGTTATTGCACTCAGCAAGCCTGCTTGTCGATCATGTATGACACATATGTTGGGACGGCCATGTACAACAGAAATCCTCACATTCTTTAGGAACCACAACTAGCTATTCGTGTTCTTGCTTTCAACGAAAGCGAATGCCACGTGAAGAACTTGATTGTTCCATCCTTCGCTATTGCAGTCAGTATTTGACCCTTGTACTTCCCAGTTAGGAATATGCCATCCATGTACAAGATTGGACAATAGTGTCGAAATGCATTGATGCATAGACCAAAAGCGAAGAATGCTCGCCGTAGGACCCTCTTACTGGCCCACTTCGGATGCGTGGAATCTTGAATGTCGACATGAGTGCTGGGATTCGCATCTTGTATGACTCGGAGTAGCTGGGGATGTTGTGGTAGGAATCCTCAAACGTGCCGAATCTTGATTCCAATGCCTTCTATTTTGCCCTCCAAGCCTTGGCATAGCTGATTGTGTACTGGAACCTTGCCTCAATCACCCGAATGATGGGCAGTGGCTCAAAATATAGATTATCCATAATCTCACCGTACATGAGATTGGCGATGAAGCCTGATGACAAGTTCCGGTGGGACTACACTAACTTAGCGATGACACATATGTGATGGACCACTATAGAGCACTTCCAATAGGTGTCCCACTTAGGCTGAAATGCGTGCACTCGCCAAGGGCATCCCTCTATGCCGCACTTCATGTCGTATAATCTTGGGGTAGACTTGACGACTGTGAATGTGCGCTGCACCGACAAGGCCTAGAATTTGACCGCCTCCTGCATGACCTCCTTGCATTTGTACATAGCTCTTTGCCTGACCTCGCTCTGGTCGTACTCCCATAGCACACGAGAACCTTCGTTGACGACGAGACTGTCGAACTAGTATGTGTTCCACTCGGATGGAACCGCTTGCTAGTCCATATCATCCTCGTCATTGGATCCTTCATCTTTTCACAATGCCATGTACTCCCGGTCTTTGAGATCCATCCTGTGCACTACGGCTTCCATCTCCTCACCCTCGTCAGCAAGCCCACTAGCTTGCCTAACTGAAGGAGCTCCTTCCACAGGGTCTTCATCGACAGGACTAGCTACTCCCAGACCTTCGGCCATTGTGTGCGCCACGCTATGGCTGGAGTCCTCGACTTCTTCTTCGGCATCACCACCCCCTTCTTATTCAGCCGCGGATGCAAGAGTGGGCTTGGCATATGCCTGGGCCAAAAGGACCAAATCTCACCATCCTGTCTCGCCATGCGTAATTATGACTGCCATGGCCTTGTTCCCTTCAGCTACACTAACTCCTAATATGTGGGTTGTGCTGCTCGGGGGGCAAGGCAACTCAATCTTAGATCATACACATCATGGTCCACTTGAAATATGTGAAACAACCACAACATCACATCGCCCCATGTACGCCCCTCTACTCTTGGCAGGGGCACGATCGCCGATGGAAAATAACGCAAATCGATCTCCTCGGGACCCTTCAGAATAGTCCCCGGACCGTAATATATTTTGAAATTGGTGATGTCCAACATATTTGACGCACTGCACCCTAAAGAACATTTCCAAGATTAACTAGACTACCCTCTGGAAAGTATTATGTACAACATACTGCACTACGTAATCGTACATTTAAAAATTTGCAATCCATTCGGTTAAAAAAATTACCTAACAGGTGGGCAACCGGATGAGTAGTGCTTCGCTAACTTCTCTCCTCCCATCTACTTCTCTCCCTTTGCACCTTCTCTTTTTTCTGAATAAAAGTGAGTACTTTGCCGAATTTTAGGGTTTCAAGGGTTTTTATAGGGGAAATAGATTCCTGTCGCTAGTGGAACACTGTTTACTTACTGACGACAGGGAGTTGGACCGACAACAGGGGGTCAACAGGGTCTCTATCACCAGTTAAACTGGCGACATGAGCTTGTCACCTGTTCAAACGGCGACAGGGACCTAGTTTTGTAATTTTCTGGGGTAACTATTTATTTTTGTAATTATCTTTTAAAATAACATTATTTAAAAAAATCGCGGATTTGCTATACGCTATGCACGCGGTGTATAGCAAACCAGCACCCATACCCAATCTAAAAGGTGATTTTGAAATTTAAAATGTTATATTTTTTAAACCAAACATCCGATTCCCAGGCATGTTTTGATTTTCGTATGAACTTCTAGAACATTATAAATTAAAGCGTGGAACATTTCGTTTTAACTACCGGAACATCCGTCTCTAAACCGATTAATTTATTCTAATCAATTAAAATAATGCAAGGGAACATCGTTTGTGAACTTCTGGAGCATTCAAAAGTAATGTGTGGAACATTACATTTTACGTGATGGAACATCCGAAGTTGAGAATCGGATGAATGTTGCAACATCACGTTTGGTTTGTTCCACTAATTATTGTTTGTTGTTCCACGATATATGTTATCATCAGTGTTGGGGGAGGGTCCTCACGCTACCTCGAGCCGATAGTAACCTCGTGAAGACATGACACCCCAAACGGATCCCCCCTGGACGGGGTCCGAGGATCGACTTCGATGACAGATGGCGTCGTCTGTGGGGACCGTAACGAGAAGCTACAGATCCGAGAACCAACCTTGGCGAGGCACGACACATCAGTGAACTCACCACGGACCTGGTCCGGGATAGCCACATGACGAGGTCCCATCGACACCTGCATAGACGGAAGAAAGACAAAGTCATGTGTCTCAGACGTGACGGGGCCCACTTGATACGATAGATGGAAGTACCCCCGGAGCAAGCTTAGACTCAAGGGCATCAATGTAAATTACTGATATCTACCTCCTATGAAAATAGGACCACTTGCAAATGGGGAGGAGAGGTCACTTGCAATTCTTTCCACACATATACAATACATTGGTACGAACCCTTGTGTGCGATTCTTGTTGAGGTCACCTTCGCACCCCCGACAGTTGATGCGTCTGACCGGGGTATCACAAGTTTACTGTCCGATCTCGTATCGACGACAATTAGTAAGCCGAATGTATTAAATATTAGTCTTATTTTGTATAATACATCATAAGGAACCTGATGGTTCAAACTATGCAAGACGAATACACGGTTTTGAAGATACATGTTTTTGGATATTTTGAAACATAGAAAAAAGCAAAAGAAAAAGGAATGTGGCCGCACAAGGCCCACCCGGCCCACTCGGGCGGCAGCCTGCTATGCACCGCCCGCGCGGCAGCTAGCACACCCCCTGCATGAGAGGGCGTGGCTACTCCAAACACGGGCTTTCTAGTCCACTATAGCAGCGCAATGGCCCATGTCATTGTTCGGTCTCCGAATCAGGCGCAGCAGCGTGCAGCGCGATCTCCATCGAACGCCCGCGCGACTAAGGGGTGTGTTTGGTTGGTGGAATGATATTGAATGAGATAGGATGGTATAAGTAGGATGTAATCGTTTTAGATGGGATGATACAGTCAGTCTGTTTGGTTGTATGAGATGATACGCGAATGCGTTTGGTTAGTTGTATGAGATCATCTTGAATGATTCAATCTGTTGTTTGGTTTGAAGGATGAAGTAGGCTGTGGTAACCTTCTCACTGAGATAGTGAGTTTACTCAAGGTTCAAGAAAGCGCTAGGTGCTAGGCAGACGGTGGCCTAGGGCCTAGCGCCTAGGCTGACTAGGCGGCGCCTAGGCGGTGCCCAGGCGTCCGGCTTGACTACGGTGCAGATAAGCCCACAATAGGAATAATTTGATGAATTGAGCAAGCATCAGGTATCAAATTGAGCAAGATAGAAGGAAAATTACCTGAAGAAGCAAGACATGTGCACTTTGATGTAGTCATGTATATTATATTATTATCTCCCCTTCAAGGCTCCAAGAGCTTGATGTAAACATGTATATATTGTAATCAAACAATGATGTAACCTGTATATTTAATCAGTGATGAGTTATTTTGCTACTGTGTTGTGTGAGAAAGAATGTATGAATGATTGGTGAATGAATGAAAGTATGAAACATATGCAGCCACACATCTCAAAGACTTGACATAGAAAATAATCAAAATATCATAAGTTCATAACATGACAGTGCCAACTCCACATAGCAAGCAAAATACTAATATAATTTATGATGAATTTCTAAGATGAGTCAATCATGAGTTAGTGTCTTCGTCCTCCTCCTCCTCATAATTCCTGGTAACAACCACTTCATTTTGGTCGGACTTGAACTCAATGTCGTCCTTCCCCTCGTTGACATCCTCTTCGGAATCGGACGAGAAATCATCTTCATAGAGGTCTCTCACTCTTGTACTCCTACGAGGTTGCATGGCTTCACTAGCCCCAGATGCTTCATCAATGATCTTCTATGTAAGCCCCGTACCGGCCTCAACCTCTTGATCATCATCACCACCGTCAATTATCCACCATTGAGCTTGTGTAGCATTCGAAGCTAGAATGACATCGATGTTCTTCACATTGCTTTTCTCTTTTTTGTTCAACAATCTTGCATTGAATTGAACATAGACTAGATTGTTGAGACGTTTCACATCTAGCCTATTTCTTCTCTTTGAATGTATCTACGAATTGCAAAGTAGAGTGTAGTATAGTTACATAGTTGACATATTGAGAATGAGATAGTTTATACTTTATAGTTGAGAGTTGAGACTTACCATATCAAAAGTACTCCAATTTCTTTCACATCCAGATGAACTAGAGGTCAAGGAGAGAATTCTTATGACCATTCTTTGTAAAATAGGAACTTGATATCCAAAAGTAGACCACCATGTTGCTAGCCATTAGGAAAAGTAGAAAGAAATTAGTACAAGATAAATAGTTAAATAAGCATGTAGTAGTTGAAATCATGATTGTGAGCACAAGTTTACTGGGATAAAAATTGCTTTTTTGGTATCCAATTTTGGCAGTAGGTTTCCGAAAGACCCCTTCTTGATGTTTAAACTTGTGGTAGTCCTCATTAAGCACTTGAGCTTGCATTTCATTATGATCATGATAAAATGTTTCAACACATTCAAATAACGCATCCATGAGATTTGTATCTTGCAAGATGGTTTTATCGTTGTAACTATAATGTGGATTCAGAAGATACACTGTCAAATGCAATGTAGAATCAAGCCTCCCTGCCATCTTTACATCAATTGCATCCATGATCAATTTGTAGTTGTTCTCCAAATTGTTCAAGGCCTCCTTGATTTGCTTCTTTGCTTGTAGTATTTCTCCATAAACAAATGCCAAAGATGGACCATCCCCATCTACCATGCGAAGAACTTTCACCAATGGTTCAAAAACCTTCAATCAATGCAATATACAAGGTTATGACATAATAGGCAAGAATGACATAATAGACATCACATATTCATAAGGGTATGATGCTTTGTTATACCTTCAAACAAGTAGGCACACAATTACAAAATTCCCTACTCATTAGTGTATTAGTTGTCATTTTGTCATTTTGTGTTTTAGTGTGAATGCTATCTTCCCATTCCGAACTAAGTGCCATCGACCTTAGTGCGTCCTTCTTCTCAATCAAACTTTACAAAGTAAGAAAAGCCAATGCAAATCTAGTCACACCCAGTCTTATTATATCTCTTCTCTTTGTGTGTGTCCTCATTAAGACCAATGTCCTATGATGTGCATAGATAAATATGGTTAATGCCTTTGCTTGATTGATTGTCTTCTTATACTTTAGCATATTCTTGACAATGACATCTAGCATCAAGTTAATGGTGTGAGTTGCACATGAGCTCCAAAAGATATTTGGTCTCTTCTTCTTCAATAATGTCTTTGCTCCCATGTTATTGGAAGCATTGTCTGTGACTACTTGCACAACATTTGTTGGACCTAATTGTTCAATACAAGTATCCATGTACTCGAAGATGTACTCACTTATGTGTGCATAATCTGATGCCTCCTTTGATTGTATGAAGCTTGCCCCCAATTTGCAATGCACACACATATTCATGATGCTCCTCTTTTGATCGGTCCAAGCATCGGTCATGATGGAGCACCCAGTCATGCCTCTCTCTTCTTCATGTGTCTTCAATAAATCCTTTGTTCTTTCCACTTCCTCCTTCAACAACTTCTCCCGACAATCATATTGAGAAGGACCTACAAACCCCGGTCCAAAACGACCAATAGCCTCATACATTTGTTTGAACTCGTCATTGTTGATGGCATTGAAAGGGACATCTAAATATAAAAACATACAATATGAGGCTAACAATCAATAGTTCGACGAAAGGATAGCAATCACCATGAGCATAAAGCCATCTCACAACATATCGTTTCACCTTATGATTCCTTTCTTTCCAAAGTCCATCTTTAATATTTTGTTTTCGGGTTGTCAAAGCAATGGAAGTATCAATAGGGCAAGCAAACTTATCCATTGGCCCTAATCTACGAGGTGCCGAGCCTCCAACAACTTCAAGCTTGTCGGTGTTTTAGAACCAATCTTACATAAAGATTGTTTGATTCGGGGGTCTCTAAGACTGAAATCACGCAGAGAGATACAGGTTCGGGCCTTCTCCAGAGAGAATAACAACCCTACTCCTATGTGTATGTATTGAGTATACTGGTTACAATCAGTAGAAAATGCTATGATTTTTCCTGCTACTCAGTATGTATGTACGATTATATGTCTCCAATCTGCCCCTCCTCATTATCTTTGGCCATAGCCCTTTATAGTGTTCGTAGAGGTAGTCGTTTCTCCAGGCCAAGAGGCGCCTCATCATTCCAAGTAATGGGCGCATTGTTGGTAGTAATCGCTGGGGTATTAACTCCTCCACATCGCCTGACAGTTTCTAGTCAGAGATAATGGTGTGTAACGTGCAGTTATTCCAGAGAATAACAGCGTATATTGTCTGCTTAGATTCCCTAATCAATTGGGCATACTTGTCCATAGGCTTTATTGATCATAGGGTTGTCGTAGCTGACTTAGTCGTAAAAGGGCTTACGATCATGAAGTAGTCGTGGAATAACTTACGACTTGGGGCTGGTTGTAGAAGAACTTACGACTAGATGGTAATCGTAGCAACCCTTATGATCATGAAACAGTCGTAGAAAGACTTACGACTATGAGGATGGTCGTAGAAGAGCTTACGACCAGCTAGTTGGCTTCTCCCTTATGATTATAAGGGGTATACTTAAGAACTGTATGACGTCATATTCACCCATAATAAGAATTATAGATAAATAATAAAATGAGGTTTATTAGATTCTCGTCAAAGCTCTTCATCTTCATTAGGGTCATCTTGTTTTTCAATTGTCACTTCTTTTCTAAGCTCTTCCTCTTTTGCTTTATTTGCTTTCTTCAATGCTTGTGCATCCTCTATAGACTTCCTACATTTAGTTTGTTCTTCTTGTGTGGACTTTGGACATTTAGCAATGTTCCCGCGAATATGACCAATATGTTGTTTGAGCCTATACACCCCTCCATGAATTATCTTTGACACAAGTGACACTTCACTCTATCCAAGTTATTTGGATCATCTAAATGCCCAAATTCCCATCATATATCTTCGGAATTCCTCTTTAGGACGCTTGAACTTGTCGCACCTCCGAAAGCAACAGATGACATCTTGACAAAATAACAAATCAACAATAAGTCATAACATACATATCACACATTTTATACATCTATATTTGCAAATCATAGAAGCTCGAGCAAACAACAAGAGTAAACATAAATAATCTACTCAGAAAAATACAATTTGATTATGTAAAGCATGTATGTTAGATCCTAACTAATGGTGTGGCAACATATGTACAGGGGGCTGTCTTCCCTTAGACAGAGCACCAACATATGATTAATCATTCTCAGCATGGTTGTTCGCACAACTAGGATAAACATAAAACTGTATATCAATGTAGATTAGACATGGAAGAACAAAAACCAGTCAATCCTAACAAGTGCAATGCAGCCCACTTTTATTTTATCGACTCCATAATCGGCATTCCACCAGCACAGCATTGCAGGAGTAAATTCACATGTGAAAAAACTGGATATCGGTAGGAGACAACAAGACAATATGCTCCCAACAATCCAACATATCACATGTAAACTAATTAACCAAGATCTAGTACCAGATTCCAGAATATGGCAATATGCAAGCATATGTATTATGTAAACTAAGAGCCAGAAATATTCAAAGCACAACCATTCAAAATTTCAAAGCATTCACAGCATTCAGAATCAGCATCCAGCATTCATAATATGGCAATTTATCACAATAGCACATTCAGAATCAGCAGTTTCAGAGCACAACCATTCAAAATTTCAAAGCATTCACACTTTCACAACATTCAGATTTCAGACATTCAAGTATTCAACACATTCAGAATCAGCATTCATCACTGCAGCAGCTTCAGTCTTTTAGACCTTCAGGCTTCAGCACAAGTGCACAAGTTCACAACCAAGAGGTCCAACTGTCCAAGACTCCAAGAGTTGTCAGTTTGTCAACCACCTAAACCTGAGACACACATTCAGCACATTCAGTTTTCAGAAGAATTCATCAATTCAATCAATAGCAATTAGCAGAGCAGCAGAGAAGGGACTGAGGGGGAGCTGCGACGCTAGGGGGAGCAGAGAAGAGAAGGGAAGCAGGTAGCAGCAGAGACTGAGGGGGAAAGGGAAGAGAGGGGAGGGGAGGGCGGAGGCGTGAGGCTGGAGCAGAGAAGGGAGGTCGGGCCAGGGAGAACTGAGAAGAGAGAAGGAGGGAGGGCGGCAAGAGAACTAAGCAGAAGGGGGCATCGGAGGAGGGAGGCGGCAGCAAGGGAGAACCGAGAAGAGAGGGAGAGGGGAAAGCAACAGTGTGGGAGAGAGAGCAGAGAGTGGAGCATCGCGGGGGGGAGGGTGGCGGCGCGGGAGGGGGGGACCAGAGAGGGGAGGTCGGCGGTGGGGGAGCAGAGGAAAGAAGAGGCATACATACCTCGATTCGATGGCGCCATGGTTGGGATGACCGCGTTTTGGAGGCAGCGAGCTCGATTCGGTGGCGGAGATGGCGGGGCGAGCTTGACTCGTCGGTAACGAGGTCCAACCGGCAACGCAAGATGGCCAGAACCCAAGCGAGCTTGATTTGGCGGCGAGGGAGGCCGAACCCTAGCGTGCCGCAACGAGTGGACGAAGTGGTCAGGGGAGTCGGGTGCTATTCTTCTTATCTTCCGCCTCGGCGCCTGCGTCGCCTACATTCGCCGAGCGCCGCCGATGACCACCGAGGACCGTCGAGGAGCCAATCCCGCCTAGAGCGATGCCTCGGTGGAAATCGCCGCGGGAGAGGCCCGACACGCGCGTAGTCGGCGCCTCAGAATGACTTTTATAACCTTGAGTTTACTTTCCACATATGTTGGAATGGAATTCTTCAAATGCAATTTCCACATATGTTGGAATGGAATTCTTCGAATGCAAGCCTTTCAATGAAATGTTCAATGTGTAACTGCGCCACTGTAGTCCTTGTTGTAATTGTGCCAATGAAGTCCTTGTCATGATGAGTAACCAATGTATGATCTATGATGGTTGTCATCGTAAACAAAAAAAATTGTAATTTAAATTTTCGCTGAAAACTGAGCATCAAGAAGTAAAACAACACTTTGAATAGTATAGCACTGAGCACATGTTTAGTTATAATAAGCAATGAAAATCAAAATTTGGAGGCATTTGAATGAGCCTTGAGACATAATTTTGCTACTTGAAAATAGAAGGATCCACTGAGGTTACAAACGGTCACAAACAGAAGACACCCACAGAGTTTTCAAACATTTACAAGAGATAACAACACACAAAAGTTTTGACTATCGGCTCTATTTCTCATTCATTAGGCGCTCCGCCAGGAGCAAGTCATCGAGAGCTGTCACCTGCAATAAGTTTGCATTTTGACAGTCAATCTCTTCAACGGTTCAGGCATCATAGTCAAATGATCAAATTAGTAATTTGGAATACCTTAATATTTGTGTAAGAGCCCTCAGTGATATAAAGTGGATGCTTTAGGTATTCTACAATGGAGACATCGGGGTCTGGGCTTTCTTGACTGATCCTGCACAACGGAGAAGTGAAAAAAACGCACACATATTTTAGTGGTCATGGACAATGTCAAAGACCAAATTTGTGGTTTTGGGGATGCCAAGAATAAATGTTTGGTGGTCAAGAATAAAATTGAAGAAACAGTGTAGAATAAAACTGAAAAGCATGCGATTTTCTTTTTATTTGACCGAAGAAAGGAGCCAAGTAGATATCGCTCACTATCGAAACATAAATATCAGATACATTGCACCGAAACATTTAAGGTTTCTTGCTTAAGCCTGAAACTGAAGGAGACGAACAAATCAATTCGGAGACAAATCGTTCGTTGGGGGGGGGTTGTCATTTTTTTGCCATCAAGAACTCGCTGGGATTTCCACAAGCAAAGAGAACTGATAAACATAGAAGGAAATGAGTGAATCTTGTTCTTGATTGGGGCTGGAAAAAACAAGCAAATTTTACCCATCTTTGTTTTATCCGCCAAGTGGTAGAGGAAACCAGATCCGCGCATCGCAAGCAATTCTGTTCATCAAAAACAAGACTGGGGATGGGGAAAAACAAGTAGCGAGTAGTACCTGGCGGGGCCTGGATGGAGGATGCAGGGGCGGGCGTGGGTGGAGTGTCAGAACTTGTATTGGATACTGAAGAAGTTCAGACTGAAGACTGGACCAAGTGATGTAGGAAGATGGACTTCATTGAACTCAGACGATCTAGATTTGTCCATACCGGTTGGATATGAGATCCACGGTCAGAATGTCAAGAGTGCCTTTTTGAATGGTTTTATAGAAGAGGAAGTATATGTTAGACAACCCCCTGGCTTTGAGAATCCCAAGCACCCTGATCATATTTTTAAGCAATCCAAAGCCTTGTATGGTCTTAAGCAAGCCCCTAGAGCATGGTATGATAGACTTAAGACCTTCTTGTTTAAGAATGATTTTGAAATGGGAAAACTAGATAAGACGCTTTTCATTCTTAGGCATGGTAATGACTTCCTGCTTGTTCAGATTTATGTTGATGATATTATCTTTGGTGGTTCTTCTAATGCTCTTTTTTCTAGTTTTTCAGAGACCATATCCAGGGAATTTGAGATGAGCATGATGGGAGAACTCAATTACTTTTTGGGGCTACAAATCAAGCAGTGCAAGGAAGGGATCTTCATCCATCAAACGAAGTACACCAAGGATTTACTCAAGCGTTTTGAGATGGGTGAATGCAAGCCAATCGCCACTCCCATAGTGACATCGACTGTTTTGGATCCAGATGAGGAAGGAGAAGCCGTGGATCAACGCGAGTACCGCAGCATGATCGGCTCTCTCCTGTACCTGACTGCCTCAAGATCGGACATCCACTTCACGGTCTGCCTCTGCGCGAGGTTTCAGGCGTCACCGAGGACTTCACATCGCCAAGCCATTAAGCGCATCTTCAGGTATTTACACTCTACCCTTCAGTATGACATTTGGTATTCTTGTTCATCTTCACTGTCCATTTGGGGGTTTTCAGATTATGATTTTGCGGGCTGTAGGCTAGATAGGAAGAGCACTTCTGGCACTTGTCATTTCTTAGGCACTTCTCTTGTCTGTTGGTCTTCTAGGAAGCAGTCTTCTGTTGCACAATCCACTGCTGAAGCTGAATATGTAGCCGCTGCTAGTTGCTGTAGTCAGATTTTGTGGATGGTCTCCACTCTTAAGGATTTTGGGTTAATTTTTGCAAGTATTCCTCTTTTCTGTGACAACACTTCTACTATTAACATTGCTAAGAACCCAGTGCAACATTCTAGGCCCAAGCACATAGACATTCGCTATCACTTCCTTAGAGATCACGTTGAGAAGGGTGATATTGTGCTGTATTTTGTGGAGTCCGAGGCTCAGTTAGCCGATATCCTCACCAAGCCTTTAGACCCAACAAGGTTTGCCACCTAGAGAAGTGAGTTTGGGGTAATTTATCCCTATGGGTTGGTTTGAGGGGGAGTTGGATCTTTTTCTTGTTCTTTTGATTTTTTTTATTGATCTTCTTTTGAACTTGTTGATCTTTTTAGGCTTTTTAGGCTTCTTGAGCTTTTCATGCATCTCATTGTATCATATTGCATTCATATGAAAAATCCAAAAAGATGCATTGTAATATAAGCTTTTCTACTTATCTTCTAAAAATTGATGAAGCTTTGCTTATTACCCTTTGGAGCTTTAGTGTTTCAATTCTTGCTCAATGTCATGTCTAGTTCTTTGACTTGCTAGAATTATCATGCTTTCACATGTGTAGCTAAGTCTTTGCTGTATGAGCTAGAACTTGAAAAACAACTTGAGCTAAGAAATTAGCAATTTGTGAATTGTTTAGCCAGTTGCGCAATTAGTGCTCCTTTTGTGACATTGGCCCTGTCAAAATTACTTTGTTAGCTCTTGAATCTATCTTTGATCATTACTTGAGCTTCTTGTGTTCTTGAGAATCTAAAACTGCTCTTGTGAAAAATGAAAAAAAATCAAACTTCAAGATTGTCTTATGTTTAAATTGTGCCAAACTACTCTTACGAGACTGCATGTTAAAGACATGAACTTGGAGATAGTTTGATGATCCAGACGATCTCATGGGGACTGCTTGTCACAACTGACATGAACCTCAAGATTTGTCGCCCGGGTAGAAGCTTAGGAAGAGTTTGTGGATGGCTCCTAGTCTAGGATCTTCTTCACTAAGATATACCTTTAATCAACTTTTGGTCGAAGCTTAGGATGAGTTTGTGGATGGCTCCTAGTCCAGGATCTTGTCACTAAGTTAGACCATTAGTCAACTTCAATATTCATTGCAAATGAAAAACAGTTGAAAAATGGGCGTTTGAGAAAATTGAGCAAAATGATTCAATTTAGTACCTATTTGTCTCTTAATGTGGTCATGGTTAGCTTTTGGATCTCATGTTGACATTTTGACATGGCCAGTATCATTTTAGGATCCCTGTTGATGAACTTGCTAGATTTGAAGCTTTGCTTAAAATGCTAAAACTCATTGCTTTATATTGAGCCTTTTTGCTTTGCTTTGTTATATATGTATTGTCATGATTTTGCTAGCGCTTTTAGGCTTGATATGTTGTTTGTGCAATATTAGAGATGCTAGCTTGTTCGTTTGGGTAATCTCCAAAGCTTCTTGTAATAAAAAAAAAAAATTAAAAATGAAGCTTTCCATTGTATTTCATGCATGCTCCGTCTTATGCTTTTTCCTCATTCTGCATTTGCCATCTCTGGACGAGAGGAAGGCGTGATTCCTTGATGACTCCATTGTCAAAGGGGGAGAAGATATTTCAAAAAAATGTGTAAAGGAGAGTTATGAAAAAGGGGGAGCTACTTGGGGGAAAAATTGAAAATTTGAGTTTTTCTGAAAATTTGAGGATCATAGTGAGGGGGAGTTTCTTATTTGCATTCTTATGGTATTATTGTCATTTTTGAACTTGAATTGCAATTCTTGATCCTCACAATGATCAAAGATCATATCAAAGAATTGTTCTTTCATATGGACCTTAAGTGAGATTTTGCTCTTTTCTAGAATTTAAAGCTTTTCTCGCTTTCCTTTGCCGTATCTCACTTGCTGATACTATTCTGGAGCCAGCTCGGTCATTTCCTTTGCTTTTTCTTGCATTTGGACCAAGTTGTGCCTTTGAACGAAAACGACGTGTTTTTACATTTCACACCTCAAAATTCACATTTGTGGGAAATTGCCAATGTGTTTATCAATGGGGAGATTGTGGATATCATGGGGATATGCTTGAGATCTTAGGATGATGTTACAATTGGCAATGTCGTTCACGGTTTGTCGAATTGCGTGTTTTCGGCAAAGCTCTAGGTCTGTCAGGCCTCTAGCGGTCTGACCGGCCATGGTGGCGGTCAGACCGGCCATGCCTTGTGTGGTTTTTCTGGAGTGGTGGCTGGCGGTTAGACCGACCAGGGTGGCGGTCAGACCGGCCATTTTAATGTCTTTGGATTTTGGAGCTGGGCCAAAAATAGAGGGTGTAGGCAAGTGAGAGGGTTCTTCTGCACTTATTCTCATAATTTTTGGAGCTTCCAGGCAAAAGTTCTATTGGTTTGAAAATTCCAGTAAGTTTCGTATTTCCAGGGAGGAAATTTGGCTAAGTCCCAACTGAGCGGTCAGACTGGCCAATAGGTGGCGGTCAGACCGGCCAAAGTGGCGGCCTGACCGATTTTGGTCTGTTCATCGGCCAATCGGTGGCGATGATCGTTGGGTTAGGTCAAGTTCATGGGTTTCATGGCATATGTGTTGCATGATGCATGTTTTGACTAACGTGGGTCAAGTTGCGAAGAACTTGTTCCCGGAAACGATTTCTTGGTCTATGTTTGTGCAGGTTGCTTGGAGGTCAACGACGGTCAACGGCGAGGATGATCGGGACTAGGCTTGGAGAGCTGAGGTCGAGAATGATCGGGGATACCGGGTGAGGTCAATGGGTTCAAGCATGGCGCAGAATGGACAAGGATGACCGAACAGGCGATTCGGTCGACGGTTGGATCAAGCGGCACGGGCTCGCAAGTGCCATGGTGGTTTGATTGGGAGTCGGATGGGAGACTTGCGACATGGAGAGAGCCGCAGGATCAACCTACACGTGGTGAAGCATGGATGTGTTTCACGCAGTTGGGACTCGGTCTTTGCAAAAAGATCGAGGAGGGGGTATTTTGGTAATTTTACCAAATACCGCCTTGGTGACCTTTTGCCAAATCACGGCGCAAGATGGCGCAAGGTGAAGTGGATTAGGTCAAGAGATGAAGACGACGCTTTAAAACGCGTGCGTATGTGACCCGTTTGTGTGTGGGCTTTAACGGGGGCCTATTATGGTTCAATCTTCTAGAAGGTGAAGCCTCCACTATAAATAGAGGAGGGAGGTAGCTGCACCCCTTCAACCCTTTTATTGTGTTTGAAACCCTAGTTTTGCTTAGGGAGAGGATTAGTGGAGGTTAGGGTTCTAGAGAGTTGGATTGGATTTCGTGCTCATGTATTGAGTCTTTGTCCTCCATTGTTGGAGTGGCTGTAAACCAATACCAAATCAAATCAATCCAAAGAGAGTTCTCTCAAGATGAATCTATTCTCTCTTTTTCTCTCTATTTGGTGATTTGGTGTCTTTCTTTGATCCACGAGTTTTTGCTTGGTTTCTTAGCTTGATTTAACTTACTGTGACTTGTGGGAACCCCATCTAAGATCATCTCGATCATCAATTACCCATGAGCAAGTCTCTAGATCATATTTCGATTCTTACTCAGTTTTTTACCATACTTTGTTCAAACTGCAAAAGATAGGAACCTTGGCTTGGATTTCTGCGATCCTTGATTGGAATAGGTTCACAATATCTTTGAGAAGGTGTGTGTCAAGTTTCGTGGAGTTTGTTCTCACAGATCAAAAGTTAGATCGATTTGAGTTTCGGTTTTTGGGCTGTTCATACTGTTCTGGACAAAATCGGTCAGACTAATTTTAGAACGCCGGTCAGACCGCTCTGAGATCCGGTCAAACCGCCATATGAAAATTGATCTGACCACTCAGCCTCTGATTTGAGATTCTTTTGATCTATTGCTTTGGGGTTTTTAGTTTGGATTCAATACAAGTCTTCCGCTGTACTTGTAGATTGATCTTCATAGCTTTCATAGCTATTGGAGTAAAATTGGTGTTGAATCCATCCTTTATGAAAAAGTGAGCGTGCTCCTATTCACCCCCCCTCTAGTCGCCTTTTCAGTCCAACAAAAGGAATACATAGTACTGCTATTGGGCAGCAAAGAGGGGGATACACTACCAATATAAACAAGAACAAGTTTCAAACAGGCCAAAACACCCATAAGAAGGAAGTTGAAAACAAGACTCAAACTCCTTTTGTTCCTGGAGTTTGTAAATACTGTGGGGGTAAGGGGTTTCTTGGGCATAGATGCAAGTAGTATCAAAGTATGAATCTAATGGTCTCAGAAGAGGGTGATGATAACAAGCAAATTGATGAATCCGATGGGAATCCACCAAAAGCTAAAGAAGAATCACTCTCTAACCCAGAAGTTGAAGAACAATTGATGCAGATTTCTATTCATGCTACGAAAGGGTTAAGTCTGACCACTACTTATACACTCACTATATGCATAGCAGGGAGGAGAGGAGTAGCACTTTTGGATAGTTGCAGTACCCACACGTTCATTTATTTGAAGTTTGTCCTCAAAATTGCTTGCAAGGTTCAGAGTAACTCATTACAAAAGGTCACAGTAGCAGAGGGAGGAGTGATTATGACTGGAGCTCATATACTACACATTGAGTATTTTATTAATGGACAAGGTTTTACTAATTCTTTCAAGGTATTGCAGTTAAAAGGATATGATGTAGTGTTGGGTTGTGATTGGATATATAGACACAACCGTATAAACATAGACCTCAAAAACAGGAAGTTGTCCATCAAGAAAGAAGGAGAAACAGAAGTGATTTTGGAGGAATATACCCATTCTAATTACCGGTTGGGGTTGTTGAACTACCATACCCTTAACAAGTTATCTAGGAAGGGGATTTCAGGATATGTGATATAATTACAAGGCAAGGAAGAAAAACAGGAGACCAACAAAGTACCACCCTCTTATCAAGATCTGCTTCAGAAGTATAGTGATGTGTTTCGAGAACCTCAAGGATTACCACCTGAAAGAAGTTGTGATCATCAAATCCCCACAAAAGGAGTGGAACCTCCCAATGTAAGACCTTATAGAGTACCACATCAGCAAAAAGATGAAATGGACCGACAAGTTCAGGGAATGCTGGAATCTACCATCATCAGACCAAGTGACAGTCCCTATGCCTCACTAGCAATTTTAGTTAAGAAGAAGGATGGGTCATGGAGGTTATGCATTGACTACCGAAAATTGAATACTCAAACTGTTAAGAATAAATACCCAATACCAGTTATTGAAGATCTGCTTGATGAATTATATGGGGCTACCATTTTCAGTAAGTTGGACTTGAGATCAGGGTACCACCGAATCAGGATGAGCCAAGGTGACATCCCTAAAACTGCATTCAGGACATATTTAGGCCACTATGAATACCTAGTCATGCCATTTGGCTTAACAAATGCTCCTACAACATTTCAATCTTTGATGAACAATGTTTTTGCCAACTACTTGAGGAAATTCATTTTAGTTTTCTTTGATGACATTATTATCTATAGTAGAGATGACAAAGAACACCTTCAGCACCTCACTGTAGTGTTAGAGTTATTGAGACATCATCAGCTCTATGCTAAACTAAACAAATGTGTGATTGCCACCCCTCAAGTTGTGTATTTAGGGCATGTGATTTTTGGAGATGGAGTAGCCACTAACCCTTATAAGATTAGTGCCATCAAGGATTGGCCAAGACCCAAGGATGTATCTCAATTAAGGATTTTTCTGGGAATGGCCGGCTATTACAGAAGATTTGTCAAGAATTATGGGCTCATTTGTAGACAACTGCATGACATGTTAAAGAAGGAAAGTTTTGATTGGAAAGAGTCACAAGGTGAGGCCTTCGAGAAGCTAAAAATTGGATTGATAACCTCTCTAGTGATGACATTACCCAACTTCTCTAAAGTCTTTACAGTGGAGACTGATGCCAGTGGATCTAGAATTGGGGGAGTTTTGATGCAGAGGGGGAGACCTACAGCATACTTCAGTAAAACTTTGGGAGTAAAATCATTAGCTTTGTCCACTTATGACAAGGAGGCTATGGCAATTCTTGAAGCCCACAAAAGGTGGAGACATTACTCCTTGGGTGTCAATTGTTAATCAAAACAGATCAGCAAAGTCTCAAGTTCATGACAGATCAGAAAGTTTCTGAAGGTATACAACATAAGTTGATGTTGAAACTGTTGGAGTTCAACTATGCTATAGAATACAAGAAGGGAAAGGAGAATAGAGTAGCTGATGCTTTATCAAGGAAAGATGCTCCTAATGTGATGGCGATAACTATGGCTGTACCCACTTGGATGGAATTAGTGTAAAATAGTTATCGGCATGATACTCATTGCAAGGAACTGAGAGAGCAGTTAGCCTTAACACCAAACCCTGAGTCAGGTTATACCTACCATTCTGGAGTATTGAGATACAAAGGGAGGATCTATGTTGGCAATGACACTAAATTGAAACAAAATATTATCAGCTCCTTACACACATCTGTGGTTGGAGGTCACTCAGGTAGAGTAGCAACATATCAAAGGATTAAGAGCCTCTTCTATTGGCCTAGAATGAAGAAGAAGATTCATGTATTTATCCAGGAGTGTGCGGTGTGTCAACTATCAAAATCTGAGCATTGTCATTACCTAGGCCTATTAGACCCTCTGCTGGTTCCTGATATAGCATGGACTCATATATCGATGGATTTCATTGAAGGGATGCCCAACTCAAAAGGGAAGGAGGTAATATTCGTAGTGGTCGACATATTTACTAAATATGCACATTTCATTCCACTCTCTCATCCCTATTCAGTTCAGTCAGTCACACAAGCATTCATTGACAATGTATTCAAGTTTCATGGATTTCCAATAGCAATTGTATCAGATAGGGACAGGATATTCACTAGCAAGTTATGGCAAGAATTATTTAAAGCTTTGAAAGTGCAATTAAGATTTAGTACTGCTTACCATCCTTAGTCTGATGGACAAACATAGAAGGTTAACCAATGTGTGGAATCCTACCTAAGATGCGTGGCATTCCAAGAGCCTAGAAAATGGCTATCATGGTTATCCTTGTCAGAATGGTGGTATAATTCTACCTTTCATACTTCATTGAAGATAACACCATTCCAGGCTTTATACAGGTTTCCTCCACCATTGATAAATGAACTAGCAGTCCTCGGCCCTGAAGATGAAGAGGCTAAGAACTTCCTGGAGGCAAAACAAGAGATGCTGCATAGACTTAAGGAAAATTTGGCTCAAGCTCAATCTAGAATGAAGAAATATGCTGATCTTAATAGAAGTGAAAGGTAGTTCATGGTGGGAGATATGGTTTATTTGAAGATGCAACCATATCGAACAGCAGCCTTTGGATTCCGACAGTCCTTGAAACTCATTAGCAAATTTTATGGACCCTTTAGAATTATGTAGAAAGTGGGTAAGGTTGCTTACCAGTTACAGTTACCTCAAGGAGTGGGGATACACCCCGTTTTTCATGTAAGCCAACTTAAAAAACATGTCGGAGAAAAAGTAGTACCAAGTGTTGATTTACCATTGGTTGGCCAAGACGGAAAGATCAAAACTGAACCAATGCAAGTGTTGGAGACAAGAGCCTTGCCCATGAATAAAGAGCTTGTAACTCAATGGCTAGTTCAATGGGTCAATTTATCACTAGAGAGTGCGTCATGGGAAGATGCTAATTTCATTAAGGCAACTTTTCCTGATTTCTATTCCAAAACCATCAGATCGTGGTTCTTAGATTCTGCAACTTGAGACAAGCTGGAAGCTCAGAAGGAGGCACTGTCAGAACTTGTATTGGATACTGAAGAAGTTCAGATTGAAGGCTGGACCAAGCGATGGAGGGAGATGGACTTCATTGAACTCAAACGATCTAGATTTGTCCATATCGGTTGGATATGAGATCCACGATCAAAATGTGTCTTAATATTTACTATTTTCATCTGTTAGTTTCAAATTACCATGAATAGTAATTCTCACGGGAATATGCTCTCAATAGAGCTGTAACTCTGAATTTTACCTTTAGGACAAGTCGTACTCTTATAAACCATGAAAACAGAATGAGAAAGGCATAATGCCATTATTCCAAACCCTAGTTAGTTCTTAGTGTTAGCTTTTATCCCATAACACTTTCCCCAAATCCTCCAGATTCAATCTGGGATCTAACACGGAGCCGGCAGTCCATGGATCGACCGGTCGAGACGGCGAAGGAACTGAGCAGGGGAAACAAA
This sequence comes from Phyllostachys edulis, assembly GCA_036346405.1. Lineage (NCBI taxonomy): Eukaryota > Viridiplantae > Streptophyta > Magnoliopsida > Poales > Poaceae > Phyllostachys > Phyllostachys edulis. The sequence goes on from CM070546.1 coordinate 97,717,008, forward strand.
AGGAACAAAAACCCATCAGATCGAGAGGACGTTTCCGTGGAATCGTTGTCGGACCCGGGAGTAACACCCTAAATCCTCTGTACATTTCTTAACTAGTTCCATGATCAGTAGCTAGTTCACACAGTAAATAGATATGGTAACATCCATAAATTGCACAACTTTATTAAATAAATAACAACAGAGTTTATTACAAGAAAGGCTTACAAGCCAACATTAAAGAACACAGCGGAAGACGAAGAAGTAGTGGAGTCCAACTGATCTGCCACAGGCAATTGACTGGGGTAGCGGCGTAGTCATCGGGATCCACACCAGTAGCAAAGTCCTTCTCCTCTAAAATTTATTTGCATTAAGCAAGGATGAGCACAACTTCCGTGCTCGCAAGTTACACCCAATAACAGAGTTAATGCATGCATGGATATTAACAAGGAAGGCTTATAGGGTTATTTGTTGTAACATCCCAAAGTGCTGTTACCAAAATAAAAATAAATAAAGATATTATTTGATTGGAATTTCTAAAATTTGAAAGAGTTTTATCGCTTTATTTGAATTTATGAAGTTTTAAAAGTCAAAAATAAAATTTATTAAAGTTTTGGAAGTTTTAAAAGTCAAAAATAAAATTTTAATTAATTTCTAGATTTTTTTTGAAATTTAAAAGCTTTTCCTAATTATTTTAAAGCTAAAATAAATTATGTGCAAAAACTATTACCAATTATATGTTGGAAGTATTTTATTTAAGTCCAAAATAACTCTAGAAATTTCTGTGAATTTTTCTAGAAAATTTGGACTCTATTTGCTATTTTCTAAAGCCTAAATGAATTACTATAATTATTTTAATTGAGAAATGATTTTAAAATCCCTAATTTACTTTGGGCCGAAACTTCCCCGGCCCGCTCCTATTCCTTCTTGCTCGCAGCCCACATGGCCCATTTCCATTCCACGCGGCGTCTGTCACCGGTTTCTCCGTCTTGCGATCTCGTGTCGAGATCAAGATCGGGCCTTGACCAGCGCTTTCTCTTCCCTTTCCTCCATCTCGCTGCAGGTGGGCCCACCCGCATGGGCCTTCTTCCTCCCTGCCTTTCTTCCTCGCGTAGCCAAGCCAAGCCGCCGCCATTAGCGGCACGCAAGAGCTCAGTTGCCGCCGAGTTTTTCGCCTCCTCCCTTCATGGTTTCGCGCGCATTAAATTCTTCACATCACGCTGCTTCCCTCTCCGGCCGTTACCCCTTCATTCACGCGCAGAATCAACAGAATCACGCCGTCACAGCTGAGATCACCACGCCGCCGATCTCCTCGCTCCGACCTCCTCTGCCCCTATAAAAGGGAGCATGAGGTGCGCCTTCTCCTCCTCATCCAAACCCCACGACTCATCCTTCCTCTCCTCTCCTCTTCTCGCCGGATTTGGAGCTTTTCCCACCGGCGGCCACCATTCCTTCCGCCGCCTCTAGAGCCTCCGTCGATGACACCCCGGCCCTGCAACCACCACCAATGACTTCGCTGCATCGTCGCCTATGCCATGCGCATGTTGCGCTCACCGGAGCGCCGTCAGAGCCGCTGCGCCATCGGAGGCCGATCCTCACCGCCGCCGTTTCTGTCGCGCCCTAGTGCCGCCGTAGTGAGCACCTTAACCCTCACGCCCTCCTCTAACCATAGAGCACCTCGCCAGCCACCGCCGTGCTGCCCTTCGCCGGCGAGCCGCGGGCCAGGAGCGCCACCGCCTTGTGCCTCCGTGGCATGGTAGCCACCTCGGCGCCACGTGGGCACCATGTCGGCCAAAAAGGCCTTGTCACCGCACGAGTGTCACGCCCACGTGGCACTTCCACCATGTCGTGGGCCCCATGTGTCAGCGGCTCCACCTTTTTCTTTTCCGAATTAAAATAATTCTGAATTTCGGGAAAATCCTTTAATTCATCATTTCATGTGAATTGTTAAATTCCCGGTGTTCGTTCTCCTTCATACGAATTCCGATTTCATCGATTCAAATTTCTAAATTAATATAAATTCAAGATCTAGCTAACTAAACTAAAATTATTTAATTTGGAGTTCATTTGAATTCTATTTTGAATTTTGTTTGAATTTGGCTTATTTTCGCGTATAGATTTCGACGACTTCGGAGAGTCAGATTTCGACGCCGTTTGAGAGCAACTAACCAAGCAAGGCAAGTTATACCTTTTAACAACTTGAGAAGACATAACCTCAAGTTAAATCTGGAAAAGTGTGTGTTCGGAGTTTCTTTGAAAACCGCTTGGTTTCCTAGTTTCGCTAGAGGTATTGAAGCTAATCCAAAGCCAAAAATTGCGGCCATCGACCGATCGCCCTCCGACCACGAAGAAGGAAGTCCAAAACTAATCGGGTCAGATGTCGTCGTAAGCCGTTCATAGCAAGATTAGGGAAAAAGGATTACCTTTCTTTAAACTTCTTGGAAACATGGGAGTTTCGAGTGGACTAAAGAGGCAAACGATGCCTTTGAGGAACTCAAAAGTACCTTACGAGTACCGGTCTTAGTTTCTCCGAGATCGGAGAAACATTGCTAATTTACGTGGCGGCAACACCACCACGCAGTTAGCGGTGTCTTGGTTGTAGAAAGGAATAATATCCAACGACCGGTCTATTACGTAGCGAAGTCTTACATGGACCAAAGGAAAGATACCCACAGTACAAAAGTTGCTCTATGGCCTCCTTATGTCTTCAAGGAAGCTAAGGCACTACTTTCGAGCCCACAAAGTGGTCGTACCTACGGATATCCCCTTGGTCAAGTCCTTGAAACAGGAATCATCGGGACGAATAGCCAAATGGGCGGTCGAGCTAGGGCGTTCGATCTCCATTTTATTTCACGAACGACAATAAAGTCCTGTGCAATAGCGTAATTCATTGCGAATGGACAAACCTCGAACCCACCCAAGGACCCGAGTACGAACACCACGACGAGTGGACAATGTATTCGGCGGTTCCTTGATGTTACAAGGATCGGGGTGGAGTGGTCTTGATATCCCCATCTTGGCGAACACATCAAGTCGCCATCCAAGAATTTTCCCGCCACCAATAATGTGGCGAGAATATGAAGGTTTATCGGCGGGACTCGAGCGACTCGTTAAGCTCGGGATTCGTAGATTACTAGTGAAAGGCGATTCTCAACTAGTAGCGAATCAAGTGGGGAAAGAGTATCAATGCTCGAGTACCAAGATGTCATCTTATCTCGCGAAGTACGAAAACTTGAAAAGCACTTCTTCGGTTTTCGGATCCAACATATTCCTAGAAAGGAAAACTTTCTGGCGCATCAGGTTAGCACGGATGGCCTCCACGAGGTCGACCGTCTCCGCCTTGGAGTTTTTCTCGAGCAACTCAATTCACCCTCGGTAGTTGAGCTTTCCGAGAACATACATGATTCTTTGCAAGTTGAACAAACTAATCAAGGAAACATGGATGCTCCACAGTCGTTGACGAGTTGGCGCCATCACGATCACGGTAGAGATCGGATGACATCGATCTACAATTATCTTCAAAGATGACACAATTCCAGAAGATGATGTAGAGGCCGATCAGATAGCACGAAAAGCCAAATCATACACTCTAATCGAACGTATCTTGTATAAACGAGGATCTCATGGAGTGTTGATGAGATGCATATCTCAAACGGATGGCATTAGATTGCTAACCGAAATCCATGAAGGCGTCAGGAGCACACCATTCCTCTGAACCCACAGTCGGTAAAGCCTTCCAAGAAGGCTATTCTCGCCAACCGCCTTCATGATGCAAAAGAGCTTGTGACGAAGTGTGTACAATGTCGGTTTCATAGTCGACAAGTACATCGGCCAAAGACAAGCCTTACAAACAATTCCTCTTTCTTGGCCTTTTGCAACCTGGGACTAGACATTCTGGACCTTTCCCAAGAGCACCGGGGCTTGAATTCCTTTTCGTCATGATTGACACGTTTACAAAATGGATTGAAGCCGAGCGGTTGTTCAAATAACAACCGAGGCCGCTAAGAGATTTCTCTTGAAAAATGTGATCACGCGATTTGGTGTACCCAACAGTATCATCACAGACAATGGTTCCCGCCTCTCCGGAATAATTCCGTGAGTTCTGCGATGAACTTAGTGTCAAAATTCATTTTGCTTCATTGCACATCCGCAGAGCAATGGAGCGATTGAGCGGACTAATGGTATCCTTATGCGAGGATCAAACGCCGAGTATTCGACCGATTAATCAAACGGTCAGCGCTTGGGTTAAAGAACTTCCCTACGTGTTATGGACCGTTCGAACCCGCGACCGATCGTGCGGCCGTGAAACTCCATTCTTTTGGTTTATGGTGCTTTGAAGCCATGCTTCCTCCGAACTCAAAATTGGCTCGCCGAATCGATCGTTTTGACGAAAATGATCGAATGAACGACGACTTCGACGACGCCGATTTCCTTGAAAACAACGAAAACCAAGCCCTTATACGATCGGCGGCCTACCAACAAGCCATGCGAAGGTACCATAGTCGTAAGGTGCGACCTCATGACCTTGTCAGAGGTGATCCGTTCTCGAAAAATTCAGAGCCAAACAAATCGCAATAAACTTTCTCCTAAATGGGAAGGTCCTTACATCGTGGTCGAAGTAACCCGACCGTGTTCCGTCTGATCGGCTATGTCCGATGGGCAAATTTTGTCAAATTCTTGGAACATCGATCAATTGCGTAAGTTCTATGTTTAATTTTCATTCTTTCATTTCTTTCAATTTCAATTTCATTAAATTCATTAATTAATTAAGAAGTGCAACCTTGCTTATATATATACACCTACATTCTCGTCGCTTATTATTGTTAGTCCGGTGGGAGAAGACATTTTTCTCTCGATATCCTTTATAAGGATCTCTCGATACTCTATGGTCCTAGTCGTGAGCATTTTTTTCAAATGATTCCCACGCGACTACACTTTTTTTTTTAAGAAAATGAGTAATCGAGCACCACACAACTACCTATCTCATGAATGATATGCTTACGATTTTGAAGATTATGCTTTATTATTTCACGATTCGGTCTATTCTTGTCAGCTCTTGGTCGGACACGGAAAGCCTCCTAGTCGAAGTCTCTCCTTTTCACATGCGTGGTCACGCTTAATCGAAGGAGCTTCCTAGCGACGGTTCTTTTCTTACGATCCTCGCTACCGATCGGATACGAAATTTGAACACGCTTTCAAGAAATGTGTCGATGCCTTCGTGTCTTAGCATTAGTTCCACCAGATTATGGGACAATAGATATAAACAAAGTTCACTTATAATTTGTTGCATACATATTTGCATTTCTTCTTATGTCAAGTTTGACAAAGTCTTTTTCCGACCATATATAGTGTTTTTGATTGGTATTTCCATTATGACAAACAAAGATCTATAACTAGTCGAAATCATACTGTTAGTCCCGACCACATTTGATTTCCTAGTCTCAAGAACGATCGCTTTTGTCTTACATGTCCAAACATACCTTCAAAACTCACATACATGGTTATGACCTCTTTTTATTCTCTTTCTTGGCTCACCGCTTGCGAAGAACGTTCTTCTACTATCAAGCGAATGGGCTAGGAAATATACGAGAATTTTAAAAAGTCAAACAGATAAACAAAAGCTTTGTCAATGACATAAAAGGTAAGTTTTCATGGATATTCAAATATTTTTACACTTGCAGAACCTACTCTAAGAAATATTCCTGCTTAACTCTCGCTTGTCGGAGATTCGACCTCCATCTCCTCTACAACTATATCTCCGAGTGGCCCGAGTTCTTCCATGAACTTGGTCGCCTCCTCAGTGGGCGATTGAAGTCATCTTTAACAGCTTGGAGATCAATGGAGGGTCGGAAGCTTTCGGTTTTGCCAAAGCAAAACTAACTCCACTTGCAACACTGCTTTTAGGGCCAGGCATAATTCGTCCGAGTAGTTTTGACCGTAACTTTAAGATCCCTAGAAGTTGACCCAAATAGTTCATTTTCTCTATTGGATCTCTTAAGATAGGCACGCTTGATCCTCGATCCCAAATCAAAGATCATCTTGTTCAAAGTATGAATCTTTTCATCAATATTTTGAGCAAGAGCGCCTCCTTATCCTGCTCAAATTTCGAGTTTTTTTTACTCTGCTTAGCATTTGCGTTTGCTCTCGCAAAAACAAATCGCTTAATGAACACAAGCATCATTGAAGGAAAATCAAGTTTACGACATATTACCTTTATTTGTTTTGCTAAGTGTTTCATATTTGGTCGTTGTTTGACGATCAACCGGTCCTTAAATGAACTTGCTTGACAAAGAAATGATCGTCCTTAGCTTTATTTCTTCTTCAAGAAAAGCTGTCTTGGCTTTCACCACAACCTCCTCTTTTATTTTCTCCAAATCTATCGAATGCGATAAGGAGAATAATTGTAGAGGAGCAAAGTATTGAAGAAGAAATGAAGTTTAAAAGGGAAAAGTTCTTACTTTCCAACTCGGAGTGCTTTTGCTCCAAGTCCTTAACTCGCTGGGTCATCCTCCGATCACAAGGAAAGTTCTCGACCAAATGCTACACAATTAGCATTCTCTTTCTTAAGTTCCTTATAAACTTTGTAAAAAAGAGTTATGTAACGGTCGTAGAATACTTACGAATTGTTCGGTCATTATAACCGGCAAAAATCAAATCAGGGTGCATCTTGAGCTGAGTATCCGATACTTTCTGCCACGCCTCATCAAGCTCCTTATCCTCGATGAATCGGGGACGAAAAGGGAACTTGTTAGGTTGGGAAGGGTTATCAGCAGTGATCGGAACCTGTTGAGACCTCTCGAGGCATCTACCTCCACGAAGGGGTTTCAATCACCAAAGGATCCAACTCACCGTTGCCCTTGTCACCGCCGGGGCTTCTTTGACCACTACTTCCTCGGGAACTTTGTCCCGAGAAGTGCTCTGATCTGAACTTCCACAGTGCGTCCTCGGAAGAACACGGTGGAAATGACCGGAACACCGAAGACCTATGCAAACCAAGATGGGAAGTTCAAAATATCAAATCATCAAGGAATTATTAAAGATACATACTTATACGATCACTTTCATTTGTACATACCTTGTTAATTTCCGGGATTTGACTCTGAAACGCGCCAGAGAGAAATCTGTGCCGCTAGCCTTCCTTTTCTTCTCTTCCAATTTTGTTGGTTACGACCAGCGGGTTTGTTGAACCTCACATCCTCCAACAAGATGTCGGAAGCTATGTCCTCGACCAGCCTCGTCAAGGTCCACATTCCCGACTATCCGGTGAGGGAGTGGTTTCTTCAATCTCCGATCGCTTGTTTCAAGAATAACCGTAAGGTCGTGCACGACCACTCTGGAGTCTACAGCCTCCGCAGTTACATTCTGCGGGCCTTCAGGCTTATCCACCTAAATCAAAGAACAAATTTGATTAGGTGAAGAAATCCTTTTATCTAAAAATTTTTTTCGTACATATATGACTCCAAAATGTTCTATTACCTCGAGGGATTCATCTCCTTCAAGTGCCTCAGGGCACGACTCGGTCGGAACCAAGGTGGGACGTTGATCCTCACCAGATTGTATGATTCGCAATCCGACCGACTGCAAATATAGAGCACGATTGGAGATCTGGTCGGAATATATGTATATACATGGTAAAAGGAATTTAATAAATTACCTTAAGCCTTGCAGTCTCCTTCAATAGGAGTTATGGCTAAGATCTTGGGGCATTCACCTTTTCTCCGTGCTCCCCACACAGATTAGCCTGACTCGTTCTCTAACTTCCCCAGGGGTAAGAACTTTAACAGAAGGAAGAATAGACAGATTTTAAGGTAATACATTTATCAAATCAAAATACCGATCGGAATTTATCTCAAAGACTTACCACCTTCTGAGGTAGCTTCATCACGATCAAGGCACCAGAGCAGGGAATGAGTCCGGAGCTTCAATGGGCTAATCTGGCGAAGGGTAAAATCCTTCACCACATGCCACGAAGTCAAGCCCCTAACTCGCAAGTCGTAGATGGCATCCGCCCATCTCTTGACTATCCCTGTCTTCTTTACGGTTTCCTTCCACTTGGAGTTTTCACTTGCTCTAGTTCCAGCGAAGTAGAGGCCATCGTCTTTCGTAACCGTCATGTAAAACCAGTACTTTTTCCATGACGACCACGAAGATTTCACATACATGAAGATGTACTCATCGGCCTTCCCGTCATGAAGACGCAATGTGCATTCCCCAGGAGCTGCCTCTGATTTTGCCGCAGATTTTCCCATCACCATGCGGTAGAAATAACTAAAGAGCTTCAAGTTCGGTTGTATTCCCAGGTATGCCTCGCACAAATATGCGAAAATACTAATATTTGCGATCGAATTTGGGGCCAAATTCACCAATTCCACCCCGTAATGTTCAAGAACGCGGAGGAGGAATTTGTGTACCGTAGTCTCAAATTTCACATTCGATGTAGGCAAGAAAACAGGATTTCGCCATCTTCACGGCTCGGAAAATGCTCTCCGCGCGGTCTCCAATTAATCGATTCCTATCTGGGAGCATTCCCATCTGCTTCAAGGCCTCGAGTTTTTCTTGCCCAATTCAAGGCAACCACTTTGTAATCTGCTCCGACATGGCGAAAATCCTCAAGAATGAGTAGCAAAAGTTGGAGACTTTGTGGTCAAGAACAGAAAAGACTCGGAGGATTTCTTGGCGAGAAGCTAAAGGGGATCGAAGGGATTCTCGAAGCATAAAAATTCTAAGAGCCCAAATGAGAGGAGATCTTATAACCTTCCGATACTTTCAAGGATTTCTACAAAAGTCCAACCGACAAAAAGCTTCTTTTTGTTCAAACGACAGAGGAACTCTTCGCTTCCCAAGGCAAGTTCTCAACTTTAAAGTGAACATGCATCACTTTCAGATACCACGACATTAAATGGGTTCCGCCTGATACGATTTCATCGGAAAAGGTATATACACCACCAGTTCATTTAAAGTTCGGGGCTAGCCGACGAGGATTAAAACATCTATGTATTATTTTAATATATAATAAAAGACCATACGTCTTCATGGTTGTAACCCCTAAGACCGACGACCTCCACAGTCGTTAGTATTCCGAGAGGTTACTTATGGGTACCGCCTGATGAGGCTTTGTGCCTAATCCCGACCGTATAACCGCCAGTAAAATTATCGAATCGGTATTTCTTATCGTATGATGAATGGAACACGTGTTATAATTCCAAACCATGCGATGGTACAACCCCGAGACACCGACTATTAACCACCCTACGGTTAAGCTTTTCACAAGCAACGCAAGGAAGTTAGCACATTGCTAACTTCTCTACCGTTCGACCAACAGTAACGCTTCACCAGGGACGCCTTCTCCAGAGTAATCGCCACCTCTTCGAAGTTATTTAAAGGTGAAGCACAAGAGACAACAACAGAGACAAGAAGGAGACGATAGGCGACACACAAAACAAGGCCAAGGCAAAGATATGCACGTAAGCCTAAGCGGTGGAATTAGAAGCTAGATAATCACCTTAGACTCATATTCTAAGTCCGATTGTCTCGATTAACATTCCTCCATTCAAGTAATTCAGGTAGTACTTAGCCACATCTTGTAAATCCAGTTCATATCAATAAAGAGCGACCCCATTCCATTCCAGGATATTCCACGTCATTTTCCTCGTTTATTTTCGTAAGATCGGCGATTCGATCGTCGACACCTTTGATCATATTTGATCCTATTATTTTAAATTATTTAAATTCTATTTTAAATTATTATTGCATGCTTATTTCTATACCGTCTAATTTAAATCACTGTTTTAAATTATAGTTATGCCTAAATCCTTTGTACTACCAATCTTGCCATTGTAATAAACATACCTTGTCACCTTAGATGAAAATCTAGTTCATGCAATAGTATGAACTAGAACACTTTGGAAAAATTGATGCTTAGTCATGCTTAGACCAAAAATGTTTGATTTGGGGAATTTCAGCCAAAAATCAAATGTTGTTTAAATTGTATCCATGGCATTTGTGTGTTATGGAAGTTTATAAATGACTTTGAAAAATAAAATAAAATGAAAGTTTGTACTTGGGTAAAATGGTTGTTTGGAGGGTGCATGTTGATGCATGGGCTCAATCTTGTTAGGGTTGAGGCCCAGGGGTTGTTTGGAAGTCGCCCAAGTAAGTTAAGGACCGATCTTCGAGTCGCATCTTGCTAAGCCACATCGTACTACCACATGTCCTGAGTATGGGGAGGGGATCTGGCTAACTAATTTGTAATGTTTCACCTTGGTTGTTCCCTTCAGATGCGGTGGGTAGTCATGTTATGACCTACGTTAGTCCCACCTGCGCAAGAGGGGGCTCAAATCCTGCGGGTTGTAGCCCAAAGGGAGCGAAACCTTAGTGAGGGGAGACTGCGGTGGAATGATGCTTTGTAAAGGCCTTGACACATGCTCTAGATTGCTTACCTAAGGTAGTGAGTGGTGGTATCGACGTATGCCAGACAAACTAGAGAATTCATGTCATGTGGGTAAAGCTGTACAACCTCTGCAGAGTGTTAAAAACTATTCGAATAGCCGTGTCCACGGTCATGGTCATGTTTGGCAAAGCCACTCCAAGTTAGACTTTGGTTTTGATTTCAAAATGATTTTGTAAAATAGTTTTGACATGGATAGGTGTCCATGAGAAAAGTTATGGGTTGAAGCCCCGGGTTGGTGCCCGTGTTTATGTTAGTGTTAGGTTGGTGCCTACACTAGCTTTATTAAGTCAGCTAAAACTCAATTTTAGTTATTGTAAAAATTGTGCTTTTGAACTTAGTATTGTATTTAAAATGTCAAATATTGCTTTTGCACAAATAAACCTATAAGCCATCATTTGTTACATCCAAACATGCATTAACTCTGTTATTGGGTGTAACTTGCGAGCACGGTAGTTGTGCTCATCCTTACTTTATGCAAATAAATTTCAGAGGAGAATGACTTTGCTACCGGTGTGGATCTCGACGACTAGGCCGCTACCCTAGTCGATTGCCTGTGGCAGATCAGCTGGACTCCACTACTTCTTCGTCTTCCACTGTGTTCTTTAATGTTGGCTTGTAAGCCGTTTTTGTAATAAACTCTGTTGATTATTAATAATATTATGCGATTTATGGATGTTACCATATCTTTTTACTGTGTGAACTAGCTACTGATCATGGGACTAGTTCAGAAATGCACAGAGGACTTGGGGTGTTAATCCCGGGTCCGACATTTGTGCAAAAGAAATATTTTATATTTTAAATACAATACTAAGTTCAAAAGCTCAAATTTTACAATAACTAAAATTGAATTTTAACTGAATTAATAAAGCTAGTGTAGACGCCAACCTAACACTAACTTAAACACGGGCACCAACCCGGGGCTTCAACCCATAACTTTTCTCATGGACACCCATCCATGTCATAAACTGTTTTATGAAACATTTTGAAAACAAAATCAAAGTCTAACTTGGAGTGGCTTTGCCAAGCGTGTCCATGACCGTGGACATGGCTATTCGAATAGTTTTATACTCTGCAGAGGTTGTACAGCTTTACCCACAAGAGATAATCAACTTGTACTGTCCGCCCACACACTTCCGAAGATTATCACGAGGCCTTTACAATGCATCATCCCACCAGGGTCCCACATCGCTAAGGTTTCGCTTCCATTGGGTTAACCACCCGCCGGATTCAAGCCCCCTCTTGCGCCATGTGGGAATACATAAAAGTAGGTCATTCTGACACCCACACACACATCAACATGGCACAACCACGATGGAATGTTGCAAATTAGTTAGCCAAGTCTATCCCATACCAGACTTGTGGTAGTACGGTGAGGCGTAGCAAAATGCGCTCCAAGACTGGTCCTTAATTGACTTGGAGAACTTCCAAAAACCCTGGGTCTTAATCCTACCCAGATTGAACCCGTGCATAAACCTGCACCCACCAACTATCCATTTTTACCCAAGTCCAAACCATCATTTAATTTTTATTACATTTTTCAAAGCATTTGTAAACTCCCATGACACACCAATGCCATGGATAAATTTAAACAACATTTGATTTTTGGCTGAAATTCCCAAATCAAATAGTTCAGGTCTAAGGATGGATAAGCATAATTTTTGCCAAAATTTTCTAGTTCATACTATTGCATAAACTAGATTTTCAAATGAGATATCAAGGTAGGTTTATTTCAATGTCAAGATTTGGATGTACAAAGGAATTAGGCATAACTATAATTTAAAAACAGGTATTTAAATTAGACTGAATAGAAATAAGCATGCAATAATAATTTAAAACAGAATTTAAATAATTTGAAATAATGGAAGCAAATATGATCAAAGGTATAACTTGCCTTGCTTGATTAATCGTTGTTCTTAAACGACGTCGAAATCTGACTCTCCGAAGTCGTCGAAATCTATACACGAAAATAAGCCAAATTCAAATAAAATTCAAAATAGAATTCAAATGTACTCCAAATTAAATAATTTTAGTTTAGTTATCTAGATCATGAATTCATATGAATTTCAAAATTTGAATCGACGAAATCGGAGTTCGTATGAAGGAGAACGAACCTCGGGAAGTTTTAAAATCACATGAAATGAAGGAATTGGAATTTTCAGAATTATTGGATTTATTTTTCTGAAGGAAAGTCGAATTATGACGTCAGCGGGCAGTTTTATTTTCGGGTGAAAAACTTGCCACGTGGACGACACGTGCGTAGGTGATATGGCGGCCACATGGGCATATGCGATGAGGTGGCGGCTGTGGGGTGCTCAACGGAGAGAGGGAGTAGCGGGGGTTCAGATGCACACGGTTTGGTCACCTGAGGCTGCGGCGATAGCTGGCGGTGAGGAGTTAGGCGGTGGCGCGATTAGAGCTCTGGCGAGGTTGGGGCTCTAGGGGTCTTCGGGCCGGGATAACGTGCGCATGAGGTTGAACACTGCGTCGCAGTTCCGAAGCCAAGGTCGTTGATGCCGATAAGGCCTTGCCGGCGCCGGAAATGAAGAAATACCGAGCTTCAGGCGGCAGGGAGGAACTCCAAAACTTAGGGCTTATGGAGAGGGAGAAGAGAAGTGGTTGATGGGGACAGGATGAGGAGGAATGGGGGCACCTTGTGCTCCCTTTTATAGGGGCAGAGGGGGCCGAGAGGAGAAGAATCGGGCGCGAAGCCGGCAGCGGTGAACTCGCGATTCCGGTGATTCCGCGCGCTACTGTTGGGGAAAACGGCCAGGAAAAGGGGCGGCGGGATTAGGGGAACTAAATGCGCGTAAATACGTGAGAAAACGGGCGAAAATGGCGGCGGGGATGGAGCTCCCACGATGCGGCCATGGCGGCTGCGTGCAAATGGTGCGGTGGAGAAGAAGGAAAGAAACGAGAAGGGCGTTGTCCCACTGTCGGCGAGGGAGGAGAAAAGAGAGGGGTGCGGCGAGCGTGTCGGCCGTCGGATCTTGATCCGACGGTCATGACTGTTGAAGTGGCTCGCGCGGAGTGGGCTGAGATGGGCCGGAGCGCGATGAATAGGAGATGGGCCATGAGATTTAGGCCCAAAACCGATTAGGAATTTTCAATTGATTTACCACTTAAAATAATTCTAGTAATTCATTTAAGCTTTAGAAAATAGCAAATAAAATCCAAAAATTCTAGAGAAATTCATAGAAATTCCTAGAGTTATTTTGGACTTAAATAAAATGATTTCCAACTTAAAGTTGGCTTTACTTTTTGCACATAATTTATTTTAGCTTTAAAATAATTAAGGAAAAGCTTTTAAAATTCTAGAAATTTATAGAAATTAATTAAATTTTTATTTTTTTAATTTAAATCAAATAAAACTTTAAAAACTTCAATAAATTTTATTTTTGACTTTTAAAACTTTAGAAATTCAAATAAAGCAATAAAACTCTTTCAAATTCAGAAAATCCAATAAAATAATAACTTTATTAATTTTTATTTTGGTAACAGAACTTTGGGATGTTACAGTCATCGAGAAGGAAGGAACCTACCTGGTGCAGCGAGAGCAGGGGCGGCGCCGAGGCTCTGTGCGAGAGGATAGGGGGCGGCGGTGTTGATCTGGGTGCGTGAGCTTGGAAAGGGGTTCGAGCGCTGGAGAGTGAGCGCATGCAGCAGGGCGAACGAGGAGATGTTGAACCATGTCGTTTGGTCCTTTTCGTCGAACGTTAAGTTATGGTACCACATAAACGTCTAGTATTCGTTTTGGTCGAATGCTTCCGTCCAGGACCGATCCGTTCGGTACCGCGAACCAAACGCCTGAACACACACATTTTCTAGACCATCTTGTATAGGACCACTCTACCCACTTATCCAAACATACCATTAGACACGTCGTAAGACTAACACGGGCGGCCCGCGTTAGATTTTGCGCTTTATGAAATCTAGGAATCGGATAGAAATTTTTCTTCAAAATTCCTATGTTTCGAACATGGCACATCTACTTTGTTAACTGTTGTAACCGACGATAGTCCTTTGCGCGAGAGAACAATCAGAGCAATCACAAAAGAGACACGATAATTTCTTTACGAGGTTCGGTAAAGCCTACGTCCCCGGGAGTCGAATTGCGGTGGCTCCGTCCGTATGAGGAGTTCTTTCTTTTCTTCTTATTAGGGTTACAAGAGGTCAGCGATATATATTTATACCCCCGATTACATGTTCGACCCGGACTCATAATCCGTACAAACATAGCTTCTTCCTTTCACTTTGTTATATATGAGCCATACACAACAAATCTCCACCTTGGCGAATACATGTCGGGACCCAAAAATGCAATTCTGGACCCTCTGTGTATAATGCACTAGTCCAGGATCACGCTAGTGCATACAGTGTCAACATAGATGAATATCGATCCACATAAGACGATTAATAACATAAACGAGTAATTTGATTAACAAATAATGGTTTTGACCTTATGGTTGAGTTTACACTTATTAAGCCACGCAAGGCTGATAGAAAATTAAATAGCAGCGGAACAGATAACTTCAGTAGAATCCCATCAATTCGCCATAGGCAACCGACTGGGATCAAGACCCTAATGATCAGGCACCTTCGTACAACTCCTCCTCGAAAGCAGGTGATGACTCCTCCTCTTTTGTTTATTGATTATGGCAAGCATGAGTACCCAACCGTACTCACAAGTCATACCACAGAATACAATTATACATGATGGCTTATTCCAAAGGAATGACTTCTGTGGTTCTTTTGCAGAAATGCAACATTTGTAACTTGAATATGAATAATAGATTAAAACATACAGTAAAACAAATAAACAATATTAAATTTAACAGCTTGATTTTACAAAGGCACATAGCCTAAACAAGATATTCACACAGCCATATGACTTAGATCACACAGCTCCCTTCCCAAGAGTTTTATGAAAGCTACCCCTCGTGTGAAATCCCTGAGCATATCCATGACCATGGACGCGACTATTCGAAAAGATTAATTAACACTCTGCAGAGGTTGTACACTTTACCCACATGATACAACTAGTGTAGTTAGCACTAATCATAACAAAACGTTTCAGAAACTTCATCTCAACATTGACACTCCGGATGTGTTTTACCGCTAGACCAACCCATGGAGAAAGCCAGTCCGACACACATCGTTGAACCTAAAGACGGCGAACCGCTCATAGATGTGAGTCGCCATGGAGATAGAAACACACCTCCACCCATGCAACATAGCCTAACCTACTACCTAAGTAATCAATGTCGAGAATCCATGACTTGCTAAGTTAGGCCCGTTCCATACTAGGCATGTGGTGGTACAGTAAGGCTCAGTTCAATAGTGCACAAAGTTAAGTCATTAATTGACCAAGGCAAGACTTCCAATTTCTAGCTATGTCACACAGATTAAATCCCATGCACACAGCTCCACCATAACAATACACAGTACCACTTGCTGGTTGTTCCCTGGATTGGGGTTGGTTGGTGCTAGGTTGCGAAAACTCTGAGCAACTAGAAGAGGTGCTGATGTTGGTGCAGGTATCCTGAAAGAATTATGCGGTGGAAAATGGTTAAACTGCTACGGCACCACTCTTGCTCTCTGCTGGGACTGGTGACTTCTTTGCTGAGCCATCCTGCATTTGCGATTATCCTCCAATGCTTTGCGTTTGTCTTCAAGAACCAATGCCTTGTTAACCAGCTCCTAAAAATCTGAAAAAGTGTGGGCAAGCAGACCGACCTGCAGCCCTATATTCAATCTTTTTAAGAAGCGACTCTGGCAAGCCTTGTCGGTGGTGACATCCTCTGCAGCATAGCGAGCTAGCTGAGAAAAATTATTGAGGTAGTCTGTCACTAACATAGCTCCTTGCTTGAGAGCACGGAACTTATCCTTCTTCAGATCAATTATCCCTTCCGGTGCATGGTACTGACGGAAGGCTGTGGAAAACTCTTTCCAAGTAATATTTTGCGGCATCTCATGCGCTGCACAAAAGTTCTCCCACCATTCGGCAGCTATGCCTTCCATTTGGTGAGTAGCGTACAAAACCTTCTCATGGTCGCTGCATTGAGTGATCAGCAACTTCCTCTCAATGACACGAAGCCAATCATTAGTCTCAACTGGTGAGACATGTCCAGAAAAAGTTGGTGGACGAGTCCTCATGAATTCAGCAAGCTTGGACAATCCATGGTGACTGTGAGCGACTGGGACTCCACTGTGATGATTGTTGTTATTGTTCTGATTGTTCATACTTTGGATTTGATTCATCATGGTGTACATCATCTGTGTTTGGGCTGTCATGAAAGCTCCAAAATTCTGCAAGTCGATTGGAGGTGCTTGTGGTTGTACTGCTCCTACGGGAGTCTGTTCATTTTCTTTTGATCATTGAGTTCCGGATCCACTTGCAGCAGCATGATGAGTCTGAACCATCTGGTGAAGCTCCATGGGTTAGATAAGGTAGCAAGCATAAGATGAGTTAAGAACTAAATGAGGGGGCAGGTTAAACCCAACAAACACGGCTTCAAGAAAACCAACTAAAATACTTTTATTAATAGGGTCTTAGCATGGCTGCAACAAATGCCTAAGGGCCCTTGCAGCTCATACTCGCACACAAGAAAATATGACGAACCTAAGCACACAATCTACCGCCTAAAGGGTGACTCTCCAAATCTAAAACTGGCTAAGCCTGACTAAACTTAAGCTTTAGCGAACTCAGTCGCTAAGGTAGCCTCCACAACCACTAAAGACTCCGCTTCTCAGAGACTCGAAGTGAGCCGGCATCCTCGTGAACCGGTCCTCGATGTTCGACTAGTGAGCAGGAATAGACATCCTTGGTGCAAGCATAGCTGGCTCCTCCGGCTCTACAAGCTCTTCTGGCTCTTCTGGGCCTTCTTCTGGATTTTCTTCGGGATCCTCCTCTGGTTCTTCTGGCTCTTCAGGATCTTCCTCTTCTTGTTCCTCCTCAGGCTCATGTTGACCGTAGATAGCTTCTTCCAGCATAGCGATCCTTTCTTCTGCTCTATCCAAGGTCTCGTAGATGCACTCCAGCTCTATGGCAATTGTCTCCAGCGACTCCTCCTGAGCAGTTGCGAACTGGGCAAGGTGCATCACTGTAGCGTTGACTTCTCCATTTGTAGATGGATAACGAGCAGCTAGATCCACGGTTGCAGCTCTTGGATGGTAGCGGAAGACGATATCTTGCAGCTCACGCACGTAGATGTTGCAGATCCTGAGGATGGCAAGGCGTGACGACTCCTGGACTCCTTCCGCGAAGTTGATCCTTCTGACGGAGATGTTCAAAGGTTGGCGTGCCCTGGTGTCCTTCCTCGCGTAGACAGTCAAACGTCAAATCACTCCACGATCTCGGCCGTTTACCACCCAATGGTTGCCACGATACATTGGATGGTCGAAGCCTTCAAGCACCTGCAACAGCTTCCAAAGCTCTGCGGCAAGTCCTCCATTGCGCTCACTGTAGCTCTGAAGATGAGGCATCTGTCAAGATGGACAAGAGGGTAAGAACCAAGTTAAAACAGCGGGGAGAGAAAAAGATTCTAGCAATAGTTGAGTCAAGAAAGATATGAGAGGAGTTAAACAGTTCAATTAATCTTCAAAGTTATTTTTTGCTTTAGAAAATAATTTGGACACTCTAAGACGGCCGATTTAACTAAGGTCAAGACCTACAGTCAGTATGGCTCTGATATCACCTCTGTCGGGACCCAAAAATACAATTCTGAACCCTTTGTGTATAATGCACAATTCCAGGATCACACTAGTGCACACAGTGTCAACATAGATGAATATCAATCCACACAAGACGATTAGTAACATAAACGAGTAATTTGATTAACAAATAATGGTTTTGACCTTATAGTCGAGTTTACACTTATTAAGCTATACAGGGCTGATAGAGAATTAAATAGAAGCGGAACAGATAACTTCAGTGGAATCTCATCAATTCGCCACAGGCAACCGACTGGGATCAAGACCCTAACGATTAGGCACCTTCGTAGAACTCCTCCTCGAAAGCAGGCGATGACTCCTCCTCTTCTGTTGATTGATTATGGTAAGCATGAGTACACAACCGTACTTGCAAGTTATACCACAGAATACAATTATACATGATGGCTTATTCCAAAGGAATGGCTTCTGTGGTTCTTTGGCAGAAATGCAACATTTGCAATTTGAATATGAATAATAGATTAAAACATACAGCAAAACAAATAAACAATATTAATTTTAACAGTTTGATTTCACAAAGACCACGTAGCCTAAACAAGTTATTCACACAGCCATATGACTTAGATCACACAGCTCCCTTCACAAGAGTTTTATGAAAGTTACCCCTTATGTGAAATCCCCGAGCATGTCCATGACTGCGGACGCGGCTGTTTGAATAGATTAATTAACACTCTACAGAGGTTGTATACTTTACCCACATGATACAACTAGTGTAGCTAGCACTAATCATAACAAAATGTTTCAGAAACTTCATCTCAACATTGACACTCCCGATGTGTTTTACCGCCAGACCAACCCACGGAGAAAGCCAGTCCCACACACATAGTTGGACCTGAAGACGGCGAACTACTCATCGATGTGAGTCGCCACAAAGACAAAAACACACGTCTACCCATGCAACACCGCTACAACAAAACTATCACGTAAAGACGCTTTTGTTTTGATGCTTTTATGTGTGTCTCTACGCCGAGAAACACCTCATATGTAAAGATGCTTCTCAAGACGTTTTATATGACGCCACAAAATCTCTTACTGTAAAGACGCTTTTGTTTTGATGCTTTTATATCTGTCTCTACGCCGAGAAACACCTCATATGTAAAGACGCTTCTCAAGACGTTTTATATGATGCCACAAAATCTCTTACTATATGCAGGCACATATACGTTTACATTTATGTAGAGATGAACGTTGAGACGTTTGAGAATGTGCATGAGAATTAAGAGGACAAAATTTTAGTAATATATTAAATTATCTGACGTATGAGTTTTTTTTATGAACATCTATTAGTAAAAATAGATGCAAAACTCGAACACTCAACCTCTTGGTTGTGAAGGAAAGGATGACAGTGCTAGCCAATAGACTAAACATATTTTATTATGTAGAAGAGAATACGAATTATTTACATATAATCTCAAGAGATAAAGAGAGGCGGGAGGGGCGCAGGAGGGGCTGGTCACGTTGACGTTTTTTCCACGACCGTACGATGTTGTCCCGCCTTCTTGGCCAGGCGATCGGTTCACATCGCCATTCGATGTCGCCGCTTTTCTACTCCTTCGATCGGATCGCCTTTTGCTCGCCACGCTCACTCGCATCGCCCGTCGAGTCACAAATGGGCCTTACCAAATTTATTCTCGCCCTACCATTTCGCCTGTGTACTATTCAGAACAGGTTGCCGCCCACGTCATGCAGAACGCCCAAAGATGGCCCATCACCCTTTAGGTTGCGGTCGAACCGCACGCCTGTTACCATCGGACCAAATGTGGCCCGCTTAGCCCATTTGGTCTTACATAATGAAAAAATCAAAAAATTCTAAAAAATAGAAAAATGTGTAGAATTCAGAAGTTGACATGAAAATTGAAAAACAATGAGACAACCATATTGAAAATGTAATAGAATTTTATTAATGTTCAAATAGCTAGCTCGTTAAAACATTTGTCATTTAGCTCATAAGACATGAAAAATTGAAAAACAATCCTATATATATATATATATATATATATATATATATATATATATATATATATATAAACCAAAATAAATTGATATATGCTTATAAAATGAACTATATAAAATTTTAAAACTACAAAATAAAACCATATAAGTATTAAAATGGAAATAAAATCATATAAATATTAATAAATAAAAATAAAAAATATATGTATATTAAAACAAAGGTCGTGCCTAACGGGCCGTACATGCCTCGGTCGTCTTGGATCGAGCCCTATTAAATTCGTGCTGCGGTCGTCTTGGTTTGTCGTCTCGGGTGTCACCAGCACGACCCGAAGTTATCGTCTTGCAGGCCCGGCAGGCAAGTGAATGTTGTCGTCGTTGTCTTGCGCCCGTGTCGAACAATGATGTCATGCCTCGTGCCGGCCCATCTGAGATGCTATTGGTTGTATTGTTGCTTGGCCTCAGTCATATGTAAGTCCGTTTTCATATAATCATTGAGTACATTCTAATATTTGATAGTTGCTTAAACTCTATTATTCATGAAGAACATTTGCGCTTTTTAGGTCAAAAGAGCTAAGAAAATAGCTTTAAATCAATCACAAAACAACCTGGTATGTTACATTCTTCTAATTTCATCAAATATACTTGTCATCTTATACTTTTCTAACCAGGACATTTATTTCTTTTTCAACCAGCTTTGTAGGATAATTAAGGACTACAAAGAGAATGCAATGGAGATGGAGGAGCTAATGTATTAGTTTCTCCCTGGGGAAAGCTTAAAGATAGATTCAAATTATTTAGAAAAAAAGTGTGTCAATCTATATGATCTTTTCCTAATGTATCTGCACCATTTTTATATGGATGTTTGATTCAGTTGTGAACTCCACTTGCTGTAAATTCAAATATTTGTTGTTGCTATGAAGTGCATGCAAGCTCTATAGTTTTCTTAGTTTGCTGATTGTGAGAATAAGATGCTTCTATGTGAAGACATGTGCTCTACTGTTTTCTAGTTTTTTTTTTGTGTGGATGAGGTGGAATAATGACTTCATATGACGATATATGTTTCCGTTTGTAGCAAAATGCACGAATCAAATTCGAAATAATCCAATTAAATTTGAAATAATTTTTTTTCACAGTAAGATGCCCAAAAGACGCTTTTGCGTACCTAGAGACGTATATGACGTCTCTACAAAATGTGTATAAATTGTGCGCACATGAATTGAATAAATTTGTAAAAGCGTCTCTATGTTTGTTGGCACGCAAATCGGGCGTGTCTATATTAGTAAGGACGTTATATAAGTGTATCTACTAAAACGTCTCTACATGCATAGACACGAATTTTAACGTCTCTGTAAAGTGTCTTATATCCTGTACACATGCTTTACAAGCGTCTCTACGGTTCTTGACACGGTCCGTGGGGAGGTGCTCCAAGGACGCTTTATAAAAACGGCTCTACGGTCCCCTAGAGATGAAATAACACGTCTCTAGCCTATAGTTTGGATGTCTCTACATGGATGTTGTGTTGTAGTGCACAGCCTAACCTACTACCTGAGTAATCAATGTCGAGAATCTATAACTTACTAAGTTAGGCCCATCCCATACCAGGCATGTGGTCGTACAGTAAGGCTTAGTTCAGTGGTACACAAAGTTAAGTCCTTAATTGACCAAGGCAAGACTTCCAATTTCTAGCTATATCACACAGATTAAATCCCATGCACACAGCTCCACCATAAAAATACACAGTACCACTTGTCTCCATCTAAATCCTTATCCACCCTGTTGGTTAAGTGCAACACATGCCATCAACGAGTAATAGCACATAATACACATAGTTTTATCACATAGTTCCATAATCACTTAGTCAAGTTCATAATTGCAATTTACATGAAATGATAACTCGTAGCATGGCTAAGCAATCTAATTGTATCTAACCAACCCACGTTGGTGCTACGATAATACCAACTAAACAAGGAACCAATCTAGGGTGATAAAAGATTATGACATAACAAATAGACAAGTGTGGATATAACAATTTGGATTAATAACTAAACCCAAAAGCATTTAAATAAATACTTGAAGTAAATGTAGTAATTTGAATCAAAGTAACTCTTAGAAAAACTAGGATTCAACATGATCAAAGGTATAACCTGCCTTAAGATAGGTCTAGGTACAGATCTTACTCTTGAGGTGCTCCTTCTTCTTCAAAGTTTCCCCAAGTATCGACGTCTACTCGCAAACGAAGTAAATAAACAAAACAAATAAAAAATAGTGGTAAAACAAACTCCAAAAATTAAATAAAAATCTCAGATAAGTAGATCTTGAATTTAGATGAATTTAGAAATTTGAATGGACTCAATCAGAGTTTAGAGGCAAAAGATATGGGCATTGGAAGTTTGAATCTAAAAGAAAACCCTAATTTGGAATTATTCTGAATTTCCGAATTATTTCTCAAAGGAAAAATTAGAATATTGCACAACGCTAATGTCAGCAAAGGAATTTCTGGAATAAAAGAAAAAAAAGAAATTACTAACATATGGGACCCACACGTCAGCGGCTCGGCTCACGGTGAACCAAGTTCACCGAACCGATCAGATCTGGATGGGCTAGGCTGGCACACCAGTGCACACGTGGCACTGACGAGGGCGCCACCTAGGCTGACACGTGCACATGGAGGCTGACGCTGATGTGGACGGCGGTGAGACGGGCGGCGCTTGGAATCCGAGGGTCGCCGTCGTTCGGGGCTCCTCGTCGCTAGTGAGTGGTACCAGTCGGTAGATACGGCTATTGCGATCTCAGGGATGCACTCACAGGTGGTCAGGGTTGCTTGTGGTGGCCGGCGACGAGCTCGAAGCGGCGGAGCTTTTCGGCTATTGTTGGACGAGGGTTCGGGTGATGCTCCGGTGATGCGGAGGGGTGCTGGAGGTAGCCCGAGCGATGGAGAAGACGACGATGTACTCCACAGAGGCAGGGCGTCACCGGCGGCAGCGGAATTGGCAAAAGAAGAAGCTCGGCCAAAAATCCTAATTCTCAGATTGTGGCGGCGCTAGGGCTCAAGAGAGGGAGAGAGTCAGGGCTTTAGGTTGCGGGCGACAATGCGATGCCGAGGGTGCCTTTTATAGGGCCGGGGAAGTATGGGATAAGGAATCCCCAAATTTGGGATTTCTTGGGTTTGTTTGATTTATGAGATAGAGTTCGTTTTGGTCCCGATTGGAAGCAGATATGGGTGCGGAAGGATCGGAGATGCGATTTGGTAGTGAAATCTGGTAGGTTTCAAATAAGGAAGTCTTGTTGCCGTACGAGCCTCCAGCTCTAGTCATGGCGGACACGGCTGCGCTTGCGCCAAGAAGAAAGCGAGTCGGAGACGATGAAGACCTCGTGGGCCCACCCGTCAGCGACACCAAGACGCAGCGTTGCTCGACTCGTCGATCATCACTCGGCCCACGCGTCGGATGCGAGATTGATACCATGAAGCGCCGCTGAGGCCAAGGGTTAGGTCAGCAAATGAAGGAGATGGGCCGAAGCAAGGAGGTTTCGACCCATGGAATGTTCCAAGATTTTTATTAGCTTTTCTATTTTAGAAAATAACAGAAATTCCAAATGGCAAAAGAAAATAGCAAATGAACTTGGAAAAATTCTAGAAAAATCTAGAAAATATATCCAATCACATAGAACCCAAATAAAATAGTTTTGACTATTGTTGATGTTGACTTTAATCATATTAAATTATTTTGGTACTAAAAGTCCATATTTAAGCTTTTGAATTAAATTCAAATAAATCTAAATAGTGAATTTTCTCACTATTAACTATTAAAAGATTTTTAAAGCTCAAAAAATTGGGATGTTACAATACACTACCTTGAAGAAAACACAGAGAGAAGAGAACACTTTAACATTCTTTGCTCATCCGTGAGCTGGGGGTTACCTCCTTACCCAGCAACTTGTGACTCCCAACAAGTCGAGACAATGCTCAAACTTGTTGGCGGTGACGAGCTTGGTCAACATGTCCGCAACATTATCATCAGTGTGCACCTTCACCAAATCAATCTCACTAGAGTTGATCAACGCCCTGATCCTGTGATACCTTGTATGAATGTGCTTCGCTTTGACATGATACACTTGATTCTTGGCCAAATAAATTGCAGTCGGACTGTCACAATGTACCTGAACTCTACCTTGCTCAACACATAGTTCCTTCACTAATCCTGCAAGCCATAACGCTTGATTTGCAGCTTTAGCCACAGCCATGTACTTTGCCTCAGTTGTAGACAATGCAACAATAGACTGAATTGATGACTTCCAACATATAGATCCTCCACATAGAGTAAAAACATACCCTATAGTAGACCTCCTAGTGTCCAAATCACCGGCATAGTCCGATCCACATATCCAACAACTTAAGAATTACCTTGCTGTGCACCAAAAATAATATCATGGCTTATTGTACCTCTCAAGTAACTGAATATCCACTTCACTGCCTCTAGTGTCGCTTTCTTGGTTTTGCCATAAACTTGCTGACTTGGCTAACAACATGCACCAAATCAGGCGTTGTACAAACCATAGCATACATTAAGCAACCAACTGCACTAGCATATGGAACCTTCGTCATCTCTTCAAATTCTTTCTATGATTTACGACAAAATTCAGAAGAAAGTTTAAAGTGTTGTGCTAGTGGACTACTAATTACTATTTTGGCTTTGCTCATATCAAATTGTTCCAAGACTTTCTCAGCATACTCCTATTGAGACAACCATACTCTCCTCGAGCATCTATCCCTATGTATCTCCATGCCCAAAATTTTCTTTGCTGCCCTTAAGTCTTTCATATCAAATTCCTGAATTAGCAAACCCTTCAAACTAACCACATCATGCATGTGCTTTGTAGCAATTAGCATATCATCCACATATAGTAGTAAGAAAAAATGAACCATCATCAAGACATCAAACATAAACATAACAGTCATACTCACATCGACTGTAGCCAATCTGCAATATGTAGAAGCCAAACGTTTGTACCATTGTCTTGGAGACTATTTCAACCCATACAATAACTTCTTTAACTGACATACCAGGTGTTGATTTTCCAGTTCAGTGAGCCCTTCTAGTTGCTCCATGTATGTTTGCTCATCAAGATCAACATACAAAAATATCGTTTTCACATCCATCTGTTCCAAGTGCAAATCCCAACTAGCTACCAATGCAAGAACTGTCCTGATAGAAGTATGCCTCACAATCGGGGATAATACCTCATCATAATCAATCCTCTTCTTTTGTGAATACCTTTTTGGGGCTAATCGAACCTTGAACTTTTCTCCTTCTTTTTCTGATACTGCATGTTTTCTTTTGTAGACCCATTTGCATCTAATGGCTTTCTTATCATCAGGAAGATGAACTAGCTCCCAAATCTGATTCTTTTTGTAAAGACTCTATTTCTTCTGTCATTGCAGTCATCCACCTATCTTTCTCCTAACTTGTAATAGTCTCCTGAAAATTAGTTGGATCATCATACTAACAAGAAGAGCAAATAAAACCTAGTCTTCATACACGAATCTTTTTAGAGCTTTCACATGACCTGATTCAAAAGACACAACCGTATGATCATGGCTACCTGCTCCTTCAACTCCTCCCAATCATCATCCTCCATCGTCTTCGGCTTTGCTTCACTCAGTCCCTTGGAACAACCCTGCCGTGCCAATAGATCCTTCACTCTCGTCTGCCATAATCTGAAGTTACCAATCTCGTCAAACTTCACTACTTCGAATCTGGCACTACCATCTCAATCTTACTCTGATGCAATTGTTGGAACCGACGACAGCCCTTTGCGTGATAGAACAATTACAACAAGCACACAAGAGACACGTGAACTTGTTTACGATGTTCGGCAAAGCCTACGTCCCCGTGAGTCGAAGCGCAGCGGATCCGTCCGCATGAAGAGTTTCGTTTCTTCCGATTAGTGTTACAAGAGATCGGCGGTATATATTTATATCCCGATTACACATTCGACTTGGACTCATAGTCTATACGGACACATTCTCTTTCTTTCACCTTATTATATATGAGACATACACAACATTAGCACAATTAAATGAGCCACGCGACTAATATATCACGACGGAGCGAGTGAAGGGTGCGGTACCGGAGCACGAATCGCTATCCTAGTTGCCATTGCCGTCGGGGGGCTAGAGCAAACTCGTTGACCCAAGAGCTAGTCAAGAAGACCATCCACATCTGCCGATCTGCTGCCTCAGTATTACCCGCTGGAGAATACGCGGATATGCCACTGCCGTCACGGGGAAACTGCATGTCTTCGGTCGCCTCCGTCAAATACGGCGCGACGGCTGCCGTCTCTTTTAAGTCAGCGCTCTGTCTCGGCCGTGCAATTGATGCCACCCCTCCCTCCCTCTGCCATCACATTGAACGACTCAGCCCGAGTAGGGTCCACGTTGGTCATGCTTCGTCGTGGGCCGGACCCATTTGCATCCCGTCGACGACGAACTAATCAACATGCAACAGTCTGTAGCCAAATTCGACAAGGAAACCTCAAAACATGTAAAGTCTTTGATTTGATACATCTCAGTACGTACATAATTCTGTCTCAAGAGAACAACTGTGTGTATATGATTCACATAACACCTTAACCCAATATGAGTCTAGAATGTTACCAAAACAATATGGTAGCAGATTGAAAGTCCAAGATATTACCCTAAATTTTGACAGAGTCTTATTTGAGTAATTAACCATGCAAGGAATTATAACATTTAACAATAACATAAACAATTATATCAAGTATCCAACTTAAATCATAACCATAGAAACTTCCGTGAAAACACCAGTCGACTCTATTACAAAGTAACATGTGCATAAAGTCATAACAAAAAATATCATCTTATAGTAGATTGCTCAATTATTAAATCATGTTTCAAAATTAGCATTCATGGAGTTGTTCATGGTAGGGTGCATCAATCCTTATTACTAGCCCTTCTCATGCATGACGTCTGTGTAAAAGGTACCTAAAAGACAAACGAAACAACAAGTGTGAGTTCACAATTCAACAAAGTACAAATAAGACAGTAATCCATAATTCATCTCTAACACAATCAACCATTCACAATATTTCATATCAAATCAGCTCTTACGTTCATGCAATGCAAATATCACAAATGCACATTTTCTTTACTCTTTGCATTTACTCTTTGGAAGTGTATCTACTAAAACGTCTCTACATGTATAGACACGAATTTTAACGTCTCTGTAAAGCGTCTTATATTCTATACACATGCTTTACAAGCGTCTCTACGGTTCTTGACACGGTCCGTGGGGAGGCGCTCCAAGGACGCTTTATAAAAACGGCTCTACGGTCCTCTAGAGATGAAATAACACGTCTCTAGCCTATAGATTGGACGTCTCTACATGGATGTTGTGTTGTAGTGCACAACCTAACCTACTACCTGAGTAATCAATGTCAACAAATCCATAACTTACTAAGTTAGGCCCATCCCATACCAGGCATATGGTTGTATAGTAAGACTTAGTTCAGTGGCACATAAAGTTAAGTCTTTAATTGACCAAGGCAAGACTTCCAATTTCTAGCTATATCACACAGATTAAATCCCATGCACACAGCTCCACCATAACAATACACAGTACCACTTGCCTCCGTCTAAATCCTTTTCCACCCTATTGGTTAAGTGCAACACATGCCATCAATGAGTAATAGCACACAATACACGTAGTTTTATCACATAGTTCCATAATCACTTAGTCAAGTTCATAATTGCAACTTATATGAAACGATAACTCGTAGCATGGCTAAGCAATCTAATCGTATCTAACCAACCCACGTTGGTGCTACGATAATACTAACTAAATAAGGAACCAATCTAGGGTGACAAAAGATTATGACATAACAAATAGACAAGTGTGGATATAACAATTTGGATTAATAACTAAGCCCAAAAGCATTTAAATATAAATGTAGTAATTTGAATCAAAGTAACTCTTAGAAAAACTAGGATTCAACATGATCAAAGGTATAACTTGGCTTAAGATAGGTCTAGGTACAGATCTTGCTCTTGAGGTGCTCCTTCTTCCTCAAAGTTTCCCGAAGTATCGACGTCTACTCGCAAACGAAGTAAATAAATAAAACAAATAAAAAATAGAGGTAAAACAAACTCCAAAAATTAAATAAAAATCTCAGATAAATAGATTTTGAATTTAGATGAATTTAGAAATTTGAATAGACTGAATCGGAGTTCGAATGCAAAAGATATGGGCATTGGAAGTTTGAATCTAAAAGAAAACCCTAATTTAGAATTATTCCGAATTTCCGAATTATTTCTCAAAGGAAAAATTAGATTATTGCGCAACGCTAATGTCAGCAAAGGAATTTCTGGAATAAAAGAAATAAAAAGAAATTAATGACATATGGGACCCACACGTCAGCGGCTCGGCTCACGGTGAACCAAGTTTACTGAACCGATCAGATCTGGATGGGCTAGGCTGGCACACCAGTGCACATGTGGCACTGACGAGGGCGCCACCTAGGCTGACATGTGCGCATGGAGGCTAACGCTGGCGCTGATGTGGACGGCGGTGAGACGGGCGGCGCTCGGAATCCGAGGGTCGTCGTCGTTCGGGGCTCCTCGTCGCTGGTGAGTGGTACCAGTCGGTAGATACGGCTATTGCGATCTCAGGGATGCACTCACAGGTGGTCGGGGTTGCTTGTGGTGGCCGGCGACGAGCTCGAAGCGGCGGAGCTTTTGGGCTATTGTCGGACGAGGGTTCGGGTGATGCTCCGGTGATGTGGAGGGGTGTTGGAGGTAGCCCGAGCGATGGAGAAGACGATGATGTACTCCACGGAGGCAGGGCGTCACCGGCAGCAGCGGAATTAGCAAAAGAAGAAGCTCGGCCAAAAACCCTAATTCTCATATTGTGGCGGCGCTAGGGCTCAAGAGAGGGAGAGAGTCGGGGCTTTAGGTTGCGGGCGACAATGTGATGCTAAGGGTGCCTTTTATAGGGCCGGGGCAGTATGGGATAAGGAATCCCCAAATTTGGGATTTCTCGGGTTTGTTTGATTTATGAGATAGAGTTCGTTTCGGTCCCGATTGGAAGCAGATATGGGTGCGGAAGGATCGGAGATGTGATTTGGTAGTGAAATCTGGTAGGTTTCAAATAAGGAAGTCTTGTTGCCGTACGAGCCTCGAGCTCAAGTCATGGTGGACACGGCTGCGCTTGCACGAAGAAGAAAGCGAGTCAGAGACGACGAAGACCTCGCGGGCCCACCCGTCAGCGACGCCAAGATGCGTGCGCGTTCGGACTCGTTTGATCATCACTTGGGCCCACGCCGATGGATGCGATGCGAGATGCTGCAGCGAAAGCCGAAATGAGCCGAAAGTTGGGCCAAGCAAATGTAAGGAGATGGGCCGAAGCAAGGAGGTTTCGGCCCATGGACTGTTCCGAGATTTTTATTAGCTTTTCTATTTTAGAAAATAACAGAAATTCCAAATGGCAAAAGAAAATAACAAATAAACTTGAAAAAATTCTAGAAAAATCTAGAAAATATATCCAATCACATAGAACCCAAATAAAATAGTTTTGACTATTGTTGATGTTGACTTTAATCATATTAAATTATTTTGGTACTAAAAGTCCATATTTAAGCTTTTGAATTAAATTCAAATAAATCTAAATAGTGAATTTTCTCACTACTAACTATTAAAAGATTTTTAAAGCTCAAAAAATTGGGATGTTACAATACACTACCTTGAAGAAAACACAGAGAGAAGAGAACACTTTAACATTCTTTGCTCATCCGTGAGCTGGGGGTTACCTCCTTACCCAGCAACTTGTGACTCCCAACAAGTCGAGACAATGCTCAAACTTGTTGGCGGTGACGAGCTTGGTCAACATGTCCGTAACATTATCATCAGTGTGCACCTTCACCAAATCAATCTCTCTAGAGTTGATCAACTCCCTAATCCTATGATACCTTGTATGAATGTGCTTCGTTTTGACATGATACACTTGATTCTTGGCCAAATAAATTGCACTCGGACTATCACAATGTACCAGAACTCTACCTTGCTCAACACATAGTTCCTTCACTAATCCTGCAAGCCATAATGCTTGATTTGCAGCTTTAGCCACAACCATGTACCTGCCTCAGTTGTAGACAATGCAACAATAGACTGAATTGATGACTTTCAACATATAGACCCTCCACATAGAGTAAAAACATACCCTATAGTAGACCTCCTAGTGTCCAAATCACCGGCATAGTCCGATCCACATATCCAACAACTTAAAAATTACCTTGTTGTCCACAAAAAACAATACCATGGCTTATTGTACCTCTCAAGTAACTGAATATCCACTTGACTGCCTCCTAGTGTCGCTTTCTTGGTTTTGCCATAAACTTGCTGACTTGGCTAACAACATGCACCAAATCAGGCGTTGTACAAACCATAGCATACATTAAACAACCAACTGCACTAGCATATGGAACCTTCGTCATCTCTTCAAATTCTTTCTCTGATTTAGGACAAAATTCAGAAGAAAGTTTAAAGTGTTGTGCTAGTGGAGTACTAATTACTGTTTTGGCTTTGCTCATATCAAATTGCTCCAAGACTTTCTCAACATACTCCTATTGAGACAACCATAGTCTCCTCGAGCTTCTATCCCTGTGTATCTCCATGCCCAAAATTTTCTTTGCTGCTCTTAAGTCTTTCATATCAAATTCCTGAATTAGCAAACCCTTTAAACTAACCACATCATGCATGTGCTTTGCAGCAATTAGCATATCATCCACATATAGTAGTAAGAAAAAATGAACCAACATCAAGACATCGAACATAAACACAACAGTCATACTCACATCGACTGTAGCCAATCTGCAATATGTAGGAGTCAAACGTTTGTACTATTGTCTTGGAGACTGTTTCAACCCATACAATGACTTCTTTAACTGACATACCAGGTGTTGATTTTCCGGTTCAGTGAGCCCTTCTGGCTGCTCCATGTAGGTTTGCTCATCAAGATCACTATACAAAAATGTCGTTTTCACATCCATCTGATCCAAGTGCAAATCCCAACTAGCTACCACTGCAAGAACTGTCCTGATAGAAGTATGCCTCACAATCGGGGATAATACCTCATCATAATCAATCCTCTTCTTTTGTGAATACCCTTTTGCGGCTAATCGAACCTTGAACTTTTCTTCTTTTTTTTCTGATACTGCAGGTTTTCTCTTGTAGACCCATTTGCATCTAATGGCTTTCTTATCATTAGGAAGATGAACTAGCTCCCAAGTCTGATTCTTTTTGTAAAGACTCTATTTCTTCTGTTATTGCAGTCATCCACCTATCTTTCTCCTGACTTGTAATAGCCTCTTGAAAATTTGTTGGATCATCAGTACTAACAAGAAGAACAAATAAAACCTAGTCTTCATACACGAATCTCTTTGGAGCTTTCACATGACCTGATTCGAACGACACAACCGTATGATCATAGCTGCCTGCTCCTTCAACTCCTCCCAATCATCATCCTTCATCGTCTTCGGCTTTGCTTCACTCAGTCCCTTGGAACAACCTTGCCATGCCAATAGATCCTTCACTCTCGTCTGCTATAATCTGAAGTTACCAGTCTCGTCAAACTTCACTACCTCGAAACTGGCACTACCATCTCAATCTTACTCTGATACCAATTGTTGGAACCGACGACAGCCCTTTGCGTGATAGAACAATTACAACAAGCACACAAGAGACACGTGAACTTGTTTACGAGGTTCGGCAAAGCCTACGTCCCCGTGAGTCGAATTACAGCGGATCCGTCCGTATGACGTGTTTCGTTTCTTCTGATTAGTGTTACAAGAGATCGGCGGTATATATTTATATCCGATTACATATTCGACTTGAACTCATAGTCCATACGGACACATTCTCTTCCTTTCACCTTATTATATATGAGACATACACAACATTAGCACAATTAAATGAGCCACGCGACTAATATATGACGACGGGGCGAGTGAAGGGTGCGGTACCGGAGCACGAATCGCTATCCTAGTTGCCATTGCCGTCGGGGGGCTAGAGCAAACTCGTTGACGCAAGAGCTAGTCAAGAAGACCGTACACATCTGCCGATCTGCTGCCTCAGTATTACCCGCTGGAGAAGACGCGGATATGCCACTGCCGTCACGGGGAAACTGCATGCCTTCGGTCGCCACCGTCAAATACGGCGCTACGGCTGCCGTCTCTTCTAAGTCAGCTCTATGTCTCGGCCGTGCAATTGATGCCACCCCTCCCTCCCTCTGCCATCACATTGAACGACTCAGCCCGAGTAGGGTCCACGTTGGTCATGCTTCGTCGTGGGCCGGACGCACGCGCTGGTTGGGTCGGTCCAATCCATTTGCATCCCGTCGACGACGAGCTAATCAACATGCAACAGTCTGTAGCCAAATTCGACAAGGAAACCTCAAACAAGACATGTAAAGTCTTTGATTTGATACCTCTCAGCTGCTACGTACATAATTCTGTCTCTCAAGAGAACAACTGTGTATATGATTCACATAACACCCTAACCCAATATAAGCCTAGAATGTTACCAAAACAATATGATAGCATATTGAAAGTCCAAGACATTACCTTAAATTTTGACAGAGTCTTATTTGAGTAATTAACCATAGAAGGGATTATAACTTTTAAGAATAACATAAACAATTATATCAAGTATCCAACTTAAATCATAACCATAGAAACTTCCATGAAAACACCAGTCGACTCTATTACAAAGTAACAGATGCAAAAAGTCATAACAAAAAATATCATCTTATAGCAGATTGCTCAATTATTAAATCATGTTTCAAAATTAGCATTCATGGAGTTGTTCATGGTAGAGTGCATCAATCCTTATTACTAGCCCTTTCATGCACGACGTCTGTGTAAAAGGTACCTAAAAGATAAACGAAACAACAAGTGTGAATCCACGATTCATCAAAGTACAAATAAGACAGTAATCCATAATTCATTTCTAACACAATCAACCATTCACAATATTTCATATCAAATCAGCTCTTATGATCATGCAATGCAAATACCACAAATGCACCTTTTTTTTACTCTTTGCATTTACGGGTAATACGGAGTATGCATCCGTCGATGCATATCCATACCTGTGCCTTCTAGCACATGGATCTTAAGCCTACACTCCACGAGTGTGGAGACCTCTTACCCATCTAATACATAACGGAGACATCAAATATCAATACTTGGCCACCACATAGCCAAGACTCAAGAATAATGACATGATGCAAATGAGCCTATCTATTTATTCATCATGGGAATATAACAACCAGCAGCCAAAATCATGAGTAAAGATCATAATCATAATTCAAAACATTCATGTATATTTTCTTCAAGTTCAACCCACTAATTGCACTTGCCTCAACCGTGTGAAGCTTAACAATGCGAAGAGGGTATTGCCCCCCGGATTCACACCACAACCTGAACATTTAATAAACATTCTAAGGGGACATTTCAGAGCATACAACATTATATAAAAATCATATAATTATTTACACTCCCTAGCATAACCCAAAACTTCGTTTCCCACAAGCATCATTCTGTCCCAAAACAGGGCAGTCCTCTTCTAAACATTGTATCTTTTCTTCTGTTTTCTAAAAAATGATGTTCTTTGATTTTCTAGAAAGCTTACTAAATTACCCACATTAATCTAGTTGGTCAGATTCCCTAATTTTACCATTCACTAACTCTACTAAATAGATTATTAAGACTGCAAGAACTTAGGAGATGTAATGGACAACAGAACTAAAATGTTCATAACTTTCAGTACGTTCATCCAAAAATTACGTTCTTTAGCTCTATGGAAACCTTAGTAAATCACCTACAATTTGCATGTTGGTGATAACCTCTAATTATTTCGCTAACTAATTTGTATTATCCAATTAATACAATCTGCTAGAATCCTGACAGAACCTATGGACAACAGCGTTGTAAAATCCATAACTCAAGATCTGTTCATCCAAACGACGTGATCCAGGATTCTATGGAAAGCTAAAGACGTTACCCACAAATCACTAGGAGGTGGCTAGAGAAAAATTCGCAATTAACAACCCTAAAACTACAGCACAGTACATACTGCCAACACTCGATCTATTACCCGATGTCGCCAAATCACAAAACAAATAAATAGAACAAGGGAATCTGAGAGTCACCCGTTACGAATGCGATGAAAAGCCACTGAAAGATCCGCGGGATACCCCTTCCCTCCTCCTCCTCCCACCTCCCCTTCCTTTCCTCCTTGGTCGGCAGCACCCATAAGAGGCCCTTCCCACCCTTCTTCCTCTTGGCCGGCAGCAAGGGGGCACACCAAGGTGAGGGGCGCAGCAATGGATTTTGGACAGAGGGGATGAGGCGTAGGGAGGGGGTGGAAGTGGTGGCCAGGGGGAAAGGGAGGCGCCTAGGGTTCCCCCGAAAGGCCGGATGCCCCTTCCCCCTTTGGGCCTAAACGCTGTGGACCGAGAGCCCACAACCCAGGTTCTCCACTTTAGGCAAAAAAAAACCCCCCTAAATCCTGTTTAATCCTTCCTCTAAAACACTTACACTCTTCCGAGAAAAACAGGGTATTACAATTCATCTACTGTATGTTTCTGTACATAATACAAGAAGTATGTATGTATCTCATGTGTGGGCATAAATGCACTCATCATTATGCATACGAAATACTAATGGCGCAGCAGCTCAGATCGATCTGCGAGGTGCGGTCCCATGTGCTCCAGCCGTCGGCGCCACCGAGGCAGAAACGGCACCGGTACCGTCGTTACCATCACCCGCGACGCCGACACTGCCACGGGGAGTAGGCTGAGCCTGGTGATGAGCTCCTCCTGCCATGACCGACGAGATGGCGGCTGCCAACGCCGTGGTGAAGTTGGGATCGGCCGTGATCGCCGCGGTCACCGTCTCCATCACCGACTGCTGCCGCGCGCCCTGCAGCCCTGCCGGGAGCACCGCTGACGCCCTCTGCGGGAGGTACATCGCCAGCTGCGGAGGTACTGCGAACGGCATCGCCGGGGCAGCTGCGGGGTGGATGGCCGGCGGGCGGTGGAGTGCGTGCAGCAGGCCGCTTGCTCCGCCGGTGGCGCCCGCAGGCGCCTGCGTGAGGTCGAGGGTGATGGTGGGGAATGGCGCGGAGGCGGAGAGCGTGGCCATGGTGGAGGCGTAGGGGAGGGACTGGTGGAACAGCGCCGCGGGGTGGCCGAGGAAGGCGCCGTCGCGGCTGGTGGCCGGGCCGGAGAGGAGCATGGCCGCCGCGGCGGAGGTGGTGTTCGCCATGGTGGTTGCCGCCGGCGGCAGCTGGTGGTTGTGGTTGCCCTCGTAGGTCGTGATCAGCACGGTCTTGTCCTCAGCGCACCGTTGCACCTGCATGCATGCACATACACGGTTAGTTGCAAGTTCGATTCGCTTTAACTTGCTTTGTTCATGCAAAGAATATGGCCGAGAGTGTTTGCTGAGCTATCGGCATCTTAGGACGGAAAACAACGCGGAAACGTGTTGCGTTGCAACGTTATTGGAGTAAGAATAGCGTATGCAAGGTCGATATGCAGCTTGAATCTCATTGGGTGCATGTGTTCACATTAGCATGGAGTATACTATCCAGGGTTTTGATAATCGGTTTTGAAATTTTACCGGAGGTGACCGATAGAACCGATTTTCAGAAAATTTCGGCAGATTTCGGCCGAAAATTTCAAACCAAAATTTAAAATTCAAATGAAATTCGACTGAAAATTGGAGATAATAGACCAAAACACTACCAGCACAGCTCCCTTGTTGTCGCCGTTGCCATTCCTGCTTCGTTAGTGCATAAAGCTACATTTCGGGAAGATGAGACCCCGACCTGGCCGGCGGCGATGCGGAGCAGCCCTCGCCAGATCCTTGTGTCGGCCTGCTCCATCACCCTCGGATGTAAGAAGACCAGCTCCGCTTGTTGCCGCCGATCTCATTGCTGCCCTCCCGCCCTTGGACGATTCCAAGGACCTAAGCCTGAGCGCCTTCTTCATCTTGCTGGCCACCGTCGACATCAGCAAGCGCTGGAGGGAGGACGAGGAGGTCGAAATGGAGGATGTGGAGGAGGAGGTAGTGGTCGTAAGGACTGAGACCGAGGTGGGGGGAATGGGGAGGGCAGCGGTGGCGCGGAGGAGGAGATAGTGGTGACGGCGGTGGCGGCGAGGTCGCTGGAGAGTGGAAAATTGGGGGTCGGGAGCTGGGCAGGGTAGAGGGGGATGGAGAATCAGGATCAGGAACCAAGGAGGAGACTTGGGCTGTGACTATTAGCTTACTTGGACCGGGCTTCTTCCAACTGGGCCGGCTTTTTCGGGCCCAATTTGAAATGCTTCCGGGAGGACCCGATAGAACCAATAAAACCGATTTTCGGCCGAAAAAAAAATCCCTGATACTATCTTTGAACTGTTACTTACTATAAAAGAGTTGAAACTTGAAGGTCACTAGGATGATTTCTTGTTTAGTTAGTTCACATAATTCAGAAAACAGATATCAGAGGAGTTCGGTGTCAATTAGTTCGTCATCTCGTTTACTTCAATTAGAATATTTCCATGTTGGTTACAACGACAGAGATTGCATCTAGTGTTACTACATACGCGTCCATGATTCTAGCAACACGAGTGTGTTCATACCTTCATTTTTGCTACCTAGTTTATAGTATACTCGCTATGTCCTACACCGGGTTCAAGCTATAATGATTGAAACATGAAGTATTTTTTTTTATTTAATCAGTGTTTTTCTTCAGTACTAATGGAGTTTTCTTATTGCATCCATCTGGTGCAAAAGTCGATCATGCATGTAGGGATTCTGTACTAGCTAGCTAACATATTAGGCTGAAACTTAGCTAGTCCCCGCCCCCCCCGGCCCAATTTTTTTTCTAAGATTAGATGTGGGAAGATAATATTCACAGTCAACAATTCCAACTCTTATTTTTTCAGTAATGAAAGAGTCAAGTTTAGCCGGCCAATTAGCATCCTAAGTTTTCACTCACAGTTTGAATAATTGATGCAAATATATAGCTTGTCAAAAAAGATAACATGGAACTATCATTGGCAATTAGACCAGAATTCATGAACCAAGCGAAGAGGATGACTGAATCCATAATTCCTAGTGAAGACTCCAAGAGCCCGCAATAATTACTAGCGAGATGGATCGTGCAATTAACGTATAGTTTAGGCATAAATCTAAGTTTTTTCCTAACACTTGAAGTGCTATGAAATATTGGAACTAACATCAGCCAAATTAATGATAATGCAACATATATAAAAGAACTAAATTGAAAAAAGATTATCACTATCTATCAGCTCTACTTCATACAGGGGTGGATCTACACCTCAAGCCGGATCCGGATCCTCCGCTGTGCTGCAGTGGATCACTGTTTATAATAGTGATTTTAGTTTGCATGAGTACAGTCTGAGGCAGCACCACCGTAGCAAGAACAGTAGAAACAACGAAATATCTACCATAGCAAAATACAATGTAGCAATTCTACTGTTTTTTGTTGAGTACTGTAGTGCATGATCTAGCAGTCCGTTTAGGATCGCACAGTGGAGAGAAGGACCTAATGCATGTCAGTGTGCTCTTCTGCACTAGCCCAATGCTAATGTGGAGGATCTGCTTCCCTGAAGCCTAGGCTCCAACCCTAGGTGCATTAGCCGTACATAATGCATACACCTATACTGATTTAATTTATCTTTTTTTTATTTTAAAAACAAGAATGGCTCGGAGGAACTAGGTGCATTTTCATTAAGAGCAAGAAAGACCTCCAAATTAGAGCAGACGAGGACACAAACTTGAGTGGTGTATCCACCAACTGAGCTAAGCCCAGTTCCTGATTTAATTTTATCACTAACTCAATTATAATAAGTAGATGGTTTATTGAATTACAAGGCTAAATATTGTTAGTTCACCAATCATTCACTTGAATGTTTTAGCGCATTAATTATTTTTACTTTTCAGTTCAAATCTTTGTCAAGTTATACACTAGGTCAACACCTCTTTAATTTCATTGGTTTCTAGCTAGTTCGTGCCCTTACAGTACACACTAACCCACGTAACCACAAAAATTCGTATGAGTATATGTCGGTATATACCTGCTTCCTCACGGGGCATCCGATAGCCATAGTGCAGCGGTAGTAAGCTCTCGGGCATGGGTTGCCCTTCGCCATCTTCTGCCCATACTTCCTCCATTGGCATCCATCACTGATCTGGAGTTCAGCAAGGTCAAACGTAATTATGTAACGTCACGTTTAGTAATTTTAATTTCGAACTATATATGTAAATTGTTATACACATGCATGGTAAATTGTGTTTAAGCTACACTCCTTAGTACTATATGACAGTCGTCACTGTTCAATTTTCTTTTGTTTTAACTAATTAAATACTGCTGTATCTCTAGTTGCACTGCTAAGTCCAATCAACATAATGTAATTACGTACCATTGGTGCTTCGGAC
Source organism: Phyllostachys edulis (assembly GCA_036346405.1). NCBI lineage: Eukaryota > Viridiplantae > Streptophyta > Magnoliopsida > Poales > Poaceae > Phyllostachys > Phyllostachys edulis. The sequence goes on from CM070546.1 coordinate 97,755,634, forward strand.
CGCGCGCGCACGGATACCCTCGGTTTCCGGCACGGCAGCTGCTCCGACGACGCCTGCTCGCCGCTCTCCCTTCCCGGCGTCGTCTCATCTTGACCCATCCTCCTCTTGCCGCCGCCGAACGGCCCAGCACTCCGGCCGTCAGCCTCGTTGCCTGCATTGCTGAGAGACGGGGAGGCATCGCCCGTGCCGGCGCCAGCCTCGTCGTCCACGCCGGTGTCTGAGGCCACGTCGGCGTCGGCCTGCTGCGCCGTGGAAGACGCGCGCGGCTGCAGGAGCTGCTGCGTCGTCGTCGATGGGTTCGGTGCGCCCGCGGTTAGGTGGGTCTGCAACGATCGGGGTTTGGTACGATCGCGTACGCCTCGTTCGTTAGTCAAAGAGGAACGCGAGCAAGCAAATTAAAAGTGCCTGCATGAGATTAGCACATGCTAACTACTACTAGTACTACCGCTACTACTGTTGTAAGTAGCTAGCTAGCTAGCTGATCTGCCCTATCTCAAAAAAAAAAGCTAGCTGATCTGGTGTTAGTGGGTCACTGTACGCACGTACCTACGTCCTCTGCAAAGCAAAGCTGAAAAGATCTAAGTACTACTAAAGACTTTTGGGACAATGTTCACACGATTACTGTCTTAGTCCTACTTTTAAACAATGATTAATTTCACATGAATTAAATCAAAGTGGTCAAGAAGACATTATTTGAGAAAAACCCTGAAAATTTAGGAGGAAATAATGTACTACAAAGGATAAAGTTAGTGCCATCCTCTACCCATGCTCCTATGTTTCTACTACCTATATAACCGATTATATTTTCTAGCATATCTTATAAGATTATTAAGGAGTTAATTCGTACCCCGAGGCATTGACAAGCTCATGTGTAGCAAGACTTGTTGATCTGGAGGATCTTACATGGACATGCGTGCATGAACGTTTAGCAATGACCCATACATTATTGCACGGATCTTGATCGTGCAGTATACATCTCGCTCTCCAATTACGATAACCTTCTTCAGCATATATAGGTAATAGGTCTAAGGGTTTGTGGAAAAATAACCGAATTAAGATAGGTGGCAGTGGTCTGGATTAAAATGCATTAGGGGAAAAGCAATAAAACCATAAATATTCGATCATAAATCTCATGTAAGTGGTCTTGAAAGAGGAACAGAGAAGTTATCTAGGCGAAGAATTCTTGAGAAAGAAAAAGGGAAAGAATGAACAACCCGAGCTAGCTATCCATCTTGAAATTTAAGGAAAGATTTCCTTAAAAAAAAGAACGAAATCAAATCAAGGAAAGATGCAAGCAAGCTATAGAAGGAAACCGACCCGTAGACAAGAAGAGGGGAGATCATGCATGCATGTGTTTGATCATATCATGCAGGAGTAGTACTACGCTACTACTCACTTGAGTCAGTGGTGATCGGTTGCCCATGACCAGATCAGGATGGCGATGTGGGTGGTGCTGCTGCTGCGTGACCTGGAGCAGCTGGTGGTACAGCGCGCCGTAGCTCCGGTTGAGCTCCTCCAGCATGCCCCGCAGCCGCCGGTTGTCCTCCACCACCCGCCGGAGCTCCGCTTCCACCGCCGATACCGCCTCCATCTACGTACCGTACGTACCACACACACATCATGTCACAACTCAGCACGTACGTAGTACATGTGCAATTGTCAATGAACAGAGCACACACATCAAACACTAATTGTGATCTAGTTAAGAAGCAAGCACACAGAGGAAAAAAAGATTCAGAGAAAGATGGTGAAAAAATTAACCAACTTTATGATTCTTCGCCGTCCCTTCCTCGCCGACGGCGGCCGTTTCACCAGCCGCGGCGCCAGTGGTGGCAGTGGTCAGCAAGTCCAGCCCGATCTGCACCACAAGAATCACACCTCAATTTGGGTGCTGCACAATCAAGCACAACTTTCAGCTGCTACGCGCGCGCTCAGGCGATCGAGATGCCGACGACGACTTACGTTGACGTCGTCACGGCCACCATGCACCACCCCGCCGCCTCCGCCGCCGTCCTGCCGTCGGGCAGCGGCATCGCCGCTGGCCAAGAAGAAGTCCACCTCCTTGATTTCACCCCAACGCCTGCCCTCCTCGTCTTGCCGCCGGGCGAAGGCGCCGCCGCCGGGGCGCAGCGACAGAAGGCCGGGCTCCATGGCGGCCTCCTCCTCCTCGCGGCGACGGTGTTGGTGGTGTTGCTTTGGCCTCAACTCCATGTAAAAGTTGCACCACTAGAAAAGCAACCTACGATGGGCTTTATCAATTTGGGGTCAACTCAAAGCTGCGCAAAAGCTAAGCAGCCGAGCTGAGGATTTCGACCTTGGACTGAACTGGAACAAATAAATAATAAATTGAGGGATAGAATGCGAAAGTAACTAAGGGTGTGACTGTTGCATGACGTGGGGGAGAGGGGTAAATCAGTAATTGTATGCGTCCACGTACGTGAGAGAGGGGCCATTAGGTCAAGGAAGTCAATTTTGGTTGGGGAACAAGTGGCTCCAGAGGACGACACGAGGATGACTAATCTCAACAAGCTCGTGATTTTGGCGTTTCTTTTACAACCGGTCAAAAATCTCACGCTGCAGCCGCGCAGTCTAAACGTAAGTATATGCCTTTGTACCACTAGGAAAAATTAAGGCATAATTGTTGTTTTACTCGCATAAATAAAATTAGTGAACTCAAAAGATGAACCGGAGACAACGATCTCAAACAACAAAGTGTTTATATCGATAATTTCTCCTCCTAAAACTAGGATCTTTTAGGCTCTGTTGGAATTGCCGTAGACTACACTAATCTTATTTGGTTCAACCACTTTTCACAAATTTTTGTGTTTGGTCAGTATCTTTTTCTAGACCATGTTGCAAAGGAAGATATTGTAATCCGTGTGGGAGGGAATATATACAAAACGGTCATCTATTGGATAACATAATTTGTTACTATAATCTAATTTGTCAAATAGAGCATTAGCTAGATTTGTGATATATAGCTATTTTCTCACACATGTTTGAAAAATAAGCACAATACAACATTAACCACCGCAAACCAGCCCTTAATCCTAAAACATAACGACCTAAGACGAGTAAAATTTAATACCTGGACAAGACTATGCTACATTACTAATTCGTGTGACAAGAAGCATCCTTTAATTACCTTTTGATCTCTTCGAATATTTTGTGTCAAATTTCACAATGAAAATGTTAGTTCTAGATTAATAATGTTACTTGATGCGAGCTTGTTATGTACCGTAAATATTTCAACAAAATAGAAATTTTAAATATAGAAAAAATGCAACAGAAAATTTCATAATTATGTAATGCATTGGGTAATTATGAAATTCCATTAATACTTCGTGAGTTTTATAAGTATACTACCAGGCAGGTTAATTTTCGCCGCGGTTTAGATTTTTCCTCACGTGCCCGCAAGGAACCGTGATGATAGTAATTATTGTGATGGTCATTTTAAATCCGCAAGGAAAATAGAAATATTTTACTAAGGGTTCCGACCAAACCGTGAGGAAAATAATAATTTCGTGACAGTTTTGATGTAAACGTGAGGAAAATGTTATTTTTTCTGACGTTTTGTCATACCTGTGAGGATAAGACATATTATCGTGATGGTTTTGAACTGCGAGGATATAATTTTTGCCATTCCCGCACGCCGAAAAGTGTGGCGCAGGCACAAGCCAAATATTATCCCATCACTCCCAAAATCCTAACACGACCTCTAGTATATCGATCCCCAATCCTTCTTCATCCCCACCGCCGTCGCCCTCCACCATCCACATTGCCGCCGCCCCTCGCCCTCCTGCATCCTCATCGCCACCACCCGTCGCCCCTTGCATCACCATCACCGCCACCCCTGGCCCCCTACATCCCCATCGCCGCCGCTTGTCGGACCCAGGAGTCACATCCCCAGATCCTCTGTATATTCAACACTAGTCACTGGAACAGTGGCTAGTGTACACAGTAAACAAATATGGTAACACCTATAAATCGCACAACTTTATTAATAAATATCAGAATTTATTACAAGAAAGGCTTACGAGCCAACAATAAAGAACACATAGGAAGACGGAGAAGAAGTAGTAGAGCTCAGCTAATCTGCCACAAGCAATCGACTGGGGTAGCGGCATAGTCGTCGAGATCCATACCAATTGCGAAGTCCTTCTCCTCTGAACAACATTTTATTAAGCAAGGGTGAGTACAAAAATGATCTCCGCAAGTTACACCCATGACAGAGTTAATACATGTATGGATATTATCAAAGGAAGACTTATATGGTTATTTGTGCAAAAGCAATATTTGACATTTTAAATACAATAGCTAAATTCAAGTTTTACTATATCTAAAATCAAATTATATTTTTATTCATCAATTCTTGAGTGTAGGATAAACCTCCATACACAAATAGTGAAGTACTAACCCCTTTACACCAGGCTTTCTACCCTAATTTACCATATGGAATAAACATCCATGAAATCATTTTTGTCAAAACATTTCTAAAACAAAACCAAAGTCTAATTCGTGATAGGCTTTTCTCAGCATGTCCATGATTGTGGACACGGCTATTCGAATAGATTTAACACTTTGCAGAGGTGGTACAACTTTACCCACATGAGATAATCAACTTTTAATGTCTGTCTGACACACTTTCGAAGGTGTGCGACTAAGTGATTATCACAAGGCTTTTACAATGCGTCATCCCAAAGTAATCATGCCCGCTAAGGTTTTACTTCCTTTGGATTACACCATCTGCTGGAAGCCACCTCTTGCATCATTTGGGTATTAAAAATAAGTCTTCATGACACCTACACATCAATATGGCACAACTAACAATGGAACTGATGCGACAATGGATGTCCCGATCTTTCGGTGAGATAGATAATTCGATTTGGGTGGAGACGACTCTCACGATTCGGCTATCAATCGCACACAACCAATATGCCCACAATCATTGAACCAACTCTGTGATAGTTATCGACCTTGTTAGAAGCAGGATCGACCTGACCATGAAGGTCTATTCCTGCATGCAATCGAAGAACAAACAAGAGCACGATAAATAAGCAATATGAAATTGTGAATAGGAATTAAGAATTGTATTGATAAGTGGGGTTCCAAGGACAATGTCGCTGTTGATCTCGCCGAACAAGAGGACAAAGCAGAAAGTAGCAAAGCTAAACTTTAATCAATAAAACCCGAATTTTGCTAAAGGGAGGCGAGAACCATAGGGTGGCGTTACTGTTCACAGGTACTATTCACGTGAACAGTACAGGCTCCCTACGGTGGTCGACTAGTATATGGGCCTTATGGGCCAAGTCGGCCCATACATTACATAGCCCATGGGCCAACAATTGGTGATGTAACACCATGGCATGTAGACGCAGCACCATGGCCTGTAGATGCAACACCATGGCATGTAGATGTAGCTCGGCTCGTAGGAGTAGAAGTAGCTTGGTCCAATTGGGGAATATGACATTGCAGTGGCCAAAAGTCCAATTGGAGAAGATGTGGTTGAAGTAGAGGATGTAGTGCAGCGGGTCAAAGTAGTGGTTGCATCCTTAGGGTTGTTGTCCTTATCATCCTCCCTTTCTTGAATTTGAGTCGTCCTCAACTCAATTGTTTTCTCCAAGTCATCACTTTTCTACAAAAGGTTAGTAGCAACAAGAGGCATAGAAACATGCATATCTTCTAATGGACACAAAGATTATTTGCAAACTATAGTAGAGCATTTAGATTCATGTTTTTCCAAGTCAATGCAATCAGATTTTGTAGTTAACATAACATGAGCTTTCAATTTAATTTCACTTGGAGCTATAATCTTACGATCATCTTTTCCCTTCTTCTAACTTGTTCTCTCAGTCTTTTCTAATTCATCCTTTAATATGGCAGCAGGAGACATTGGAAGTAAAGTGATTTTCTTTTCTTTATATGTGAAAGTATAATAATTAGATGTACCATGATGTTTAGTATATCTATCATATTGCCAAGGTCTACCTAATAATAACGAGCATGCTTGCATAGGTACGACATCGCAATCAACATAGTCATGATATGATCTAATAGAAAAATATACGCGCACAAGTTTAGTCACCTTCAACTTACCATAAGAATTCAGCCATTGAATATAGTAAGGATAAGGGTGTTGAGTTGTGTTCAAGCCAAGCTTCTCGATCATGTCGGTGCTAGCAAGATTGTTGCAACTTCCACCATCGATGATGACTTTACATGAACATTCCTTGATGACGAACTTTGATTGAAACAGGGTGTGGCGGTGATTTTGTTCATCAAGCTCCATTTGAGCACTTAGCATACGCTGGACAACTAAACTTTAGTACCTGTCAGATGTCTCATGGTCTAATTGTTCTTCCTCAATTTCATCATCTGCATTGTTAGTTGCAACCAAAACATGTTCTTCCTCAATATCGCTAGTTGAAGTGTACTCACCATTGACCTTGATAAGTAAAGCTCGCTGACTTGGATAATTGCGCATCAAGTGCCCAAATTCTTTGCAACGATGACATTGTACATCTCTGGATCTCTCTATAGAAGCAACAGAAGAAGTACTTTTTGTAGGGACTTGTACCTTTGTTGATTTGCTTGCATCAAGGACATGTGCAGGAGTGGAAGGAGCAGTAGGGGGTGCACGGCTTAAGGAGGGTGCATCTTGGCTAGAAGTGGAGGAAGGTGCCATGTGTTGTTGCTGAATTGGCCGACTTGCAAAAGATCCTCTAATATTGCCCTTAGAGCGAGATTGCCGACCCTGCACTTCTCTTCCAGCTTTGCAAGCAAGATGGAACAAACGTGTGATAGAATTATATTCTTTATAATCTAAAATGTCTTGAATTTCACGGTTTAAGCCTCCCAAAAATCTAGCCATCTTAGCATCTTCAGTCTCATCTAAACCACAACGCAACAAACCAGTTTGCAATTCTTGATAATAATCCTCTATAGAACTACTACCTTGTCTTAAACGTTGCAATTTATTAAGCAAATCACGAGAATAATATGAAGATACAAATCTATGTCTCATTGCTCTCTTCAAAGAATTCCATGTTCTGGGTATGTTCTGATGAGTACGACCATATTCACTCCACCAAATAGAAGCATAATCAACAAACTCACTAGTAGCAGCCCTAACTTTCTTATCTTCAGGGGATTCATGACAAGAAATTTTTTGTTCTACAGTTAACTCCCATGTGAGATAGGCATCAGGATCATATTTTCCAACAAAAGGAAGCATAATGAATTCAATTTTACCTAATGTATCATTATGATCACGTACCTCACGTTGATTTCTTCCAATACCTTGACGATTGTGACGAAGCCGACGATGGTTACGATCATCATGAGCATTGACTCCATCCGTTTCTGTATTAGTAGTGTAGTTGTTCACGTCTTCTTCTTCCACCTCATCTGCCCAAGAGTGAGCAGCAGGTGGTGTGTGGCGAGCAGGAGGGTCCTCCACCCTTGGTTATTCATGGGCCATGGTTTCAGCAAGTGGACGACGTTCGAGGAGCTAAACGCATCTACAGAGCACCGTGAAGTTGTCGTTGATCTTATCCAAGGCATCACGAATACTCTAATCGAGCGAGTGCTCAAAGCGCCGTACGATCTCTCTCGTGCGAGGTGTGAGAGTACCTTTGCTCTCATGCGCAAGAGGGTAGTCGATGTTGTTCTCACCATGTGTAGATCCGCATGACCCTGCCATTGTTAGTAGAAAACAACAAAACAAATTACAAGTATATGTTCCTATCAACTACTAAGATCTGGAGGATCAAAGGTTGCTCACACTCAAGCTTATACCAAGTTCTTACCAAGCAAATAGGTGGTGATCAGCAACTAGGGTCGGTGTCAAATGCTCTCGGAAGATTGACAAAGCGATTGCAAGCAACTGGTACCTGTGCAATGGTAGAAGGTGGAGCTAGGATAGGCTTCAATATGGTAGCAAAGATTAGAAACAATCAAATCAGTAATGCAAGTTGAAAAATTGTTCAAAGTACTAGTCAATGTCACTGATCCTAGCCTAATCAAAGCCTACAAAGCACAGAGGATGAAAGGTGTATGAACGGACACGCAAAGATCAATGTGAATTGATGTAAGCAAAGGAAAATCTCACACCAAGTGTTAGGAGAGATGCTAGCCAACTACTCAAACTTCTTTCTAAGGGCACAAGATTGTTCACACGATGTAGAGCACAAAAGCTGAATAACGTGCAATGTAAACAACCCTCTAGTTTAAGTAGTAAACAACAGTTAGTCTCAAGAGATGAAAAAGCAAAGTTCTATATGTCTTATATATGCTCTTTTGAAAGGTTTCAATGAGATCTACAACTTTACAGTTGAGGCGAGCCCCAAATTATGAAGGGAAGACCGAAAGAAACACCAAAAACAAAAACTGAAAACTTGTGACACAAATTTAGGGCCGCAGATGGCCAATTTTGGGGCCCCTGGATGGTGACTAGCACAAGCCAATTGTTCTTATTGGATGAGCCTCATAGTTAGCTTTCCAACGAATCTGAGAACGTCAAATTCGGACACCGTATGCAAAAGTTATGCCCATTTTACTTAAGGTGTCTCGGAATCGGAATCCACTCGGACTCGAATTCGTCTCGGTTTCAATCTTCGAACTGCTATATCTTTTGATCCCGTGGGCCAAACTTGCTGAAATTTTTTTAGAAGATTTTGGATGTATGAAGAAGGGCTCATCCAATTTTCACTTGTTTTTGCGAAAGTTTAACGCACTTTCCAAATTTAGGAAAGGTGGACTCTCTCTCTTTTTTTCTTCTGTTTTTTTCTCCTCTCTTTTTTTTCTTCCTTTTTTCTCGCTTTTTTTTCTTCTATTTTCTCTTGAAACCGAAACCACTCTTCCCTTTTCCTTCTTCTTGAAAAACTAAAACAAACTCTTTAGGGCTTCCCTTTCAAACTTCCTCTCTGAAACCAAAAGATGTGATCCGAAACCCTAAAAGTGGTGGCAATGAGCTGTTGATGGCCACGACAGTGATGGAAAATGTGATGCAGCGGCGGTAGTCCCTAGGGCGGTCGCGGCAAGGAGTGGCTGCACCTTGGGTGGCCATAGTAAGGAGTGGCAGCGTCTTCGGTGGCTGCGACAAGGAGTGAAGGTTGTCGCGACAGGGGAAGGGGTGGCATGACAAGGGATGAGGAAGCTGCGGCAGGGAGGACTGGCAGTGGGAGGTTTGCTGGGGCAAGGGAGGGGGTGGCGTGGTAGGGGATGAGGAAGACCTTGCGGCAGGGAGGATTAGAAGGTGATGATGTGACCTGCGGCAAGAAAAGATCAAGCAACACACATATGCCACTAGACGACGACTAACTAGATAATAACTAGAACTAGAATTTAGCAACTAACACGACGATGCAACCAAAAATTCAACAAGCAAAAACTGAAAAGAAAAATTAAAAGGCACAGATTGGTTTGGACGATGAACTAACCCTAATTTTTTTGTGGACTGTAGGTAAAAACGAATCTACTACTAGAAAATGGGAAACTCTCACCGATCAACTGTAGTTCTGATACCACCTGATGTGACAATGGGTGTCCCGATCTTTCAGTGAGATGGATAATTCGATTTGGGTGGAGATGACTCTCATGATTCGGCTACCAATCGCACACGACCAATATGCCCACAATCGCTAAACCAACTCCGTATTTGTTATCGACCTTGCTAAAAGCACGATCGACCTGACCACGAAGGTCTATTCCTGCATGCAATCGAAGAACAAGCAAGAACACGATAAATAAGCAATATGAAATTATGAATATGAATTAAGAATTGTATTGATAAGTGGGGTTCTGAAGACAATGTCGCTGTTGATCTCGCCAAATAAGAGGACAAAGCACAAAGTAAAGCTAAACTTCAATAAACAAAACCCGAATTTTGCTAAAGGGCGGCGACTCCTATATGAAGAGTGCAGCCAGGAGGTGGGAACCCTAGGGCTGATGTTACTATTCATAGGTACTGTTCACATAAATAGTATGGGCTCCCTAGGGTGGCCGGCCAGCATATGGGCCAAGTCAACCCATACATAACATAGCCCGTGGGCCAACAATTGGTGATGAAGCACCATGGCAAGTACACGCAGCACCATGACATGTAGATGTAGCTCGGTTTGTAGGAGTAGAAGTAGCTCGGTCCAATTGGGGAATATGGCATTGCAGTGGCCGAAAGTCCAATTGGAGAAGATGTGGTTGAAGTAGAGGATGCAGTTTAGCGGGTTGAAGTAGTGGTTGCATCCTTAAGGTTGATGTGCTCATCAGGAACTTTACAAATTAATTAGCTAGGTCTGTCCCACTCTAGACTTGTGGTAGTACGGAATGTCTTTACAATCCGCAGCTCGCAGACCGGTCCTTAATTGACTGGGCGACTCCTAAAACAAGCCCCTAGGCCTCGACCATTCACGAAGACGAGCCCGTGTATAAACCTGCACCCACCAACTATCCAATTCGCCCAAGTCTAAACCAGTTTTCCATTTTACTTTGCTTTTCAAATCATTTGCAAATTTCTATGGCATAATAATGACATAGACTCATTTTAAATCCATGGTTGAATCTTTGGCTAAAATTCTCCAAATCAAATACTTTTGGGTCTAAGCATGACTAAGCATAATTTTTCCCAAAATATTCTAGCTCATACTATTGCATAAACTAGATTTTCATCTAATGTGTCAAGGTATGTTTCATTCAATATCAAAGTTGGCTATACAATGGTAATGACAATAACTATAATTTAAAATAGGTATTTAAATTACATTGAATGGAAATAAGGATGTAATAATAATTTTAAATAGAATTTAAATAATTTGAAATATTAGGATTCAAATATGATCAAAGGATGTAACTTGCCTTGCTCAATTATTTGTTCTCAAACGCATCGAAATCTGACTCTCTGAAGTCGCTGAAATCTATACGTGAAAATAAGTCATTCAAATAAACTCCAAATTAAATAATTTTGGTTTAGATAGCCATATCTTGAATTTAGATGAATTTAGAAATTTGAATAACTTGAATCAGAGCTCAAACGAAGGAGAACGGGCTTTCGGAAGACTGAAAATCACATGAAATGATGAAAAAAGGAATTTCAGAATTTATGGAATTAATTTTCTAAAGGAAAATCATATTACTGCATCATGATGATGTTAGCTGCTGATAAATTGTTTTGAGCCAATGACATGTGGGCCCAGGTCTTGTGGACCGGGTCCATGAAGTCGAGATTGGTCCACCATGGACTCGGCGCATAGCACAGTGGCTAAGCCACGTGTGCATGACACGCGGGCATGAGACATGGGCAAGGGAGCTGAGCTGGCGATGACATGGTAGTGAGGTGGCGTTGACGTGGGCAGTGGCGCGCGGGTACGGCGGCATGGCGACGGCTGGCGAGGGCATAGGCAAAGAGAGGAGGTGATGGTGAGCGTGATGCTTACCTCGGTTACGGTAGGGCACGCACAAGTGGCCGACGGCGAGGTAAGAGGCGGTGGCGCGGCGCGGGCTCGTGACGGCGAGGTACTCCGACGAGGGAAATGTGAGAACGTGGTAGAATGTGATGCGATGAATCCGGCGGTGAGGACAATGTCGACGGAGACTCACGTACGAAGGCGTAATCGGCAGTGAAGTACTTGTGGCCAGCGGTGAGGAAAATGCCGATTCCGGTGAGGTGGAAGCGAGGAAGGAGGGTGAGTTCAGGGAATGGAATAAGGAGTGAGAGGGGTGCACGAGGCTCCCTTTTATAGGGGCGGAGGAGGCTGGGGGGAAGAGATCGGGATCACGGGCTTTGCGACGGATGGTGCGGGTTCGGCGGAATAGTGGTGCGGAAAAGAGGGGATAAGGCAAAATGGGGGTGGCGGGAGGAGGGGATAAGATGCGCACGTGGGCGATGGAAAATAGGGAAGAAAACGTGGCAGTTGCGGAGCTCCAAGAAGGAACACTGGCGATCGGGACAGAGGAAGAAGAAAGAAAGAGGAAAGAGAAAGGGGAAGGCGGCTAACCAGCGGGTCCCACGTGGCAGAGAGAGAGAAGAGGAAAGAGAGAGAGGAGGGGCGCACTAACAGGTGGGGGCCATATGGAAGTGAGAGGGAGAGGGGAGGCACGGGGTGGCCTGGTGCGGCTGGAGTTGGGCCGCACACAAGGAAATAGAAGAAGGGCTGGGGAGATTGGGCCCAAAGGTAATTCCAGATTTTAATGAATTAGTAAATTTAGAAATTGAGATAAATTAATTAGGTTTTTAGAAAATAGCAAAAAGAGTTCAAAAATTCTAGAAAAATTCACAGAAATTCCTTGAATTATATTGAACTTAATAAAATTATTTTCAACTTAAAGTTGGCTTTTATTTTTGCAAATAAAATATTTTTAATTTATGGAAATTAGGAAAATCTTTTAAAAAAACCAAAAATTCAAGAAATTAATTAAATTATCCTTTTTTAACTTTAAATCCAAGAAAATCACAGAAAACTTAATAAATTTTATTTTTGACTTTTAAAATTTAGGAAATTAAAGAAAAGCAATAAAACTCTTTTAAATATCAGAAAATCCAATAAAATAATAACTTTATTAAGTTTTATTTTGGTAACATAACTTGAGATGTTACATCGCCCCTCTCCCTCCTACATCCCCTGACCACAACACCGTCCGTCCCCAAATTGAGCTCCACCTCCGCCGCCTCCCTACTCCATCTCCCCACCTCATCCCACCTTAGTCCCCACCCCTTTGATCCAAATATGTCACCGCCCTGTGCCGCTACAATGGCGAGATACGCGAAGCACCAACGCAAGGTTTTGGTCCATTGATCTACACCGCATCCAGTCGGCCATCGCCTCCGACTCCACTCCGTGTGTGTCCCCATATCTCTCTCTGTGAGTGTGTTCCCAATGGGGTGGATATATTTCATTTTGTATGAGATGAAGAATCTACAGCTTGAGTAATGTGAATCCTAAAAATTGTGATGCGGTTTTGTCGAACTATTCTCCACGGAAGTTCCAATCGTGAAGCCTGGTGAAGTGTCCACATGGATCTATGGACAGGCTAGCTGTGCTACCTTTGAGTGCTCTTGGTAAGCTCCAAACTTAAGGATAGCGCTGATGTTGGTCATGAAAATAAGTAATGTGTGTGAAAAGAAATGATGCACTACTATGTTTAGTTGTGGACACATATTTGCTACTATCTTTGGCCAATGATGACTGTTGTGTGTGGATGCCTCACCCATATCTTGGTGTCAATCTTTATGGTATGTGATCAATGGGTGGCTTCAACTCTAAGAAAACATATCAGGGGCCTTGACACCAGAAGAAATTGTATGTATTTATCTTGTCTATGTCTGAGGCCATGAGTTTTTTTGGGATGGCACATGCAGAGTGAAGCTTTTATGTATTGCCAAGGATGAAACTTTGCTATTATCTTGTTGTCCATGTCGTTGCTCCTCTTGTCTGAGCTCTTGATGACTGCATTGTCATGTTGGCATAGTCAGACTTTGTTTTGCATGCCTACAAGGAGCTCGGTAAGAAGAGTGGTGACTTGCCAACATTAGTTCGCAGCCATAATTGGCGATGTCTGAGGCTTGGCATTACTGTTTCTTCTTATTGTCCCATGTTGTTGATTCTTTTGGATGTTTGATGCACCTCATTTTATTTCTTGCCAATGATGACAATTTTCCATTATTTTATTGTCCATGTTTTTGCTCTTCTTGTGAGAGCTCCTGATGACTTGGTGGTCATATCGACACAGTTTGACTTAGTTTGTATGCGTCCCAGAAGCTCTACAAAAATTGCAGTGATTTGGCCAGCATCACGTTGCTACCATATTTGGTTGAGACTAAGGTTTGGCACTATTTTGTAGTCCGTTTTTATGAGCAATTATGTGCAATTATTTTTGGTTCTTATGGAGATGTGTTTGTTTGAAAAAATTTAGTCTCCTGCATGCTTTTGGCATATAACTCTATAATATAAAATTCTAACTGTGGTTAGCCAATGCAGGTTGACGAAAACCTCGGTTTATATGTGGTGAGCTACCTCTGGTCGCACTGATCCAACAGCTTCAACTACATCTTTGTAAGCTCTAGTCTTGAGCAATTAAAAATTATGATTATTTTCCATATCTATCTATGTTGTACTGCTGTTTGTGATGTTATTAATTCCATATGGATGTGTTATTGTTGTTACTTTCACTGTTTGTGCACTAGTGTACTTACATATGTGGTCCTTGTACACTTTCTGGCTGTTAACATTCATAGCTCGGGTAGAAACTCCTCTACTTCTTAGTGTTTGCATGGTGTACTAATTGTCTATAATTACTACTGCATACTAAAATGACAAGTCATCTTGTTTTAAACACAAAACAATCTAATGGCAGAATGATAGTGGACGTATAGTGGTTGGCGTCATGGTTCTGCCCCCACTAATGAATGGATAGAACAAACCAACCTATTCTTAGATTGTGCCTTCTCCATGACCTGTGTAGTTGAAGGTGACACCATTAAGTGTCTATGTGTCTTGTGCCGTAACTATTTTAGGAATAAAAGGAATGCTATAGAGATGCACTTGTGTAAGCATGTGTTTAGGGATAACTATAAGATATGAACAACACATGATAAGAGACTTGTTGGGCAGGATGAACCTGGATCTTCAATGGCTCATGAGGGATTTGATGAAATTGATCGCATATATAATATGTTAGTTGACCTAGACAGTGAACAACCACCAAAAATTGTTGAGGATCCAACACCCTCTGCTAGGGCTTTCTATAGGATGGTCCCTAGTGCAGATGAATTGGTCTATGACAACACTACACACTCAACTATCTCTAAATTCACAATACAATATGTCAATTGCACACTACGACGATCCCTTGTAGTTAATCCATGAACTACTTCCCGTGTAGTCTAAGTTGGCTGCAGACTTCTACCATTCTAAGAAAATGTTAGAGGGCCTTGGTATGCGATATGTTAATATTGATGGGTGTTACAATAATTGCATGCTTTACTACAAAGATAACGAGCACAAGAGAAATGTGACTTTTGTGACATCTCCCGCTATGTGCCAGGACAGAATAAAGTCCCACGCAAGGTCTTGTGGTATCTCCCCATTACAAATAGGCTACAAAGGTTGTATGCACATGATGAGACCACTAAGGCAATGCAATCACACATACGGTCCACATATGGTAAGATGGCGCACCCTTGTGATGGGGAAGCATGGCAACAATTTGATATAGATTTCCCAGATTTTGCGAGAGATCTGAGAAATGTGTGACTTGCTATTGCAACTGATGGTTTCACACCCTTCAGTTCTGGTGTGGCTCCTTACTCATGTTGGCCAGTCTTTGTTTCGCCATTAAATCTGCCCCTAGGCATGCTTATGAGGCCACAATATATATTCCTTGCCCTTGTTATACCGAGTCCTAAGTATCCAGGGAAGAAATTGAATATTCTAATGTAACCGTTAGTTGATGAACATGTCAAGTTGTGGGATAGGGTAGAAACATGGGATGTTTCATGCAAGGAAAACTTTACCATGAGGGCATCCTATCTATGGTCCGTCCATGGTCTCCCTGCTTATGGTAATTTTGTTGGATGGAGCACCCATGGTCTATTCGTGTATCCACAATGTCTATGTGATAGCAAAGCTTTTCAACTCTGTAGTGGTCACAAAGCTTGCTGGTTTGATTGTCATAGGCATTTCCCAGCTAGAAACCATGAATTCATAATTACCATAAATATACAAATGTCAGATGAAGCACCAAGGCAATGCATTTTGAAAGAACACAAAAGTGTCGGATGAAGCACCTAGGCATTTAAGGGGAGAGGAAGTGCAAGAAAAAATGAACACACTTGTAGGTTGTTAGGACCCAAATATGCAAATCGGGACCCTCTGTGTATGCTGCACTAGTCCAGGATCACACTAGTGCATGCAGTGTTAACATAGATGAATATAATTCCACACAAGACGAATATAAGAATAAATGAATAATTTGAATAGTAAATAATGGTTGTGACCTTATGGTCGAGTTTACACTTATTAAGCAACGCAGGGTGGAACACTAAGTAAAGAAATAGCAGCGAAATGGAAGCAACTCTAGTGGGAACCCGTCGACTTGCCACGGCAACCGATTGAGATCAAGACCTAACGATCAACCTCCTCGTGAAACTCTTCCTCAAAAGTAGGTGAAGACTCATCCACTTCAACTGAATGATGATTGCAACAAGAATGTGTACTTCGAGTACTCAGCAAATTGTACCACACAATGCAATTATAGATGATAGCTTATTTAAAAGAAAATGACTTCTATGGTTATTTTGCAAAAGCAACACTTGCATTTGAATACAAATAATAGATTGAAAACGTAATTAAAACAAATAAACAATAATAATTTAACAAATATTTCACAAAGCTCACATAGCCTAATCAATTTCTTTCACACAACCATATGAGTTAATTCACACATCTGTCACTCCCAATTGTTTTATAATCCACCCCACGTATGAAATCCTCGAGCATGTCCATGACCGTAGATGCGGCTGTTCGAATAGATTAATTAACACTCTGCAGAGGTTGTACACTTTACCCACATGATATAATCAGTGTAGCTAGCACCAATTATAACAAACATTTCCAAAACTTCATCTCAACAGTTAACTCTCCCGATGTGCATACCGTCGATCCCAACCTCACTCGTTGGTCTGACACACACCGTTGGACCTGGAGACAGTGAACCGCCTATAAATGTGACCCCAAACAAAGTAGCACACACCCCCAACCTGGCACACAGTCTAACCTACTACCTGAGTAGTCAATGCCGAGACTCCGTAACTTACTAAGTTAGTCATGTCCCATACCAGGCATATGGTTGTACAATTATAGCTCAGTTCAATGGCATACAAAGTTAAGTCCTTAATTGACAAAGGCGAGACTACCGGTTTCTATAATCAAATTGCCAAGATTCACATTTTTCAAGCACACAGTTCCACCATACCATAATTCTTTCCACCCGCCTGAGTCCAAATCTTTTCACACCCTATTGATTAAGTGCAACACATATCATCAATGAGTGACAACATACATCGCACAATCTTTTCACAAAGAAGTTCCATAATCACTTAATCAAGTTTAGATTTGCCGTTCAAAATGATATTAATGACTCGTTGCAAGGCTAAGCAAATTAATCATGTTTAACCAACCCACGTTGGTGCTATGATAATACCAACTAGTAGTTAACCAAGCTAGGGTGACAAATGATCATGATGATTCAATAATCAAGGTGGACATAATCAAGTAGGTGCATTGCTAATCCCAAAGTATTAAAGAATTTAATAATTGAAATTACATGCAATAGTTTGAATAAAGTAATTTTGGAAAACTGGGGGCAATATGGTCAAAGGCACAACTTGCTTTGAAACAAGTCTTGACACATGTCTTGAGCTTGATCAACTTCTCCTTCCTCGAATGCTCCCGAAGTATCAATGTCTACTCGCAAACGAAAGCAAAAAGACAAATAAATACAAAACAGAGCAACAAATAAACTCCAAAAATTAAATAAAATTCACAGGAAGGTAGAGCTTGAATTTAGAGACTTGAATGGACTTAATCGGAGTTCGTATGAGGAAGAACGAGCTCTAAGAAGTTGGCTGACTCAGAAAATCAAGGGAAAAAAGGAGAGAGAACTAACAGGTGGGACCCACTCGGAAAATAATTTTGTGATTTAAAGAAAATCCCTAAAATTTGAATAGAGGCTGACAGGTGGGACCCATGGTCTACAGACCGGGTTGATGGATTTGGTCCATAGGTCTACTAGCTCACGAGTTCACTGCACATTGCACTAACACGTGGGGTCCACATGTCATAGACTAGTTCTACGATAGACTAGGTCCACCGAGGTTTATATCTAGGGTTTGGGTGCGGTGGCGGCTAAGGTGTTAGCGGGTTGCACACATGTGGCTGACACGGAGGTAGTGACGAGGCGGCATGTGGGACCAGGGTGATCACGCGGTGGTGGTTTTGACGCAAGGCTGACGCGACAGAACTGGCACTAGCATGGCAACCAGGTGGTGTACACAATGATGATGGTGTCGATGTGGATGGCAGCGGTGCTTAGGACCCGGAGGTCACTGGTGGTAGGGGCTATGGCGGCGGACACGAAGGGGTACATTGGGTAGCGGAGGCGGCGGCGAACTCGGTGGTGGACTCGCGGCGACCGGAGATGGACGGAGTTGGCCAGCGACGAGGACGAAGCGATGGCTAGGGTTCGGGCTTGACGGCAATGGTGCTAGGGCGACGCTCCGGTGACGGCGAGGGTGGCATCGAGATGAGGACGTCGAGGCAGTCCCGATAGTGGCGACAAGAGGCGGCAATGGCGAGGACGGAGGGTTTCAGTTGAAGACGAAGACGATGCCATTGGCGATAGCACTAGACTACGCCGAGCGACGCATTTACTAGGGAAAAGAGGTGGCACGTGGGTGTTCCGGGTCCCTGGCTTTAAATATTCCTAGGAGGCATGCTCGACCCAAACTCCGAGGTCGTGGTGGCGACGGAGCACAGGCTAACAGGCGGGCCCAAAAGCGTGGCAGACACAGACTCAACGTGGCGCCGATTTGCGATATATATATATATATATATATATATATATATATATATATATATATATATATATAGAGAGAGAGAGAGAGAGAGAGAGACATGGGTCAAGCGATGCGGAACTGGGGTGGAGGGAGAGAGAAGATGTGGGACGGGAGTTGGATTTTGGCCCAAAAAACCTTCCAACGATTTTTTATTTAGTTTTCTATTTTAGAAAATACATAAAATACAAATGGAAAATTAAAAATAGCAAATAAACTTGAAAAATTCCTAGAAAAATACTTCCTAGCACAAAGAACTCAAATAAAATAATTTTGTAATTAATTGATGTTCATATTAATCACATTAAATTGATTTGACTTTAGAAAGTCACATTTAAGCTTTATTAAATAAAACAAAAATTGGTGAAAATTTCCAGAGTTCTAAACTACACAAAAAGGTTTTTGAAAACTAAAAAATTGGAATGTTACATAAGTTACACTAAAAACTTTGGTAAAACACACAATTGGACCCACATAAGCTGCTTTTGGCAACTTCCATACTTTCCCACATAAGTTTCACTCATGATTAGGATGCTATAAATTCCATTGGGAGTGGAGGTGACTTAGGCTATAGACTAAGTACTGGCTATCGTGCAACTTAATCTAGTTACCGAATGTGACTTTATGGACACCTTGATGCTTATGAACTCTACTGGGATGTTTTTGTATTGTGCAACTTAGGCAATAGCCCAAGAACTCTACTAGTTGATGTTTGTATTGAATCCAAGTTAATGCTTGGGAAAATGCATTGTGAATGTGCAATGGGCTAGACTGATGTCTCCTGAGTGAATTGTGGATGTGCAATGTGTGATGTTAGATGTATATGAATATGCTGTATTGAATGAATGTGCAATGTGCCATATGCTGTATTGATTCCATGCCATATGTTGTATTGATTCTATATTGAAAGTATTTTCCTCACGGCATGTCAGTTTTCCTGAAATAAAGGTGATGTCGTTTTCCTGATGGGGAAACGACAAAGAAATTTCACCGCATTAACCCGGCGCAGTCATTTTCCCGACAGCTACACCGACACAGATTACCCTTTAGATATCTTGTAGGTGATTATTTTCCTGACTAGACACATTAGGGATTACATGCCTGTCGATCTTTCTTGGTGGGTATCCGACAAGGCATTGAACATGCAAAACCTGATGAGGGCGAAATTCTCCTGCCGGGGAATGTCGTCGGCAAAACAATCCCTGTCAGGTAACCGTCATGCATTTACAATTTTCGCGTTCTCATTGTCCTCACGGTTTCCTGTCAGGATTTATTTTCCTGACGGTTATTAACTTATTTCTCACGATTTTCCCCGTCATGAAAATTAACCATCCTGGTAGTGGCTTTCTGACTTTTAATTAGAAATTTTTCTGCATGCCAGAGGTTTTGAAGTCATCTCGAATTTTTGTACTTATTTTGCATTTCAAATAACTATTATAATAAATCATGTTTTGGAATATGGGATTTTCATAGGAAAAGAAGTGGATGTGGGGTTTCCTATGAAATTCTAGTAAGACTTTTGTGTCCCAACTCCCAAACGGAGGTAAAATCAGTTGAACTACTGCAAAATTGCTGCATGCATTAATGCGATATTTAAAAAGGATCATATATTCTATTTAGAGTATTTAATTACTACAAACACATATATGTACAGCTCGTTTCTTTTTCCCTACTCTCCTCGTTTTCTTCTTCTCTACGCACCATGCATCTCATCTTGTGAAATGATATAATATATAACAGCCTTCCTATTCTACCCTTTCTTGTATTCCCTAGTAGTCACCCAGCTTCACCTCGCATGACCGATCACATCAAGATTCAATCTCAAAGCATTGAAACCTTGAAAAAGACCTATAAATATCTGCCCTTCAAAATTAAAAACACATAAATCTTTACTATTATAAAAGGACTTGGTGGTGGTGGTGAGTCTACCATCCACCCCATCTTGAGTTGGTGAGATCTTTTGTGAATAAATATATGCACACATATATAAAATACTTAAATGATCTTCTGTGGATAATTAAATTATCTATGTTTATGGTTTGTGATAACACTACTAGAAAACAAAAGTTTCCTGTCGATCTACTATTTTCCTAGTGGGCTCGCATCAGGCCACCAGGACATATAATTTCCCTGTCATGATTTATAATTACGCCAGGGAAAAAGAATTTTTCTTGTGGGTGAGAGGTAACCGACATTATTATGCTTGCCTAACGGTTTGCGACCCACAGGAAAATAGTTCCACATGACATTGGCTGGCCCTGTGCTAACCCCGTGTGAAGTTTTGCTGCCCCCATACTAAAATTCCCACATGCGACAAAATTTGGCATGTGCCAAGCCAGGTTTTTGCCCTGGCCGCGCCATATCCCAAAATTGCTTGCGTGCATTATGTGGCCGACAGTAAAACTTGCTATAGAAAATATCCAAACGCTAAGAACCCTACTCTAAAATCCCCAAATCCCTCACCGCTCAACTCACCCCAACCTCATTCGCCAACACTCCCAACTTGCCCCCAACTTCGGTGCCGCCCGCCCACCGCCCCCAACTTGCCCCAACTCCGGTGCCGGCCGTCCACCGCTCTCAAACGCCCCCACTTGCAGCACCCCCACCCTTCATCATCAGTTTCTCATCCACAACTTGCAATGGAAAACCTTGTCTGCCGTCGGTGCTACCACCTATTCCCATGGCTTTCATAACTAGCACCATCTCTTCCATCCAAATCAAATCTGGTGCCTCCCCCTCCTCCTCTGCTCTTTGTGGCTGGGGTACCCTACGACGCATCTTGGAGGATCCTCCCCAGATTCGCTGCACACACGTCCTCGTCATCATCAACTGCTGCTTTCTCATCCCTGTCGTCTGGCTCGGCCTCTAATTCCCCATCATCCTCGACCACTGCTTCTATCTCCAGGCTCACACCCACCTCTTGGTAAGCACGAATAGCAAGTAGTGGTTGCACAAGTATACTTGCAACAAGAAATAAAATTAGTACCTTATGTGTACGAGTGTTTCCTGTTCTTCCTACTCTATGGTTGCTGTGTGTGTGTGTGTGTGTGTGTGTGTGTGTGTGTGTGTGTAATTCCTATTGTTTTCCTACTATTTTAATTAATCTAAGATACAACAACTACTCAACTAAGATCTCCATGTGTTGTCTATGTGTTAGTTGGTGGCTGTGTGTGAGGTCGATGAATGGTAATTTTGTAAGGTTTGTTTCTTTCGGTATAGGTTGTTCCTCTCTGTGACCTAGAGTTATGAACTCTTTTTGCCCTTTTCTTAGCAGACAATGTCTTGGGATTAAAGGAGAAGGAGGCTTGAAGGTGCAAGTCTGTGATAGGATTTCAATCAATTCAGATAGGCTAGCATCATTTTGAGGGGGTATACAGGAGAGGATTTCAGTTGAGTAGCACTCAATGGACGAATGTGCTCACTCTATATCGCTATTTCAAGAGAAGATATCTCTATTTGACTGAATGTGCTCTGACAATTTGCAGCTTGAGACAAGAGCACAGATGTTACATAGCAGAACTAGAGTGGAAGGACGAATCACTTCAAGTCAAGCTTATATCATTCTCAGGTACCTTTCATATATGACCTTTCAATGTAATGTTGTATCAAATTTATGCTTACCTGTCTCATAAATTCTGTGGCGTGTTTAGTATTTAATTTTTAATTGTGTGTAGACATTTTTTTTGCTATGGTGCATTATGGGAATCTGTCCATTACTTGTTTAATTGGTTGGTAGTACAGAATTAAGTGTGTCGAGTGATGAATTAGTGATTCAATCTTCTAATTAAATAATTATATAACTAACATATTCATCCCTTTTTAATACAGAACTAGTTTTTGGCAGACCGTACAAAGATGTGTAGTGGTTGGCAGCGTGGTAAAGCTCCCTCTAATGAATGGATTGAACACACCACACAATTATTAGACCGCGCCTTCTCTATCCCTAGTGTAGCTGAAGGTTGAAGGGATACGGGTAGGCTACGCTAGTTGACAATTCAAAAATTCTACTGCGTAAACCAGAATGCCATGCAAGCAAGAGATCATAGATCGTTACTACCAGACATGCAATGTAGCGAAAGAAGAGTTGCAGTAGCCTGGTCCAACGAAGAGCACGTTGATGTAATGGTCATAGTCGATCATCCAATGTTCCCGATGTCGATCGACTCCTCCAGCAACCAATCGCTTTCCTTGAAAAGTCGTGGATCGTCCTCAAGCGCAACAAGCAATAGCAACCGCAGTAGCGTCTCTACGGTATCCACACGTCCAGGGAAGGAACACCGTACATCGGTGTGCTAGCACCAAGTTGCACGGGAAGGCTCTCTCAAGAAGATGGCGACTTAGGTTCTAAGCAACTCACGTCAAATCTTGTCGTGTGTCCTCTATCTCATCGCATACTCCCAACAGCCTCAAGCATCTCTTTATATAGTGCCAGTGACGGATCCTATCCAAACACGTTTGACGAATCGTATCTGTACTGGTTTGTTCCAACGCATTAAATGTGTGAACCATTAGGTTCATGCGTAATCGGTAGTGAATCGGAAACTCCATTTCGATCATGAGTCGTCAGCGGCTCCTAGCAGAACAGAACAATTCCTGAATACACATGAATTATATCGGACGAACTTTAATGCAATATGATCTATGACCAGGTCCATATCACTAACTATCAGCTCATATCTCTATACGACTAGTTTATATTTAGTCTCGACCAGTTCGTAACTCCTTATGATCAGGTCTCGACCACTTAGTGATCATGTTCGACCAACCTACGACTAGCTCATATCTCCATACGACTAGTCTGTATATGATCGAACTGAAATACCTTCTCGTGTATTCTTCCTTTGCCTCACGATATCTGGTAGAACTCCAGATGAGATGTTGTGTCATCCATGGACTGTTCAATACTTTCTCGATCAAGTGTCGGATAACTTTACGTGGTTGAACACTTCGACCACTAGTGGCATGGTCATGTACTTCATTTATGTGACCACATCGAGGGGTCTAGAAATATCTCTCCTGTTATGTTAGGAGGGGCAAATCCCATATCCGACCAGTCACATTCCTCCGCATGTTTCACAACGTACCTAAAAGCTACCTTTAGAACTACCCAATTATGGAGTAACATTTGGCAACCCCAAAGTGTACTCTTACGCATGTAGGAAATCATGCTGATCTCAGGTCTAAGGATTATACATTATCATTGCTTGAGACCAACTGACGACACATAAAATCATAACAATCTCAACAGTGTCTCAAGGTGGGTCAATTCAACCCCATGTTCTCTAATGTGTTCACATTGTTGATTTGATATCCCTATATCCATGACCGGTGAAACATGGTCATCAATCAATACATGTGCTGGTCAACAGGATCACTGGTGTTCCGACTAGGGATACTTTTAGAATGGCATCATATAAGTTAAAAGAGCTTCACCAACAAGTCACATACTTGTTAATCTTACAACCAATGATTCATCCAAGGAACATAATAACATTTATTCAATAACTCATAAACATAGACGTGATACAATCATCTCTATGATTGCCTCTAGGGCATATCACCAACAGTCTCCCACTTGCACTAGAGTCAATCATATAGGTATCTTATACCCATTGCTCTTGTATGCGCCTCATGCTTAGGTTGCGGGAGAGGCTTTGTCAACGGATTAGAAATATTCAAATCCGTGTGCACTTTGCATATCTTCGCATCACCTCTCTCAACGATCTCACAAATTATGTGATATCGTCTAAGTATGTGCTTGCATTTTGATGCAATCTAGGCTCCTTAGCTTGTGCAATGGCTCCACTATTATCACAATAGAGATCCATTGGACTGGAAGCACTAGATACAACACCCAATTCACAAATAAACTTTCTTATCCATACGTCCTCTTTTGCAGCTTCTGAAGCTGCAATGTATTCAGCCTTTGTTGTAAAATCAGCAACTGTTCCCTACTTGGAACTCTTCCAGCTTACTGCTCCTCCATTCAAACAAACACAAACCCAGATTATGATATGAAATCATCCTTATCGGTTTAGAAGCTAGCATCGGTGTAACCATTTATGACCAGCTCGTCCTCACCTCCATAAACAAGGAATGCATCATTAGCCCTTCTTAAGTACTTAAGGATATTATTGACTGCTATCCAGTGACCTTCACCTGGATCCAACTGATATTTGCTCGTAACACTTGGAGTATACGACACATCTGGTCGTGTACATAGCATGGCATACATGATAGATCCAATAGCTGAAGCATATGGAATTCTACTCATTTTGTCTCGCTCATCAGTGGTCGTAGGACACTGACTCTTGCTAAGATTAATGCTATGTGCTATAGGTAAGAAACCTTTCTTGGAATCTTGCATGTTGAACAGTTTCAACACCTTGTCTATGTACATATCCTAGCTTAATTCAATTAGCCTTTTGGATCTATCTGTCTTAATCCAATTAGCCTTTTAGATCTATCTCTATAGATCCTTATACCAAGAATATGTGCTGCATCTCCTAAATCTTTCATTGAGAAACTATTTCTTAATGAAATTTTAACAGATTCAAGCATTGAAATATCATTTTTGACCAGTAGTATGTCATCCACATACAATATCAGAAACACAAGCTTGTTCCCACTAACCTTCTTGTAAACACAAGGTTCTTCTTCGTTCTTGATGAAGTCAAACCCTTTGACCACTTCATCAAAATGAATGTTCCAACTCCGAGATGCTTGCTTTAATCTATAGATGGATTTATTAAGCTTGCATACCTTTCTAGCTTCCTTTGGATCAACAAAACCCTCAGGTTGTGTCATGTACACATCCTCACTTAGGTTTCCATTTAGGAAAGCCGTTTTGACACCCATTTGCCATATCTCATAATCGAAATATGCAGCAATAGCTAGAATGATCTGAATAAATTTAAGCATAGCGACGGGCGAGAAGGTTTCATCATAATCAACACCTTGAATTTGTTTGAAACTCTTCGCAACCAGTCGTGCCTTATGAATGTGAACATTTCTATCCATATCTATCTTTCTCTTAAAAATCCATTTGCACTCAATGGTTTTAACACCATCAGGTGCATCAACCAAGTTCCAAATTTGATTGTCATGCATGGACTTTTTTTCGGATCTCATGACTTCATGCCATGACTTAGAGTCTGGGTCCACTATCGCTTCCACATAAGTTTTAGGCTCATCATTATTTAATAATAACATGCCATGCCCATACCTTATAGGCAATTGACGTGGCCTTTTTTATCTACGTGTGGCTGATGCCTCATCTACAGGTTCAACAACATTTTGTTCATCCTGTGGAGGTTCAGTAGGAGTTGAAACATTTTCAGATGGTTCCCAAATTTCTTCGAGTTGCACCTTGCTCCCATTGACTCCTTTGGAAAGAAACTCTTTCTCCAAGAAGACACCATCACGGGCAATAAACACTTTGTTATCTAGCCAATTATAAAAATAATATCCTTTAGTTTCCCTAGGATACCCCACAAAGAAGCACTTATCGGACTTGGGTGCGAGTTTATCAAATGTCAAATGTTTTACATAAACCTCACAACCCCATATTCTGAGAAGACAATCCAGGACTCTTCCCGGTCCCTATCTCATATGGTGTCTGCGCTACAGTTTTTGATGGAACCCTATTAAAGTGAAAGCTATTGTTTCTAGAGCGTATCCCCAGAATTGTAATGGAAGATCAGATTGGCTCATCATTGACTGAACCATGTCCAACAATGTTTGGTTTCGTCGTTTCGACACCTCATTCCATTGAGGTGTTCCCGGCGGAGTAAGCTGTAGAATAATTCCACATTTCTTTAGACGATCACCAAACTTATGGCTCAAATATTCACCTCCACGATCAGATCGTAGACATTTGATTGTCTTGCCAAGTTGATTATGCACTTTATTATGAAATTCTTTGAACTTTTCAAAGGATTCCGACTTATGTCTCATCAAGTAGACATAGCCATATCTACTGAAGTTATCAGTAAAAGTTATGAAGTACTAAAAACCACCTTTGGTCGGAGTGCTCATTGGTACACATACATCCGAATGTATTACGACCAGTAGATCACTCGCCCTCTCACCTCTAGCCGTGAAGGACACCTTTGTCATCTTGCCAAGTAAACAAGATTCACATGTTTCAAATGATTCAAAATCAAATAAGTTTAGAAGACCATCTTTATGGAGCTTCATCATGCGCTTCTCATTTATATGACCAAGACGACAATGCCAAATGAAACTAGGATTCACATCATTAGGTCAAAGTCTCTTAGCATTAATGTTATAGATGGGCTCATCCTCTAGATTCAAAACATACAATCTATTCACCAATGGAGCATGACCATAAAGCATATCTTCAAAATAAATCAAACAACAATTATTCTTTATTCTAAACTCATAACCTTCTGCTCCTAAACAAGAAGCAGAAATAATGTTTTTGCTTAAGGCTGGAACATAATAACCATTATTTAGTTCGATAACTAATCCTGAGGGTAAAGCTAATAGTAAAGTGCCAATAGCTAATGCAACAACTCTTGCTCCATTGCCCACACAAAGATCAACATCTCCTCTTTCCAAGCTTCTACTCCTTATCAGTCCCTGCATCGAATTACAAATATGAGCAACCGATCTAGTATCAAATACCCAAGAACTAGTCGAAGAAGTGGCAAGATTAATTTGTATAACATTTATACCTGAACTAGAAGTCTTACTTCCTTTGTTCTTTTTCATTTCTGCTAAGTACTTCTTGCAGTTTCTCTTTCAATACCCAATCTCATGACAATGGTAACATTCTGTATCAGGCTTATGATCCAGTTTAAGCTTCTTAAGCTTAGCCTTGAGACTCTCTATCTCATCTTGAGTCTTTCCTTTGCCCTTTCCCTTTCCCGACTTACCCTTCTTCTTGAAGGTTGTAGTCTTTTGAACCATCATCACATGATTAGAACTTTTCTTGATGCTTTCCTCAGCACCTTTAAGCATGCCATGCAACTCGGACATTGATTTCTCCATGCCATTCATATGAAAATTCAATATGACAGACTCAAAGCTCGTAGGAAGCGATTGGAGAATCACATCAGTAGCCAACTCTTGCTAAGGGAAAAACTAAGCTTTTCCAAGCTCTCAATGTGACCAATCATCTTGATCACATAAGGACTGATCGGGTTTCCCTCCAACAGCCTACAAGA
This sequence comes from Phyllostachys edulis, assembly GCA_036346405.1. Taxonomy (NCBI): domain Eukaryota; kingdom Viridiplantae; phylum Streptophyta; class Magnoliopsida; order Poales; family Poaceae; genus Phyllostachys; species Phyllostachys edulis. The sequence goes on from CM070546.1 coordinate 97,783,429, forward strand.
AAACAAAGCCTTAGAGGTATTAAACATCTCTGCCCCTACTTGATCCTGAAACATACCCTTTAGACCCACAATCATATTGTAAGCGTCTGTGGTCTCATATTGCTTCTGAAGCTCAGAGTTCATGGTTGCAAGCATATGGCAGTGCACTTCGACTGCGTCATTGCAATGCTTCTCATAAGCATTCTTTTCAGTTCGAGTAGCATCAACATTCGGTTCCTCGCTATAGGGACTCTCTAGAACATAATCCTTCTTTTCTTGTTTGAGAACAATTATCAAATTACGAAACTAGTCAATGAAGTTTGAATCATTCAACTTTTCTTTCTCAAGAATAGATCGCAAATTAAAGGTAGGTGCAGAAGAAGTAGTAGGTTCCATGATCTACAACAGGATATGCAAAAAATTCAGCAGTATGTTTATGTAAGATCTTCTATTAGACACTCATGTTAGTGGTTATGTTTGATCATATGATCAGCTCGTATCATCATACGACTAGTCTTTACCTGGTCATATCCCCATACGATCAATCTGAACCTAATCGTATCACCATACGATTAGTTCATACCTGGTCGAACTTAATCATCAACAGTCAATAAAAGATACTCTCACTATAAACCATGTTTTCCTCAAACAACATATAGTGAGTTCAAGATCCATAAATCATTAAGTCCTTGTGAGTTTGGCATCACTGCTAGAAACTTAGTGATTTTAGGTAAGCAACCCTTTGCTAATCATATCACATATGACTCTTGTTTGATCGGTGACATCTCCATGCACTTCCGACCAACACTATGCCCCGAGGCCCAAAACCCTTTTGATAGACTTGTCAAGTTAAACCAACATTATGCATGTGGGTGTTCGACACCCACCCCATCTTATTAAGATAGTTAATGGCACCCTACTTTGGTAGACCTACCAATTAATGATCAAAATCGTGATGGTCGTAGCAATTGAAAAGGCATCAAAGTAACTTAATTTTTCTTGAGGGATACTATTCTACCATGTTAAAACATCTAATGATACAACATGATTAATAGCAAGACAGGAATAAAGATTCACAGATAATCAAATTAAACTGTGAAATAGTATGGCTCTTAACATGACAATCTTCATCACCATACTTCCTGTCCTCCGACCATCATGCTTGAAATCTCCGACTGCAATCATCTACTAAGCAATTACTCCTAAAAGCTAGTAATGAATTACATACGAGAATATCAAGCATCACAAGTCGGTATGCAGACCGTTATACAATAATATGTAGCTCGATGGCTATCACACAACATGACATGCAGGCCATGTGAAATCCATTCATGCATCACATACACAATGGGCCATACTATTCACATCAATCCCTGCAAAAACGAGTCATGCACAGAATCCAATTCTATCGGGCGACATGAACACAAACTACTATATAACACTAGCTGACAATTTAAAAATTCTACCACGTAAACCAGGATGCCATGGAAGCAAGAGATCATAGATTGTTACCACTAGACGCACAGTGCAGCAAAAGAAGAGTTGGAGTAGCCTGGTCCAATGAAGAGCACATCGATATAATGGTCATAGTCGAATGTCCAATGTTCCCGATGTCGATCAACTCCTCCAGGAACCAATCGCTTTCCTTGAGAAGTCGTGGATCATCCTCAAGCGCAACAATAACTGCAGTAGCACCTCTACGGTATCCACACGTCCAGGGAAGGAACACCGTACGTCGGTGTGCTATCACCAAGTCGCACGGGAAGGCTCTCTCAAGAAGATGGAGGCTTGGGTTCTGAGCAACTCACGTCAACTCTTGTCGTGAGTCCTCTGTCTCATTGCATATTCCCAACAGCCTCAAGCATCTCCTTATATAGTGCTCATGACAGATCCTATCCGAACACGTTTGACGAATCGTATCTGTACTGGTTTGTTCCAACTCGTTAAGTATGTGACCCGTTAGGTTCATGCATAATCGGTTGTGACTCAGAAACTCCTTTTCGATCACGAGTTGTCAGCGGCTCCTAACAGAACATAACGATTCTTAAATACACACGAATTATATTGGACGAACCTTAATTCAATATGATCTACAATCAGGTCTATATCACTAATGTCTAGCCTGTATCTCTATACGACTAGTTCATATTTGGTCTCGATCAGTTCATATTTGTTCTCGACTAGTTCGTAACTCCTTACGACCAGGTCTCGACCACTTAGTGATCATGTTCGACCAACCTACGACCAGCTCGTATCTCCATACGACTAGTTCGTATCTAATCGAACTGAAAAAGACCTTCTCGTGTATTCTCCCTTTGCCTCACGATATCTAGTTGAACTCCAGGTGAGATGTTGTGTCATCTATGGACTGTTCAATACTTTCTCGATCAAGTGTCAGATAACTTTACGTGGTCAAACACTTCGACCACTAGTGGCATGGCCATGCACTTCCTTGATCCGACCACATCGAGGGACCACTTCCTTGATCTCATGTTATGTTAGGAGGGGCAAATCCCATATTCGACTAGTCACATTCCTCCGCATGTTTCACAGCATACCGAAAAGCTTCCTTTATAACTACCCAGTTACGAAGTAGCGTTTGGCAACCCCAAAGTGTACTCTTACGCATGTAGGAAGCCATGCTAATCTCAGGTCTATGAATTATACATCATCATTGTTTGAGACCAATTAACGACACGTAAAATCATAACAATCTCAACAGTGTCTCAAGGTGGGTTAATCCAACCCCCTGTTCTCCAACATGTATTCACATTATTGATTTGATAACCCTATATTCATGACCGGTGAAACATGGTCATCAATCAATACATGTGCTGGTCGACAGGATCACTAGTGTTCCAACCAGTGACATCCGACCAGGGATACTTTTAGAATGACACCATATAAGTTAAAAGAGCTTTACCAACATGTCACATACTTGTCAATCTTATAACCAATGATTCATCTAAGCAACAGAATAATATTTATTCAATAACTCATAAACATAGACGTGATACAATCATCTCTATGATTGCCTCTAGGGCATATCACCTACAAAGGTGGCACCACTAAGTGCCCCCATGTGCCTTGTGTCAGAACTACTTTAGGCATAAAAGGGATGATGCAGATCTGCACTTGTGTAAATATGGGTATAAGGATAACTACAAAACATGGACAGCACATGGTGAGAGCCTTGTTGGTAGGCATGACGAAATAGTCACTTAAATAGATCATGAGGGATTTGATGAAATTGACCAGATGGATAATATGTTGGTTGACCTAGGTGGTGACCACCCACCAACAATTGATAACGAGCCAAAGACATCTGCCTAGGCTTTTTATAGGCTGGTCGCCAGTGTTGATGAATTGGTTCATGAGAACACAACGCACTCACGTCTTTCTGCCATTGCTCGTTTGCTTGCTATGAAATCACAGTATAATGTGTCAATAGCACACTACGATGATGTATTACAGATAATCCATGAGCTTTTACCTACAGAGTCTAAGTTGGTTGAGGACTTCTATCGTTTGAAGAAACTAATAGAGGACCTTGGTATGCCATATGTTAAAATTGATGTGTGCTATAATAATTGCATGATGTACTACAAAGCTAATGAGTATAAAGAAAAGTGTGACTTTTGTGGTACCTCTTACTATGAGGAAGGGCAGAATAAAGTCCCACATAAAGTGTTGCATTGCCTCCCTATTACATACATACTACAAAGGTTATATGCACGTGAGGAGACAACAAAATTAATGCGGTCACAAAGTCGATCTGAGTCTCGTAAGATGCCTCATCCACGTGATGGGGAAGCTTGGCAACAATTTGATGAGGACTTTCTAGACTTTGCAAGTGATCCTAGAAATATGCGACTTGTTGTAGCAATAGATGGTTTCACACCATATAGTTTGGGGGATGCTCCTTATACATGTTGGCTAGTGTTTGTAGCTCCATTAAATCTCCCCTAGCACGCTGATGAGGCTAGAGTACATATTCCTTAGCCTTGTTATCCCTGGTCCTCAACATCTGGGGAAGAAATTGAGTGTTCTAATGCAACCTTTAGTTGATGATCTTATCAAATTGTGGAATGGGGTAGAAACATGGGATGCTTTTATCAAGCAGAACTTTATAATGAGGGTAGCGTATCTATGGCCAGTCCATGATTTTCTTGCTTACGGTATGTTTGCTGGATGGAGCACCCATGGTTTGTTAGCATGTCCACAATGTATGTGTGATAGCAACACATTTCAGCTCCATAACAGGCACAAGGCTTGTTGGTTTGATTGTCATAGGTGCTTTCTACCTAGAGACCATGAATTTAGAACCCAAGCTAATTCATTTAGAAAGAATACAACGAGGAGCCACCAAGGCGACTAATAGGAGAGCCCTACGATAGGGCAGAGGCTGACTATGTTTTCGAGAATTATGCAAGGACGAGGGTGAAGGACAACATGTACCAAGCTCATGTGGATGTTGTCAATATATACTATGAGAAGCAAGGAGAGGAGCTTGATGATACGTTGGCACGCCTGAGAGAGCTTACACTTGAACAATACTTGGATAGCAGGGTTGACTGTGCAATGAATTGGTATGGCTCACTACTACAAAAAGGCTAATACTGGATGCCTCATCACAGACGGTTGACCGAAACCGCTTCAGATACATTCAATCACGACGGTTTTGGCTTAGAGACGCTCAGGCATCGGGTCGCGCTTAAAAACCGCTCAGTGAAGAGGAATATCACGCATTTGCTTCATGTTGAAGACCGTCAGGAGTATCACGACGGTTCTTGTTCGTAACCGCTCGTGATATTATCAAGATCACGACGGTTTTAAACACAACCGTCAGGAGTATCACGCACGGTTCAACAAGAACCGCTCGTGATATTAATTATATCACGACGGTTCTAAAAATAACCGCTCAGGATAATATCGCCCAGCGTGAGTTAATTTCTTCATCGCCGGCGCGCTCGTGTTCGCCGCCATCCGCCGCCCCGACGCGCTCTTCATCGCATCAATCCGCTTCGCCCTCGACGCCTCTCTTCGCCTCACGCCCGAATTTATTCCTTGTTTTATAAAAGGATCATCCGCCATCCAAGATGATCATCCCCACATACTTATGAAAAAATAGAAATGGTCGCCTCTTCCTTGTCGCCGCAGACCGATGGCCTTCCCGCCGCGACCATTTGTCGAGCACCTCTCTCGGTATAAGTTGAACTGCGTCGCGAAGAACACCGCTTGATCAACAGTTGTCTTCACCTCCGCCGCGGAGAATTTGCCGAGCAGTGACGGCCACCTTCGCCGCCTTGACATCCTCCTCCGCCGTGTCTTCCGGTGATCTCGCACTTTCGGCGACTTTACAATATTATCGTCAGAAGTCCTCCAAAACGACGCTGCACGCCTCCAGAGGCTTGCCGCCACTTGACTGTAATCGAGGCGGCAGAGCATCGAGTCGACAAAGTGCCGAGACCCTCAAGCAAGGAAGAGAGCCTATGGGCTCAATTCTTCTTGGTTCAACAATCGAGGGTCTTCGAGACACTTTCGAGCAGCGGCCAACGGTGGACGATTTCGTGCTTTGTTCGCCGATGATCGTGAATCGTCCGATGCCGACACTGCCGCTTATGAAGTATTGCGATGGAGATAGCACCTACCTTCGCCACTAGAAAAACCTTGGTTAATTATAGGTTTCGCTTTTTAATATAAACATGTAATTTCTTCATGTCATGTAATTGTATATATATACTTGAGAAAAACTATTTCACGCATAGCCCATTATGGAACCGTTTATGATATGGGATATATCGCAGACGGTTCCATAATGGAACCGCTCGTGATATGTTCTATATCACGCACGGCTCTATTATGGAACCGCTCGTGATATTATCACCGACGGTTCCATAATAGAACCGCTCTCGATAAGTCTCTTTATAAGTAGGAGCTAGCCCATTTTGCCGCTAGGGTTTGCGCCTAACTCGCTACTCCCAGCCGCCTTACTCTCGTCCGCTCTCTCCCCGCCGCCGACGCCGCTTATTCTTCCTGTCGCCGACGGTTAGGACATGGTGACACCGCAAAAGACACTCAGACGATAAGAGTGTCTTTTGCAGCGTCACCAAGCAGCCACAACTACGGTGACGCCCAAACTCTCGCCACTCCCACTCGCTAGGGTTTGCGCCCGCCTAACTCCGCTCCTCCCCACCTCGACGCCGCCGACGACTCGCGCCGACGCCTCGACCCGTTAAGCCTGCTAGGGCCCTGGTCGGCTTTGCTTTCCCATCCTCCTCTATTCTCCTCTAGATCTGTTAGCTTAACGTCTTTTGTTGAGTTTGATTATTATGCATGAACCTTGTTGTGTCCTCGATGTTTGTGTGATTTATGCAAGGTAAAGGAAATGGATGAGGGTTGTGCCGGTGGTGGGTCGCCACCGTGGTTGCACTGCATTAAGGTCCCTCTCTGCCTCTACCCCTTGCTTTGTGATGAAAATGGCTAGCTAGTGCTCATGATGGATGCCGAGGGCTACTACTTGTGTGGTGGGTTTGGACACCCTTGGTCTTGTTCTCTTGCTGATGAACTGCTCAATGATGTTAATAGTCTTATGCTGAAATTGAATTGATAATTAGTTCATATTAATAGTCCTCTTGCTCTGTGATGTAATGATGTAAATAGTCTTATGCTGAAATTGAATTGATAATTAGTTCATATTAATAGTCCTCTTGCTGTGTGATGTAATGATGTCAATAGTCTTATGCTGAAATTAAATTGATAATTAGTTCATATTAATAGTCCCCTTGCTCTGTGATGTAATGATGTAAATAGTCCTATGCTGAAATTGAATTGATAATTAGTTCATATTTATAGTCCTCTTGCTGTGTGATGTAATGATGTCAATAGTCTTATGCTGAAATTGAATTGATAATTAGTTCATATTAATAGTCCCCTTGCTCTGTGATGTAATGGTGTCAATAGTCTTATGCTGAAATTGAATTGATAATTAGTTCATATTAATAGTCCCCTTGTTCATGCCAAGTTCTCAAGTTCTCCTACCTCTTCTCTATGCACTGTGCACGCCCTACCATTCCATTCATATATATATTATCTATATATTATTAAGCTCTCGGCCACTTTAGGAAGTTAGTCATATGATGAGGCGGTATCATATATCTCATTGAGCCCTTGTAAGTTTAAAAGTATGGATGCAAAGAGGCGGTTCCAATTACAGATTGGGCGTCGCTATGAGCGTTGATGTAATTGTTTTAAAGCCAACAAGAACACCAAGCAACAAGTTGAGAATTCTTTTGAAATATGAGAATGGTTGCTTAGTGTTCTTGTTGGGTTTAAAGACGATTACATACTCAAGAATGGATAGTTGCTAATACATGATGCCACTTCCTACCGGAGTACCAAGATCAACGATACTTCTTTCAACATAGCGACGCCCAATCCGTAATTGGATGTCCGAACGCCTCCTTGCATCCATACTTTTTATACTTGCAAGGGCTCAATGAGGTTGCCCGTGGCTACCGCCTCATCCTTCTCATGCCGCATGGACGATCCCCAAAGTGGCCGAGAGATCACGTAACAATATATATGTAATATATATATGATGCCGATTTAATGGTACAAGCACCAACGCTGGGCCTTTATAGAGAAAAGTCATCACAGATGGTTCCAGCCACAAACCGTCAGGATAGCACATATCACGCACGGTTTGTGGTGAAACCGCTCGTGATATGTGCTTATCACGACGGTTTGTGGTCGAAACCGCTCTGTGATATGTGCTTATCACAGCGGTTTGCGGATGAAACCGCTCGTGATATTATTATCGCAGACGGTTTGAACCACAAACCGCTCAGGAAAGTATACATCACAGACGGTTCAAAACCGCTCAGGATGACCTCATGTCATCATCGACCCATAAACTCGACGGCCACGAAACCGCTCGTGATGACGTTTTGAACCGCTCGTGAAAGCCTTTTCTGTAGTAGTGGCTCCATCTCTGTCAACATTGGTGCTCGAAATCATTCAAGAACAAACGAAAGATAGGGCAGGAGTTACGCTTAAAATCTAAAGATGTTGCTCAAAATCGAAGCGGTTCACGACCATTCACAAAGACACAACAATTTCTAGTTTGATACGTACATGTAGACACACAATAATTAATCTAATTAAGGCATTCAATGTGGGTACTAGGGTTGTTTTGTAATCATGCCATATTTATTTTGCAAGATGCTAATTATACTTACATAAGAAGCTTTGACTGATAAAAATATCAAATATTAATAATTGTTTCTAAAATTTCCCTGATCCAGTTTGTAAAACTTAATTATATGATTCTTGTGTCCTATCCTGCTTGCAATTCACAAAGTTTGTTCTTGGTTATATTATTTTCGTGCATTTGATTTTGTTATTAAATGATGATTTCCTCACAACTCCCTACTGTTGTATATGGACATTGAATATTAATGACTAGTTTTGTAATTAGTGTTAATGGCAAGGCCAATTTTGTTATCCCTAAATAGTGGTTAAACCAAGAAATGTTGATTTGGATTAGTAATTGTAATTTGATATGAAAAACTTCTCAGGTGACATTCATGTAATTGTCAGTTTGTGGGGTTGTTATGTACTTAAATTTGATTCTTGTGTAAAAGAACTCTTAATAGGTCTATCAAATAGCGTGGGGCATTCATAAAATATAACTTTGCCATGCTATAGAAAATCATCAATAGACCAAGAACTCATTTAATTGAATTGTCAGATTGTTAATTTTTTAATCATCCATGTATTCAAAATTCTTGGAGGCTAAGTTGTTTTGGTTGCCAAAACTGGCTGAAGTTTTGTACTTTGTGTTCTGAATAAGACATATTATGCATTTGTTAACACATTTTTCTCCATTAGGTACCACTTGTGTTGATTTTGTGCTGGTTGGTCTTGTAGGAATATAAATTTGGACCTGATAAGGCCACCATAGTCAATGCGTATGCTGTAATGAAATCTGGTATGAAAAATATAAATAGCAGTGGCACTAGTGGTACAATAAATAACCAGAAGGCACAAAAACGTGTTGTGAGTTCTACCTTCTTTGTGTTCTTTCATTTGAACTCATCCTTCATGCATAACATAATTAATTATCATTGTTCTAGGATGATTACCATGCTGGGCTTATGGCTGAACATCCAACAGATTTGCAGCAGTGAGATTTGGATGGAAAAGTCTTGTATACCACATTAGCTGGCATGCCCCATGGGCGCGCAGCGATAGCAGATGGTGCTATTAAGAAGATTGATATTCTCTCAGCCGCCAAAGAAACAAATTCGAGGCCATCTAATTCCATCTCTTATCGAAACCTGCTCAGAGGAAATCAGTAACTACATCAAGAACAACAAGTCAATCGTCAGATGATCTTGGTACTAATTTCAATTCATATGTGCAATGTCGAACGAATGACTGTTAAATAAAATCAATAAACATGCTTACTTTCGCATTGGCAAATGTTTTTTGCCGAGTTGGGAAAAGAACCACCAGCAGAGCTGCTACATGGTAGAACCCCTATGCAGACACATGTAAGAATATATACCGACTAAAAGTAATTCCTTGTTTGAGGACTAAAGAAACATTACTGTCCACAATCAATATTTTTTCATTTATAATTCCATTGGAGCTAGAGAGCTAATCTTTTTTGGCATGTCAGAATGGCAAAAACCAGTGCACCAGTGAGGAAGTGGCCTCATGTTGAACATTGTAACACTTGGGCATAACATGAATCTCATAGTTTAATTCATATGGTGAGGTACAATATATTTCAGCTAGTTAGATGACACATAGTTTTTGTATTTTTCTGAATTTGTAGGTATGTGACGTTCTTGTAGCTAAACTTTGACATGTTGGTACCTTTGATATATTGTAGTGCAACTAGGACTCTAGGAGAGATGGATGTCCATTTCATAGGTGTCATCTACAATGTTGTGTAGGACAGAGTTATAGCTCCTAACTTTTGGTCGTGTGATTCACATGTTAGAACTTTGCTTTTGTCGTCCTTCTTTTTGCCTAATTAACTAAAAACAAGGACATTGTCATCTCTGAGATACCTAGAGAGTGCTAGCAATTTTTTTATCCATGGATCCCATTATAATATGTTGAATTATCTATATGTAATTTATAGGCATTTGAGTTGATAAGATGGTGAGGTTCTCATGTATTTTCATATGTAGAATTAGCTTGATAATTTTGTACTGCATCATTTCCAGATATCCTATGTTCACAACAACAGCTTTTTGAAAATTTAGGGAAATCAAAATACTTAATTGATGTATATGCTTGGCTGCAAGGGAACACTAGTTCATCTCATGTTGGCCCACAACTGGTTGATGACAACTTAGGTGATGATGAGATGGGCGGCAACAATGGCAGTGAGAACAATGACAATGAGGACATTGGTGTCGAGAACAATGGCAACAACAATGGCTGTAACAACCACAATGATGATAACCATGCCTCTAGAGGAGGATCTGCATAGTCTACACTTCCACTTCCACTTCCACTTCTCTAAGTAATAGTTGATCTTTTGGCCTTTTGGATAGTTGACAGCATATGCATTACTAGAGTCTGTCGTGCTCTTCATCATGAACGTTAGTGTGGTAGTTAGAACTACATGCCTTTTGTTGTGGCACAACTGAATTGTGGAATGTGATGGATGTGGTTCCATGTAGAAGGAGAAGTAGGACTTAGTTGTGCTACATTTATGTGTTTGTGGTAGTACTATGTGTAGACTGAAGGTGAATGACTTTTGAACATCTGCATGTACTGAACTCTTCATGTTGGTCATGGTTAATTTCCTTCTAGATTGTGATTGGACTGGTGTTGTTGCGTGCATGGGTGATGGATGTGTGGCTGATGCATCTATACTGTGAATATTGATATTGAATGTGTACTTTTTTAAGGTTATGATTGGAATGTCAAAATCAAATGTATGAACCTGCAATGAAGAAAATATTGTCAATTATTAGCTTGGTGTCGGTGATCTAGAACTGATCATACGTATGATTGTTTGATTCAGAGGAACTCCTGGAAATAAACCCACACAGAGAATGACACAGGGGTTTTATATAGGTTCAGGCTTTCTCTGGACAGAATAACAACCCTACTCCTATACTAGTGTATTGAGTATACTGTTTACGATCAAGAGGAAGACTAAATCCTAACGTCTTGTGCTCTAGATTCCTCTCCCCCTCTACCTACTGACTTCATCCTTTATGTAGTGTACGAAGAGGTGGCAGTTCCTCCAAGCCAAGAAACGTCCCAACGTTCTAAATGATAAACCATTAATTGGTGGAGGTTATTGCCAGGGGGATAACTCCCCCCACATCGCCAGGTAGTTATTGTCAGAGATAGAGGTATAAATTGTGTAATTACCCACAGAGAATAACAGCGTATATTAACAGCACCGTAGGTTAAACGTGGCGCATAAGACTCTCTAATCGAGTGGGTCCACATGTCTGTAGACACCATCGATATAGGGTAATCGTAATCGAATAGGTTGTGGGGACATTTACGACCACGAAGTGTTCATAGAGAAGGCTCACAACCTAATGCTAGTTGTAGGAAAGCTTACGACTAGAGACTAGTCGTACAAAAGGCTTACGACTAGGGGGTGGTCGTAGCAAGACTTACGACCACTCGGTTAATTAAGCTTCTCCCTTACGAAAGGTAAGGGGTATACTTATGAGTAATATAAAGATAATGCTATCTATAATATGAATTACAGATAAATAATTAAATGAGGATTATTAGATCCTCGTCATCTAGCCCCCCAGCCTCAAGTGAAAATAACTTACTTGGTAAAGGGGTCGTAGAAGAGCGGTCGAAAGCAGAACCTTTCCGACTGGTATTTCTTATGACCAGAAATCGACTTGGTCAAGGAGGTAATTTTGCTTGAGTTGTAAAGACATAATCATTTTTCTCGAACAGACACATTAAAGAATCCCAATTGACTCTCACAGACCTACCTGTTGGAGCAGTTCCTAAAGAGGTGGTAACCGTTGAGTTCCCACGATCTTTAACTTAGCGTGCGACTATAAAAACTTACTGCGGACATGAGTCTAGGGTTTTTACTTTTCCCCATTTTTCACAACTGTTCCTCGAGCTCTTGCTCTCTCCACTGCCATGCAAATCAAACTCTTTCGAAATCCAAATCACTCGTGCTTAGAGAAGATGGCCGGAACCACTTCTAAGTGGGCGGAATCGGAGATGGATGGGGAAAAGATGAAAGCTCTAGTTGCCGTCGAGTAGATTCCGAAGAAGAAATTTGCAAAGTGGATTAAAGCTGCCGGACAACATTGGCCGTCCGGAGAAATCAGCCAGATTCCAGTCTTCCAAGCGTATTGTGAGTGTGGCTTCCAATTGCCCACTCATTCCTTTCTCACACTTGTACTTGAACACTTTGGGGTGGAGTTGGTGAACCTTGTTCCCAATTCCATCACAATGATGAGTGTGTTCGTATACTTGTGTGAGGCTTATCTAAGGATTCTACCAGACTTGGAACTCTACCAATACTACTACGGGATGAGCAAACAGGCTAGGATCATGGGGAGCTGCGGTCTAAATCTCCATAATGGGAAGTCGAAGGAGTACATTCAGATGTACACCCGGTCGTCATGGCCAGGATGGAAGAAGTGGTTCTAATAGGAGACGATCAGTGAAGACAGCCTCTCCTTCGTGGGAAAAGACACAAGGAAGAACTCTTCCTGGGATTCGACTCCCAAGGACCTCGATCAGATCACCCCTACATTCAAGCTATCAAAGACTTGAAGGAAAAGGGGCTGACCGGATGGCACGTGGTAAAAGATTTCATCACGCGCCGCATCAGTCCCCTGAAGAAACCAGAACATCCTATGTGGAGGTACTCGAGGGACAAGGATCCAACCAGAGACTTCGAGGAAGGTAAATAATTTTTCAACTCGGCTCTTCTTGGTTAATTTTGAGCTTGATTGATGAATATTTTATTTACCCGTGTAGGCCTCTCACGAACGGAGATTGACACTTGAGTCAAACTCGTTTGTGAAAAAGCTCTACCACCTGATGCGGTGGCTCCTCGAATCCTGGCGGTTGTGTCCGCGAAAGAAAAAGAGGAATGCCTAAAGGTAATCAAAGATCTATTTTGTCTTTAAGGTCTCGTAATCATAGAAAACAACCATTTAGTAATGTTTATTTTTTTGATCTTTGCAGAAAGTAGGCATGGCAGACCGTCAAGACAACCAAGAGGTCGAATTGACGGTTTTCGGAAAAAGGGCAGAGGAAAGCAAAGCTCCTCCGGCCGAAAGACGTCGTCTTGTGAAGGCTATCAATAAGATAATTGAAAGCTCAAGCTCGGCTCCTCCTTTGACTAGCCCCGTCAAGAAATTCTTTGCAGATGTGATCACTGCAAAGAAAAGGGGAGACCGGTCAAATTACCTGCTCCAAAGGCAGCCAAGACCAAGGTACTATTCTACTACGATAACGAAACCTTTTTAGTTTTTGCTTCTCGTGGCTTTGCCAAGCAATTAGAAAAGGAAAACTAGAAGAGTTTTGTGTCTTTTGTAAAGGAGACTATCGCATCAGCAAAAACCATGGTCGAGGCAGGGGCTGCTCCTAAGGTGGTCAAAACAATTTCCGATCACCAAGAGGGGCAGCAAGCTTTGGGAGTCTAAGTTCTCGTTCAAGACCTACGACCAGACGTGGTCGTAGCAGTCCCTCAACAAGATATTCGACCAGACGTGGTCGAGGAAGCTCCGATCGCTCAATCTCGTGGCATCGGAAGCCCCCCAAGGGCTGAAAGTGTCGTGGGGATTGAGGCGGACATTGAGAAGAAGAAAAGGAGGCCTTTCTTAGGGAAGGTCTCTTCTGGATTCGCAATTAAAGCTAGAAAGCTAAGGTATGTAAAAATCAAAAGCATAAGGATAACTTTTACTTTCTGTTTTTTACCGTCTTGACATGTTTGCTTTTTTCTGAAACTTCAGTCCTACTCCTCCAACTCCCAAAGACCCTTCCATCGACAAGCCTATTGTTACTTCTCCTATAGTCGAGGGGGTAATAGCAAAGGTGGTCGAGGGATCGACCACAGTCTCCTTAGTGGAGGAGGGCACTACCGTTGAAGCAACCACAACTACCAGAATGGTCGTAGAAGCGGAGACGAAGATGGCGGAGGATCCGGTCACGGCGATGATCAAGCTGGTTATTGATGATATCAATAATCGGAAAATGGACCTGGCCCTTCGATCACTAGAAGCTTCTGGCCAAGATGGTGGAGGAGCCTCCAACCACCGCACCGGGAAGGAGGTCGCGGAGGGCACTCTTCCCGGTCCTCAAGGAGGAATTGTTGAATTGTCAATAATGAAGAAGGAGAAGGAAAAGATGAAAACTTCGTTGACCTCTTCCCCGAGTTCTTTGGTCCACCAACTACCGAATCTTCTTCATTCAGATCTAGCGACTGAGTTCCACACCCTGAGGACATTCCAAATAGGGAACATACTTTTGATGAAAAGTGTATTCAAAAAGTATGGTGGAACCAAGTCGAATAGCTCTCTAAACTTCAAAACTCCGAGAGGGTATATGTCAACTTTGCTCGATCAACCATCAGTGTAAATACTTGATACCAAACATTGTCATATTTGGGGATTTTTCCTGTTTCTTACTGTCTTTCTTTGTTTAGAGAGCTCTCGAACAAGTTGCCATCATTGGTGAATACCACAGGCAACATGTCCTACTAAAGAAGCAGCAAGCTGAGCTCTGTCAACTGGTAGTGAAGTCGTAAGTATTTGATTATGAGCAGTCTTTATCTTATTTTGACCATGCCATCAATTCTCATATCAACTCTATACTTCTGGAGGTCTAGCGATGATGAAAAGACCTTAACTTCTGCACTCAATCATGCCAAGGCTAAGGCACAGAAGCTAAGGGACGAAAAACAAGACCTGCTAAAGAAGCTTTAGGAGGTAAATTCTACAACTCGCGAGTTGCAGAATGAAATAAATAGTAAGTTCTGATCTTAATATTGTTTATATTAATAACTGTCTTTTCTTTTTCTAACTCTTATTTTTTTTAGAAAAAAGTGGTCGTAATTAGGTTAGAATTTTTCAAAAATAATGAAGAAATAAACTAAGGTTAAAAGAGCTAGGTTGAGAATATTTCGACCAGATTTGTTGAACTCAATCTCTTTGTGTTGGCAGCAAAAGTTAGGAACGAGTCGACTTTAGGAAGTTCATTCTAGTGGGTAGGACCACGTGCAGAAAGGAAAGACTTTGACTATGTGATATTACCTTCCTTCGACCAGTGTAAAGAAAAACTGAGTGTTTAAAAATGATCAAAAAATCGTCAAAGAACTACTCAAAGTAAGATAATAAAGATTGAAGAAAACTGAAACTTTATTGAGCGAGTAAGAAGTTACACATAAAATTTGCATAATTGGTTGATGTTCCAAGAATTAGAGAGGATCCTGCCATCTTCCATTGCTAGTCATACCAAATGTGGTCGTGTAACTTCGACCACTATGTAAGAATTTTCCCACTTAGGGGAAAGTTTATTCAGATTAGACTGGGATTGAATCTTTTTCAATACCAAGTCACCTATAGCAAGGCTACGAGGTTGGACCTTACGATCATAGTATTTACGTAGGGCTTGTTGGTAGACCGCTGAACAGATCAAGGCTTGATTCCTCTTCTCTTCGAGTAGGTTAATGTCATCCGCTCGAAATTGTTCTTGGGTAGAGTCATTGAATTTTTTGACCCTTGTTGACCTGATCTTTAGTTCTGGTGGAAGTATGGCTTCGGCTCGAAAAACTAGAAAAAATGGTGTCTCACCTATAGCCCGACTAGCAATCATACGAACTACCCATAATACTGAGGATAATTCTTGTACCTAAGCCCCCGAGCACTTTACAAGCTAGTCGAAGACTCGGGTTTTGATTCCTTGCATTATTTGGCTATTCGCTCTTTTGATTGTCCCATTACTTTGTGGGTGGGCAACAGAAGCATAACAAAACTTGGTACCTAATTCGTCGCAAAATTCTTGAAATTTTGCGCTCGAAAATTGCTTACCGTTATCTGTAATTATTCGACTTGGAACACCAAATCGAGTAATCACACTTCTCATCATGAACCTTTTAGCGGCTTCTGTTGTGATCCCAGTTATATGTTCGACTTCGATCCATTTTGTGAACGTATCAATAGCCACAAAAAGGAACTTGAAGCCTCCTAGTGCTTTTGGGAATAATCTTAGGATATCGAGACCCCAGGTCGCAAAAGGCCAAGATAGGGGTATAGTTTGCAATGCCTGAGCCGGTTGGTGTATTTTCCTGCTATGAAACTAGTATTATTCACACATTTTAACCAACTCTTTGGCATCACGAAGGGTCGTTGGCTAGTAAAAACCATGTCATGCCAGGTCGGACGGCCTTAGGCGGACTCGAACATTTGGAGGGAGAACCCTCGCCATGTTGTGTGTCCGCCTTGGTGCAGTCTTGATTGCTGTCGAGTGGACCCTTGCCCTTTGAGGAACTTGGTTCCCCATTTGGAGGAAAAGGATCCCTCTTCAACTCCATCGGTGGCATGGTCTCTTGGATCTGGTGAATAATCTCTAGAGGCAGCATTACCATCAAATGAATCGATACTCTGCTCATAGTCGTAGCAGGCATTCATGTCGAGTTCTACGTAGTCGGCCAAGTCAAACCAGTTCTTCTCGTTCCATTCTCCTGTCATGGAAGCATTAGAGTTGAGAGAATGAAGAGAACCTATCGACAAGGAATCACTGGAAAATCCCCATGGTTGGCGCCAACTATCGGTGATCTAGAACCGATCTTATGTATGATTATTTGATTTGGGGGAACTCTTGGAAATAAAACCACACAGAGGTTTTATACAGGTTCAAGCCTTCTCCGGGGAGAATAACAACCCTACCCCTGTGCTAGTGTATTGAGTATACTATTTACAATCAAGAGGAAGACTAAAGCCTAACGTCTTGTGCTCTAGATTCCTCTTCCGCTCTACCTACTGACTTCATTCTTTATATAGCATATGAAGAGGTGGCAGTTCCTCCAAGCCAAGAAACGTCCCAACATTCTAAATGATAAACCATTGGTGGAGGTTATTTCGAGGGGATAACTCCCCACATCGCTAGGTAGTTATTGTCAGAGACAGAGGTATAAATTGTGCAGTTACTCATAGAGAATAACAGTGTATATTAACTTCCCCTCAGGTTAAACATGGCGCATAAGACTCCCTAATCGAGTGGGTCCACATGTCTGTAGACACCATCGATATAGGGTAGTCGTAATCGACTACGTCGTGGAGGCATTTACGACCATGAAGTGTTTGTAGAGAAGGCTCACAACCTAATGCTAGTCGTAGGAAAGCTTACGAGCAGAGACTAGTCGTAGAAAAGGCTTACGACTAGAGGGTGGTCGTAGCAAGATTTACGACTACTCAATTAAGCTTCTCCCTTACGAAAGGTAAAGGGTATACTTACGAGTAATATAAAGATAATGCTATCTATAATATGAATTACAGATAAATAATAAAATGAGGATTATGAGATCCTTGTCACTTGGAAAATGCAGATGTTTCCTTGATAGTATTGCTTATTTTTTTACAGTTTCAAGGTCTCGGCAGGCATTTTGCTGGCGGGGATAGATAATTCTGTGGCCGTTAACTTCTGATGGGAAACACCGATTTTTTCCTGACAAAGCACAACCGATAAGGAAATTAATAATTTACCTGACGGATTTAAATCGATAGGAAATTTCATCTGCTTTCACGACAGGCAAAAACCAACAGTATAGTAATTATTGACGGTAATTCCCTGACGGGTACACGACAAGAAAAGTCGGTTTGAAAACCTAGCCAAGGCATTTTTTTCCTGTGGGCCACCGTTAGGAATAGCCGACGGAAATTAATTTCATTTTGGGGAACCGTCAGACAAATGGAGTTTCTGTGTCAACCTATGGTTGAGGGCTATTGCCTTACGGTTCCCCGACATGAAATTATTTCCTGTCGGTTTTTTCCAATATTCATATCGGTTTTTGGCCGTCGAGAATGATCGGTTTCCTGTTAGTGTAACATTCTATGCGGCTTGTTGATTAGATAAAAATTATATTAGAATTGGGCCCATAAGTGTAAAGTCCCATTCATTCACGAATTCCAAAGCATGCATGGTTTAGTCCCATGTTGCCTAGCCAAGTAGTGGAATAGCAATTTATAAGGTGGAGTTCTTGCCACCTCTTGAAACATGTGTCACATGGCATGGGGTGACATCAGGAGTGTTGGAAATATGCCCTAGAGGCAATCATAGAGATGCTTATATTTCATTATGTTCACAATATTTGATAATATGTTATCTTGTTCCTTGAAAGAATCATCAGTCATGAAGATTGACGAGTATGTGACTTGTTGGTGAAGCTCTTTTTAACTTATGATGATGTCGTTCTAAAAGTATCCCTGGTCGAAAGTCACCGGTCCGAACACTAGTGACTCTACGACCAAGGACATGTATTGATTGATGACCATGTTTCACCGGTCATGGATATAGGGATATCGAATCGATAATGTGGACACGTGTTAGAGAATATGGTGTTGGATAAGACCCACCTTGAGACACTATTGAGATTGTTATGATTCTATGTGTTGTTAGTTGGTCTCAAGCAATGATGATGTATAATCCTTAGACCTAAGATCAGGATGGTTTCCTACATGTGTAATAGCACTTTAGGGGTTGCCAAACGCTACTCGTGAATCGGGTAGTTATAAAGGTAGCTTTGCATGCTATGAAACATGCAGAGGGATGTGACTGGTCGGATATGGGATTTGCCCTCCTAACATAACAGAGAGATATCTCCGCCCTCAAGTGGTCGGATAAAGAAAGTGCATGGCCATGCCATCGACGGTTGAAGAGTTCGACCACATAAGGTTATTCGATACTCGACGAGAAAGCATTGAATACCCATGGATGACACAACATCTCACCGAGTTCAACCAGATATCGTGAGTCAAAACGAGAATACATGAGAAATGTTAGTTCGACCCGCCACGGATCGGTCGTATGGAGATACAAGCAAGTCGAGATCGGTCGAACGTAATCACAGAGTGGTCAAAACCAAGTCGTAAGGAGTTACGAGTTGGTCGTGATCAAATACGAACCGGTCAGATAGAGATAGGACCTGGTCGTAAGTGATGAGGACTCGGTCGAGATCATATTGCATTAAGGTTCGTCCGATATAATTTGTGTGTATTCGGAATCGTTATGTCTCGCTAGGAACCGTTATGACTCGTGGGTCGGAAGGGTTTCCGAGTCACAACCGAACTACACATGAACCTAACGGGTCATACACTTAACGGGTTGGAACAAACCAGTGCGAATACAATTCGTAAAGCATGTATGGATAGGATCCGTCACGGGCCTATATAAGGAGATGCATGAGGCTGTTGGTAGCGGTGGTTGACGCGAGTTGCCCTACTGAAACCCTAGCCGCCATCTTCTTGAGAGCCTTGCCGTGCGATTTGGTGCTAGCACACCAGCGTACGGCTGTTCCTGCCCTGGACGTGTGGATACCGTAGAGGCGCTACTACGATTGTCGCGCTTGAGGACGATCCGCGATCTTCACGAGGAGGACGATTGACTACGACCTCCACATCGGCGCGCTCTTCGTTGGACCAGGCTGCTCCAACCCTTCTTCCGCTGCTCTGCGCGTCTGGCGGTAACGATCTATGATCATCTATTTGCTTGGCTTCCTGGTTTGCATGGTAGAATTTTTGTTTGTAGCTATCGTAGCCTACCCCGTATCCCTTCAAGGAGGACTATAGCTAAAGTCACACAAACACACACACACACACACGCGTACGCATGCGCATATATTCGTGTGGCAATTGCGTGACTTGTGACTTGCGACGCACGACCGTGAAAGTGTCGTGATCCTAGTCAAATTTTCTTTTGCTAACCGTCCATTTCTCTCTCGATATAATGTGGTCGAAACATAACGGTCGAAATAATGTGGTCGAAACATAGTGATCGAAATAATATGGTCGAAACACTATGGTCGAAATAAAGTGGTCGAAACCATAGACCAATATGGTCGAAATAATGTGGTTAAAACACAGTGGTCGAAATAATGTGGTCAAAGCCATAGACCAGTGTGGTTGAAACACTATGGTTGAAAAATAGTGGTCAGATCCATAGACCAATGTGGTCGAAATACACTGGTCGAAGCTGTAGACCAGTGGTCGAATCTATAGACCAATGTGTAATTAGGATCAATAAACACTACTTAATTACCATTAATTGGTTTTGAATTAGCAGTTACTAGTGGTTTAATATGTGTTTTATTATGCAATTACTAGAGAGTAATTGACTCGACCTTAAAAAGATCTGGACATGTCCAGACCAGACACAATTCAAAAACACTTCCATTTTTCATCTTCTTCCTCTCTGTTCTTCTGTGCTGGAAAGTTGTGTTGTTGAACCAATCCGTCACTTCTCCTCAGCGTGCACCAGGAAGGAGGGTGAGCGGGTATCTCCGAACCATTGTTGTAGAGTTCACCTGTACGGGGTGACAATAAGGTTTCTAGGCAACAGATTCAAGCGTGACCGCCATTGTGTTGTTACATCTACGATCAAGATCGCTTCAAGTCTGCTACGCCGTTTCTTCATCGCTTGATCAGAAGTTAGTTGTGTGACCAAACTATTCTGCAATAATCCTTTTATTGTGTATGTTTAGAAATACAATGATCGGTTGTCTGTTATTAGTATTGCTTTATGCATTGCTAGTTTTCTGTGATCTTTACCTCATAATAAAATCTGGAATTAAAATATTGTCTACATTTCCAACAAACTATGTAAAAAACTTTCATTTGTAGGGATAATTATTTTATGTATATTGGTTTTATAAATTTATAACGAATATTATGTTTTATTTGAAATCGGTTGCGACCCTCGGGCACTCAGCTAGTAATACATAAACCTCGACCTGAATACCCCCATGTACGTAGTACGAGGAGTATACACGCCAATCTGTTGTCATCGTACGTATCTCTCGGGCAATTTACACAAGGTCCAAACCTTCAAATGATTCTTCGACTACTATTCATCACTGATGCAACATCCTAACCAAGCTGGTCCACAAGGTTAATGACATGTTCTTTTCCTGGCGATGGTTCTTGTTGTTTTCTACAAGGAGAGGCGTGTCTCTATCCTTTCTTGGTGCTTCGAATGACTTATTTCTTCGAGAAGGTACATTTAGTCTTCACCTACTCTATGGTTTACATATTGGATAATATAATATATTTTAGTTTTAGCAATGAGCACAGTGAGCTGATTGCGTGGTGGATCAAATATATGTCGACATCTCACGTGGAAATCTAAATATATTCCATTGTACCAGTAAAATAGAGTGGAAAAAGTACTACAGTTTTGTGAAGTACAACATACATAAGGCAGAATGAAATGAACTGATGGAAATTCTATAGCATTTTTTAAGAAAGGACAGACTATATTTTGCACATGACACTTTAATTTTGGTTGAAATTTAGGGGAATAATCAGTAATACTTTGTTTGTAGATCATGAAAGATTTCAATTACTTTTGCGACATGCATGCGCAGGACTAGCCATTGATTCCTGGATGTAGGACTAAACATATAATGCTAAATTAGGTAAAACATTATGGTGAGCAAAGACGAAAGCTAACCAAATATAATATCCTAAGGTCAATGTGAATATAGGCCAAGACGACAGAAACCTAGACATTTCACAGAAAGGCAGCCGTTGTGCAACAGTGTGTTAACATGGTCCCCTTTCCCAGTCAAGGCAGTTTGACGTTCCCAACACCCGAGGGCGCACGTTGCATGGTATTACCCATGTACTTCTTCTGCCACACGTTGCTTAATTTACGTTATCCTGCGGCAGTCGATGTGGAAAGGTGTGGAAATCAGGGCAAGAAGGGAGAAGGAGCTAGAGAGGGAAGGGAGGAGAGAGGGGACAATGGGAAGACCTTAACCTAGCCACTAATTGTCAACATCTTACCAATACATGAACGAAACAAAGGCCAATTAACCTAATCATGATCGTATGGGATGCATGAGACTTTAATATGTATACACCATGTGTAGCTTGCCTCTACAAGAAAGGCGCTGTCGTGATCTGCATGTGAACAACAGCAACAACTTGTCTACACTGTTTCTTTTATTAATTTAATTTAGTGGAATATTGGCCGGCCTTCTATTCCTCCATCGGATCGTGCAACATTGACAGTTTTGGCCTTGTTGATGTCTGTTCCTGGTGGTTCCTCGTTGTGTTACAATTTGTCAAGGCATATTGATAAGAGGTTAGGTTGCACAAGATTTTCCGCCTTACTTTTTTGCCTAGATAGAGTATGGACGACACTTTGGTATAGGCGTATAGCTGGAATGATACAGTGATATATACGACGATGACCGATGTTCTTGTAACACCTCGACCTTTAGTACTATATTGCTAGTCTACATTGAGCTATACTAGCATATAATGCATACGCATCCATGCTCCCTGGGTGCGCTTTTAGCAAAATTTTGAGGGGCAGGGTGTTATAGTTCCTTGACGTTTGAAGTTGATATATGTTTTTTTTCCTCAGGAAGATTGAAAATGTTAACGAGAAGAGTATATATTACAGCATTGTTAGGATGAATTCCATACTACATACGGATATTCTCTTTGTTTACTAATGTTTGTCATGCATGGTATATATGTGCGGTCATATCTTCCACTAACTTTGACAACTAATAAACATAAAATTTTATCTATATTGGCCATATAAACATGGTACCAATACATTTGTTGTAGAATATAATTCCAAAATATTGTAATCTATAACATTTTGCTTATATACAAATATCATAAATAACAGTAAAAGGTGCACCTTGGAGACTGTGCAAATTATAAAATGGCGTACATTTTTCTGCCGAGGGATCGAGTATATATTTAGTCACTGAAAAAATAATATAATTTTCAAACTATTAGCCAGATCACTAGTCGTCAAGATTTCATCTGGATCGAGCATGTAGGTGATTACAAAATTTTGACTACAGTCCACACATGGTCTTGTATTGATCTCGTTCTTAGAAGAAGGCCGAAAGGTTCATATACTTGACAAACTCTCTTTGTAGTGGAGTATGATATAGAGCAACACATATAGGATCAGTTAATATTCTAACATTAGGTACAGATAATTAATAGAGAAAAAAAAGGTAGCAGAGTTATCTCGCTCCAAAGATCAAGCTGCACTATAGCTAGTCCAAGGTGGAGTACGTAGGGTTGCTTGTCTTGTCTATCTCCGAGTCACGGTTTTCGCTCGATTCAAAATGGAGGAGAGTACACGCAAACGATCGAACAAATAAAGATGATAACAAATCATAGCAAGCGGCTCACGCACGTATACTGACTTGCAGGTTGGAGTAGAGCGAGTGGCGGATTACTATTCGTTTACTTAGTAGAATACTATTTTAATAAATAGTAAATTTTTACTAGAATTAACGTAGCAGAATAATAAAATAGAAACTATTCTTTATTACAACAGTAGCCACACAAGGCTAGAGTTATGAATACAACTATTTAATTACAATGGGGAATACTTCCCGCGCTTGCCTGCTAGGTCTATCTGGCAGTCTACTTGTCCCACGAATCAAATAGGGCGTCCACCTCGTCCTGCTCCTCGTGACCAACGCCCTTGTCACCAGCGGCCTCCTCGGCACTTGCGAATCCCTCATCCCACACGGGATAATTCCTGGCTGGATTAGGATCTAAGCAAGGGGAGAGATAGCAAGAGTGAGTACTAGTGTACTCAGTAAGCATTAATAGCAAAAATGCATTTGGTGACTCTACCTCTTGTCCTTATCAAATTCCTACATCTTTCTTGTTCTCAAAATAATTATCAAACACTACTACAGAAAAGGTCTTTACAGACGGTTCAAAAACATCATTACAGACGGTTTCGTGAGCCACCTGGCTTTATGGGTCAGTGATGATATGAGGTCATCACAGACGGTAATTATCACAGACAATTCTTGTTCAGAACCATCTGTGATAGTTTTTTCTATTGCAAAAAAAAAGATCGAATTTTGAGCCAACCAATCAATTGCTTGACAGTAGTTTCCATATGCAACCTCTAGCAAGACAACTAAAATCCAATTAAAATTCTAATGGCAAACACATTATAGGAAAGGGAAACCAAAAGGTTTCACAACGTCCCCACCGAATGGGAAAAAAAGTATAAAGTTACAAAGTTAAACTAGCTAGAAACCATCTATGCCTCCAAGCTCCTGAAGAACTCATCGGCTTTTTAGATTGGTCTTGTGAGCTCCTCTCTATACCTCACCAGTATATCACAAGATATTCTTATATATCGTCGAGTTCGACTCAAGCTCGTCGGCAAGGAGAGACGACTGAAAACCTTCGGCGACGCTCCGACCTTAGGTAACACAAAATTAAGATAATTTTCTTTACAACAAACTGCCAATAAATTGTGCATGTTTTGGGGATGTACACGTACCTTCTAGCAGTCTACCTCCTACGGCAGACAAGGAGCTCCTTTGCATCCTCCCTCCTCCTCCTCGTCGGCTGTGTCTCCTCGTCGGCAAAGCTCGGTGTAGGGAGGGGAGAGGGAGAGACTAATGGAAGACAAGATTAGGGTGACTATAATATATAAGGACAGCGCCAAAACATTTTTGCCTCCCACGCACGTGTTCAAAATTTTTCGAACTTCCTCGCTGCGAATCATGGACAGTTTCATACAAAAACCGTCTATGATGACATATTATAGACGATTCTTAATATGAACCATTTGTGATAAGTATCTTATCACAGACGGTTTCTATTAAAAATCATATGTGATATGTATCTTATCACAGAAGGTTTCTATTAAAAACCGTCTATGACTTAGACTTTTCCTTACTCTCTGATTTTAGCATGACTTGAAATGCCAATCCTCTGCTGCGTCCCTGTCGTGGCAGCTAATCCTCTGTCGTGCCCCTGCCATGGAATCCAATCTTCTACCGCGCCCCGCCGCGCCCCTGCCGTGGCACCCCATCCTCTGCCGCGCCCTTGCCAAGCCCTACCGCAGTAAGCCGTCGCCTTGCCAAACCCTACCGCAGCAGAGGATTGGGTGCCATGACAGGGCGCGACAGAGGATTGGCTGCCACGACAGGACACGACAGAGGATTGCGATTTCAAGTCATGGTAAAATCAGAGTGTTAGTGATTTCAAGCCATGGTAAAATTAGAGTGTTAGTGATTTCAAGCTATGGTAAAATTAGAAATACTTATCACATACGGTTTTTAATACAAACCGTCTGCGATGAGGATTGAAAGTCACAGACAGTTCGTGTTGAAAACCGTCTGTGAAGTATCACAGACGGTTCGTAACAACAGCCATCGGTGATATTTAGTAGTATCACAGACGGTTCTTGTTCAGAACCGTCTGTGATACTTTACAAATAGTTTTTAACACGAATCATCTGCGATATTACTTCTTCATAGACGGTTTTTAGCGCAGCCAGTAACACAGACGGTCGCTAAACAAAAATCGTATGTAATTGTATTTAATACGGACGGTGTTGGTCAATCGTCTGTGATGAGGCGTCCAGTATTATCCTTTTTGTAGTAGTGAAACTTTATGATGCAATTTTAATTATGAAGAGACTATTTGTCACTCGAATAGAGGATAGACCCCTGGTGGTTCTCGTAAACTCCAATTCATGAGACTAGCATGAATTCATGATTTGATATAGCACTGCGCAGGCTTGTACCATTTTACCCATAGTTACTCTGAGCTCTAAATGAACCAGGTTCCCAACATTTCCTTAGATGCGGGTTTGAAATCAGAATACAGAACATTTTCCAGGTTACGTGAATTAATTTCTCCACCCATTACTTTCCGTCGGTGCTAACCTCGTCACTCACCGAGTTCTGGTAATGTTGGTTGAGGCAGCTTCTATCCTACACTCAACACTCCACCTTAGTGTTATAGCCCCTTAGATCCCCCCACTTCCGGACTTCCCCTACCGGTCCTGGGTTCCTCCATCATACTCACACATATTACTTACCCATTGTGGAGAGCATAGTCATGTAACAAGGTAGTATTTTCTGCCCGCCGAAATGGGAAAATGGTTGGTACTGAATTGACGGCCTCTAACCAAGTAAGAGTTTTGTTGGTCCTTATATTTTATCCATATGTAAAAAGGGGCCTACCTCTTACCTTATCATCATCGTCGTCGTCGCGTTCCCCTACCCGGGCCCCCTTTTACCAGCCTAGTAATTCTTATTTCTTTCCTCCACTAATTCTCAGTTCTTATCTTCCCATTTTCATTTATTTGATTTGATTTTTGAGAAATTGTTTTGATGCAATACATATATAATAGAGCAATATATGGTTTACATTTAATATAGCTATGTTCATGTTCAAGGGAGTAGCTTGCCTTCGGAATTATAGAAAGATCGTCGTCGACGGATAACGGATCAGATGATCTTGCCTGCGTTGGTTCGTTTGCTGCAATTTATACGACGGTGCGAATAATAAATAAATAAGTAAATACTTAGTGGTATCTGTGTGCTATTATGAGTACAATAGTTAGCTGGTTCTACTTTTTGGCAGATTTTAATTTACTAACATTTTTCGGTCCTGATAGGTTAGCACTCCCCACAGTGGTTATTCCAATATACCGGTTCTAGGGTCAGGATAGCCGATACTCAAGTTTGAGCGCACGAAGAGAATATAATACATGTGATCGTATTTTATTAAGTCTATCAAATTTTAGTCGCGCAAATATGCCTAATTGATTTTATGCTGGTGTTTGATTTAATTAATCCATTCTGAATAAATTATCTCTAACGCGTTAGGTTGTTGTATTTAATCTAGTGAATCCTAATGGCTATTAATTTATCTCTAAAGTCTCAGATTAAATTATACATGCTTCGCTCACTTTCATTCTCTACCGATCGATCTATTGACTTTAATCCGTACACGGCTTATACTTTAATTGATCTTAGTAAATACCTGGTATCAATACCTCTGACTAATATTGCTCAATTTAAATAGCTAAATCTACTGCTGTTTGTCACTACCGAAATTTATCTATAGATATCCTTCCCTTAATTCCCCTCTTTACTACCCCTAACTCCTAATTCCCCACTCCTACTTAATCTATTCTTACCCTAATCTCCCATCTCCTCTCTCCTCATCCACCCCACCTGGCCGACACACTCCCACCACTCTCCCTCATTCGGCCGACACTCCCCAGGCCAACCCCTCCATTCCACTCCCCCCCCAAATCTTCCTCCTCCTCCCTAAAGCTCCCCCATGGGGCTTGCTCCTGCCGGACCCCTCCTCCATGGCGTCGCCCCAGCCCCCTACACCCTATGCTCGACTCGGTCCCCTGGTGCCACCTCCGCCACCTCCCGGCTGCTTTCTCCTTCAGCTCCGGCGCGCAAGGCGCCGTCTTCCTCTTTCCTTGCCCGCCTCCAGTGCTCACTTCACTGCCCTGCCCTAGCTCGAGCCTCCTCCTCGGTGTTGCCAAGACCTGCCAGCTCCTCTCGCCCCACTCTGGTCTCCTCAGCACGGCCTGGTGGCTAGCACCACCTTGGCCTATACGGCCCGGCTTCTTCATCTCCTCCATCCCCGGCTCGGCTCGCGCCCGCGAGACCTAGCCCGACTCCCCAACGCCTTGGTCTGATCTGCGCCATGTCTTGGTGGCTCGCCTCTGGTCGTCACTGTCTCGGCTCAATTTTCGCACCGCTGGTCTCTCTGCTAAACTCACCCCCCCCCCCAACTCCCCGCTTATATTTTTGGTTTTATGATTGGGTTTTGATTATTGCTCTGATGTGAGTTTTGTTGTTGCTTATGCAAGAACAATGAATGTGCTGGATGGCTATTGAGGCTTGCTATGGATGATGAGAGAGAGATGGAGGTGGTTGCTACCGTGGTTGCACTAAGGTACTACTACCTTTCTCCCTGTCTAGTTCCCCCCTTGCTCTGCAATGTGATGAACTGAGAGCTATATATAGATGCTACTGTGAGATGATCTATGGGTGAATGCTGTGTAGGTGTGGTGTATACTGAGGTGTAACTGAGGTTACCTCTTGTTGGGATTTGGGGTAGGGAAGAGGATGGCAGTGCCAGCTTTGTGCTGGTGCTCTCCTCTTCTCTCTTTGTGCTTCTGGTCCTTGTTGTCGATCTTGGCGTAGTCCTATTGTTCGGTGGTGGTTCAAAGCCGTCGCCGACGCCATTCTCGCTCTATCTTTCTTCCTCTTCACCTTGAGCTCCTCTCCTCCTTTTACTACTACTCAATGGTGGGTTTAGGGAAGGAGGTGCTGGTGGGCAGTGGGTTGGTTTTGTGAGGCCTCAGTTGGTTTGCTTTGCACTGGGAGTTGCCTTCGGCTGGCAAAGCTTGATGTGGTCTTGTGTTGGCTGTGAATGCATGTGCTTGTGAAGGGAAAGGCTTATATGGGAGATGCATCTGGCTACCCTTATCTCCTGCCTATGCATTCCCCCTTTTACAATGATCCTATTCTTTTTCTTACCATGATCCTATCCCCTAGGTCTTCTTCTTCCTTGTGTTTCATTTGACCTCCTGCGCTCCCCTTTTGTTGTAGTCTTGGGCTTCCGGGGGTGTGTGAGGATGGAGGGGCGTGACATTTGGCCTTGAGAGCTCTTTTGTGATGCGGCTTGTGCTTTTGTTTTGCTAGTGCTGAGTTATTGCTTTTGACTGGCAGTGGCTTTTCTTTCGTTTGTTGTGGCCTTTGGTTGTGAATTGATGGAAAGATTCATGTGGGTGAGGCTTGCTTGGCTTGCTTGGTGCTGGGGCTGTGCTACCATGTGTCCAGGGGTGTTGGTTTGGATACACCCAGTGATGCTTTTAACTAAGGGTGGGGTTTAATGGGATATGCACAGCGGGATTATATTGCGGTTGCGGCAATTGCAAATAGTGGGTGTTGGATTCTAATAATGCCGGATGAGGAGACCCATGGAGGTGACAGGTACCAAATGACCTCGAGTGGTCTGGACATCTTGACGATCAAGGGCCGACTAACTCCGGTTGGTCTGGGTATCTTGATGGTTAAGGGACCGATGGCGTAGGTCGTTCCAGGTGTCCTACTGCACTTTGGGGAAATCTAACGGCTACTCTCTAATTTCTAATACTCACCTATAAAAGGTGCTCTCGGTTGCACTAATCGATTTTCTGTGTTTTTGGTCGTCTATGGAGGTGAGGTTCTGGACAGGTGGAGGATAACTGGATGAGATGGCAAGGAGGGCTTCAGTAGTATGAATGCAAGATTGTTGATTTGTAATTTAATTAACTCATGTAATTTACATTGTAATTAGTTGAGATTAATCTTGTACCAAAAGCTGGGTTGTAATCACTTATGTAACAATTGATTTATTGAGATGATGTTATATTGTTATTGCCATGCTTCACCTTGACAAATATGTTAATTATGTGTTTGATAAAACTGAGATTGTGTGTTGATCAATGCTTGATGGATTTTTATTTAACGCTAATTACTGATTATTGTTGTTTAGTTTAGCTTAATTTTACGGGTTCTCACAGTGGTGAAGTCAGGATGGAAATAGAGAAGAGGCTCAAAGGACAAAGCTATTTTTTAACTAGAAACCAAGACTACTGAATTAAATTGAGATAAATATATATAAAGCTAAATTGGGACAAACATATCAAATATAGTCTTGTGTAATCTAAATTTATACATAAATATAAGAGAAGCAAAAATAAAATAAAAATAAAGATACCTCTCGGATGGTTATCGGTGCCGGCACAGAGTGGGCTCGAGCCTAACGAAGCCCTCATGGCTACACCCTGAGTAAAACGGGCAAATTAAAGGTATATCAAACTGTTGAAATCTGCCAACTGTTGGTTGATCAACTGGTGTTGCATCCGAGTTTTGTGGCTAAGGGCCAAAAGATCATTCCCATGAACTACGTACGTGTTGAGTTGGTCGTGATAACCAGTTGTTAATGCTTAAAAAACCGTGTATACATACCTACTTTTTCTTGTCGTGTCAACTGTATACATACCTACTCTTTGTAACACTACATAACTGACAGAGTATATGTCGGTAAAGGCCACGTACAACTCAATATCATTGACAGAGCAAGGACCAGGTACAGATTATGTATATACTACTTTATCATACGCATGTGTTTTTTTCAAAGAAAAATGTAGTATGGATAATAGAAGCGGTCTCCTCAAATGCTAATGTGTCCAAGATCCCTTACAAAGGTTGCTTTATTAGTTGGTGAAGATAAAAGCAGCCCTAGCTTGCCTCAAGGGCAGTGGCATGTCTTGCTAGAGCCAATAAGAGTGGCACAGTGACCAGTACGTGTAATACGAATATACGACCACCTGGGCTTTTGACTTTTGAGTGCGAAAGTAATTAAGATGGTTGTTACCGATTTATACAGACAGAAACACAATAAAGCTAATAGCTTAGCAAAGGTGCAAGACTAATTAGATAAATTCTGATTTCTGAAGATTCAGTTTCTCCGGGTCTGCCTATGTATATATGTATATCTCGGTCTAATGTATCTGGCCGGTCTGCATATCTATATCTCTATAGATTGTGCTTGCCGGCATGTGTTCGAAAGAGAGCCATTCGTACGTACGTGCTGCCATGGCGCGCGCGCGCCTATCGTCTATCGCCTATCGCCACCGGAAGAAGCTAGCCAGCGACATTACAACGAACGACTTTGCCATCGTAGGGTGCCCACATGATCGTCACTGCAGGAAGAGAACAACCACACGCGCGACGTCGTTGATATTGTTAAATAACGTAGTATCAATCAAATTCGAGACAATAAACAGAAAAACAATCGATGAAAACACAATACGGAGAAATCTCTTTATTCATTGATTAATCTCTTTCTGTGAACAGGTAGGTCCTATTTATAGATTTGTCGGTGTTTTAGAACCGATCTTACGTAAAGATTATTTGATTCGGGGGGTCTCCTAGAATGGAATCACGCAGAGAGATTGACACGTGTATTTTTATACAGGTTCAGGCCTTCTCTGGAGAGAATAATAACCCTACTCCTGTGTGTGCATGGTATTGAGTGTGTTTTGTATAATCGGGAGAAAAGACTAAAGCTATTACAGAAGATAGTGTCTAACTGTCTTCCTCCTTGCCCTTTGTCCCCTCCGATCGCTGCCTTTATATAGTCGTGAAGGAATAGCCGTTTTCCCCTGGTGAAGAGACGCCTTATCAAATCCAGTAACGGACGCATGTTTGCAGTAATCATCGGAGTGGTAACCCCTTCACGCCGCCTAGCAATTACTTGTCAGAGATAATGGGGTATTACGTGCTATTACTTAGAGAGTAACAACAGATGTCGATCGCTTGATTCATTAATCAATTGGACCCACTCGTGCAGAGGTTTTATTGATCATAAGGTAGTCGTGGCTGACCTGGTCGTAGAAGAGCTTACGACTATGAGGTAGTCGTAGAATAACTTACGACTAGATAGTGATCGTAAAAGAACTTACGACCATAAGGTAGTCGTAGCAAGACTTATGATTATGGGGGTGGTCGTAGAAGAACTTACGACCACCTGGTAGGCTTCTCCCTTGTAAATATAAGGGGTATACTTAGGGACCACATGACATCATATTTACCCATAATAAGAATTATAGATAAAGGATAAAATGAGGATTATTAGATCCTCGTCATCTAGCCCCCCAGCTTCAAGTGAAAATAACTTACTTGGTTAAGGAGTCGTAGATGGTCCTATGACCACGAGAAGGTTGTGAAAATATGGTCGAATGAAAAACTATTCGATATTTGTACATTACTTTGACCAGAAATATACTTGGTCAATAAGATTGCTTACGACTACCAGATAGTCGTAGAAAACTTTTTTGACCATGAAGTAGTCGTAGTATGGTGATAGAAAGTAAAATTTTTCCGATTGATATTTCATTTGGCCAGAAAGACTTGGCCAAGAAAGTAATTTTGCTTGAGGTGTAAAAACGAACCTGATTTTCTTGGGCAGACAAACTTAGAGAATCGCAACCGTCTCTTATATGTCTGTTTGTTGGAGCGGTTCCCAAAACGGTAGCAACCCTTGGATTTCCACCCCTTCAGCCCAAGCATACGGTTATAAATACTTACGGGGGGGGTGAGACTTGGGTTTCTACTTTTCCCCAAATCGCTCCCGCTGTTCATCGAGTTCTTGCCTTCTCCGCCGTCATCCCAATCGTGCCTTCTTCTAAGACCTTCCTTAATCCAAAACCTCCTCTTTCTGAGAGAGATGCCCGGGACAGTTTCTAAGTGGGCTGAGTCGGAGATGGATGCGATGAAGATTCAAGCCTTGGTCGACGCCGGGAAGATTCTAGAGAAGATTCTTGTGAAATGGATTGCGGCGGTTGGACAGTATTGGCCGTCGGGGGAGATTGGGCAAATCCCCGTCTTCCAGGCATATTGTGAGTGTGGCCTTCGATTGTCTGCTCACCCCTTTCTCACACTCGTACTCGAGCACTTTGGGGTGGAATTAGTGAACCTTGGTCCCAATTCCATCACTATGCTAAGTGTATTTGTGTATCTGTGTGAGGCATACTTGGGAATTCCAACAGACCTCGAGCTCTTTCAATATTTCTATGGAATGGCTCGACAATCTGGGATTGCTGGGAGTTGTGGTCTGAAGCTCCATGACGGGGTGTCAAAGGAGTATATTCAGATGTTTACTCGGTCTTCGTGGCCGGGATGGAGGAAGAGGTGGTTTTACTGAAAAATCACCCAAGATGACAATCTTACTTTCGCGGGGAAGGCTGCCGAAAAGAATTCTTTCTGGGATTCAACTCCCAGGGATCTCGGTCGGATTACTCCCTATATTCAAGACATCAAGGACTTGAAAGAGGAGGGACTAACCGGATGGCATGTGGTGAAGGATTTCATCACACGTCGAATTAGCCCTTTAAAGAAACGAGTACCTCCTATGTGGAGGAACATGAGGCCGAAAGACCCGACTAGGGACTACGAGACGGGTAAGTGAATCTTCGACTTAGCCCTCGATTTGGTCTTTCTTTAAAGTGGTCTAATGAATGTCATATCTGTTTGCACAGATCTTTCACAAGCAGAGATTGACGTTCGGGTCAAACTTGTTTGTGAGAAATCTCCGCCACCTGGAGTGGCGGTTCCTCGAATCCTTGCGGTTTTATCCGAAGAAGAGAAGATGGAGCGCCTAAAGGTAATCAAGGGTTGATTTTATCCTTAGGACTTTTAGAGTCATATAAAGACTTACGACTGGTTGTTTGTCGTAGAAAAACTTACGACTTGGTAGTGATCGTAGAAGACCTTACGATCAAAGAAATGTCGTAGAAAAACTTACGACTTGATATTGGGTCGAGAAAATCTTCTGATGGTCAAGAATACCTTCGCTTTTTTTCTGAGAAAGTAGGCATGGAAAACCGTCGGAGACGACCAAGAGGTCAAACCGATAACCATCGGCCTTGAGGATGACAATGGAAAAAGTCCAAATCCTCCGTCTAAGAAGCGTCGACTCGTGAAAGTCGTGACAAGGGAGGGCAGCTCAAGTTCTTTTATTTCACCGGATCTTCGCAAAATCTGCTGCGAACACTACCGCAAGCGGCCGTGGAGGTTGAAGCTGCTGAAGTCAAGTGATCGGCGGTTTGA
The DNA here is from genome assembly GCA_036346405.1 of Phyllostachys edulis. Taxonomy (NCBI): domain Eukaryota; kingdom Viridiplantae; phylum Streptophyta; class Magnoliopsida; order Poales; family Poaceae; genus Phyllostachys; species Phyllostachys edulis. The sequence goes on from CM070546.1 coordinate 97,817,087, forward strand.
ACCTCTTAAGCGTAAAGCCCGTAAGGCCAAGATACCCTTCTATTATGACAAGAAAACTTTCGCAGTTTCTGCCTCTCCTAGTTTTGTTAAGCAACTAGAAAAGGAGAACTGGAAGGACTTTATGTCTTTTGTGAAGGACAATGCTAATCCAGCAGAGCCTACGGTCGAGGGTAGCGCTGCTCTTGGAGTGGTCGAGACTGATCTCGGCCATCCGGAAAGTCAGGAGACCAAGGAGATGGCTCCTGTTCAAAATCCACAACCAGACGTGGTCTTGGCCGAGCCCATTCTTCAACTTGAACTCCGACCAAACGTGGTCGTAGAAAAGAAGTCGAAGAAATCTTCTGTTGGGAAGATGACTCCTATGTTCCTGCTTAGGTCCAGGGTGCAAATGTATGTGAAAAAGACTAAAATGTAAGAATAGCATTTACCTTTTGCTTTTCATAATTTAACGTGCTTTTTTTTTGTTGCTCTTAGCCCGACTCCTTCAGCCCCCGAGGATGCTTCTATTGAGAAGTCCATTGCCGCTTCTCCAGTGGATGGAGAGACGACAATAGGAGTAGTCGAAGGATCATCTACTACCCGAGTGGCGGAGGAAATCGTGGCTTCTGAAGTGGTTGCTACAACCACTGAGGTAGTTGCTACGACCGCTCAGGTGGTCGTGGAGATAGCAGAGGCAGCGGTAGAAGCCTCTGGCCAAGGTGGTGATGTACCTGACCACCGTGCCCGGAAGAAAGTCGTTGCAGACGTTCCTCCCGGTCTCCAAAGAGAAGCTGCAGTTATAGAATCAGAAGACAATGATTACTTCAACTTCTGTGCTGATTTCTTTGGGCCTGCTTCCATCGTGGGGTCTTCTGCTTTTAGATCTCGCTATCGAGTCCCTCATCCCAAAGATATTCCCAACAGAAGGGAAACTTTTGACAACAAGCATCTCGAGAAGGTTTGGTGGGATCAAGTCGCGAAGATAGATAAGTTGAAGAGTCCAGCGATGGTTTTCTCGATGTTTGCTCGGACGACCATGAATGTAAGTATTTAAGGATACTTATATGTGTGGCCTTCCTTGCTTCTTCTTGTCTTTCTTTTTGCAAAAAGCTCGGAACAAATTGCAAGTTGTTGGTGAATATCACCGACAACTTATAAAGCTACGACAGAAAAGCGTAACTTCGCGAACAAAGCGGAGGGTGGTAAGTCACTGTTATTCGTAGTCGTTTTAGGGTTTGACTACTTATACAGTGCTTATGAGGTTTGTCGTGGAAAAACTCATGACTAGGTACTAGTCGTGAGTTTTACTTATGACTAGTTAGATAGTGCTCATGTCTACTTTTAACCTTTACAGGTTAAATAGCGACGAAAAGACCCTGGCCGACTTGCTCGATTATGAAAAAGAGGAGTCGAGAAAGCTAGGGGAAGAGATAGAAGACCTCTTGAAGAAGCTTCAGGAGGCTAACTCTGCAACTGAAAAATTGCAGGGAGAGATAAACAGTAAGTGCTGCATTTAAGACTGCTTATGTCGTTGATCTTTACCTTTTTAACTCTTACTTCTTTTCAGAAAAAGAGGACGAAATGAGAAGGCTCCAAATTGAATTTAAAGATAAAACTTTGGTTGTTCATGAGATTTCTCGTATCGCCAAAGATAAAGATCAAGAGGTTGAAAGGCTAAAATCTCGGCAAGCAGGTAAGCAATTCTTTACCTGCAATCCTTCACGAGTTCTTTTCTTATTCTGATTCTCATTTGTTTTTAGAAATTGAACTTCGAATCGAAGGCTCAAACTAAGGATCGAGAAAAACCATGATTCTTAACGAGACCATCCGCATTACCAAGGAAAACGCAAAGGACATTAGATTATGGGAGGAGCGGCATGCTGAGACCATTGCTTCCCATAATAAGGAAATCGAGAAATTAGATTCTCGACTAGCAGGTAAGGAATTCTTTACCTGTGAACTAGTTCTTTCCTCTTCTAGGAATTATTTTTGCTTGACTGGTCTTACCCCTTTCAGAGCAAGTAGTCGAGAATGAACAACTTCGCGAGGCTTCGACTCGTAACCAACAAGAGATGAAGTCGATGAAGATTAATCTTCAAGGCAACATCACGCTCCTGAACAATATACTTGGTGAGCTGCGTGGTGAGGGAAAAACTCCTCCAGAAGACACGATAGCTGCTCATATAAGTACTATTGGGGAACAAGTCGGGACTTTGCAAGAACTGGTGACCACTCTGGAGGCCAACTAAGCTGACTCAATAAAGGAGGCGGTCGAAGGTGCAATAAGTTATGTATGGGCAAAACTTAAAGCTCATGACCCCAGCCTTAATGTGCAACCAATCGACGCTGACTTCGACTGCCCCGAGGCAGAAGCAAGTCGTTTGATTGAAGAAATGCAACCAGTCGGCAGGAAGGTCTTGAAGGAGATGCAACTGGGATCTCTCTCTTCAGAGTAGTTTGTAATAAAAACCTGTGAAAACAAACTTTTGCTGATGTAATATATAATACATTTTGTTTCCTGCAAATTATCTTGTCGAGTAGTTAGTAACTCAAAAGATAATTGACGAACAAAAGACTAAGAATTGAAGTCAAATTAATAACTTTATCCTAGCCCCCGACTATTTATTTAGTTTATTTAAATAAACTAGGCAAATAGTATTAAAAGGGTTTCTGAAAACACAGAGGTTTGATTAACTCGTAGTTTTTTATCACGATTGTCATACTGCTCGGTCAAAAGAGTAGTAATGAATCGACTCTAGGAAGTTCCTTCTAGTGGGCGGGACCACGTCGCGAGAGAGGAAAGGCTTGACTGGGTGATATTACCATCTCCGATCAGATTAATCAAATTGAGAACGACAACTTGAGTTAGGCAAACGTCTAGAGGACTTTAAAAAATTTGTTCGTCCTTCCTTGGTGGACTCGATAAGTCTGTCCTGGTAGCTAAGGTAGGAAACTGAACTATGCTAGGAAGTTCCTTCTAGTGGGCAGGACCACGTGCAGAGAGGAAAGACTTCGACTAGATGTGTTTCTTCCTCTGACCAGTTGAAACGGAACGGGTACACCAAAGGCGGTTGAATAAATCTAAGAAAGTGCACTCTGCTTAGAGTATTTTTCAAAATAACTGAAGAAATAAACTAAAGTGAAAAGAGCTGGCTTTAAGAATATTTCGACCAAATAGAACCCGAGCTCTTTGTATTGGCAGCAAAAGTAAGTAACGAGTCGACACTAGGAAGCTCCTTCTAGTGGGCAGGACCATGTGCAGAGAGTAGAGGCTTCGACTAGGTGATGTTACCTGTCTTTCGACCAGTGTAAAGAAAAATGGGTGTTTGGAATGTAGTCGAAAGATTATGAAAGCACTACTCAAAAATAAGACAATAGAGGTAGAGAGAACACGAGGCTTTATTATGCGAATGGTTTGTTACACATAAAACTTGCGTGGCGGTCGATGTTCCAAGAATTCGAGAGAACACAGCCATCTTCCATTGCCAATCGTCTTGACCACAGCTAGGTAACTTCGACCACTGTGTAAGGACCTTCCCACTTGGGAGCAAGTTTATTCCGATTAGACTTGGATTGGTAGAGTCTCAATACCAAGTCACCTCTGACAAAGGCTGCGAGGTTGGACCTTCGATCGTAGTATCTCGAAAGGGGCTTATTGGTAGGCTAATTTGATTAAGGCCTAGTTTCTCCTTTCTTGAGTAGGTTAATGTCATCCGCTTGAAGTTGCTCCTGGTTGGAGTCATTGAAAGTTTCAACTCGTGTTGACCGTATCTTTAGTTCCAGAGAAAGCATGGCTTCGGCTCCGAAGACAAGAAAAAATGGTGTTTCACAGAGCGACTAGTAGTCATCTGAACGCGCCCATAATACGGAGGGTAATTCTTGTACCCAAGCCCCGAGTGCTTGACGAAATGGGTCAAGACTCGGTTTTAATTCCCCGTATTATTTGGCCGTTTGCACGTTCGACTGCCCCCATTGCTTTGGGGATGGGCAACAAAAGCATAACATAACTTGGTACCCAACTCGTCGCAAAATTCCTGAAATTTTGCGCTCGAAAATTATTTACCATTATCTGTAATTATTCGATTTGGAACTCCAAATCGAGTAATTACGCATCTCATCATGAACCGTTTTGCTGCTTCCGTTGTTATCCCAGTTATAGGTTCGGCTTCGATCCATTTTGTGAACGTATCAATAGCCACAAAAAGGAACTCGAAACCTCCTGGAGCTTTGGGGAATGGTCCTAGGATATTGAGACCCCATGTCGCAAAAGGCCAAGACAGAGGTATCGTTTGTAATGCTTGAGCTGGTTGGTGTATTCGCCTGCTATGAAACTGGCATTGGACACACTTTTTAACCAACTCTTTAGCATCGAACAGAGCTGTTGGCCAGTAGAAACCTTGTTGAAAGGTTTTACCGACCAGCGTTCTGTAGGAAGCATGAGTTCCACAGATGCCACCGTATATGTCATGAAAGAGTGTTAATCCTTCGCTCTGCGGAATGCATCGCATGAGCACCTCTTGAGTACCTCGTTTATAGAGGACTTCTTCAACCAAAGTATACATTTTGGCTTTTCGGGATAAGCGATCTGCCTCGGGATCGTCTTCGAGTACGGAGCCCTTCTGAAGATACTCGTAGATGGGAGCCATCCAGGTATCCTCGTATTCTAGAGAGCCCGTCTCAATAGGAGGTGTCTCGGTTCTTCAACGAGGGACGGCTTCGAGTTATTCAAGAAGACTCCTTTTGGTACTACAGATCGGAAGAAGCCATTCGAGCGGTGATGCGAGAAATTATCCTTCGAGGATGAATTGTGCCTCGAAACTGAAAAAATGATTTTCTAGCTTACGCACTTCCGATAAGTACCGAGACATTGTCAGGTTAGAGCACTGGTACTCTTTCCCGGCTTGATTCACGACTAGTTGAGAGTCTCCCCTCAAAAGTAGTCGGCGAATCAAGAGCGCTTTCACAGCTCGTATGCTAGCTAGCAAACCTTCGTATTTTGCCACGTTGTTAGTGGCACGAAAGTTTAATTGTATGGCATACTTTAAGGTCTCTCCGGTAGGAATACCAGACCACCCAACCCGAGCCACTTAAAGTAAGTGACCCGTCAAAGTACATCGTCCACTGGCCGTGGGAATCGTACTGGGGATCTTGAACAGGTTCAGGATTTGTCCATTCGGCGACAAAGTCTGCCAAGATCTGGGATTTAACGGCCGTTCGGGACATGAAATGGAGGTCGAACTCCCCAAATTCGACTAACTATTTTGCCATGCGTCCCGCTATTTCCCTATTCTGGAGGATCGCTCCCAAGGAAACTCGAACGAGACTGACTATTTTGTGCGCCTGAAAATAATGCCGCAGTTTCCTCGAAGACATGAGGAGGGCATATAGAAGTTTTTAGACTTGAGGGTAACGCTCCTTAGGCCCGTGTAAAACTTCACTAACGTAGTAAACCGGTCGTTGTACGTTTCCACGTTCTACGACCAGTACCGCGCTTACTACCTATGGCGTGGCAACTAGGTAAATTAAGAGCGTCTCTTCTGGCCTCAGAGAAACCAAAATAGGAGCACTCGTAAGATACCTCTTGACATCCTCAAAGGCAGTGTTTGCCTCGTTCGACCACTCAAAACCTTCGTGTTTCCTTAGAAATTTAAAGAAAGGTAGTCCTTTTTCTCCTAGTCGTGCGATGAAACGACTTAAAACTGCCATGCACCTTTCTGGACTTCTTTCTTTGTGGTTGGAGGGCGCATTTGGAGAATGGCCTTTATCTTTTCGAGATTTGCTTCGATTCCCCGTATAGATACTAGGAATCCAAGCAATTTTCCTAAAGAGATTCTGAACACACACTTCTCAGGATTGAGTTTTAAGCGGTGCTTTCTGAGGTTGTTGAATGTTTCTTGTAGGTCAGTGATATGATTAAATCTCTTCATGCTTTTAACGACTAGATCATCAACATAGGCCTCTAGGTTTCGGTCTAGTTGAGATGAAAAAGTCGATTGCATCAAGCGTTGAAAAGAAGCGCTGGCATTTTTTTTAGACCAAATGACATTTTGACATAGCAAAATATACCAAATGGTGTAATGAATGTGGTCTTTTCTTCATCGTCTAGACACATTGATCTGGTGGTATCCAGAATATGCATCTAAAAAACTTAATATTTCACAACCTGCAGTAGAATCAACCAACTAATCGATACGAGGTAAAGGAAAATCATCTTTTGGACAAGCTTTATTAAGATCAGTGAAGTCTACGCATATACGCCATTTGTCGTTTGACTTCCTAACCATTACAGGGTTAGCCAACCACTCTGGGTGGTCTACTTCTCTTATAAAGCCTGCTTTAAGTAGCTTATCCAATTCTGATTTAATAGCATCTCATCGATCTGGGGCAAATCTCCGTAATTTTTGTTTTACGGATACTTTGTCGGTAGTAAAAGCTAGCTTTGTGCTCGATCACCTCCACAGGGACTCGGGCATGTCGGATGCTTGCCACGCGAAGACATCTGTGTTAGCTCAGAGGAAGGTGATGAGGGCGTCTTCCTACTTGGGGTCGGAAGTATCCCCAATGTGAATAGTCTTCGAGGGCTACCCTGCGTCTAGAGGAACCTCTTTGACCCAGTCGTTCGGCTTTGGTGTAGCTTTAGGCTTCGACTTGCTAGTCGAAGGCTGACTTTCTTCTCGAGTTGATATTTGACCAACCATCTCGAGGGATCGACGGTCGCAGGTATGAGCCATCTTCTTGTCACAATGAATTGTGATCACTCCTTTGGGACCTGGCATCTTAAGACATTGATACCCGTAATGAGTAGCCATTAAGAATTTTGCTAAAGTTGGTCGTCCGAGTATGGCGTTATATGTAAATGTCGAAATCGACCACATCAAAGGAGATTTTCTCGTCTCGAAATTACTTGGTGAACCAAATATTAAAGGAAGAGAAACTTGTAATAGGTTTGGTGAAGACCCGATGCGATCCATGAAAAGAGTATCGTCCTGGTCTTACCTTAGTCCTAGGTACTTGCATCTCGTCCAGGGAACTCGTAAACAAGGTGTTTAATGAGCTGCCACCATCAACTAAAACTTGATTGACCCAACAATTGTTGATGGTGGGCTCGACCACGATCGGATATCGACCTGGTCGAGTCGAAGGAATCGGGCAGTCACCCTTCTCGAAGGAGATGGTGACCTCCGACCACTTCGGTAATTTATTGACGACAGGAGGATCTATAGAGTTTACCTCACGTTCGGCAGTTTTAAGCTGTCATTTTGATTCGTATGCCGATGATCCCCCACAGATGTGCTCGACGGTATGTTACGGATCCTGGAACGACATCTCCTTATCGTTATCTGACGACTTATGACCACTCGTTTGCCCTACCTGCTCGAGAGTGGGAAGTGGTCCTTTGCCGTTGTAGTAGTCCTCGAGCTTTCGTTGGAAGACTTCGGCGATTCTGGAGTCATGTCCTTCCTTTTATGGAAAGGACACCACCTAGGCTTGTCGTTTTTCCGATCAGGACGCTTACCTTTGCCTCGGTCGAAGTACGGCTTGGAGGTTCGTGGCTCTTTATCGTTTACAGCCAAGACCTCCTTGGAACCGCTGGCTTGGGTTTTTTGACCCTTCGCCTTGTTCTTGGACTTCTTTGCTTTCTTATCCTTCATCTTACCAACTTCGTCTGGCTCTCAAGAGGTATTGTCTTCTCGATCGATTGTGTTGTTCCACTCGACTGCCTCAGAAGCAGTCGCATATCGATCGGCCATCTCAAAGAGCTCGGCGACAGTAGTGGAAGGATTCAAAGCGATATCTTCCGTTATCCTTCTACTACAGATTTCTTGCTTGAAAGCCCTGATGACAGATGAATCAGAAACTTCCAGAATTGAATTATGAACCTGACTAAAGCGCTTGATGAATTGGCGCAAGGTCTCGTGGTCGTTCTGTCTCATCCGGTGCAAGTCGTCCTCCTTCCTAGGGCGATTGTAGGTGCCTTGAAAGTTCACTAGTAGAAGGTCGCAGAGGTGTTGCCAAGAATAGATCGACTCAAGTGGTTGGTTTAGTAACCACGATCGAGCAGACCCTTCGAGCACAGTTGAAAGGTAATTCGCCATTACATGCTCTCCTCCCCCTGCTGCTCGGACAGCTATTGTATAAATTTGAAGGAACTCGATGGGATTTTGGGATCCATCGAACTTTTCCATGTTCACTGGTCGAAAACGAGGTGGCCAGCAAACAGCTCGGAGGTCAGGCGAAAATGCCCGACATCCGGTAATAACTTCTTGACGCCTCCTTTGTAGGAAAGAAGGGTTGATATCACCAGGTGATCGTATTTGACGATACCTAGTAACAGGTTGACCCGACCTGTAGTAGGTCTCGGTCCTACGAGGGAAATACTCCTCGTATTCCATCTGCTGCTGCGGATTTCCATATCGGAATGGTGAGCGATCACCTCTCCGAGGGGCTTGTTGATCATCAGTCGTTCGAAAGACATTTCTCCGAGTAGGAGATCAATGCGACTCGCCGTTGCATAGATTTCTACGTGGTGATATGTTTGATCGACTGGTAGCTGAAGAAGTTGTATTGCTACGACTTCCTGAATGATGTCGGCGAGGTGCTTCCAGTCTTGCTATCGTAGTCCGAAGCCTTTGTGCGATCTCTTCGTCGAAGAGGTCATAGCATGGCGCTCGGGCGAGCTCTCGAGTAGGATTCTCGAGCAAGTCGTTGATGTGCTGGAGCTCTTGAGCTTTCTCTGATTGATATTGGATGCGCCCAGGCAAATTTTTCTGGGCTGCAATCTTCTTCCGTCGAATAGCCTCAAGATCTTCCATATCCTTAAGTCTATCTCAATGGAGTGCGACTATGTCGAGGATTTCCCTCGCGCTCATCAAAGTGTTGGTTCTGTCCATCACCGGTGGTGCCCTTGCCATTGCCACGAGGGGGTGCAGTGCGTGATCTTCGGGGAGTGTCCCTAGCTTGGTCTCTAGAAGAGTGACCTTGATCTAAGGGAAGGACGAAGACCTCCCGTTGATGATTCTCACTTGCGCTCGAGGCCTCCCCGCTTGAGGAGTAGTCGAGAGACACCATCTGGCGACTTGGAGTAATCCCCTCCAAGAAGGGGAACTCTGGGTTATAACCGTCTCCATCCGTAGGTGTGATCTGCAGAGAGATGGTCGAATTTGCAGGAAAAACATGCTTGATCCCGCTCTCTCTGGAGTTATCCGGAGAGGGAGGACCACCAGATGCTGGTGAAGTCCTGGAATTGTGGCTTCCAAAGCTTGTCTCACCAGGTCGGACCGCCTTAGGGGGACTTGAACACTTGGAGGAAAAACTCTCGTCGTGTTGTGAGTCCGCCTAGGTGTAGTCCTGATTGTGGTCGGATTGACCCTTGTCCTTTGAAGGAATTGATTCCTCTGTTGGACGTACTGTTGTGGGGGATAAGGATCCCTCCTCAACTCTATCAGTGGCATGGTCTCTTGGATCTGCGGAAAGATCCCTGGAGGCAGCAACACCGTCGGATGAGTCGATACTCGGTTCGTAATCGAAATCGGCATCCATGTCGACGTCTGCGTAATTTGCCAAGTCAAACCAGTTCTCCTCGTTCCATTCTCCTGCCATGAGTGCATGAGATTTGGGAAAAAAAAGAGTATGTTGACAAGAGATTACCGGAAGATCCCCACGGTCGGCGCCAACTGTTGGTATTTTAGAACCGATCTTACGTAAAGATTGTTTGATTCGGGGGGTCTCCTAGAATGGAATCATGCAGAGAGATTGACACGGGTATTTTTATATAGGTTCAGGCCTTCTCCAAAGAGAATAACAACCCTACTCCTGTGTGTGCATGGTATTGAGTGTGTTTCGTACAATCGGGAGAAAAGACTAAGGCTATTACAGAAGATAGTGTCTAATTGTCTTCCTCCTTGCCCTTTGTCCCCTCCGATCGCTGCCTTTATATAGTCGTGAAGGAATAGCCATTTTCCCTGGTGAAGAGGCGCCTTATCAAATCGATGAATTAGCATGTTTGCATAATCATCGGAGTGGTAACCCCTTCATGCCGCTTTGGCGATTACTTGTCGAGATAATGGGGTATTACGTGCTATTACTTCGTAGAGTAACAACGGCGATGTTATTGCTTGGATTCCTTAATCAATTGGACCCACTCGCCTGCAGAGGTTTTATTGATCATAAGGTAGTCGTGGTGATCCGGTCGTAGAAGAGCTTACGACTATGAGGTAGTCGTATAATAACTTCTGTTGGATAGTGATCGTAGAAGAACTTACAACCATAAGGTAGTCGTAGCAAGACTTACGACTATGAAATTTGATCGTAGAAGAACTTCGACCACCGGTAGGCTTCTCCTTGTAAATATAAGGGTATACCTAGGGACTACATGACATCATATTTACCCATAATAAAATTATAGATAAAAGATAAAATGAGGATTATTAGATCCTCGTCAAGACTAAAACCCACCAGGGGTAGTTTCGGTATTATACCCATCAACCCTTAATCCAAGGTTTCTTAACACTCTCCCTTGGGCAAATACCACGTCATGCACATGTCTTATTAAAAACTCCCAAAAACCCAGTGGGAAAAAAAGGGATTGGAGAAAAGAATACATTGCATCCGCAAGCTATATTGCATCGTTGTCTCGTTAAAAACCTTTATATGGGAAATTCTTAGGGAAAACTCACTAAGAGAAAAAAAAGTGCAACCTCTTTACCTTCTGGGTTAATCTTTAGGATGAAGGTCAAACTTCAGGGCCTTAAGTGGATTATGATTCAGGAGATTCTCCTCCTGATTCCTACCACTCTCCAAGCCGCTTCATTCCAATATCACGAACTCGTCCTTGGAATCTGGACATAGGCCGAGACTTAGTGAATAGGTCAGCCAGATTTTGACAAGATCTAGTTTGCAGGACCTTCACCTCATCGTTCTTCTGGAGTTCATGAGGATAAAAGAATTTGGGAGCAATTTGTTTGTGATATTACTTTTAACATAACCTATTTGCATTTGTGTAACGCAAGCAGTATTATCTTCATAGATAATGGTGGGGGTATTGACGGTGTTAATGCCACAATACTTCTGGATGTGGTTAGTCACACGTCCAAGCCAAACACATTCAAGTGAGACTTCATATAGTGCTATAATCTCTAAGTGGTTGATAGAAATTGCTACAATGCCTGCTTAGATGATGACCAAGAGATGGCTGCACCACCACAAAGTAATATAAATCCATTCTGAGATTTTGCACTATAGAGATTTGACAGATATCTTCAGGATTTAGTAATGATCATCAGGATCTATGCATGATCTTCATGATCTTTGCATTGTCGACCAACCAGATCTAAACTGTGAAGTAGTAAAACCTTCAAGGTGAATTTAATCAGTAATTATCATATCAACACCTTCTAAGCTTGACTAAGATTTTGAAAATATCAAGTATGATGATTAGTGTTTAGTATATACTCCCCCTGAAGACAACTTCCGCTGAAGTCTCGTTGGTCCAGTTCATACATTTTTCGAAAATGAACATAGCAAGAATACTGTGATCAAATCTACTGGATTATCATGATGCGGAGTCTTACATACAAATATACTATTGCTCATCTGGAGGTTTAGGATAAACACCATTAGGGCGTAATATGTTTAACTTATCATATACCACTATTTAATTATGCAACACAAGTAGATTATCCTTGTAGAGGATACGACGTAATACTAGTTGCAAAGTCGTATGCCTTCCGGGTACAATTTATCAAAACCTTTCAAGGTCTTAATATTTTGTAACTATCTCTGAGTGGTTAAAGTTACAACGAATAGTCTGTTCTACAGAACTATAAAGTATAATTGTACCACTCTAGAGTAAAATATAATCAGTCTTAGTTTTGACGTTTAGGGGATTAATTGTCAAATATCACTAACGTACATCGTACCTTCATGGTACTAGAGGAAACCACCATTCCACTAACTTCTAGTGGAAGATGCACTTTGTAAGTGCTTATGTGGCGCGCTTCTGGTCTTTAGGTTCCTCATTTTATTCTTTTGGGTTTTGATGGATCCCTGTTCACTCCTAGGGATCATACAATCATTGGTGTGATTAAGAGATCGATTGGTAAAATAATTTTTGCTTCAGGGAGATGCTCTCTCTTTTGGGAGATGTTGTTACTATAGGTAAAGGACTATTAGGTATAAGTTTTATATATATTGCGATTTTGTTTCCTTTCTTACTAGGAATTTTGAGTCATCCGAGAATCTCATCAAGGATTTCCAGAATCCATTGAATGCATATTTTGTTCATGCCATTTGTTAGAATTATTATGCAACAGAACATTATATCATTCATAATAGGAGACTAAATGTCTCTACAGGGACCTTTCAACCATAGTTTTCACCACTTCATTATCTTCACAATGCATCAAGTCTGAACTACCTAGTTCCAAGACTTTTATTTAGCAATTTTGGGTTCAGCCTCATATGCTTTCATTATGTAACCCAATATAAGCGCTTCAAGCGCTCGCCCATGGACTTTGGTTCTGGATCCGTGTTCTCATAAGAGAAACATTAGTAATTGTAGAGGCACCGTGATTGTCGACAAATTTTCTCCCATATCCTTTAACTTGATGGTATCTCAGTATTAACCAGATCTTTGTCATTTCCCAAACAAAAGATTCTTGGTCATTTCGTATTCCCAACATTGTAATATGTGCACATCAAGTTGCTAGGGCTTTAATCTTCATGATGAACCTCTTCATGAGGTATTTCACCTTCAAGGTGAGTTCTCTTCAAGAGAGTTAAAGGAGTAATTAATAATTTATTTAACTAGTGTCATTAGATCTTAGACCCGCAGGCTTACCCATAGATTTTAGATCAAGAACCAATAAGTCAATTTCGCATAGGTGAATATTGATGAGGATCTAATAATCCTCAATTAATTAAATTGTTTATCCCTAATTGTTATTATAGATAGCAATATCTTCAGGTTATTCGTAAGGATACCCCTTATCATTTATAAGGAAGAAGCTTAGCCGAGTGGTCGTAAACTATTTTACAACCACCCTAGCTATATGCCCATTAGTACTTCTACAACTACCTAGTGGTAGTAAGATTTCCTACGATCACCTCATGATCGTAAGCCTTACTACGATTACTTCATGGTCGTAAACTTTAGTACAGCCAGGTCAACTACGACCACACTATAATCAGCAAAGCCTACATACATGTGGGCCCAATCGACTAAGGACACTTATACGCTGTGTTTAATACACACGGTAGTTAATATGTGATGTTATTCTCTGGGATAACCACACGTATTAAGCCTCTATCTCTAACATAACTGCAAGGTGACATGGAAGGATCAGTCTCTGATAATAACCGTCACAGAACGTGCGCATTTCATCAAACAGTGGGACGCCTCTTGACACGGGACAATTGCCACCCTTTCACGCTCTATATAAAAAACAAGAGAGACAATGACAAGAAAGACAAGATCAACAGACAGAAGTCACTAAGCCCTAGTTCTAGAGATTTCTTCCCTGTTGTAAAGCATAGTCAATACAACAACACAGGAGTATGCTTATTATTCTCTCAGGAGAAGGTCCGAACCTGTATAAAATCTCCATGTCTTTTTCTTTGTGGTTTAACTCAAGGAGAATCCTTAGCATTCATTCATAAGATCGATACTAAACCATCGACAGATGGCGCTGTTCATGGGGATCTTCTGGTTTCTCCTTTTCTTTTCAACAAATTATCTTCATTTTTCAACTCTAATGGTTTCATGGCAGGAGAGTGGAATGAGATGAATTGGTTCAATTTGACAGACTATGCAAAACTTGACATAGATTCCTACTACGAGTATGAGCAGAGCATCATTTCGTCCGATGGCAACGTCGTTTCTAAAGATCTTTCACCAGACCTAGGAGACCATGCCACGAACAAGGTTGGTGAGAGAGTTCTTCCCCCATGACATTACACCCAGATGAGGAACCAAACTCCTCAAAGGGCAAGGGTCCATCCAACCAGGGTCAGGATTGCGCCACGGTGAGCATAAGACACAACGATGGTTCTCCCTCTAAATGTTCAAGCCCGTTTGAGGCCATCTGATCTAGCACAAGAAGTCTTGGAATCTATGATTCTGGGACTCAAATAACACCTGATAACCGTCACTCTTCGGTTACTCCCACAAGGTGCATTGTCGAGTCCACTTCACCTGCGGATTCGACCACTTCCCCGCAAGGTTCACCTTCAGTTGGAGACGGTTATAACCCAGAATTCCCCTTCCTGCAGGGTATTGCTCCAAGTCACGAGGCGTTGTCTTTTGAATACTCCTCGAGTCAAGAGGACTCAAACACAAGTGGAGATAATAGCACCCCATAAGTCTTTGTCCTCTCCTCATATCCAAAACTCTCTTCAAGAAGTAGGGCTGGGGATGCTTCCCATCGCACACTCACTTGGGGCTCTTGTGGCGATGGTGAGAATGTCTCTAGTGATGAACAGGATCTCCACCTTCATGAGCATGGCCGAAATCCTAGAAATGATCTCTCTCGACTGAGGCATGCTTTGGCTGACTCAGATGTTGATGATCCTGAAACCATTCAGAGAAGAAGAATTGTTACCCAGAGGTTCTTACCTAGGCGCATCCAATACCAGTCAAAGGAAGCTCAAAAACTTCAACGAATTAATGACCTGATCGAAAACCCGACTCAAGAGATTAGAGAAGCACCATGTTACAACCTTTTTGCTCAAGAGATCAAATGAAGACTTCGGGACACAATCGTTAGTCTTGAGCGGACTCGATGAAACCGTTCTGGTAGTCGTACCGGGACAACTCCATCGAACACCAGTCGTTCAGCTGACTCTCCTCATGGAGAACGATAAGATAACAGGTCTGGTCGGTCTCTTAACCATGAATCTAGTTGGAGAAGAGTCCCTCGAACAATTGGTGATCGACAAGCCCCTAGAGGAAGTGGTCGTTCACCACTTCTTCCGAGGAATTTACACTAGCAGATAGAGTACGAGGAGTATTACCGTCATGGGGCTGAGATCTATGATAGATCAGGTCCACTTACCATTGGGTATCATCGAGTACGATCGCCTGGTGATGTCAACCCTTCTTTTCTGCAAAGAAGGCATTTTGATATTATTACTAGATGTCGGGCATTTTCACCTAACCTTTTAGCAATTCGCTGGCCGCCCCGGTTCTGACTAGTGAACATGGAGAAGTTTGATGGTCATAAAACCCTATTGAGTTTCTTCAAATCTATACCACTGTTGTTCGAGTAGCAGGAGTCGGAGAGCATGTTATGACCAACTACCTTCCTACTGTGCTCGAAGGATCTGCTCGGTCGTGATTGTTAAATCAGCCACAAGAGTCGATCTATTCGTGGTAGCATCTCTTTGACCTACTACTAGCCAACTTCAAATGCACTTACAACCGCCTAGGGAAGGAGGATGACCTGCACAGAATGCGATAGGACTCTCACGAGACCGTATGCCAATTTATCAGGTGTTTTAGTCAGATTCGTAATTCAAATCCTAAAATTTCTGACTCTTCTGTCATTAGAGTATTTAAGTAGGGAGTCCACAATCGATGGATCACAGAGGATATCGCTCTAAATCCTCAGGCTACCATCGTCAAGATCTTTGAAATGGGCGATCGATACGCAACTGCTGTAGAAATGGTCGACTGGAATCACATGATTGATCGTGATGATAAGGACACTCGAGGAGTGGGCGAAGGCAGTAGGAAGAAAGATAAAAAGACTAGGAAATCCAAGAGCAAGACAAAAGGCCAAAACCTTCAAGTCAGAAGCTCTAAGAAGTTCTTAGCAGTGAGCGACAAGGAACCTCGGAGCTCGAAACCATACTCTGATTGGAGCAAAGGTAAACGCCCCGAATGGAAGAACGACAAGTCCAGTTGGTGTCCTTTCCACAAAAATGAACACAACCTTCACAACTACCGAGTTTTTCAACAAAAATTCAAGGATTACTACTCTGGCAAAGGATCACTTCCTACACTTGAACAAGTGGGGCAAACGAGTGGTCGAAAATAGTTAGATGATGATGAGGAGATGTCATTTCAAGATCCAAAATGCACCATCGATCACATCTATGGAAGATCTTCGGCATATGAGTCGAAACAACAGCTCAAAGCTATTAAATGTGAGGTAAATTTCATCGACCCTCCTCTCATCAATAAATTACTAAAGTGGTCAAAAATCACCACCTCTTTCGAGAAAGGTGACTATTCGATCCCCACTACTTGACCTGGTCATTTTTCGATCGTAGTCGAGCCCATCATCAATAACTGTCAAGTCAATCGTGTGTTAGTTGATGGTGGGAGTTCACTGAATATACTCTTTACGAGTGCCTTGGACGAGATGCAAGTTCCCAGGACAAAGATAAAGCCTATATGATACTCTTTTCATGGGATCGTACCGGGGTCTTCGGCCAAACCCATTGGTCACTGTGCGGTAGCCTCTCCCTGCCCGCCATGTAAATGCGCCGCGTAGAGTAGCCGCCAAAGCCGCCACATGCCCCCCCCTCGGATTAAGGTTTCGGCCGTTGTTCGTACCATTTTTTAAATATAGCAAATGAGTTCAAAAAAATATGAAATTTATGTGAATGCTCCTAAGATGGTGTACTTTCTTGTGTAATTTTACTCGTTTGAGTTTACCTCTTTGATTATGGTTTTGATTAGGGTTTCAATTTCGGTTTTGGCTGTGATCGAGGGAGTTTTTAAACGTAGCAGATTAGTTCAAAAACTTATGAAATTTTATGTGAAGCCTCCCGACACAGTGTACTTGCTTGTGTAAATTTTTCATAAATTTATTTGTTCAGAATTTTTCTCGCAATTTCATATAAATGTACTGTTTGTATGAATTTGTAAATGTTGAATTTCATATAAGTGTACTGTTTTTTTGAAGGTTCCTCACGCTATACTTTTCCCTACTTTTGTCGCAAGCTATATTAGCGGTCTAGAGGAGGTTGTGGGATATTTCAAATATGCTATACTTTTTCCTACTTATCTTCTATTAAACAGTGACAATGCATAGCTTTCTGGAGACGTGCTTGTATATAGACATCATGTGTTACATCTTCTATTAAACAAGGACAATGCATATCTTTTTGGAGACAATCTTTGGTTGATGAGATGGCCAATAGTGATTTTAATGGCGGGTAGGACTCTAATGTATGAATGAGCTCTATTGGAGAACTTTGGAGAAATGACGCAACGATAACAACACGATAATTGATCCAATAAGGGGGTTACATGGCACGCAGGCAAATGAACCAAGGATGCAAATTATGCATAAGTCGTACAAGTTTCGCTGTACATAAGAAAACAATTCAGCGAAAATATTACATTACGACACCGAATAATGACCAGATGAGCTCGGTCTGTTGGTACAATTCTTCGCTGAGTGCCTAGGGGTCTTGCATATCCTGCACCTATTTGTGTGGCTAATATTGGTATGTTGTTTGGCATCCATGTCATTCCGAAAGTGTCACGTTTGTCGTCACCCCTTCCCTGTTGTCTTCAAGTCCTTGTTCGGGCCCCATTGCACCATATCCGGCTAAAGATCCTTGTAGTTCATTTCCAAGCCGTACGAGTGAAACTCCGCACTCCATGTACCAAAAAGGTGTTGCATGTCATAGTACTCAGAGATGTACGACGTACACATCTGCCTTATTTGCGCACACGCCTTGTACACGTGCGAGCTTGGCTTCTACAGGAACTTCGGCTTGTTGCAGGTGCATGTCGCCATATCACCTAGGGTGCATGCCTATTTCCTTTCCCCCTGGCATGAATGTTGACGTATTTCTACCAAAGCCTGATCTCGTAATTCCTCCTGAGGCCATCGTTCACCCGGATGTCGTGCATCCGGGCCTTCTCCATCTTCTGGTCCATGTGCCTCTACATGTTCTCAGACTACTGCTTGCCTTCCTCCATCTGGCTCTTGGCTGCGGTGGTTCTATTGACAAAATAATCAACAGTGCGAGTCCATATATCCTTGACGATCGCAGTGATAGGGATGCACCACATACCTTTGAGGACGCTGTTGTACACTTCGGACATGTTGGTCGTCATAATGCCGTACCTCGCACCGTCTATGTCATAGAGAAGGGACCATTTCTCCAATTCAGGAACATGGCCATTAGTCCACTCCAAGAAACTAATGGCATTGTAGGGTTGCTCTCCCTCTAGTACCTCCGGAGTGGACTCCCTTGTATGCCTCATAGTCCGGTGTTCGAGGTCTCTCAAGATGGAATCAAACATTCGCCTCTGATTCTGCAAACACAATGCCTTGAACGTCTTCATAATGTCCTGACTACGAAACCATTTGAACAAGTTAGATGCAAGATGCCTCATGCACCACCTAGATTTCACATCGTTCCACCGGTTCGGGGGTTCCGTTCCGTGCTTCATAGTGTTGATGGCCGCCAACAACTCAGCATTGTGGTCTGTGATAAGGCATACGTTGCGCTGGTCTCCTATGACTGCCTGCTTCACATTCGCTAGGAACCACAGCCAACTAGATGTGCTCTCACTCTCCATAATGACAAATGCCACCGGGAGAAGCTAGTCATTCGCGTCGCTCACCACTGCAGTGAGAATAGTGCCCTTGTACCTCCCTGTGAGGAAAGTGCCATCCAGCGTGAGAACAGGACGACAGAACTGGAAGCCCCAAATGGTCTGGGCAAAAGCCTAGAACACCAAGTCCAGTATGAAGCGGTTAGGCCCTCTCTCAGCATCTTCATGCTCAAGCTTGTTTATGTTCGTGTCGGGGTTTGATTCAGCAATCCGCTCAAGCAATCTCGGCACAAAGTTGTATGCCTCTTCGTATATCTCATACATGGACTCGATGGCCTTCTGCCTGGCTCATCGAACCATGTTGTAGCTGACTGGATAACCAACCTGATTAGCAACCTTGGACATCAGCAACTTGGGGGAGACGGACACGTCCGCCGCAACTAGTTGCTTGATGAGGTTTGCCACATATGCAGAAGTCATGGTACGATGCTGCCGCAAGGGCTCTTTAACCTCGCAAGTGTGGTCGGTCACCGCCTTGACCGCGAATACCGAGCTGAATATCTTTGATCGGTGAGCACTGACTTTTCTAAGGCAGCCTTCCACTATACACCTCACTGCGTAATGTTCGGGGTTGGACTGGTGCACTTGGTACACACGGCTGATGGACAAGGCGTACCATACTATAGCTTGTTGCATGGCCTCCTTGCTAGGGACGCGCTGCCCTACTAAGAGGGTCTTGGCATCAAACCCCTAGTGGGAGCCTTCATCTTGCGGCAGTGCCAGCGAATGCACTACAACTTGATCAAGTCTCGATGCCACGTAAGGCATATCCGATTACACGATTCCCCAGTTGGACCACTGGCCTGGTGTGCGTCATCGTCATTACCATCCGAGCTAGGGTTGGCGTCCTTGTCGACTCCAACGTGAAAGGCTGCTCCGGTAGATACTCGTGGCAGTCAATATGGGCAACCACCACGATTCCGCCCCCTCATTTTTGCACAAAATTATGCGCAAGTCTCCCCTTCGAGGCAGCACATTCTGTGTTGCTGTCTTCAGGCTCGGGCTGCACTTGCCCGCTTGTAGAGGCACCGGCATCATCAAGTGGCCTAGCGCCCTGGATACAAAATTCACATACACCATCGGCTTTCCCGTAAATGGCTGCCTCGAGCTGGGAGGCAATCTGCATGTATTGGCTCCATACTACGCTTCCAGCCACCTTGACGAGCTCCCACACATCATTCATGCGGGTGATCCCCTCGATCACAACTTTCTTCGCCGTTGTCTCCATGTCGACCTCCCTCCGGATGCAGCTTCGAAGCTCGTGAATATTCATCGCGTTGAGCCCCTCCGCCCGGACGACCTTTTACTGGCATGTCAATAGGTCCAACCCGTCGGGTCTGGCCCGTATGAGACCATCACCATAAAATACTAACAAGTCTTGTATGTTCGAAATTACCTAAAGCCACAACAAACCCATCTACGGTACATATGTGTAATTAAATATAACAAATTGCATGCAAGTGATAGATTACATGTGCATAATTAAATAGGAATAATTAATTAATTACCAACAATTTCCAAAAATTAATTACGAGTAATTATTTACTGCCAAACTAATTGCTAGTAGTTAATTTGCACTAATATAATATGCTAGACTGATAACCACTAAACTAATTATGTACCATTGAACTAATTAACAACGAATTAATTCACTAATTACGACTGATTAATTACCACTAAACTAACTAATTACACGAGTTGTTAATTTGCACTAATATAATATGGCGGACTGATATCCACTAAACTAATTATGACTAATTATTTAGCACTAAACTAATTAACAGACACTAAACTAACTAATTACAACTAATTATGTACCACTAAATAAATTACGAGTAGTTAATTCACACTAATTTAATATGCGGGACTGACAACCACTAAACTAACTACGACTAATTATTTATCACTAAACTAACTAATTAATTACTAGTGAACTAACTAATTACCACTAAACTAATTAATAAAGACAAAATCACCCGACAAATTACCTGCCCTTCAGGGGGTAAGCTATCAAAAAAAATCGAGCGATGAGCGATGAGTAGCAAGCAAATACTTGATCTCCAAAAAAAAATTAATTATGCTAAGTTCTCTGAGTTCTCAGCGACGAGCGCCAGAACGAGAAGCAAAATGCAATTGAGATAAGCGAAAAGCGGCAACGTTATTTTGTTATTTATAGCCGAGCGAAGGAGGAGCCGCTGTGTTGGCGCCGGAAATTTCGGATGTGTGGTCTACGTGCACCATTGCGGGCAAGGGGGGACAGCCACGAGGAGTACCACTACTACAAAAAGGCTAATATTGGATGCCTCATCACAGATGGTTGACCAAAACCGTCAGATTACATCAAATCCTATATGGTTTTGGTTTAGAGGCCGTACGTATTCTTGGTTGCACTAAAAGCGTGCGTGAAGAGGTAATATTACGAGCGGTTCATAGCTAAAACCGTCGTGACTTATCACGATGGTTATTAGCAATAATCGCTCGTGATAATTCTACATATCACGAGCGGTTTTCATCCGCACGGTTTTTGCTATAACCGTCTTTGATAATATCGCTTCTGACTTCGATTGAAGCCCGACGAGTTTCTTAAATCGCCGATCGTCTCAATTCATCGCATCAATGCCGCCGGCCTCCGATGCTTCTCTTCGTCTCACGCTCCAAATTTATTCCTTGTTTTGTGTAACATCCCAAATCTGGTGTGTGTTTCAAATGTAAGAAAATGAGAAGAAATTAAAACTTTTCTTGCATCTTGAAGTTTTGAACTTTTACGTAATTCTTGTAAAGGAATGTGGAAATCAAAACCTAAATCTCTAATTGACTAAAGTCATGACCTCCTTGTTGAGAATCTTGTGTTCAACCTCTGGAAATATTTTTCCTTGGTTCTAGGGATGCTGGGTGACTCCTCTGAAAATTTTTATAATTTGTAGAAATTATTTGATAATTTTTGGAGGCCAGTCAAACCAGTTTGACTCTTGGTCAAACCCTAGAACAAGACTTGAGAAATTTCTGGAGAAAAATACTTTGCATAAAAACCTCTGGAAAATTTATACAAGGTTTATCCTGGAGTGAGGAACCTCTAGTCCAAATTTTAGAATTTTTGGAGTTAGTTTGCTACCTCTAAAAATTCTTCCAAGTTTTTCAGCTCCTTTCAAACCTTTGGTCAAAGTTGCTGTTGGACTCGAGTCAGACTCGAGCCCAACCTCCCTTCTTGGTTGAACCCAACCTTCTCAGCTCAGCCCCGAGCCTGTTCAATCGCGCATGCAATGTGAGCTGTTGGATTTTAATCTAACCACCCGCAATCCTTGTGCCGTTCGGACCTCCCCATCTCACCTGTTGATCTCAGCCGTTGGATCTTAATCGAACGCTCGAGATTGCTTGTGTCATTCGGCTCTTCCGTTTAGCCCAATCAATCTCAACCGTCCATCTCGCATTGGACCACTACGATCACGTGAGAGCGTTGGAGCCCTCCAAACTCCTTATTCAATCCTGGCCGTCCGTTTTTGATCGAATCGTGGTGTGTTGGGTCAGTGCCTAATGGGTTAGACTCAACCCACTCGTTCCAGTTTTGCCCGAGCCTTTTTGTCTCTGTTTCTATGGCAGGTGGGCCTGCGCCGCACCTGTTCTTCCCCTACCTCTCGCCCACGCCATTGCCAGCGCACGAGCGTGGGAGAGGCAGCGCCTTGTCACTTCCTTGAGTCCTTTAAACGGCTCTTTGCTGCAAGCATTAATTGCCGCCAGTGCTTTCGGCCCCAAAGTCCTCCTCCTCTGCTGCGCCACGTGCTCCGAGTGTCCATGGTAGGGGCATGAACTGAGCTCACCCTTGAGCTTTGCTTTTACTCAACCCTTGTTCCTTCAGCTATATAAAGCCCTCAAGCTCTTCCTTGGACCCTTTTCCAGCTCTAGCTTGCACCTTCTCTGTTGTTGAGCTCCAAAACACCAGAGAGCCCTTAGCCGCCATTGTTGGACCTTGAAGCTCCTCGGTGCCGACAATGCTCTAGTGGTTCTTCATTCTTTCTTTTCGCGTCACCTTGTGCCTCTCTTTACCCTAATCCTTTCCCCTAACTTGATTTTGGGTTGCTTTCACAGGAGCCGCCTGAATTTGAGTTTTGGATCTCTTCGGCCGAATCACCCCCTTTCTTCCTCAGTGCCAATAAGCACCTCTTCATTTCAATTGCTTGCTCATGGACCTTCTGTGAGCCCTATTGAAGCTATCTTGATGACCCGGTCGTGTTCTTTTGCCTAGGCTGTCATCTCCTCGTTGTCTTCTTCGTCGCCAGCACAGTGCTTCGTCACGAGAGCAGCTCCGGCCTTCTCTGTGCCTTTTCCGTGCTAAGGTAGCTTCTCGTTAATCCCTAGAAGCTTGGCACCTGCTTCCTTTAACCGCTGCGGAGCTCCTTTTGCTTTTCGTAGTTTGGCTATGCGTGGCACCACCGCCCATCTCCGGCTAGCCACCGGTGTGGTCCTCGCCGTGGTCGCCACCTCCACCAAGTGGTGCGTGGCTATGCGGACTCGTTTGGCCCTTGGTTTGCGCCCGTGAGGTCCTCATCACCGGCGGTGAGGCCATCTTTGCCCTCGGTCTTTTGTCAGACAGGAACAGCCCAGCGCCGTTGTCGTTAAGACAATGATACGGCCATTAAAACTGCTAATCAATGTTTAATCACTGTTAATCTATGCTTAGTATTAATGGTTGTCCTTATCTGTGCTTGGCTGTCGCTTACAAGTGGGCCCAGCACTCCTTTAAGCCCCGTGTGTGGCTTAATTAGCCACTGACATGAGGGCCCGCGCGCTTAAACCCACGTGTGTTAAGTGCGCAACGCTTAGTCCCGCTCTAGACCGTTCGATCTGAGATCAACGGCCCAGATCTGTTGAGACTTTCGGACCTCTGGATCTCTCAAATCATCGTGGGCCATTCATTTCTTGATCTGTGGCTCAGATCTCGTGGAACGTTTGGACCACTAAACCTCCACCGTCCGATCTAGATCCAACGATCTAGATCGCTGTGAACGTTCGGACCACCGAACCTCAGCCGTCCATTTGGAGATCTACGGTCGAGATCTAAGGGAATTTCAGACCGCCGGACCTCCCCGTAGCTTTGGGCCATCCATTTTGAGATCAGCGGCCTAGATCGAGTGGAACGTTCGGACCTTCCGAACGATGCCTCGCTCTGAGCCGCTCATTTCTTGATCAACGGCCTAGATCGTGTGGGATGTTCGGACCGTCCGAAGTCTCCCTCGCTGTGGACCGTTAGATCTCCATCCAACGTTTGGCTCTGTTGGGCTGTGCGCGTGGCTGTGCTTTGGTGCACATGGGCCATTGGATTCAATCTCAGCGGCCCATGTTTTTCCGCTTCGAGTTAGTTTTTATTTTTTCTGGTAAGCTTTTGTTTGTAAACTGAAAATTGTATTAAACTTCAAAATTGCATAACTAATTCGTTTTAATTCCTTTTTGGTTGATTCAAATTTTGCTATTTCTAGTTTTAACTAAGCTTTAATCTAAAAATGGTTAGAGGCTTGGTTCTTTTCCAGAAAAAAATTTGTTAGTAGATTAAATTCTGTTAGGCTTTATTTGTGCTCTAAAAATTCTTTTAACTTGAAAAATACATAAGTATTTCTCTATAGCTCCTTTTTGAGTGAAACCAAGTTTGTTGGCTTTATCTATTAGTGTTCTTAATTGTAGAATAGGTTTTAGGCTTGCTGCTGCTATTAAGTTTTCTGTGGTTGCATTGTTTTGTGCTCTTTTTCTTGTCTTTGAAAAATCATAGAAAATGCATCCTAGCTCCAAATGAGGTGAATCAAATTGTGTTGTTCATCTCATGTGGTGCTTTGTTTACCATAACATTTTCAGGTGCAACACCTCTCTGGAAATTTGTGCTAAAGATTTAATTTCGGATGAACAGTACACGAGATGAATTTTTCAGCCTTTTTCCAACAAACCAAACTTGTTTTGGCCATAACTTTAGCATTGAGAATCCAAATCAATTGGTTCTTGTTGCTAAATTCTTTAAAAATCATGCTCTACCTTCTGTAAAAATTTCATAGCTTTTGGCTGAAGTTGTTTTTTGAGTCTTTTCGGTGCTCTTCATTCTTATCGGTTCTTTTCGTTCTTTTGTTAGGTGCCGACGAGTTCGTTGAGTTCGAAAGCGATCCTCTACAGCAAGAAAGCTACCATCAAGGCAAGCAGTTTGATCATATTAATCCCATTACTTGCAAAGTCTAAATATCTTGTTTGCAAAGTGTATGTATGCATGCTCTATTTTGTGTTAAACTATCAATCGATTAGTTGATCCTCTAGATGCATAATCTGTAGGTAAATATTTATCCTCTACTACTGAGCCTAGGATTATCTTGCTGTGATTTTAGAGCTCGCTGGATGAGTTTTTATCACTTAGTAGTTTACGAGTTGTTGTTGCTTAGTCATGCTTAGCTACCGGTAGAATTGGGCGGTTATCGACTTAGTCGATAACTTTGATCACACAAATCTTATTATTACCATTATGTCCAGTACCTTGTGCTTTGTTACTTTGTAAAGTATAAAACTAAAAATGAAATGTTTGAGACTTGGGCATATGGTATGATGGTGTGATTATCTGGTGTGTGGTGGTATGTCTAAGTCAGCAAGGACCGAACATCTTGTTACACTAAACCAAGCATTCTTGCGTGCTAACCACATGAGGGGGATATGGGACTTCTCTTGACTTAGTACTTTGGCATGTGTTAGCTCTGAGTTGTAGGAGGTTGTGTGTGTGTGTGTTGTGTTGAAAAAGAAACTTGTGTTTATGTGTGGGTGAGCGGGAGTGAAATCCTATCTAGGTTCTCCACACCGAAGGGCATTGTAGTTGTCCGGGAGCTTTACCCTATAGTGGGAGTTGACTTTTGGCTTTACAATGACTCTGTCTCAACGTATGGGTTTCTATCCATATGGGCGACTCGTAGTTAATACACAATATTGGAAATGTCTCGTAGGACTTAGCCGTGTCGGCATACCAAAGGAAGTGTGCTTAATCTTATGGCAAAAAGGTGGTCTGACGTGTGGGTACATTGGTACACCCCTGCAGGGTTTCAAACTATTCGAATAGCCTCGTCCTAGGTTATGGACACGCTTGGGGAAGTCTTTCGAGAGTTAGACTATAACCTTTAATTAAAACTTGATGTGGGTGGTATGAATGGGTAATTCATGCTATTGTTGCGGTGGCTATTGGGTTAGTCACTTCCAGGTTGTTGTTGTCATTTATCTATTGTTACTCGCTATTATTTCAACATTAAAAACAGATTGCAAAATTGCTTTCAAATTACTACATTATTGCAAATGAAATTTGCTTGATGCTGAAAATAACCTACAGCCTACTCCTTTGATTAAAGCTTGCATGTAGCTATGTGTATGCTGTTACTTGTAAGTCTTGTGAGTGCATTTTTTACTCATTTGCATTGCTTAATTGTTGCAGAGGAGGTTGATCCCCAAGGGATTGACTATCGTGAGACGGACTTCGACTTTGATGACTAGGTTGGTGGCCCGGTCGGTTGCCTTGTAGGCTAAAGGCAAACCGTATGGCTTTTGCTTGTTGCCATCTTATGACTTTTACTTCTGCTGTTATTTGAGCTCTTTAGCTTGTGTTGTGACCGGTTGGCCCTAGTTGTAATAACTCTATTATGTATGTCTTTTGGATTTGTAAGCTTTTGCTTCGGTTCTGTGTGTTGAATGGAATTGATGCGTAATTTTGTAAAGGGGTATGTGTGCTGCAAATTCTGGGAAGTACACGTATCTCGAGGTTTGGATTATTTGATTTGTAATACTAGGACCAAGTGGATGGTTAAGCATTACAAGCCAAACAATCCGGGTTCTCACATTTTATAAAAAGGATCATCCACCATCGAAGATGATTATCCCCATTTATACAAAAAAAACAGAAATGACTGCCTCTTCTGTTTCCTTGTGGCGGCATTGATGGCCTACACCGCCGACTGTCTGAGCACCTCTCTCACAGACGTTGAACCGTCTTCTTGGAAGAACACTGCTTCAACAAAGTGTCTTCACTCTCTCTCAGAATTTTCTTTGGAGCGGTGGCGGCTACCTTCCGCCGTCTTGACATCCTCCTCCGCCGTGTCTTTCGGGTGATCTACTTTTGGCGAGTTTGTCGTGTTATCGACGTGGTCCTCCAAAACGACGTTGCACATCTCCAGGAGGCTTGCCGTCACTTGGGCTCACAGTCGAGGCGGCGGGCGACCAAGTCGACGGTGCCGAGACCCTCAAGCAAGGGAAGAGAGCCTATGGGCTCAATTCTTCTTGGTTCAACGATCCGAGGGTCTTGAGAGACACTTTCGAGCGTCTTGGCGTCGTGGTGGGCGCATTCGAGCTTTGTTCGATCACGAACCGTCCGCCCCCACCACCGCCGCCAACGAAGTATTGAAAACGGAGATAACAGCCTACCTCCGCCACTAGAAAAACTTTGTTTATTTATAGGTTTCTACTTTTTTTAATCCTTTTGTAAGCGACTGGCCACGCTATTTGGCCACATGAAAATTCCAAAATTAAAAATTTAAAAGTTTGGAGGTGAAGTTACTATTTTAATTATATGTCCCACACGGACGGTTCTATTATGGAACTGTCTGTGAAATGATTTTTTCTCAAGTATATTTATTTTGTATATACACTTACATGACATGAAGAAATTACATGTTTATATGTCAATTTTGGCATTTAAATCTTCTTTAAAATTTGCTTGCTATATATATATATATATATATATATATATATATATATATATATATATATATATATATATATATATATATATATATATATTTTTGGTATTGAAGCTTGTTGAGTGGTATTTGGTATTGTTCTTCAATCGGGTTCGTGACAATTGGTATCGAGCCGTTTGATCCATAACTTGCAACCAAACAATCCTTAATCGAGATGGGCGGCAACTCGAAGCTAACCCAGCGATCTTGGCGCGAGGCGAGTTGCTCAAGCAGCTAGAGGTCCAGTGCGCGGCCATCCAAACCTCGGTGGAGGAGATGAAGCCCAAGATGGTGACCCCGCCGGTGCAGGCCTCCTCGTCGACCCCGCCGGCATAGGCTTCCTCATCGAGGTCGCTCGCCACCGGCGAGCAGGACAACCTGATGCCCGCCAAGTGCTCGAAGATGTGTTCCGGCGACAACACCGCCTCGCAGAAGTCCGCCCTCATGCCGAACGCGGCCCCGGGTTCTCCCGCAACCGCCGCCTTGCTCGACACTGCCCTTGTCAATTCCATCTCCGTCGAGTTCTCTACAAGGCCTGAGCAGTCGGTGGGGCAGCAGCAGACATTCTTCCGAATTGACCTCACCTCATGTGGTGCTTTCGGTGGTGTTAGAAATACCCAAACGAATACGGTTGTCTGTGGCCACCGCGACAAAGTGGGTTGAGAGGAATCCTGGCCACCTCCTTCTCGAATCCCAAGAATAAGTACCGAAGTCGAGCCACGACTAACATCATGGCCGTCGTTCAAGTGTGAACGAGGCGGGATGCAATCAAGAACCCAAGGCGGAGAGCTGCCATCCGAGGTCCGATGGCTCGCCATCGCTTTCTTGGCGTTTGAAGTGATGACATAGTTCCTTTGGACAACTACACGGACACTCAAGATTTTGGAGAGATTGGCATCGACACGCCACCACGAGTTTCATCGTGATATTTGACACTGGAAGCTCCAACTGGTGGGTTCCATCGTCGAAATGTTCTTTTTCAATAGCATGCTACTTACAACACAGATACGAGTCAACCAAGTCAAGCACATACGAAAAGAATGGAGAAACTTGCACAATTACCTATGGCTCTAGGTCAAATGCTGGCTTCTTCAGGGAGGACAGTGTGTTAGTTGGCGACTTTGTTGTAAAAAATCAGAAGTTCATTGAGACAACCTGTGAAACCAGCGTTATGTTTGTCATTGGAAAGTTTGATGGTATACTTGGCCTTGGATTTTCCGAGATCTCTGTGGGAGGAGCCCCTCCAATTTGGCAGAGCATGAAAGAGCAGAAACTGATTGCGAAGGATGGCTTCTCATTTTGGCTTAACCGTGACCCTGATGCATCCACTGGAGGTGAGCTTGTCTTCGGTGCTGTAGACCCAAAACACTACAAGGGGAGCCATACATATGTTCCTGTTACTCGCAAAGGCTACTGGCAGTTTGACATGGGGGATCTTATTAGTGATGGCCACTCGACTGGCTTCTGTGCTGGTGGTTGTGCTGCTATTGTTGACTCAGGGACTTCACTGCTCGTCGACCCAACAACCATAGTGGCTCAAGTGAATCATGCATTTGGGGCTGAGGGAATTATCAGTACAGAATGCAAAGAAGAAGTGAGTAGGTTGGTTTTGAAGATTGAGAAGTTGAATGACAAATTGAAAGAGATGGAGAACAGTAATGTGGACCTTGAGAACATGATATCCCAGCATGCAGAGGACATCCGTATCCTTGCTGAACAAAATCTTTCTGCCGAGTTAACTATCAGAGGTCTTCATGATGAATTGGATATGTTAAAGGAAATGAAAGCAAATCTTGAGAATGAAGTGGGGCTCCACATTGGTGAGAAGAAAGTGCTTCAGCAAGACTTGGCCCGTCAGAAGGAAGATAAGGAAATTCTGCACAAGCAGCACTGTTCTCTGGAACATGAGACGAAGGCAGTAAATATAAGAGCAGCAACACTCCAGCAGTTACTTGAGGAATTGCAGAATAAAAACCTTGAATTGAAGGAGGCATGCACGGCGCATGACATTGAAAAGGCACTCCTCTTGGAAAAAGTTTGTGACATGGAGACGCTGTCAGAAGAGTATTCAATCTTGAAGAAATCATTTTCAAATGCAATTGTCGAAATGGAAGCCCTGAAGGAGATCATAAAAGAACTAGAAGCTTCAGAAAGCTCTTTGAAATATGATATTTCCTTGCACAGTTCTGAGAAGGATGCTCTGGCATTAGAACTAGAGATCCTTGGTAAAAAATATGTCGATATTTCAGAGAAAAAGTGCATTGGTGTATGTGAAATGTAAACTAAGGGCTATTGGTGTATGTGCATTCTATATATATGCATCTTTCTTAGTTCATGTTGTGGGTTCAAATTGACAAAAATGAATGGGGATGGTGGGTTTGGTTAATGCTCTCTGATGGATATTGAGGGTTATTGATGCTGGTTCTAGCTTTGTGCTTGGTTGGCTTACATTGGATGTGGTTCGGATGGGGCTTAGCTGCAATTAATTTTCAGATTTGTAAAGGTTTAGGCTAGCTTGGTGTGTATTGTATTCGAAAACAAGACCAAATGAGTCAAAAACTACTACAACACCTCTTCACCTGTCTCTCGCCATTCATTTCACCTTTGTCTGTGTAACTGTGCTCATGCCGGTCAAGTTCTCCTATT
Source organism: Phyllostachys edulis (assembly GCA_036346405.1). Taxonomy (NCBI): domain Eukaryota; kingdom Viridiplantae; phylum Streptophyta; class Magnoliopsida; order Poales; family Poaceae; genus Phyllostachys; species Phyllostachys edulis. The sequence goes on from CM070546.1 coordinate 97,847,024, forward strand.
TTGCATCCCAGGTACGTCCTACCATTCCATTCATAATCTCTTCTCTATAAAGTCTCCAAGCAGTGGCTGCTTGTGCCATTAAAACCGGCATCATATATATATTGTTGTAGTCCCCAGCCACTTTCGGGGGGTCGTCTACGCAGCATGAGAAGGATGAGACAGTAGCCACGGACAACCTCATTGAGCCCCAGCAAGTTTAAAAAGTATGGATGCAAGGAGATCGTCAGGACATCCAATTACCTGGATGTTGTCGATAGGTAATTGGACGTCGCTATGTTCAGAAAGTGACGTGGACGCGCAGGTATTAAGACTGGGAAGTGGCATCATGTATCAGCAACCAACCATTCTTGAGCATGTAATCGTCTTTAAACCCAACAAGAACACCAAGCTTGCATCCATAAGGTTGCCGTGGCTACTATCTCATCGTTCTCATCTTGCGTGAACGATCCCCCAAAGTATATATATATATATATATATATATATATATATATATATATATATATATATATACACACACACACACACACACACACACACACACACACATATATATATATATATATATATATATAGACACACACATATATATATACATATATATATATACATATATATATATATATATATATATATATATATATATATATATATATATATATATATATATATATATATATATATATATATATATATTTAATGATGCACAAGCAACCACAAGCTTACCGCCGGGCTTTATAGAAAAAGTCATCACAGACGGTTCGATAGCACAAACCGTCTGCATGATATATACTATCACAGACGCAGTTTCAGCCATAAAACTATGCATGATAGGTTCTATCACGAGCGCTTCTCGATTAATTACCGTTTGTTAAAATATGCATCATGACGGTTTGAAAACCGTCGTGATGACCTCATGTCATCATCCATAAACTCGACGGCTCATGAAACAAATGCGTGATGGCGTTGAACCGTCATGAATACTTTTTTCGTAGTAGTGAGTCGACGGATGTGCGGCGGAAGGAGGATGGACGATTTGAAAGGTGGCCACGGAGGTGTGTGGGAGGGAGGAGAGCGGGCTAGCGGTGGGGGGCGGTAGCGGGAAGGAAGGGGTGACATATGGTGGGATAAAATCATAATACTTAAATGCAATTGCGAGGTAAAATCAAACGAGTAAAATTATAGAAAGAATTACACAAGAAAGTACACCGTCTTAGGAGATTCACATAAAATTTTATATTTTTTTGAACTCATTTGCTATATTTAAAAAATAGTACGAACAGCGGCTGAAACCTTAATTCGTCGATTAGGCCGAAACCCTAATCCGAGGGGGTGGGGCACGTGGCGGCCGGGTAGGCCACCGTACGGCGGCTATGAGGCAGCAGCGGCGTGGCGATGAGCAGGCGAGGCTGTAAATATATATATATATATATATATATATATATATATATATATATATATATATATATATATATATATATATAACGGTTAGTTCTGTAAATATGAAGTGAAATCGTACTGATACTGCCAAAAATTCTCCCGGGAATTGAATTCCCGTCTCCGTCCTTGTGCCTGCAGCTGTGAATAGCTTCTCCTTTCGATCGTCTGGCCCCAAAAAAGTTTCCAAGAATACGACCTGATCGGAGAGAGCGAGAGCCGATAAATAGAGATGGCCTTCGTGAGTGAGTGATGGACGACGACCTCGGACCTACGTACCTTTGCCGCTGGCTACAGCGATTGTCCATGCGGTGTAACGCGGCGGGGCCCGCGCGACGACTAGCCGGGCCGGAGCTAGGGATCGATCGAGGTCGACCTGCCCGGCCGGGCCGGGTCCCCCGTGTCAACGTACGTCGCCGTCGCCGCTGAGTCACGCCAGGCCACCTGCATACGCTGCCCGGACCCTGACACCGATCGATCGTCCGCCCGCGTGCCAGCCCGTATCAGAGAAGTCTCGACGACCTTTCGTTGATTAGTCTCTCCTTGACTCGCTTGTCTAGCTGTGTCTAGGTAGGTAGGTATGGTCTTGTTCGTTTGTGCTCGCCCGCTGGCCGGGCAAATTACGGCACATATCCATCCATGTCCATGTGTAAAACGTATTATGCGTGCATATTTACATGACGCAGATAGTATGTAACGCGCCTAGCTTGTTGAATCTTTCGACGTAACTAGAAGATCTAGAAGGAACGATTGATGTGAATGAATAGACAGGAGACGACGTCAGCATTTGGAAATATTCTGAACTAGAGTACACGATGGCTAGAGCCAACTAACTAGCAGGTATCAGTACTAGTTTAGTTAGTCATGGAAGCAACCAGAAGATGATTCCAATGCGTCGTCGTCTCGTCAGATCTTAACACTAGCCAACTAGCTAGAATGCTTAGCAAAGGAAAAGCAACCAGTGCAACTAGATAGATCTCCCATGAATTGACCACAAGGGACCCTCGATCACTTAGCATCACAGCTCTGCTCCGTACAGTTTTATGATTTGACCTCTACTTCCTCTCATTGCACCCACTCGACGCAATTTTTGTGCAATCAGCTATTGCTGTGCATTGTGTTCGTGCTTCGCGATCGGGTGCCCATGGGCGGCTGAGTGCATGAGTGCACAGCACGCGGACTCTTAAAATGTTAGCAGCTTTGGTAAACCGTTAATTTCTATTGTAATGTTATTCTAACAAATCACAAGAAAACACATGTTACGAAACTATATTTACTAATACTAATTTCATGTGGCCAGTGGCGAATCTAGGATTTTGTCTAAGGGTATGCCATCCAAAAATTTTCATATACAATTCGGTAAATTCATTTTAGTAAATCGGTAATAATTGTAAAATTGACAACATGATTCGGTATATATGCACTGAATAACACAATAAGGGCTTAAATTCATGGATTAAGTTCAAACCATCCGCTAAGTATACTATAAATAATTCAAAAGCCACACCGATAATTGAAATAAGGCATAAAAGAGAACCGAAGACTTACAATGCTATTTTTGTGAATATTTTACTCGACGCTTTCGAAGGGACATAAATGTCTTGATTATATCATCTTCATCAACTTCAAAGAAAATATCCCGCTCAATGAAAGTGACTAGACAATCATCCAAAAGACTATCTGCCATCTTATTTCGGTTTTGTTTTCACAAAACCATTCTGTAAAATACCCTTTCAACACTTGCCGTTGCCACGCGGTAGAAGCAATACCAATTTGAGGAGCTCATAAACCATATCATACACTTTGTGTCTCTTTGTTTCAACAAGCTTAAGAGATCAACAATATTGTCTAGACCTTTGAAGCTATCATCCTGTCTCATATCATCAATATAATTTTGTAGCTGTAATTCGAGTCTGAGCAAATTATTATTTGAGAACTCCTTTGGGTAGAACTCAGCTAGTTTACGTAGCTTCTGTGCATCAAAAGAAGCAAATGACCTAGAAGGATTGAAGGCCGACATACAAGACAACAACTCCATATTAATCTCATCAAACCGATTATCAAGTTCTTGACTTATTTGATCAATGACACCAATATATACTTCTCTTCTGAAGTGGTCATCATTGGTTTGCTTTCGGGCATGAGCTTTCCTTGCTGATTTTCCAAAAGGAACATAATCACCATCCATAGTAGGAACTTCGACACCATGTTTATCACAAAATGAAGTGACCTTCTCAAGAAAATTATCCCAACCATCAGACCTCAATTCTTGCATTCTTTTCTTTGCCACATTAACAAGTGATATTGCATTAAGAATATCTTGGTCTCTTCTTTGCAAACACTCAGATAACTCATTTGTATATCCAAGAACAATATACATTAAGTGTGCAAAGAAAACAAACTCAAAGTTCTCAAATGCTCCAAATACAAAATCTATTTTGGTCCAATCATCCTTTAATGCAGGATCATCCCCAAGATCAACCAGTACATCATGGATTGCTTCATACATAGTAATGATGCTGCATATAGTTTTATAATGAGATCCCCATCGAGTATCTCCAGGCCTAGGCAAACCCATCTCTTGATGTAATCCAGTTCCAGATTCAATTTCACCACAATCAAGTGCTTTCTTCACATTCTCAAGCCTAGCATTTCTAAGCATGTCATGACGCTTACAAGAAACTCCAACAATATTCAACAAGATAGATATTTGATCAAAAAAAGTCTTGCAATCAGTATTTCCTTTGTCAACAGCAACAAGAACCAATTGGAGTTGATGAGCAAAACAATGAATATAATAAGCAGAAGGTGATTCTTGCATGATCAATGTTTTCAACCCTTTAATATCTCCTTTCATGTTGCTAGCCCCATCATATCCTTGACCACGGATTTGAGTCATAGTCAAGCCATGACTAACAAGTAAAGCTTCAATTGCATCCTTAAGTGATAAAGAGGTAGTATCATCTACATGAACAACTCCAATAAAACGCTCACATGGCCTTCCCAATTTATCAACATAACGCAAGCAAAGAGCTAGTTGTTCTTTATGTGATATATCACTAGACTCATCGCCTAAAATTGCATAGGGCTCATCACCAAGCTCTTCAATTATTTTCTTTCTAGTTTCTAAGGCACAACAAAGAATAATTTGCTTTTGTATGTCCGGGCTAGTTAAGGTACAGATTACCTAGAGCATTGTCCAAAACATATTTGTTCACTTCTTCACTATTTCCGCAAGAAATTTCAAAAGTTCAATGAAGTTCCCTCTGCTAGATTCTTCACTTTCATCATGTCCACTAAACGCCAACCCTTGATGCAAAAGAAACTTGATACACCTAAGTGAATAAGTCAACCTTTTTGTATAAAGACGAAGATCCTCATCACTCCACTTCTCAATATTATAATCAATTCTTTGCCTTGGGTTTATAAAGCCAATGTATCTCTCTTCACCGCAATATGTGCCTTAGAACCCATATGCTTCTTGCGATGCTTTCTCTCCTATATTCCAATTCTTCCACCATCAAAAGTAAATGTATCGACCCAACCCTTCTTGAACAAATAGCATATGAAGCAAAACACAAGATCCTTCTTAATACTATACTCAATCCAATCATGATTGTACATCCAACAATAGTTGAATCCCGATCCCTATCGAAATCTTTCTTTTGGAAAATCATGTGCAAAAGGTTTGAATGGACCTTTAGTAATATATGCTCTTCGAATTGCATCTTGATCATTAACATAATATTTTAGAATAGGACGTCTTTCACCTGGATCATGTGGAAGGCGATTGATGTCATAAACTAGTGGTAGTGAAGACGGTTGTGGCGGCGGCGGCGGCGGCGACATAGGATTTACAATTTCCTCAACTACTCTCTCATGAGTTTGCTCTTCCACCACAGTTCAACCGGATCGAGAACGATTAGAAGTAATAGCATGCCACGCCTTCTTCTTTTTCTTCATGCTTCGAAAAAGAGATGCAATGTCCCCGCTTCTCTTCATAATCGCTTTGAATCGCATAAATATTACAAAGAACACATTGCCAAATAATTAAATAAATTACGCTTGCACGATTGAACTGTCACATATGCGATTATGGATCACTCACATGATATGGAGTGCTGAACAAAAGATCAATCTAGATCGACTGTGATGTTGCGAAAAAATCCTCCGCCTCATTGCGTGATAGATGATTCTATAATTTTAGCGTTAAGCAAAGCAATTAGCAATTAAAGTACACGAATTGGCGAGAACAAAGAATCGATAAAAAATTAACCTAGATCACGAGGGCGAGGACGATCGCACAACGATGGGCGAGCAATGTACCGATCGCCGGCGGCATGAGCGATCACTATTGGCGATTTGGCGCCGGCGTCAGGCAGGGCGAAGACTCGAAGTCGAAGTGTCAGAACCGATGGGCTTCCAGGTTCCTCGATCCGTATTGCGGTATTGAGTTATTGACCGCCGGCGGCAATACAACCGATGCGTATTGGTTTTTTTAGAATCAACCGATGCGTATTGGTGTTTGGTGAAGCCAACCATCTCACTCAAAGTCACTGGGCCGCTGGGAGCATGGGCCGCGTGCACGCTGGGCTCGATGCTCGCAGACTCAGTCGCCTCTCGCTCTCTACATGGCGAGATGAGCATTTTTTTCTTTTTTTTTTATAAAAAAAATACATATATATACTGAATCTGTACATGGAATTGCAGGGTATGCCGGTGCATACCCAGCATACCCTGTAGCTCCGCCCCTGCATGTGGCTGATATAGATAGGAACAAGTCCACTTTTGAACCTTCAACTTTTGCATCGGTATGAAAAAGAACTCTACACTATAAAATCTTGAACTATTGAACTGTTCACTTGCATACCGCGACCCACTCCACGCTAATTTTGGGCTGACTTGGACGCCATGTCGAAACCTTGCTGTAAAATAAAGCTACATCATTTTCTTCTCTCTCTCTCTCTTCCTCCATCTTCTTCTCTCTTTCTGCTCGCCCTCTACCCGCCACCCCTCCTTGACTTCATGGCCTCTACTAGATTCCACCCCTCCGAGCGATGCTACCCCTCCGCACCCGCTGCCCATGATCTCACCCTCGCCGCCGACTTCGCTTCTCACTACTACAAAAGGGGCTATACTGGACGCCTCATCACAGAAGGTTCCCCGGAACCATCAGTATTAAATACAATCACAGGAAGTTTTGATTTAGCGTATATACGTGTCCTTGGCTCTTGATAAAAATAAATCGCCTGTGAAGATGTAATATCACAAACAATTCATATTTAAAACCGTCTATGAAATATCACCGACGGTTCTTAACAAGAACCATCTGTGGTATTAATAAATATCATAGACGGGTTTTAAATATAACCGTATGTGATAATTCACAGACGGTTCTTGTTAAGAACCGTCTGTGATAATTTTGTATCACAGACGGTTTGTAGTTGGAAGTGTCTGTGATATGTTCAATGCCACTTCAGCTCCCGCGTGATGCATCTCTTCGTCTCCCACACCGACGTTACTCCTTGTTTTATAAGAATGATTATCTGTCACCGTACTCCTTACACATCGCTCTACTCTCAAGCACAAACGAGATCATCCGCCACCGTACTCCTCACATATCTCTCTACTCTCAAGCACAAACAAAATGGCTCCCCAGTATTCTCCCATGACACCGACATTGATGGCCTACCTCTCCATCCTATACAAGCACCCCACTGGCCGTATGCTGGCGGAAGCTGCAGAAGGACATGACAATGTCCTCCCTCCTCTGGCAGAGGTTATACGGGGACACATGATAGTGACGTTGCGCCATCTAGACGACTGTGACATCCCAAAATTTGGCTTTTCAAAAATCTTTTGAGTAGTTTAGGTCCCTGGAAAATTTCACCAATTTTATTTGAATTAATAAATCTTAATTGAGAATTTCCTAAGTTTAAAATATTTAATTTGACTAATTTAAACATCAAGTTCACGAAAAATAGTTTTAGTTGGGTTCCTTGTGCTCCAAGGAATTTTTCTATATTTTCTTGGTTTTTTCTGAATTTATTTGCTATTTATTTTGTCTCAATTGAATTTCCATCCATTTCTTAAATTGGAAATTCAATTATCCATTTTCCTTCATGGACCAAATTTGGCTTGACCCACAGCCGCTTCCTCTCTCCTTTGGCTCAGCCTCCCCGACCCATTCCTCCTTGGCGACGACCTTGACCATGACTACTCTGAACCCTAGCGCCACGTCAGGTCCACTGTCGTCTTCATGCGCGCTACCAGCGCCAGCGCCGCATGTCTTGTTGTGTTCTCTGTCGCCGCCGCTTTTGGGCTTCCGTGCCCTAGCGCGCCTCCCCACGCTATAAATAGCCGCTCTATGCGCCCTTGATCCACCTCGTTGCACCGCCTTTGTGCACTAGCTCTCCTCCACCTCCATGCGCCGTCAAATGCCGTTGAGCGTCTTCTTCTCCAAGCACAACACCGCGCCTTCACCGTCCTTCCTCCACCGTTGAAGCTTGCTGAGTCACCGCAGCCGCGTCACGGTGATCGCCTCCTCCTTCTGCGCCGGTTGCACGCACCATCTGGAGCTCTCATGCCCCACATCTCCGGCACCATCTTCATCTTCAACATCTCTGGCCGCGCCCGTGCACCGAAAGCACCTTCTTCACGTCCCTCGCTTCTCTGGTAAGCCCCTCCAAGATCCAATCGCATCACCATGCACCGTACCTCCCGATCTATCCACCCCCACCTTCAAATTCAAGTCTCGTTCAACGTAGCCCGAGAATTTTCCCTTTCCTCACTTTCGGCCGCCGCCCTTTCGCCGGCCAATTGCGCCTTCTCCGGTGGCCTCCGCCACGCATGGACACCACCATCGTGATCACCATGTGATGTTTAACGTCATGCCCCACCTCCCTTAGCCAGAACGCTCTCGTAGCGCATTGCCGCCGGACAACCCACCGCCGCCGCCGCTTATTGGTTCATCGCCGTTCACCACCGTCATCCACAAGTACCCATAAGTGCACCCATGAGTTCGCAATAGCGTTCTCTACATGTTGGTATCACTCATCGCCGTTGAGACACCGCTGTGCGCCGTTGTCGCCAGAGCCCGTAGGTTCGCTCGGTGCGATGACGTCATCAGTCGTAACATCCTACGACCACGCAGCGATCGAATCAACAAGATACTCAATGTACGATGGCTTCGATAAATAGTACTCGAATTCCTTTTTGAGTATTTTCTTTAGAATAGATCTTCCAAAAGCCATATCTTCTTCACCCAAACTCTAATTGAACCCATTCAAATTTATAAATTCATCTAAATTCATTATCTATCTTCTAGTACCATTCAATTTCAATTTGAAGTTTATTTTATTTATATTTTTGAATTTTTTTTTGCGCTTTCTTTCTCGTTGGACGTTGAAGTCCCGAAATCTTTGCTATAGCAAGGAAAGTTGTACATTTGATCATATTGAGCCCGGTTTTTCCTAAATTACTTTGATTCAATTATTGCATTTTACTTTAAGTATTTATTTAAATGCTTTGGGATTAGCTATTCACCCAATTGATTATATCCACCTTGCCTATTGTATTATCATGATCTTTTGTCACCCTAGTTTGATTAATTATTAGGTGGTATTATCATAGCATCAACGTGGGTTGGTTAGACAAATAGTATTGCTTAGCCATGCTATGAGTCACACATATCATTTGAGTTGCAATTATAAATTTGACGAAGTGGCTATGGAACTTTGTGTAAAACTGTGTGCTATGTGTTATTACTTTGTGATAGCATGTGTTGCACTTAACCATTAGGTTGGAAAAAGATTTAGACTGAGGTGAGTGGTGGATACTTTGTGATATGGTGAAGCTTTGTGAATGGGAATAATAATCTTTATGGCATAGTTAGAAATTGGAAGTCCCGCCTTGGTCAATTAAGGACTTAATTTTGTACGCTATTGAACTGGGCCTTTCGTACAACTACATGTCTGGTGTGGGACGGGCCTAACTTAGTAAGTTACAGAATCTTAGCATTGACTACTCAGGTTGTAGGTTACGTGCTCAGTGATGGGTGGAGGTGTGGACTACCAAGTAGATCACATCGCGGGATGGTTCGTCGCTTACCTGTTCAACGGTGTGTGTTGTGCCAAAGCACTGAGTTTGGGTTGGTGCGATGGTTAAGCACATCGGGAGTGTCAATTATTGAGCTGAAGTTTCAGAAAGGTTTTGTTGTGATCAGCTCTGATCCAGTTGATTGCATCTTGTGGGTAAAGTGTACAACCTCTACAGAGTGTTAATCAATCTATTTGAATAGCCGCGTCCGCGGTCATGGACATGCTCGGGGATTTCACACGAGGAGTAGATTATCATAAAACAATTGGGAAGGGATAGATGTGTGATTTAAGTCATATGGCTGTGTGAAAGAATTTGATCAGGCTTTGTGTCCTTTGTGAAAACAAATTGTTAAATTATTATTGTTTATTTATTTTGAATTATGCTTTCAATCTATTATGTGTATTCAATTGCAAACGTTGCTTTTATGCAAAATAACCACAGAAGCCATTTTCTTTGAAATAAGCCATCATCTATATTTGCATTCTGTAGTGCAACTTATTAAGTACGGTTGTGTACTTAGTAATGCTATAATCATTCAGATAAAGTAGAGGAATCGTTAGTCAACAAGGTCTACTTTAAGGATCGTAGAGAACTAGGTCGCACTACCCCAACCGATTGCCTGTGGGCATATGGATGGGCTTCACTAAAGTTATTCCGTTACCTTCCGTTGCAGCTTATTTGAGCTATTCGCCTTTAGAGGCACTAATTGTAAGCTTTGATCTTAAGGTCGTTACTCTGATAATTATTGTTATTTGTCTATTTATTAGTCATCTTTGTATATTAAAATGATATTTCATCGATGTTGCCACTGTGTGCACTAGCGTGATCCTGGACTAGTGCAGTATACATGGAGGGTCCAGAATTGCATTTTTGGTTCCCAACTATGTCTCCTCTGCCGTGTTTTCCGGGTGGTCTGTAGCTTCCGGCGAGCTAACCTCACAATCAGTGTAGTCCTCGAGCATGACGTTGCACGTCTACGAGAGGATTACCGTCGCCTAGAATGCGACATCGAGGCGGCGAGCAACCGAGTCGACCAAGCCAAGACGCCTCAAGCAAGAAAAGAGGGTCTATGAGCACTTTTCTACTTGGCTCCTCAAGAGGAGGTTCTTTGGGCGACTATGGAACGATCGCGTCAATGGTTGGAAGTGTTTCAGGCTACCTACGCTGATCCTGAACCCTCCGATGCCAACGACGTTGCCTACGAAGCTTTGATAACGGAGATAGCAGGCTACTTGGGCCACTAGAAAAACTTGATCTTTTATTATTTCTACTTTTTTAAATTTTTTTGTAAGAAACGACTGGCCACACTATTTGGCCATATGTAAATACAAAAAATAATATAAAAAATCCAGTTTGAAGTTAAGTTACTGTCTATGTTGAACATGTTTACTATCACAGGCAGTTTAGTGGAAACCGTCTGTGATAGATAATTATTATAGATGGATATTAATAAGAACTGTCTGTGATAATGCATACTCCACAAACGATTTTTTAAATATATCCATCTGTGAAATGTATCACAGACGATTTGTGGTTGGAACCATCTGTGAAATGTTCAAGCCGCTTCAGTTCCCGCACGATGTGTCTCTTCGTCTCACGCGCCGATATTACGATGTGTCTCTTTGTCTCAGTTTGTGATACGTTTTGAAATAATGAACATGTCTTTCGCACCCTCCATCAACAATCAGCAGAGTTAAAAAAAAACTCGATCACTACGGTATTGAAAACTCACAAACCATATGTCGCGCGCCATAGTGGACACACAGAGCATGACAGCGAGGACCAAGGCGAGGAGGTCGGTGATCGTCGTCGCTCTTCCTCATGATATCATCGTCAACATCGTCAGCCTCATGGCCGCGAGCTCTCCTCAACCCATGGCTAACCTCTGCAGCCTACAAGCCACGCATGTATTTATATACCTACAAAAATATGTACTACTATTTGTTGTGATAACCAATCCATGCATGCATACATGTTAGCCATTTAATTTGACTACAGAAGCATGTCACTAATCTGACTAGCAATAGCACCTTTACTTTGGCCTTAATTTTAATTTTCTCTTATGGAGTAAATATGACGTCTTGAATTGTGTACGTATATTAAAGTTGCAAGGCCATGTACAAGGCGTCCAAGGAGCACACCGTGGGGATGTGTGTGGCGCTGGAGCGGGAGGAGGCAATGAAGTGGCTGGACAACGACTGCTACCCCGCCGTCGTCAACCACCTGGCTAGCGCTGGCAACTCGGAGGCTTGCTTCATCATCAGCCTCACGCTCGTCTTCGCGCACCAGGACATGCAGCGTGGCCTTGTGTTCCTCGAACAGGGGGTCGTCTCCGACCACAAGGCCACAGCCTACGTGCTCGGCCTCCTCCTCTACAAGGCCAGTGAGGCGCGCGACGTTTGGAAGTAATACATCAGCCAGGTCGAGGGCGAGCTGGCTGGCGGGTGCGAGACTGTCGGCACCCAAAAATATGATTCAGGAACCCTCTGTGTATTCTGAACTAGTCCCAGATCAGTAGCAAGCTCACATAGGAAACAATGATAAAATACCATCCATTTATTCGATTTAACTAAAAAGATCTTAGAGTAACAAATAATAATAATAACTGGACCTCATGGTCAACTGTTACTTAACTTGCCACGTAGGGCTAAAGAAACAAATAAACTCTTGCAGTGGAATGAAACTCTTGAAATGGCCAATCAACATGCCCACAGGCAATCGAGTGGAGAACGCATCCTAATCCGCAAAACCTTCATGGTACTCCTAGGCGAAGAAGTCTTGAGCAGCTTGATTTTCTTCAACTGATCAACAATGGTGCAAAGCCGTGAGTACATAAAGTACTCAGCAAACCATAGGAAAATTTATGCAAATAGTATTCATGCACGGCCTGACAAAGGTTAGCTATATGGTTCTTTTGCAGAAAGCAGCATTGACAACAAATATCGTAAATAGAATTAAAAGCGTAGTTGAAAACAATAATAAATAATTAAACAATCTCTTTGAAACAACTAGTGAACTTCCCATTCACTTTCCAACCCATCCAATGATAAGTGAATCCCCAATTCACCAATCGACAAAAACCACCAAGTGAATTACCCATTCACCAAGCGAACATTATACTCATCAAGTGACCATCCCATTCACACTCCGGCTCATTTTATAAGAAACTCTATCTCTCGTGTGAAATCCCCGGACATGTCCACAACCGAGGGCACGGCTATTCGAATAGATCAATTAACACTCTGCACAGGTTGTACACTTTACCCACAAGATGCAATCAACCGGATCAGAGTTGACCACAACGAAACCTTTTAGAAATTTCATCTCAACAACTGACTCTCTTGTTGTGCATACAGCCCTTCCAAAACCTCACTGTGGGTTGACGCACGATGTTGGTCAGGGATGCGGTGAACCGTCCCGCGATGTAACCTTAGAAAAGGATACACACCTTCACCCATATATTACCTGAGTAGTCAGATGCCAAAACTCAACAACCTGCTAGGTTAGGCCCGTCCCATCAGGCATGTGGTTGTACGAAAAGGCCTAGTTCAATGGCGCACAAGATTAAGTCCTTGACAAGTTACTCAGGCGAGTCTACCAAAAGCACACAACGTGTTGAAACACCCCCACTATCCACTAACCACTCGTAACTAAGTTGAACTAAGCATCTGTACGATACCCATGTTGGTGATACAAATATGTCCAACTAAAATTATCCATGCTAGGGTGACAAATGATTCATGGCATTCAAATAGTCAATGGAGGCATAATGACAACTGGTAATAACTAACCATAAAATAATTTGTATAAAGATAGCATGCAATTATATAAAACAATATACTTTTAAAATCATAGGTTCAATATGATAAAAGGACTATGGCTTGCCTTGGAATAAATCCTGGGAATGATCTTGATCTTGGTGCACTCCTCCTTGCTCAAAACTTCCCGGAGTATCAACGTCTACTCGCAAACAAGCAAATAACCCAAATAAATAAATAATAGAGAAAAAAAAACTCCAAAAATTAAATAAAAATCTAAGACAAATATATCTTGAATTTAGATGAATTTAGGAATTTGAATGTACTCAATCGGAGTTCGGATGCAAAAGTTATGGGCTTTGGAAGATTGAAATCGCATGAAATAAGGAAAATCATAATTTCATGAATTTACTGAATTATTTCTCTGAAGGAAAATGGAATATGACATCAGCTGACATCAGCAAAGCATTTTTTGGCTGAAACATAATGGGAATTACACTACTACAGAAAAGGTCTTCACAGACGGTTCAAAAACGTCATTACAAACGGTTTCTGGAGTCGTCTGAGTTTATGGGTTAGTGATGACATGAGGTCATCACAGACGGTTTTGGAACCGTCTGTGATGCTTACTATCACAGATGGTTATTAACTCAGAATTGTATGTGATATATGACTATCACAGACGGTTTGTGTCTAGAACCGTCTGTGATAACTGTCTATCACAGACGGTTCTTGTTTAGAACCGTCTATGATAAATGTCTATCACAAATGGTTCTAGACACGAACCGTCTGCGACATATATATAAAACCTCCAAGCAATGGCTGCTTGTGCCTTTAAAACCATCTTTGTCTTGCAGCCGTACTTCTTGAACTTGTAGGCTCGATGAGAGGTCGCTCATGGCAGCTGTGTCATCCTCACGACCCACCGAAAGTCTTTGGGGACTACAAGCGATATATATATATATATATATATATATATATATATATATATATATATATATATATATATATATATATATATATATAAGTTTTTTAAAGGCACAAGCGACCACCGCTGGAGATTTTATAGAGAAGAGATCGAGAATAGATTGGTAGGACGATATGTACACAGGCGCAAGGAGGAGAACTTGACCATCATGAACACGGTTACAAATTAGCCTAACCTTTACAAATCTGAAAAGTTAATTGCTGCCAAGCCCCATCCGAACCACATTGATCCCATGTAAGCCAACCAAGCACAAAGAACCGGCATCAATAGCCCTCAGTACCCATTAGAGAGTAACCAAACCCACCATTTTGGCCCATTCATTTTTTTTCAATCTGAACCCACAGCATGAACTAAGCAAGATGCACAGAATGCACATACACCAATATCCCTCAGTTTATATCATAGATCGGATATATATAATTAATTAATTTGTTCCACTAAACCGTATATATATATATATATATATATATATATATATATATATATATATATATATATATATATATATATATAACAACATATAATTAATATAGTAACTTCACCTCCAAACTAGATTTTTTTTATTTTGTCATTTTTCATATGGCCAAGCAGTAAGGCTAGTCGCTTCTTACAAAGATTAAAAAAAGTAGAAACCTATAAATAAACAAAGTTTTTCTAGTGGTGGAGGTAGGCTGCTATCTCCGTCTTCAATACTTCGTAGGCGGCGGACAGTTTGTGATCGAACAAAGCCTGAAATGCATCCACCCACTGACGTGCTCGTTCATGTGTCTCCCGAAGACCCTTGGACTGTTGAACCAAGAAGAATTGAGCCCATAGGCTCTCTTCCCTTTCTTGAGGGGTCTCGGCCTGGTCGACTCGGTCGCTCGCCACCTCGATTAAGAAGTCCAAGTCATGGCAAGCCTCCTAGAGACATGCAACATCGTTGTGGAGGACCACATCGATGACACGATAAATTCACCAAAAGTGGGAGATCACCCGAAAGACGCGGCGAAGGAGGTTGTCAAGACGGTGGAAGGTGGCAGTCACCTGCTCTGGAAAATTCTCGGAGAGAGGAGTGAAGACACTATTGAAACAATGTTCTTCGGCAGCATCCACCAACGTATGGCCAGAGAGTTGCTCGTACAGTACAGCCAGGTAGGCCATCAATGCCGGCGACAAGGAAACAGAAGAGGCAGCCATTTCTATTTTTTTATAAGTAGTAGAGTTATATGTAGGGATGATAATCATCTTCGATGGCGGATGATCCTTTTTATAAAACAAGGAATAATTTTGGAGCATGAGACGAAGAGACACATCAGGGAGCCGAAGCGGCATTGATGCGACGAAGAGATGCATCGGCGATGAAGAAATTGATCATCGGGCTTCATCTGGGAGCTGTAGCGATATTCTCACAGACGGTTATGACAAAAAAACCATCTGTTATATGTAGTAATATCACAGACAGTTATTGTTAAGAACCGTTTGTGTTTCACAGGCGGTTGTTTGTTGAAAACCGTCTATGATATGTAGAATTATCAAAGACGGTTATTGTTAATAACCATCTGTGATACTTCACAGACAGTTTTAGTTATGAACCGTCTGTGATATTACATCTTCACAGACGGTTTTTAGCGCAACCAGTAACACAGACGGTCACTAAACCAAAACTGCCTGTGGTAGCATGTAATACAGACGGTTTTGGTCAACCGTCTGTGATGAGGCGTCCAGTATTAGCCTTTTTGTGGTAGTGTTAATCTGACGGGTGGGTCCCCCTGGACATAGAGTTGGTTCATGTGGACTAGGTTTATGGAGATTGGATATGAGTTTTGGGCTCAGATTGACACATCTACGCACATGTGGCGCTGACACAATGCCACGAGGGTAAAGAAGCTGAGGTGGACGCACACGGGGGTTCCACGGCGGCCAGGCTCCGGTGAGCATAGGTCTCGGCGACTGGAGGCTCCCCAGCGATGACGGAGAGGCGCGCTAGGAAGAGGATGCGATAAGGAACTCGATGATGCGGTCCGTTGTCACCAAGGATGAGCACGGTGACGGTGGCGGCGGATTGAGTAGCGGAGCGGCTCAGTTGAATGGCGGCGAGGCGATGCGGGGTCGCAGAGGGGAACTTGGGGTAAACAAAGTTTGACCAGAGCGGCGGTAAGGCAGTAATGACCAGAGAGGATAAAGATAACCCGCAACAGCACTTCGGCGGCAAAGGAACAAAGAGAAGGTAGGGGATTGAATGAGATTAACCCAAAGCACGTGATGACGCACTCAAAAGTACGGGGAGTTCACTGGAGTTGTGGATCAGTCAAAGGCGGTGGCGGTCGTTTTTTGGATGAACACGAAAACGGTGATTAGAAGATGCCCAGCCGAAAAGGTTGAAAGCACAGCGTATTTCTCGAGCCGAAAAGGTTGAAAGCACGGCGTATTTCTCGATGAGACGATCGGCTTGGGCCGAGATGGTCTGACGGTGAAGAATTTCGTCGGTGAAGGCTTCAGTGGCTGGCTCGGTTCTTCGGTGATTGTAGTGCGACGAAGACGAGTTAGGGTCGGTGCCTTAGGGTTATGGAAGAGGAGAATGGGGCGGAGGATTTGACATAGTTGGGGTCCCTTTTATAGCGCCGGATGAGGAAGTCCGAGAAGGGCACGACGCAACCATGGCGTGTTCAACAGGGACTCGAGAGTCCAGCTGGGGGACGAAAGAAGAAGAAGCGCATGTGGCACTGGGTAGTGAATAAGGAAAATGGAAAAAAAAGGCTGGCTCGGCTTGGGCTTTTGGTGAGCGAAAGGATAGTAGAGGTGCGGCTCGGGCGACTGGGCGTGTGCAAAGAGAAAAGGGAGCAGTGGGCCAAGCTGGACTTCACGTGCATGCACAGAAAGGAAAAGGCATGCCGTGGAGACGGGCCAGAACAAGGTGGAGGTGGGTCAAGGTGGAAAATAGAAACGGGCCAAAGAAAGGAAATGAGCCCAAGACAATCTGAGACTTTAAATTAGTTTTTGTTTTCAGAAAATAGCAGAAAATCCAAATAGCGAATAGAAAATAGCAAATGCACTCGAAAAAACTCTAGAAAATATATCCAAGCACATAGAATCCAAATAAAAATAATTTTGATAATAGTTGATGTTGACATTAATCCTATTAAATTGTTTTTGAACTATAAAAATTCCAATTAAGCTTTAACTTTAACAACAAATTCAAATGGTTATTATTCTTTTTGAAACTTCAAAACAAACCATATTTTTGGGATGTTACAAACCTCTCCCCCTTAAAGGAATCTCGTCCCTGAGATTCAGGCTGACTAAAGAATAGGTTTTGACACGGGTCTAACTTAAAGACTTACCAGAAATGATGTTCTGAACTAGTTGAACTTCTTCTACAATAACGTGATTCAGCCTTCCTGTTGTAGTAGTTGATGGAGTCCTGGTAGCTTGATTTGGCGTCTGAGGCATTCCTCACTACTACAAAACAGGCTATAGTAGACGCCCCATCACGCATTTGGTTCCTTTGGAACCGCTCGCGGTTGGGTATGTCCCACATCCGGGTGGCGCGAAGCCTATCACAGGCGTATTTTTAGAACCGTCAGCGATAGTCATATATCACGAGCGGTTTGTAAATAGAACTGTCAGGAATTATCACTGACGGTTCTATTCACAAACCGTGCGTGATAATCCCAATCACGCGGTTCTAGTAGAGAACCGTCGTATGTATCACTGAGCGGTTCTAATTAGAACCATCTGTGATATCCTTCGCCGCAAGACCGCCATCGCCACTCATCGCCGCGACCGCCATCGCCAAGATTATCATAGACGGTTTGTAATTAGAACCGTGCAGGAATGATCACGAGAGCGGTTCTATTAAAAACCATCTCGTGATAGGGCGTATCCGCAGCGGTTCTTAACAAGAACCGTCTCTCGATTGTTAGGCGGAAACAAAAATTTGAACATAATGGGTGGGTGCAAAACTCGCTTTATATAACCTCCATCTCCTCCTCTGCGGTCTCTCCTCCTCACAGCTCATACCTCCATCTCCTCCTCTGCCATTTCTCCTCCTCACACCTTGCGCCCGGCCTCGCCGAGCTTGTCGCCTGCCTCCTCCAACTCGCCTGACCTCGTCGTCACTGGCCTCCCACGACCTCGTGCGCCTTGGCCTCCTCCACTGTCGCCTCGACCTCCCACGACCTCACTCTCTACTCCCCCCTTTGCTTTGTGATGTGGATTCTTGAGTTGATGCTCTTGTGATGTGGGTGATGCTCTTGTGATGTGTGTAGTTCATGTTGAGTTATTTGGTTTGGGCAAAAATATAGATAGTAGATCGCGCACTGCTCGGTAAAATCATCATAACTTTTGCATACGAACTCCGATTACGGCGTTCTTTGGCTCGTTGGAAAGCTAACGAAAAGCTCAATCCGAAAATCCATAAGTCAAGGTCAAATTCTCTTCGTGAGGTCTCAAAAAAGTGAAAACCCCAAAAAAGGTCGTTTAGGGCCTCTAAACGACCTCCAAAGTTTTAGCGGCCGTTTTTGGTTTTTTTTGCCCCAGAAAAGGCTATCATAGACGGTTTTAAACAAGAACCGCTCAGGAAAACTCATCACGAGCGGTTCGAACAAGAACCGCTCGTGAAAATAGCCTTCACAGATGGTTTTTGATGAAAACCGCTGCGTGATAATAGCCTTCACAGAGCGGTTTCAACAAAAACCGTCTGTGATAGTGCGTATCACTGACGGTTTTGAACCGCTCAGGATAACCGCCATATCACATCCAATAAATATAGACGGTTCGAAACAAATGCGTGATGACGGTTCCGAACCGTCTGTGATGAGGCTTCCTGTAGTAGTGCCTCTTCCTACTCCTAGCAAACAAGTCCTGGTTGGTGTAGCTCCCAAATTGAAAGGAATTGGTGTCGGCCCTTGCTTCTGTGGACACTTGTTAGCATAATGACCTGTCTCATGTCAGTTGAAACAAGTAACTCCTGCAGCATGATGGTTGGTCCACTGAGGTTGATGATTGTTGTTGTTATTGACATTGGAAATTCTTGAGTTTCCTGCATGAGACGTTGGTGCAGGGGTTCTAAATCTAGCAGACGAATTATTGGAACGAAAAGGCTGCTGAGCATTGGTTTTGGTTCTTTGTAGCTGATTTTGATGAACTCTATGTTGTATCATATTCCTTTTGCGAGATTTGTCCAACTCACAACAAGAATCTTCTATAAGTATGGCTTTATCCACCATATGCTGAAAATCCACATAGTCATTTCCATCAACTTGTACTTTCAAGCTGGGATTAAGTCCACACTTGAATCGCTTCTGACATGCATCATCTATAGCAATATCTTCTGGAGCATAGCGAGAAAATTGAGTGAACTTGTTGAGATATTCACCCAAAGACATGTTTTCTTGCTGTAGTTCACAAAATTCATTCTTCTTCATTTCCACAATACCATCTGGAACGTGCGCTTGACGAAAAGCTGTTGAAAATTCCTCCCAAGTGATGGCTTGTGAATTCTCATGAGCTGCGGTGTAGTTCTCCCACCATTCTGCGGCTGTACCTTCCAACTGATGTGAAGCATAAAGAACTTTCTCATGATCATTGCATTGAGTAATGGCGAGCTTTTTCTCAACTGAATGAAGCCAATCTTCTGCGTCCAAAAGTTTTGATGAATGAGAAAACGTAGGCGGACGAGTCCTCATGTACTCTGATAACTTAGAATGGTGATGAGCAGGTGGCAGAATAGCTGTGGCTTGGTTATTCTGGTTATTTTGATTCAACAGGTTGACTATTGCAGCGGTGGTCTGACTTTGCTAAGTCATCATACAATTTATGTTTTGCATCATTGCACTCATGAATTGGGTCTGAGCTGCTAGAAGTTGTGCCATGCTTGGATCTGCGGCTCCATGTAGTGGCGACTGGCCACTAGCATTGACATTGGTGTTGGCATCATTTGACTGAGTACGGCTTGACGTGTTGCGAGTGTCAACCATCTACAGTTATTATCCATAGGTTTAGTAGGTAAGATAGAAAAGCAACATAGGTGAGAGGGAATAGCACTATAGACGAGATAGAACAGAATAGAGAAGATAGAGACAACTTAATTAGGAAAAACAGATTATACCCAAAGGCAAAAGACAAAGAAGATATAGCTAACACGCTATGAAAGCACAAATAACTCTTCAAATTAAAGCCTTAGTGTGACTGCAACAACGATATAAAAACGCTACTAAATACTCTAATAGGACACTCCCAATCTGAACTAGGGAACGAAGATTCTTCAAACTCAATTGGAACGAAGCGACGAAGATACTTCTGACGATTGTTGATGATTTGACTTCTTTCTTTCGGACTAGGGAAATTAATGAGGCGACGAAGTCAATTTAAAATTATAAAACAAAATTCAGTAAAGATAAGGAACAAGATTTCTAGAACAAGATGAGAAAAGAATAGAATACGATAAGAATAGAATAGACCGAGAAGAGAAAAGAATAGAATAGATGAGAAAGGAATAACCACTTAAGTCAGATTAAGTTGGTTTGATTTAGAAAATAAATTTTGAAGCTTTTAGCTAAAACAACCATGCTAACTACGGTTGCATTCTACAATCGATATGGCTCTGATACCACCTGTGTCGAGACCCAAAAATACGATTCAGAAAACCTCTGTGTCTTCTAAACTAGTCTCAAATTAGTAGCTAGCTCATACAGGAAATGGTGATGAAATACCATCCATTTATTCGATTTAACTAAAAAGATCTCAGAGTAACAAATAATAATTAACTGGACCTTATGGTCAACTGTTACTTAACTTGCCACGTAGGGCTAAAGAAACAAATAAACTTTTGCAGCGGAACGAAACTCTTGAAATGGCCAATCAACATGCCCACAAGCAATCGAGTGGAGAACGCATCCTAATCTGCGAAACCTTCATGGTACTCCTGGGCAAAGAACTCTTGAGCGGCTTGATTTTCTTCAACTGATCAATAATGGCACAAAGCCGTGAGTACATAAAGCACTGAGAAAACTGTAGGGAAATGTATGCAAATAGTATTCATGCACGGTCTGATAAAGGTTAGCTATACGGTTCTTTTGCAGAAAGCAGCATTGACAACTATCATAAATATATTGAAATGCGTAGTTAAAAATAATAAAAAATAATTAAACAATTTCTTTGAAACAACTAGTGAACTTCCCATTCACTTCCCAACCTAACCAATGATAAGTGAATCCCCAATTCACCAATCGACACAAACCACCAAGTGAATTACCCGTTCACCAAACGAACATTATATTCATCAAGTCAACTTCCCATTCACACTCCGACTCATTTTATAAGAAACTCTATCTCTCGTGTGAAATCCCTGGACATGTTCATAACCGAGGACATGGCTATTCGAATAGATCAATTAACACTCTATAGAGGTTGTACACTTTACCCACAAGATGCAATCAACTGGATCAGAGTTGACCACAACAAAACTTTTCAGAAATTTTATCTCAACAATTGACTCTCCTGCAGTGCATCTGACCCTCCCAAAACCTCATCAGGGG
The DNA here is from genome assembly GCA_036346405.1 of Phyllostachys edulis. Lineage (NCBI taxonomy): Eukaryota > Viridiplantae > Streptophyta > Magnoliopsida > Poales > Poaceae > Phyllostachys > Phyllostachys edulis. Next base: position 97,868,824 of record CM070546.1, read on the forward strand.
TTGGCGACAACGTTGGACAGGGATGCGGTGAACCATCCCGCAATGTGACCTTAGAAAAGGATACACACCTCCACGCATATACTACCTGAGTAGTCAGATGCCAAAACTCAACAACCTACTAGGTTAGGCCTATCCCATTAGGAATGTGGTTGTACAAAAAGGCCCAGTTCAATGGTGCACAAGATTAAGTCCTTGATAAGTTACTCAGGCAAGTCCACCACAAGCCCACAACGTGTTGAAACACCCCCACTATCCACCAACACTCACTCGAGCGAAAACCATTTTGTTTAATCAGGACCAATGACACACCCTATCATGGTACACAAATTTTAATAGCAGCAGTGGCTAACCACCACGATTCCATATTTCATTAAGTCAAGATTAATCATTATGACACATGTGATAACGAACCATCGTAACTAAGCTGAACTAAGCATCTGTACGATACCCATGTTGGTGATACAAATATGTCCAACTAAAATTATCCTTGCTAGGGTGACAAATGATTCATGGCAATCAAATAATCAATGGAGGCACAATGACGACAAGTAATAACTAATCCCAAAACAATTTGTATAAAGATAGCATGCAATTGTATAAAATAATATACTTTTGAAATCATAGGTTCAATATGATCAAAGAACTATGACTTACCTTGGAAAAATCCTGGGATTGATCTTGATCTTGGTGCACTCCTCCTTGCTCAAAACTTCCCAAAGTATCAACGTCTACTCGCAAACAAGCAAATAACACAAATAAATAAATAACATAGACAAAACAAACTCTAAAAATTAAATAAAAATCTTGGATAAATAGATCTTGAATTTAGATGAATTTAGGAATTTGAATAGACTCAATCGGAGTTCGGATGCAAAAGATATGGGCTCTGGAAGATTGAAATCACATGAAATAATGAAAATCATAATTTCATGAATTTACTGAATTATTTCTTTGAAGGAAAAGGGAATATGACGTCAGCTGACATCAGCAAAGGATTTTTCAGCCGAAACAAATAAAGGGAATTAATCTAACGGGTGGGTCCCACTGGACATAGAGTTGGTTCATGTGGACGTGGTTTACGGAGATTGGATCTGAGTTTTGGGCTCGGGTTGACACAGATGTGCACATGTGGCGCTGACACAATGCAACGAGAGCAAAGCAGCTGAGGTGGATGCACATGGGGATTCCACGGTGGCCACGCTCCGACGAGCATAGGTCTCGGCGACTGGAGGATCTCCGGCGACGACAGAGCTGCGCGCTAGGAAGAGGATGCAACAAGGAACTCGATGATGCGGTCCGTTGTCACGAAGGATGACCACGGCGATGGTGGCGGCGGATTGAGCGGTAGAGCGGCTCAGTTGAACAGCAGCGAGGCGATGCGGGGTCACAGAGGGGACCTCGGGGTAAACAAAGGTTAACCAGAGTGGCGGCAAGGCAGTGATGACCGGAGAGGAGAAAGATGACCCGCGACGACACTTCGGCGGCAAAGGAGCAAAGAGAAGGTAGGGGATTGAATGAGATTAGCTCGAAGCATGTGATGACGCACTCAAAAGGGCGGGGAGCTCAGCTTAGTTGTGGATCAGTCAAAGGCGGCAGCGGTCCTTTTTCGAACGAACATGAAAACGGGGATTAGAAGATGTCTGGAAGAAAAGGGTGAAAGCACGGCGTATTTCTCGATGAGACGATCACAACGGCGGTGGCGGCTTGGGCCGAGATGGTCCGACGGTGAAGAATTTCTTCGGTGAAGGCTTCGGTGGTCGGCTCGATTCTTCGGTGATTGCAGCGCGACGAAGACGAGTTAGGGCCGGCGCCTTAGGGTTATGGAAGAGGAGGATGGGGCGGCGAAGGATTTAACACAGTTGGGGTCCCTTTGATAGCGCCGGATAAGGAAGTCCAAGAAAGGCACGTTGTAGCCATGGCGTGTTCAACAAGGACTCGAGAGTCCAGTTGGGGGACAAAAGAAGAAGAAGCACATGTGGCACTAGCAGCAGGGCCACCGGGCAGTGAACAAAGAAAATGGAAGGGCTTGGTCTTTTGGCGATCGCAAGGAAAGCATAGGTGTGACTCGAGCGGCTGAAATTTGGTTCACGCGTCTTATAAAGAAGAAAAGGGAGCGGCGGGCCAAGCTGGACTTCACGTGCACGCACTGAAAGGAAAAGGTGGGCCGTGGTGATGGGCCAGAACAAGGTGGTGGTGGGTCAAGGTGGAAAATAGAAACAGGTCAAAGAAAGGAAATGAGCCCAAGACAATCTGAGACTTTAAATTAGTTTTTCTTTTTAGAATATAGCAGAAAATCCAAATAGCGAATACAAAATAGCAAATGAACTCGAAAAAAATCTAGAAAATATATCCAAACACGTAGAATCCAAATAAAAATAATTTTGATAATAGTTGATGTTGACATTAATCATATTAAATTATTTTTGAACTCTAAAAATTCCAATTAAGCTTTAACTTTAACAACAAATTCAAATGGTTATTTTTCTTTTTGAAACTTCAAAACAAACCAAATTTTTGGGATGTTACAGAGACGGCCAAGAGGACCAACTGGGGGTGCAAGCGGTGCTGAAGGCTTACTGCGGACGTGGTCCAGGCGACGATGTGGAAGATGGCTGGGCCGCTGGGCCAGGTGTGGGTGCTATCGGAGGACAGCCACCAGTGCACGAGCACCGGCTGCGGCGTGATGGAAGGGTGGGACGACTACGTCATCTTTTGCAGTGATGACTGTAGGATTAGGCATGAGTACGCTAAGTTCTTTGCACAGGTGTTGAACTACTTGTAAATTTAGCTTTTTTTTAGTGATACTCTTGATGCTAGCAACCGAAAAATAGAACATTTTTTAGATATTGAAGGAACTATCACATGCAGTTTAGTGGAACAAGCCGTCTGTGATATAATAATTATCACATACGGTTATTAAAAATAACCGTCTGTGATATGTACTTATCACAGACAGTTTGTGATTGGAACCGTCTGTGATATGACCAAAGTCTATTTGCATACTACTACAGGAAACCAGCTACTTTAGAAATATGCCCTAAATTATAACAATGATACACACACAATCTTCTCTAGCCACTTGATATGGTCTAGAATGCGCTCCATCTTCAACTTTAGCATGTTTAGCCTCTACTCTAGCACAACTTCCATTCTCTGCTCCAACCCAGAATCCATCATTTGCCCTGTATTGCTGCACTCCCTTGCTCTATCCATGGTGTCTGCCCACTGGAAATATTGACATCCTCCAGCCTACAGAACCGTACAAATGCCAAAACAGCACACACATTTCATAGCTACTAGAGAAACATCAAAACCGCAAGAAATCAAACTTAAGTTTACTTACTGAGAAATAAGGACATTTGTAAAACACCCGACCAATATTTCCCTCGGTGTTGGTGTAGAACACATTTGCTTGCACACGACAGTTAGGGCAATCCACTCACCTAGCAGTGGCTAGCGCTAGGCCCCTCCGATTCGATGAGCTCAACGCCTCAGACATATGGCCCTTACTCAAGAGGAGGAGATGAGGTGAGACCAGAAGGAGAAAGAGCTGAGCTCAACTACTAGAAGAAGATGAGAAAGCTCAGGATTGGCCCTACTTATGCTGGTGTATGGACATTTTTTGGCTATAGAGCTATCTGGCGGTTTAGTGGAATAAACTGCGTGATATGTATCACTGACGGTTATAAACTTCTACGATGCATGATATATAATTATCCTGAGCGGCTATTAACAAGAACCGTATGTGATGTTTATTTATCACAGACGGTTTTTAATTAGAACCATCTCTGATGTGTATCACAGACAGTTATTAACAAGAACCGTCTCTGATAAGCATGGCTGCTTTGAAGAAGACGACGAGTATGCCTAAGAAAGCAACCAAGCCCACCATGAAGCATGATTTTTTTTCGGGGGATCGTCCACGCAGCATGAGGAGGATGAGACAACAGCCACAGCCAACCTCATCGAACCTGACACACTCTCCTGGCGGCCATGCTTCTTGAACTCATAGGGGCTGCTCATACCGACCAACCAGAGAATGCTGATGAAGTAAGAGCGTTCCAAGCCGAAATACAATCACGGTATGACCAGCCCCTGTAAGTTCAAGAAGCATGGCTGCCAGGAGAGTGTGTCAAGTTCAATGAAGTAGGTCGTGGCTACCGTCTCATCACCTCATGCTGCATGGACGACAATTGAAAAAAAATCATGCTTCGTGGTGGGCTTGGTTGCTTTCTTAGCCATACTCGCCATCTTCTTCAAAGTAGCTGCATCGAAGACAAAGGAATACAGATCACCAAGAACAAATAGAAATATAAGCACACTTAAAAATCTATGGAATTTCTTTCACCAAACGCACCCCAGAGCCGACCGCCTTCTTCAAAGCAGTCGCATATATATCAGAGACATTTCTCACTAAAGATAGATCTAGATCTGAGGGGACGACCAGATATTTAATGGCGCATATCACAGACGGTTATTGTTAAGAACCGTCTATGATACGTATTACATACGGTTTTGAATAAATATTGTCTGTGATAATTCAAAGACCGTCGGTGAGGTCTGCGAATGTCACAGACAGTTCTTGTTAAGAACCGTCTGAGATACATATCACAGACGGTTCTGAACTAGAATGGTTTGTGAGGGTTCTTAACAAGAACCGTGTGAGGCCTACGATTATCACAGACGGTTCTTAACAAGAACCGTCTATGAGGCCTACGATTATCATAGACAGTGGTTATTTAATACCGTCTGTGATATGTATCACAGACGGTTTTTTTAGAACGGACTGTGATATGCACAATTAAATATCTTATCGTCCTGACTCTAGACAGATCTGTCTATAGTGAAGAGTACATTGATAGTGTGTCTGCTTTTAGAAGAGCTACTGAGCAGGATATGTTGAAGAAGGGCATAAAATTTATGTATTGTCCATGAATTGATTGCGATAATCTGAAGATATTTACCAACCCAGCGCAGATCGAAGGACACTTGATTCGAAGGGGTTTCAAAAAGGAGTATACATATTGGACCAGTCATGGTGAAGAGCAAATTATACCGGAAGGTAGTAACATCGTCGAGGGAGACAACGATATGCCGGATATGGACTGTGCTTTCGATGAGGGTAGGTCGCACGATGATAATCTAGATCAGATGCTACGCGATGCTGAAGAGGACTATAGTGAGAGAGAGTTTGATAGATTCAAGGGCTTAATGGAGGACTCGGGGAAACCTTTGTTCCTGGGCTGCAAGCCGGAACATACAAGGTTGTCATCCGCGCTTGAACTAATGAAATTGAAGGCAAGCAATGGTTGGTCCGACAAGAGTTTCACGGTGTTACTAGTTCTCCTAGCGAGCATCCTTCTAGAGGGAAACATGTTGCCCAGAATCACCAACCAAGCCAAGAAGGTTCTTTCTCCATTGATAATGGAAGTATAAAGAATATATGCATGCCCGAACGATTGTATCCTCTACCGTAAAGAGTATGCAGACATGCATGTATGTCCGGCGTGCAAAGCATCCCGATACAAGCGTAAGAATCACTCCGATGATGGCGAGGGCATCGAGGTGAAGCAAGGACCTTCTGCTAAGGTGTTGTGGTATCTACCTATAATTCCCCATTTGAAACGTTTATTTGCGAACCGAAAGGAAGCAAGATTGCTGCGTTGGCACTCGAAGGAGCATAAGAAAGATGGAAAGATAAGACACCCTACTGATTCTGCCCAGTGGAGAAACTTTGATAGGAGATTCAAAGACTTCGGTGCGGAACCGAGGAATATAAGGTTTGGGTTGAGTACATATGGAATGAATCCTTTCGGTAACATGAGCAGCCGACATAGCACCTGGCCTGTGAATCTATATATGTACAACCTTCCTCCTTGGCTGTGTATGAAGAGAAAGTAAATTTTGATGTCACTACTTATCCAAGAGTCGAAGCAACCTGGAAACGATATTGATGTGTACCTAACACCATTGCTGGAAGGTCTTGTGACACTTTGGAACGAAGGGGTACAAGTATGGGATACGTACAAAGGAGAGAACTTCACTTTACGGGCCATGTTGTTCTGCACCATCAATGATTTTCCTACCCTTAGTAACCTGTCAGGGTTCAATACAAAAGGAGCCAAAGCTTGTCCGCACTGCTTACATGATACTGAGAGTGTGTGGCTGAACAACTAGCGCAAAACTATGTACATACGTCACTGTAGGTTCCTTCTCAGGTATCACCTATACCACAAGATGAAGAAACAATTCGACGAAAATAAGGAGGACGATTCATCTCCAAGGGCTTTTAGAAGGAAAGAGATCTATGATATAGTTAAAGATATCGATGTTGTGCTTGGAAAGGGACGTAAATTGAGGACCCATCAGAAGAACATCTAGAAGAAGCGATCAGTTTTTTTGGGACTTACTTTATTGGGAGCACATAGAAGTTCGCCACTGCATCGACATCATGCACGTGGAGAAGAATGTATGTGATAGCTTGATTGGTCTCTTACTAAACATTCGTGACAAAACAAAGGATGGTGTCAACGCACGACGTGGCTTGGTTGATATGAACATAAGGACCGAGTTAGCACCGAAAGAGACTGATAAAGGATGAATGTACCTTCCCCCAACTTGCTACACTCTATCCAAGGCTGAGAGAAAGAAACTGTGCTAGAGCTTACATAGTGTGAAAGTTCCGTCTAGTTACTCCGCCAGCATGAAGAAACTTGTTTCTACGGAAGATTTGAAATTAATTGGTAAGAAGTCTCATGATTGTCATGTGCTAATGACACAAATGCTTCCTGATGCAATTAGAAGTATTTTGCCGAACAATGTCCGAGTGACAATCATGAGGTTGTGTTATTTCTTTAACTCAATTGCTCATAAGATCATCGATCCCGAAGGACTAGATGCTCTGCAGGCCGAGGTAGTGACGACTCTATGTCATCTTGAGATGTATTTCCCTTCGTCATTTTTTGATATCATGGTCCATCTCATTGTTCACCTTGTGAAAGAGATAAAGATATACGGCCCTGTGTTCCTATGCCATATGTACCCATTCGAGAGGTACATAGGAATTCTCAAGTTCTATGTATGGAATCGATCTCAGCCGGAGGGCAGCATCAACGAAGGTTATGCAATCGAAGAGGTTATTGAGTTCTACGTCGACTACATGGCTTAGGTGGAACTGATAGGTGTGCCTCCATCTCATCATGAGGGGAGGCTAGAGGGTATCGGTACCATCGGAAGGAAAGCGATCTCTCCCGATTTCGACGCGTACGCTCAAACCCATTTCATGGTCTTGCAACACATAACCCAAGTGTTCCCGTATATCGACGAGCATAAAGACATGGTACACCAACAGAATCCAGGCCGGTCGGAGGTTTGGATCATGAGAGAGCACAACCGCCGGTTCAACGAATGGTTAAAGGTGTGATTCACTAGGAGGCCATCATCAAGTGATGATATGCTGTCATGGTTGGCAAAAGGGTTAAAATTTACAATTGTGACATGGCAAGGATATGACATAAATGGGTACACATTTTATATGACAGCTTAGGATAGGAAGAGCACAATCCAGAACAGTAGTGTCCGCATAGATGCGTTGCATGAGCAGTTCAATACCGCTGGGTTGAGCTCCTACTATGGGTTTGTAGAGGAGATTTGGTAGCTCGACTATGTACTTTTCAAGATCCCCCTGTTTCGGTGCCATTGGGTCAAACTTCCACAGGGTGTGAAGGTCGACAAGTACGGCGTCACTACTGTGGACCTCAAATGTGTCGGATACAAGGACGAACCATTCGTACTCGCTAAGCAAGTTGTTCGAGTTTTTTATGTATAGGACCTAGCAAATAAGAACCGCCACGTAGTTCTTCATGGAAAAAGAATGATCGTCGGAGTTGAGAAAATGTCGTGGATGAGGAAGAGTACAATCAATTTGACGAGTTGCCTACTTTCGAAGATAGCATCAGGCTCGAGGAAGAACCTAGTGAGGAAGCTAGCTATATACGCGTCGATCATCGTGAAGGGCTTTTTTAAAAAAGAAAAGAAATAGCAAGTGGCATGATCCCACACAGTGAACACCTATTTGGAAAATTGTTCCATTGTAATTAAGAACCTCGGCATGTAATTAAGGAATTATTCTATTGTAATTGATTCACAAATTAAGAAATTATTCCATCTGTGATTATATCTGCTTTCTTATTTTTAGAGGGCATGGCTAGCATTTCCTGAGGCTAGCCGAAAAACAGAATATTTTTTAGCTAGAGAAGGAACTATCATAGGCCGTTTAGTAGAATAAACCATCTGTGATATACAGACGATTCCTAAGGCACCAAAACATTTCGCCTCCTGTGCACGCGTCCAAAAATTTCCCACCACTTACGTTGAGCATCACAAACGGTTCCATAATAAAATTGTCTGTGATACTTATCACACACGGTTCTTAAAATATAACTGTCTGTGATATGCTCGCTTATCGCAGATAGACCTGTTCAAATGCCAGGTCGGGCTGGGCTTGAAAAGCCCAGCCAAAAATCAAGAGCAGAAACTTCAGCTACCGCCTACCAAATTTGAATTTCGCATTAAAACATATTATTTTAATCTTTTTGGAATAAAAAAGTATTATTTAATTCATTTTCAGGATTAAAATAATATATTTCTATTTTTAATTGTTTTTTAATCTTTTTTCTTGGTAGGGCTTGATCGGGCCAAACTTGTAGATCCCAAGCCGGCCGGACATGCTCGGGCTCGAGTTTGGGCAGCGGCTGGCCAGCGCCCACAGAGTGTAATCGCAGACTGTCCCAGAATAGAACCGTTTGTGATATGCTCACTTATCGCAGACGGTCCTAGAATAGAACCGTCTGTGATATGCTCTCTTATAATAGATGGTTCTTTAAGAGGACCGTCTGTGATATATAATATCACGAGCGGTTCTTCTGAAACCGTCTGTGATATGCATTTATAAGTAGGGCCCTACTAGGGTTTGTGTCCTTACTCCTCAGAGCTCACTCTCCGGTCCGCCTCCCCAGCGCCGTTACTTCCTGTGTTCCTCCCGAGACTCCTCCCTCCGCGCCGTCGTCCTCCCTACACCGCTGCCATCCCCGAGCCTCCTCTCTCCGCACTGTCATCCCCGCGCCGTACTCCTCCCCTACGCCATCGTCATCCCCACGTCGGCATCCTCCCTCTACAACCCCCAACCTTGATGCCGCCACCCCCGACCTCGACTCCCTCTTCATCCATGCCTCCCGTCAAGGTACGAGCTCACTGCTTTGGATTGTGCTAGTAGAAGTTTCAAATTATGCTGATTTGATTGACTCTAGCACTGGGAGATATTGCTTAGTAATGTTGTGGGAGGAACGAGCTCACCGCTTCGGATTCTAATGTTATGTCATGTTATTCATGCTCATCAGATCCCTCTGTTTAAATTGTTGATGCTGTCTGGTCATTTTGCTCCATTCTGTTGGTAGCTTTTGTTCACTGTGATTATTGTTAGTCATTGTTTATATTCCTGTCAATTGAAATATTGACAGTGAATTCTCAATTAATGATTTATTTTATTGTGAATTTCTATCTTTTGAGCATTTTATCCTGATTGATGCAGTACTGATTTGTTGATCTTGCAGTAATATCATTTATTGATGCAGTACTCATTTGTTAATCTTGCGAGATAGCAAGTAAGCTGGATGGTGTCCGCACCGTCTTCGCCGCCATCATCGATGTTGTCGGATGCATCTGGATCTCTGAGGAAAGTGGTACCCAAGCGACATGCCAGAGGAATATCGAAAATACATGTGGGCCGAATGACCATCACAGCCGTCAGTACCGCTGGGGTCCCTCTGCTTCCTGAGAAAGCAGCGGCAACATTCCAAACCACCAGCGGTATACTTGGAAGGAAACGGGTCCCCATCACCACATAGAAATGGAAGGATCTTACGGCCGTAAAGAAAGTGCAGCTATGGACTGAAATTACAACATCGTTCGATATCCCAGCAGAAGTCTCCGAACTTGTGAGACGGTAGGCGTTCCTCTCGATGGGACACGCTTGGAAGACCTTCAAGAGCAAGCATGTCATGGACTATGTGAACAAGGATCGGACGTCCTACACAAAGTATCGTTTCGTGCTGTCGGATACATGGGACGCCTTTGTGCGGATGAAGACAACAAACGAATTTCTGCAGCAAAGTGCGGCGCACAAGGCTATCCAGGCACAAAACTTTCACCCCCACAGACTCGACACTGCTGGGTACACGGATAAAATCCAAGGATGGATGAGTGACGACGATGTGGCAATCCAGTCGGAGGTCTCCCCGCCATTTGCCGGGATCATAGACGAGCACGCCCGAAACTGGTTAAGAGAGAGGGCCTCAATCACGTCGTCGAGCACCATCTCTTTCACAAACCCAGCAGACAATGAAGTGTCCCAACGCTTGGTAAGATATGTCAAACTACCTAGTTGTGAATAAGTCCATAACTTCGTAGGGTCTAAAATAACATGATGGCCTCTTGCAGCAAACATTGAGTACCCAATCTTCCCAAGACTCCTTCAAAGCAGTTAGAGAGAAGGATATACTATCCATAGCCCTGGGAAACAAGGAGCACCTGGGTCGCACGCATGGCCTTGGGGTTTATGTACCTTAGATGCATGGATTCCCACACGACTCCAGGGCGTATAGGAGTCGGAAGAGATCCAAAGCCAAGCGCGAGGAACAGTTGAAAGAGGATATTAGTGCACGGATTACTGCACAATTTCAAGGATAATTAACATCATTATAGGAACAAACGAATTAACTCATCAACCAGTCGCAAGCCGCCCCCATGATTTTGGGAGCCAGTCCCCCTCAACATCGGAGTAGCGTCGTGTCCACACCTGCACTTTCTAAACTTGGCGACGTTCAATTACCTATTGACGTCATCCAGGTAATGTACATCTCTAGAATGCTCCAAAGATAGACCTGTAGGACACCTTAACTAATTGTGTATCGTTTTGTAGGTACCCACACCCTACAGGCTCCGAGTGAGGCTGGTTGGGTCCATTTCTATTGAGACTGGGCGGGGGGTGGTGTATTCATGCCAGAAAGGGATAGTGGTGCACGGTGCCCAGATGGCACAGGGTTACGCCAAGGTCCAGGTGGACATGGTACATGATAATTTGATGGCCGTCCTATTAGAGAAGCGCCCGAATGAAGAGATCATAACACTAGGAGATGCCTCATAAACTTATGTCCAGTGGCCCAAGAGGGACATCACTCTTGATCCTGTAGTGCCGCGATCTCCACACAATGACCATGCCTCTCCAATAGTACCCTCGATGACTCCACCTCAACCCCCGCTTCAGAAGGCCTCCGTATCGGCTACAATGGAGCTGGCGCCGAAGAAACAAAAAAAAGTGTGTCGAGTCATCTTCTAGGAAGACAAATAGCACGCGAGGCGCTAGGGCCAAATCGAAGAAGATTAAGATGCCTCACAAGCCTGGGACGTTCTCCCTCGGAATGCCATTGGTCTCCGACACAATATTATGCCACGCTGGTTTGGCTTGCATGACTTTGCATGCCTGGTACATGCGGCAGACCGACGAGGCGAGGGAAGACCGGCCTACTAGATTCACCGTCAGCTACATGGAGAACCATTTTCGACACAAGCCGGGCTACTTCATCGTGGGCTTCGAAGACTTATTTGATCTATTCAACCTCGATGCCCTCGACACCTCACTTCTATGATGCTGGACACTGTGTGTACAATCAAGTTATACATTCATGCAATACCGATAAATGTCATAACTCATTGCTTATGTATAGATACATGATGCAAGAAGCCCGGCAATCACGACAACCGGTGGGTTTCCTTGACCCACAGTTGATCTCTGAGTAATGCATCAACCTAGATGCATCCTACGTCAAGAAATACATAATGAAGGGGTTGCTTGCTCACCGTGATAAGGACTACATACCGGTGCCCTATAACCAGGGGTAAGTGCTTCACTACTTGCTATACAATTTCATTTGTACTTTATACGCAACACGAACTTAGGTTTAATGACTATAGTGACATACTTAGGTGGCACCAAATCCTTTTAGTCATTGTACCAAAGTGGAACAAGGTAATATACCTTTATTCCCTAGTCGAAAAAAACCACGACTTTACCCTTGTGCAAAAAGTACTCCACAGGTATGCTCATTTTCTTCATACGTAACTCTATTGTAGTCTTCCTTTGTTTGAAATGGCCAAGGATAACCTTTTGAAATCACGTAGGTCGTTCAGCGCCTATATTGCATTGGGAGGGATACACAAGGAACCGAGCGTCACACTGCGACATAGGACGTGATTTCTGGTACCCGCTACAACACAATAATCCTATATCACACTTCGTAACCTGGCCTGTCGAATTGACTATACCTATATCATATATCACACTTCTATTTTTACAGTGCCACTAGCAACTACTACAAGGCAATGTATGTGCATTCTACGTTTATCGTCATATGCTGGAAATCATGAGTGCTAAGACGAAGGATCCAGAGGTTTGTTAGTTAATCTCGCAATAATTATTTTGTAATTATGAATTTAAATATATATATATATATATATATATATATATATATATATATATATATATATGTGTGTGTGTGTGTGTGTGCGCGCGCTTACTACTTTACTCTTGCTAGTGACAGGTCATGACAATCGAAGAAAGTGCCTTCCATCTAAACTTACTCGCGGACGTTTGAGGACTGCTCGCTGCCTTCATCAAGGGGGAGATCATTAAGCAGAATGGAGAGTTTCACCCTGGCAACACCGATTTATTATAATTCACTTTGAGTTGTAATTCAAATCACTTTGTAATTGATATTGAGTTTTTAAAATCACTTTGAGTTGTTCTATATCAAATCAATTGTGATATATTTGTTTTCTGCTTCCTTGTTTTCAGAGGGCATGGCTCGCATTACCTGAGGCTAGCTGAAAAACCAAAATGTTTAGGTATAGAACGAACTATCACAGACGTTTTTGTGGAATAAATCGTCTATGAATGCATACTATCATAGATGGCTACCACCAGAAACCATTTGTGAATGCAAACTATCATAGACGGCTACCACCAAAAATCGTTTATGATATTTAGGATATCACAGACAGTTATTTTTATTAACCACCTGTGATATGTATCCAATCACAGACGACTACCACCAACAACTGTTTGTGATATGTCGGAAATCACAGACGACTATTTTTACTAACCGTCTATGATATATATACAATCACAGAAGGCTACTACTAATAACTGTCTGTGATATGTATCCAATCACAGACGACTACTACTAATACCCATCTGTATTATGTATTCAATCACAGACAGCTACTACCAAAAACCGTATGTGATATTTATGATATCATAGATGGTTATTTTTACTAACCGTCTATGTTATGTATCTAATCACAGATTGTTGGTACATATAACCGTATATGATAGTTGGTCTTCACAAACGGTTTATACCAGAAAACCGTCGTCTGTGTTGTTGCTTATCACAGATAGCTCAAAAACCGTTTGTGATAACTGCTTGTTATTATAGACACATAAATTCAAACGGTTGAGAAACTGTCTGTGATGACTGTTTAGAACCGTCTGTGATGACACTTTCTGCAGTAGTGATCTCATTCCTCCCCTCCCCTACTTGTTGGTTTGTATGTGACGTCCGTGATGGCCGCGTCCTCCTGGACAACAATGATGCCGATGCCGCCTACCCTAGAAGACGCTATCGCCAGACAATGACCGCCGCTGCCTATAGTCCTTTCTGCAAAATCATGTCGCACCATCTCCAAGCCCTCGCCTTCACTAAAAAACCGCCAGAGCTAGCACCGATGAGCTACCCTGCTCCTAGGCCATGGCCGCCGCTCATGGCTTACGCCACGCTACAACATGTCGCCCTAGATCCAGCCAAAATAAGGTGACCACTAGAACCAGAACCACCTCGACGCCCTGGTGCTCAAACACCTCCCAATTGAGCTATGCCATAGTCGGAAGGTCGTCATCAGTAAGATCATCTTCTCTAGATCCGGCCTGCCACTGCTGGGTCACCACAGTCTATCTCCATGAAATCCACCACTCCCAATAGCATCGCTTACCTATGGAACATTCCATACACGTGCCATCCTGACCGAGGCATCACCGAAGCTCCACTGACATAGACGAGTGCCACCATGAGCTCCTGCTCAGCGCCGCCGGTCCTCACCATTGCATGCCACCACCACGACACCTTGACCATCGCATGTTCTAGGGTACCAAGATCCCTTATAAAGACTAGTCCTCACCGTCGTCGTCGAGCAATGACAGTTACCGCCTTTAGTCCGTGCCGCCACGTCCATTTCGGCTCGACATGGAGGAGTTCATTGCAGGCTGTTGAGAGAGAGGAAGGGAGAGGGAAAGGGAGGGAGGGGAAAATGAAGGAGAGAAGAGGAAGAAGAAACAACTTAGGCCATGCAGCAGCTGTCACTGGCGACTGAGCTCGGGCTCACCGAATTTTGGCAGGGAGAAGAAAGAGAATGGGGGAGAAGAGAAAGGGAGAAAGAAGAGATGAAGCTGATATGTGGGACCCTTGCCAATTTAGATCCATGTAGGTGCCACATCAACATAAAACCAAGTCAGGTGGCAAAAACCACCTACAAAACCGAGGTGGATTGCCTCGAGGGGATAAATCAAACGGATTTGTTAGTTCGAGGTTGCAAATCAGACAATTTTAAATTTCGAGGTTGATTTCCAGACCAACCCAATAGTCGAGGATTGAAAAATGGACTTGTTCCATATAGTTACTCCCTCCGTTCAAGAATATATGATGTTTTGGACGTCGTCATGTTCTTTAACATGCAACTTTAACCATTACTTTTTATATGAATGCATTCATAAAAATAATATATTATAAAAAAAATCATGACTAATCTAATGATGCCATTTTCATCTTACCAATACAAAATATATATTTTTTTATATTAGTGGTTAAAGTTAAGGAAGTTTAACTACTCACTCGCTAAAATGTCATATATTTATGAAGAGATAGAGTATTTCTTTATAAACCGATCCAAACCAAAAATAATAATGTCAGACAGTTCTATTACGACTAGTTTGTATATGTTTGCATTATGAGGGAGCATGAAGAACAGTGTGCAACAGAAAAGAATGGCCAGCTACATGATCCAAACTTTTGGTGTATAATAAAACAGCAGGTAATATTTTTTTGAGTCCAATACAGACGCACACACTCAACAAACACAACACCCACACCACACACGCGCGCACAGACGTGCCCCCTCCAAGGTTTATGTCCGGACTGGACTACACACCCACCCGCCTGATCATATGGCCACGTGCAAACTCCCAGAAATTTGGAAAATTTGATTAGCTACTGAAAATGCCAACTCAGATAAGTCTCTAGGATTGCTCATTAATTGAACTGGGCCTAAAACAAGGTACTTCCTGTAGTGTGGGCTTACAAAGACCATACGTATGGATCATCTGGGCCGTACTATTCTAATCCCAGAGCTAGGTAGAGCGCACGACCCGTCTGCCATCATAAGCAACTTTCCAGCCCATCAGATAAATGTGAGACTACAGCTTAGGTTAGCTTATCCTTTCCGTTGTCTATATGCAACCAGGCCAAAATTAGTAGCAAGGCTAAGCTACTCTTCCCTGAAAAAACTAAGCTACTCTTTGCATATGTATAACTCTGTCACTCATCTTGGCACCAAACGAAGATAATGTTTCATTTGTTTATAAGCAAAATTTGCTCATGTTTCACTTGGTTGGCTTAGCTAAGACACTTCACAAAATCGATAGTCGCTGATGGACACTACAAAATTATGCTATTGCTGGAACACACCAAATTGATTAAAAAATAATAATATTATTACGAAATTTAGGAAAATTAGGAGAGAGAGAAGTGGATGAAAAATCCTAATTGCCCTTGGAAGTTAACTGAGACCATCTCCAATGATGTGTTTTAGCTGAATCAAATGAGGAGAGAGAAGACATTAAATCGAATCAATACATTGGAGGGGTCGATTCTAACAAAAAAAACATGGAACCGGACTCTACTTAGGAGTTGATTCAAAGCATTAAACAACTCATATGAGCATTAAACAACTACATAGGAGAGAGTCTAGTTGAGAGATGATATTATTATTTTATGGGTTTTTAATGTAACGTGGGTCACAGTTATTAGTAGGAATTGATTCAATACATTGGAGAAAACAAGCTTAATTCCTATAATGTTTACGTGGTATGACTTTGAATCAATATCGGTTCAATACACTAAAGATGCTATGAGCCCACCTGTAATTGCCCATCCAACTTTTTTTTCCTTCTCTCTCACTCTCCTGTCCTCTCTCTCCAAGGGCAAACAAGATATTTAATACCTATTCTCTCTTGTATATTTGAAAACAATAATACTTTAATTGGTCCAGTATGCTCCAACAAGTGACCATGATTTTGCAATGTCCACTAGCGAATTATCTATTTTTCGGTGTGTCTCATCAAATGCCAATCAAGTGCAGTCCTGGGTAGAACTAATTTTGTGGTGATTATATTACTTCAAAGAACCAAAACAATGTAACATTGTTCCTTCTTTGACTCAATTTTAAATATGAAAGGAAGGAATAATAATATATCTTGAGAATAAGATCACAGAAGTTAGAGAGAAAGCACTAGGTAAGATAGATGTGGAACTTCTTTTCGGAGAACGAAGATAGATCAGGAGCACTGCCGCCTTCTCCTGCTAAGCATGGAAACAAACCTTTTGTAAAGTTCTACAAAAAAAAGAGTAATGGCGGGCACGTTGCATGGTCAAAAGCTGCTAGATCCTTCTACGTGTCAAGCATTTGCCAAAGGTTGATAGGATAATCACCGTAGGATCATTAACTCGGATGCAAAAGCGAAGCAGCTTTTTCTAGGGTCTCGATCGAAAGTTCTACTGATGGTTACTTGTGAAAAGCGATGGTTATTGTACTCTAGTATTTTTTTTTGCTCACATAGTTGATATTGTTGTTAGTGTAATCAAAATATTTTTAAACGGTTAGGATAAATTGGCGACAAAATATTACTCACAAAGTGATAGCCGATAAGACGATACTTTTAAGAAATATTATGGTTGATTATACTAATAACCATCTATAAATACTAGAAAGTAAGCGCTGTACTTGTGTTCATTTGATATAATAAGTTATTTATCCAAGAAATTTGTTTATAGCAGACAAATCTCACTCGCCAGCTTATTAGACAGTCTCTGTTCAGCCTAAAGAAACTTTGACATTATTTGGACTTCTCAAGGTTTCCCCGGGATCAAAATTTTACGATAAGCATCTACCTTAATAACATAGTAAATAAATTATATAACTGTACACAACTAAAATATTTCTTAAGATGAATATGTTTGTACAATTTTCTATGAACCAGTGTTGATATAAATTTAGAGATGTTTGATAGGTATGGTTACAAACTAACAAGTTTTTAATAGCACAAAGTTGTGATACGTACTTGAGGTCACAGGGTCACATGTATAAGTCCCTGCTCTCCTCCTGTCCTGCATTAAAAAAAAAAGAATCACCATATAACACTCAACTACTTTTTTCGTGAAATTGGTCGAATTTCTAACCTTTGAATTGTGCTTGACGATTCGTGCACTGTCTCCTTATTTCTCCATCTCTGGCAAGGCTGACCACATACCAACGCCATCTCCGGTGAAGCCGACTCGCCAACTCCTCACGCCTCGCTCCGGCGAAGCCGCCACCACCATCGATTGCATTCGACGCTGAATAGCCCCTCTTCTTTACTTTATATGAAAGAGATGTGCTAGAAGCGCTGCCACCCATCGCCAAAGGCTATGAAAAGGAAGAGGTGGAGGTGTGGGGAGGACACCAGAGATGGAGAAGACTTCTGTGGTGGCTGGTGACAGACGAGATGAAGGAGTGGGGAAAGGAGGCGGTGCGAGGAAGATGACGAGGAGGAGCGAAGACTAAGGTGAAGGACTCGCCAGCGCCAATGAGATGATGGGCAAAGGGAGGCGGCGAGACAGTGGAGACACATCGTGAACTTGAGGTGGGGGTGGCGGCGCACCGATGGGGATCAAAATCAACAAGATGGGGGTGAGGAAGACAGAAGGGAGAGTGAGTTGACGTGTTGCCCATCAAGATAGGTGTAGGGCTTGATCCAATGGCCTAAAATTCGACTGAAATCCTCAAATTTTTAGTTGAGTGTTATATAGTCACTAAAAACAGTCTAACAAGTGTTTTCAATCGGTAGAAGTAACTTAAAAGGATATTGGCTTAAATTTGATTGCACTGGTGCCAATCCATGGGTCTTAAGAGATAAGGACCAGGAGCTATTTGATTCATGGAAAACGCTAGGAGACAAACGTACGGAGCAACGAAAACGTATCAGACGATTTCTAGCCACTCACTCCTCATCTACTACCCACGTGGCTCTCTTTTTTGACCGCCTCGATCTTTCTTTTCCTCTCACTTGCAGCAGTAGCAGCGTTGGCGTTGCTGCCCGGTTTTGTGGGAACACGAGTAGAGAACCAAGAGGGGGATAAAGAGAAACCGAAGAACACCTCACACGCATCGTTGGTGAGGCCGAGACCCACCCAGCCCTCTCTTCGATCTCTGCCCTTTCGCCTTCCAATCCAAGGTAGCTCTTGTTCTGTGTGACGTTTCTCTGTTTGGGTTTGGATTGGGGAGGCACAACTAGGAAGGAGAGATGTTGATGGATGGGTGAATTGACCGATGGGTTCTTCTTGGTTCATTGGTTTCTGCAGGGGAGGAAGAGGCTGGGGCCAAGATTTTCTGGTATGTTTTGATTCTAAGATTTTTGAGACGTTCTTCCTCTTTTCAACGAAATGCTGAGAAAATGTTGCATTGCATCAAGTTCTTTTTTTGTGACCATTGAAAAAAATGTTGCGACCATTTTAAAAAAATGTTGCACACGTTCTCCAGATGTTTCTTTTTGTTTTGATATGATGTATCCTCCAGTTCTTTTTGTTGCGACCATTAGGAAAAAATGTTGTGGTCGTTGAAAAAAAATGTTGTGACCGTTGAAAAAAATGCTGCGATCGTTGAAAAAAATGTTGCACACTTTTTGTTGTTATTGCATCAGATTTTCCACTATCATCCATTTTTTTCAGATGCTGAATGCTGGGTCTGAGACGTTGCATCCTCTTTTTTCCCATCTAGTTTGAAACCCAGTTTTTTTGTTACGACCATTAAAAAATGTTGCAACTATTCTTCCATTGTGTTACATTGGAGGGTACGATGAGAGTCTTCCATCCGTAGTCATAGATGGCTTGCCATGTTTTTGTAACACCATGGCTCACTCGTCACGGACACAATGCCTAACTCTAAAAAAAGATTCGGTTGTTATAAAATATGTGTCTTTGTGACACCTTGCCACATCTAGGTGCCACAAAGTGCGGTAGTCATTTAAATAGTCCCTTATTCACACTAGGGTTCTTGTGTTGGGAGGAAGATAACTCTATCAAAATTACGAGGTTGTTCAATATCGAATGGTTTGTGACTGGCAAAGTATTTATGTTTCTTTAGAAAAAATAGCTGATAGATTTACACTAAGAAATGGTATAATTGGCTACAAGACGTTGTAAAATGGTGGCATTTGTTGCAAGACACTATAAAATCATGCTTTGGGCAAAAAACACTTCAAAATGGTGGCTATTTGCCACAACACTGCATGGCCATTAAAATATTATTATCTCAGCTAACAGGAGAGAGTAGGTACACACAATGTCTAATTTGCCTTTGTCATAAGATTGTGTAGAAAAATAAATAAGAGCCAAGTGGAGCCCACCTGTCAGCATCCTTCCTCCATGCCCCCTCTTTCTCTGGTCATGTGCCTCTATCCAAATGGGTCCACGCACTACAACAACTGAACATCATAAAGAGCGTGCAAAATAGACCTTTCACATGCATTCTTTCTAGGGTGGAAAAAAAGCTTCGAAACTCGGAAGCTAGCACGACTCGTTAAGAACTCGGCTCAACTCGACTCGAACTCAGGACATAAATGAGTCCAGCCGAGCTGGCATTTCTGCTCGTTAAGTTAACAAGCCAAGTTCGAGCCATTTCGCGAGTAGCTAGTTTAATTTTTAGCCCAACATAACAAGCCTAGAAGGCAGAAGCCCACACCCACACAAGCGCCAGCCACTAACAGGCCTAGCGGGCCAGCCCTAGGCGCAATGCTACATAAGCACTAGTGCACAACCCTATCCACCCCTCCAGATCCGGGCTGGCCTCCAGAGCTCTAGCCTCCTGCGTCTGCTTCCCGAGCTCCGGCCTCTCGCATCTTCCTCTCTAGCTGCGGCCTCCTGAGCTTGGGCCTCTCTTGTGGACTATTGAATCTTGAACTCTTGTGTTTGTGGTGAAATAGAGATGCATGTCGCTACCAAAATTCAAGCATATTTTACTATTTATGGTTATAGTTTGGATGCAATTGAATCTGGATACAAAATTTGCGTTCCTTTTCATTTTGTACACTGTACATATTAACATAGTTGAATTGTTATTAACGAGCCTAACGAGCCGAGCTGAGCTGGCTATTTTGCTCGTTTGCTTAACGAGCCAAGCTCGGTTCCTTAACGAGCTCGACCGAGCTGAGTTGAGCCGAGCCGAGCCAGCTCTTTATCCTCCCCTAATTCTTTCTCCTCCTAGCATGGATAACATTATTATAGTAGGTGTTTTGTCCTATAACAAATAGCCACTATTTTATAGTGTCCTCAAGCAAAACCATGATTTTGCAAGGTCTTATAGCTAAGCCCACAAATTTACGATGTCCTCTAGCAAACTTTGCTTTGAGAAATAGATTGAAGGACCATGTGGAGGTCACCCCAGAGGTTCCTCGATGGAGGTGATGAATAATTGAACAACTTGTGTGCATGTTTGTGTTGAAAAGGTTGCAAGAAACCTATTTTTAGCAAGTTTCAGTGTTGGCGAACCGTCTGCCTTTAGTTAGCGGACCGTCTATGATTTATTGAGTGGTAGACCATCTGTGGTTTAGTTAAGCAGTGCTTGTCTACCATTATAGAAAAACAGGGCCGAGAGAAAAAGTTGTGAATCGCGTTGTGGCTTAATCCTAGGGTATTAGGGTCAGTGCATATAGGTTGCATCATGTTTGGACTAACTTGGGTCAAAGTTAATAAGAACTTGTGCCCGGACATTATTTTTTGGTCTAATTGTGCAGGTGGTTGGAGTCAACTATGATGAACGACGAGGAGGATCAGGACTTGGTTGGGAGACTCAAGGTTCTGAACGGTCATATGGATGTTGTGTGAGATGTTTGGGCACAAGCAAGGCGCAAAATAAGACAATAATAGTGTAAGGCCAAGTTGATAATAGTGTAAGGCCAAGTTGATGCAAGGTGGTGCACCAAGTGACTTGAGTTTATTGCAAGTGAGGACGGTCTGATGGCATCCGAATGCATGAGAGATTTGATGGCAAGTCATTGGGGTCACAAGCAATGTGGCAAAGCATGGGAGATACTTTGAGGTGACGGAATGGCAAAAGGCTGGTAGAGGGGCATTTTGGTAAATTGCCTAATACTGGGAAAGTGGAAGTGTGCAAAACTGTGACAGTGGCCTTAGTGGCTTTGGTCAATTCATGGAGGACAAGTGAAGCGGGTTTTGTCTAATTAGAGCATCATGATGAAGAGGGCTTTGAGAAGCATGCTCAAGTTAGGTGTGAGTTAAATTCCCGTTAAGATGCGGGGGTCCAGGTTATCCACTAAGAACCAAAATACACAGTTAAGAAAATAGAGGAAGGTATGCCTCCTCTATATAAGGACATGTGAGGATTAGGTTTAGGTGGGTCTCATAGAGTCTTGTGCTCCTGAATAGGAAGAGTAGGTAATCAAGAATACTTGAGAAATTGTGAGAGATCCTTGTGCCCTTAGTGGCTTTCTCCTCCATAGGGCGTGGCCATAAACATTCCTCTTCAATTGGCAATAGAAAACCAAAATTCATCCAATTTGTTCATGCTCTTGTTCTTGATGTTGTCTTCTTGATTTGGTCGTGTTTTTGCCTCTCCTTTCTCTATTCTTGATCCTATTTGGTGCTAGAGACGAGTAAGATATGGCTTAGACTCTAGGTGCTCAGATCCCATCCATCTAGGCACTTTTGATGCAAGTTTTTGAAGTTGTTTGGTTTTGGGTGAAAGGGTAAATTTTCGGGTTTCTCGCTTCAAGGGGTTTGTGACATAGTTCTTGTTGTTTATAATCTTGCTAGGACGTGTGAGAGTTGATCCAAGGTCATCTTGACAATCCTTAACTCGTGTCGGAGGCCTTCCGTGGTGTCTTCATTTATAATACATTCCAAATGCACTAGTGAGTTGGTGTGCTCCCTGTTGTTTTATTACATTGACAAAATGCTGCGGTCGTACACTTGCTTTTGTACATGCCTTTGTCCTTCTGGAGCGAACAGTGGTAGTTGCCCAGGCGCAGCCGGTTTTTTACAAGAGTTTACGGATAGAATCTGTGGAGGCTTTTGGCGTTCCATGTCTGGTCTAGCTGATGTCCCTCCAGTGTTGTGAGGTAGTAGGAGTCTGCTCTTTGTGCTGTGAGTGAAGATGTAGGGTCCCTCCCACTTGGAATCCATCTTGCATACGGCCGTGGGGATTGCCACTCGCTTGAGGACTATGTCGCGTAGGGGCACAGCTTGACCTTCCTGTTGTAGGTCTGCGCGACACCTTCAGTATATTTCGCCATGGTTGCTATGGCCTGCACGCGATGCTCTTCGAGGAGGTTGAGGGAGATATTTCGGTCGGCATGGTCGTTGTCTTCTGTTGCTCGGAGGGACTTGGCCACGAGCTCTCCCGGTGTCATTGCTTCGCTACCGAAGACGAGTTTGAACGGGGCGAGACTCGTGGCCCTTGTTTGTGATGTCTAGAGGGCCCATAGGGCATTCCGAAGTTCTTCGGGCCAGAGCCCCTTTGGGACACCCACGTGGCACTTCGTCAACCCTGTGAGTAGGTCGCCATTGGCTTGCTCGACCACCCCGTTGGACTCGGGATGGCCGACTAATGCGAAGCATTTTGTCGTTCCAAAGCCTTGGCAAAATGCCGCAAAGGATGCCGAGTCGAATTAAGTGTCGTTATCAGTGACGAGGTCGCGTGGCACCCTGTATCTGCAAACGATGTTCCTTCATGTGAACCGTTGCGCTGCTGCAGCCGTGATTTTGGCCACAGGTTCGGCTTCTACCTATTTGGAAAAATATTCAATGGCAACAAACGCGAAGCGAATGTTGACCTTGGCCGGATGGAATGGGCCTATGATTTCGAGCTCCCATCGCGCGAAGGGCCAGACTAGAGGCAAGGGTTGTAGTGGGAGTGCTGGTGCCTTCACATTCTAGGCGCATCCCCTTGTGCTTCGGGCGCAACCCCTTGTGCTTTGGGCATAGCCAATGGGGTTCATAGAATCTCGTAGAATGTCTTTGGCGGAGGACGCTCGCCGGAGCTTGCCATCATTGCGAGCTTGTTTGTTGGCTCGTTGTTGCTCCTTGGGATGGTTTGGATGGTGATGCCGAGAAAGTGCCCCGCTGCCGTCCACACCGCCGCTAGGTATCTGGCCATTTCCAGGTCCCTAGCGGCGAAGGATTTATTGAAGTGCCCCGCCATCAGACGGGAGTCTCTTTTGACCACTACACGCTTTGCCCCCACCGCTTTTGCCTTGCGGAGGCCTAGGAGTAGGGCATCGTATTCTGAGGTGTTGTTCGTTGTGGGGAAGTCAAGGCTGGCGGCGTGTGACATGCTTCGCCCATCCGGGGTGACTAGGATGGCCACTGCGCCGATGGCCATGGCGCACCAAGACCCATTTGTGTGGATTGTCCATGGGGCCTCGATGGTGCTCAGTGGTTGCTCTTCGCCGTGGGGTGTCCATTCGGCGACAAAGTCGGCGAGGAATTGCGATTTGATGGACGTGCGCACCGCAAAGGTGATGTCGAAGGGTGCTAGCTCTGCCGCCCACTTGCCAATTCGGCCTAAGATGTCCTTGTTCCACAGCATCAGTGCTAGCGGATAGGACATCGGGACCATGATGGCGTGTACCAAGAAGTAGTGGCGGAGCTTGCGCGAAGCCATGAGAAGGGCGAATGCCAGTTTTTCCAACTCTGTGTACCTGATTTTGGCCCCTTGCAGTGCTTCGGACACGTAGTATACATGATGTTGGCTGCCATTTTCCTGGACAAGGACTGCACTCACTGCCGATGAGGAGATGGCGAGGTATAGTAAAAGCCCCGCACTGGGCTTCGGGCTGGTTAAACTTGGTAGCCAGGCAAGGTACTCTTTGAGTTCTTGGAAGGCCCTCTGGTAGTTTTCCGTCCACCTAGATGGCTCTGCTCCCCAGAGTGTCTTGAAGAATGGTAGGGCCCGCTCCGTTGAGCGGGAGAGGTATCTGCTAAGGGCTGCTACACACCCTGTTAGCCTTTGTACCTCGCGGGCATTGCGGGGGGGGGGAGAGGGGGTGCTCCATTTCTTGGATTGCCCTTATTTTTTCAGGGTTGGCTTCGATGCCCCTTTCAAAGTCGAGGAACCTCAAGAGCTTGCCTGCTTTTACCCCGAAGGCGCACTTTTTGGCGTTGAGGTTGATTCCCTCCGACCAGAGGCTGGTGAAAGTTTCCTATAGGTCTTCTGTGTGGGAGCCTGCGAGCCTACTTTTGATCACTATGTCGACAACGTATGCTTCAATGTTGCGCCCGAACTGCCCCGCCAATACCTTCGTGATGAGTCGGGTGAATGTTGCACCTGCGTTCTTTAGTTTGAAGGGCATGTGAGTGAAGCAGTAGGTGCCGATGGGGGTGATGATGACGGTTTTTGCCTCGTCCTCTTTGGCCATAAAAATCTGGTGATACCCGGAGTAGGCGTCCAGGAAGCTCATCAGCTCGCAACCTGAGGTGGCGTTCACTAGATGGTCTATGCAAGGTTGAGGGAAATCGTCCTTCGGAGTTGCCTTGTTAAGGCCGGTGAAGCCGACGCACATGCGCCACTTGCTCGTGTTTTTCTGTACCAGCACGGGGTTGGCTAGCCACTCGGAGTGCTTGATCTCGCGAATGACCCCCGCTTTGAGTAGCTTGATTATTTATTTCTTGGGTGCCTCCAACCTTTCTGCCGTCATGTGGCACAATTTTTGTTTCTTGGGGGCTGCGTCGCTTCGGATGGCGAGGCAGTGCTCAATGGTCTCCCGTGCTACTCTGGGAATGTCCTCTGCCCCCATGCGAAGACATCTGCATTGTTGCGGAGTACTTGGAGGATGGCATTATGCGCTTCTGTTCGGAGCTCTACCCTGAGGGCCACCGTCTACTCTGGGGAGGCCTCGCTTAGCGGGACTCTTCGGAGCTGTCCCCCGGGTTTAGCCTTTGGCGCCCATTTTGCTAAGGCGCCTCCCTTGCTTTCGCATTTGTTTGGATTGTGTGGATGTGGCGGGCTGGGGAGATTGCCTCCAGCTCCGTTTGCCTCGCCAATTCCTAGTCTCCTCGTACCGTGATGATAGCCTTCGGAGTGGGGATATTCAAGAATAAGTAGTTGTGGTGCACTATCACAATGAATGTGTTCAGCGTGGTCCGATCGAGGATTGCGTTGTACTGGTAGGGCATCTGGACGACATCGAACTTGATGGTTTTGGTCCAGGATGCGAAGACATCGCTGAATGTGATAGGCAGGTCAATTTGGCCTAGGGCCATCACGGCCTTCCCTCTGAAGCCTACCAGAGGTATGCTTTGGGGGGATAGTCGATCCCTAGGGATCATCATTTTTTTTGAAAGTGTCGGCGAACAGCAGACCCGCGACACTTCCTCAGTCTACGAGGACACGTCTGACCTCGAAATCCATGATGTTGGCGGAGATAACGAGGGGGGTCTTGATGCAGGAAGTAAAGGCCCCTAGCGTCCTCGGGGTCGAATGTGATTGGTACGTTAGCGTAGAGAGGGGGGGTTGGAGATGGGGTATGCCATGACGTGGTGGATCTGTTGTACGTACGCGCGCCGCTGCCTTTTTGACGTTATGCCGAGCAAGGACCCTCTTGTGATCATATTTTATGATCCTTTGGTGATGCTCTCCATGGCCATGGTGGTGGGGCAGGCAACTGGTTGCCTGCTCCCCTCTTTTCCTCATGCTGGGCTGGCTGCTGGCCCCGATTCATGTAGTCGCGCATGGCTACGATGGTGCGACAGTCCGTGGTTATGTGTGACCCTTCGCCATGGAGGTCACAAAAGAGCGGAGCGGCCCCAGTACCGCCCTAGGCGTCTGGCTACCTACCATCGTTACATCCACAGCAGCGGCCTCGGCCGCGGCCTCCTCACCTTCCCCGTTGGGGGTTTGACCGGCGTCTACGTGGTAGACGTTTCGACCCTTCTAGCAATAAGGCCACGGCCTCCTCGGCCTCCTCGCCTTCCCCCGTCAGGGGTTTGACCACCGTCTACGTGATAGACATTTTAACCTTTTGGCGATAATTGTTGGTCTGCGGCTTGGAGGTTACTTCTGTCGTGGTGGTCGTGGGTCCTTTCTCAGGCGGTCCACCCGGAGCTGTTGCGGGGGTAGCGGGGGCCTTGTTCTCTACTCGCAGGTTGCTATCTTCCTCTGCTCTGGAGTATTCTTCCATTTTATCGAAAAGCTCTGCTACTAAGCGGATGGGCTTGCGAGCAAGCCTTTCCGATAGGGGACCCTTCTGGAGCCTGCATGTTGCCGTTTTTATGACGGTGGTTTCGTTGATCCCTTTGACTTGATACTTGACCTCCGTGAATTGTTTGAAAAAACTATGGAGGGACTCGTTCGGGGCTTGCTTTACTGTGAATAGGTGCTTGGAGTCCTTTGGCTTGATATAATTTCCTTGGAAGTTGTTGCGCACAAGGTCACATAGCTGCTCCCATGCGTATATGGACCAGGTAGGGATGGTGAAGAACCATGTTAGGGCCACCCCCTTTGGGGTGAGAGGGATGCTTTTTTGCTTTGGTGGGGTCGTCGCCCCCGGCTGCGTCGACGATGATTTTGTATACCCTTAGGAACTCCGAGGGGTCAGTGACGTCTGGCATTTTGAAGCCTTGCGGCCAACAGGATGTTTCCAGCTCCATGCTTAATGGGGAGTTGGGGTCCCCCGGGAGTAGCGGAGTTGGGGCGGGGGGTGTGGGTGCCGGGGGTGGAGCCTCCCCCGCTCTGGGGGCTTGTCCATGTGTGAGGGATGCGAGCCGAAGCGGGGCTATGAGGGCTGCTTCTGCCGGCTGTCAGAGACTCAGCATCTCCTAGCGGAGGTCCTTCAGCTCTTGTCAGAGTGCTTCATATGCCTCGCGGGTTACCTTTATTGCCTCTGGTGGGGGTGATTTCTGGGGAGGGATGCCTTGGTTGGTCGGGTGTCGCTTCCGATGATGTCTCCCTGCATGGAGTTATTCGCTTCCTCCTCCGCGGCTCCAGTGGTGGTCGCTGCTGCCGTGGAGGTTCTATTTCACTTGGCCCTCATAGTGCTTAGCGCTGTAGCTGCTGCAGTCGCTTCGGCTGCCGAGACCTTAGGTGTGACCTTCTTTCGAGGGGCCATGCTGTCGTCTTGGAGCTATGCTTCGCGACTTTCCCGCCGGTCCCCACGGACGGTGCCAACTGTCGTAGCAAGAAAGACTGGACAATAGAAAGAGGGGGGGGGACCCCCGATGTCCAATGAGGGAGACCAAAGGGTCCTCGAACAAGGGGACCGAATGTAAGGAAACAGATGTATTAATTGCCCAAAATTCGGGTCTAAGTTATTACATGAGGGGAGGTGGCTATTTATAGCCTTCCGACATGGTACATGAGATTACGGATCTACCCCTAAAAAGGTGTTGTGCTTGTAGGGATTGTAGGGGTATTTCCTACCCCTAGGCGTAGCCTTCGGCGCATGGTGGACTCCCCTGGTCTTGGTCCACCTGGCTGGTATGCCCAGTCCACCGGCGCTGTCCTCCCTTTGCTATGCGTCAAGTACGCCCAAGGTGCAGGGCCCCGGGTACCCTTCGGTGAGCAGCCCTCGGGGTGGGGCACCCTTCGGCGCCCCCGAGGCGGTCTCGTATGGCTTGCGCCTTCCGGGCCTATGGTCCTCCGACGGTGTCCGGATTCCTTCGGCCTGCCCCCTGCAGTGGCCTAGGCGGGCATCCGGGGGGCCTTCGCTTGGGCTCCGAGGTGCCTCCAGAGGGGTACCGGGTACCTTCGGGGTCCCCAGCTCGCGGCCTTCGCGGGCCTTATTGGTCTTATTTGAGTCACTTGTGGCGGTGGGGCCGCCCTTACAACAATAATATAATTTTATAAATTTAAATATAAAATTATTAAAATTAATGGTCCAAGTTACGACGCGGAAGCCAAAAAAGACTACCTCGTTTAAAATAGAACAGAGCTAATATCTAAGATCAGATTTGCACTAAGTTGGAAAGAAGCTTCTTTTTCTTGCTGCATTTCTGCTCTATTCCTTACGTTCTCTCAATATTCCACCACTTGCGCGCATGGTATAGAATAACTTTCTTGTTACTAAAAGTTTGTCTCCTTTTTACGACTTTTTGTTATCTCCTAATGTTCAAGACCCCCGACCCCCCACCAAGTAATAATTGGATTACTAAAAACCCAAAGAGAACGAATTGGATGGCCAGATAAAAGTCCAATCCAAAGAAGAAGAAAATACTCCCATGTCCAATTCAGCCGCATAGGTCGTCCTTTCGCCCAGCTACGCCGGACATGGGATGTGGAGGTCGTGTCCTCTGTAACCGACGTTCCCTTCGCGCAAACTGACGGGCGAAAAATATGAATGAACGTGCATTGGAGCTAGCTAAGCCGGCGAGCTCTGAGTGTGATGGCACGCCCACGCAACATAGGAGAGGGCACAACGCGCCGCGACCACAGCCCGTTGCGGCAGCCACATGGAGATCCCAGTGGGTTAAAAAAGAAAAGAAAAGGGTAAGACCTTGTTCGGGAACAACGGAAGGTTATCCAAGGGAAATTTGACCCACTTGGATTGGGCTGATCCTGCTCCCACCACCCAATTCCCAATCCCGTTCCCCACCACCTCTAAGGTTGAGCGTGTAGGCCATCGTTTGAGACAGAGGGTTGAGAGGTAAACCAAAGTATTATTGTAAGTTGATTTGTTTTCGTTCAAATAAAAAATATAAGTTGGTTTGCAGCGGTGGTAGTCTATTTGGCTGGAGATATCCCCGGTGGATCCAGCAGAATCATCGATTTTCACTCAAGCTGTTAATCTACAAAAATTACTCCTTGCAGTTTAACTTGCAGCACGGTACCTAAGGGCATGTACAATGATATAGACAGCTACTATCTATATCAACTCTCCATGTCATCTATAGACAGCACTAAAGACAACTCATACAATGGCGCAGACAGCTGCTGTCTTTTTAGTTGTCTTTATAAAACACACAATCTTTTAATGATTTTCTTGTTTCTTATGCTATAGTCGGCTACAGAATTGTAGACGGCATCTTTCTCTCTCTTCATTCTTTTTCATACATGTCAGCAAAAATTCTACATGACAATGACTATAAACAACTAATATAAACCTATTGTACATACTCTAACACTCCATACAAGCTGCTCAAGCCGAAAGGAATCATCCATTAACTAGTAGGCTAATTTTAATAAGCAAGCTAGTAAGTAGTCATCTCAAATTAAGAAGGAACATGGTGGTTAAACTAATCAGGGCATTTGTTCTGTTAAAGGGAATAGATACATAGACAGATCTCCTTTAAATTGCCCCTCTCTGACTGCTCGTGAACGTGCACACGTACCAAACCGTGACTTGACACCTCCAGAGTTTGCTAATTGACTGCTCAGTTAATTTGTGGTACTACTATACTAGCACTGTTTGAAATGTGAAAAACATTTTAATTCCAGGTTTTATTATAAGGCAAAGATTACTTAAAACAACAGATGTATAAAACGATACTAATGGCAGACAATTTATTGTACTTCTAAACATACTCAACATTAAGATTATAGCAGAATAAACTGGTCGTATGACAAACTCACAATATGGCTCGATGAAGAATATGAAGCGGTCTGAGACTCAATGCAAGTCACAGATTGTAGACGCCACAAAGTCAGACAAGTGGTCGCCTTGATTGTGCTGCCCAGAAACCTTATTGCCGCCCCATGCAGGTGAACTCTGCGACAATGGTTCGGAGATACCGCTCACCCTTCTTCCCGGTACACGCCGAGGAGAAGGGACGGCTTGCTTCAAACAGCACAACCCTCCAGCACAAGAGAATAGAGAGGAAAAAGAAGAATAATTGGAATGGAAAAAGATCTCTCTGGTTTGGACCTCTCGAAAACCTTTTAAGGGTCGAGTCAATTACTCTCTAGTAATTGCTCAATAAAACACACATTAGAACACTCGTAACTGCTAATTAAAAACCAATTAATGGTAATTAAGCAGAATTTATCATATCCTGATTACACGTTGGTCTTCAGCTTTGACCATGTTCTCTAAGGGAGGTCCAAGAGGATCTCCCGAAAAGGTCAATGGGACCACAGTGTTCCGATCACACTCTTGGAGTGATCCAAGGGAGGTCCAAAAGATCTCTTGGAGGTCCAAGAGGATCTCCACACAGGCAAGAGAGGTCCAAGAAGATCTCTTCCAGGACTACCCCGGAAACCACCCAAGAGGTCTTCTAGGACCACCTAGGAGGTCTTCCACGACCACCTTGGAGATCTCTAAGGAGGTCTCTTATGACCACCCGGGAGGTCTCCTAGGACTACCCAGGAGGTCTTCCACGACCACCCTAGAGATCTCTAAGGAGGTCTCCCATGACCACCCGGGAGGTCTCCTAAGACCACCCGGAAGGTCTTCCAGGAGGTCTCTTAGGACCACCCGAGAGGTCTGCAAGGAGGTCTCCTAGGACCACTCGGGAGGTCTCTCAGGACCACCCGGTAGGTCTTCTATGACCACCCGGGAGGTCCAACCGAGAGAGAGGTCTGGACTGAAGGGATGTCCAAATGAGAGAGACTAAACCATGCATGTTTTGGAATTTAGGAATGAATGGGCCTTTACAAATAAAGGCCCAATTCTAACAATCCCCCACCAATTCCAAGGCAAGCAGCAAAGAGTAAGATAAAGACTTTTGTGCTGAAGAGTTGTTAATATACCAGTCTTTTGGTGTAAGTCCTTGTACGGGTTGAATTTGCACCTAGAATAACAAGATTCATCTTCTCACAACTGATGAATGGACTATGCCTTGAATTCACAGTCTTTCGTGATTAGATTTCACTTGAAATCTCAACTGGTCAAAGAACCAAGCCTAATCGGAGCTTTATATGGTCATGCTCCCTTATCTGCTCATAAGCTTTCTAGAGAATGCCCCTATTCTCGTGAACTGCGACCTCAGTTAAGCTCAAGTAGGTGTATTCATTCTGGGTATCCTGTAGGCTAATACCTTTTTCCCTCATTGGACAATGGAATATATTAAGGTTTTAAACCATCCTTTTCCATACAGATGAGAGTAATTTGTCTATCAGAACACGGGTACATATTTTATTAAAATGTACTCTCTTGTTCAAACATCAACTTGTTTTTCTCATTGACTAAGTCACGTGATCTCTGATAAAAAAGGTATGGGTTACTGTTGAGTTGTAACTCCAATGGGCCTCATTCCCATGTCCATAGACGCAACAGAAATCGTCTTCTATGCTAGCCCCTTTGTGCAAGGGTCTGCCAGATTTTTCTCAGTTTGTATATAATTTACAGTAATCACTCTGGAGTTCCTCAGTTTTCTAACAGATTTAAGCCTACGCTTCACATGTCTAGATGACTTCATGTTATCCTTAGTACTTGTAACCTTAATCAACACTGTTTGATTATCACAGTACATTAGGATTGTCGGTATTGGTTTCTCAACCAGTGGTAAGTCCAACAGAAGCTCTCTAAGCCATTCAGCCTCAACAATAGTTATGTCTAGTGCTACAAGTTCTGCTTCCATGGTTGACCTTATCAATATGGTCTGTTTACACGACCTCCATGAAACTGCAGCACCTGCAAGGGTAAACACATACCCACTTGTAGCTTTGATCTCATCTGCATCAGAGATCCAGTTTGAATCACTACATCCTTCTAATACAGATGGATACCCAGTATAGTGAATTCTATATGAGGTTGTGCCTCTCAAGTAGCACAACACTCTCTCAAGTGCCTCCCAGTGATCATCTCCTAGGTTAGAAGTAAACCGACTTAATTTGCTCACAGTAAATGATATGTCAGGTCTTATGGCACCAGATAGATACATAAGGGACCCAATTATTTGTCAATATCTCAATTGATCTCTGCCTAATCTCTTATTCTTTCGAAGCTTAACACTAGCATCATAAGGAGTTGGGGAAATCTTGCAGTTCTCAAAACCGAACTGCAAAACCGAACTGACTCAAGATTTTCTCAGCATAATGGGATTGGTTTAAAGTGATCCCATCCTCATTTCTGATCAATTTATTATTCAGAATAACATCTGCTTCTCCTAGGTCTTTCATATCAAAGCATCTAGATAAGAAAGATTTGACCTCATCAATAACAGCAGTGTTTGTCCCAAATATAAGTATGTTATCGACATACAAACACAAAATTACTCCTTGACCCCCACCATAACAATAATACACACACTTATCTGCCTCATTTACAGAAAAACCAGCCGATGTCAAAGTTTTATCAAATTTCTCATGCCATTGTTTAGGTGCTTACTTTAGACCATACAAGAATTTGATTAACTTGCATACTTTACTTTCCTGTTCAGAAATCACAAAACCATCCGGTTGCTCCATATAGATTTCTTCCTCTAACTCTCCATTAAGGAAAGGTGTCTTCACATCCATTTGATGAATGTGTAGACTATTGGAAGAAGCTAATGCAATAAGCACACGAATGGTTGTCAATCTGGCAATAGGAGAGTATCAAAATAATCCTCACCTTCTTTCTGGGTATAACCCTTGACCACAAGTCTTGCCTTGTACTTATCAATAATACCATCAGGCCTTATTTTCTTTTTAAAGATCCACTTGCATCCAACAGGTTTACACCCGATAGGACGATCAATGATCTCCCAAGTCCCATTAGCCATGATGGAATCCATCTCGCTATGGATTGCTTCTTTCCAATACTCAGCATCAGGTAATGTATAAGCCTCTGAAAGAGTGTTTGGCACATCATCCATGAGATATACAATAAAGTCCTCACCAAAGGTTTTCTCAATCCTTTGTCGCTTGCTCCTGCGAGGATCCTCTTGGACTAAATTGTTATCTTCTTCGAGATTATCACTCATTAGTTCAGAGATGGTGGTAGGTTCAAGACTATTATTCATAGTTTGATTATTCTCAGTTCGAGAAGTACTGCCTACAATTCTCACAGGATAAATATCCTCAAAAAATGAAGCATCTCTAGACTCCATTATTATATTAACAATAATCTCGGGAGTTTCTGATTTTACTACTAAGAATCTATAGGCTGTGCTATTATGAGCATATCCCAGTAAGACACAATTGACTGTTTTAGGTCCTAGCTTTGTCTTTTTCTGCAACGGTATATTGACTTTTGCCAAACAACCCCAAGTTCGCAGAAAATTAACATTGGGTTTTCTCCCCTTCCATCCCTCATACGGATTAATCTCACAGTTTTTAGTGATTACTCTGTTTAGAACGAAAGTTGCTGTCAAAATAGCTTCCCCCACCATATCTTAGGCATACCGGCACTCTCCAACATGGCATTCACCAAGTCTGTTAGTGTCTGGTTTTTCCTCTCAGCCACCCCGTTTGATTGAGGTGAGTATGGTGGTGTAACTTCAGGGACTATTCCATATTCAGCACAGAATTGAGAGAATTCATAAGAGATATACTCTCCTCCACGATCCGACCTTAGTCTTTTAATTTTCTTTTCTAGTTGGTTCTCAACCTCAGCCTTATAAATTTTAAAGTAATTTAAAGCTTCATCTTTTGTTTTCAGTAGATACACATAACAATATTGTGATGCATCATCAATTAGAGTTAGAAAATATCTTTTGCCTCCTTTGGTCAACAATCCATTCATTTTAGAAAATATCTTTTGCCTCCTTTGGTCAACAATCCATTCATCTCACACAAATCAGAATGGACAAGATTTAAAGGTGCCAAATTCTTTTCCTCCTGTAACCCCTTAAAGGGTTTTCGAGGTTGTTTTGCTTGCACAAAAGTTTGGCACTTTGATCCTTTGACAATTTCACATTTTGGAATTAAATCTAATCAAAACATTCTAGTAATACTATCAAAACCAATATGACAAAAACGAGAATGCCATATATTGTCCTCACATTTATTCAAACCAGTTGCAACATTCAGATTATACTCTAAAGTACTCATGCGGAACAAGCCTCCGCTCTCATAGCCTTTACCAACAAAGTTACCAAATTTAGACAATACAATTTTATTTGACTCAAATACTAGCTTATACTCATCCCTGCAAAGGAGGGAACCACTAAAAGATTCTTGTTTATGGTTGGCGCATGCTGCACGTTCTTCAAATGGACAATCTTCCCTGAAGTAAGCCTCAGATCCACCGTGCCAACACCAAAAATAGAAGCATGCGACCCGTTCCCCATTAGGACGGAGGAAGCCCCTGCTGCCTGATAAGAAGAAAACAAGGAAATATCCGAACATACGTGAACATTAACTCTAGTATCAACCTACCAATTAGTGGATTGACATACTAAAAATACAACAGGTGGATTACCATACCCTCCTGTTGAGGCCTCGCCTATGATCACGTTGACAACTTTTTTCTTTGGCTGTACACCATCCTTGCTCTTGCGAAAATGACAGTCTTTCGCCATATGACCGTTTTTCCCACACACAAAGCAGGTGATGTTTCTCATATCCTTCTTCTCAGTTTTCTTCTTAAAGCTAGTTGTCTTTTTTGGTTTAAAGCCTTTGTTATTCTTGCCATATCTCTTCTCTATGACATTTGCATTGGTCTGATTGTTCTGACTGGAAGTGCTTGGTGCATCTTTTGCTCTTGCCTTTTCTTCCACATCAAGAGCAGCAATGAGATCCTTAATAGATATCTCTTCCCTCTTGTGCTTTAAGCCAGTGGCAAAACCCACCCATGAAGCAGGAAGTTTGGCAACAATGCCCGCAGCCACAAACTTAAGAGGCAAGACACAACCCAGATGTGCAATCTCTCTAACCAGTAACTGTAGCTCATGAGCCTGTGCAACTATCGACTTAGCATCGTCCATATTGTAGTCGAAGAATTGCTCGCACATATAGAGCCACCGACCAGCCTCTGCTTCGGCATATTTGTACTCGAGTGCATCCCACAACTCTGTGGCGGACTTGAAGTCCATATACATATCGTAGAGCTGGTCAGATAGTATGGTCAGTATGCATCCAAGGGCTGTGTTGTTGTCTGTGTCAAAATGTCTGGTCTGTTCATCCATAATTGGATATTGTGTATGGATCACCCACCACAGCCCCAAAGACATGAGCCAAAACTTTACTCTTGTCTGCCATCTACGAAAGTTCTGACCAGAAAACCTCTCAGGTTTCATAGCATCAGAAGCACCAGCCATTGCTAGATCACAAAAATATCCACAATAAGGTTTCTGGATTGTTCGAAATGTGGACAATATTTTAATTCCAGATTTTATTACAAGGCAAAGATTACTTAAAACAACAGATGCATAAAACGATACTAGCAGCAGACAACTTATTGTACTTCTAAACATACTCAACATTAAGATTATAGCAGAATAAACTGGTCGTATGACGAACTCACAATATGGCTCGATGAAGAACAGAAGCGGTCACGAGACTCGATGCAAAGGCAGATTGTAGACGCCACAAAGGCAACAAGTGATCGCTAGCTTGATGCGTTGCCGAAACCTTATTGCCGCCCGTGCGTGAACTCTGCGACAATGGTTCAAGATATCGCTCACCCTTCTTCCTTGCACGCCGAGGAGAAGGGACACTTGGTTCAAACAAAGACAACCCTCCAAAGACAAGAAAACAGAGAGGAAGAAGAAGAATAATTGGAATGGAAAAAAATCTCTCTGGTCTGGACCTCTCGAAAACCTTTTAAGGGTCGAGTTAATTACTCTCTAGTAACTGCTCAATAAAACACACATTAGAACACTAGTAACTGCTAATTAAAAACCAATTAATAGTAATTAAGCAGAATTTATCATATCCTGATTACACATTGGTCTTCAGCTTTGACCATGTTCTCCAAGGGAGGTCCAAGAAGATCTCCCGAAAAGGTCCAATGAGACCACAGTGTTCCGACCACACTCTCTTGGAGTGATCCAAGGGAGGTCTAAAAGATCTCTTGGAGATCCAAGAGGATCTCCACACAGGCAAGGGAGGTCCAAGAAGACCTCTTCCAGGACTACCCGGGAGGTCTCCCAGGACCACCTTGGAGACCACCCAGGAGGTCTTCCAGGACCATTTAGGAGGTCTTCTACGACCACCCTGGAGATCTTCAATGAGGTCTCTCATGACCACCCGGGAGATCTCCTAGTACCACCCAAGAGGTCTTCCACGACCACCCCAGAGATCTCCAAAGAGGTCTCTCATGACCACCCGGGAGGTCTCCTAGGACCACCCGGGTGGTCTTCCAGGAGGTCTCCCAGGACCACCCGGGAGGTCTCGTAGAACTACCCAAGAGGTTCAATCGAGAGAGAGGTCTGGTCTAAGGGGAGGTTCAAACGAGAGAGACTAAACCATGCATGCTTTGGAATTTAGGAATGAATGAGCATTTACAAATAAGGGCCCAATTCTAACAAGTACATGATAATAATACGTTGTATATATGTACTAGCTACAGGGTGAATATAAAAGGAGGTGTAACTTTTGGAAATCTCTGCCGCTCTGCAAGCAACCGGCGCTCGTCTCGCCCAACAAGTCCAGGAATCCATGGGCAGATTAACTTGATGCTTTCTTGACTGCCTCTTGCATTTCAGCGCCGAGATTTGAAGTTTGAACAATGCTATTTTTTCCGTGCATCTTCTTATC
Organism: Phyllostachys edulis; assembly: GCA_036346405.1. NCBI lineage: Eukaryota > Viridiplantae > Streptophyta > Magnoliopsida > Poales > Poaceae > Phyllostachys > Phyllostachys edulis. Next base: position 97,905,814 of record CM070546.1, read on the forward strand.
TTTGTAACTTTTATAGGCTGTTGAAATTGACTACTAACTTAGTTATCAACTCCAGTACTGGTAATTGTCAAATTCAGAAATTGAAGTTAGCCTCTCTGTTAGTTCGTTACAGCCAGCTTACGGTTGAGATGCACAACTCGATCTTTGCAAGCTTCGTGTTGCAAAGCGTGTGTAAATATGCTCACAGCACAGTTACGTGCGCCACTAAACATTCACGTGCGATTTCATTCGTTTCCTCACAAGAGATCGACAGCATCGAACGAACTAGCTAGAAACCTCGATATCGTTTTACTTTTCCATCACTTTAATTTGATTGCTTGCTTCAGTCTTCATCTGCACTTGCTTGCGAATAATTACTGGCGATTAAACAAACGGTGCTGGATTACACGGCCCGACCAAGGAATGGCCAGTCAAAAAGCAACGAGGGATCGCAGCGATCAATCACACAAAGCGGCTGCCTAACCACACGACCGCGCGCTCATGTACCAATCGCCGTCCGTACCGAACGCTAATTAACGAGTAAATAAGCTCTTGAGCCTCGACGCGCGCGCGTGCGTGTGCGGGGTCGATCGGTCTACTATAAATACACACCCATGTCCACTTGCAACCAACCAAGCAAATCCTTGGCGTCTTGTGACCAAGCAAACCAACTGAATTAAGAGAGACACTGTGTGCTCGTGTGTGATGGGGAGATCAGGGAAGAAGTCGGTGCTCGCGTCCTTGTTCGGGCTCAAGAATAAGAGGCAGCAGCAGCAGCAGGAGGAGGAAGAGGCCGCGGCCGCGTCCGCGGCGGCGAGGCGGCAGCAGCAGCAGGGGCACTACCGTGGGACGAGGGTGCGGCCGAGCGACGATGACGACTACGACCGACACTGGTACGCCGACCCCGACATCAACCGGAGGGCATCCGAGTTCATCAACAGGGTGCACCGCGGGATGGTCGCCAACGACCAAGACGGGTAGGCTCGCGCGGTCATATACGTACGTGCCTGCCTGCCTGCCTGCATGCGGGCTAATGCATTTGTGGCCTTGCTGATCATGCAGCACATGAATGGTTGGTTCATCGGTTGCGTGTGTGGTTGATTAGCTCGTTGGATTGGCTCTGTTGTTTTGTTGTTTCTATGCATGTACTGTAAGGTGGTTTTTATGTACATAGACCATGTACGTGGTGCGCTTGCATGCAGCATGCATGCGCCCACCACGCGTGATGTTTGAGATGATGATGAGTGTTTAATTAAGCTGTGCGTGTGTACCATTTGCGTCGAATAAAAAAAAAGAATTGCTGTAAACCTGTCAATAGAAAAATGTAGGGATTTCAGTTGAACTCCCACCGCCGGATATGCCCTGAGATTCGTGGCTCCATCTCTGTCTCCTGCGAGCATCGCCGCCTCGATCGGGCGAACACACGAGCGAGCATCGGGCACGAGCGTTACTGCCTTTGGCAGAGTAGGCTGCATCACCAGCACCTCGCGCGGTGCTCTGACAAAGCTTGCTCGCCGCCGCTGTCGGCAAATGCCCCCTTTCCACCATAGACTCGGGTTTTTTTAGTTGTCACGTCGCTGGAGGTGGCCGCTGCCTTTGTCACCTGTGGCGGAGGTCGCAGTGACGGCACCACGGAGGTGCGGGAGGCATGGCACAGGGGCCGAAGGACCACGGAGGTGCGGGAGGCATGGCACAGGGGCCGAAGGAGTACGGTGGTGCGGCCGTGCGGGAGGCGGTGGAGGGCCAGTGATCGCGCAGGGCAGCGATAACGTCATAACGAGAGGGTGGTGCACGGAGGTGTTGGGTTGGGGAGGGCGAATGGGCGATGCACACATACAGGGGAGAGATAGGGGTAGGAATCTTGGTCGTTGGATTTCAATCTGACAGTAAAAGAGTTCAACTGATTTTCAAGTTAAATAGGCGGTCCCACGCATAGAATTATGTATGTTTTCAGAAGAAGAAAAATCTCTTCTGTATCGATGTGTCAAAGAATTACAATGCCAGTCTAAATATATTCTGAAGATATACAGAAGAAACCATGGCAAATCATGGTCGTTGTAAGTAACGAGCTTAAAATACCCGTGCCGTGCATGCTTGAACATGCATGGTATTGGTAGCACTAGACCTAGGAGTTAGGCTGTACCATTTTGGGACGGCACAGGGTCTGACCGGGATGGCACAAATAGGCGGGCCGGGCTGGGCCTACGGATGTGGCACAATTGGCGGCACGCCCAATGGGGTCGTGCTCGGGACGGCCTGGCACGACCGCAACACGGCGGCACACCAGGCCCGCATGCGCCGTGACTTCCGCATCTTTGTCAGCGTCGTCAACTCGTCATCTTCGTCAACTGAGGATGCGCTCAACGCACCATCTTCGCCACGTCTGCTCGGCGTGTCCTTCGTCGTTGTCACCGTCTCAGTCGAACCCGGAAACGAAGGATCTTGAATTCTCTATGTTACATACACTAGTCCAGGAATAGTTAGTGCACACAGTCGAACAAAAATGATAGCAAAATCATATAATGCATTTATAGAATATAAATAAGAGTTTATTACAATTTGGGCATAAGGCCAAATGAAAGATACAGCGAAAACATTAATAAATAAGGTAGGTCACACGATTCGCCACAGGCAATCGTCTGGGAGCGTATAGCCTAGTTGTCCTGATTCTTACCGTCTTGATAATATTCTTTTCCTATTGTATTTTATTAAGCAAGAGTGAGCACAACAACTATGCTCAGCAAGTTACACCTAATAACAAAATATAATGCATGCATGTGTAATCAAGTGAGGCTGATACAGCTCATTTTACATAAAGCAATATTTTTTGTTTTCAATACTTTTACTAAGTTCAAGGCAATTTAAATCTATAACTAAAATCAAGTTTAAAATTGATAATTTCATAGTGGATAACCTCCATACATGAATGGGGAAGGATATCCTCCCATCACATGGCTAACCGCCTAATTTTACCACAAGAATTAACCATCCTAAAATCATGTGCTAAATTCATTTTAAAATCAAAACCAAATTCTAACTTGAGTGGCTTTGCTCAGCATGTCTATGACCGTGGACACGGCTATTCGAATAGTTTTACACTCTGTAAAGGATGTACAATTTTACCCATAAGAGATAATCAACTTTCACTGTCGGCCATGACACGCTTTCGAAAGTGTGAGACGAAGTGATTATGACGAGGCCTTTACAATGTTCTACCCCAAAGTATTTATACCTGCTAAGGTTTCACTTCTATTGGGTTAACCACCCTCCGAGAGCCCCCTCTTGTGCCAAGTGGGATTACTGTCTAACCGACACCCACACATCAACATGGCATAAATAACAATGAGGTATCCCAAATTAATAAGCCTAGTCTGCCCATTCAGAACATGTGGTAGTATGGTAGAGCTTAGCAAGATGCAACTCGAAGACCGGTCCTTAACTAACTTGGGCAATATTCCACAATGCTAGACTCGATCATTGAAATGAATCGATCATGTGTATTGACTTGCACCATACCAACATCCATTATGTCCAAGTCTAAACCATTTTAATTTATTTCTCAAGTAAAAGTATTTTCTGAAATTTCTATGGTAAAACAATACCATAGACTCAATTTGAATCATATTTGAATAATTTGGCTAAACTCCCCGAATTCAAGATTTTGGTCTAAGAATTGTCTACGCACATAATTTTCAAATTTTATTTTAGCTATGGTGACAAGGAAATGACTTATTCAAACATCAACATTGGCCATACAAAGAAAATAGATTAACTAGGAATTTAAACAGGAATTAAAATAACTTGAATAGAAATACGCATGCAATAATAATTTAAAACAGAATTAAATAATTTAAAATAATAAGATCAAACATGATCAAAATTATAACTTGCCTTGCTCAAATTCTTCATCTTCAACTAACTCAGGTTCCTTGGAATCGTTGAAATCTATACGCGAAAATAAGCTAAATTCAAATAAATACAAATAAATTCAAATAAAAATTCAAATTAACTCCAAATTGTATAATTTTGTTTTAGTTGTCTATATCTTGAATTTATATAAATTTAAAATTTTGAATTGTCAAAATCGTAGCTCGTATGAAGGAGAACGAGCTCCTGGAAATTTTAGACCCTAAAGAAATACTAAAATTCAATTTCTAGATTTAAACGATTTATGTTTCTAAAGGAAATTCACTTTATGATGTGTGCTGACGTCATCACACGAATTTCTTTTCGACGGGATTAAATTTTCTACTGAAAATCCTTTTCTTTCTATGACATGTAGGCTCACGATCATAGACCGGGTCCATGGCTTGGTCAAAGTCTACCGTAGACATGGCCAACGGAGCTATGCAAAGGGGTGTGCAGGTGCTGATGTAGATTGCCACGCTGGCATACATGTGGGCGCTGATTGGATCCTACAGCCTACGTTGCGTTGAGGTGGCGCCTACGTGGACGTGCCACGTAGGTCCGACGAGTGGCGGCGCTACAGAGATGGGCTCATCGATGCTTCGCGCCACGGTGAGCCACGCAAAGGTGCGCAAAGGCGAGAGGACAACACGGTGAATCTGGTGCGTTACCTTGCAGCGGCGGAGCGGGAGGGAGTGGCCAGTGGCGAGGAGTTAAGCGGCGGCAGTGTTAGGGAAATGACGGCGATGGAGCTCCTGAGGTTCTCTAGCGGAGATGGTGCGCGCACGGGGTAGGCGACGACGAGGCGGTGCCGAAGGTGGGGTCGGGTGGGGGGTGCGGAGCGTGCTCGTCGGCAGTGGAATCGATGGCGAAATAGCTTCGGGTGGCAAGACTTTAACTCCAAAATACGACGAGCTTGAGAGGATTGAGGCGAGGTGAGTGGTGGTGTTGGGATGAGCGGAGAAGGGTGGAGCTGGGGCACGCTTAAATAGGGCGAGCGCCGGGTAGGAATGCGCGTAGAGCGCAAGAAGGTCCTCGCCGGGTTAGAGGCGGATTCATGGGAATTTATTGCCAGAGATGGAAAGGAAAAGCCCGAGATGGGCGCGGGATTGATATGCGGTCATTAATTCGGCGACAATTTCGGAGATGCGATTAATTTGGCTGGGATTTGAAAAGCTCCATCGCGAGCGTTAATGGCTTACGAAATAAAAAACGGAGGAGGAAGAAAGGAAGGTGGCCGAAGGGGTGATGTTGCGTAGGCCCCACCTGGCAGAGAGCAGGGGAAACATGAGAGAGAGAGAGTCACGGTGACACGCTGCCCAAGCGGTCACGAGAGAGAGAGAGAGAGAAGAAGAGTGGTGATGCGGTCGAACGGACCTGGCGTGGGCAGGTGTCTGAAAAAGAAGATGGGCCAAGCAAGTTTCGGCCCAAAGGGGGTTTTCTAGTTTTCAAATGATTTAGTGATTTTAATAATTTAGTTAATTCATTTAGGCTTTAGAAAATAGCAAATAAAGTCCAAAAATTATAGAAAAATTCACAAAAATTCCCTGGGTCATTTTGGACTTAAATAAAATATTTTCAACTTATATTTGGTATTTAATTTTGTAAATAATTAATTTTGGCTTAAAAATAATTAAGAAAACTTTTAAAATTTCAGAAAATTCCAGGAAAATAATTAAATTTTATTTTTAACTGGAAATTGAAATTTTGCTATTACAGTCTCCAAAGACATCTCTGCCACAACCGTCTCAGGTTAGCTCGCCGCTTATACCTTGTCCGCCACCAGCTCTAGTGAGCTCGCCACCACCACCACCAAGAGAAGGGGAGAAGGGGGAGTGAAGGATCTAGACCTACCATTATATGTTAATGGAGTTTTGGTGATTAATGACAAATCTAATTGTGAGACTAACATTTTTATTGATATACATATTGTGTAGTCTTATTTGGATATAAAGGTGAAAATCATGAAGGCATGCATGTGATTAATGACAAATCCAATTCATTGGATAAACAAAAGGAAAATCCAAACAGGTATGCATTTATAATAACAAATCTATTTATGAGACTAACTCTTCTATTTGCCTTATCTCATGATTAGTCTCGTTCGGATATAAAGAACAAAAGAGGTATGCATTCTACTTTGTATTATTATATCTTGTTGCATTCCTCGGATCCAAAATATAGGTTGAATTCCACCAAAAGGTTAACTTGAATATGTGCATATGCTCTTATTACACATTCGTGTATGCACATATTTAAGGGAAGTTTATTCTATATTTTGAGGTTTCATTAGTATTGATCCATATTCCTGTTTCCACACATATTTGGGATCTTTACTTTGAAACATATCCTTTGAATATATTTAACTTGCATAGTTAATATATTCATGTGAGTATATAAGACTTGTGTAGTCTAAATATACTTATATGTGAGTATAACATAACTTGTGTAGTTCATGTGTATCACATATCCTTGAATATATATAACTTATGTAGTTAATATATTCAGTGTGTATATGAGACATGTGTGCTCATATATCCTTTGAGTATATTTAACTTATGTAGTTAATATATTCATATGAGTATATAAGACTTGTGTAGTTCAGATACACTCATGTTGAGTATATATAACTTGTGTAGTACATATATACTCATACCAATCTACATTCAATTATTTGTTATTGAAGTGGTTATCATCAATTACCAAAGAGGGAAAGATTGTGGTATCTTGTCCTACCATTATGAGTTAATGGTATGATGTGGTAATTAATGATAATCATATTGTGGAACTAACATTTTCCATGAGTTGGATAAGCAGGTTAGGTTCCACGATAATGAAAACTTAGGATGACATCATGTGTTGATGGTCGTCAAGTCAAGAAGAGTTCCATCATGTGTTGATGGAAGTCAAGTGAAGGAAATCATCGTGTGTCGATGATGTTCAAGAAAAGGAGATGATCATGAGTTGATCATCAAGTCAAGTGAAGACCCATCATATGTTGATGGAGATCAAGTGAAGAGTACATCATGAGTTGATGCATATGAAGACTCGGGATGGAGGATGTCATCATGTGTTGATGAGCATCAAGTCAAGATCTCGAAGTGAAGCTTCATCATGTGTTGATGAAGGTCAAGTGAAGAACTCATCATGTGTCGATGAGTATTCGAGTCAATGACCTGGACTTGAAGTGAGGATGTGCGTCATCAAGCTTCAAGTGTTCGTGCAAGGCAAAGGTATGACTAGCTAGGGCTGAGGATGTGTTCCTAGTCTTTTACCGGTTTTGGTGTTTAATTGGAAGACCGGATTGCTAGTATAGGTTGCCGTACTATTAAGAGGGGTCTTGACTAGTAACTTAAGTTTGTCATGTGTTGATAGCTCATTGTGTTTGCTCTAGCTCATCTTAACATGTTGCCAATATTTGCGAATGTGTTTTGCAAATAGTTGTGGCTCATGGATAACCCTTGTAGCATGTGACTTAAGTTTGCGAATGTGTTTTGCAAATGGTGTAAGTCCATGTACCTTATTCCTTGTGGTGTGATTCTGAAAGTGTGCAAATGTGTTTTGCAACTTGTTGAGAATCCCACTTGAACCCTTGTTTGCATTGCGCATCAAATTAGCAAATGTGTTTTGCAATTTGAGTTGAAGCGAATGCAATCTGTTGTCTTCTCAGGAAAATCGGTTGAACCGACGTTGTGTACGCGGAAGCGAATGCAATCTGTTGTCTTCTCAGGAAAATCGGTTGAACCGGCGTTGTGTACGCAGACGCGACCAAGATCAAGGTAATATCTGGCTTGTATGCAATGGAACTACCGCACCTGTTGAGCATGTGTTACTCTAATTGAGGAACGGTAGTACCGGCTTGTACTGAACGGTACGACCGTAGGCCGGTTGTTCCGATTATTTGTTGGCGGTTCATTATTTCTAGAGGAGATGCATTTGAGTATGTCATTTCGGTTTTGAGAAACCCTTGAATCGGTTGTACCGACGTGTTATGGGCGGTACGACCGCGCGGCGGTTCAACCGGATTTTGGTGCAGTATGACCGCACATCGGTTGATCCGATTTCTATGTGGCGGTGCTAATTTTCCAGAACCGATGTTTCTGGGACTTAGCCGCATTTGTTGCTCCTTTGTGGAGCGGTATGACCGCAGGCTTTTGGACGGTTGTACCGGGTGGCGCGGTACGACCGGATCTTGGTTGGCAGTACGACCGGACGTGGTCCAATGGCTAGTTTTTATAGCCGTTGGAGCCTGTGTAGTACGACCGGCCGTTGACCGCCGGTTCGACTGCATGTGCTGATTTTTCAGCAGACTTTTCCACAACGGCTAGTTTTTGTGTGTGGGCTATAAATACCACCTTGGCCATGTGTGGGTAGGTTGCTGGTGCCCGTAGACATTCCATTGAGCAAAGAGCAAGCCTCTCATTCTCTTTTGTGCATGTGTTGCACTTAGTGAGGTTAGAGAGCAAACCCTAAGTGCATATGTTGCCTTAGGTGGTGGATTTAGGATCCACTTGAGCTTAGACACTTGATTGGTTCAAGTGAGCGTTGGAGACTTGTTACTCTTGGTGTTTGCCAACACCTAGACGGCGTGGTGGCGTCGTTGCTCCGGTGAGCTTCTCAAAGAAGATTGTGAGAAAACCCGAGCGGTTTGTGAGTGGTGTGGTGCTCGCCATCTCCGGAATGGAGGAAAGAGCAACCCTAGTGAAGCGAGGTGTTGGTTGGGTTTGGAACCAGTCCAAGTGGTTGGACTTACCTCGAAGGCGGGTGCTCAATTCGTGGAGTCGGTCCAATTAGTTTGGCCTTGCCTCAACGTGGATTAGGGGAGACCGGCAAGTCTCCGATCACCACGGTAAAACATCGTCGTGTCTATTGTGGTTTGCATTCTTGTGTTTTACATATTGCAATTTATATTCCTTGAATTAAATTGCTTATTCATTGTGGATGAATGCTTGCCTAGCCTTGTGCTATTTACATTGCTTAAATTGAATTGTTTGTAAGTCTTGCTAAATTGCTATATTCTTAAATAGACTTGTATTGTTGGTGCACTTAGTTGAACCTAGTTGATTTAGGCTTTAATTGTGTAAAACCGTATTTATATTAGCTTCCGTATTAAAAATCGGTTTTAGCCAAAGAAGTTTTAAAACGCCTATTTACCCCCCTCTAGTCGGCCTCCTCGATCTTACAAGGAGGCAGTAGGGACAGTCTCTGGGGGGGGGCCATGGGGAGAGAGGGGAGGCCAAGCGGGGAGGCGGAGGGTTGTCGCTAGGGTGGGGGAGACGGGAGAAGGGGAGGCGGCAGAGGAGTCGTCGGGGTTGGAAGGAAGGGGAGAAGGGGGAGGCGTAGGGGGTGGGGGAGAGGGGAGGTGGGGAGGCCAAAGGCGGCAGGGGGACGCACAGAGGGGCGACGCTGGGGTGGGCCATGGGGGTGGGCGGAGATCGGAGATGGGGGGTGGGGAGATGGGGGTGTGGCAGGGGGTGCCGGGAAGGCGCGCACGCCGGGTGGGCCGAGGGGGAGACTGGAGATGGGGGAGGTCGGATCGGAGGTAGGGGAGATAGGTCATGGGGTGGGGGAGATGGAATGGGAGAGACTAGAGACAGTGTGGTGCACTAGTGCTATTGGGCATGGAGCCATGGAGCATTGGAATTTGGAGCTAGCTAGCTGTCTAGCCACAACACTCTATGAAGATAAAGTAAAGTAGTCATAAAAGAAGGCAACATCACCAGCTACTGGGTTATCACGTCAGTACAATGGCACAAACACAAAGCTAAGAGGCAACGGGCAAGACCATGAGACAACAGCTCTCGCGAGTCGCGAGACATGATAGGACACAATTTGATAGGATAAGACATGGTGAGGGAGAGAGGCAACGGGTGAGGTAACGGGCAAAACAATGGCTCTACACGAGATTCTTTCTCTCTGACACTCTGTGCCTATAAGAACGAATGTCTGCAGCTCATTTCTTCACCACACGAAGCTTAGCTTTTCTTTTGCTCTAGTGATTGTCTTTTGCTCATTTATTCACTAACAAGCGAAGCACATTTTTCATTCACTAATTCTCTCTTTGCTCTAGTGCTTTGTACAATAGAAAGCATACTACCAAGGAGTCGAAGCATGAAGCCAGCGGAGGGAGCGGTGGAGCTCGGTAGCACTATGCTATTGTCACGATCGGGACTCCCAGCCAGGACCACACAGGAGGTCCTTCAAGACCACCCGGAGGTCCCTCAAGACCACCCGAGAGGTCCCACAGGACCACCCGGAGGTCTATTAGGGCCACCCTGAGGTCCGAGACTGGTCGTGAGGCTTAGGATCACCCCAAGTTCACGACCAATCCCGAAGGAGGTCGTGAGACTAGGGATCACCCCAAGACCTCTGTGCAATTGAGCTAGTCCCAAGATCAGCTGCTAGCCCACACAGTAGCAAAAGTGGTGACATCCAACAACGCGAACTTTATTATCAAAATATCAACAGAGTTTCTTACAAAAGCGGCTTAGGAGCTGACAAACAAATACAATGGAACAAAAGAACGGCAGTCCATCCAACATGCCACAGGCAATTGGTTGGAGGGCACAACCTAGTCGATCTGGTCCTCTTCCTCGCTATAGACGTCTTCACCTGCTCAAGGATCACATCAAGCAAGAGTGAGCACAACAACCGTGCTCGCAAGTTACACCCATGAGGTAACAAAGTATAATGCATGCATGGATATTTCAAAGGAGGTCTTATAGGGTTGATTTGCACAAAGCCAAGTTTCTTGTAAATACTCATACTAAGTTCCAAGGCAATAACACCATAACTAAAATTCATTTTCTAAAACTCAGTTTTATAGTTGGATAACATTCATCAACAAGTGGTGAAGGATATCCTCCTATTACAAGTCTCCCCGCCCAAAACCCAATTGGATAGACATCCAAAACCAGTTTAACAAATCCTTTTGAAAGCAAAACCAACATCTAACTTGGAGAGGCTTGCCAGCATGTCCATGACCGTGGACACGGCCATTCGAATAGTTTTACACTCTGTAGAGGTTGTACACTTTGCCCACATGACACAACTTCTCTAGTTTGTTTGGCATCCGTCGATACCACCACTCACTTCCATAGGTGAGAGGTCTAGAGCACGTGACAAGGCCTTTATAATGCGCCGTTCCACCGCAGTCCCTCCTCGCTAAGGTTTCACCCCCTTTGGACTAACCATCCGCAGGGTTCAGGCCCCCTCTTGCGCCAGTGGGAAACACATGTTATAAAAGACCACCTACACATCCAAATGGAACAACCACGGTGGAATTTTGTAAATTAGTTAGCCAGGTCCCCTCCCCATTCTCAGGACATGTGGTTGTATGGTGAGGCATAGCAAGTTATCGCTTGAAGACCGGTCCTTAACTGACCTGGGCGACTGCCACAAAACCCTGGGCCTCAACCCTACCCGGCTTGAGCCCGTGCATGAACATGCACCATCCAACCAACCATTTCGCCCAAGTCTAAACCAATTTTCCTTTTTCTTTGCTTTTCAAAAACAATTGCAAATCTCCATGACAACCCAATGTCATGGTGAAAACCATTTGACAACATTAGTCTTTGGTAGAAAGATGCCCCAAAACCGAAACTTTGGTCTAAGCATGGCTAAGTATAAAGTTTTGCAACACTTCTAGCTCATACTATTGTATCAACTAGATTTCCATCTATGGTGTCTAGGGTGAATAAATCAATGACAAGTCTGGTTGTACAAAGGTAACAGGGATAACTAAAGAGTTTAAAAACAGGGATTAAATTACTTAAATTGAAATACGCATGCAATATTTAATTGAAACCGAACTTCATTAACTTGAATTACTAGGCTTAACATGATCAAGGGAATGACTTGCCTTGCTCAAAAGCATGAGGATCTTCCTCTTTAAAGAACTCGGGCTCCTCGGTGTCGTCGCAATCTACACGAGAGAAAAAGACAAACTCAAACAAAGACCAAATAAAGAACCAAAAGAGCTCCAAAAGAAACTCAAAACTCAAACCAACGGGAAAAACGCTGCACTAGAAACAGACTCTTAGCAGGAGACTCGACTCACTGGGGAGGAGGTCCAATAGAGAGGGTGGTCCTTGCAAAATGACCGAAGAGGGTGGTCTTTACCAAAAGACCAGCAAAGACCAAGAGGGTGGTCTTTGCAAAAAGGTTAGTAAAGACCGAAGGGGTGGTCTTTGCAAAAGAACCAAAGAGGTGGTCTTTGCAAAAGACCCAAGAAGGTGATCTTTGTGCACAAACTGAGAGGGTGGTCTTTGCAAAAAGACCACGCGAAATGTCCTAAGGAGATCCAGGAGAGGAGGTCCTAAGGAGGACACGACCACTCATCGTGGTTGTATGAACAAGGGAGAGAACAGGGTACAAAGAAACTTACCAAGGCCGGGAAAGCAATGGTGGAAGGAGGGGAGGTCGATGGACGGCGGTGGCGGTTGATGCCGGCACAGACGCTCTGGTGGGACCTCCGACGGTGAGAAGGCGGTGAAGGGGGCTCCAGCGGAGTTCTGGACGACGAAGTTTCAACACAGTGCAACTGAGCAAGAGCAAAAAGAGACAAGTGTGGAAAAAGTGATGAAAAAGGGTTACTCAAGCTATTCATAGCCAAGGAAGGCGGAGAAAACACTGGAAGACATAGAAGCACACGTGTCATAGGTGAGTGTAATAGAAGGTCAAAGGTAGGTGATGGACAAGACAGGGTACGGCTGATCTGGTGAAAAAGGAATAGAACAAAGTATGCTGTGAAGGGAGGAGACAGGGAGAGAAAATAAGGTGCCACGCAAGTGACCACGTAAGTGATCGCATTTAATGCGACACAACTGGCATGAAATGCACAACAGGCTTATGTGGCGGAGAAAGATAAAGATGAGCAGGATTGACAAGTGAAGCCAGTCAAACTCGGGAAATAGTCTAGTCAAAGGGGTGATCGCAACCAGAGGGGAGGTCGTCATCAAAGAGGGAGATCGTGACCCACAGGGGTGGTCTTGACCACAAAGGTGGTCTTTGCAAAAAGACCAAGACGGGTGGTCTTTGCAAAAAGGCCACGAGGGGTGGTTTTTGCAATAGACCATAGAGGAGGTCCGCTAAACAAGAAGGTCCTGAGAGGTCAAGGGAGGTCTCTGAGGAGGTCTAAAGGGCTAAGAGGTCCTGAGGACTAAGAGGTCCAAAGGACGAGGAGGTCCAAAGGACTAAGAGGTCCTATGAACAAGGTGAAATCAAGGGAAGTCCTGATGGTCTAGATGAAGTCAAGGAAGGTCTTAACGGTCAAGATGAAATCCAGGGAGGTCTTGACGGTCAAGATGAAATCATGGGAGGTCTTGACGGTCAAGATGAAATCAAAGGAGGTTCTGAATGGAGGAATTCAACCCAAACTTTGAATTGTTTGGAGATCAAGGATGTTTGAAACACAAACCCGAGCTTGGAGCACCTCGGGATGGTCGTGACCCAAGGGGAGGTCAAAACCAAAGGGAGGTCTAGACACAAAGGGGAGGTCTGGACACAAAGGGGAGGGACAACTCCAAAACCCGAACCACACCGAGAAGACCAACTTTGTTTAATTGAAGTTTGACTTAGTCATTTTAAAGCACTCAAATTCCAAAAATCTCAAGTTAAGCTTTAGGATCTCGACAAAACCAAATGGTTTCATTTTATTTTGAAAACTCAAAAAGGCTCAGAAAATCAGGGTGTTACAGCTATCGAGGAGTCGTAGCACAAAAGTAGCAGCCAGGAGAGGGAGACACTTAGTCTCACGTGGCTCAATCTCCCACCGCTCCCCTAGTCCTCCTCCCCCACCTCTCCCACCGATGCTCATCAGCTTTCCCCAAGCATGGGGGGGACTACGGCATGAATGACTATCATATGGACGGTACGGAGAGATATGAGGAATACCAACGTGGTCCGGACCCGATGGAGATGCTAGAGTTTGGTACCCCCTCCACGGATGTCAATATTGGTGGGTCCGTGCCCGGTAGCAGGAGCGCTGGGTGAAGGGCGGAGTGCTGGAAGCACATGACCTAGAGTGAGGAAATTTGAGAAAGCCAAACGGTAGAGATCGCAACTTGTAATTATTGTAAAGCTCAATTAAGTGCTCGTAAAGGTGGAGGGACGGAGCACTTGAATCGGCATAACAAAGCATGCTTGAAAAAGATGGGGGCGTACACGCGAGGTGGAGGAGTGTTGGACCCAGATTTTCAAAATCTCGAATCCTCTGTGAAAACACTATGCTATTCCCTAGATCAGTAGATAGCACTCACAGGTACATTATTGAATCAACTCATACAAGTCATAAGACAGAACCATCCAATATATTACAGTCATTAGAGTGACATAGACCACGTCGGGTCGATTTTACAGTAAGTGCTGAACAGACCAAATGATTACATCACAAAAGAACAATGGAAACTTCAAACCGATGTCGACCACTTGGTTGAAAAGCGGTTTCGACCACCTGGTCGGAAACTACAGCGGAAGCAAAAGAGGCAGAGCACATATCTCCACAGGCAAGCGACTGGGATACTTGTGTACAACTGGTATTAACCAAGGACTTGGACAATACCGGTCGTACGTGAACACCGACGAGCAAGCTAGACTGAGTTGAGACCAAAACTACTCGGAGCTGGACTACTCTTCATCGCCACCTTGCCCATTGACTTCGGGGTCCTCGTAATAGTCGTAGTCTCCATGATCTGCCAGATCTGAAGGGTTGGGGAAAGAGCGAGGATGAGCACAACTTCCGTGCTCGTGAGCCAACACACAATATGCAATAGTATACATGCATGGCTTAAAAAGGGAGGCTCGGGTTCTTTTATTTGCCAAAACAATGTTTCGAATATCAATATTAGTAAAGTCCTATCACTTAGCATTTTAACCAAATTACATTTTGTAAAGAGAGAGTTATTGTACAATATTCATAATTGCAGAGGTTACCTCCACCCATGCTTACTTTGCTCGTGGTTACATCCACCACTTGACAACACTAGGTATGACCACCCAGGCAAAATCTAAATGCCGGGTTACATCTACCCGACCAGTTTTCATCCCACCCACAAAGGTTTTTGAGGTAGAACTAACTCTAGTAAGTTCCCATGTCCGCCTTTGACCGTAGACACGGTTGTTTAAACAGTTTTAATTACACTCTGTAGAGGTGTGTACACTTTACCCACAAGAGATAATCCACTTGTTGCCCCTACACAATTCCTTGGTCATGTAGTTGAGAGTTCATCATAGTAACTATTCAAATTACCTCGCCCCTTCCGTCATCTCACCCGTATGGGGTTGCGCCTATATGTTGTGCGGGATATTCACCACAACGACTAGCGTAGCTGGCCTCCACTAGCCACAACGACTAGCCCAACTGGCGAATTTCACCTTACCACGGTGTCCCATTCAAGCTAAAACACATCCGCCGCTTGCATTACTCCTATCCTCTCCAGCGAGATGACTTTCAGGATTCGATAACTTTACTAAGCCAAGTTGGACTTTGCAGACTTGTGGTTGCATATGTTTTACAATGGAAGGTTGTCACTGGATTATGTCCTTGATGCCATCTGGGCGATTCTTTCCACATACCCACCATTCTCGTGCTACATCCGCACCCACGAACATACCATCCACCCGGATATGGTATAGCAGTTGGGGGGGGGGGGTTAAGGAAGAAAAACCAATTTATCTCAAGTACCGCAGTCATGTACCTCCCACGGTTGCCCCAAATCATTTTCATGTTTCAAGAGATGATGGTTGGGCCATTTAGTGCCCCGGTACTTAAGTAAGACTAGCATGTTTCTTAAGTACAACTTATAACTAGTAAGTTATCACATATTTACTAGGGTGGCATGGAATAACGGATTCAATTACAAAGGATGGGATAATAAATTAGTTAACCAACAAGTGGGCATTTAACTATCTTAAGAGTTAACATACATTTGCTTAAAAATTAAAGCGTGCAATTTTGGTAATTTAAAGAAATATAATTTGCTGAGAATATGAAGGCTCAAAATGATCAAGGTATTGACTCGCCTGAGCTGAATGCAAGATAGTCTTGATAGCCTTGAGTTTGATCAAACTAAAGGTCTCCCACTTCTTCGAATTCTACTCGAACGAACAAACCGGAAAAAGGATCAACAAGTAAGGTGAATAAATAAATACTAAGGAAATAATAAACGAACTCCAAATTAAATAAGACCAGAGCTAAAAGCAAGATCTTGGATTTAAACAAATTTAGAAACAAAGAACACTGAATTCGAAGTTAAAACAGAGGATAACGGAGTCCTCGAAGTTTTGTTTTCGAGTACTGATCATTGACTCCATGAGGTCGGAATGGATTCGACTACACAACGTGGTCAAAAGAAGGAAGCATTCGACTACTCAACGTAGTCAAAAGAATGAAGGATTCGACTACTTAACGTGGTGAAAGAAGGAAGGATTCGACTACTTGACATGGTCGAAAGAAGGAAGGATTCGACTACTCCACGTGGTTGAAAGAAGGAAAGATTCGACTACTCCGTGTGGTCGAAAGAAGAAAAGATTTCAACTACTTAGCGTGGTCAAAAGAAGGAAGGACTCGACTACACAACGTGGTCGAAAGAAGGAAGGAATCAAGTACTTGGTCGAAAGAAGGTTTCGACTATCAGGTCGAAGGAATGATTCGACTACCTGGTGGAAAGAAGGTTTCGACCATATAGTTCGAAGGAGGTTTCGACTACGCAACGTGGCTGAAAAGGGGTCTCGACTATAATGTGGTCAAAAGAAGGACTCGACTGCTCAACGCGGTCGAAAGAAAAGAAGGACTCAAAAGAATACGATAGAGAACAGGGCACGGGAAAACATACCACAACTGAGAGACAGGCTGGAGGAGGTCAGCGGACGGTGAACAGCGGCGAGGAAGCTCGCAGTCAAAAGCGAAGGAGGACGACGGTGAAAGGGTCAGCCGGGACTAAAGGAGAAGAGGAAGGCGGCAGCTCCTGTGAAACACAACTGAAACGGAGTGAGGGGATTGCTTCAATGAGCTCTAGGATACCAAAATGACGCGAGTAGAAGAGGAGCTATACTGGTGCATCGAGGACCGAGAGGAGGTGCACGGCAGCTTGAACTCGGAGCTCGGAGCTTTGGGCAAGCCACAACAACAAGAGTGAGAGATGGAGAGTTGGGTGGAGGAAGGAGATGAAGGAGGGTGGCTCTGGCTCTTTTATAGCCTGGAGGAGAAGATGAGAGAGCTCCTGAGGGGCTCAGAGGCACACGGTCCTGAGGCGAGTGGTGACGAGATAGAGCAAACAAAGTAGGCAGGGGAACAGGTGAGCGCACGGGGGTGCAGCAAAGCAACAGGATAGAGTGGGGCGCATTGGTGACAAGGCTAGGCAAGGAAGAGGGGCACCTAAGTCAAAGTAGGTGGGAGGAGCAGGTGGTAGTAGAGGGCGCCGGGTGAGGACAAAGAGCACGAGGGCGTGGCACAGCGGGCATGTGGTCGAAAGAAAGTTCCAATCACATGGTCGGAATGAGCCTTCCACCTGGTCGGAAGGAGGTATCCCACCAACTGTTCGAAAGAAAAGAAAGAGCAGGGGCAGGAGAGGGGTCAGAGGATGTCGGGCCCAACTGAGAGGATTTAAAAAGAAGCCGAGATGCAAGCTGAAACTTGAAACTCGAGATTTGAAATTGGGCAAAAACTGGAGAATTTTGCAAAAAAAAAATACTACAATTTGAAATAGGTTTTGAAAACCAAGAAGACAAATGGAAAGATACTAATCGATATCCAAAAATGGGATGTTACAAACCTACCCACCTTAAACAGAATCTTGACCCCGAGATTCGAGTAGCTCCGAGAATAGGGACAGGAACTCCGACTTTAGCTAGTCTTTAAGCTCCCAGGTGGCTTCCCTTGCCAAGTGGTTGCTCCATTGAATTTTACATAGGTGGATGATCTGGCGTCGGGTTTGCTTCTCCATGATGTCGAGAATCTAGATCGGATGCTCTGGATAAGTAAGATCCTTCTGAAGGGCGATGGCTTCGACTGGAGTTTACTCTTTAGGTACTCAAAGACACTTTTTGAGCTTAGAGACGTGGAACATGTTGTGGACGTCTGACAAGTCTTCTGGTAACTTGAGTTGGTAGGCGACTTCTCCACACTTGGCGGTGATCAGAAACGGGCCTATGAATCTTGGTGTAAGCTTGCCTTTCACTTTGAATCTTCGAGTTCCACAAAGCGGTGACACTTTGAGATACACGCTATCTCCGACTTCAAAGGTTAATTCCCTTCGACAGTTGTCGGCATAACTATTTTGTCTGGACTGAGCTGCTTGAAGTCGATCTCTAACTAGTTGAACTTTCTCTTCAACTTACTTCAGAGTATCTAGTCCAAAGACATAACCTTCTCCTGATTCTGACCAGTGCAAGGGAGTTCTGCATCTTCTTCCATAGAGTGCTTCAAACGGTAATATTTTCAGACTTGATTGAAAATTGTTGTTATACGCAAACTCAACGTACGGTAGACACTTCTCCCAATATACGGTAAATTCCAAAGCACAAGCTCTAAGCATGTCTTCTAGAATCTGATTTGTTCTCTCCATCTGACCATCGGTATGAGGATGATACGTTGTACTGAAGTCCAGGTAGGTTCCAAGTGCGTCATGCAGACTAGCCCAAAAATGTGAGGTGAACTGAAAACCTCGATCTGAAACTATCCTCTTGGGTACTCCATGAAAGTATACAATACGAGCCATATATAACTCGGCCAATTTGTCTCCCTTAAAGGTTGTCTTCACTAGGATGAAATGGGCTACTTTGGTTAATCTATCGACTACAACCAATATCAAATCACATCCGGACTTGGTTTGAGGTAGACCAGTAATGAAGTCCATTCCAACTTCTTCCCACTTCCACTGAGGGATCTGCAATGGTTGAAGCAATCCTGGGGTCGTTGATGTCCGGCTTTGATTCGCTGACACATGTCGCAACCAGCTACAAACTCGACGATGACCCTCTTCATTCACAGCCACCAATATAGAATCTTCAAGTCTTAATACATCTTGGTGCTACCTGGATGAAGTGTGTAAGCTAAGCTGTGTGCTTCTTTCAGTATCGACTCCTTGAGCTCCTTCTGGTGGGGAACAAAGAGACGCTTCCCATACCATAGGACTCCTTGCAGATCTTCAATCATCTTAGGGGCTTTTCCTTTAGCCATGAGATGCCTGAATCTCTGGACTCCGGGGTGTCCTTCTTGAGTGGTCTTGATCTGCTCTTCCAGAGTTGGGTGCATTTCTACGGTGGCTAGGGTGCCCTGCTGTATTAACTCAAGGTTGAGTGCTTCGAACTCCTCGTAGAGCTTAGGTTGGTGTTCTCGAATCATGATATTACGGTAGTAGGACTTGCGGCTCAATGCGTCTGCGACTATATTAGCCTTTCCAGGATGGTAGTGTACATCCAAGCTGTAATCCTTAATCAACTCTAACCATCTTCTTTGTTGGAGGTTGAGGTCTGACTGGGCGAAGATATACTTGAGACTCTTATGATCTGTGTATATATCATAATGATTTCCAATCAATTAATGCTTCCAAATCTTTAGGGCATGCACTACTAATGCTAACTCCAGATCATGAGTTGGATAGTTGTCTTCATGAGGACGGAGTTGTCTGGGTGCATAAGCTATGGCTTGTCCACCTTGCATGAGTACGTAGCCAAGACCTTGTCGTGAAGCACCATAATAGACTTCAAAGTCCCTGTGTATGTTGGGCAGGGTCAACACTGGTGCAGAGGTTAGGCTTTTCTTCAAATCTTGGAAACTCTTTTCACAGGCTTCTGTCCATTCATACTTCTTCTCCTTTTTGAGTAGATGGGTCATTGGTTTGGAAAGCTTCGAGAACCCTTCGATGAAGCGTCTGTAGTATCTGACCAAAACAAGGAAACTATGCAATTCAGTTACTGAGGTAGGCTGCTTCTAGTCCACGACAGCTTCTACTTTGGATGGGTCAACTGCTACTCCTTCCGCAGATACAATGTGTCACAGGAAACTTATCTCATGAAGCCAAAATTTACATTTGTTGTACTTGGCGTAAAGCTAGTGCTCTTTAAGCCTCTCTAAGACCAAATGTAGATGTCCAGCATGCTCTTGATTGGTCTTCGAGTAGATCAAGATGTTGTCTATGAATACGACCATAAACTTGTCCAAGTATTCCATAAATACTTTGTTCATGAGGTTCATGAAGTAGGCTGGCGTATTGGTCAAGCCAAACAACATAACCGTGAACTCAAACAGGCCATAGCGAGTGGTAAAAGCTGTTTTAGGGATGTCCTCGTCCTGATCTTGAGCTGATGATATCCCGACCTTAGGTCTATTTTGGAGAAAACTGATGCTCCCGACACCTGGTCGAATAGGTCATCGATGCCGGGCAAAGGATACTTGTTCTTTATAGTCACATCATTGAGTGCCCGGTAGTCTACACACAATCTGGTGGTGCCATCCTTCTTCCTTACAAAGAGCACTGGTGAACCCCAGGGAGAGGAACTAGGTCGGATAAATCCTTTTCCTTGCAAGTCTTCAATCTGAGCCTTAAGCTCTTCGAGTTCATCGACTGCCATCCAATAAGTTCTCTTAGCAATTGGGGCTATCCCTGTCTTAAGTTGATCACAAACTCCACATCTCTGTCAGGTGGCATGCCCGGCAATTCTTCTAGGAAGACTTCGGGGTATGCTTTGACTACTGGCGTTGTCTCTAGGGATAACTCTTCAAGGTGGTGGACTGCTCGATCCAAGGGAAAGGGACTATCCACACTAACCCTTAACGTAGTCTCTGGGTCTTTGGTGAGTACGACCACTTTGTTGGCACAATCTATCACTCCTTGATACTCGGCCAACTAATCCATCCCTAGGAAGATGTCCAGAGTTTGGGATTATAGCACTAGAAGGTTTGCTAGGAATCCGAAATTTTCCATAGCAATCTCTACTCCGGGGCTTACTGAGGTAGCATATAAGGATCCCCCGGGTGAGCTAAGCACCATGGATTTCTTTAGCTTATAGGTCGACAACTTATGCCTTTCAACAAACGATCTCGAAACGAAAGAGAGACTCCAGAATCGAATAAAACTTGCGCGGTTACTGAATTAACATAGAACTTACCCATTAGTACTCCTGGGGCTTTTGGTCCTCCTTGGCGGTGACATGGTTCACACGACTATGGTTCGGTGTCGGGGTAGACCTTGATGCTTGCGAAGCCGGATGACTCTTGCCTTGAGTTGAGGTCTGGCTCCCGAGTTGAACTTCGTCACAGTGTTCTGGCGTTGAGGGCACTTGTTGGCAAAGTGTCCTTTCTTTCCGCAGCTGAAACAGTGAAGGAGGGCTGATGGGTTTACTGCTGTAGGTTGCCCGGCGGGGCGAAGGTTGCGGAAACCATTCCCATTGGGACGCGGGGCTGGAGCTGGAGTTCTCTAAGGCAAGCCTACTGGTGGTCCGAAAGACAAGCTGCCATGGAATGCCGACTTCTGCGGAAAGCTACCTTGGGGCCTCTAAAATGTCACCTTTCTTTTGCAGCTGACTTCCACAGTCTTCTTCTCATTTTTGAGCATGTGGGCTTTGTTGACCAGCTAGGGAAGTCATGGAGGATAAGCTGGATTCTCATGTCTTCACGCGTTCCTGCCACAAAGCGGTCGATCTTCTTCTCTTCATCGGCTAAGTCGTTGGGAGCGTAGCGAGCAAGCTGGTTGAACTTTCTCAGGTACTTGTTGACTGACATGTGACCCTGCTTGAGAGCCCTAAACTCGTTCTTTTTCAATCTCATCGTACCTGCTAGTACAAAATTAGTTCTAAAAGCTGCCTTGAATTCATCCCAAGGAATTGACTGCCATGCAGGTTCCATCTCATCCAGCTGAACTTTAGCAATCGCGTCTACAGCGGCGGGGTCTTGCAGCGGCTCCTTTCAGCTGATGGGTGGCAAAGTCCACATTGTCTTCTTCTGGGCATCGAGCGAGACGAAGCTTCTTCTCTGTGTTTCTAAGCCAGTCTTCTGCTTCCAAGGGTTCAGTTGCTGCAGCGAAGGTAAGGGGTCTTGTCCTGAGGAGGTCTGTTAGTTTGGAGTTACGACCAGCTGCTCCGATCTGCTGACTGGTTAGCAAAGCTTGGAGAATCTACATCTGCTGGAACATGACTTGCACCATTGTGGGGTTAGCTGGCGGTGGGGGAAGTAGATACTGCCTACGACCATGACCACGACCATGACCACGACCACGGTCTACTGCAAAGGCACCATGGGTTGGAGCGGTTGCTCTTCTAGGTGGCATCCTGAAGAAATGCGCTGAGGCTTAGAACTAGGGGAAGGGTATATGAGGGTTTAAGGGCCCTTTAGAGCACACATAAGAAGTTGAACCAAACGAGGAAAATGATCACAAACTAGACAAAGTCAAGAATGGCTGCATTATATTAAGGGGTTAAGTGTTACGCGACTTCTGAAACATAGCATATAAGCTATGCTAAGCCACGACACGAGATACAAACCACAATGTTTACAGAAGGGTAAAGCACATGCAGCCCAAAAGACTGCCTAGCAAGCACCGCTAGCTAGCCTATACTAGTCCTAGCTACTCCAGCACGACGACGAAGATCTCCGGGTCGAAGGCTCCTTCGAGAGAGCAAAAAGGTCCCATGGGTTGGAGCAGCACGACCGGCTACAATTTTTGAACAAGAGAGAATTAGAAAACTCAACGAAGGTAGAGATAAGTTTAGAACTAAGAGTGATGAGAAGGAGCAATAAGTACGCTATATTTTGACCAAAACTTTTCTTAGTTGAAAATAAGACTCAAGTCCTATGGTAACGACCAGTCTAACTAAGGCTCCTATAGTCGTATGCTCTGATACCAACTCTGTCGGACCCGGATTTTCAAAATTCTGAATCCTTTGTGAAAACACTGCTATTCTCTGGATCAGTAGATAGCACTCATAGGTACATTACTGAATCAACTCATACAAGTCGTAAGACCGAACCATCCCATATATTACAGTCATCAGAGTGACATAGATCGCGTCAGGTCGATTTTACAGTAAGGGCCGAACAGGCCAAATGATTACATCACAAAAGAACAGCGGAAACTACAAACCGGTTCCGACCACTTGGTCGAAAAGAGATTTCGACCACCTGGTTGTAAACTACAGCAGAAGCAAAAGGGGCAGAGCACATCTCTCCACAGGTAAGTGACTGGGATACTCGTGTATGACTAGTATTAACCAAGGGCTTGGATAATACCGGTCGTGCATGAACACCAACGAGCCAGCTAGACTGAGACGAGACCAAGACTACTTGGAACTGGACTACTCTTCATCGCCACCTTGCCCGTCGACTTCAGGGTTGATGAGGACATTCTGATTGGACCTATTACATGAGCACGAGCTAAATTAATTAACCAACAGGTGAACTCCCTCTTAAATGATTTTAATCTTACTAATGAGAATATGATACAGTCTAATAGTTCCATGTTTTGTTTGTGCAGTTATACACATATAGAAGCATGCCATAACCAAAAACAATGGAGCAAGAAGCCTACATGAAGCCACGTGAAGCTTGCATGCATGCAACATGCATGTGTGTTGCGTGGATGCTGAAAGGAATAAAGGAACACATGTGCATGGAGGACAGGCTTGATGCATGCATGTGTTAAAGAAATAAAGGAATGCATGTTCATGGAGGACAGGCTTGGTTATTACTTGATTGGACCACATGCAACCACCTTGCCTGTAACAGCATGTAATCCAAATTGAAGGCTTTGAATCCAAGTAGGGCTACATGATTAAGGTGGGATCCAATCGGTTGTATGTTTCTTTGGTGGAGTCCGATGGTTTGCCGGCTATTAAAGCCAGGCTGTGCCGCCATGAAAAAAGGAGGAACATCATATTTTTTTGCAGATTAATATACTCTTGATTCTAGGGTTTGAGCAATATTGCCCCCACTAGAATAGGGAGTTCTAATATGTTGTGCTGTTCCGTTGTTCTTGTGATTCCTTGTGTTCTACAGGAGCAGCGACACGTCTACTTTGTGTGGTTCGGTAGACGGGATCACGAGCATGTGGTTGGGCGAATTCTTTTGTCACAGGTTACTGTTTTGACAGTGGTTGGCGCCATCGGTTCGTCGGGTTGCACGGATCCAAAGTTATCATCGATCCTACGTCGTGAAGATCGGGCATCCCCTGTATCAGGGGTCCTCGTAGTAGTCGTAGTCTCCGTGATTTGCCGGATCTGAAGGGTTGGGGGAAAGAGCGAGGATGAGCACAATTTCCATGCTCGCGAGCCAACACACAATATGCAATAGTATACATGCATGGCTTAACAAGGGAGTCTCGGGTTCTTTTATTTGCCAAAGCAATGTTTCAAATATCAATATTAGTAAAGTCCTATCACTTAGCATTTAAACCAAATTGCATTTTGTAAAGAGAGAGCAGTTGTGAAATATTCATAACAGCAAAGGTTACCTCCACCCATGCTTACTTTTCTCGTGGTTACATCCACCACCTGACAAAACTGGGTACGACCACCTAGGAAATTTTTTTGAGGTAGAACTAACTCTAGTAAGTTCCCATGTCCACCTTTGACTGTAGGCACGGCTGTTTAAATAGTTTTACACTCTGCAGAAGGGTGTACACTTTACCCACAAGAGATAATCCACTCATTGTCCCACATGATTCCTTGGTCATGTAGTTGAGAGATCATCACAATAACTTTTCAAATTACATCGCCCCTTCCGTCATCTCACCCATATGGGGTTGCGCTCATACGTTGTGCGGGATGTTCACAACAACTAGCGCAGCTGGCCTCTACTCGCCACAACGACTAGCGCAGTTGGCGAACTTCACCTTACCACAGTGTCCCATTCAAGCCAGAACACATCCGCCGCTTGTATTACCCCTATCCTCTCCAGCAAGATGACTTTCAGGGTTCGATAATTTTACTAAGCCAAGTTGCACTTTGTAGACTTGTGATTGCACGTGTTTTACGATGGGAGGTCGTCACCGCATTAAGTCCTTAATGCCATCTGGGTGGTTCTTTTCACATATCCACCATTCTCGTGCTACATCCGCACCCACCAACATAGCATCCACCCAGATGTGGTATAGTAGTTGGGGGGCGGGGTTGAGGAAGAAAAACCAATTTATCTCAAGTACCGCAGTCATGTACCTTCCACGACTGCCCAAATTATTTTCATGTTTCAAGAGATGATGGTTGGGGCATTTAGTGCCTTGGTACTTAAGCAAGACTAGCATGTTGCTTAAGAACAACTTATAACTAGTAAGTTATCACATATTTACTAGGGT
The DNA here is from genome assembly GCA_036346405.1 of Phyllostachys edulis. NCBI lineage: Eukaryota > Viridiplantae > Streptophyta > Magnoliopsida > Poales > Poaceae > Phyllostachys > Phyllostachys edulis. The sequence goes on from CM070546.1 coordinate 97,930,983, forward strand.
GACATGGAATAACGGATTCAATTGTCAAAGGATGGGATAATAAATTAGTTAACCAACAAGTGGGCATTTAACTACCTTAAGACTTAACATACATTTGCTTAAAAATTAAAGTGGGCAGTGTTGGTAATTTAAAGAAATATAATTTGCTGAGAATATGTAGAATCAAAATGATCAAAGTATTGACTCGCCTGAGCTGAAGGCAAGAGAGTCTTGATAGCCTTGAGCTTGATCAAACTGGAGGTCTCCCGCTTCTTCGAATTTTACTCGGATGAACGAACCGAAAAAAAGATCAACAAGCAAGGAGAACAAATAAATACTAAGGAAATAATAAACGAACTCCAAATTAAACAAGACCTGACCTAAAACTAAGATCTTGGATTTAAACAAATTTAGAAACAAAGAACATTGAATTCGGAGTTAAAACGGAGGAGAACGGATCATTGACTCAACGAGGTCGGAAGGGATTCGACTACACAACGTGGTCGAAAGAAGGAAGGATTCGACTACACAACGTGGTCAAAAGAAGGAAGGATTCGACTACTCAGCGTTGTCGAAATCGTCGAAAGAAGGAAAGATTTCGACTACTTAGCGTGGTCGAAAGAAGGAAGGACTCGACTACTGAACGTGGTCGAAAGAAGGAAGGATTCAAGTACCTGGTCGAAAGAAGATTTTGACTATCAGGTCGAAGAAAGGATTCAACTACCTGGTCGAAAGAAGGTTTCGATCACATAGTCGGAAGGAGGTTTCGACTACTCGATGTGGCCGAAAAGGGGTCTCGACTACAATGTGGTCGAAAGTAGGACTCGACTGCTCAACACAGTCAAAAGAAAAGAAGGACTTGAAAGAACACGATAGAGAATAGGGCACGGGAAAACTTACCACAACAGAGAGAGAGGCCGGAGGAGGTCGGCGGACGGCAAACAGAGGCGAGGAAGCTCACGGTCAAAAGCAAAGGAGGACGGCGATGAAGGGGTCAGCCGAGACTGAAGGAGAAGAGGAAGGTAGCGGCCTCCTGTGAAACACAACTGAAATGGAGTGAGAGGATTGCTTCAAGGAGCTTTGGGATACCAAAATGACGTGGGTAGAAGAGGGGCTATACTAGTGCATCGAGGACCGAGAGGAGGTGTGCGGCAGCTTGAACTCGGAGCTCAGAGCTTTGGGAAAGCCACAGCAACAAGAGTGAGAGATGGAGAGTTGTGTGGAGGAAGAAGATGAAGGAGGGTGGATCTGGCTCTTTTATAGCCTAGAGGAGAAGATGAGAGAGCTACTGAGGGGCTCGAAGGCGCGCGGTCCAGAGGCGGGTGGCGACGGGACAGAGCAAACAATGTAGGCAGGGGAACAGGGGCACCTAAGTCAAAGTAGGTGGGAGGAGCAGGTGGCAGCAGAGGGCACTGGGTGAGGACAAAGAGCATGAGGGCGCGGCACAGTGGGCACATGGTCGGAAGAAAGTTCCGACCACATGGTCAGAATGAGTCTTACACCTGGTCGGAAGGAGGTATCCGACCAACTGGTCGAAAGAAAATAAAGGGCAGGGGTAGGAGAGGGGTCATAGGAGGTCAGGCCCAACTGAGAGGATTCAAAAAGAAGCCGAGATGCAAGTTGAAACTTGAAACCCGAGATTTGAAATAGGGTAGAAACTGAAGAACTTTGCAAAAAATACTACAATTTGAAATAGGTTTTGAAAACCAAGAAGACAAACGGAAAGGTACTAATCAACATCCAAAGACGAGATGTTACAAGGAGTCTGACACAGCTCAACTTTGAGGCTGATGGCTCTGCAAGTACTTGGGCATACAACCCTCGTTATGCCCGTGAGGAAATTGCTAGATACATTGTTTCTGAGGATCAATCGATTAGGATGGGTAAAAGTTGCTCGTTCAAAAGAATGATACAACATAGCTCTTGTCCATAGTACCAACATGCTAGTAGGAGAACGACATCGTCTGATATTTTAGGGATGTATAGTAGAGAGCTAGTAGCACTAAAAGAAATTTTCCTAAAAGTTCAGTACTCTTTTGCTTTAACTTCGGATATTTAGACCTCATCACACCAGAGAACTGCCTACATTAGTGTTGTAGCCCATTATTTAGATAATGAGTATAAGATAAACAAGAGAGTCATAGGATTTAAGTTAATTATTGAATCACACAAGGGAGATGCCATTGCTGAGCTCATACTAGGGGTGATTGATGATTTTCAAATAGGAAATAAGATTGTTTCTATAACTCTTGATAACGCATCGACGAATACGACGGTTATGAACATCCTCACCCCAAGATTGCAGACATATATTGGTGGACATGTTCTCCACCAAAGATGCGTATGTCACATCCTCAACCTCATTGTGCATGACAGTATAGAGGTGATTGGCGTTTATTTGAACAATATCTGCGATGCCCTTCGTTTCCTCTCAAGTTCAATGATGGTGGCAGCCCGATTCGTGGAGTATTGCGTAGCCAACGACAAGGCCCCAAGAAAATTTGGTCTTGACATAAAGGTGAGGTGGAACTCAACATACATCATGCTAAAGAAGGTGCAAGGGTATGAACATCTTATATCTGTATTTGTCAATGCTAACTCAAATAAGTTGCTAGTTGCTAACTCAGATTGAGAAATTATTAGTTATTTTCGAGAGTTTTTGAGACCTTTTTATAAAGCAACTAAGGCTCTATCTGGTATTTACTACCCTGCCTCTTACTTAGTTATTGATTTTATTTGGCTAATTGTAGACAAGTTTTATAAATCTAGAGAGCATCCCCTTTTAGGTCATGTTGTTGCAGCAATGGAGGGAAAATTTGTTAAATATTTTAGATCTATTTCACACCTATATTGCTTTGCTATCATTTTGGATCTTACAAAAAGAATAACAGATTTGCAGATGGCTATGGAGGGAATAGGTGAGTGCCTCATCCTTGATTTCTCTGAAGCTTTCAAACACGTCAAAAATGAGTTTGTTTGTGTTTTCCGCTTGTATCATGACAAGTTTAGCGGCATCACGAGATCAGAGGCCTCACAGCAGACGCATCCAGCCAAGATAAGCTTGACGACACACTTGTGGAAGAAGCTGAAGGGCAAGTCTAGTTCTTCACCCTCTCGGTCTCAGGCACCCCCTAAGTGGAATTCTACCTTAGAGCTAAACCACTACCTGGAGCATGATTTTGCAAACATCGATCTTGATCTTTCCGGCGGGGGAAAGTTATACTTGCTCGAGTGGTGGAAGAACAACAAGGGGATATTCCCTGTGCTATGTCATTTCACATAAGATGTTCTATTGGTTCCGATATCCTCCGTCTCTTTGGAAGCGACATTCTGCATGGTAGGTAGAATAATTGAAGAAAAGAGGCCATCCCTCACGTCCAAGACGGTGGAAGCAATCACCTGCCTCAAAGACTAGGAATTGGCAAAAGAGCGACATCAACATCAACTTGAGGATCCCGAGATCGTAGAGGCATTAGCTGGACTCAATGTCGAGTAGCCGATATGTATGCATCAATGTAGTTACTGTACTCTTTTCCTTACCGGGGGAACCCCACATTGGGGCGTAAGGTTTTTAATGAGACAGTAACAATGTGTGCAAAACATATCAATGAAATTTCATCCCCCCCCCCAACTAATTTTTAAGTGTCCATAATTTTACCATTTTAATTTAAATTGTAACTAAAGATCTTAATTAAATGAATTATTTTAGTATAATTCCCAATTAAATTAGCCCTTGCTTTGTTAATGACAATGACTCACTGATCATTGATTATCAACTAATAATTATTTTCTAATTAATCTATAATTTCCTAACTTAATCTCTAGTTAAGTTCTACGTTTTATTTTTCTTAATTTTCCCCTTTCCTCCCACTTTTTTCCTTTTTCCATTCCTTTCCCTTCTTTTTTATTTTTCCCTTTCCTTCCCTTTTTCCTTTCCTAGTTTCCACTTTCCCCTTCTGCTTTCCCAGCACACAGCGCAAACGCAGCTCCTTCTTCTCCTTTCTCTTCCTTTCCCACTCCCTAGTCCCCACCCTCTTTGGCTCCCTCTCGGGTGCAACCTCCACCACCATCGCTCCGACCTCGCCCCCTCCGCCATCGCCGATCCACCCTTGCCCCCCTCCACCACCTCCGCTACCGTCGCTCCGCCCTCACCCCCTCTGCTACCTCCGCCCTCCCTCCCCATGCGTGGCGTCGTAGCCGATGTGGGGGGCAAGGCGGGAGCGCGCAGCGCTGCGGCCGATGCGCGCACCGCCGATGTGGGCGGTGCGGTGGCAGCTTAGGCAGGCAGAGGCCACTGTTTGGGCAACGGTGGTGGCGGCCGAGGCAGGCGGAGGCCACCATGTGTGCGACGGAGTTGGGCGAGCTACAGGCCACGTGTGCCGTGCCCATGCCAGCACGGCCCGATAGCCGCCCGACGTGCCACCGTGCGCACGGCGGAGTTTGGTGAGCTACAGGCCACGTGTGCTGTGCCCGTGCCGGCACAGGCCGACAGCCGTCTGGCGTGCCACCGTGCCGTGTCGGGCCTCGCCGGCGGCTTGCCGTCCCGTGCTCGTCGACTCCCACCTCTAGGTAGCACCATAGATTTGCATGGAAGAACAAAGTCAGCTTCACATGATGTTGTCCATCGAAAATTTACGATTGACAAACTAGACCACCCACGGCCCAATTTTCTCACAGTCCAATGCTAGGCCAGTGGCCCGGTCGACTATCAAGCCCTACAGAGTGATCGGTCCAATACTACAGTACTAATCAAATTTGAGTTGTAGAATTTGCAAGGTTAGGAGGCTTTTTATCACACTAGATTATTAACCCACGCAGCTACACAGACCAAATTGATATTGTTGGGCAGAAAAATAGAAGCTCCAACACCAGGCGTATTCATTTTTCCCTATGCAGTGCTACTCGCTTACTTTGTGTTGGTCTACTGTCTGGACTCTGGACGACTGCGAAACCACTAGCTAAGCAAGTTAACTGGGATAGAAAAGCATGTCGTGCATGATGAGCAAGCTGACCTACAACACGGACGGACTCAGCTCGTGTCAAGGTGCTCATAAGCGGATCTGAGACAGAATCAGACGGCAGGAATTAGGAGGAAGGCGCCAACTCGTCGTTGTACTTTCTGTCGTTATATGAACTTAAAGGCTTCAAAAGGGGACTCTCTGTTTCTCTTTTCCCCGGCCTTCTGCACGGCACAGTCTGATCAGGTCTCGCTCAAACATTACGGCACATTGACTAGGGTTCTACGTGCCTAACCGCCCAGATATATGTCAAATGGGAAGAATTGTGCCGTCCAGCGTACATACTACATAGGTAGACCGCCTGGCGTATTCAATTGGAAGAACAAACCAAGTGCTATATACGTGGCAGCTTAACGGTTAAGATCGCTCACAAGTCACAGCTGCGAGAGTGGTTTCGATCAGTTTGGAGCCTCCAGGTCTTGGCATCTCTCGAAAACAACTCCGGGAATCTACGGGCAAACTTTGACGCTTTGTCGCTGTTTCTTGCACTGCATGTCAGGTGCATGCATGCAGAGAGGCCGTAGCGAGCAAGATAAGAGGGTCAATTCAATAGATACTCTCTCCGCGCCGATGGAGATTCGGAGTTTGAACAACGCGATCAAACCTGTCCGTGCGACTTCTCCTCCTTCCTTGCAGCGCTTAGGCTACTCCTAGTGCTCCACCTTGACTGATATTTTAAACCTGCTATGTAGACAAAATAATGATGTGGCACCATAGTTAATAAAGAGAGATGGTACTCTAGTATCTAATCTAGATACCGGTTCGGTCTCGAAATCCAATGCATAAAATTTATTATGATCGATCCCGTATATTACAAAGATCATGCATGCATTGCTTTAGTACATACCACAAATAAGCCACAATGCTCAAATACTAGTAAAGATCATGCATGTAATTAAATGAAACAGCCTAAGATACTACACCATAAGAAACCATGTATTGGGAAGATAGTATCCTAATACTCCTCATGCACTAAAGATACTGTCTATTGGGAGCAGCCTTAGGGATAAATCGACCCATGATGAGTTGTTTAATGCAGAACGTACTTTGCTCGCACAATTCAACTTCAGTGTATTATACTGTTGTCAGACTCAGAAAGTTGGCATACCCACTACTACACAAAAGTTCATCATAGACGGTTCGGAACGGTTATCACAGATGGTTTTTGAACCGTCTGAATTTGTATATCTGTGATAACGGCGGTTATCACAGATAATTTTTGAGCCGTCTATGATAAGGCACAACACAGACTGTTATTAGTGGAAACCGTATATGAAGGGCTACTATCACAAACGGTTTGCACCAAGAACCGTCTGTGATATTTGGGATATCACAGACGATCCTATTTACTAACCGTCTATGATACCCTACATATCACAAACGGTTTTGAAATAAAACCATCTGTGATATCCCACATATCACAGACGGTTCTTGGTTAAAATCATCTGTCATAGTAGCTATTCACAGACGTTCTTGGTGGAAACCGTCTGTGATAGAGGCCTTCACAGATGGTTTATACAAAAAAACCGTCTACGATAGTTCTTCGTATCAAACTAAATTTTTTCTAATTTTTAGCTAGCCTCAGGAATTGCTAGCCATATGCCTTTTGAAAACAAGCAAGCAGAAAATAGATAGATGACAGATGAATCAATTGTTGACAACTCAAAGTGATCATTTTACAACTCAAAATCAATTACAAAAGAATATGTTCAAGTACTGTCGCTGGAATTACAATTGAATTACAACCACTCAAAGTGAATTACAATTGAATCAATTGTTTGAAGGTCGTTCAGCGGTGTCGACGGAGTAAAACTCTCCGTTGGTGTTAACGATGTTCGTCTTGATGAAGCTGTAGAGCGCTCCTCGAACCTCCACGATCTCGGTCATAGCGAATGAATCTAAATCAAGTATCATGCCCTGTCGCTAGCAGGAGTAAAGTAGAAAGCATATATAGTTAAATTTATAATTAGAAAATAATTATTGCGAGATTGACAAACCTCTAGATCATTCGTCTTAGCACCCATGATTTGTTGCATATGACGGCAAATGTAGAATGCACATAGGTGATCTCCTTTTTGCTGGTGGCACTGCAAAAATAGAATTACATATATAGGTATAGTCAGTTTGAGAGACATTATTACGAAGTGTGATATAGTATTATTGTATTGTAGCACATACCGAAAATCGCTTCTTGTGTTATAGTTTTGCGCTCAACCTCTTGTATGACCCTCCCTCGGCAACATAGGCACTGAACGACCTATATGATTCCAAAAAGTTATCCTCGGCTATTTCAAACGAAGGAAGACTACAATAGAGTTATGTATGGAGGAAATGAGCATACATGTTGAGTATTCCTTCTACAAGGGTGAAGTCGTGGGTTTTGCTGAGTAGGGAATCAAGGTATATTACCTTGCTCCTCTTTGGTACAATGACTAAAAGGATCCAGTGGAACCTACTCATGTATGTCGCTATAGTCATTAAACCTAAGTTCGTGCTGCGTATAAAGTACAAATGATTTTTATATAGCAAGTAGTGAAGCACTTACTTCTGGTTTTAGGGCATCAGTATGTAGTCCTTGTTGTCCTGAGCAAGCAATCCTGTCGTTATGTATTTCACGACATAGGATACATCTTCGAGGATGGTTTGCTCAGAGACCACGTGTGGGTCGAGGAAACCCACCGGTTCTCGCCATCCCCGGGCATTTTTCATCATGTATATATACATAAGCAATGAGTTGTCATATTTATCGGTATTACGTGAATGTAGAACTTGATTGTACACATTTACAGTGTCCAGCATCGCAGAAGTGAGGCGTCGAGGGCATCGAGGTTGAATAGGTCGAATAAGTCGTTAAAGCCCACGACGAAGTGGCCCAGCTCGTGGAAGAAATGCTCCTTTGTGTATCTGACGGTGATTCCAGTATCGCACCCCTTCTCTTTGGTCTTCCGCTTGTACCAGGCATGCAAAGCCTGACAACCTATTCCAACAGGGCTATCTTGTGTTGGGGCTGCGGACTTCGAGGAGTATTTCCCGGGCTTGGGAGGCACCTTAATGTTCTTCGATTTTGATTTGGCCTTAACGACTTGCCCGCTACACGTCTTCCTGTGAGACGACTCGGGAACCGATACGGCAGTACGCTTTTCTTGTCCCTTCGGCGTCTTTTCCATGGGAACCGATGAGGTGACCTTCTGAAGCGAAGGTTGAGGTGGAGTCATCGAGGGTCCCATTGGAGAGGAATGGTCATGTCGAGATTGCGGCACTGTAGGGTCCAGGGCGATGTCCTTCTTGGGCCACTGGATAAAAGTGTGCATGGCATCCCCTAGTGTTCTGATGTCTTCGTTCAGACGAATGTCCAGCGGGACGGCCATAAAATTGTCATGTACCATGTCCACTTGGACCTTGGCGTAACCCTGCGCCAGCTAGGCACCGTGCTACACTATCCCTTCCTAGCATAGATACGCCATCCCCTACCCAGCCTCAATAGAAATAGACCCAACCATCCTCACTTAGAGTTTGCAGGGCGTCAGCTCCTACAAAACGATACACAATTAGCTAAGGCATCCTATAGGTCTATCTTTGGAGTATTCCAGAGATATACATTACCTTGATGTCGTCAATAGGTAATTGGACATCATCATGTTCAGAATTATGTGTGGACGCGACGCTACTCCGATGTTGAGGAGGACTAGCTCCCACAAAATAATAGGGGGAGCTTGCGACTGGTGGAGGAGTTGATTCGTTTGATCCTGCAATCTTGTTATCTGTCCTTGAAATTTTGTAGTAAGCATCTACCAACCGGTCCTCATGCTCGGCCTTGGATCTCTTCCTACTCTTATACGTGTTGGAGTTGCCTCGGAATCCATCCCTCCAAGATACGTAAACCCCAACACCTTGCGTGCGACCCGGGTGCTACTTGTTTCCTAGGGTCGTAGATAGTATATCCTTCTCCCTGTCTACTTGGAAGGAGCCTTGGGAAGATTCGGTACTCAATGCATGTTGCAAGAGGTCATCATGTTATTATAGACACTATGAAGTTATGGACTTATTAACAACTAGGCAGTTCGACATATTTACCAGACGTTGGGACATTGCCTTGTCTGCTGGGTTTGTAAAAGAGATGTCGTCCGAAGACGTGACTTTTGCCCTTACTCTTAACCAGGTTTGAGCCCACTTGTCTGTGATCTCAGTAAATGGTCGGGTTTCTTTCTTGTCCTCCGCCATCCATTCCGTGGATTTACCCGCGTATCCAGTGGTGCCGAGTTTGTAGGGGTGAGTGTTTTGTACCTAGAGAGTTTTGTGTACTGCACTTTGCTCCTGAAATTCGTCTGTCGTCTTCATCTGCACAAAGTCGTCCCATATATCCCACGACAAGAATTGATACTTCGTGAAGGGCGTCCGACCCGTGTTCACATACTTCGTGACAAGCGTGCTCTTGAAGGTCCTCCACGCGTGTCCCATCATGAGCAACGCCTGCCGTTCCACGCGTTCTTGGTCTGCTTCTGGGATAGTGAACGAGCCTGAAATTTTAGTCCACAGCTGGCCTCTCTCTACGTCCGTCAGAGACTTCCAGCTTGGTGTGGTGATGGGGACCCGTTCCCTTCCAAGTATCGCGCAAATGGTCCGAAATCTCGCCGCTGCTTTCTTGGGACTCAGAGGGACCCTAGTGGCACTGACCTCCGTGATGGTCAGTCGGCCTGCAGGCAATTTCGATTTTCCTCTACCATCTTGCTTACGTATCACTTCCGTTAGAGATCCAAACGCATTCGGCGATGTCGATGCCGGCAGCGAAGTCAGTGCAGATGCCATCCCGCTTGCTTGCTATCTATATAAGTTACATACGCAATGAACTAAAATTTCAGAATTCAAAACACTGAGAGTTTAAATAAAATGGATTGCAAGTTGATATCCGCTAGGTATTTTCGAAGATAATTTCCCTTGGAAATATATTTTATACAGAAAAAATAGAAGTTACCCAACCAGTTAACTATATAAGCAAATAGTATCTATTACGTACAAGAAAAAGGCTGATCAATGTTCCAGCTTTTAATAGCAAAGAAAAAACATGCAACAGAGTGCAAGAGACTAACAAATTTAGTGTGTCCTAATAACATTTAAACGAAAGGAGTTGTAATATCCTTTAGTTTTTTTTAACGTTTTGAAATATATAAATGCTTTAGTAAAATATATGTATGAGATGCTACTTCTGCAAATTGGTGTACTTCGCATACAAAGTATATACATATATATTCGCTTTTCCACATTTTCTTTTCTTTTTGATATATTTGTTCTATTTCAAACTCCTAGATCTTCCCCTGGGACATTATAAATAATTGTTTTGCTGTATTTTATGGTAGGAGATGTCCTATAGAGATAACATTATGATAATAACCTACCTTCAGAGTTCTACTTATAAGTTGATTGTTGAAGTTATAAGATATTATTTGTTTTCCTGAGTCACACTATTTGATCATGATATTTGCTTGTAACCCTATAATCACAAATTTGATTTCAGAAAATACATGTTATATTAAAAAAAACAAAAGTTTACTTCTTCTCTCTCTCTCTCTCTCTCTCTCTCTCTGTAAGAAAGTGCGGCTAAACTTTTGTAATTTCGACTGGTAATATATGTAAAATATTTATATATACTAAACATATGAATATATTACTAGGTAACATATACCACTTGATATGAAAGAAATCATCATAAACCTCAGATAATTGAAGTTATGGAGTGCTCTCAGAAGGCGAGTTGGAAAAGAATTAATCCTTGCCATCTCAACCCTTTTGCCTATACTCTTCATTAATTTAATCATGATAATATAGTTCCAAATTTTGAGCTCCAAACAAAACTTTACTAAACTGTCAAAAGATCAAAGGTAATAGTAGACAGACTCTATTTCAATCAAACAAGCGATCACAAGTATCACAAGCTGAAATCTACATTACCAACAGAACTTGACAATCTCTAGTATATATACTAAAAGCAAAATCAAAAGTCCAACAGCAAAGCCGAATGGCTAGCAGAAGAATACTCAAACTGGATTGCTAGATATCAATATAACCAGAGTAGAACAACTAGTTATACCTAGAGCAACAGATTGACTTTAGATCAAGAGACAGTAGTAAGAACATAATAGAGCTCAAAATAAGAACTTATTATCAAGTTAATTTCAGTATATGGCAAACATCATCATAGAGTAGAAAAGCAAGCATCTACATACTAGTCATGTACCAGTACTCCATTGCGGCATCGCCCATCAGCAAAAAGAAGACAAGAAGATAAGAGGGAGAGTGAAGAATGAAGATCTTAACCGGTGGCGGCGCTAGGAGGGTGCGGCGCCTGAGGGAGAAAGAGAGAGAGAGAGAGAACAAACTGAGCTGGGGAGGAGCCGAAGGCTGCGGCAGGCCGGGCCAAGGGGCGGCGTTGAAGGTAAGTCGCTCCCGAGGAGCAGTAGGGGCGTCGGCGATGGGGAGAAGGGGAATCGGGGTGGCCAGAGCTGGCGACAAAGCAGGGGCGGCCGGAGCTGGCAAGGAGGAGGCTTTGGGAGGCAACGGCATCGAGGTCTGGTGCGCTCGGTTGGGGAGGCGAACAGGCGACTGAGTAAGGCACTAGGGGTGGGAAATGACGAGTAAGGGTGCAAACCTTATCGGGGTACCCTTCTAATAAAGGGATTCACAGACGGTTCTATTACAGAACCGTCTGTGATACGAAATCATAGACGTCTCTATAATAGAACCGTCTGTGATATTTCCATATCACAGACGGCTCTATTATAGAGCCGTTTGTGATTTCATATCATAGACGGTTCTGTAATAGAACCGTCTGTGATATGCTACTATGATAGAGCACAGGAACCAGCTAGTTCTATCACATGAACCTGGTTCCATAATTCAGTTGGTTCTATCACATGAACCTGGTTCCATAATTCATTTGACTTCAAGTATGCTACTATGTGATAGAGCACATGAACCTAGTTCCATAATTCATTTGACTTCAAAAATTCATATCTAATTCAACTCAACTCCAAATCAAGTGAAACTAATTTTGATATTCCACATTATATCAAAATAAGAGATTACATGTCCATAACACGTGATAATTCCACATTGACATCAAAAATAAGATATTACAAGTCCATAACACATGATAATTAATTCCACATTGACATCAAAATAAGATATTACAAGTCCATAACACATGACAATTCCACATTGACATCAAAATAAGAGATTACAAGTCCATAACACATGGCAAGTCCACATTGACATGTCTCATGTTATGGAATAAATTACGATGGAATAAATTCTTAATTAAAATATAGCCCCTTATGATGATCGATGTGCATATAGCTAGCTTCCTCACTGGGTTCTTCCTCGAACTTTTCCTCATCCACGATATTCTCAACTCCGACAATCCTTCTTTTTCCATGAAGAACTACGTGACGGTTCTTATTTGCCAAGTCCATTACATAAAAAAAAACTTGAACAACTTGCTTAGCGAGTACGAATGGTTCATCCTTATATTCGACACGTTTGAGGTCTACAGTAGTGACGTCGTACTTGTCGACTTTCACACCTTGCAAAAGTTTAACCCAATGGCATCGAAACAGGGGGATCTTGCATGGATATCGTGGGGATATGCTCACGATCTTAGGATGATGATACAATTGGCAATGGCGTTGAAGGTTTGTCGAAACACGCGTTTTCGGTGAAGTTTAAAATGTTGTCAGGTCTCAAGCGGTTAGACCAGCCAATGTGTGGCGGTCAGACCAGCCTGTGTGGCTATCAGACCGGCCAGGCCTCAACTTAGGCTCAGGCTAAGTGGCTGGCGGTCAGACCGGTCAATGGGTGGCGGTCTGACCAACCAAAATAGATTTTTGATTTTGAGGCCGGGCCAAAAATAGAGGGTGTAGGCAAGAGAGAGGATTCTCTTACACTTGGTCTCATAATTTTTGGAGCTTCGAGTCAAAAATTCTATTCGTTTGAAATTTCCAGAAGGTTTCAAATTTCTAGGGAGGAAAATTGGCTAAGTCCCAGCTGGGCAGTCAGATCGGCCAGAGGGCGGTCAGACCGGGCAAAGTGGCGGTCTGACCGGTTTTCACTTGTTCATCGGCCAACTCGGTAGCGATGATTGTTTGATTAGGTCATATTCACGGGTTTCAGCGCATATGTGTTGCATGATGTATGTTTTGACTAATGTGGGTCAAGTTACAAAGAACTTGTTCCCGGAATCGATTTCTTTGTCTATTGTTGTGCAGGTTGCTTGGAGGTCAACGACGGTCAATGGTAAGGATGATCAGGACTAGGCTTGCAGAGCTGAGGCCCAGAACGATCGAGGATGCCAGGCGAGGTCAATGGATTCAAGCATGGCGCAAATTGGACAAGGATGACCGAACATGCAGTTCGGTGTGACGGGTTGGATCAAGCGGCGCAGGGGTCGGTGCAAGTGCTATGGTGATTTTGGTGGGAGCCGGATGGGAGAGACTTGCCGACATGATGAGAGCTGTTGATCAACTGACACGTGGCGAAGCATGGAGGTGCTTCACGTAGATTGGACTCGGTATTTGGAAAAAGATCGAGAAGGGGTATTTTGGTAATTTCACCTAAATACCGCCCTGGTGACCTTTGGCTAAACCGTGGCACAAGACAGCGCAAGGAGAAGCGGATTAGGTCAACAGGAGATGAAGACGACACTTTAAAATACGTGTGTGAGTTAAACCCGTTTGTGTGTGGGCATAACGGATGCCCAATAGGAATACTCTTCTAGAAGGTTTAGCCTCCACTATAAATAGAGGAGGGAGGTGGCTGCACCCCCTCAACCCTTTTGGCCAAGTGAAACCCTAGTTTTGTTTCTAGGGCTTAGAGAGGAAAGTGGAAGGTTAGGGTTCTAGAGAGTTTTGATTGATTGTGTGCTTCTGTGTTGAGCTTTGTCCTCTTGGATGGAGTGACTATAAACCAACAACAATCACAAATCAATCAATGCATGATTTCTGAAAGATAAGTCACTTTGTGTTCTTACTCTCGATTTTGTGATTTTGGGGCTTTCTCTTTGTGTTCTTACTCTCTATTTTGTGATTTTGGGCTTTCTTTGATTCCTCCGTTTTCCTTTGGTTTCTGCCCCTGTTCTTGCTTGCTGTGATATGTGGGATTACATCTAGGATCATCTTGATCATCAATCACCCATGAGTAAGATTTTAGATCATGTTTTCGTTTTGACTCGGTTTTGGAGCAACCTTCATTCAAACGGAAAAAGATCAAAACTTTTACAATGATCTTCATGATCGTTGATTGGAATAGGTTCCTGACATCCTAGAGAAGGTATGTCTCAAGTTTGGTAAGGTTTGGAGTCACGAATCAAAAGTTAGACCATTTTGTGTTTTGGAAGTTCAGGCTAATTTCACTATTCATCAAGCTGGAGGTCAGACCGCCCATTTGAGAGGTTAGACCGCCCCATGGAGCGGTCAAACTGCTAGGCTGAGAGGTCTGACCACCCAAGTCTTCCGCTGTGCTCCTACTTTGATCTTCATAGCTTCCATAGCTATTGGAGTGAAAACGTGTTGAATCCGATCTAGGAGAAAAAGTGATCGTGCTCCTATTCACCCCCCTCTAGTCGCCTTTTCAGTCCAACAAGTGGTATCAAAGCCGAGTTAGTTCAATCTTGATCTTAACCGGTCACTGAACTTGGCGATGGATAAGTACTCCACCAAGCCACATATCTTCAATGGGCTCGACTATGCCTATTGGAAGAATCACATGCGAGTCTTTCTTCAGAGCGAAGGACAAGCTATATGGGAAGTTGTTCAAGCTCATTGCTTTTGTTTTGCAGAGGTTGCTTGGCACGGCCAATGACCCTCTTGGCAAACAACCATAAGGCAATGAATCTCCTATATGCTGGGCTTGGTAGACAGGAGTACGATAGGATTTGCAACCTTGAGACCGCACACGAGATTTGGCACACCCTCGAAACCTACCATGAGGGATCATCCTAGATCAAGCAAGTGCGCCAAACAGTCTACAAGCGAGAGTATAACAAGTTTGAGATGCGTCCTGGCGAGAGCATTGATGATGTATTTACTCGCTTTAACAAGGTGATTAATCAGATGAGAGTTGTAGACATTGAGTACTCTCAATCTGAGAATGCCACCCACCTCTTAGCTGCAATCAGCACCAAGGAGTGGGAGATGAAGGCTACTGCCATTGAGGAGAACGTTGATCTCTCTAGTCTCACTTTGGAGCTGCTTTATAGCAAGCTCAAGACTCATAAGATTAAGAGAGGTAGTCTTCCTAAGAAGGATAACATGGCTTTGGTGGCTGATCCTCTTAAAAGAACTTCTGATGGTTCTTTTGAGTCTTCTTCTGGTCTTTCTCTTGCTTGTTTATCTACAATCCATGAAGAAAAGTTTGAGAGACTTTTTGAGGCTAATTTAGCTCTTTTAGCCAAGAAAGTCACACGGGCCTATAACAATGTTAGAAACAAGAAGAGAGGTGACCTTGTGACGTGCTATGAGTGTGGAGAGCTCTATCATATCCGGGCAAACTGCCCCAAGCTGAAAGGTCAACCACAAGGATGAGAAGGCTGCCTGGAAGAAGCCTCAGGGAAACAAGGCCAAGTATGAAGCTGTCAAGCTCATGAAGGTCGCTCACCGGGTCCTTTCCACTTTAGGAGAGCAATCCATGAGCGATGTGGACTCCAGGAACGAGGAGGACAAGGAGGAGGAGCTCCCTCAAGACAAAAAGAAAGGGAAGACAAAAGACTTCACCGACATGTGCTTCATGGCTGACTCCATCGACATCGACGACACCGATGAGGTACCTCCATCCTATGATGTTCTTTCTGCTAGATGTGATACCATCTTTGAGCAACTGCTTAGTCAAGATAAGGCTTTAGAGTTCACTATGGCTAGGAATAAGGATCTAGAGTCACAAGTCGATAATCTGACATTAGAACTTGTGAATGCTAAGAGTCTTGATGCTGATAAATGTTCATCCTGCCATGCTTTACACTCTGAATTGTCTAAATTACAAACTGCTCATAATGTTGCCTTGCACCAACTAGAAAATGCTAGGACTGAGCTAATTAAAGCTAAATCTGCTCCTTGTAAAAAATGCTTAGAGTATAGCAAGTTGGTTGTTTCTGATAAGGCTGAGTCTAGCTTTTGCTCTTTTTGCTTAGAACGTGAACATGAAGTAAAAGACATAATAGAAGCAGTTAGAGCTAAGTTTGCCAAGCTTAAAGATAAAATTAATTCTGATCCTTGTGCTTCATATGCGGCCTTTAACCTTGAAGTTGTTTTTCTTAAGGAGAAACATGCTAGAGACATTAAGGCCAAAACTTGTGACTCATGTGTTAATCTTGAAAAAGAGAATGCTTATCTTAAGAATACTTTAGAAAAATTCTCTAATGGTGAAAAACAGTTAAACATGATTCTTGACAAGTCTAAAACTCCTTATAAGAAGCAAGGGTTAGGATACAATTATGCCCAAGACAAGTCCAAGCCAAATCTCATTCAAGTCTTGGAAAATGGCTTAGTTGATTTCAAAATCCAACCTGCAAAAACCATTTTCAAATCTACAGGTTTTGCCTAACCATCTTTTGAGCCAAAAGGTGCTTCTCCCAATGGTACCAAGTACCATTGCACCTATTGCAAGAAGGATGGGCATTTGGTTGAGTTCTGTTGGCGTAGGTTGAAAAATGTTAAGAAAAATCTTGCTAGAATTTCATCTCATCAACTTATAGCTTTTATGAGACATGGTCATTTAGAAAAGAAGAAACTTGGACTAGGATTTGTTTCACATGTTCATTATCATCATGTTCCCGGACAGGATGCTTCTCATGTTCGTGTAACCATTGCTCATAATAGAACTTCAAGTAGAATCAAGGATAGCAATTCTGCTTTGCATACTACTCGTAGACGTGTGTCTCAGTACTGAGTTCCTAAGTCATGTTTAACTAACCACAGTATTGAGACACATCGATCTTTTGTGCCTTGATTTTCAGGATCGCCGCGAAAGGGGAAAGAACACGTGGCTCGTCGACTAAGGCTGTTCACGCCACATGACCTTCGGAGATGATACACAAGGGCGAATTGAAGGAACAAAATCGATCAGGGTGAATGATAGATTCATCCTGAAGGATGTTGCTCTTGTGGACAAGCTAAGGTACAACTTGCTTTCTGTTTCGCAGCTTCTTGATGATGGCTACGAAACTCGATTTAAGAAAAATGTCTGCCGTGTGCTTGATTCTGCCGGTGAGCTTATTTTCGGGATTTCTAGAGTTGGTAGAATTTTTGGAGCTGATTTTTCTGAATCTCTTGTTGGATCTCTCAAATGTTTGATTGCATCTTCTTCTGATGTCTAGCTTTGGCACCGACGTTTGGGGCACATTGGTTTTGATGATCTGACGCGAGTTAGCAGCCTTGATCTCATGAGAGGTTTGCCCAAACTCAAAGCTATCAAGGATGCTGTATGTGCACCCTGTAGGCATGGCAAGCAAGTTGTTGCCTTACACCCTTCATTGACTATGGTCATGACTGACGGACCGGGACAGTTGCTTCACATGGATACTGTTGGTCCTGCTAGGGTTCGGTCAGTCGGTGGCAAATGATATATTCTTGTCATAGTTGATGATTTTTCGAGATACTCTTGAGTGTTCTTTCTTGCTTCGAAGGATGAAGCTTTTGATCATTTTCATGATCTTGTTCTTTGTTTGACTTCTGAACTTCCTAGTGCCTTGAGAGCAATCTGCAGTGACAATGGCACCGAGTTCAAGAATGCTTCTTTTGCCTCTTTTTGTGCTGAGCGTGGCATTCAGCATCAGTTCTCTTCTCCACACGTCCCTCAACAAAATGGCGTTATGGAAAGAAAGAACAGAACCTTAGTCGAGATGGCTAGGATGATGCTAGATGAGTATAGCACTCCGAGGAGGTTTTGGGCGGAAGCTATTTCTATAGCTTGCCATATTTCAAATTGTGTCTTCTTGAGACCGTCTTTGGGCAAGACTTCATATGAGCTTCGATTTGGTAGAAAACCCTCTGTTTCTCATTTTCGAGTTTTTGTAGCCATGTGTTTCATTCTGAAAACAGGAAACCTAGATAAATTTGAATCAAGAACTTGTGATGGTTTATTTCTGGGTTATCCTGCTCATTCGAGGGGTTTTCGGGTCTTTAATGTTGAAACTAACATTGTCCAGAAGACATGCAATGTCACTTTTAATGAGACTAGCCCTAGAGCTAGATCAGATGTTTCAGGTGACATACAGGTGACAGAGAGCATTTTTGTTGAGGAAGATGAGGATGCAATTGATGATGCTCTTCCACCTGCTGCTGACGCTCCTATTTTAGCTCAAGAACCTGCTTCGACCACTTCACCTCCAATTGAGGCTCCTGTTGCATCTTCTTCATCAACAGTACCTACGGAGGTTGAAGATTTGCTATCTCCCCCAGGCGCTCCATTGCACATTCAGAAGAAGCACCCTCCGGATTAGATGATCGGTAATCTTCATGAGCGAGTCACTCGCTCCAGGTATCACGATCTGAGTCTCTACTCCCATTCTGCATTTGTTGCTTCTTTCGAACCCCACTATATATCACATGCTTTATCTGATTCTAGCTGGGTCAACACCAAGCATGAGGAGTTAGAGAACTTTGAGAGGAATAAGGTCTAGAATCTAGTAGAAACGCATAGTGGTCATAATGTTATAGGAACCCGTTGGGTGTTCAAAAATAAACAAAATGAGGATGGTTCTGTGGTTAGAACCAAGACTAGATTGGTAGCTCAGGGTTTTAGCCAAGTTGAGGGGTTAGATTTTGATGAAACCTTTGCTTCTGTTGCTAGATTAGAAGCCATTCGTATTCTGCTTGCATTTGCTGCATCTAAGCACTTTAGATTGTATCAGATGGATGCCAAGAGAGCCTTTCTAAATGGTTTTATAGAGGAGGAAGTATATGTTAGGCAACCCCCCGGCTTTGAGAATCCCAAACACCCACATCATGTATTCAAGCTATCCAAAGCCTTGTATGGTCTTAAGCAAGCTCCTAGAGCCTAGTATGACAGACTTAAGACCTTTTTGCTTAAAAATGATTTTGAGATGGGTAAGGTAGACAAGACCCTTTTCATTCTCAAGCATGGCAATGACTTCCTGCTTGTTTAGATTTATATAGACGATATTATCTTTGGTGGTTTTTCTCATGCCCTTGTTTCCAATTTTTCTGAGACCATGTCCAGGTAATTTGAAATGAGTATGATGGGAGAGCTCAACAACTTTCTGGGGCTTCAAATCAAGCAATGCAAGGAAGGGATTTTTATCCATCAAACGAAGTACACCAATGATTTGCTCAAGCGCTTCGAAATGGGTGACTGCAAGCTGATCGTCACTCCCATGACGACTTTGACTGCTTTGGATCCATACGAGGATGGAGAAGCTGTGGATCAACGCGAGTACCACAGCATGATCGGCTCTCTCCTTTACTTGACAGCCTCAAGACCGAACATCGACTTCGCGGTCTACCTCTGTGCGAGGTTTCAGGCATCTCCGAGGACTTCACATCGCCAAGCCGTTAAGCGTATTTTCAGGTACCTTCACTCTACCCTCTAGTATGACATTTAGTATTCCTACTCTTCTTTTTTGTCCATTCGGGGGTTTTCTGATTCTGATTTTGCTGGTTGTCGGCTAGATAGGAAGAGTACCTCAGGCACTTGTCATTTCTTAGGTACTTCTCTTGTCTCTTGGTCTTCTAGGAAGCAGTCCTCTGTTGCACAATCCACTGCTGAAGCTGAATGTGTAGCTGCTGCTAGTTGTTGTAGTTAGATTTTGTGGATGGTGTCCACTCTTAAGGATTTTGGGTTAGCTTTTGCTAGTGTTCCTCTTTTCTGTGATAACACTTCTGCCATTAATATTGCTAAGAACCCTGTGCAACATTCTAGAACCAAGCACATTGACATTCGCTATCACTTCCTTAGAGACTATGTAGAGAAGGGTGATATTGTGCTACATTTTGTGGAGTCCGAAGCTCAGTTAGCTGATATCCTCACCAAGCCTTTAGATCCAACAAGGTTTGCCACCTTGAGGAGTGAGTTAGGGGTAATTTATCCCTATGGGTTGGTTTGAGGGGGAGTTAGTTTTTTCTGAACTTACCTTGTTCACTGATCTTTTTTGAACTTTTTGATCATTTTTTTATCTTTTTAGGCTTTTTGAGCTTTTCTTGTATCTTATTGTATCATATTGCATTCATATGAAAATCACAAAAAGATGCATTGTAATATAAGCTTTACTGCTTGTCTTTTAATTGATGAAGATTTGCCTATTACCCTCTTGAGCTTTAGTATTTCAATTCTTGCTCAATGTCATGTTTAGTTCTTTGACTAGCTAGAATTATCATGCTTTCACATGTGTAGCTAAGTCTTTGCTAAATAAGCTAGAACTTTAAAACAACTTGAACTGAAAGAAATTTGCAATTTGTGGATCCTTTAGCTAGTTGTGCAATTAGTGCTCCTTTTGTGACATTGGCCCTGTCAAAATTGCTTTGTTAGCTCTTAAATCTAGAATTGATCATTACTTGAGCTTCTTGTTCTTCTGAGAATCTAAAACTGCTCTTTTGCAAAATAAAAAAATCAAATTTCAAGACTGTCTTGTGGTTAAATTGTGCCAAACTACTCCCACGAGACCGCATGTCAAAGACATAAACTTGGAGATAGTTTGATGATCCAGACGATCTCATGGGGACTGCTTGTCAAAATTAACATGAACCTCAAGATTTGTTGCCCTGGTTGAAGCTTAGGAAGAGTTTGTGGATGGCTCCTAGTCCAGGATCTTCTTCACTAAGATAGACCTTTAATGAACTTCTGGCTGAAGCTTAGGAAGAGTTTGTGGATGACTCCTAGACCAGGATTTTCTTCACTAAGATAGGCCTTTTATTAACTTCAATATTCATTGCAAATGAAAACTGTTGAAAAATGGGCGTTTGAGATAATTTGAGCAAAATAATTCAATTCAGGACCTGTTTGTCTCTTAAGTGGCCATTGTTAGCTTTTTGATCTCACATTGACATTCTGACATGGCCATTATCACTTTAGGATCCTTGTTGATGAACTTGTTATATTTGAAGCTTTGCTTAAATTGTTAAAAATTCATTGCTTTATCTTGAACCTTCTAGCTTAGCTTTGATATATATGTTTTAACATGATTTTGCTAGCGCCTTCAGGCTTGATATGTATTGAGTAATATTAGAAATGTTAGCTTGTTCTTTTGGGTAATCTCCAAAGCTTCTTGTACTAAAAAAATTAAAAAATACAAAAAATAAAGCCACTCCATTGCATTTCATGCATGCTCCTTCTTATGTTTTTTCCTCATTTCTACATTTGTCATCTCTGGACGAGAGAAAGGCGTGATTCTTTGATGACTCCATTGTCAAAGGGGGAGAAGAAGTAACAAAAATGTTAAAAGAAGAGCTATTTGGAGGAAAAGGGAGAAAATGAAATTTTGTTTTAAAAATGATGATCATAGTGAGGGGGAGAATTTCATTTGCATTCTTATGATCTTATTGTCATTTCTGAACTAGAATTGCAATTCTTGGATCCTCATAATGATCAAAGGTCAATTTGAACAATTGTTCTTTCATATGGACCTTAAGCGAGAATTTTGACTCCTTTCTGGAATTTGAAGCTTTCTTGCTTTCTTTGACTCGATCTCACTTGCCTATTCTATTCTGAAGCCAACTTGGTCATTTCCATTGCTTTCTCTTGCATTTGAACCAAGCTGTGCCTTTGCGCGAAAACGTGAGTATTTTCATTCTCAAACCTCAAAACTTACATTTTTGGGAAATTGTCAATGTGTTCATCAAGGGGGGCATTGTGGATATCATGGGGATATGCTCACGATCTTAGGGTGATGATACAATTGGCAATAGTGTTGAAGACTTGTCGAAACACGTGTTTTCGGCAAAATTCAAAATGCTGTCAGGTCTTAGGCGGTCAGATTGGCCAATGTGTGGCGGTCAGATCGGCCTATGTGGCGGTTAGACCGGCCACATTGGCGGTCAGACCGGCCTGCCAGGCCTCAAGTCAGGCTTAAGCTAAGTGGGTGGCGGTCAGACCGGTCAATGGGTGGCGGTCTGACCGGCCAAAATAGATTTTTGATTTTGAGGCCGGGCCAAAAATAGAGGGTGTAGGCAAGAGAGGGGATTCTCCTACACTTAGTCTCATAATTTTTGGAGTTTTGAGTCAAAAGTTCTATTCGTTTGAAATTTTCAGAAGGTTTCGGATTTCCAAGGAGGAAAATTGGCTAAGTCCCAGCTGGGCGGTCAGACCGACCAACAGGGGGCGGTCAGACCGGCCAAAGGGCGGTTAGACCAGCCAAAGTGGCAGTCTGACCGATTTTCACTTGTTCATCGGCCAACTCGTTGGCGATGATTGTTTGGTTAGGTTATATTCATGGGTTTCGGTGCATATGTGTTGCATGATGCATGTTTTGACTAACATAGGTCAAGTTACGAAGAACTTGTTCCCGGAATCAATTTCTTTGTCTATTATTGTGCAGGTTGCTTGGAGGTCTACGACGGTCAATGGTGAGCATGATCAGGACTAGGCTTGGACAGCTGAGGTCAAAAACGATCGAGGGTGCCAGGCGAGGTCAATGGATTCAAGCATGGCGCAAATTGGACAAGAATGACCGAACGGGCAGTTCGGTGCGATGGGTTGGATCAAGCGGCGCGGTGGTCAGTGCAAGTGCCATGGTGGTTTCGGTGGGAGCCGGATAGGAGAGACTTGTCGACATGATGAGAGCTGTTAATCAACCTACACGTGGCGAAGAATGGAGCTTCTTCACGCAGATTGGACTCGGTCTTTGAAAAAAGATCGAGAAGGGGTATTTTGGTGATTTCACCTAAATACCGCCTTCGTGACCTTTGGCTAAACCACGGCACAAGATGGCACAAGGAGAAGCGAATTAGGTCAAGAGGAGATGAAGACAGTGCTTTAAAATACGTGTGTAAGTTAAACCCGTTTGTATGTGGGCTTAACGGGTGTTCAATAGGAATACTCTTCTAGAAGGTTTAGCCTCCACTATAAATAGAGGAGGGAGGTGGCTGCACCCCCTCAACCCTTTTGGCTAAGTGAAACCCTAGTTTTGTATCTAGGGCCTAGAGAGGAAAGTGGAAGGTTAGGGTTTTAGAGAGTTTTGATTGATTGTGTGCTCCTATATTGAGTTTTGTTCTCCTGGATGGAGTGGCTGTAAACTAACAACAATCACAAATCAATCGATGCATGATTTCTCAAAGATGAGTTTCTTTGTGTTCTTGCTCTCTATTTTATGATTTTGGGGCTTTCTTTGATTCCTCTATTTTCCTTTGGTTTCTGCCCCTATTCTGGCTTGCTGTGACATGTGGGATTACGTCTAGGATCATCTTGATCATCAATCACCCACGAGCAAGCTTTTAGATCACGTTTTCGTTTTAATTCGGTTTTGGAGCAACCTTCACTCAAACGAAAAAAGGTCAGAACTTTGACAACGATCTTCACGATCGTTGATTGGAATAGGTTCCTGACATCCTAGAGAAGGTATGTCTCAAGTTTGGTAAGGTTTGGAGTCACGAATCAAAAGTTAGACCATTTTGTGTTTTGGAAGTTCGGGCTGATTTCACTGTTCATCAGGCTGAAGCTCAGACCGTGCATTTGAGAGGTCAGACCGCCCCATGGAGCGGTCAGACTGCTAGGCTGAGAGGTTTGACCACCCAACTCATTGTGAATTGAGTTTTTGGTAATTTTGGTTGTTTTGCTTCGGGGTTTCGATTGGATTCAATACAAGTCTTCCGCTGTGCTTGTACTTTGATCTTCATAGCTTCCATAGCTATTGGAGTGAAAACGTGTTGAATCCAATCTAGGAGAAAAAGTGATTGTGCTCCTATTCACCCCCCTCTAGTCGCCTTTTCAGTCCAACATCTTGAAAAGTACGTAGTCGAGCTCCCAAATCTCCTCTACGAACCCATTGTAGGAGTTCAACCCACGTGACCCGGCGGTATTGAACTGCTCGTGAAACACATCTATGCAGACACCGCTGTTCTGGACTGTACTCTTCCTATCCTGAGCTATCGTATAAAATGTGTACCCATTTATGTTGTATCCTTGCCATGTCACAATTGTAAATTTTGGCCCTTTTGCTAACCATAGCAGCGTATCATCACTTGATGACCTCCTAGTGAATCGCACCTTTAACCATTCATTGAACTGACGGTTGTGCTCTCTCGTGATCCAAACCTCCGATCGGTCTGGATTCTGTTGGCGTATTATGTCTTTGTGCTCGTCGATGTACGGAGACACTTGGGCCATGTGTTGTAAGACCGTAAAATGGGCTTAAGCGTACGTATCCAGATCGGGAGTGATTGATTTCCTTTTGATGGTCCCGATACCCTCCAGTCTCACCTAATGATGATATAGAGGCACACCTATCGGTTCCACCTGAGCCATGTAGTCGGCGCAGAACTCAATGACCTCTTCGGTTGCATAACATTCGATGATGCTGCCCTCTCTGGCCGAGATCGATTCCGTACATAGGACTTGAGAATTCTCATGTACCTCTCGAACGGGTACATATGACGTAGGAACACAGGGCCGCATATCTTTATCTCTTTCACAAGGTGAACATTGAGATGGCCCATGATATCGAAAAATGACGGAGGGAAATACATCTCAAGATGACATAGAGTCGTCACCACCTCGGCCTGCAGAGCATCTAGTCCATAGGGATTGATGACCTTCTGAGCAATTGAGTCAAAGAAATAACACAGCCTCAAGATTGCCACTCGGACCTTGTTCGGCAAGATACTCCTAATTGCAACAGGAAGCATTTGTGTCATCAGCACATGACAATCACGAGACTTCATACCAATTAATTTCAAATCTTCCATAGAAACAAGTTTATTAATGTTAGCGGAGTAACCGGACAGAACTTTCACGCCATGTAAGCTCTGGTACAGTTGATTTCTCTTGGCCTTGGATAGAGCGTAACAAGTTGGGGGAAGGTATGTTCGTCCTTTATCGGTCTCTTTCAGTACTAACTTGGTCCTTATGTTCATATCAACCAAGTCACGCCATGTGTTAACACCATTCTTTGTTTTGCCACTAATATTCAGTAAGAGACCAATCAAGCTATCTCATAAATTCTTCTCCACGTGCTTGACGTCGATGCAGTGGCGAACTTCTAAGTGCTCCCAATAAGCCAAGTCCCAAAAAATTGACCTCTTCTGCTTGATGTTCTTCTCACAGGTTCTTAATTTACGTCCCTTCCCAAGCATAACATCGATATCTTTAACCATATCATAGACCTCTTTTCCTCTAAAAGCCCTAGAAGCTGAACCGTCCTCCTTATTTCAATCAAATTGTTTCTTCATCTTGCGGTATGGGTGAATCCTGATAAGGAACCTACGGTGACGCATATACACAGTTTGCATGAGTTGTTCAGCCATACACTCTCCGTACCATGTAAGTAGTGCAGACAGGCTTTGGCTCCTTTTGTACTGAAGTCCGACAGGTTACCAAGGGCAGAAAAATCATTGATGGTCCAGAACAACATGGTGCGTAAAGTAAAGTTCTCTCGTTTGTACGCATCCCATACTTGTACCCCTTCGTTCCATAGTGCCACAAGATCTTCCATCAATGGTGCTAGGTACACATCAATATCATTCTCAGGTTGCTTCGGCCCTTGGATAAGTAGTGACATCAAAATGTACTTCCACTTCATACACAGCCAAGAAGGAATGCTGTACATACATAGATTCACGGGTCAGGTGATATGTCTGCTGTTCATGTTACCGAAAGGATTCATTCCATCTGTACCCAACCCTAACCTTATGTTACTCGGTTCTGCACCAAACTCTTTAAAGCTCCGATTGAAGTTTCTTCATTGGGCAGAATCAGCAAGGTGTCTTAGTTTTCCATCTTTCTTACGCTCCTCCGAGTGCTAACGCAGCAATCTTGCCTCCTTTGGGTTCGCAAATAAACGCTTCAAACATGGGATCACAGGCAGATACCACAACATCTTAGCAGGAGGTTCTTACTTCACCTTAGCAGTATTCTTACGCTTGTATCGGCATGCTTTGCACACGAAACATACATGCATGTCTGCATACTCTTTATGGTAGAGGATACAATCGTTCGGATATGCATGTATTCTTTCTACTTCCATTCCCAATAGACAAAGAACCTTCTTTGCTTGGTAGGTGGTGCTAGGCAACACGTTTCCCTTCGGAAGGATGTCCGTTAGGAGACCTAACAACACCGTGAAACTCTTGTCGGACCAACCATTGGTTGCCTTCAATTTCAGCAGTTCAAACACGGTTGACAACCTTGTGTATTCCAGCTTGTAGCTAGGGAACAAAGGTCTCACCGAGTCCTCCATTAAGCCCTCAAATTTACAAAACTCTCCCTCACTGTAGTTCTCCTCTACA
This sequence comes from Phyllostachys edulis, assembly GCA_036346405.1. Classification (NCBI taxonomy): domain Eukaryota; kingdom Viridiplantae; phylum Streptophyta; class Magnoliopsida; order Poales; family Poaceae; genus Phyllostachys; species Phyllostachys edulis. The sequence goes on from CM070546.1 coordinate 97,957,417, forward strand.
TCGCGTAGCATCTGATCCAAATTGTCATCATGTGATCTATTCTCATCAAAAGCACAGTCCACATCTGGCATATCGTTGACTTCCTCGGCGATGTTGTCATTATTAACTTCCTATATAATCTGCGCTTCATTGTGACTGGTCCAACATGTATACCATTTTTTGAAACCCCTTCGAATCAAGTGCTATTCGATCTGCGTCGGGTTGTTAAACATTTTCAGATTACCGCAATCAATGCATAGACAGTATATAAATTTTATCTCCTTCTTCAATATATCTTGCTCGACAGCTCTTCTAAAAGCAAGCACGCCATTAATGTACTCTTGACTCACACGGTTCTCACCGTACATCCAGTTTCGGTCCATCTACGCTACGCATGTAACAAATTAGTATCAAATTAGATTAATAAACCGCAAATACGTACTCTTCCTATTGACCAAACATACTTAAATTGATTAACGATTAACCTAGAGCAAATATAAAGGGTTATAGAATGTTACCCTCGGAGCTCACGACGAAAATACCAAATATCCCGTGAAATTCCTCTACTTCCCCTTCTCCTACTGTTGTACACAGCGGATAAATCGACCCATGATGAGTTGTTTAATTAATGCAGAACGTACTTTGCTTGCACAATTCAACTGGAAGTTGTGCTGCTCAGCTCGATATTTGCATGCTTGTGCATGTTGCAAAGCGTACGAACACGTGGGTCTCGTAGTTACGTGTTCGTGCGATTTCATCCTCGTAATCTAGCTGGGCGCGCATACAGAAAATTGAGTAAAGCCCTAGCTCAAATAAAGTAGAAACCTCGATCGTTTTACTTTTCGGCCGGTCTTCAATTAGAGTATAAATAAATCTCTTACCATTGAGTGAATGAATAGTTTGCTGGTGATTAACTCAATAAACAATTAGTGTCGGATTACACGTCCCATCCAATGAATGGCCAGTCAAAAGCAACGCGGCTGGTTCGTCCGTGTATCACATCAAGCAAGGGCAATTATCATTAGTAGTAGTACTAGTACCAATCGCCTTGTACTAGTAGGAGCTGCCTAACCCACGGGACCACACGTACCAATCACCTTCTGCCGTACCAACCCTGACATGCAAGTATACTAGTACTCTGTTTTATTTATAAAGTGTATTTTGGCTAGGCACGGAATCATGGTGGCAGTAAATCAAAGAGAAAGATATGAGGAAATGATCATACTACTTATGATTACCTTGGAAATACGAGAGTAAATGGTTTGTGAGAGAGTTGCTTGTAAATACAGTTATAAACACAGGACAGATATGATATGATAAATAATGAAAAACAAGAAAAAACAACAATAAATTCGTATACACACCTTATATTTTAAAACAAATCTGTAAAAACTATGTGACTCTTATTTTGAAATGGAGGGAGTACAATTTAGCTCTTATGTACTCTTGAGCCTGCTACAAATAGTTAAATAAATACACCATCATTACATTATGGAACCGTCTGTGCTATAATTATCACATATGGTTTTTAATAAGAACCGTCTGTGATATGTAGCGATGGCTAGAACCGTCTGTGATACATAATTATCACAGACGGTTCTTGTTAATAACCGTCTGTGAATCATCATAGACGGTTTTAAATACAAACGGTCTGTTATGTCTTCGAATATTACAGATGGTTTGTATTTAAAACCATCTATGAATCATCACAAATGGTTTTTATCACGAACCATCTGTGATTATGATCATATCACAGACAGTTTTGCAGACAAAATCATCTCTGATACTTTTGTTGGGCGGGGAAACAAAAATTTGGCCTTAATGGGCAGGCTGCCGAAACTCGTTTTTATATTAAAAGCCACCCTTATCCACCGCACACCTCCATCTCCTCCTCTACCATCTCTCCTCTCCCCAACCCTAATCGAGTGCCGCCGCCTCGCCCTGACCTTGCACCCCAGCCTCCCTCGAGCTCATCGCCTGCGGCCTCCTCCACCTCACCCCGACCTCATCATCATCGGCCTCCCCCGACCTCATAGCCCATGGGCTTCCCCGACATTGTCGCCCCCCCCAACCTCCTCCACCTCGCCCCACCCTCCCATGACCTCCTCGCCTCTGGCCTCCTCCACTTCATCGCCCCGGCCACCTCCACCTCGCCCCTGCCTCGTCGTCGCCGGCCTCCCCCAACCTCATCGCCCCTAACCTCCCTCGACATCGTCGCCCTGGCCTCCACCTCATATCGTGCATTGTCCAATAAAATAACAATAACTTTTACATACGAACTCGGATTGCGACGTTCTTTGGCTCGTTGGAAATTGCTAGGGCCTCTACACAACGTCCGAAGTTGCAAATCTAAAAAAGTGAAAAACCCAAACAAATGTCGTTTAAGGCCTCAAAACAACCTTCGAAGTTTCAGCACCCGTTTTCGCCGTTCGTTCGCCGTCCAATTTGAGTTTTCTTTTTTCCCAGATTGTGTAATCAACCATGTGCAGATATTCAGATCTAACTGTCCATCGATTGATTGGTTTGGCTCAAAATTTGTTTTTTTTCAATTGAAAAAACTATCATAGACGGTTTTTACAAAAAAAAAACCATCTGCGATAATTTATTTTCACAGACGGTTCTAAACAAAAACCGTCTGTGATAATCTATTTTCACAAACGATTATTGTTTAGAACTGTCTGTGGTAATCGCCTGTTATCACTGATGCAATAAATCAGACAGTTCAAAAATCGTCTATGATGATGATTTTGAAACGTCTGTGATGACTTTTTCTGTAGTAGTGTTTGCACATCTTGCAACGTAACCACACGCGATGTTTGAGATGATTTAGTGTTAAATGTGTGCATGTGTATCAATTGAGTCCAATAAAAAAACGAAATGCTATATAGCATTCAAGTCAAAAAAAAGAGAAGGATATCAGTCGATTTTCTCACATTAGATATGCTCTACGATTCTTGCGCTGACCTTCACCTCACTACCAGAAACCGCTAATTTCTCGAGTGCCCAAAACACTCGAGAAAAAAACACAAAAAACACTCGGGATCATATTTCCTGAAGGTTGGCCATCGGGGTAAACCACTCGGGATCATTTCGTCAATTAAAAACTGGTTTCCCGAGTGTTACACTCGGGAGACATAAATTCGCTGTGTGTTTAGATGTACACTCGGGAAACATCCAACACCCGGGAAGAATAGTTGATACAACGGGTTCAGTCACCGTAACGGGATACTTTACCGAGTGTTGACACTCGGGGAAGTAGGGAAATTGTCACTCGGGAACATTTATTGCTCCGAGTGTAAACACTTGGGAAATCTAGCCACGTGACGATCCTTTCCCGACAGGTCCTGAAAATTGGCCCGAGTGTATATCAACCTAGGACACTCGAGGATTGTTTTTGTGTCCCGAGTGTATCTCAAACAACCACACTCGGAAAAATTTATCCTCGGTGGGTGCTGAAAATTGGCCCGAATGTAAACACTTGGGAAATATAGCCACGTGCCAATCCTTCCCCGCGGGTCCTGAAAATTGGCCCAAGTGTATTCCAATCTAGGACACTCGGGAATCGTTTTTGTGTCTCAAGTGTATGACAAACAAGGGAACTCAGGAGTTACCCGAACAGCGTATGCACCGATTTCGATTTTGTACGTATGATTTTGCATTTTATTTTGAACTAGGTTGATAGAAAACTCGACAATCAAATAGACCATACACTCCACAGCAAGAAAAATACCACCAATTAGCTACAAATCATTACATGTATAGATTCGACAACATTGACATAATTCCCAGCTCACGATACAACATTCACACACACACACACACATATATATATATATATATATATATATATATATATATATATATATATATATATATATATATATATATATATATATATATATATATATATATATATATATATATCGACATCCACAACATTCGAGTTCAAATTTGAAATGTCAGGGCATAAGGCATGACACATATAATGCTTCCAAGTAGATGTTCAAGACATTGGGCATAGCAGCAATATTAGCCTCATCTTGGATTTGAAGATCTTCGAATTTCAAGCTTCTCTTTGTCACTTCGCAAGAGATGTTCCAAAGATCGATCATGGGTTCGCTTGGAACTTCGCAATACCAAATATTGGTGCCACCTTTGTTGACCTACCAAAATTGTGTAAATTCTTTGCATTATTTTGAGTTTGCCACTTATTCATGCCATTCTAAGTGATAGTTCATTTACCATGGTTGCGAAGTAGCAGGTGTTGCAAAGTAGCAGGTTGAACTCATCGTGAGAGATTATCATAACTCATCATTAGAACATAAACAGTTTTAGCAAATATTGTCAGGTAGGTCATGTCAATCACTGCTTAAGAATTGAGCCCCAAGTAATTACCAAGACTATAAACCACTGATTCCTCTGATTATTGGGTCAACAATGTGCAAACCAAATAAACCAAAATTTCCTCTCTCTCTCTCTCTCTCTCAAAGTGCCAATTTTGATCCAAAATCACAGTAGCAGTACAAGTGTAGAACATAAATGATCCAAAAGCACAGCAGCAGGCAGTCATGAAAGACAGAAAAGGGGAGCTCACAGTGTTGGCCACTTCGAGAGAGACAAGAGCCGGCACCTTATTGCTGTTTTGTTACTTTTTCTTACATTCTTTTATTGTTAATTTGATTATACAGGATCAGAGATTTTTGGTATGGATAGCAAGTCATAGGAACATAAATGAAGTTTTTGAACCATTCAAACTTAGTCTAGTAGGATATCGAGCATGTACAGCATGTCCCCCTCATTGAGGGTACGGGGTATATATGATAAGTGTAAGCAAAGGGTTTTGTATTCAGTGATTTTGTATGAATGTTTGTTGAATATACTCATGTGATTAGATTTCACTATCTGCAACACTGCAATTATGTCTATTGAATATTTTCAAAAGCTTCAATAATCCGACGGATGACATAAACCAGAAAGCTAAGCAGACAAAAACGGTAGAAAAATGGAAAGGTATTCAAACATTGCCTTAATCAACTGAGGCATTTCCCTTTCAGATTAGCAGGGCCAGTTGCTTTTGCACTGGAGGGATGGAAATATTTATTCACCGTATGAGTGAACAATAGGCGGGCCTTATCCGCTCCACGTGGAATAACTTATTGTTCTTCACAGAATATGTTCTTCACAGATATTGAATCTCGAATTGAATGTGGTCCAGGAAAGCTGAAAGCCTGAAGTTGTCAACCTATAACATCCATCTCATAAGATACTAGTGATAAGTACACTCGTATTATGTTGGGATCCCGGATATACAACTCCAAGACTCTCTGTGCATTCTGCAACAGTCCTAGATCAGTAGTTAGTCCATACAGTTGCAACATAGATGAAATTATATCCATACAATAAAATAGCTAATGAAGCCGACAAATTAATAATACTTAACAACAAAAGGATCTTATGATCAAGATTTTACAAAGCTTGCCATACAGGGCTAAGGTCACGACCAGTTCCACGACTAAAGTAAACTTGCAGCGGAACCAAAACAACTCGTGCAAGGTGCAATTTAGTCTTCTTTTTTGTGTGGGTGTGCATGCTTTTATGCTCTTTTGCCATAACAAAGGGTAGAGCTGAAAACAAATCGAGCCGAACCGGCTCGAGCCGGCTCGAGTTATGAGGATGACTCGGCTGGACTCGAAGAATGGCTCGAGCCGGCTTCGAGCCCTTGCGAGCGAGGCCCCGTTGGTCTTCGAGCGGCTCGTCTCCGTTGCCAGGAGAACGCCCAAAAGTCCAATCAATACCATCCTGTTTTGCTCGAAACTCCACACCAGGCACCATTGCGCCCCTACCAACGCCGCCTCCGGGTTCCCTCCACTCGCCGCCTCCGTCTTGATTCCCCTCCGCCGTGCGCCATCCCCCTCATATTACTACTAAACCACTAAACAATCCAAGTCGGCAAGAAGAGGCAGGGAGGGAGATCAGAGGAGGAGTGATGATGGAGAGGCAGCCACTACAGAACCGGACAGCTGAGGCCCAAGGAGCAGAGCTAGCCGGATCTCCGCCTGCTGTGGTAAGCACCCTATCCCTCTTGGTCTGTTTGCTCTGCCTCTTCTTGTGCTGGGATTTGGTGTTAGTTCTTGCTTGCTTGCTGGCATGCTTGGCCTGTGGATGAATTGAACTTACCGACCAACCTTGTCTGGGTTCTTGTGATGGAGGCGATTGGATCTTGCCTTGCTAGCTTCAGTCAGGCGAGAGATCTGGCGGTCTGCTTCCTCTTGCTTCACCCTGTCCTACCAACTTCTTGCACCAACCACTTTCTTGCTGCTGCTGCGAATTGAGAGGTCTGATGGATAATTTTGGGATCTGGGGGTTCCCGGGTGCTCACAGGTCACAGCGTTGACCAATTGAGATGCGATCTGACATCTCACTCACCAAACCGAGCAGCTCATTCATTGCGTTTTTGGGTGTTCAGATCTGTGCTTGCGTTGCAGTTTGCATGCTTGTGCTGATGCCTTGTGTTTCTTGGCGCGCAGGTTCCCGGCAAGGAGTTCACCAGCACCCCGCCACAGTCTTCCCCATCCTCACTGCCTCCTCGACGGCCTCGTCGGGGGCGGCGCCTGCGCCCGAGATGAGGTCCCTGCTCAACCTGGGACGGGAGGCGCCGGGGAGGAGGCTCCTGCTGCAAGGGGAAACGGAGGAGGGAGGGGAGGGTGGGGTGGAAACGGAGTGGTCGAGGGGAATTGCTGCAGCCTAATCAATGGGGAAAGCAACGGGTAAGTAGGGTGTAAACGGCGCGGATACGAATAGGATATTGTTTATCTTGTATTTTTTTCTATATTTTTTCTTAGATTTAATTAGACACAGACAGTGCTGGATACGAATACGAATGCGGATAGTCTTGGTAATGAATACGGAACGAATACATGCCGAGCCGAATACTGATTGTCTCGGTCATGAATACTTATTTGGATATTGCGCGAAAACATAAACCATATATATCGTACAAATAAAGATCAATCAACAGTACTAAATGTACAAAATGCAACTAGATTAGTAGTTTAACAAATAAATTTAAATATATCACACAATAACATAGACTATTTAAGCAAGTAGTAGTAACTACTAACTATTAACTAGTAAGTAGCAAGTACATGACAGGGGTTAAGTAAACTAATGTAACTACTAATTAGCAAGTCACAAGTTCACAAAGAGATTATATTTAACTAAGATATTAGTGACTTGATTAAGTCCTATAAAAACACGCTGTATTTACATATAGCCCATATCAAAGAGATTATATTTAACTAAGTATTAGTGACTTGATTATGCCCTTCTTTTAAAAAAAAGAAAAAAAAAGATAAAGCTCTATGAAAACACATTGTATTTACCTATAGCCCATTGATTTGTAATAGAAGCACGGTCAAATCTATTTGCCTATATTGGACCGCCTTGATCTGCATTCTTCGTAGGCATCTTTCTTACGGAAACACACAGCTAATTAAGTCACGCGTATGACAAAACATGCATTAATCCAGTCTTGCAAATGACACAATTTTGACTAGTTTTGATATCTGCAATTTTCCACGGAGTAAAGAAAGGTGAAAGATCTAAAAATGCTATATCTATCGAGGAAGAAAGCAAAATGTACATGCTCTGCTCTTCTTGGCTTTGCACATATCTCGAGAAAACCTAAATTGTTGATCACCCTAGGGTGTTCCACAAAAAGCTACATGTGTGCCTACATGGAGATATTATGGTCAAAAGAAATGTTGTAGCTTTGTTAGCTTTCATGTGGTGGAATGTGACACCATATAATACTTCTGGAATTACGATTGAAAAGGCAAAATACTGCAGAATTATGGTTGAAAAGGCAAAAAATACTGCAGCTCTGGTAGTTTTGATGTGGTGGGATTAAACTTAACATCAGAGAAATGAGAAAGGTGGAGCCCAACTTGGTATCTTCCAACAATTGACAGTGCTAATCCAACATGAAAAATTGTTTAGTTCCTTGGAACACACCCCCCTCCCCACCCAAACTGAAATCACTTTACTTCAGCGCAATCAATGTCATGCTATGTAGCAATATCTAATGATATTAGGGAATGTTTGACAATGCAACACTGTAATATATAGAATATCCACCTATTAGTTTATCTTTAAGTGTAATATCTGAACAACATGATCACTCTTTTTGTCATAGAACGGATGACAAAGGTATAGGGAATTAGACCCAAGACAATATGCTAGAGTGCAAAAATAGTTATGGTGCACACAAAATCAAAATTTAATAATGAACTTTCGATATCTTTTTCTTTGGTATAGAGGGAGAGTGAGAATGCAAGCCAAATTATAAGATGACTGTATTCAGTACCTAATGTTTAACCATAGTTCAAAATACAAAAAATGCAACTACATACATTGAATATTGGAAGCAACTATACCTAATAAAAGTGTAATATAGAAAAACCACAAGTAAAAGGAATCATAATGATAAGCATCAACATGCAAGCATATCAACTATTAGCTATCGAATACTTGCTCAATCTATTGACTTAACAGGTAAAGTAGTCAATGTATAAATACTTGATAGTTGAACAAACAAGTATCTAGTTTGTAATTCAGAATTTAGCAATATAGTCATTAATTAACTGAGGGAAACAAAAAAGTGAGCAACAAAGGCATCACAAATTTCTGTAAATTTGAATGGGACAATCAAATTAAGTACTGCATTCTTACCAGTCATGATAAACTCCAATAAGGCCCCTGCCATATTACCATGCTTCATCTGGATCATCATTAGTTCTACACAAATCAAGGCCAAATTCATTTTGGTTAGGAAGACATGAAGCCTAAGTAGGTTTCTTCCATAATTCCAATTCCTCCACCTCATTATTCAGCTCGCAATCCAATCACGAGGACAAAGAGCTATTGCAAGTGCATGCATAATGTATTACAATCTGCATGAGAAGAAAAATGAGACCTTTTTTTTTCTAGACTAGGTGACTAGGTGACTACTAGACATTAGAAAAAGAATAATTATATATGTCCTTAGTAAAAAACCGCATATTCTGATGAAATACTACTACCTTCGGAACAGGGAATTGGTATTGAGTAAAGTGATAGTAGTTGTTTTTATAGAGTATACCCATATAAGCCAAAATTGATTAGCAAGCTATTTCATCAATATCTTTCAAATGTAAAGTTATCCAGGACATGATCCCTCATGATATGGAATTACGTCTATTTACAGGGGAGAGTAACCACTGAACAGGAATCACTTGTTAACAGCACCATTAGCATTTTGTCTCATGGATTTGGATACTTCCCATTTTTTACAATAATTTTCTATATTTTGCTCTAGTGCTTTGAAAGAGATGAAACTAATCTACAACATTAACACATGTACAATGCAATTCATACTAGTAAAATCCCTACTAACCATCGAAACACACATCCCCACCAAATCACAAGGCTATTCTCGATGTCATTGCCATCATTATCATATAAACAACCATTTAAACAACATCACCACGATAAACACTAATCCAAACTACAACAACTCACAATTCCACATTTAAGAACAATCTGCAGGAAAGTACTCTAGATAATTAAAGTTGAGAAACCATTATCATTGTAAAAACAACCAAATATTACAAATTTACAATGAACATTAGCCACCCTATTCAGTTCACTAACCTCTGCTCTGTCGACTCTCCGTCTTTGCCGCCACAAGGAGGGAAGTCCGAGAGGCTCTCTTGGCGAGGGAGGAGGAGGCAATGCAGTGAGGAGGAGGATGGTGGCTGCAAGAGGGGAGGAGGCAGGCTGCAAGGCGTGGCGGGGAGGAGGATAGCGGCTCTGGGAGGAGGAGGAGGGCCGCTGCAGAGGCGAGGGATGAGGGAGGCAACGGCTGTAGTGGCGAAGGACGAGGGAGGAGGATGGCGGCTGCAGCGACGGAGGGAGGAGGAGGGAGGAGAATGGCGGCTGTAGTGGCGAGGGAGGAGGGAGGCGACGGCTGCAGCTGCAAGGGAGGAGGATGGCGACTGCAGCAAGGAGGAGGAGGAGGATGGCCGCAGCTGGCAGGAGGAGAGAGAGGCGGCAGGCAGCCAGCAGCAAGGAGGAGGAGGATGGCGGCTGCAGTGACGAGGGCACAGTGGGGGAGGCAGAGATGAGGAGGGTGAGGGAGGAGGGAGGCAGCAGCAGCGAGGAGGAGGAGGCGGTGGGCATGGTGCGAGGAGGCGGGAGGCAGGCGCGGAGGAGGGCGCGTGGGTGGGGAGGACTAGACTAGAGGGGTCATTAGATGAGGATTGAGGGCTGACCGGCTGAGGAAGTGAGGAGGAGAGGAGGGACCGCGGGAGGGGAGGGGAGGGGCGGCAGTGGTAGTGGTGCGGGGAGGTAGGGTTGCGATTTGGGAGCTGTGCCTGTGAGACTGAGCGATTTGGGATTTTGGGGGCTGGGGCGGAACCGCGGGTGTGGGACGGCGGGAGATGTCACCGCGTTAGCTCTGTGCGTGTGCGGGAGCGGGATAAATTCGGATAGTCTACGGATAGTCGTCGGTTAGATCTGATTTCAATCCTGGATAGTCTCGAATAAACCGGATAACTACTTATCCGAATCCGAAAAAACCCCTCGGATATAAAAAAAACCGAATTTTGCCCACATTTATTTGGTCGGTCGGGAATTATCCACTCTGTTTGCACCCCTACAGGTAAAGGGGGTCGCACGTGACAAATAGGCTCGCAAGCCGGGTCGGGCTTGCTCGTTTTTGTTGCGAGTTAGATAGCGGGCTCAGTTTAGCTCGAAAATTTATGAGTTCGAGCCGAGCCTCCGAGCCGAGCCGGCTCATGAGTCTCGTGCCATTTTTCTAGCCCTAACAGGTGTATCAGTGCTACTTCGTTTTTTTTTCAAAACAATCAGTGTACTTAGTTCCAGCGTGACCAAACCAGCCAATTGAACTGTCTCGATGCTTTTTTTTTTACGGGAAACCTAGAACTTTCATTAGCAAGAAAGGTTCAGGTTATAATCACCATGCAAGCTGGAAATGAGGAATTGTGGACACGCCCGAAATGAGGAATTGTGGACACATGTGGCGCCACTCAACCCTGTTATCATGAGCACAAGCCCGTCGATGCTTTTGATCAATAACATTAAAATTAAGGGTTTGCTAATTTTCACTTGTCTGAAATTTTTTTATCCTTCAGTCATCTATAATTGTACAATACTAAACCTAAAATTGTATTACCAAGTGATGTGTAATTTTAGCACAATTTTACTGTAACTTTTAGTTCTATTTGTTTTTGTATTTGTAGGGTTCACCGTGCGATGTGTGAGGACCTCCGGATTATTTCCGTAAGAACGAGGAGGTTCCGTAAGAACGAGGCCTTCCTAATCTTATGGAAATAACTCTGGGCCTCAAAGAAATGAAATCCAACTTAACTTCATCTAAGTGAGAGTACCCGACTGAGCTTAGAGCAGCGGAAACTATGCATACCGCTCCTCTGCAGGTACTACATGATAGGTGGTTCTCCAACAGCCCGAGTACACACTTAAACAAGTTAAATGGGATTTTAAAACAACGTGTATGTGTCTCGTGTTGGCTCCTAAGATCAGTGAACAACACACACATACTCTTATTCAACGTCAATCACAGCCATACAACATTCATACATTGATAATTCAAAAGACATACAACATAGTAGTTAAGTCTATAACTATTACAAAGAGACCGACCGGCCAAATTCAAATAATAACATTAAGTAGCAGCGGAAGCAAATAAATAAACCAAAAGGTCCAGCAAGTGTGCCTCGTAACCCAAGGCAACCAACTGGGAGTTAAAGAATAGTACTATTTGTTAGCGTCACCTAAATTGGCATTAACGAGCTCATCGAGCGTTTAGTCTTCCTCACCTTAACAAGGAGATATCTGGGTTAAGTGCAAAATTGTACTCGCAAGTCTTACATAAATTAAAAATTATATATGCTAGTAGTTGTCCAAAGAGAGGCATTAGTAGCTTAGTTTTGCATAAACGCATAATTTTTCATTTCTACACCACCTAGTTTGAAATTGCCAATTTGTAAACATTTGTTTAGTAAAAGAAGTACATAAAGCATTGATAGATATATTTATCAAACAATACCAAAGTGGCAGCCCACTTTGATAAACTAAAAGTGGGTTACCAAATCAAGTTTTAATTTGAAGTCTAACAACAATGACTCTCGAATCCAAGTGGTCGTCCGTAACCGTGGACACAGCTATTCGAATAGATTTATCCCTGCAGGGGAGTACTACTTTACCCACATCGACTCGCCTAGCTCGTAAGCCAAACACCCTGCATTTCGTGAGTTGGCCGGGGAGTTCGAGATTTGGTATTCTTTAGCAAGAAGATCCTATTGAGTTGAATCACTCATGCGTGATGAAATCCCAACTTAGTGCAAATTCATATAGCAAATGCTAAGAAGGGCACGCAAGTTGTGTCGGAGGGGCCAGTGTAAGGTAGTTAGTATGTGGGTAACCCTCAACATAAGAAATAGTGCTCACTCGCACATTATATATTACACTGGGTTCCTAAGGAACATAGGATTTCACGGTCCCATGTCCTCACACCACCTGTGGTTCAATCCAATAAAATTCTCCCCTTATTTAACCAAATGACACCATAATACCATGTGTGGTATTACGAGCGTTACTTGAATTAACAACATCACCAAAGTTCGGTCCTTGATGGTCCAGACAAGACTACCACAATACCCGAGTCTCGTGCACGAAAGCACCCACACTACAACCACTTGTCCAGATCCAAATCCTTTTCAATTTGACCAAAAAGAACTAAACAACCAGATTCAAAGATCTAGACCAAAAGCATAAAAAAAATAAGTGTGAGGTGTTTCCCACGATCGACTGAATAACCCCGTCAATTGGACTACCGTAACTTCCAGATTTGCATGGCTAAGCAACAATATATATACTATATACATCACACAACCATCTAATCTTAAGAATATATGTACTGGAAATATCAAGGATAACATCATTGGTAGGACATAACTAACTACAACTCACAAAATACGACATATCAAAACAGCATGTAAGCAAATATCATTGCAATTCAAAATACAAATTTATAAAAAATCTGGGATCAATATGACGCAAAACAAAGTTCAAATGATGCTTGCCTTGATGGAAGTCTAATTTTTCACTCTCGGTTGTGTAGTCATTCACGTTGGGCAATTCAGAATCTATTGAAAGAACAACATCGAGTGAATACCGAGAAAAGGCCAAAAATTCAAATTGCTAAAAAATGCATGTAATTTCTACGGTGGTTAGATGATGATTTTAGATGAATTTAGGTGGAATAATTATTTAATTTGGAGTTTATATGAGAAAGTTATAACAGTTTCAAAATCAGGATTTAAGATAATGCTGAACAAATAAGTTCGGTTACTAGTCATCCGGTTTTAGTTATTTTGCAAAAATTTGCAGAACAGTGGCAGAGAAAATAATTACATGGTTAGAAAGATAATAAAAATCTATGTTCAATAAAACTTGAATCACCCCATTTGGAGTTAATTTGCATAGTCTATGAATTTTCAAAGTTAACAGCATTTTTAGTGTAAAAATAATTCGGTTCTGAAGTAAAATCCAAGATCATTATTTTCTGTGATAGAAAAACATTCATCACTATTTCAATTTAAATTACATTAAAAATAAAAACCAACAAAATTGGTTGCACTCATTTTGGAGTTAAAATGCATTAGTTATGAATTTTTGAAGTTCTTTGAATTTATAGTGCAAAAATAACTCACTTCGAAAATTATAAATGCATTTAATACTTTTCTCACCCGAGGTTACCTAGCCTCGGTCGCTAACATGCGGGGTCCACTGCACAGTAATCTTTTTCATTTAAACTTCTGATTTAAATCCTATTGAAGGGTGGGACCCTTTTGTCATTGACTCAGTCCATAGCACAGTGCATAGACTGAAGGTTGTCGGGACCCAAAAATGCAATTCTGGATTCTCTGTGTATAATGCACTAGTCCAAGATCACGCTAGTGCACACAATGTCAACATAGATGAATATCAATCCACACAAGACAAAATAATAGTATAAACGATTAATTTGAATAGCAAAAAACCATTTTGACTGTAACAACCTAGCCCAATATAAGCCTGGAATGCTACTAAACTAACAATATAACAATCTAAAACTAAGACTTTTTACTAAATTTCGGCAGAACCTCCTTTGTATAGTTAACTATACCGGAGGTTCCAACAGTTGATTATAACATAATTAAATAATCCAACATCCAGCATAATCAAAAGACATCCAAAATATGCTAAATATCACTATTACAAATAATCCAATGCATAAAGCATAACCATATCAAATCCTTTAAGCAGCTTGCTCATTTATTAAGGCACATTCAAAATTTAATCAACTATAAAAGTTTTGTGGCAATGTGAATATGAACACAAGACTATTCCCTCCCATGCATGCCGTTCTTGTAAAGGGTACCTAAAAACACAAAAATAGCAAGAGTGAGTCCAAAGACTGAGCAAGTACAAATAACAAAACATTGTAACTCTCAATTATAACATCAACATCCAATTCCAAAGCTTTACACTCAAACATATCACATGATTATGTAATGCAAATGCATATTTTCCCTTTTCTCACTTCGTATTTTACCGGTTGTAATACCCCATTCAATCTTAAGAATTATAATTGAATTTCAAACCATTTTATCGGGATTTAAAATGGAATTTTAGAATTTCTATAAAAGGGGGATTAAATCTTGGGCCAAAGGCCCATAGCCTTGGCCCATTAGGGGCAGCCAAAAACCCTAGATGTCTTCAGTAGCACCCATTGCTACTGTGCCATACTCGCTACTATAGTAACACCGGCGCTATAGTGCACGCCCCCTCCATTGCTGCTGTCTAAGAAGAAGCGAGAGGGAGAAGAACCCTTCGGGTGCCGCCGACCAAGGAGAAAAGAGGAGGAAGAGAGGAGAAGAAGAGGAGAGGAGCACTTCGCGGGGGAATTCAGCGAGCTCCTGTGGTTCTACAAGGGTAACGAACGATGTTCTTCGCTGATTGGATCATAGTAGATGCGAAATCGATTATGTTTAATGGATCGAAGTCCTGCTGCGAGTAAATCAAATTCTGTCCAGTACATTGCGCAACGATTTTAATGTGTTCAGGTTACGAATTTAAAGATTCCATCTCCTAGAGTTATGTGAAAATCGTTCTTAGCTTTCCGTAGCCACCAAGATCACTAAATTCCGATTTACGGTTCAAAAGTTACGATAGATTCTTTCCTGCTGTCCTGAAAACCTAACGAGAATTGTCAGTAAAGTTGTTTAATAAAATATGACTTGGTTAGGTTCAGATTCAGACTTGTCACCCAAAAATGTTTCTGTAGATAATTTTATCATCTTTCCATATTGATAAATAACACTCTAATTGGATTTGTAGAATAAAAGTTATGATCATTTCTTTACTGCTATCTTTTTCTGCTAGGCAGATTCTGTAATAGACTTTCATCTAATTGTTAGCCTAATATTTTGGCCGAATTAAAGAATTCACCCAACTAGTTTAATGTGTATATTTTCGTTGTATTTCCATAGGATCTAAGCTCACTCCGTTTCGAGTCTCAGATTAAAAGTTATGCTTTGTTTAGTACTGCTGTCCAGTTTGTCGTCCTGTTAGTCTGTCGGGTTAATTGGGTAGAACGACTATGTGAACCTTGGGTTGAGGTTGATGCGATTAAGCGTTTCGAGTAGCGTCCTATTCAGATTGTTTCTTATTCAAGTAATTAATTTGTGTAGGAGGAGGGAATTCGAGATTAGTGGCTTCGTCCTTACCTCCTAACGCATCGCAGTTCGAAAGGCAAGTACAATTGAATTGTCTTGTTTGTTGCTTGTTCCACTTGATTGATGATTATGCAATGGGTAATTTCGGTATTTCTTATTTCCATTGATAAATGATATACCTTGATTTTTCGATACTATGTTTACATTCAAAATATTTATTCGTTCCTTCTTTCATATTCACCACGGAAGTGGGTAGTGAAGTCCCATCATTCCAACATGGGCAAGTACCTTGTGATTATTATTGTTGGTGAATGCTGAGTGCTTATTGTTCATACTGTTATTTCTATGATCCATGAGTAGATTCAATGCTTTATGTTCTTTTCACGTTCGTTAATCCATGTTTAATGAGATGATATCTTTCATTATTTATAATCCATTCTATTCATTCATTGTTCATGTTTCATCCACAGGAGTGGAATGAAAAGACCCATCAATTCCAGTATGGGCACGTAAGACCCACCATTCCAATGTGGGCAGATTTGGATCCCCGTATGAAACGTTCTTCATACGGGCCTTGGATCCCCGTATTTTGTTAAATGCGGGCTTAAGTGAATACCGACGGTTGTGTCACTGGCTATACCGGTATAAGCAGAAGTGGAGTTCATGCATTTCATCCATTCATACGATTTCATCCATTCTACCTTCGATTTCTATTCTGTGATGTTATGTTCTTATTCATCTGTTCTACATTCGCATTCTATTCCGTGATTGATATGTTCATATTCAGCATGGTTCGCTTTATTCTGTTGTACTTGCTGAGTCGTAGACTCATTCTTACCGTGTTTATTTGTTTTAGGTAACCATTGAAGACAACATGCATGGGAGAGCTTAGTCACGTGGATCACATCATTCACTTCACATTCTTTCTTTCACTTCACATTGTTCAGTATTAATCATATGAACTTGTTCTTTCCGATCATTCGTTAAGTATTGGATTGTAATAATTGGAGTATGTTATCCTTCTTTATGTTTATGATTGATTGAATAACTACATGTGGTCCTTGATTAGATTATCGATAGGAATATCTTAATTGACTCAATATACTTGGATATTTAGAGAATGTGAATCGTCGATGAATTCAGATTAAATTCCTACATTTGTTCCATTAGATGTTGATCTTTATTCGAGATTAATTGTTTATTGTTTGAAATTATTCCGCATTGTTGTTGTATGTTAGTCCTTTAGGTAACATCTTGGCTTCCGAATAGCCAAGGTGTTACAGTTGGTATCAGAGCGGGCTTTAGGTCCATGGTAATTGAAAATTAAATTGACACATTGTGCACAGTAGGTGGGGTTTGGGTAATCCATTGCATCCGCATTTCTAGTGGTATGTTTCATCATGTTGAACTGTTCTTGAATTGCTTCTCTACTATCATTCTTGTTGTTAATCTATGATCTGTTATGATCTTCTATATCTATGAATTTATTCTATAATTACTATGAGATGACTTTATATTCATAATTGATTATATTGGTTATGCATGATGGTAATGGGTGTTGAGAAGTTGATGTCGTGGTTGTTGCCCTGGGTTTTGCCAGGCTACACCACCGTTCGTGGTATGGGAATAGAGAACTACTTACCCCCGTCCCATAGTTATGTGTTGATCATGAGTTCTTTGATGAAGTGGTTGTCTTCCTTGAGCTTGTATTCGGTCTTCTAGTTGTAGTTTCTTGCAATTGATGAACTTCCTTTGAATGGTGGTTATAAAGGAGTGGGCAAGTTTCAATTGGTCTCTATTTGTTCTTTGAAACAAAAAAAATGTTCTTCTGACTAGTGTGATATTTCTGCTACTTGTGAACGGCGTTAATTTGCAAGATTGGTCTTTTTATGGAAGTTCTGTTTTTATTCTCTGTTGGAAAACGTAACCCATTTGTTCGCTTGATGTTTGGACAAAGGAAGGTTTCTTTTTGAAGTTCTTTATTGTGTGGGACGTTGATCTTGCGTATTCCTTTTGGATTAATTTGAGAGTTGAAGTTTAATGCCCTCTTTAAAAAAGAGGATGTTGAAACCCTTTTAGGGTTGTGTTGTCACACTTAACTAAGAGGTTAATTTCTTGGTTTCTTAGCTAATGTCTCCAAAAGTGAAGTTAGTTAATTTCAAGTTGTCCTATAGTAGGTCTTGAAAATTTTTGAATAAGATTTTTGTCTATACATGTTTGGAACTCATGGAGTTATTAAGGAGTGTGAAGCAATAATGAATTTGTTTGATCATTTCAATTGGTTAAATTGCTAAACTTGTTGAATAAATTGGATTATTTGGTCTTGTGTTTTTAATCTAACCATTCGAAATAATTAATTACGGACTCGTTGGGCTATTGCCTTAGCATATATTAATCTTGACTCAGTCTTCTATTTGGATACCTGATGAATTTGTTCAAAGGCTATATTGTTGATATATGTATGAAGAAATAGATGAAGGTTGTTGTATTGACTTACAAAACCTTGTCCTAAAAATATTCCATTGTTGAAGTTTAAAGATGCTCCATTCTAATTTCTGAACAAAGGTAGTACTATAAATGCTTCCATGATTAGATAATCATCGGTTGTTAGTAGTAATGGTTAGAGTGCTTTTGGTGTGTGCGAAATTGGTGTTGAGCGTCAGTAAGGGTTAAATGGGCAAAATCTCTTAAGTGACTTAAACTGGTGTGCTTTATGAGATTGTCTTGTACTAGTGTGAGCTTGTTAAAAGAGGTTTGTTTCAACTTTGTGGCTTTCGCACTAGGTTTCTTTTCTAGAATGAATTGTTATTACCATCTTACATGATGATAGAAATGGTATGACATGAGTTGTTGTGTTTCTCTTGGAAAGATTTATTGTTGTGATAGCAAGGTAAATTGAATGTTACCAAGAATGTATGTTATTGAGGTTAATAAAATGGTCAGTAATGTGGGGGTGATGTTGATTTTGTTATAGAGAAAGAAATTCTTTTGATCGCCTTTCGTGATTCTCTTAAACAAAGATATTTCAAAAGTTGCATTCTTGATCTTTTGGGGTTCAAGATTTTTGTGGTAATTGAAATTTGTCGAGTAAAGCGACGTGTTGCAAAAATTCAATTGGTTCTTTAATGATTCTAGTGGTTTGATCTTGAAGGCTCGTTTGTTTGAGTTGGCAAGAAAAGTTGTAATCAAAATAAAAATTGTTTTATTCTAAATGAAGGAGTGATGCAGAAGTACTTGTGGTGGGGGTCAAGTTTTGCAACTTGTATCCTTTTGAAGCATAATTAACCTTTCTGCTTTTGTCGTATAGAAACATCCAAAGTTTCAATGGCAACGTTTGTTCTTATCGGTTAAGGTTTGGTATTTTCTTCTTGTGAGGCTTGTGCCCTCAATTGTGGTCTTCCCTTATGTATTCTGTGTTCATTGCCTAATCGATTATTCCCTTTGGACCTGTGTTCACTGCGAGTGGTGAATTTTTTTTTAGTTGGTGAGAAATTATTTTCATTTGCCTTTCCTTTTGAGAAAGAATCAATGTAATCGTTTCACATGGGTCTTCCTAAGTGATTATTAATTGTTGCTGTGCGACCTTGGGTTGTGAGCTATTTGAGGAGCATTAGATGATGAATTGATTTCGTGTGTAATTCTTGGAGAGAATCTTAGTTATACCCAATGTTTGTCTTTGGGCTAAATTAATTGCATTGTTGCAACTAATAGAACCTATAGTGATTTGTGGACCAGGATTCTTTGAAGTTCATTCTAGGAGTCCCGGAGGTTAATTTTTGGGCTTCGCATTTTATATGCTAGGACTTTGGTCGTCCAAGGATTTTGTGTAGCGAAAGTAGAATAAGGGCGGATTTTGGATTGTGGGATGATCATTGATAGGACCCTTTTGATGAAGTACATGAGAATGCGTGATGTGAATCATGATTTAATTATTATTAAAGGATTGATATGATATGATTGAATGTGAGATCTATTTTGAGATGCATTGGGAGTCATCTGTTAGAGTAATTCCGTCAGTAGAGGAGTTGGTAAGAATAAGCCTTGTGGAGTTAAGAGAGCCTCCCTATAAAGGGGTGGTTGAGGTATTTGTTTGAGCATGGCATTGAGGTTGTCGTTTTAAAGAAAAGAAAAAGGGATAGTGTCATGCGATGAGTTGGAGTTCCATAATTTGAGAGAAGTTCTATTCTTAAAAGAGAAATTGAGGAAAACGTGGCCAAGCTATTTGTTTTTGACTGATGTCTTTGGCAATTTGAGTTAGCGCTGTGCTGGCATGTATGATTCTTTCCAGATCAGACAAAAAAAAGTATTCCATTTGGGCATTCGAGTGATTTCTCCTTTGCCTTTTGTGGTGTCCATTTGCAAACTGCCTGATTGGAAAGTGGAATGGCTTTCGTGATGAATCTTCGATTTTGGATTTGACCCTTTTTGTGGGGACTTGGCATTGCATGTTTGCGATGATAATCTTTTACTTTCAGTTGACTCTGTTTATAATAGAGTTTGTTCAAAGTAAGTTCCGTTGTGTGTGCATCGTTAAAGGAGATGATCCTTGTTATGGTGAAGAGTTCGATTGAGAGGTAGAACAAGAGTTTTGTGTGCTATGCGTATGTTGTGTGGTTTGGTACCGAAAGGAGAGGTTAGCCCAAGGTACATTGGGTTGTTTTCACTAGTTCTGGGGATTCGAAAGTTGGCATACCGCTAGGACCATCTCGGGTTCATACGCGGGGTACGCAACATCTGCTATGTCCAGTGCTGAGTGAGTACCTGAGAGGTCCAAAGCTTCAGTTTTCGATAGAGCCGTTGGCCAACGAGTATGATCTTACATTTGTGTCCTATATGTTGAGATAACCTATAACGGTCAAGACGAGTGTTGAGGTGTAAGACATTGGTATACGCTATGGTCTAAGCGTGATGAGACTTGGGACTTGGAAACTCGCATGTACGAGTTTTAACCAGAGTTGTTAACGTCGGGTACGTGGTCATGGTTATTAAGTTCAGTTGGTATTCTTTTGAGTAGAATTCGGGGTCGAATTCTGTTTAAGGGGGGTACAATGTAATACCCCATTCAATCTTAAGAATTATAATTGAATTTCAAACCATTTTATCGGGATTTAAAATGGAATTTTAGAATTTCTATAAAAGGGGGATTAAATCTTGGGCCAAAGGCCCATAGCCTTGGCCCATTAGGTGTAGCCAAAAACCCTAGATGTACTGTAGCACCCATGTGCTACAGTGTGGCCACTGCTGCTATAGTAACTCCGGCGCTACAGTGCACGCCCCCTCCATTGCTGCTGTCCAAGAAGAAGCAGGAGAGAGAAGAACCCTTCGGGTGCCGCCGGCCAAGGAGAAAAGAGGAGAAGAAGAGGAGAGGAGCACTTCGTGGGGGAATTCAGCGAGCTCCTGTGGTTCTACAAGGGTAACGAATGATGTTCTTCGCTGATTGGATCATAGTAGATGCGAAATCGATTATGTTTAGTGGATCAACGTCCTGCTGCGAGTAAATCAAATTCTGTCCAGTACCTTGCACGACGATTTTAATGTGTTTAGGTTACGAATTTAAAGATCCCATCTCCTAGAGTTATGTGGTAATCGTTCTTAGCTTTCCGTAGCCACCAAGATCACTAAATTCCAATTTACGGTTCAAAAGTTACGATAGATTCTTTCCTGCTGTCCTGAAAACCTGACGAGAATTGTCAGTAAGTTGTTTAATAAAATATGACTTGGTTAGGATCAGATTCAGACTTGTCACCCAAAAATATTTCTGTATATAATTTTATCATCTTTCCATATTGATAAATAACACTCTAATTGGATTTGTAGAATAAAATTATGATCATTTCTTTACTGCTGTCTTTTTCTGCTAGGCAGATTTTGTAATAGACTTTCATCTAATTTTTAGCCTAATATTTTGGCTGAATTAAAGAATTCACCCAACTAGTTTAATGTGTATATTTTCGTTGTCTTTCCATAGGATCTAAGTTCACTCCATTTCGAGTCTCAGATCAAAAGTTATGCTTTGTTTAGTACCGTTGTCCAGTTTGTCGTCCTGTTAGTCTGTCGGGTTAATTGGGTAGAACGACCTTGTGAACCTTGGGTTGAGGTTGATGCGATTAAGCGTTTCGAGTAGCGTCCTATTCACGTTGTTTCTTATTCAAGTAATTAATTTGTGTAGGAGGAGGGAATTCGAGATTAGTGGCTTCGTCCTTACCTCCTAACGCATCGCAGTTAGAAAGGCAAGTACAATTGAATTGTCTTGTTTGTTGCTTGTTCCACTTGATTGATGATTATGCAATGGGTAATTTCGGTATTTCTTATTTCCATTCATAAATGATATATCTTGATTCTTCGATGCTATGTTTACATTCAAAATATTCATTCGTTCCTTCTTTCATGTTCACCACGGAAGTGGGTAGTGAAGTCTCATCATTCCAACATGGGCAAGTACCTTGTGATTATTATTGTTGGTGAATGCCGAGTGCTTATTGTTCATACTATTATTTCTATGATCCATGAGTAGATTCAATGCTTCATGTTCTTTTCACGTTCGTTAATCCATGTTTAATGAGATGATGTCTTTCATTATTCATAATTCATTCCATTCATTCATTGTTCATGTTTCATCCACGAGAGTGGAATGAAAAGATCCATCAATTCCAGTATGGGCACGTAAGACCCACCATTCTAATGTGGGCAGATTTGGATCCCCGTATGAAACGTTCTTCATACGGGCCTTGGATCCCCGTATAAGTGAACTCCGACGGGGGTGTCACTAGCTATACCAGTATAAGCAGAAGTAGAGTTCATGCATTTCATCTATTCATATGATTTCATCCATTCTACCTTCGATTTCTATTCTGTGATGTTATGTTCTTATTCATCTGTTCTACATTCGCATTCTATTCCGTGCTTAATATGTTTATATTCAGCATGGTTCGCTTTATTCTGTTGTACTTGCTGAGTCGTAGACTCATTCTTACCATGTTCATTTGTTTTAGGTAACCATTGAAGACGGCATGCATGGGAGGGCTTAGTCACGTGGATGACATCATTCACTTCACATTCTTTCTTTCACTTCACATTGTTCAGTATTAATCACATGAACTTGTTCTTTCCGATCATTCGTTAAGTATTGGATTGTAATAATTGGAGTATGTTATCCTTCTTTATGTTTATGATTGATTCAATAACTGCATGTGATCCTTGATTAGATTATCGATAGGAATATCTTAATTGACTCAATATACTTGGATATTTAGAGAATGTGAATCGTCAATGAATTCAGATTGAAATCCTACATTTGTTCCATTAGATGTTGATCTTTATTCGAGATTAATTGTTTATTGTTTGAAATTATTCTGCATTGTTGTTGTATGTTAGTCCTTTAGGTAACATCTTGGCTTCCGAATAGCCAAGGTGTTACACTGATAATGCGGCGTATGCAACCGTTGATGCATACCTATGCATGTGCCCTCTAGCACAGGGACCAAAAGTCCATACTCCACAAGCATGAGGACCACAAGCCCATCATCTTCATGATGGGGACCTCAAATCAATGCCCATACTCCACAAGTGTGGGGACCACAAGCCCGTCATCTTCATGATGGGGACCTCAAATCAGTTCCCACACTCCACGAGTGTGGGGACCACAAGCCCGTCATCTACATGACAGGGACCTCAAATATATATGCTTGGTCACCACGTGACCAAGCCTCAAGTATGATCTCAACATGCACATGAACAGTTACTCTTTCCATCATTATCATGTAATAGCAGCAACAACATACATGAATAAAACTTGATCATACCACGAGCATTCACCATCATTAACATACATTTTAATCTAGCATCTATGCATAGCTAATATGTACCAAATACTTGCAATCATTATCAAACACTCATAATTAATTTATCAATCAAAGCACTTGTCTCAACCGTGCGAGAATGGAGGACACGAAGAGGGCGCTGCCCCCGGGACCAATCTCCCACCTGAATTAAGTTAACAAGCACTCTAAAGTAACAATACTGGGCAAAACAAAACTAGAAGCAACTACAAAATCGCTACATTCTCTAGCGCAACCCCAACTCCCAAAATCTTAAGCAATGATCATGTTCCTTAATGAGCAGTCATAATAAAAAATCCATATCTTTTAGTACATAGATCCAAATGGGGCGTTCTTGGACTTTATGGGGAGCTTATCAAATTCCCCAACTAAATCTGGTTGGTGAGCCTTCCAGATTTGGCAATCTTCTACCATCACCAGACTGATTAATAGAACAACCAATTCTCGTCGGTGTTTCTGGACAGCGGCACTAAATTTATCATAACTTTCGGTACACAAGGCCAAATATTATGATCTTAAGCTTTCTGGAAATCTTATAAAAATATCTACAACATTAATTATAGTGAAATCTTGAAATTAATCCATTAACTAATCGCTACAGACCGATTAATATTTACTGTTAGGATTATAACAGATCTACCGAATAGCAGCGTTACAAAACTCATAACTCCTAATCCGCTCGTCCAAATGACGTGATCTAATATTGTACGGAAAGGTGTCGATGTCGCCTACAACTCACTAGGAGGCATCCAGGACAGATTCCTCAATTAACCTCATCAAAAACATCGGCCAAACCTGACTGTTCTAAACAGATCTAATATCGACATTGCCTAATTACTCAATTAAACAACTAATTGAAAGGAGATTAGGCTTTACCCTTGAAGAAACCGCTATCGAACACGATGAACACCACGTGATCTCTCTCTTTCCTTTCTCCCTTCTTCCCTGTGACGACCCACCCCGTGATGTACCGTAAGAGGTCCGGGAGGACCATTTTTTTTTTGCGCTGCGAAGTCACCACGGAAAGATGTGGTAGCACCGCATGGAGCTTAACCGAGGTGCTGCCAGACCTCCCAGAGGTCTTGCGGACCTCCCGGAGGTCGTGGCCGCCACCCGCTTCGGTAGCACCTCCAGCACATCACTAAGAGAGGTCGGCGGGACCTCCTGTGCTAAGTCCCGGACCTCCCAGGTGGTCACGCCTGTGCATCTGAGCTAGTCCCAGGACAACAGAGCTAGCCCGCACAAGAACACAAGCCAATACCACAACCACGAGGTCAAACAAAGATGAAGCAGACAAATTAAACTTTGTATAATAGGACCTTATGGCCAAGCTTGTTAACAAGAGGTCTGCCACTGAGGGCTTACAACACCAACGAGGACTTACAACTGGCAACAAGGAGCTTCTAGGGCTCAAACACGGAACACGCAAAAGCCATCCAACAAGCACCACAGTCAGTCGGGTGGAGGACGTCCTAAGCGACTTAGTCGTCAAGAACTCCTCCTCGAAGAGGTCTGACCGCCTCGCACTTGATCATCCTCATAATGCTTTGACACAGGGCTTAAGCCATGAGTACTTGGAATGTACTCAAGAAGTCACAGAGGGCAAAGATGCAATAATATTCATGCGGACTTACCAATGGAGAGTTGTATGGTTAGTTTGCACAAAGCCGATTTGAACAATAAAATAGTAATAGATTGAAAAGCAAAGTAAAACCATAGTACATAATACTTTTGATGTTTAAAAGGTGGGGTGAGCACCAACTCACAGCCACAACCAAAAGAAGGAGTTAGGTCACACCCGTGACTGTGTCCTTACCTAAAACCCACTCTAGAGCACCCACTCCAGAGGTCCAAACCAACCCCGGACCACTACCCGAGCCAACCTTGACCCCTCTGGAGCCGGCCAAGGTCTCTTGAGGCAAAGCCAAGGCATCTCGCGGAAGTGTCGATGGGCACAAGCTTTTGAAACAGCTACCCCTTGCACCATTTCATTGAGCATGTCCATGACCAAGGACTTGGCTATTCGAATAGATCTTTACACTCTGCAGAGGTGTACAACTTTACCCATAATCCACGATCTCTCTAGCGGGACGGGTTCCGGTCACCCTTGCTCACTTCCTAAGGTGGCGGCCTAGAGAGCGCAGCAAGGCCTTTACAAAGCTTTGAACCGACTCGGCTGCCCGCTAAGGTTTCGTAATCCTCCCGTGGTCTAGAAGTCCGCAGGTTATGGGTGCCCCTCTTGCGCCAACGAATCACACGCTCAACCACAACAGCCCCAAGCCAACCCATTGCTAATTATTCAAATTGCAGACCATTCCCATAAAATGATCTTGTGGTTGCCTTTGTTTGGCCCGATTCAATGAGACACAAAGTGAAGTCCTTAATTGTGCCAAGGCAAGACTTCCACAACCAAGTGTGCAAAGCACCCACTACTCACTCCATGCCTTCTTGCCTCAAAGAAACAATTTGTATAAGCCCATGCCAAAAGACCACCCGTCTTGGCACAACATTTTAACCAAGTGATCTCACACCACAATCCAACACGACTTAGGCGTCCCGCCATAGTCGCTCAACAATGGCACCACCACACATTTCATATTTATTAGTCAAGATTATTAGAGATGAAGCATGATACGTTGAACCACGTTTTCTAAGCAAGGTCAGATAAGACCTCGGCCCCATGTTGGCAAATAACAAAGAACACCAACTAAATTATCCACCCTAAGGCTCACAAGGTGAACATGACAACATGATGGAGACAAGGTATAAAGGAGGCATAACACAAGTAGGCAAGTAACTACAGTCCAAACCATTTTCATATAAACATAGCCATGCATGATAAAGTAAAACCGAAATACATTTATTTAAACTTGGTTCAAGATGATCAAAGGGGATCTGTGGCTTGCCTTGGTCAAGCGGTGGAGAGCCTTCGCAAAGAAGAGCTAGGTCCAAGATCTCCTCGAACTCGTGATCTACACGTTAGCAAGAAAACCAAATAAGCAAAACCACACTAAGCCGTGAGAACTTCAAAAGAACCAAAAGGAACTCAAACCAACTCGGCCAAAAAAGGAAACCAAGAGGCTTAACACGACCTCAAAGAGCTCGTGGGAAAGGTCTTGCACAAGGAAGAACTGAGCGAGATGAGGCGGGGAAGGAAGAAATGAGCAACGAGTTACAAAGGTGGCCCGCCTGAACTTTATATAGCCGAGTTGGTAGTGTGCACCACAAGGAAAAACTCGGTGAGGTGTAGGCAATCGGGACAACTAGGGCAAGGCTTGCCCTAAAAGAATTGAAATAAAGTACCTCGAGATATGACTGCATTTAATGTGACCCGACACCTATTAAATGCGCCTGAGTTCTAAGGCAAGAGCAATAATTACAAGGTGAAGAGGGGCCGCAAGTGGGGCGATCAAAAGGGTGCACCACAAGTCAAAGAGGTGGCCCCACCGCAAGGGTCATCCCCGCCAAAGACCACTTTGTGAGGTCTGGGCAAGAGGTCCAAGACACTCAGAGGGGAGGTCTGGACAGAGGTCCAAGGACTCAAGAGGAGGTTCTGGACAAGAGGTCCGTAAAGCTCACCACGAGGAGGTCTGGACTCGAGACTGCACAAGGGAGGTCTAAGGGTTAAGATTTCAAGGAGGACCTCAACGGTCCATATCAAAGGGTGCGAGGAGGTCCCGACCAATAGGGATATCTGATTTAAGAGGTGGTCCTTACAAAAGACCAAAGAAGGACCGAGGAGGTGGTCTTTGCAAAACAACCGAGAGGAGGTCCCGAAACAAGGAAAACGCTAAGAAAGCAGAGCCGTTCGATTAAAATCCAAGCGGCCCAAAAGGATAAGAACGTTCGGACCAAACTAACGTGCCCTTAGGATCGGGCCATCCAAACCACATCGGATGGTCCTAAGGTTAAGAAGGCAAGGCCTCAAGCGTCTGACCACGAGAGTCAAAGATGGGTCCAAGCGCTAAGGAGGTCTTGGACCTAAGGAGGTCGGAACCTTTGGATCCAACTAAGGGAGGACACAGACGGCTAAGATCTCCCGAGAGGAGGTCCTAATGGCGAGATCTAACAAGGGGAGGTCCGAGCGGCTAGGTCTCAACAAGGGAGGTCTCGAGCTGCTAGGTCTCAACAAGGGGAGGTCTGGCGGCTAGGTCTCAACAAGGGAGGTCTGAGTGGCTAGGTCTCAACAAGGGGAGGTCTCGAGCGGCTAGGTCTCAACAAGGGAGGTCTGAGCGGCTAGGTCTCAACAAGGGGAGGTCTGAGCGGCTAGATCTCAACAAGGGGAGGTCTGCAAGGCTAGATCTCAACAAGGGAGGTCTCGAGCAGAGGAGATAAGAGAGAGGTCGGATCTCAAAGAGGTTCAACCCAACAAAGGAAGTTAAGAGAGAAGAGACAAACCGGGGGACACAGAGAGGCTCAAGCAGAAGGAACACCAACAAAGAACTTAATTAAGGCTTAATTAATTCCAATTGAACTCTCCAGATTTCAAGACGTCAGGTTAAGCTTTGGATTCTCAATAAAGCCAAATGGTTACTTTTATTTTGAAAACCGGGCAAGAAACTTTAAAGAAAACGGGGCGTTATAAACCTTCACCCTTTAAGGAATCTCGACCCGAGATTGAGCCGAGCTAGGGAACAAGTGGGGAACTCCTTCTTGAGGTCCTCTTCACGTTCCCAAGTTGCCTCGGCAGTGGTTGCTCCATTGCACCTTGCACGCCTTGGTGGTCTTGTTCCTTGTAACTCTCTCGTCGTCCAAAATCTTGATGGGGTGCTCTCTGTAAGTGAGGTCTTCTTGGAGGTCCACAGCTTCTAAAGGCATCTGGTCCTCTGGCAGTCGCAAGCACTTTTTCAACTGTGAAACATGGAACACATTGTGGACTCCAGCGAGCTGAGGAGGGAGGTCCAACTTGTAGGCTACTTCACCCCTTCGGGCAAGGACTGGAAAGGGACCAATAAACCTTGGAGCAAGTTTCCCACTAACTCTGAACCGCTGCATACCCTTGAGAGGTGACACTTTGAGGTAGACTTGGTCTCCTGGAACAAAAGCTAGGTCTCGACGTCTAACATCTGCGTAGCTCTTTTGCCGTGTTTGAGCGACCCTTAGCTTCTCCTTATTGACCTTACTTGATCTTGACTTCTTTTAGTAGGTCCGGCCCAAGAACTTGGCCTTCACCCGATTCTCGCCCAAGACAAGGAGTCCTACATTTCCTCCATAAATAGCTTCAAAAGGGACATTTGAAGGCTCGCAGGTAGTCATTATTGTAGGAAAATTCGCATATGGCAACATCTTGTCCCAACTAGATTGCCTTTCTAGGGCACAAGATCTCAGCATGTCCTCAAGGACTTGATTAACTCTCTCAGTTTGGCCATCTGTTTGTGGGTGGTACGCTGTACTGAAATTAAGGTCTGTGCCCAAGGCATCATGTAGCTTTTGCCAAAATTTGGAGGTGAATTGGGATCCTCATGCGAGACTATCTTCTTTGGAACACCATGAAGGCACACAACCTTTGCCATGTAGATCTCGGCGGTTTGTCTCCTGAATAGGTAGTCTTCACAGAATAAAGTGAGCCATTTTGTCAATCTATCCACAATGACCCAAATGGAATCAAAACCAGCTTGGGTGCGAGGTAAACCAGTTATGAAGTCCATCCCACCTCTTCCCATTTCCACTCGGGTATGGGTAAAGGCACTAAAAGTCCTCCAGGTCTTTGGTGCACTTTGCCTTAACTTTTTGGCAAGTGTCACATTTGGCCACAAAATCTGCTATTTCTCTCTTCATTTTTGGCCACCAGTACAATTCCTTGATATCTTGGTACATTTTTGTAGCTCACAGGTGTATAGAATACAATGTCTCATGTGCTTCTTTAAGTATTACTCCTTGAGCTCTGTGTTATTGGGCACCAGAGCCTCTTATCATACTGCATCGCACCTAGGTCGTCTATAGAAAACCTTGCGCCTTCCCTTCTCTTATGTTGGCCTTGATTTCTTGGATGTTAGCATCTCCTCTTGGTCCGTCTTGATCTGTTTTTGCAATGTGGGTTGCACTTCAAGTCTTGCTAAGAATCCCTCTTCAACTAATTCAAGTCTAAGCTTCAAGAATTCTTCATACAAAGTAAGGTTGGCTCTCCTTGATCATCAAAGTATTAGCATAAATTTTCTGCTCAAGGCATCTCGCCACCACGTTGGCCTTGCACGGTGGTAATGAATTCCCACATTGTAGTCCTTAATAAGCTCTAGCCACCTTCTCTGCCTCAAATTCAGATCTGCTTGAGTAAAGATATACTTTAGGCTTTTGTGGTCATATAGATTTCACACCTATTACCTATGAGGTAATGGCGCCAAATCTTTAAGGCATGAACCACAAAGCAGACTAACTCTAGGTCATGAGTAGGGTAGTTTGCTTCATGGGGCTTCAAGCGTCTTGAAGCATAAGCTATCACTTTTACATCTTGCATAAGAACACACCAAGTCCTTGCTTTGATGCATCACAATAGACCTCAAAATCTTTCCCGACATCTGGAAGAACCAAAAGCTGGGCAGAGGTCAACTTCTTCTTGAGCTCTTGGAAGCTTTGTTCACACTCTGAGGTCGGAGGAACTTCTTTTCTTTCTTTAACAAATGAGTGAGAGGTCTTGCAATCTGGGAAAAGCCTTCAATAAACCTTCAGTAGCCACCATGCCAAGAAAACTCGACTTGAGGCCTTGTCCTAGGGGTTCCCAATTGAGCACATCTTGCACCTTGGTGGGATTGACAGACACTCCATCTTGACAAAACATGCCCTAAAAAGACCACTTCCTTTAGCCAAAATTCACAATTACTAAACTTGGCAAAGAGGCGATGAGCTCTCGGCTTCCCCAAAACCGAAAAGAGATGGCTTGCATGCTCCTCTTCACTCTTGGAATATACAAGAATGTCATCAATGAAGACAATGACAAACTTGTCTAGGTACTCCATGAACACTCGGTTCATCAAATTCATGAAATAAGCGCAGGGCATTGGTCAGCCCAAAAGACATGACAGTGAATTCAAATAACCCATACCTAGTTCTCAACAAGGGAGGTCTGGCGGCTAGATCTCAACAAGGGGAGGTCTCGAGCGGCTAGATCTCAACAAGGGGAGGTCTCGCAGCGGCTAGATCTCAACAAGGGAGGTCTGAGCTGGCTAGATCTCAACAAGGGAGGTCTCGAGCAGGAGGAGATAAGAGAGAGGTCTCGGATCTCAAAGAGGTTCAACCCAACAAAGGAAGTTAAGAGAGAAGAGACAAACCGGGGACACACAGAGAGGCTCAAGCGACAAGGAACACCAACAAAGAACTTAATTGAGGCTTAATTAATTCCAATTGAACTCTCCAGTTTCAAGGCGTCGAGGTTAAGCTTTGGATTCTCAATAAAGCCAAATGGTTACTTTTATTTTGAAAACCGGGCAAGAAACTTTAAAAAAACGGGACGTTACATTCCCTTCTTCTTCCTTTCTCTTCCTTGGCCGACAAACACCGAGGAGGCTTCTCCTTCCTCCTTATTGGTACGCCAAATGAAGCTAGGGGTGGGAGGGCATCAGAGTCAGTGCTCTTGTAGCAACCCTAGGGTTGCCCCATCTCCTTCTTATGTGGCCAGCTGCCCTTTTGTCGGGAACCCCGGGTATGCAACCCCAGGACCCTCTGTGTATTCTGAACTAGTCCCATGATCAGTAGCTAGCTCACACAGTTGCAACATTGGTGTAATTATAACCACACAACCAAACAAAAGATGAAGCAGACAAATTAATAATATTAAGCAAAAGAGACCTTATGGTCAAGTCTTACATCGGTTGCCATGTAGGGCTAAAGAAAACAGAGTAAACTTGCAGCGGAGAACAAAACATCTGGTGGAGGTCACCCAATATGCCCACTGGCAATCGAGTGAAGGACGAGACCTAATTCGCATAGTCTTCAAAGAAGTCTTCTTCATAAAACTTCGTTGCTTCGGGTTCTTCTTCAACATTAAACGAGAGGGCACAAAGCCGTGAGTACTTTGAATGTACTCAGCAAGTCGCAGAAAAATGTATGCAAGTAATATTCATGTAGGGTTTGGCAAGGATAGCTTTATGGCTATTTTGCAGAAAGCAAAATTTGACAGTAAATACAGTAAGTAAATTGCAAAGCACAATTTTAAAATATTAATACATAAGTAATCCATTTTCTTTGAAACAACTAGTGAACACCCTGCTCACTTCCCAACCATCAACCATCTACAAGATTCGACCAACCCATTCCAACATTTTCGACAAAAGTTCTACCCCTTGTGTGAAATCACCAGGCATGTCCATAACCGGGGACACGGCTATTGAATAGTTTTACACTCTGCAGAGGTTATGCACTTGACCCACAAGACACTAATTCTCTAGTTTGTTCAAGATATATCTATGCCACCGCTCACTACCTTAGGTAGCGCCTAGAAACACGTGACAAGGCTTTAAAAGTTTTGTTTTGACTTCGATTATGTTAAGCTAAGGTTTAGCCTCTATCTAGCCCCTCTTGCTTGCGCTGTTCCCAACCAAAAGCAATCAACCAAAACATTGCTAATTAGTCGGCCGGGTCTATCCCAGTCTAGACATGTGGTTGCATGGTTAAGGCCCAAATCAATGGTTCAAGGTTAAGTCCTTAGTTAGTTGCTCAGACGAGATGTTTCCACATTCCAAGTGTGCGTTACGGCACCCACCTTTTTCCACCACCCACTCGTCCAAGCATAAATCATTTTCGTTCAACCCGGCCAAATGACCACCCTAGTCATGGCACAACATCTTTTATCAAAAGTGGCTCCGTCACGGTTCCATAATTCCTTTAGTCAAGTTTGATCATTCTTTGAGTATGTGCTCGAGAGTCTATCGCATAACTAAAGCATTGGCTAAGTATAAAACGATACCCATGTTGGTATTTCAATAATGTCCAACTAACAATTAACCATCCTAGGGTGTCCAAGGATTATGTCATTCAAGGATACATGTCGCTCACAATTTATCAAGGAGGTATAATGGCAATTAGGTAATTAACTAATTTCCAAAACCATTTATTATAAAATTAGCAATGCATGTTTATATCAAACAATATACTTTATAAAGATGGGTTCAATATGATCAAAGGTCTACGACTTGCCTTCGTTGAAGAGTAGAGGTGCTTCGGTCGTCGGGTCTGCGAAATCTTCCGAAACATTGGAATCTATACGCGTGAACAAAGCTAAATAAATAAAACAACTCCAAATAAAATTCAAATAAATACCAAATAAATACTAATAGGAAGACAAGGAATTTAGAAATTTGAATCACTCGAATCAGACTTCGAATGAGGAAGTTATGGCCGAAGGAAGTTGGAAAAACACATAAAATGATGAATTTAGGGATTTCCTGATTTTCCCGAATTAATTTTCTAAAGGAAAATCAAAGAAATTCCACTCGGCACTGATTGGACAGCCAAGTCAGCAAAGGGGTGACGCGGCCGCTGACTAGGCGCCACGGTGGCAGCCACGTGGCTTGCCACGTCGGACCCGAAAGGCATGGCCTTGGCCGGCGGCGTAGGCGCCAACGCCAAGAGGACGTCGGGCGGCCGGTGCTCACGGTCTTGGCGACGCAAGACGGCGGCGGCCGACGCAGCGACGAAGAGTGGCGGCGGCGGAGGTTGAATGAGGCGGCGGCGCTCTGGCGGGGCTCCGGGGACGGGGAGGTGCGCCTCGGCTTGGCGATGCCGGGAGTGAGGTCGACGAAGGCCGGAGGGGCTTGACGGTGGCAGCGGGTGCGGCAAAAGCTCCACGGTCGGCGGTGCTTGGAGCTCCAAATCCAGCGAGCTCGGAGGGAGAGAGGAAGAGTCACTACAACAAAATAGTCTACTAGGGACGTTTTTATTTAGACGTTTTTTATTGCGCCTCTACACCCAAAATCAGATAGCACATAAAAACGTTTTCTGAGATGTTCTAGAATGCGTCCTAACATTTACAGCCCAGCCCATTTAGCACATACTAACCCCACTTTCGCTAATACTAACCCCACTCAACTCAACAGTTAACCTCACCCCTCCCCTCAAATCATGTCGTCCTCTCACCTCCCCTCAGCCTCTTCCACCATCTGGTCGTTGCCTTCTCCGGTTCGCTTCCGATCGCCGTCTCGTCCATGGTTCCTCTCCACGCTCTCCACCGCCCTTACTCAGCCCGCCCCAATCGCCGCTCCGTCACCACGATCTCCGCTTCTTGCGGATTTTTGGGCCCCAATGAAATTACCAACTCTGTTCTTTCCTCTGTTTCTTTGTTTCTTGATCTCCTCCTATTCTTGGATGTCGTCTTCCACTTTCTCTAGTGCGTGTCAAGTTGTGAAATCTTGGGCCTTTTTTCTCTTGGTTTCCTCAGGTGGCTCCGTGTAGTCCCGACGCGCCGAGTTGTACAAGAAGATGACGCGGGACCTCGACGAGCGCGGCGCGGCGTTCTTGAAGGGCGGCGAGACGTCACAGTCGCTCACACTAGGCTGCCGACCCGCCGGTGCGTGCGAATGTGCTCTACCTGGACTTGGAGTTTGCCGCTGTGATATCGTAAGCGATGAGCTTTTTTTATAATCAATTGCCATTATGGGAATTGTTGCTGAAATTACCGTAATTTTGGTAGTTAGTTATATCTTTGGTACTTGGAAGTGAGACCAAATTGCCAGAGCAAAGTTATATTGAGTATGTTTTGTGCTTGCAGGAAATATGTGAAGGAAGTGTTTCTTCGTTACTTTGATCAAGGTAAGGTTTTTTGTTATGTATCCTTCAAACATAGAAATAGAATAGAAAAAAATATAGAATTTCGTTTCACCTCGTGATTGCGAGTTTCCTAATCTATGTTCAGTGCATTCAGTTAATATCTCCCTTCACATTTCCAATGTTGCTAAATACAGTCTTTAGTTGGATTGCCTGCTGATTAAGATTGCTTGATTAATCTCTTCTATTTTTATCTTTTGGTAACCTGAAGCTGCAACTTTGTTGAGTTATTTGATGCTGATTTACCTTGCTTGGTTGATTTCTTTTTGCCAGTTATCTGGTTCCAAAATACGAGCATCTATCACTTCAGTATGTTTCATGCCTCCCATCACCTGGAGCCCATTTTAGCAAATGAGGATGAGGTAAACACATCATCTAATTATGATTTATGTGGACATGGGAGTACAAGTTTTTACTGATGTATCTATGCGTGATATTGTTGAGATTGAAGCCGAAGCGGATGCTGTAAAAAGAGTTACTGAGACTGTTTGTCCCCTTAAAATTGTCTTGGACCAAGTGGTTTTGACATCAACTGGAGTGCTTCTTGGCCTGTGGTAGGTTTGGATCTTTAAAATCTTCAAAAAAAACACCCTGTTTTGTTTGTCAGATGACTTCTTGAACATCTATGTTTTCTTGTTTGTGTTGTGTTCAAGTAACCTTAGTGTGTCATCCTCTACTCTTGCAAGTAGTCAGACTGAGTAGGTTATTTGATTTGGTATTTTTTAGGTTGAATCTGTGCTCGATCCTGCCGACATCCGCTCAAGATTGAGAGAAGCTCTCCTCGAGCACCTCAAAAGCAATTGGTGAGAGCAACTCGGATAAATTTGTTGGACTGTTTCTGAGTTTCTATCTCCATTGTTAATAGATAAATAACATTATCTTGACATAACAAAGACCGATAAGAGAATACCCTTTTTTACTATTTGACTTGATGATTGTAGTATTGCGCTAAGCTCAATGTTGAGATTCATTATTGTAGTGTACTACTACATAGTTCTTGATTTGATGCTATTGACTTGATGTTCCACACATTACGATGAATCATTCACTAAGGTGATTTATGCATTTGACAAGATGACCAAGTGAAGGTGCACTTTTACTCGGCTTTTGTAGAAGTTGATTACTTCTTGGTGTTCCTGCCAACTTAAATTGAAGAGACTATTTTTTATGCTTTATCATTTCTATCTTCACAATTTGCCACTTCAAAAAAAAAAAAAAGAGAAGTATCCTTGCGGTTCCTGTGCCTTCAATTTCGTATTGTGTATTTCCTTTGTTTTCGATAAATGCAACCCTTCTTATGTCATGCGTGCATGATTTCTTTTTGAGACATGAATAGACATAATAAACAAGTTTGTCACTGAACAGGTATCGGGCTCTGTGATTTGGAGGTGGATTAGGCTATTTGTTCCTGAAGACGTTACCGCTGCCGCTGCCCTCGAGCCACTCGTCACCTGATTCAGTTGTAGGATTTGTAGGATTTTTTTTCGATGTGTTTGCACCTTTGTATATGGATGCTAGATTCAGTTGTTAATTCGATTCAGTCTGCAATGGAGTGTCTTTGTTTTTTTCTTCTGGTTTTTTATATATCGACAATGTAATTCTACATTTGAAATGACTTTACCTAAGATCTGAAACTTCATATGAAAATTTGTGATACTATATCCTCTGAATCTTTGTAGTTTAACTAGCGATAAAATATTTCTCTGAGAACAAAATAAAAATGGACGTCTCTAGCTCAATCTAAATACGTCAATGAATGCGTATCTATGTTTCATGGCACGCAATAAAGCGTCACTAGGGAGAGTAGAGACGATATGCAAATGCATATATGAAAGCGTCTCTAAGCTTGTAGAGACGCAATCTAAACGACTCATATCATTGAAGACGCGCTTAACAATACGTCTCTACGATCTTTGACACGGCACGTGGGGAGGCGCTCCAGAGACGTTATACAAAAACGACTCTACGACGCTATAGAGATGATTGAAAACGTCTTTAACCCATAAAATAGGCGTCCCTACAGGGCTTTTGTGTTGTAGTGAGTGAATTGAGGGGAAAGAGAGAGGAGAGGGAGAGCTCCATGGTGCTCGCTTAAATAGGGCTCGGGGAGGTCCGGAGGAGGAGGAGGAGGAGGAGGAGGAGAGGTGTCCCAGCGGCCTTAATGGCGGGCGGCGGGGGTAGGCTTTTCCGCGCGGAGGAGGGGGAAAAGGTGGGGCGCACGGGCGCGGCGGAGGCGGGGATGGGCGGCTCGACCGAAAGTAGGACAAGCAGGGGCTAGGGGCAGCGAGAGAGTGGCGCGGCTCAGCGGGATCCGTGGCGAGATGGACCCGACGCCACAACGGGAGAAGGAAGGAGACGCAAGGCGGCCGACAAAGCGAACCCTGCGTCGGCGGCGGCGAGAATGGGGTGGCGCGAGCGAACGTGGACCATCCGATTTTGATCGGACGGTGTCCGATGGGGGAGGCGCTGTGCCCGCGAGGATGGGCCGGCAAAGCGGGCCGCGCGAGGGAGAAACAGGAATGGGCCGGGGAAGATTCGGCCCAAAGGCTTAGGGGGATTTTCTAAGGTTTTCAATTTTAGAAAATACCAGAAAAGTAAAAGCATTTTTAGAACATAGCTTAAGCCGTCCAAAAATTCTAGGAAAATTCACAAAAATCCTTTGAATTATTTAGGACTTAGTAAAAATATTTTCAGCTTAACTATTGCTTTTAGTTTTTGCAATTAATTATTTTTAACGTAAGGCAAAAGGAAAAACCAACTTAAAATCCAACAAAACTCAACTTAACCCAACTTTAATTAGTTCAAGTTTTAATTAAGTCAAATTAAACTGCTTTTAAAAAAAATCTAAATTACAAATTAAGCTTTGGCAAATTAATAAAACCAAATGGTTAATTTTTAAAGCTTTCAAAATTTTCAAAAACTCAGGAAAATAGGGATGTTACACCTTTCCCCTTGGGCCTAAATGCTGTGGGCCGGAAGCCCACAACCCAGGTTGTCCAAATTATGCATAAACCCCCCTCTAATCTCCTGTTAAAATACTTTTCTATTTGGTCCGTCTCTCTAATTTATTTCTTCTCTCTCAAATACATTTGGGGTATTACATTGACCTTATGGTCGAGTTTACATTTATTAAGCCTCGTAGGGGTGGCAATAATGAAGTAAACAGCAGTGGAACAAAATAAACTTCAGTAGAATCCCATTCACTCGCCATAGGCAACCGACTGGGATCAAGACCTAACGATCAGCACCTTCGTAGAACTCCTCCTTAAAATCAGACGAAGACTCCTCCACTTCTGATGATTGATTATAGAAAGCATGAGTACACAACCGTACTCGCAAGTCATACCATAGAATGCAATGTATATATGATGGCTTATCCCAAATGAATGGCTTCTATGGTTCTTTTGCAGAAATGCAACATTTGCAATTTGAATATGAATAATAGTTTAAAACAAGATGTAAAATAAATAAACAATATTAATTTAGCAGTTGTTTCCACAAAGAACACAAGGTCTAAACAAGTTATTCACATATCCATATGACTTAGATGACACAGCTCCCTTTCCAAGTGTTTTATGAAAATCTAACCCTCATGTGAAATCCTCGAGCATGTCCATATCCGCAGACGCGGCTATTCGAATAAATTGTTCAACACTCTACAGAGTTTGTACACTTTACCCATACGATATAACTAGTGTTATAAGCACTAATCATAACAAAACGTTTCAGAAATTTCATCTCAAACATTGACACTCCTGATGTGTTTTACCGCCGATACTAATGCCCACTAAGGAAATTGGTCCGACGCACACTGTTGGACAGGGAAGTGGCAAACCGTCCCGCGATATGAGTCGCTATTGAGGCTGAAACACACCTCCAACCTTGCATAGAGCATGTGGTTGTACGGAAGGCCCAGTTCAATGGCGCACAAAGTTAAGTCCTTAATTGACCAAGGTAAGACTTCCAATTTCTAACTAAGCAACCCTTCTTTTTAAAACCCACGCACTGAGCTCCACCATATCACTTAGTGTCCTCCACTTGTCTCAGTCTAAAACCTTTCCCACCCTATTGGTTAAGTGCAACACATGCCATCAACGAGTAATAGCACACAATGCACACAGTTTTAACACAAAATTCCATAATCACCTAGTCAAATTCATATTTGCAACTCACATGAATTGATGACTCATGGCATGGCTAAGCAATCTACTCATATCTAACTAACCCACGTTGGTGCTTTGACATTACCAACTAAATAAGAAACCAATCTAGGGTGACAAAAGATTATGACATAACAATAGACAGGGTGGATATAACAAATTGGATAATAACTAAACCCAAAAGCATTTAAATAAATACATTAAAGTAAATGCATTAATTTGAATCAATATGATTTTTGAAAACTGGGTTCAATATGACAAAAGGTATAACTTACCTTGAAATAGATCTAGGTACTGGTCTTGATCTTGAAGCACTCCTTCTTCTCCAAAGTTCCCCGAAGTATCAACGTCTACTCGCAAACATAGCAAATAAACAAAACAATTAAATAACAAAGATAAAAAAATCCAAAAATTAAATAAAAATCTCAGATAAATAGATCTCGAATATAGATGAATTTAGAAATTTGAATGGGTTCAATCGGAGTTCAGATGAACAAGATATGGCCTTTGGAAGATCAAAATCTAAAGAAATAACATAAATTGGAATTATCTGAATTATTTTCCTACGGAGAAATCGGATTATGACGTCGGCTGACGTCAGCCCTCAGAATTTCGGCTGGAAAACAAATAAAAATATAAACCAGACATGTGGGACCCACATGTTAGTGGCATGCCTCACGGTGGACTAGATCCACTGAGCCTTGGGCTTCGGGGTTGGATGGACCGCCCACGTGTGTGCTCACGTGGCGCTGGCGGAGATGCCACACACGCGATACGTAGGCACGGAAGCTGAGCTGGCTGTGAACGTGACCGTCCACGTTAGATCGACGACGGTAAGGCTAGGGAACCAAGGTTTCCGGCGAATGGCGCATCCTCGCCGGCAGTGGGTGGTTCCAGGAGGTAGAGGGTGATACGGCGATCTCGTAGATGTGCTCACGGTTGGTCGAGGATGTTTGAGGTGACCGGCGGTGAGGTTTGAGTGGCAGAGTCAACTAGGGGGCTCGACGAAAGTAGGGTTACGTTGATGCTCCAGCGAAGTGAAGGCGACCAGGATGAAGCCCTCGCTCTTGCGGTGCCGAAGGTGTAGACGACGAGGTTCGGGCGACTCCGGTTGCGGCAGAATCGCTCGTCGGAGTTGGCGGTGGCGCAGATCCTTCTATGAGCTCTCCTGGCGGCTAGGGTTCGGCACTCAAGCTTTGGCAGCTAGGGCTTGGATGCGGAGGCCGAGGGCTTGCTCCCCTTTTATACCCAGCGACTCGGGAGAGTCCAGGGCACGGATGCCCAAAACGGCCGAGCGGTGGCAGACAGAATCCTCAATGGATTCAGGGACGATAAACAGGAGATAGGGGGGCCCACACGTCAGCAGCTGAAGCTTGCGTGAGTCTGCGTCGCACACGGCATGGACACGCTGACAGGTGGGGCCAAGGCGGCGTGAAGGAGGTGGCTGACATGCGAGGCCCCCATGTTAGAGGAAGACGGGGTGCACACGTGGCGCTGGGCTACACAGTAACGGGCCGAGTTGGAATAGAATTGGGTTTCGGCCCAATCCTTTAAGTGAGATTTTAATTAGGTTTTCTATTTTATAAATACTAGAAAATCCAAAAAGCAATTAGAAAATAGCAAATGAACTTGGAAACATTCTAGAAAATATATCCAAGCACATAGAATCTAAATAAAATAGTTTTGACCATTGTTGATGTTGACATTAATCATATTAAATTCAAATAAAAAGTTCATGTTAAGCTTTAGTTAAAATTCAAATAAATTCAAAGGGGTGAATTTTTCAACTACTCACTAAACAAATGATTTTTAAGACTCAAAAAATTGGGATGTTACAAAGGACCACATGCACTGTGCATGGGTCCATGGGCCAGGATCACTATTCACTTAAAGGCTGGTCCCACATGTTAATGACCCTAAAGGAAACCAGTTTAATTTATCTCCTCCATTTCTGTGCATGGCCCCACTTGTAATAGACACCCTAGTGCATTAACTCAGAAGCTAATTAACGCTTAACCTTTAAGACCCGAGATTTGGCTAATTAATGGCGCATGAACAGTAATGGTCAGGAGTTCCGACGTAGAGGAACTCTCGGACTCGAACGTGCCTGGCATCTCGTCGGCGTGGTGGTCCATACCGGTGCGATCGAAGGGGAGGAATGGAAACCTTAGAGCTTTGCGCACCTACCAGTACTGGTGGCTAGCTCCACGGCGGCCTGTAGCGGCGGCACGCTGGAGATTGGCGGACCTATCAGATGCATGTGAAGCTACGGCTATGCCCTGAGAAAAATGGTGCATGCACTAGCTTCTACGGTGCATAGCGA
Organism: Phyllostachys edulis; assembly: GCA_036346405.1. Lineage (NCBI taxonomy): Eukaryota > Viridiplantae > Streptophyta > Magnoliopsida > Poales > Poaceae > Phyllostachys > Phyllostachys edulis. Next base: position 97,998,272 of record CM070546.1, read on the forward strand.
ACCTACCCAAGCGAAGAAGAAAGACGGAGAAGCTCAGAGAGGACTTGTCATCATTGATGGCACCGACGATGAAGAGCTCAATGTGGGGGAGTCAACCTGAGCAACAAGGACCATGAAGGTGCGGGATAGCTTAAGCATGACTTGGAGATGGTGTGAGAGAGTGGAATCGGGGAATGCCTTACCAGTCGAAGTTGGAGAGGAAGAATACAGTTTTTCGGCCGAGTTCGTGGGCTCCTATGTAGTATTGAACAGATTGATTTAGGGGAAATCTTTCTTACTCCATAGAACATGAGATGACGCTCATAAGCGTGGAAGAGCCTCACCAGAGATGATATTTGCATGGCGGCGGCTTTCGGTGTGTGCCCCGGCAATGTTGAAGACATGCTGGTGGTCCGAGAGCTACAAGCGAAAGCATGAGCTCGCATTTGCCAAAATAGAGACGGCATGGGATGGAGAGGACGAAGGACGCTATGGCTTGAAGCTTACTCGAGTTGGTTGCATAGGAGAGCGTCTTCTTCCTCGGCCCCTGAGAGGAAGAATGAGGGAAATGACAGGGTAGCGAGGGGGTTAAGCTCGGTCGAGGGATGGAACAGAGGCGGCGTCAATTGGAGAAACTCTAGGAGTGGCTGGCACAGGCAGTCGATTGAGCTATCTTTAATCTTTATCTGATCATAGACACTTATTCTTCCGCCTCCTGAATAATATCTGGCCCGAATACTATACGTTTAGCTGTTTTTGACCAATTCAAAGGGGTTCTGCATGCACGACCATACAAAGCTTCAAATAGTGACATTTGCAGAATGGCTTGATAACTGTTGTTGTACGTGAATTCTGTATTCGACAAACTTTTGTCCCAATTGGTATCATTAGCTAGAGCACAGGCTCTCAACGTATCTTCCAATATTTGATTCACTCTTTCAGTCTGTCCATCTGTCTAAGGATGATAAGCAGTACTGAAATTCAGATTAGTTCCTAAGGCTTCATGCAGACTTTGCCAAAAACGAGAGATGAACTGAGATCCTCGGTTTGACACTATGTTCTTGGGCACACCATGCAAGCTGACAATTCTTGACATATATAGCTCTGCAAGGCGATCTCCTGAATAAGTAGTCTTGACTGGCAAGAAATAGGCAACTTTAGTCAAACGATCCACTATTACCCAAATCGAATCGTAACCCGATTGAGTCCTGGGTAAACCGATAATGAAATCCATTCCGATCTCTTCCCATTTCCACTATGGAATCTTCAGGGGTTGCAACAGACCTACTGGCCTCTGATGTTCTGCTTTTACTTTCTGACATACCTCGCACAAGGCAACGAACTCTGCGACTTCTCACTTCAGATTTGGCCACCAAAACTTATTCTTAACATCCTGGTACATCTTAGCTCTCCCAGGGTGAATCGAATACTTTGAGTCACAGGCTTCCTTTAAGATTAGCTGTCTTATTCCATCAACATCTGGCACACAGATACGTCCATTAATCCGTAGTATATCTTGATCATCCTTGGTGAAGTCCTTAAATTTTCCCTCTGCCATTTTGAGCTTGATGTCTGAAATCGCGGAATCCTTTGGTTGAGCTTCTCGAATCTGGTTCTCCAAGGTAGACTGTACTTTTAGTCTTGCCACAAATCCTTCAGATACAACTTCTAGCTTCAGCTTTTGAAATTCCTCACAAAGTTCAGGACAATTCTCTTTCGCTCCCAAATCATTGCAGTAGCTCTTACGTCTTAAAGCATCTGTAACGACATTGGCCTTACTGGGATGGTAGTGGATTCCAAGATTATAATCATTTATTAACTCCAACCATCTTCTCTGTCTCATGTTCAAATTAGACTGAGTGAAAATGTACTTCATGCTCTTATGATCTGTGTAAACTTCACAGCAATTACCGATGTGGTAATGACGTCAAATCTTTAAGGCATGCACCATGGCAGCTAGTTCCAGATCATGGGTAGGATAATTCCCCTCATGAGGTCTCAATTTCCTAGACGCTTAAGCGACAACTCTTCCTTCTTGCATTAAGACGCATCCTAATCCTTGACGCGAAGCATTACAATAGATATCAAAATCTTTGCGAATATCTGGCAGAGTTTACACTGGGCTGAAGTCAAACGCTTTGTCAATTCTTGAAAACTTTCTTCACAAGCTGGGGTCTAAGTGAACTTTTTCTCCTTCTTCAACAACTACGTAAGAGGCTTAGCAATCGTTGAGAATCCTTCGATGAAACGGCGATAATATCCCGCCATTCCCAAGAAACCGCGAATCTAAGAAACGGTCTTGGGCTGTTTCCAATGTAATACTGCTTTAACTTTACCGGGGTCAATTGCTACTCCCTTGGCTGTCATCACATGACCAAGGAAATCAACTTCCTTTTTTCAGAAATCACACTTGCTAAAGTTTGCATACAAATGATGCTCTCTGAGTTTCTCTAGGATTAACCTCAAGTGTTCAGCATGTTCTTCTTCTGTCTTGGAGTAAACCAAAATACCATCAATGAACACTACTATAAACTTGTCCAAACATTCCATAAATACCTTGTTCATCATGTTCATGAAATTGGCAGGGGCATTAGTCGAACCAAAGGACATGACTAAGAACTCATAATGTCCGTACCGCGTAGAGAAAGTGGTCTTCGGTATATCCTTCGGACAGATCTTCAACTGATGGTAGCCTGATCGTAGATCGATTTTTGAGAACACTCCGGCTCCTTTCATTTGATCAAACAAATCATCGATTCGGGGCAATGGATATTTGTTCTTGATGGTGACTTCGTTGAGAGCTCGATAATCAATGCACATTCTCATGCTTCCATCCTTCTCTTTGACAAATAACACTGGTGCTCCCCATGGCGACGAACTAGGTCTCACGTAAACTTTCTCAAGAAGTTCTTATATCTGCTTCTTCATTTCTACGAGCTCATCGGCCGGCATCCAATAGGGTCTCTTAAAAATCAGTGTTGTCCCTGGCACTAGATCGATGACAAACTCAATGTCACGGTCCGGTGGCATTCCTGGTAATTTCTCCGAGAACTCATCTGGATATTCTCTCACAATAGGCACATCTTCCAAAGCAACGGTCTTTAGGCTATTGACTAGCAGATGTCCATCATGCATTAGGTGGCTAGAAACTCCACCTTGTTTCCCTTGGTATCTTCGATTGTAACGCCTCTTCGGCCACAATCTAGCACAGCTTTATGCTTTGATAACCAATTCATGCCAAGAATAACATCTAAGGTTTGAGTGCCTAGAACAATAAGGTTGGCTAGAAACTCAAATCCTGCTATGAGTAACTTAGCTCTCAGACATCACATTTAGAGCTTAACTCTGCTCCAGGCAACTGGACTAACAAAGTATGCTTAAGATGCATAACTTTCAGTTTGTTCTTAGTTGCAAAAACTTCAGAAACAAATGAATGTGAAGCTCCGAGTTAACCAAAAACTTACCCAGTAAGACGTCGGGTGCTTCCTAGGCTCCTTCCAGAGTAACGTGGTTAACATGACCTCTGACCACCGACTGCAGTGCTCCTCCGGGTTGACCGGTAGCTTGAGAGACTCCTTGGTTGCTGTATGGTGCTGGCGTCTTGGCCGGTGTAGCTCAAAGATTGAAGCGTACTAGAGTGATTGTTCCCTTCTGAGGGCACTAGTTGGCGAAATGTCCTGGCTGACAGCAGGTATAACAAACTCTAGATCTGCTCTGCTGATTGCCTCCGGGATTGGGGTTGGCTGTCATAGGGTTGCGGAAGTTCTGAGCAGCTAGACAAGGTGCTGAAGTTGGTGCAGGCATTTTGAAAGAGTTTTGCGGAGGGAAACGATTGAACTGTTGGGGAACTATCCTCGGCTTCTGCTGAGCTTGATGACTCCCTTGCTGAGCTATTCTGTGCTTACGGTTGTCCTCCAATTCTTTACTCTTATCCTCCAGGATTAAAGCTTTGTTGACTAGGTCTTGGAAATCTGGGAAGGTATGGGCGATCAAACTAACCTGCAATCCGGTATTTAGCCCCTTCAGAAAATGACTCTAACGGGCCTTATCAGTGGCGACATCTTCCGCGGCGTAGCGGGCTAGCTGCGAGAATTTGTTGAGGTAGTCAGTCATTGACATGCCTCCTTGCTTGAGAGCGCAGAATTCATCCTTCTTCAGATCAATGATTCATTCTGGTACATAATACTGGCGAAAAGCTGTTGAAAACTCTTCCCAGGTAACGTTTTGCGGCATCTCATGTGCAGCACAGAAGTTTTCCCACCATTCGGCAGCTATGCCTTCCATCTGATGAGTGGCATATAAGACCTTCTCATGATCACTGCATTGGGTGATCACCAGCTTTCTTTCTATGACACAAAGCCAGTCATCGGCCTCAACTGGTGAGACGTGTCCAGAAAAGGTAGGTGGACGAGTTCTCATGAACTCTGCAAGCTTGGATGGTCCATGACAATTATGGTTTCCTAGTGTTGCGTTGTTGTTGTTGTTCTGATTATTATTCATATTCTGAATTTGATTCATCATTATGTACATCATTTGTGTCTGAGCTACCGTGAATGCACCAAAATTCTACAAGTCAATCGGAGGTGCTTGCGGTAGGACTGCTTCTGCTAGTATCTGCTCATTTTCTTCTGATCCCAAGGTTCCAGATCCACTGGCAGTAGCATGACGAGTTTGAACCATCTAGCGAATGCTCCATGGGTTAGATAAGGTAGCAAGCACAAGATAAGTTAAGAACTAATCAAGGGGGTAGATTTAACCCAACAAACACAGCTTCAAGAAATCAACTGAAATACTTATATTAGTAGGGTCTTAGCATGACTGTAACAAATGCATAAGGGCCTTTGCAGCTCACACTCGCACACAAGAAAGCAAACGATCCTACCACACAAACTACCGCCTAAAGGGTGACACTCCTAATCGTAAATGACACGACTCAAACGCACTAAGCCTCAAATGAATTAACCTAAACTTAAACAAACTACTTGAGGAAAAAAATCTCCACAGCTACGATGGTGCTCCCGCCTGCTGTAGACCTAAAACTGCGCTGGATGACGAGGACATGACCTCTATGGATACAACCATATTTGCTATGCTTACTGTTCCAATTACAAGAGCTCATACGCTTCACTTAAATTATCAGGTGAGCTCGTTTTTAGGAGTGTCTTTATATTACATAAACTATATGATATTTCCTAATAAATTTGTTGTTATTTTCAGGAATAAAAGACAGAGAGTGGTTGATTTGCAAGAGTTCGAGCTGGATCTATTTTGAAAACCAATTCGGCCTCCAGAGACAGCACCAACTTCAAACGTGCATAACCTTCACATACGGAGTCCGTTGGAGGTCTATGAGTACTTGATGGAAAGCTTATCTCGTCATCTTTCCAACGGATCCAACCCCACCTCCAAATTCCTTCCATGCACATCGGAATCGCTAAAACAATCCGGCATTGGGACCTCCCAACAGGCCCGTAGTAAAAAGGTCATAACTTTCGCAAACGAAGTCTAATTCGGGTGTTCTTGGGCCTGCTGGAAAGTTTATTCCAAGACTTTTCCAATGGATCTAGCCTCACCTTCAAATTCATTCTGAGCGCATCTGAATCGTCGAAACATACAGCGGATCAAGAGATAGAGCTAGGGTTTACTATTCACGTGCCTCCATCTTGTTCCTATACATAGTGGCCGCCGCCCTCTAGTTTTCTCGGGTTTTGTTGCTTGAAGTTTAGCTGTGCTACTTTATACTTTGTCCTCTTGTTCGGTAAGATCAATAGTGACATTGTTCTTCGGAACCCCACTCATCAATACACTTTCAATTCCTATTCGCAATTTCAGATTGCTTATCTATCTTGTTCTTGCGTGCTTCTTCGGTGTATGCAGGAATTGATCTTCGTGATAAGGTCATCTGGGTATTCGTGCACGGTTAGTAACGACTTGTCGAGCAGTTCAGTGATTGCGTAGTTTTGAGCCTTACGAGTTCGTAGCTAGGATCGTGAGAGTTGAGCGACTACTACCGAACTTACCTTCTCATCGAAAGTTCCGGCCAGAACAGGACCTTCGTGGTTCATCAAGTGGTGTCAGAGCTACAGTTGATCGGTGAGAGTTTTCAGTTTTCTAGTAGTAGATTCATTTTTCATACCTAGAGTCCAGAAAATATCCCACAAAAATTATTTTTTTGCACCACTTTAATCCCTGTCCGAACCCCTTTGAGCCTTTGCAATTTTTCTTTTTAGTTTGCTTGTTGAATCTTTGGTTGCATTGTCGTGTCTAGTTGCTGATCTTTGGTTCTAGTTATTATCTAGTTGGTCGTTGTCTAGATTGCTTCTCGTGTTTTTCCTTCGTGTCGCTTGATCGTTTTTTAGGGTTGTTAGTTTTTGCATCTAAAACAGAAAATTTGTGGGTTAGAACTCCTCTAATCCGCACCAAAAATAGAAATTTCGTGCTATTGTTAATCCGAAAAAAAACCCGAGAGGATTGCTGTGATCTTTTGAGAGAGTTGATGTTATTTGCGACTTGTGGCAAACCCTAGGGTTGGCCAAATAGTAGAAAGAGAAAGAGGCAACCACAAGAACAAAAGTTGCGGTAGAAAAAAAAAGAACAAAAGGAAAGAAAAGAAAAGTGCATTAAACTTTTGCCAAAACCAGTGAAAATTGGTGGAGCCCTTCTACATATAGCCACAAGCTTCCATAAAAAATTTCAGCAAGTTTGGCCCATATAATCAAAAGATATAGGAGTATCAAGATTGAACCCGAGTTGGTTTCGAGTCCGAGTAGGATTCCGTTTCTGAGACACCTTCAGTAAAACAGGCATAACTTTTGCATACAGTGTCCGTTTTAGGTGTTCTTATGCCTGTTGGAAAGATAACAACGAGGCGCATACTTTACACCTAAGCAACTAGTTGCCTTCTAGGCTCCCCAAAATCGGCCATATTCTACTCCGAATTCGTGTCATAATTTTTTGGTTTCTATTTTTTCTGTTTCTTTCAGTCTTCCCTTCGGAATTTGGAGTTTGCCTCAACTGCAAAGTTGTAGATATCGTCAAAACCTTTCAAACAAGCATATATAATCCATATAAAACTTTGCTTTGTCATCTCTTGAGACTAACTGTTGTTTCTGCTTGAACTAGAGGGTTGTTTACGTTGCACGTTATTCCGTTTTTGTGCTCTACTTCGCGTGAACAATCTTGTGCCCCTATAAAGAAGTTTGAGTAGTTGGTTAGCGTCTCTCCTAGCACTTGTTGTGAGGTTTTCCATTGATTATATCAAGTCACATTGATCTTTGCGTGTGCGTACATACACTTCTCTTAGTAGGGCTTTGACTAGCTAGCTTTGATTAGGCTAGGATCAGCAACATTGACTAGTACTTCGAGTAATTTTTTAACTTGTATTTACTAATTTGATTGCTGCTGATCCTTGCTACTATATTAAACCCTTCCGAGCTCCACTTCCTACTAACTCAGCAGGTTCCGTTCCTTACAATCGTTGGGCTAATCGCAAGTGAGAGTATCACGAACCAGCCACCAGTTGTACCACTTCCTTACTGCATTAGTAAGAACTTGGTAAGGTGTTGTGAGATAGTGACTGTTGAAATGCCAGAACCTAGTAGTTGATAGGGACATATATACTGTGATTTGTTCTTTGTTTTCTACTAACTATGGCAAGTTCACGGGATGATTAAGAGATCGATCCACGTCTTCTTCAAGCCATTGAACGGGAGCACGAGAAAGTCCGCGAGAAAGATACAAGCTTGAGCCAAGTTTCTCCACCACAGAAGGTATATGATCGTGATAGTATGTCTAGTAAAACTAATATCACTTTTCCATCCTCTGCTGGTAAATTTGATCCTGATGCCTATGTTGACTGGGAGATAGCTTTAGACAAAGAATTTGAATATTATGAATGGTCTGATAGGCAAAAGATTAGAGCTGCTACTAGTGTTTTTGTTGAGGATGCAATACTTTGGTGGAAGTATTTACGTAGACATGGAAGAGTGCCTCAAACTTGGCATGCGTTAAAGAAACTTTTGAGAGATGAATTTGTTCCTGAATATCGTGTTGATTATTTGTTAGCTAGATTACAACATTTCAAACAAGGTCGTAGAACTGTAAGGGAATACTATCATGAATTGAAAACTCGTTTGTTGCGTTGTGGCTTAGAGGAACATGCTGAAGCTACAGAGAATAGATTCTTAAGTGAGCTTAATCAACCAATTCAGGACCTTCTTGTTCACAAAGAATATGGTTCTCTCCCTCATTTGTTTATACTTGTCTGTAAGGTTGAAAGTCAGATTGAGAACAAATTGAGAATGCTTGATGATAGGAAACATAAGAACAAACATGTGTTTGTGTCTTTTTCTGTGACTAACAACTTGCAGGAAGTTGAAAACCATACCAAAGAGGAGAATGAGCTGATTGAGCCACCGACTCCATTGGTTGAGAAGGAAGATGAGGAGATGGATGCACCTATATCATCTGAGGAGAGCCAAAAAGGTAAAGATCATGGTGCTATCATCACTCAATGTGATTATGCTTGTGAAGAACTACAATTGTCCACTGTTCATGCTATTTTAGAGCAAAAATTAGTAGAAAGAAATTCTAATATGTACATGTTTCAAGTAGAGAATTCAGACTACATTGACTTGAGTGCACCATGTGATAAAATAATTAAATTACTTGCTATTTTGAGTGTTTCCTGTGATGAGTTAATCACATCTAATGATCATGTGGAATTGGTTAGACATAAAGAAGTTTTGACTAGAATTTCTCCTGTTGATTCTTTATATTACATTATGTTGGATTCACCTATGAAATTGTCACATTCTACGAAGAAAGTTTCTGAAATTGCATGTTCGAAATCCTTGCCTAGTGCCTATACCTCTGGGTATAAGTTTAATTTGATTAGAAATTATGGTGTAGACAATCAATTTCTTATTTATCGAATATGCATAACTTGTGATCACATGGATGAATTGAAGCTTGCTGTTTTAAACAACAATTCTTGCGTATGTGTTCATCTCTTATTGCATCATCTAGTATTGACAATCTGCATCATGATGTTGAAGTATGGAATAACTTACACATATTTTCACCATTTCTAGATGAATATGCTATTGTTCAATTGAAATCTGATTATATGGATGAACTTTGTTTGATTCCAAAAGTTGTAGATTTACCCATATGTGCTACCACTGCAAGTTTACAACTTCAGGGATTTGAATTGCATAAACGCTTTACTTACATTTGCAAAACTAGTTGTAATAATTGCTGTGTGAGAAATTTTTTTTTGATTATTAACATATATGATTATTCTAGGGGTAATAATACAATGAGTTTTTATGATCGCTGCTGTTTTATAACATTAATTGTGCAACAACGAAGAACTGTTAAAATAGATGACATATACATAAATCATGCATACACCTTGGCTTCTTTGTTACCCTATTTTCAACTTATCAAAAGCCAAGGACGACTTTGTTTTCAAGAAGGGGAGGATGATGAGGACATGACCCCTGTGGATACAACCATATTTGCTATGCTTACTGTTCCAATTATAAGAGCTCATGCGCTTCACTAAAATTATCAAGTGAGCTCATTTTTAGGAGTGCCTTTATACTAAATGAACTACATGATATTGCCTAATAAATGTGTAGTTATTTCCAGAAATAAAAGACAGAGAGTGGTTGATTTGCAAGAGTTCGAGCTAGACCTATTTTGGAATCCAATTCGGCCTCCAGAGACAGCACCGACTTCAAACGTACATAACTTTCACATACAGAGTCCGTTGGAGATCTACGAGTACTTGATGGAAAGCTTATCTCATCATATTTCCAATGGATCCAACCCCACCTCCAAATTCCTTCCATGCACACTAGAATATAGCCAAAACAATCCAGCACTGGGATAGCCCAATAGGCCCGTAGTAACAAGGCCATAACTTTCGCAAACGGAGTCCGATTCGGGTGTTCTTAGGCTTGCTAGAAAGCTTATTCCAAGACCTTTCCAATGGATCTGGCCTCACCTTCAAATTTGTTCTGAGCGCATCGAAATCATCGAAACATACGGCACATCAAGAGATAGAGCTAGGGTTTACTATTCATGTGGTACTGTTCATGCATGAACAGTACCATCGCCCCTCCCTCTTGTTCCTATACATAGTGGCCGCCGCCTTCTAGTTTTCTCGGGTTTTGTTGATTGTAGTTTAGCTTTTCTACTTTATACTTTGTCCTCTTGTTTGGCGAGATCAACAACAACATTGTTCTTCGGAACCCCACTTATCAATACAATTTTAATTCCAATTCATAATTTCATATTGCTTATCTATCTTGTTCTTGCATGCTTCTTCAGTGTATGCAGGAATTGATCTTCGTGATCAGGTCATCCGGGTATTTGTGCACGGTCAGCGATTGCGTGGTTTCGAGCCTTGCGAGTTCGTAGCCAGAATCGTGAGAGTTGAGCAACTACTACCGAGCTTGCCTTCTCATCGAAAGATTAGGCCAGAATAGGACCTTCGTGGTTCATCACTGGCATCCTCGCAAACTGGTCTTGGTGCCCCAGAACTGGTGCATCAGGAATAGGCATCCCTGGTGCAGGCACAACTAGCTCCTCCCGTGCTTCGGGCTCTGCTGGCTCCTCAGCTTCTTCCAGGTCTTCCTCTTCAGGGTCTTCCTCCTCATGATCTTCCTCGTGCTCGTGCTGGCCGTAGAGAGCTTCCTTTAAGGTGGTGATCCTCTCCTCTGCCATCTGTAGGGTCTCATAGACGCACTCCAACTCTGTGGCGGCCAACTCTAGAGATTCTTCCTGAGTAGCTACAAATTGGGAAAGGCGCACCACGGTGGTGTTGCGCTCTCCATCTGTAGACAGGTAATGCGCAGGAAGGTCCACTGCAGAGGCACGGGGATGGTAGCGGAAGACGGTATCCTGAAGCTCGCGGGCATAGATGTTGTAGATCCTTAAGATAGCAAGGCGTGAAGACTCTTGAATTGCTTCTATCCAGACCATCCTTCGAACTGAGATGTTGAGAGGGCGGCTGGCCTTGGTGTCTCTCCTAGCATAGATGGTCAAACGACAAAGCACTCCACGGCTTCAGCCGTTCACAACCCAGTCAGTTCCCTTGTACATTGGTTGGTTGAATTCTTCAAGCTCTTGCAACAGCTTCCAAAGTTCCGTGGCAAGTCCTCCCTTGCACTCACCATAGTTATGGAAACGCGGCATCAGTCGAGACAGACAAGAGGGTAAGAACCAAATTAAAACAGTAGAGAGAGGAAAAATTTCTGCAATAGTTGAGTCTGTTAGAGATATATGTATACTGTGTTATTCCCCATTGTTATGAGGGGTTATTTGCATATTCACCACCTATACTTTGTGTAAATATACTGGCCCTTTGGCCCCCTGGAAATACAAGTTGCTATTCCTAACATGGTATTAGAGCCAATTAGGTTTACCTCTCCCGGACGCGCAACTCGTCCTCCTCTGCCCTAGCCGCCGCCGTCGGCTTCCCTCCCTAGCCGCCGCCTTCCCCTCCCTCTGCGACTGAAGCCGCCGCCGAGGTCGCCTCGGTTCGCTCCGCCGCCACAGCTCCCGCACGGCACGGCTCCCTGTCATCGTGTTCTTCCACGATGGCGGGTTCGCCTACCTCTTCGTGGCCTCCCCCGCCTACGACGTCGCGAGACACCGTGCCCCACGACATCTCCCGCTGCTTCCTCGCCGAGGATAGTGCCAGCGCCAACAGGGACTGTCTCAGCCTCCGGATCGGACCGTCGCCGCTACTCATCCGCCGCTGCCGTGCCAGGGTCACCGCCGCTGCCGCTTCACCAACATCCGCGCCGCCGCCATGCTCCTCCACGCTGCCGCTGGACCCGCGCGCCTCTCCGGCTCTAAGTCTTCCTCCTCCAACGCACACCCGCCGCCGATCCGGCCGACGCGCCGCCACCGCCGCCGCCCCACGGACGCCGCCGCCGCCGCCTCCACGGACGCCATTGCCGATTTCTCCACACGCCATCACCGCCGCTTGCGCCAGAGCTGCCGGCGCTTCGCTTGCGCCGAGCCGCCGCCGCCGCCGGGCTGCCGCCGCCGGGGAACCCTAGTTCCCGTCGCTGCGTGACTAGTGAGAGTTGTGGGCCGAGTTTAATTCAGCCGACCCGTGAAAAAAAAAGAAGAAAGAAAGACAAAAAAATGTCGATCTAACCGCCGCGCCGTCCAGCACCGCCTACCGATGGCTTCCATTCACCTGAGTGGTGCTAGTTTGATGCCACTCCCCGTGCTGCGCCGCCATCCACCGCTAGACCGACCGCTTCCACGCTTGAAAGACACCGCCTCCTCCAATGATCACGGTGGTGGTGGCGCCTCTATCTAGCGGTAGCGTCGCTCGGTGCTCCTCTTTGCGACAAGGTCGGCCACATTGAGTCCCAGTGCTATAAGAAGCAGTGGCATCTTTCATGCCGTTCTTCTACTAGCACCGGCACTGGTGCTTCTACATTGATGTCTGCATCGACTCCTTCATCGATTTCTCTCGAGGCGAGATAGCCATACCGACGCTTGCTTGCCGCCGGTGTTCTCCTCGACAGTTCTGCGGCTTCTACATCGATGTGCAGATCGACTCTTCAAATAGCTCTCTCGAAAGCGTGAGATAGCCGACTTCGACGCCTACTTACCACCTCGTGTTCTCCTCGACAGTTCTCACTGGTTCGCATCGACTTTTGGGCACTGCGAAACCACCACCTCCACAACAGCACCTCCCGTGGATTCTTGATTCTCGAGCATCTTTTCACATGACTTCGATTCTTCCACTCAGATTCTCCTATCGTTGTTCTTCTGCGATGGTACCTATCTTTCGTCTCTGGTCAAGGATCTCTTAGCAACTCATCTTTTCATGTTCCTTCATTGCTCATGTTCCTCGCCTTACCATGCGACTTCTTTCTCACAAGGGCGACACGGATCTTGGTTGTCGGGTCATTCTCGACTCGACTCTTGTTGTGTTCAGATCGCCACACGGAGCTCGGTTGGTTCTGCCTCGACGCCTTGACTCACAGCGTCTCTGGGAGCTTGACTAGCTTCACCGTCCTTCACGCCACCGCCGCCAGCCTCCGTCCGCTTCGCCACTCAGTCTACCGGCTCTTTCCAGCGAAGTGGCATCACCGTCTTGGCCATCTGTGTGGATATCGTCTGTCATCTTTAGTTAAATGCGTGGCCTTCGGGGTCTCAGACGAGACGGTCTTTAGATTGTCGGGGTTGTAAGTTAGGCAAACAGATTCACTTCCTTATCCTCATAGTGAGTCGTTGTCTCGGTGTCCTTTTGATCTTGCTCATTCGGATGTTTGGGGTCCGCTCCTTCGCTTTTGAAAGGGGTCATCGATATTATATCATATTTATAGATGATTTCTCTCGCCACACTTGGATATATTTCATGTCTTCTCATAGTGAGGCCTTGTCTATCTATAAACAGCTTTGCCACTATGGTTCGCATTACGCTTCTCCACTCCTATTCGTGTCTTTTATGTCGACTCTGGGCGAGTACCTCTCTCGTTACTGCATAGCTTCCTTCTTTGAAAGGTGGCACTCTCGCCGCCTCTCTTGTCCCGTGCACATGCTCGTAATGGTGTCATCGAGCGCAAGCATCGTCACCTCCTTGAGTCGGCTCGTGCACTGATGATTGCTGCCTCTATTCCACCTCACTTTTGGGCCGAGGCTGTTTCCACTGCCACCTACCTCGTCAACATCCAGCCCTCTTCTGCTCTTCAGGGTGCGATCTCTGTTGAACGTCTCTGTGGTCTTCTTCCTGACTACCCTGCCCTTCATCTGTTTGGTTGCGTTTGCTACGTTCTCCTCGCCCCTCGAGAACGCACCAAACTGACCGCCACCTGTTGAGTGTGTCTTTACGGGATACTGATCTCGAGAGCACAAGGGCTATCGGTGCTGGGATTCTGTTGGTCGACGGATGCGGATTTCTCGGGATGTGACTTTCGATGAGTCTCGTCCCTTCTACCCACGTCCTGTCTCTCCTTCGGCTTCCTCTATGGAGTCTCTGTCTTTTTTGACCTTTCCAGATACACCTATATCTGTCTTGCCCTCGTTCACCCATCCCACTGAGTCTCCACATATTTCTCTTGTGGCCTCTCCGCCGTTGTCGTCGCCTGCTTCGTCTCCTACGGCTCCTCCGGCTCCTCCCCCTACAGTGCCATCTTCTCCTGATGTTCCATCTTCTCCTGATGCTCCATCTTCCCCTAATGGGTCATCTTCTCCTTGCTACGCTCTCCGCAATCGCCAGTCAATTCAGTCCCCTGCCCATTTTGCCTTTGCTGGCGCAGCTACTCGTGAGCCTGTCTCCTACCGGGATGCTATTACTCACCCTGAGTGGCAGGATGCCATGGCTGAGGAGATTGCTGCCCTCGAGCGTACTGGTACTTGGAATCTTGTTCCTTTTCTATCTCACTCTCGTCCTATCACGTGTAAGTGGGTCTATAAGATTAAGACTCGCTCTGATGGCTCTCTTGAGCGCTATAAGGCACGTCTTGTTGCTCGTGGCTTCCAGCAGGAGCATGGTCGTGACTACGACGAGACTTTTGCTCTTGTGGCCCACATGACCACTGTCCGCACTCTTCTTTCGGTAGCGTCTGTTCGCCACTGGTCTGTTTCTTAGCTTGATGTCAAGAATGCCTTTCTTAATGGAGAGTTGCGTGAGGAGGTCTACATGCATCCGCCACCTGGGTATTCTGTTCCTGAGGGCATGGTCTGTCGCCTTCGTCGCTCTCTCTATGACCTTAAGCAAGCCCCTCGAGCTTGGTTTGAGCGCTTCTCCTCTGTGGTCACTGTTGCTTGCTTTTCAGCAAGTGATCATGATCCTGCGCTCTTTGTCCACACTTCATCTCGTGGTCGGACTCTTCTTCTTCTGTATGTTGACGATATGATCATTACCAGAGATGATTCTGAGTACATTGCCTTTGTCAAGGCTCATCTTAGTGAGTAGTTCCTTATGTCAGATCTTTTTCCTCTTCGTTACTACCTTGGGATTGAGGTTACTTCCTCTACAGATGGTTTCTTTATGTCCTAAGAGAAGTATATTCAGGATCTTCTTGATCACGCCTCTCTCACTGATCAGCGTACTGTTGAGACTCCCATGGAGCTCAATGTTCACCTCCGACCCTCTGATGGCGAGCCTCTTTCTGATCCGACTCGCTATCGTCATCTTGTTGGGTGTCTTGTCTACCTTGCTGTTACTCGTCCAGATATCACTTATCCAGTTCACATTCTGAGTCAGTTCGTTTCTACTCCCACTCAGGTCCACTACAGCCACCTTCTTCGAGTTTTACGATACCTTCGTGGGACTATCTCTCGCCGTCTCTTCTTTCCACGCTCTAGCTCGTTACAGCTTCAGGCTTATTTGGATGCTACTTGGGCCAGCGATCCCTCTGATCACCGGTCTATCTCTACTTTCTGTGTTTTTCTTGGTGGTTCTCTCATTGCCTGGAAGACAAAGAAACAGATCATAGTGTCCTGCTCGAGTCACAGAGGTCGAGTTATGAGCTATGGCTCTCTTGACAAAGCAGAGATTACATGGCTACGGTGGTTACTTGAGGATTTTGGTGTTTCACACTACACCGACTCCTCTCTTGTCGACAAGACAGTGCTATCAAGATGTGCCGTGATCCTGTGAAGCATGAGCTCACCAAGCATATTAGTGTTGATGCTTCCTTCATGAGGTCTTGTGTGCATGATCAGGTGATTACTCTTCAGTATGTGCCTTCCGAGCTTCAGATAGCGGATTTCTTCACAAAGGCCCAAACTCGAGCACAGCATGGCTTCTACCTCTCCAAACTCAGTGTTGTTGATCCACCATGAGTTTAGGGGGGTGTTAGAGATATATGTATAGTGTGTTATTCCCCATTGTTATGAGAGGTTATTTGCATATTCACCACCTGTACTTTGTGTATATATACTGGCCCTTTGGCCCCCTAGAAATACAAGTTGCTATCCTAACAGAGTCAAGAGTGACATAAGGAGAGTTAAGCAGTCCAATTAATCTTACAAGTTAATTTTGCTTTAGAAAATAGTTTAGCCACTCTAAAGATGGCCAATCTAACTAAGGTCAAGATCTACAGTCAGTATAGCTCTGATACCACCTCTGTCGGGACCCAAAAATGTAATTCTGGACCCTCTGTGTATAATGCACTAGTTCAGGATCACGCTAGTGCACGTAGTGTCAACATAGATGAATATTGATCCACACAAGACGAAATAATAGCATAAATGATTAATTTGAATAGCAAATAACCATTTTGACCTTATGGTCGAGTTTACATTTATTAAGCCTCGCAGGGCTGGCAATAATGAAGTAAACAGCAGCGGAACAAAATAAACTTCAGCGGAATCCCATTCATTCGCCACAGGCAACCAACTGGGATCAAGACCTAACGATCGGCACCTTTGTAGAACTCCTCAAAAGCAAACGAAGACTCCTCCACTTTTGTTGATTGATTATAGCAGCCATGAGTACACAACCGTACTCGCATGTCATACCACAGAATGCAATGTATATATGATGGCTTATTCCAAATGAATGGCTTCTGTGGTTCTTTTACAAAAATACAATATTTCCAATTTGAATATGAATAATAGTTTAAAACACGATGTAAAACAAATAAACAATATTAATTTAGTAGTTGTTTTCACAAAGAACACAAGGTCTAAACAAGTTATTCACACAACCATATGACTTAGATCACACAGCTCCCTTCCCAAGTGTTTTATAAAAATCTAACCCTCATGTGAATCCTCAAGCATGTCCATATCCGCGGACGTGGCTATTCGAATAGATTGTTCAACACTCTACAGAGTTTGTACACTTTACCCACATGATATAACTAGTGTTGCAAGCACTAATCATAACAAAACATTTTAGAAACTTCATCTCAAACATTGACACTCTTGATGTGTTTTACCGCCGATACCAATGCCCATTGAGGAAATTGGTCCGATGCACACCGTTGGACAGGGAAGCGACAAACCGTCCCACGATGTGAGTCGCCACTAAGGCTGAAACACACCTTCACCCTTGCATAGAGCCTAACCTACTACCTGAGTAAGCAATGTTGAGACTCGGTAACCTACTAATTAAGTTAGGCATGTCCCATTAGGCATGTTGTTGTACGGAAGGCCCAGTTCTATGGCACACAAAGTTAAGTCCTTAATTGACTAAGGCAAGACTTCCAATTTGTAACTAAGTAACCGTTCTTTTTAAAACCCACACACTAAGTTCCACCATATCACTTAGTGTCCACCACTTGCCTCAGTCTAAAACCTTTCCTACCTTGTTGGTTAAGTGCAACACATGCCATCAACGAGTAATAGCACACAGCACACATAGTTTTAACACAAAGTTCCATAATCACTTAGTCAAATTCATATTTGTAACTCACATAAAATGATGACTTGTGGCATGGCTAAGCAATCTACTCGTATCTAACCAACCCATGTTGGTGTTATGACATTACCAACTAAATAAGGAACCAATCTAGGGTGGCAAAAGATTATGACATAACAATAGATAAGGTGGATATAAGAAATTGGATAATAACTAAACCCAAAACTATATAAATAAATACTTTAAAGTAAATGCATTAATTTGAATCAATATAACTTTTGAAAACTGGGTTCAATATGATCAAAGGTATAACTTGCCTTGAAATAGATATAGGTACTGGTCTTGATCTTGAAACACTCCTTCTTCTCCAAAGTTCCCCGAAGTATCAACATCTACTCACAAACGAAGCAAACAAACAAAACAAATAAATAACAAAGATAAAACAAACTCCAAAAATTAAAAAAAATCTTAGATAAATCGATCTCGAATTTAGATGAATTTAGAAATTTGAATGGGTTCAATCAGAGTTCGGATGAAGAAGATATAGCCTTTAGAAGATCAAAATCTAAAGAAATAACCTAAATTGGAATTATTGGAATTATCCGAATTATTTTCCTACAGAGAAATCAGATTATGACGTCGGCTGACGTCAGCCCTCAGAATTTCGGCTCGAAAAGAAATAAAAATAAAAACTTGAGATGTGGGACCCACATGTTAGTGGCACGGCTCACGGTGGACTAGATCCACCGAGCCTTGGGCTTCAGGGTTGGATAGACCGCCCACGTGTGTGCTCACGTGGCGCTGACGGAGATGCCACACACACAACACGTAGGCATGAAAGCTGAGCTGGCTACGAACGTGACCGTCCACGTCAGATCAACAGTAGTGAGGCTCGAGAACCGAGGGTTCCGCCGAACGACGGATCCTCGTCGGCGGTGGGTGCTACCCAGAGGTAGAGGGTGATGTAGGGATCTCGTAGATGTGCTCACGGGTGGTCGAGGATGTTTGAGGTGACCGGCGGTGAGGTTTGAGCGTTGGAGTCAACTCGGGCTCGACGGAAGTCGGGTTACGGCGACGCTCCGGCGAAGTGAAGGCGACCAGGATGAAGCCCTCGCTCTTGCGATGTTGAAGGTGCGGACGACGAGGTTTGGGCGACTTCGGTTGCGGCGAAATCATGCGGTGGAGCTGGCGGTGGCGCAGATCCTTCTACGAGCTCTCCCAGTGGCTAGGGTTTGGCGCTCAAGCTTTGGCGGCTAGGGTTTGGATGCGGAGGCCGAGGGCTTGCTCCCTTTTTATACCTGGCGACTCAGGGAGAGTCCAGGGCACAGACGCCCAAAACGGTCGAGCAGCGGCGGACAAAATCCTCAACGGATTTGGGGACGATAAACAGGAGATACCGGTGGGGGCACACGTCAGAGGCTAAAGCTTGCACGAGTCCGCGTCGCACATGGCATGGACATGCTGACAATTGGGGCCAGGGCGGCGTGCCCGCGGAGAGAAGGAAGAGGCTAACATGTGGGGCCCGCATGTTAGAGGAAGGTGGGGCGCGAGCGTGGCGCTGTGCTGCACAGTAACAGGCCGAGTTGGAATAGGGTTGGGTTTTGGCCCAATCCTTTAACTGAGATTTTAATTAGGTTTTCTATTTTATAAATACCAGTAAATCCAAAAGGCAATTAGAAAATAGCAAATGAACTTGGAAAAATTCTAGAAAAATCTAAAAAATATATCCAAGCACATAGAATCTAAATAAAATAGTTTTGACCATTGTTGATATTGACATTAATCATATTATATTATTTTGATACTAAAAGTCCATGTTAAGCTTTAGTTAAAATTCAAATAAATTCAATGGGGTGAATTTTTCAACTACTAACTAAACAAAAGATTTTTAAGACTCAAAAAATTGGGATGTTACAAAGGTCCACATGCACTGTGCATGGGTCCATGGGCCGGGATCACTATGCACTTAAAGGCTGGGCCCACATGTCAATGACCCTAAAGTTAACCGGTTTAATTTATCTCGTCCATTTATGTGCATGGTCCCACTTGTAATAGACACGCCAGTGCATTAACTCAGAAGCTAATTAATGCTTAACCTTTAAGACCCGAGATTTGGCTAATTAATGGCGCATGAACAGTAATGGTCGGGAGTTCTGGCACAGAGGAACTCTTGGGATCGAACTTGCCCGGCGTCTCGCCGGCATGGTGGTCCATGCTGGCACGATCAAAGGGCAGGAATGGAAACCTTATAGCTTTGCGCACCTACCGGTACTAGTGGCTAGCTCCACGGCGGCCTGTAGCGGCGGCGCACCAGAGATGGGTGGAGGTGAGCTTCGGTTGAACATGCACGTGAAGCTACGACTACCCTTGAGCAAAATGGTGCATGCACTAGCTTCTATGGTGCATAGGGGACCTACCTGAGCGAAGAAGAAAGACGGAGAAGCTCGGAGAGGACTTGTCGTCGTTGATGGCGTCGACGATTGAGAGCTCAACAGGGGGGACTCAACCTGAGCAACAAGAAGGACCATGAAGGTGCGGGATAGCTTAAGCATGACTAGGAGATGGTGTGAGAGAGTGGAATCAGGGAATGCCTTACCGGCCGGAGTTGGAGAAGAAGAATAGAGTTCTTCGGCTGAGTTCGTGGGCTCCTATGAAGTATTGAACAAATTGATTTAGGGGAAATCTTTCTTACTCCCTAGAACATGAGATGACGCTCATAAGCGTGGAAGAGCCTCACCAGAGACGATATTTGCATGGTGGTGGATTTCGGTGTGCGCCCCGGCAACGTTGAAGACACGCTGGTGGTCTGAGAGCTACAAGTGAAAGCATGAGCTCACATTAGCCAAAATAGAGACTGCATGGAATGGTGAGGACGAAGGACGCTAAGGCTTGAAGCTTACCCGAGTTGGTTGTATAGGAGAGTGTCTTCTTCCTCAGCCACCGAGAGGAAGAATGAGGGAAATGAGAGGGCAGCAATGGGGTTAAGCTCAGTCGAGGGACGGAACAGAGGCAGCGTCAAGTGGAGAAACTCTAGGAGTGGCTAGCGTGGGCGGTGGATCCACAACGTTACTGTGCGCGGAAGAGATGCTTGGCCGCGTGGCGCGCTCGCTCTGGCGTCGCCAACGGGAGGAAGGAGAAGGAGCTGACGAGCGGGCCCGCCTCGTCAGTGGCTCAGGTAAGTGGGGCGCGCATCAGGGTTGAGTCAGACTAGGTCAAAGCTGGTTCGGTCGGTTTGCCCCGAGTCAAACACAATTGACTGAGATTTAAATCCAACTCTACACTTTGACTGGTGAGTTAAAGATAGCAAATAAATTCCTAAAATTTTGAAATTTTTCAGAGAGGTTCCCGGGATGACCTAGTACCCAAATAAATTTTCTAGCCTCACTGTTCAAGTTTTATTTTACTTGTCTTTAATTCATTCTCAGTAAAGGTTTTAGAATTGAGTTTGAATTTTCTCAAGGTCAAGCTAAGTTCTAAAAATTTGGGAAAATTTATATTTATTCAGGATAAATTATTTCTCAGAGATGATCACATGTATTTATTCCTGATTTTATTCGAAGCTTCAATTTGAGTTGTATGTTTTAACTTTGAATCAAAATTTTCAAATACAATATTTTGTGCAAATGCTCCAGAAATGCTATGCATGCTCATGTAATACACCTTAATTCCATTTATTGAAAATGGGGATTTGACGCGGTGGCCGTGCAGTCTTGGCGACACCGCACGGTGGCTATGCGGTCTTGGCGTCGCTACATGGTGGCCGTGCGGTACCCCTGATGTGTCACCCCATATCAGTTCCGCGCGGTCCAGACGCCATTTCTACAAATACCGCACTTTAAGTACCATTTTCGCTAATCCTTCCAGCAAACCTGCTAATATGGCCAAAAACTCATCACCGACGCCTCCTCTCCCGGAGAGGATGTGAGCAACGGCGAGATAGTGACCAGGCACTTACAGGCACGAGACTCTTTAGGGGCTAATTGTACCGTCCTCACTGACAAGTGGGGGTTTGGGGGCTGGAATTCAATATTGCATTCAAAATAGCTGTCATGAACCACGGGTTTTTAGCAACAAATATGCAATACAATTCCTCTTATTTCAAATATAAGTTGTTTTAGATATTGATACGGTATTAATGTGACACTTTGATCATCAATTTCTATGAAAATATGTTCGTTCAAATAAAAGTAATTATAAATTATGAATGTACATTTCATGATGGATCTAGTAATATCAATTCTATGTTGTCAATCTTAGTAATTTTTTTTATATATTGTTGGTCAGAATTAAAAATGTTTGATCAGCACATATTCTAAAACTACTTATATTTGGAATCGGTTGTAGTACTTGGTGTTATGTAAGTAAATTCTAAACCTACGGTTTTTTTTTTTTGAAAATCAAGATATTTACCTTGTGGAAGGTGCAATTTAGTCTTCTTTTTTGTGTGAGCGTGCATGCTTTCATGCTCTTTTGCCATAACAGGTGGTATCAGTGCTACTCAGTTTTTTTTTTTCGAAACAATCAGTGTACTCAGTTGCAGCGTGACCAAACCAATTGAACCGTCTCGATGCTACTTTTTTCACGGGAAACCAAGAACTTTCATTAACAAGAACGGTTCAGCTGGTTACAGTCACCATGCAAGCTGGAAAAATGAGGAATTGTGGACACATGTTGGGCCACTCAGCCCTGTTCTCGTGAGCACAAGCCCGTCGATGCTTTTGATCAATAACATTAAAATTAGGGGGTTTGCTAATTTTCAGTTGTCTGAAATTTTTTTATCTCTTAGTCATCGATAATTATGCAGTACTAAGCCTAAATTTGTATTACCAAGTAATGTGTAATTTTATCACAACTTTACTGTAACTTTTAGTTCCATTTGTCTTTGTATTTGTAGGGTTTATCTAGATTTACTTTGTCTAGTTTAGATTTTTTTTGTCTTTCTATTTTGCAGGGTTCACCAAATTTATTTATTTATTGTCTAGGTTAGAATAATTTTTTATTTCATTATTTGTTCTAGGGGTGAGGGGTGGGTTATATATAGGAAGTGAGGGGGTAGTCCGATCTCCATCCAAGGGTTGAGAAAAGTGACTAAAATTTTGCTAAATTTCAATCACTCGATAAATAGACAATCCCTTAAAATGAACATTACTGCGTGGTAGATGCAAATATTTGTTTACTGTAGGAATCAACACGCCCTGTTTTAGGCAGGAAGTTCTCAAGGCAAACCTGTGGTGCATACCCCCAATAATTAAGATCAAAGCAGGACACAGATTGCATGTGTTCTTGCCGTACTTTAACACTTAACCGTTCGAAGTACGATGAACAGACCAACGGAATCAATCATCCACTGCAGTTAAAACATTGTGCAGGATCCACTTGTCAACAGTGGCAAGCTGCAACTTGCATTGCAGCAGGCATAATTGGGGCGTCGAGCAGTCAAAATATACAAAACCTATCCAGCGCCGAGAGAACCCGACTGAGCATATACAATTGGGGGGGTCCCGGCCGGCATATGCATGCAGATGAAGGAAGGATCGATCTTGCCCAGAGCTAAGGACATTGTTGTCAGCTTGCCTTTAGTACGGGCTGTTTCCGAATCTTTTTTTTTTTTTTGATTCCCGTGTGATGGACATGCCACGTGACGAAAAGAGTTCCTGTTGGGGGCCAGAAGGAAATCGGATTAACCATGGGGCATGGGTACATGTGTAGCCATTGGCAAGAGTTTGAAGCATGGTAACATGCGGAGCTTCGTGACCTTCGGATAAAGATTCGGGTGGCTTGGGTCTGAATGGGCGAGAAATTCAGAATTTATGGTGATATATTGAGAGTATCTTGATTTCTTGGTGGTGTGATCTGTACTGTTGAATTTTGACCCAACAGCCTCAAAAGGCATATCGTTAGTGTCGTTGTTGCACTACGGCGGCAGAGGATGTGATTCTCATTGACAAACAGCAATGCTCTGAATCCCATGCCATCTCTTGAGCAAACACATTGTATATGAAGGTTACATAATAGTGCAAGATAAAGTACGGATTTGACGGTTACGATTTACATACTATTTTCCTAAAAGCCGTGCACATTTCCAACCGTCTAATTTGCTACGAGATCCATGCGTCGAGTTACAAAACCTTAGGGTTGATCTAATATTGTAGCCCCAACAATAGATTTGCTAGCCAACAGATGGCCATAGACCGATCGTGATGGGAAGCAAATCGCTTCTTTAGGACTTTTTTAGATACATTGTGATCCGACTCAATTCATTCGGATTGATTCTGAATTTAGACTAAAATCATTTCCAATCCGAAGGGATTAGTTTTAATTCTTTCCTATCCAAAAAAGCCCTTAGGTGGCAAGGCGCGAAGAAGAAAACATAACGTTTCTACAAAAGGCAGTGTTGGCGAATGTGAATTGTTGGACTGTACATCCTATTATATATGGGTCGGCTGCTGAGGGTGGGCTGGGGACAAGCTAGCTAACGAGGGCTGGGGACAAGCGCATGATTAATTCATTACCTACTGTATCTGGTTTTCTTTCTTTGTTTTGATCATTGAGGGTCTTCAATACACTTTTTAGACAATTATTTTTTCTAATTATATATATGTTTCAAAAAGTTATTAAAAATATAACAACATTTAAGTATTTTTATGACAAATCTATTAGTATAAGTTTCTTGTGATAAATTAAATATAGATGCTTTTACGTATATTTGTTATCAAATCTAGAAGATTGACCGCATGTATTCTAAAATAAGAAGTAAAACATGAACGGGTGGAGTAATTTTGTTGCAGGTCGTGCACTCTAAAACAAGAAGTAAATAGGACGGGTGCAGTAATTTTGAGTTGCACTTGCAGGGATGTAATTAGATAACGTAAGGATCATGTTCCAAGGGAGATGATGGGAACCGGTCTCAATCTGGAAGAGCTCGGTGAACGAGAAAAAACAAAAGGCTACATTTTGAAAGGATAGGTAAGCATTTAGCGAAAATAAATTTTATGGGGGAGGGTCTCAGAGAAGATCCCTCCCCCATCTCCATCCATCTTCCTCCTCCCTCTGATCTAAAGGCCCGGGGGATAAACCTCACGATAAGACCCACCTCCAGGGAATTCCTTTCCGCATTTAGCTAGAGACATGCGCACTTAAACGCACATGCATAAGATCGACCAACCACAGCCCAAAGAGGAGTAGGTATCTAGGCATGGCAGTACGTATGTACGTATGGACATTTGTGGGGATAAACTGCCACAGTGTTACGCACGCATGAGAGAGAGCGCACACATGCATGCATACGCCTGTGTAGCGTAGCAGAACAGCCCTCACGTTCACAACTGTGCAAATTTGCATGCGGCACGATGCACGTTGTCGAGGGCTCCATGATTAGGATGGCGTGGATGCATGCGTGTAATACCACTTACTTAACTACTCTACTATAAGTTTGTATAATTCTTATAAGGTTTATCACTTACTTATTACTAAAACAGGGGCAAAACACTTCTTATCACACAACAGAAAAGCATAATAGTACTGACATGATGGATGATATAGTTCTGAACTACAGGAGAACAGCCAATGGCCTTGACTAGTTTACTACAATTAATAAGAAATATTCACAATTTTTGTAAATCAATATCTAATTGCAACGCTTGCATGTTTCTTAAAAGCAGCTAGACATACTACAGGAATAAAAATAGCTTATCATTATCAAGCTCAAGATTGCTCATGTCATAACTCATAATATAGATATTTGTACTAGCATTGCCACATTGATATAATATTTTGCATGCTCCTTATTTATTTATAGTTTCAATCTCAGAAATTAATATCAACAAATTTTGCTCTAAAACAAAATATCAAGAAAGTTTGCCTTTAAAAAAATTGCAATTTTTTTTTTGCGACTCTACCACGATTCTACTCTGCGATTCTACACGATTCTACCCTTTGGATCGCAACTCTACCACAATTCTACCTAATTCCGATCCACAGTGCGATCTGGATCGACAGGCCGTCTGGGATCGTAGAATCGTACAACTTTACGAGTAGGATCACGATTTTAACTACCTTGGACACCCAAACCACCGGCTCCCACCCTCTCCCGCTTATATAAGGTTGGCACTGCGTACACCTCGCCTCCCCCTTTGTTGCACAATTCTCTTCCTACCCTGCTCCCCTTCTCCTCCTCCTGTGGGCGACTTTGTTCGGCCACCAGACCTCGTCAAGCCGCGCACTACCCCCAGTGAGCTTCGGACGCCACCGTCACATGCTCCAGCGCTGCCTAGGCTCCCTCCTGCCGGTGCTCACCTCCCCTTCCCTCCTAAGTGTCATGATGCCCAAAACGGCCGCGCCCCTTTTCCTTCCCCGCACCGGCCGCCGCCCTCCACTGAACGTTCCGACCACCCCAGTGAGCTTCTCCCCCATATAATCGTGTCACTACGCGTTCCCAAGCCTCCTTTCTTGTCCCCCCCCCATTCAATTGCATCTCTCCCCACGGAAGCACCGCGCGCCATCGTCTTCCTCAAAGCCGGTTGAACCCCACAACCGGCTCTGCCATTTCTCCTCTGTCGAGCTCCACGTCAATTCCTCGCGACTGGAGCACCTCTACACCCCTCTCATCCTTCCCCAATCCCCAATTGGAGCTCTCCCTTACCCGAATGCCACCCCCACGACAAACCCGTCGCATCGCCCTGCGTCACCGCTGCTAGTCCACCTTGGCCCACTTCCGTTGCCGCTGCCAAACTCGGTGAGTTGCCCTCACAAACCCTTATGCTCATGCGCGCCCCCTCCTTTCCCTTCCTTCCCTCTAGCACTGCCGCCCCATCCTGCCACCTCTCGTCCCGCCACACTCGGCAAAGTTGCCCTGGTGTGCCTCAACCGACACCGTGACCACCCATGAGGTTGCTTTCTCCCACACAATCCATTTTGTTCAGCCTCTGCCTTCGCCTTCCTCACTGGCGTCGTGCCCGCCACCATGCCCATTTTCCCTCCTCTATTTTCCTCTGAATTATGTGCTCTGTTGCCCTGCCCTTCTCTCTCTTTGTTTTCTCTCTGTGATTCTCTGTTGGAGTGTATGACAGTGGGCCCATCCATTAAGGTGTTAGTTAAACTTTGTTAGAAGATTAACTAATAATTAAACTTTGTTAGAAGATTAACTAATAATTGTTAGTCCACTGGTCACTAAGTATTGCGATTAGAAGTGGCATTTCAATCTGTGCTACTAGCATTTAGATAAAGTGACCATTAGTAGTTAACTGACGGTGGGCCACCAAATTAGTAGATAGTTAAGAAGGTAAATTAGTTAGTGATTATTGCAATTAACAAATCCAGGTTATTAAAATATAACTGTAAGATAATTAACAAGATAACATGGGAAGATGGTAACAAACAGAACACCATCTCAATGGATCAATGGACTATGACAGTTAGTGTTTAGTTAATACCACACATTTACCCGAATTCTACATTGGCGACTTAGATTAAAATAGTTAACCTTGTCAACGTTTTGACAAACGAAAGATCACGTAGCAAGTAAACTAACTAAAGTGATCAACTTAGGTAGTTAGAACCTAAGATGATTTTGTCATATTTAGGCACATACATGCATGCATGATCAAATGACCAGTAGGCCTTTACCAAATTGTCGAATAGGTAAAGTGATCACTTTAGTTGACACCTAACTAGGATTGTGACATGCCACTAACACATAGGACCAATACAATAAGTAGTAAGACAAAGCATTTGGTTAAACAACTTGTTAGTGAGTAAGTTAGGCATAATCATTATACTAGGTGAACCTTAATGAAGGTTAGCGGTAGCTATGACTACCTTCATGCTAGGGATAGTAATCAAGGTGATAGGGTTGATCGCTAAACAAGGATTAGTAGGTAGATGAAAACACGTAGGCCTTACCTAGGGAATGAGCGGCTATCTACTTAACAAGAAGTAGTTGTTAGTAGATGTCATGGCTAAGGATCAACCTAGCATGATAGGTTTACTTTAGTATATGCCAAGCCAGGCAAGTAATGAGACTAAATAAAGATCAGCTCATAGATGAAAGCCAAACCCATAGACACGACTAAAGGTGTAAGTCTGGCATCTAGCTAATGCTTGGAAGTTCCAGCTAAGGCTCATAGAACTTCCTTGATAAATATAAAATAATAAAAGAAATCATTAAGTGAACTAGGTACAGGTGTGTCAGAAGATGATGTCTACCTGAGTGAACCCGCGACTACGCATGGGTCTCACCTGAATTTCATGGCACTTCCTCGATAAATAGGAAGTAATAACTAAAGGAGTCATTAGTTTAGCTAGGCGTCATGTATGGCTAGTGGTGATATGTCCCTAGGTGGACGATAGTAATCAACAACCACCAATCACCCTCATATAGAATCCATCCATCACCCCTCGCTATCCGCTCCCAATAGAAGGATAGTTCGTGATCCGAAGGTGCATCAAAGGATCCTACCTAACAAGGTGATTTTTCCCATCTAGGTAACCAATGAGGAATATTCCTATGAATATTCTCTCCCTCTTGTTGAGGTCCTAACTCCTTGCACTAGCGAACTTTCTGGGAGCCTGATCCCTCTTGCCCTCACTTCGGATCAAACAATAACCTAACCCTAAGTCTGACTATCAACCAAAGACCCCACCACTAGACTAAACGAATAAGGTTTGGGTATATCTACTTTGGTTTCAAGTATTTCCTTCATTCCAAAATATCTCTGGATGTACTTCATTCCGTTTGAAGTATTTCCTCCATCAACTTCACTAAGTATGATTAGTTTCATCTAGAGTATTTCCTTCTTTCAAGATACTGTTAAATATGTTTACTTTCATTTGAAGTGTTTTCCTGTTGTTTACTTGCCTTTGGATTTATTGGATTTCATGGTTGCTTTTAGACATTCTTAGGTTTGATCGTATTCCGCATATTTAGAATCTGAAGCTATGACGAAGCAGCAGTCTGAGCAGGAGCAAGAACAAGACAAGATTATCATAACACTGAGCTAGGCGGGTCAACACTTTGATCATGTTGCACCTACTTTTGAAATACAATTATATTGTTTTAAATTATAAAATTGCATTGCTATGATTTATACAACTATGTTGACCTAGCTCATAGTTAATACCTTAATGATAATTTCGTATAATCTTCCCATCCTTGAACTTGGATACTATCCTTTGTCACCCTAGAACCAATGGTATACATTCTAGTTAATAAGTCTGTATCTAAGTGTCATGCTTAGCCTTACTTAGATACATTGACATGTGGGTAATGATTTGCCCCGTTATTATTCAAAACATGAAAACTGAATTTGGGCGTCGAGGTTGTAGCCTAGCTGGTATATTGACTAGAAAGGTATTTCAAAATAAAAGAAAACCAAAAATAGATTTCGACTCGGATGGTTGGAAAGCATGGCGGGTGCTGGGAAGAGCACGACAGAGTGGGTATGGGGAAGTACCGCCCGAGTCAGTAAAGGACCGAGTTCTTGTGATGATCTCTCGTGTAAAAACAGTGCAACTACAAGTCTATAATGGGTACGACATGGTTGATTAATTTGTTCGCCTCAGCGTTGCTTCATCATCCCACTCATGTGGCATGTATTATAGTCTTATTTGATAACCACTCGGAGGATTGGATTCCAAAGGGTGTCACGGCTATAATGCATTAGGAAACCATTACAGGGCAAAAGGGGGCTATGGAGGGTGGCATGCACTACGGCCTTAGTTGACAACCACCCAGAGGATGGGAGTCCAAAGGGTGGCACGACTGTATTGCATTAGGAAACCACCTTCAGTAGCGAAACCTAGCGGATAGGGTTGCGTTGGGTAGGGCATTGTAAAGGCCTTGTGATGATTATCTTAGTCTCACACCTACGGTTGCATCACTACTACAGAAAAGGTATTCACAGACGGTTCAAAAACGTCATCACAAACGGTTTCGTTAGCCGTCTAAGTTTATGGGTCAGTGATACATGAGGTCATCACAGACGGTTTTCAAACCGTCTGTGATGCATACTTTCACAGACAGTTTGTGGCGCTGAAACCGTCAGATGACTTTTCTCTATAAAGCCCCATGCATGGCTTTGCTTGTACCATTAAATCGGCATCATATATATATATATATATATATATATATATATATATATATATATATATATATCTCTCGGCCACTTTGGGGATCGTCACGTAGCATGAGAAGGATGAGACAGTAGCCACGGGCAACCTCATTAAGCCCCTGCAAGTTTAAAACGTATGGATGCAAAGAGATCATTAGGACATCCAATTACCTGGATGTTGTCGATAGGTAATTGGACCTATGTTCAGAAAGTGACGTATACGCGTAGGTATTCCGATTGGGAAGTGGCATCATGTATCAGCAACTAACCATTCTTGAGCATGTAATCGTCTTTAAACCCAACAAGAACACCAAGCAACCATTCTCACATTTCAAAAGAATTCTCAACTTGTTGCTTGGTGTTCTTATTGGGTATAAAGACAATTACATGCTCAAGAATTGTTGGTTGTGGATAGATGATGCCACTTCCCAATCGGAGTACTTGCGCATCAACGTCACTTTTTGAACATAGCGACGTCCAATTACCTATCGACAACATCCAGGTAATTGGATGTCCTGACGCTCTCCTTGCATCCATACTTTTTAAACTTGCAGGGCTCAATGAGGTTGCCCGTGATACTATCTCATCCTTCTCATGTCAACTAATTCTAAAGTGGTTGGGGACTACTAACAATATATATATAATATATATATGATACCGCTTTTAATGGCACAAGCACCAACGCTGGAGACTTTATAGAGAAGAGATTATGAATGAAATGGTAGGACGTGCTGGGGCGTAAGAGGTAGGAGAACTTGACCGCATGAACACGCTTACATAGACAAAGGTGAAATGAATAGCGAGAGACAAGATATGACTATTAACATCATTACATCACAGAGCAAGGGACTATTAATATGAACTAATTATCAATTCAATTTCAGCATAAGACTATTAACATCATTACTGACCGCGAGCAAGGGACTATTAATATGAACTAATTATCAATTCAATTTCAGCAAAAGACTATTAACATCATTACATCACGAGCAAGGGACTATTAATATGAACTAATTATCAATTCAATTTCAGCATAAGACTATTAACATCATTACATCACAAAGCAATGGGACTATTAATATGAACTAATTATCAATTCAATTTCAGCATAAGACTATTAACATCATTGAGCAGTTCAACAGCAAGACAACAAGACCAAGGGTGTCCAAACCCACCACACCAGTAGTAGCCCTCGGCATCCATCACAGAGCACTAGCCATTTTCATCATAGAACAAGGGGGTAGAGAGAGAGAGAGTAAGGTAGGGTGATACCTCGATCTGGCCAACCACGGCGCGACCCCACCACCAAAGACAACGTACCCTCATCCATCTCCTTCACCTTGCATAAATCACACAAACATCAGGACACAACTTAAGGCTCAAGCATAAAAATCAAACTCAACAAAAGACATTAAGCTAACAGATCTAGAGGAGAATAGAGGGAGGATGGGGAAAGCAAAGCCCGGCCAGGGCCCGAGTGCAGGAGGCCAAGCAGGAGAACCAAGCCATGGCGGCGCAGGTGACACGCGGGGCCAATCCCAGTGGCTTGGGTGGCGGCGTCACTATAGTTGTGGCACGACCCTGAAACTGCACAAGAAGACACTACTATCGTACGAGTGTCTTGTGTAGTGCAGAGTGGTGTCACAAACTGTGGTGGCGGCGATGGCGACGGGGTCGGGCGGCGGCGTCGAGGTGGGGAGGGGAACGGACGAGAGTAAATGCACTAGGGAGTGACGAGTTAGGGCGGGTGCAAACCCTAGCGGCACTGGGGAGTGACGAGAGTTAGGGCGAGCACAAACCCTAGCGGCCGGGCTCCTACTAATAAAGAGACTTATCACAGACGGTTCTATTATGGAACCGTCAGTGATAATTATCACAGACGGTTCCATAATGGAACCGTCCGTGATATGGGACATAACACAGACGGCTCCATAATAGAACCGTCCGTGATATGTCCCATATCACAGACGGTTCCTTTATGGAACCGTCTGTGAAATAGTTTTTTCTCAAGTATATTTATCTTGTATATACACTTACATGACATGAAGAAATTACATGTTTATATGTCAATTTTGTAATTTAAATATTCTGAAAATTTGCTTTAACTATATATATATATATATATATATATATATATAAGTTGAATAATATAGTAACTTCACCTCCAAACTTTTTTTTTTCATTTTGGAATTTTCATATGGCCAAGCAAATAAGTTAAACTAAAAAGATTAAAAAAGTAAAAACCTATAAATAAACAAAGTTTTTCTAGTGGCGGAGGTAGGTGCTATCTCCGTCTTCAATACTTCATAGGTGGCGGCGTTCGGATCGGGACGGTTCTCGATTATCGCGAACGAAGCTCGAAATACGCCCACTGTTGACGCTCTCGTTTGAGTGTCTCCCGAAGACCCTCATACTATTTAACCAAGAAGAATTGAGCCCATAGGCTCTCTTCCCTTGCTTGAGGGTCTCGGCACGGTCGATTCGATGCTTCTTTGCCTCGATTATGCAGTCCAAGTGACGGCAAGCCTCCTGGAGACGTGCAACGTCGTTTTGGAGGACCACGTCGATGACGTGGTAAATTCGTCGAAAGTGGGAGATCACCGGGAAGACGCGGCGGAGGAGGATGTCAAGACGGCGGAAGGTGGCCGTCATCTGCTCCAGCAAATTCTCGGCCGACATAGGAGTGAAGACACTGTTGAAACAGTGTTCTTCGCAACACGGTTCAACGTACAGCGAGAGAGGTGCTCGTACAATGCGGCTAGGTAGGCCATCAATGCCGGCAACAAGGAAGAGGCAGCCATTTCTGTTTTTTTATAAGTATGTGGGGATGATCATCTCCGATGGCGGATGATCCTTTTTATAAAACAAGGTATAAATTCGGAGCGTGAGACGAAGAGACGCATCGGGGAGCCGAAGCGGATCGATGCGATGAAGACACGCATCGGGGAGCTTAAGCAGATGGCGACGAAGAGACGCATCGGCGATTTAAGAAACGACGGTCAGGCGATATTATCACGAGCGGTTATAACAAAAAACCGTCGTGATATGTGGTAATATCACAGACGGTTATTGTTAAGAACGGTCTGTGATGTTTCACAGATGGTTCTTTGTTGAAAACCGTTTGTGATATATAGAATTATCATAGACGGTTATTAACAAGAACCGTTTGTGATACTTCACAGACGGTTTTCAATATGAACCGTCTGTGATATTACCTCTTCATAGACGGTTTTTAGCGCAGCTAGTAACACAGACGGTCTCTAAACCAGAACCGTATGTGATTGCATGTAATACGGACGGTTTTGGTCAACCGTTTGTGATGAGGCGTCCAGTATTAGCCTTTTTGTAGTAGTGCGTGTTGATAGTATAAGACGATTGTCTCTTGTGGGTAAAGTGTGCGAACTCTACAGAGTGAGAAAAATATCTAGATAGCCGTGCTCACGGTCATGGGTGGTGCCGGGAACTTACTTGAATTGGCTTTCATTTTCATAAAACAAATTGCGGGTGGAATGAAAAGATGGGTTGGAGCCCAGAGATTTGAGATGGTCTAGTTGAGAACCAA
This sequence comes from Phyllostachys edulis, assembly GCA_036346405.1. Lineage (NCBI taxonomy): Eukaryota > Viridiplantae > Streptophyta > Magnoliopsida > Poales > Poaceae > Phyllostachys > Phyllostachys edulis. The sequence goes on from CM070546.1 coordinate 98,031,270, forward strand.
TGAAAAGTACGGGATGTGACCCGAGAAAGAACATAAGCATGGGGTGGATAGAACCACTCGGTGATATAAGAGGTTAGAGTCTCCACTAGTATTTTACAACAAAACTCAACTTTGGTAAAACTTGTGTTAGTTAAAAATGCTAAGTCCTAGAATTTGCTACTACATCATCTATTTCAATAATTGGCTTTATGCAAACAAAAGAACTACAAGCCATTCCTTTGATCAGCCTTGCATATTATATAATTGCATTATGTGTGTTGCTCGCGAGTACGGTTGTGTACTTATGCCCACTCAATATATTATTATTCAGTAAGCATAAAAGAAGAAGGCTACGTGGGCACTTATAAGCATTTGTCAAGACTGGAGATCAAGATGGCCAAAAACTAGATTGCGGGCACCAATCGATTGCCTGTGCGTATATTCTGAGGGTTTCACGTAGTATATTTTTATTCTGCTTCCGCTGCTGTTCTTTGAAATGTATTTAGCCAGTTCGGACATTCTGCAAGTCAAAAGTCGTAATATATATTTATGCTTTGTTTATTATTATGCAATAGCTTTATATATTTATGGTATGTGATTGATATTTAATGATGTAACTATAGACATTAGCTACTGATTGAGAAACTAATGCCGTGAACACAGAAGATTCGAAATTTCAAATTTGGTGTGACACATTACCGGCCGGATTGATGTGATGCGTCGCGCGAGCCACAAAATGTACTAAACTGGTACGATCGATCCACTGTTCCGCGCGCGGGGCGGCGGAGACGACGAACTTCCGTGGTCCATGGCGCCCAATCATGCGCGCCACTGTTGCATGCACATGTGCTTGGTGGTTCTCTCTCTCACACACACACAAGCAAGGGCAGCACGTGCAGCCACTGTGCGCACCTTAACATGGTTGCGCACCTCGCTTGTCTCCCGGATCTTGCCTCCCCACCCTCTTCTCCCTCCCATCACCTCACATCATCGTGCTACCGATCACCTCCTCCTCGTCACCACGACATATACATACGCTGCACCATGGATCGTTGTCGTTGCTACCTCTGGCTCGTTTATCCTTTAATAGTATAATTGCATGTCTCTGCATGCTGCCATCCTATACAGCTCTGCTGATCCGCACATATAAGTACACCGGGCGAGCTACGTATTGGTCTGCTGATTGATTTGGATTTGCCAGTGCTAGCCTTCTTCTGCCCCTGTGTTTGCGCGTGCGTTTATATGGCCAGTTCTTGGGTGCGCACCATCACGTCGCCGTTCCGGAAAGCCTGCACCATCTTCGGCCCGCCACACAAGGACGGCAAGAAGCCGGAGCAGCCTAACTCGGGTTAGTTTGCTCTCGCCATCGAGCCATCCATTCGCGAATCAATTCCCGTGCAAGTTTTAGTCATCCATGCGGCTCATTGACATCTCTAAAACTGATGACTGCTTGTTTGCGTTTCTGCAGCGAAGATGCAACACATTGTCGACGCCGAGAGGTCGAAGCTGCACGGGGAGGTGATGGCGTGCGCATACGAGGACGTGCAGGTCATGTGGTCCATGCTCGACAAGGCCAGGATCCAGGAGTTCAACGGCAGCTAGCTTGCTCATGGCCAAGATTGATGTGCATCAGCTTGCAAGGATCATGGATGGATGGATGCGACTTCCAATTCCATTTTCCTATCGAGCATGAGTGCAACAGAGTACATAGCAAAATCTCTTTACCCTCCAATCCCACTTCCTTAATTTGGGGGCTTGATTTTGATCCTATGGATTAATTTCTGCGGATCATCGTGTCCTCAAAGTTCCATGTTTTGTACGTAGCATGCTTGGAGATGTCTGTTCAAGAATTTGAATCCCCATTGGCACTCTTTTGGTCAAGGTGCTTAATTGGAGAGATGTATATTACCACCACAACATTCGAATCCTGACCATTGCATTTCTCTATCTATCTTGTTCTGTTCCCTCAAATTAATAGTGATTGGTGGTATCTCTTAGCTAGATGGCAATCTTCAAGATCTGATGTTCTTGAAGTATCTCAACAATTAAGCTGCTTCCACCATATTATTTGGCAAAAGCATGCATGAAGCCTACAGAAATGATGGTGACATCATAGCATCCAAGACGGTACTTTGCTCTTATCTGAAGATTTGCAAGTTTTACAGCAAAGGTTGTCCATGGTTTTTTCCTATTTCCTAGTTCCTACTTTGAAACCAGGAATCCGGATAGGAATGGATTTTCTGCCTATCTACAGAGGCATTGTAGGCCATTCGTTTCATGGGATACAAGAAGTTTTCAGCATTATCCTCGGTGGCTCTACATTTCTTCCTTTTTTTCACACAAAGTTTGCCAAGAAGAATCAAATGTCCGACCCATCAATTCTATTCCACCTTGCATCCATAATCTACTTCAGTTTCATGCTTCAATTCTTTAATTTATTGAAATTACCTTGAAAAAAAAGAAGAAGAAAAGAAGCTCCTGTAGTATGACATAACCTATGAATAGATCATCCAACTTGGCCAGTTAGATTCCCTTGGCCTTGATCTCCTTCACCCTCCTCTTGAGAGGAGACCCACTTGGAAAACTAGCCTACTAGAAGAACTCAACTAATCGAGATTCAAGACTTTCCTGTTTGGTCGAGTTCTGGCTCTAGCTTTTGGGCTCCAAATGCTATTTTTAACGCTCTAGGAGGAGCTGAAGCCCAAAAAACTTGGCGTGTTTTGTCCAAATTAGTCTGAACTCTTGTGAGCATCAAATATTTTAAGAGCGGTCTCTAGAAGATACAAGGAGGCAGGGTAAACAATGCCAGCAGATAGGGTACATGAAACCAGCTCCCTTCACACGGTTAGGAAAGTATAAAAGATTAACACGGTATGCCGGTAGCAAGTACAGTATCCATTCACACCGTACTGAAAACACTATCATAAATAAAACACTATCATAAATAGGTAGCGTGATAGGAGCTTAGGGCATCCGCAATGGGCAACAAGAGGGTTCTGAGGCTGAGGTGGAATCCTTAAGGCCAACTCCATACATTATGGGTAAAGGCACTAAGAAAAAAATTGAAGGACCTGCTCCCAAGCTTGAGCCCTGGCCCTAAGGAATAAATTATTGCAAAAAAAAAAAAGAGAGAGCGGGGAGAGGGGTGGGGAGAGAAAGTGGGGTAAGATGCTATTCTATTAAGTGCTGGGCCACCTTGGTGCCTGCTTGGGTCCTATACATCGCAAAAAATAGCACTAAGCCATGTCACTCTGGCTTAGAACCAGATGAGTCTTACACATTGAGGATGCCTTTTATATAGTACTCCAATCAAGAGGCGCCAACTCAAACATGTTATTAATATTGTTATAATACGTTTTGCCACCTATTTACAAGGTCTACATACCTTTGCGCTGCCCGTTATCATTTCCATAATATTATGGGACTATCTATACTACATTTGAAAGTTTTTTTTGCCTGATAACAGTCAGCTTTTAGCACCATTGGATTTCAATCCAACAGCCTATCCACCTCCCCCCACCTCCTATTAAAACAACCAAACAAACCCACCCCTGCTCCTCCTTCTTCCCTCAGGCTCCCCGCCACCGCTCCCTCCTCCGCCACCTCTGCTTGCCGCTGCTCTCCGTGCTCTCCATGCACCTTCTTCCCCAACTTTGGTGGCTACCGCTGCCAGATCCGCCATCGCCACCCCCACCGCCGCCACATTCTTCCCTGTCTCCGGCGGCTACCGCCGCCGAATCCACCATCATCACCCCGTCTCCTAATTTATAGTCGATTCCCATGCTCCCCCGCCGACCTCCACCACCCACTGCCGTCCTCCGACCCGCGGCCGGCTGCGCCATTGTCGCCTTGCCGCCCCTCCGCCAATGCCGCCAACCGCCGTGCCTCCGCTACCCCTCTCTCCCTCTATAGCCGGCTCCCGATGAACCCAAAATCTAATCCGGTGAAGCCCATCGCCCTCTTCTTCGCCTACATTTGGCGGCGCCACCGCCACCAACCGCTGGAGAAGACGAACATGTCGACCTCAGCACAGATCTCAAGCGCATCACAAGGTCAGAAATTCGACTAATTTCACAAAAAAAAATTCATGCGACAGTTTTTTAGCACTTCCGTAATATTATTGCTCCATGCATATGCATATCTATTTTTATTAACATTTACGTAAACTAGAACGAAACCGAAGATCTTAACATTTAGAATTTTTTATCCGACAAACTAAATCCACTTTTCTGAAAATTTCAAAACTCAACTCGTCTAGCACTACTCAAAATTTTCACTTCTTCCTCGACAACAAGAGACAACTTATGCTAAACTATCACATGATTCAAGCGATTAAAATATACTTTCGAAGCAAATAAGAAAACCTAGTTTATTTCAACATGTGTAGCTTTTTACACCGATCTCAAGGCTAATCCAATGGTTGCAAGGGTGGTTTGTCAGAACGCATCTTGCACTTGGAAGATCAACCATTTTTTTAGAACATGCAAAGTTTTTGCGCGTCATTCATTAAGCGGGAAAAAGAAAACAAGACGGTTGTAAAAATAAATACAACCGCAAAGTTTAACAACGCGGTGTCAATAAGCAATCACCGCCAATCAGCACAAACATAAAAGAGAAGACAAATAACAAAACAACCGAAAACAGAAATACTACCAAACACTACGCTACAAGAAAACGACACTTCAAAATAGCTCCTCACTACCCACGTAGCAGCCAACAACGGAGACAATGAACTCTTGGTGCACTCTAGAGCATGCCTTATATGACGGCAACAATCCATGATTGATTGATACGACTGGTACATAATGTTGAAGACTCGTGCGTTGCGTTCCTTCCATATTTGCCAAACAATCAAAATCACCAGTATCAAATTAACCCACGCTGAAGTTCCTTCTGAACTCTGTTTCGTGCGTTGAACCACCAATCCATGAACGAAGAGTCCCTGGTTGGCGTAAGAAAACCACTTGCCGAGAAAGAAAGAATTCCATGCCAGGAAAACCAACCTTTAGCACTTCCGATTAAGAAAACAATGTCAAGTCTAGGTATTAGCTCCTCCAGTCAGAACATGGAACACCCTGTAACTCCAGAAGCCTGCACCCTCCCTTGGATGCCATTCATGTGGCCATATGTGGCATCTCATCGAGCTCCCCATCACGCTAAGAATCTTGCGCCCAATAAAGTCACGCGAACATTTCATAGTTCATACACGCTTGAGATCTTGGATTATACCTACATATACCAACAAGACAATCATCACAAACATATATATATATAACAAACCAGCAATATCATTGATCTAAACAAAGCAAATGGATACAGGGATGCATGCTACAACTGACCCCGACAAGGACAGTAACATTACATCCATACATACATAATGAAAGACAACTGAGAATACATTAAGCATTCTTGTTCGAACAAACCTAACAACCAACGTGAAAACTATTCTGCTCATGGAGCAGAAGACACATGACACGAGCAATACTAAGACAGATAGGACCCCTTACAAAGGGTAATCCAAATAAGAGATAGATCCATGGACATGCACGTAGCAGGCTATGCATGCATGCACTTCGAAGAGCCTCCTTACATGGGAGGGAAAGAAGGGCGAGGATCGGGCCATGAGAAGCCTGCACCCAGATTGGAAAGCTGCATCATGTCGCCGCCGGCGCTGGTGCCGGCACCGCTGCCACCGGCTGCGAAGCCACTGTAGACCACGGCACCGAGGTCCCCTCCGGTCCTGGCGACGTCCATGAGCCAGCCCTGCTCGTTCACTGCCTGATCCATCATCGGCGCCTTCACGTTCATGTCGCCGGTGGCGTAGGGCACCAGAGGCAGGGACGACGTCGCCGGCAACAGTGACAGCCGCGGCTGCGGGGCAGGGAGAGCCTGTCCGCGGAGCTGCTGGATGCGGTCCATGACGTTCATGAGGCGCATCTCCACCATGCAGCCGAGGCTGGTGAGCTCCTCGATGGAGAGGCCCGTGAGGCCCGGGCGGCGGCCGACGAGGGCGTCGTGCATGAGGAGCTTGGTCTCGCGCTCGCGGTTGTCGCGGTCCGAGTTGTGCAGCTGCTCCCGGAGCTTGCTGATGCGCTGCCGGAGGAAGCCCTCCTGGGTCATCATCTTCTTGCACTGCTCCAGCTCCGGCAAGGCCTTGAAGCGTTGGAGGATGGTTGTCGCCTCGGGGACAGACGGCCACACCTCCGGCTGCGCCTCTCCCTCGCCGTACACCACCACGCATGCCTTGACGTCGCAGAGCGTGGACAGCTCTTTCGCCTTCTTCATCAGGCCCTTGCGGCGCTTCTTCAATGTCGCGCGCCGGGTCGAGTCGTTCGCGATCCACAGGAGGTTAACCTTCTTGCGAGCCATTGCCTCAACCGGATCTGTAGCAAGCAAGAGGCTCGCTACAGATCAAATCGAAGGGAAATGGCTGGCTTGGTGCGAGGTGAAAGCAATGGAGGGGAGAGGTGGTTTTATACCCGAGGATCATGTAGAGTGTTAGGATTTTGACGCAATCAGCATCAACATCAGATCAAAATTAGTTTGTTTCCTTTGTTAGATTTTTCATGTTTAGTTTCGGCTTAGTTAGCAAGTTGATTACATAGTCTTTAAAAGGATGTGTAATTAGATGTGTTTTGATTAAAGCAATAGAAGAAAAAAAAACCAGAAAACGCTGTGCGCATGCAGCACCAAAAAGTATCTCCTGTTCTCGTGTACATGAGTTCGAGAGCGTCTGCTTCTATCGGCTGCAAGCAAGATCGGCTTTCTGTGTATCGCTTCCAGTACTTGGCTTCCATGCACATGTTCGCGTGATTGACTTCTAGTCTGCCTCCAGCACCATGTGCGTGTGTTCCTTCCAGCAGAACGTGTGCGTGGGCTTCATCAGGATCGGTTTCCAGCGTCTAGCGCGTGTTCTGTCCAGCGAGCGTTCTGCCGATTGGCTGAAGTTTCTTCGGATCGGCTGAGTCGTATTTGGTTTGGGCCAACAGATCAGCGTAGATGAGCAGATTGCAGCGTGCCAAAAAACGTGATATGGAAAGGGATTACTGTTACAGATATGCATCGAAGAGACGTAATGAATTGCTGCCTGTTAATGTGTGGCTAGCTAGCAGATTTTCAAGCCGTTAATTGTGCCCATCATTACTTTCAAAAAGAAAAAAAAGAGCTGTGCCCATCTTGAACTTTCACTATATATACGTCCATAAGCAGTCTAGCTAGATGCATGATCACACTACAGATCTTTTTTCTATACACAAATGGTCAGAATCAAAGTCAAAATAAGATTTTAGTTCATCAAGGTTTATGAAATTTGTTCAGGATTATAGGGGTAGAAAAAGGCAGATGACTGTGTTCTAGGATAAAGCCTACTGGGAGAGTGAATAAGTTATGGAAGGCTCCTTGCAAGATGCCTGTCTTTATTACAAAAGATATGCTAGCTTATAGATATATATTTCCAAATTAATTTTGCAGTTTTGCGCTAATCTTAGATGTTCGTTTATGCATATCCATCCATTGATTTGTAACCAGGTTAAGAAAAACATCAATCAAGAACGTAAATAATCTCATATTGCAACGGATGAGCTGAATTTATTTATTATTTGGATACCCAAGATATCAGATTAATCCGAGCAATTAAACCGATCGATCGACCCATGAAGATTGCGCGACTAAAATTCTACCAAAATTTCTTCGATCTGATAATAATTACGTTCCATTTCATCAAAAAATAATAATTACGTGCCATTTTATCTTGAGATCATACGTTGCACGACCCGGTGGATCCACTACTAGAAAACAGAGCAAACCTAGGAGGTTGCATTCAAAGAAAACTTTTTGTTGATTTCTTCAAGCGGAAATTAATCCGTTTGCTTTTCGTGAAATCCCGTAAATGTTAAAGTTTCGAGTTTTGTGGCTGGGATCACTTGGATCTCATGTTTCATGAATAGTTGAACTGTTCCGAGAGCAATTATGACGTGTTGAAGAATTGTATTGGTTTTTAATTAGTTCTTGTGGTTTGAACTAAAGACCTATCTTGTTCGTTGTGGCAAAGTGTTGCTAGTCAAAGGATTAATTTCAGTGTTAAAGGAAAGAGTGCAGTAGGAGTATTTGAGAATTTGAGTCAAGTTTTGTAACTTGTGGTTATTTGAATCGTTCCTAGACTTTCTGCTCTTTCCGTTCAAGAGATGTCGAGTTTTAATCGCAATGTCTTTTTCTTATTGACTGTTATTTGCTACTCCGTTTTTTTAGGGATGTGTGCCCTCAACCGTGAACTCAACTTTCGTTTTTCCAAGATCCTCATTACCAGATTATTTCTTTTGGTTTCGTGCTCGCTATGAGGAGCAACGTTTTCCTGTGTGACAAAACTTGTTCTTGTTCGCCTCTTCCTTTTGAGAAATGATCAACCGATTTGTGTTGCAAAGATTTTGTTAAGCGTAAGCTGGCAACTGCTTATTGGTAGCCAAGTAATGGTAGTGGTGAGATTTTGGTACCAAGTTATTGGAGGAGTAGTAGAAGATGAATTGGTTTTGACCTGTACCTCTTGGAGGAAAATTGATTCAAATGGAATGATTGTTGTTGAAGTAAAACTGATTAGTGATACGACCAAGTAGAACAAATGGTGAAGTGTAATCCCAGAACCCCAGTTCATGTTGAAATGTTGGGATTTATCGAAGGTATGGAAACCTTGATCAATTTTATAGAGTAACGCAATTGGATTGTATTGCGAGATTGTGTGGGTGATTCCTGATGATGTCAATGAGTGAGTATGTCGGAATTGTGGGAATGTTAGAGATTTAATTTGATGATTTCTCTATCTGATATAAGAGAAGTTCGTTGTAGAGGTCTTGTAGGTTAAATTTGGGCTTTGCATTTTATGCCAGACCTTGGGTTGCCCAATGATTGTGTGTAGAGAAAGTAGAATTGTGGCGTATTCTGAGTAGTGGAATGATCATTGATAGAACCCTTCTGATGTAGTACCTGAGCGTGTGTATTGAGGATTTTGAGTTGTTATTCTTGAAAAAATTGAGATGATGGGAGGTGTGAGATCTATTTTGAGGTGCATTGGGTACCACCTGTCAAATTGATGCCGTCAGTAGGAGTTGTCTAGAGTGTTTCTATGGGATCAATAGAACCTTTCCACAAAGGTGTGGATGATATATTTTCGATTGAGCATATCTTTGAGGCTGCTAATTTAAGGAATTTGAACTCGTGTAGTATGTGATGAATTTGAATTCGAAGGTTTGCGAGGAATTTTATTCCTAAAAGAGAGACTGAAAAAGAAAGTTTCCTTGAGCAGCGAAGAGTTTTCTTGATTCTCATTTGAGCTTTGTGTTGTTGACGGGTGCCTGTCGCAATTTGAGCTTGGCTTCTTGATGGCATGTGTTGTCCTTATCAGTTCAGAAAGAAGAAAGGAAGTATTTGATTTGGTGTTTGAATGGTTTCTCTGTTGGCTTATGAGGTGTTTATTTGTAAACGGCCCACTTGGAAAGCGGAAGGGATTTCATGATGAATCTTCGCTTTTGAGTTTGACCCTTTTTGGTGTAAAGTTGCCTTATCATCGTTGCGATGAGAATCTGTTATTTTCATTTCAGTTCTGGTCACCAAAGGGTTGTTTAAAGCGATTTCTGTTGTGTGTTCCTGGTTAAAGGAGGTGCTCCTTGTTCAGATGAAGAAACTGATTGAGAAGGGGGACAAGAGTTCCATGTGGGTTGTGCACGATTCGACAGTGCGGATTGAGTGAGCTGTTCGGGTGGTCCGAACGGCCCAATCTACGCGGATGGTCCGATTAAGATCTAATGGTGCAGATCGTGTTGGTCATTCCGACGGTCCGAACGGCCCAAACGATCTGGACAGTTCGATTCAAATCTAACGGCTCGCGCGCAACTCAGATGATTCAGGTTTGCCTAGGGGGTTAAAAATAGCAAATAAAATTATAAAAATATAAAATTTTTCAAAGAAGCTACTGGGATGATATAGATACCATATAAATTTTCAAAAACTTACTATTCATGATTCAAATACTTAATTTAAAATATTTAAACCGACAAGGTTTAAGTAAGGACATACAAATTTCATAAGGTCAAACTGAATAGTGGTGGAGATAAGGATGCCATAGATAAATAGAAAATAAAATTATAAGACTAAAATAACATGGTTCACCTCAATTGGAGTTCACATGAATTACTTATGAATTTGCAATGATAAAAGCATTTTGTAGTGTACAAATATTCTGTTTTGGATTAATTTCAAAAACTATAATATCTGGGATAGAGATAAGTTTGAAACCTATTCCAAATTAAAGTAAAGAAAATTATCACAATTGGTTTCACTTGATTTGAAGTAACTTTGAATTAGTTATGCAGTTTTGAAGTTATTCTATTTTGGACCGTCCGATCGCGATTCGACGGTCCGGATTGACTGAGCTGTTCGGGCGGTCCGAACGGCCCAATCTACGCAGATGGTTCAATTAAGATCTAACGGTCTAGATCGTGTTGGTCGTTCCGGCGGTCCGAACGGCCCAAACGATCTGGATAATCTGATTCAAATCTAACAGCTCGCGCGCAACTCAAATGATTCATGTTTGCCTAGGGAGTTAAAAATAACAAATAAATTTATGAAAATATGAAATTTTTTAGAGAATCTACTGGGATGATATAGATCCCACATATATTTTGAAAACTTACTTTTCATGACTCAAATACTTAATTTAAAATATTTAAACCGACAAGGTTTAAATAAGGACATACAAATTTCATAAGGTCAAACTGAACAGTGGTGGAGATAAGGATGACATAGATAAATACAAAAATAAAATTATAAGACCAAAATAACTTGGTCCACCTCAATTGGAGTTCACATGAATTAGTTATGAATTTGCAATTTTAAAAGTATTTTGTAGTGTAAAAATATTCGGTTTTGGATTAATTTCAAAAACTATAATTTCTGGGATAGAGATAAGTTTGAAATCTATTCCAAATTAAAGTAAAGAATATTATCGCAATTGGTTTCACTTGATTTGAAGTTATTTTGAAATAGTTATGCAGTTTAGAAGTTATTCTATTTTGGACCGTCCGATCGCGATTCGATGGTCCGGATTGAGTGAGCTGTTAGGGCGGTCCGAACAGCCCAATCTACGCGGACAGTCCGATTAAGATCTAACGGTTCAGATCGCGTTGGTCGTTCAGACGGTCCGAACGGCCCAAACGATCTGGACAGTCCGATTCAAATCTAACGGCTCGCGCACAACTCAGATGATTCAAGTTTCACTAGGGAGTTAAAAATTGAAAATAAAATTATAAAAATATGAAATTTTTTAGAGAAGCTACTGGGATGATATAGATCCCATTTAAATTTTGAAAACTAACTGTTCGTGATTCAAGTACTTAATTTAAAATATTTAAACCGACTAGGTTTAAATCAGGACATACAAATTTCATAAGGTCAAACTGATTTCTAAAAATTTGACAAAAAATATGGTTTTCATCGCACGGGCAACTTGTAGTTAATACACAATATTAGAAAGGTCTCGTAGGACTTAGCCTTGCCAGCATACCTAAGGAAGTGTGCTCTATTGCATGGCGAAAAGGCGGTCTGGCATGTGGGTACAGTTGTACACCCCTGCAGGGTATAAACTATTCAAATAGCCTCGTCCTAGGTTATGGACATGCTTGGTTAGGTCATGCAAGAACTAGACTATAACTTTTTCCTTAAAACTTGAATTCGGGTGGTACAAATGGGTAATTCGTGCTATGTTGTGGTGGCTGTTGGGAAGTCACCTCTAGGTTGTCACTTATGCTTATAATTGTTGTCTCTTTGTTATTTAATCAAATAAAAACCAATTTGTTAAATTGCCTTCAATCTATTATCTATTGCAAATGAAATATTGCTTTGTGCGTTAAATGAACCCTATGACTTCTCCTTTGAATTAGCTTGCATGTAGCTATTTATAGGTTTGTTATGCGTAAGTCTTATGAGTACATTTTTGTACTCAACTGCATTGCTTAATTGTTGTAGAGGAGGTTGACCCCCAAGGGGTTAACTATTGTGAGACCGACTTCGTGCAGGACGACTAGCTAGGCGGCCCGGTCAGTTGCCTTGTGGGTAAGGGCAAACCGGTTGGCTTTTGTTTATCATCATCTTATGGCTTTTGTTTCTGCTACTACTTTATTTATTTACCTTGTCTTTGCCCCTTTTGTAATAACTCTTTTATGTGTTTGTCCCTTGTGTTGTAATATGAAGGCTCGGTATTGTAATGACTTGTGTATGGAATGGATGCTATATTTTGTGAAGGAGTACGTGTACCGCTCCTTGGAGGCTTGGAGGTACATACTACTCTAAGGCACATGATATCTGGTTTGTGATGCTAGGGTCAAGTGGATGGCTAAGCATTACAAGTTAAATACCCCGGGTTCTCATAGTGAAAAACTCTGGTAATTAATTTACTCAAATACTAGATAAATTATCTTGAATAAAAATAATTTTTGTCAAAATTTTTGTCACGAGAATAGTAACTCCCTTAGTAAAATTCTAAATGTCCTGACAGTTATAATAAAACTGTCAATATAATATATTTTCTTGATGGTTAAACCCGTCAGGTTAATTGTTTGGAAATTCCTGCACTTCACGCGTTCGCGCAAAAAAATTTGATGTCACGTCACACATAAAAAAAACTATCTGAGCAAAAGCATCTGCTTCCTACCTTTCTCTGTCCTGTACCAGTCAAAGCATCTTCCTCCTCCTCAAATCCCTAGCTCTAAATCCCCAATCCGACGCCCCCTCGCCAGTGCCTCTCCTCCTTGTCCTCCCCAAGAGGTGCCGCCCCTCCGCCCCGAGCCAGACGCTGCCGCCCCTCCTCCCTCTTCCGGGCGGACCCTCCCTTCAGGCATGCTCGGGCGGCCACCCGAGCTCCCCTTCGGGGCGGAGACCCCTTTCCGAGGCAACGTCGAGGCGACAGGCGAGGATAGAGGGCCAGGAAGCGCAGAGCGAGCGGTTGCCGGCGACGGCGCGCGGCGGCTGCGCATGCACCTGTGGGCTGTGGCACACGAAGAGGTTCTTCATGGCGTGGCGGTGGGGCTTCGTCTAGAACTTGCTTCCCCTGGCGCTTTCTCCCTCCTAGCGCTGCCGCCTCAACCTCTTGGTCTCACGCCGCCGCTCTGTGCGCTTCTCTCCTCTGCCACCGGCCGCAAAGTCACCGCTGTCGCCGCCTTGCCCGTGCTCGCTCAACTACCCGCACGCCTCTGGTCCTCATGCTCCACCCCAGTTCTACATGGTTGCTACTTGCTACCATGACAAGCGGCTCCGATGGTTCCCCCTCTAGCTCCCTACCTCGTATTATCTACTTTCTTTAGTTGATTTGGTCCTGATTCGGTTTGGGGGGTTCTTGATGTAACTACTGGTGGGTATGGGGGAATTTTTGGGTGATGTCCGATTGTGTGGTGGACAAGGGATGGTTTGGCATTTGGTGCTTCGGCCGGGTGAGACTTTGGTGGTTATCGGTGGTGGTCTTTGGTTTCGAGCATGCTGGAGTTGCTTCGGTTCTAGGGCTTACATGGTGATGCTGCTTGCTGTTCTTAGAGTAATTGAGGGTGATGGTGGCATGGTTGGTTTCAGTGGGCATAGATAATATCATTTTCACACATTGCAATATTTCCTTTTAGTTTTATGGGAGTTGGGTGGCGCTAGGGGAGGTCAACAACGATGGAGTTCCCTTCCTTTCATTACAGATTCTTATGAGATCATTTGTTCATTTGACATGATTCAATTGGTCTGTTCGAGGGATTGTTCGAGGGATTGTAATGAAGCTTATAGAGTTATAATCTGATCTGCTTGACTTGTGTTGCGTGAGGAGACTGAAGGAGCCGAGCTGCTGCCTGTTGAGGTTGAGGTAAGTAAAGTAACTAAAGTTCACACTTGGGACTTGACTGAATACCAAATACTTATATGGGAATAGTAGGATTGTCAGCTACGTCGACACTAACCTCACCTGGGTGAGACTCTTGAACAAAGCTGATCCTTGCTGCAGAGAGGTACAACTAGTTCACAGCTAGTTCTGATTCTTTCTGATATCTAGCAGAAAACAAACTCAATTGTGAAGCTCTCTACTATGCTTTTGGTATCTTAGTGCAAGAGAAATGATAATAGCTTAATCTTAGGAGTCAAATCAAAACTTGGCTGGTGTATCTTTAGTTACTTGTGATTTTTGGTGCAACAAATATGTGTACAAAATTGTTGGATTTTCAGTGTTCTTTGATAACAAAATGCTGAAATATGAAAGTTGGATGCAATTTACTGCTGGACTATGCATTGACTGTTTACCGATGTTGTTAATTTGTGGAGAAACTTAAGTTTGTCATGTGTTTTTTTTACAGGCACCTATGGTAAGGCCTTATTTTGTGTCGTTTCTGTTTCTCTTGTGGGATGGATGGTCCTTAGCAGTTGTTTATGAAGTATACCTTGGTATAGTATTTGCATGATTTACATCTCTTCTGGTAACATCTACTCATCTATCTGCAAATTTTTCACATGTGTCTGCAGGAGTTAAAATGTTGTAGAACTGACCAATTCTTTTCTCATCATTTCATTCAAAGGGTTGACAATATCTAGCTAGCACACTGCTTTGTACTTCTGACTATGATGCATGGTCCACTGGGTCTGACACCATGGATCATTTTCCCATCAAATTGCTTGTTTTCTATCTTGCACATCTTAGTGCCCTTATATTCAATATAATTATGGTAATAGTTGGTCATATCTTGCGTACATATGAGGTCTTTGCTGTTGTGTGCAACCCTATAGACACATCACTTGTGGCTTCCGGAGGCAAAGATGTAGAGGATTCCTGTGGAAGATTGGATCGACAGAGGATGTTCTGGAGCTGACTGGTATGGTCGACTTATTTGCCCTTTTGATTTGCTGTATATAAATGTTCACGGGACTATCTATATGCGTCATTACCTTTACAATATTAGCTCTTAATTCTATGCTTGTTTGCATTTATCTATGAAGTAGTATTCTTGATTTTTTTAGTTGTTTCGCGCATAATGTCGCTACATGATCTTCTGTATTTTTGGTATCTTGCAGCAAGGAATCTTGTGATGTTCCATCGATTTAGTTCTTTTTGCAAAGCTTTATGTTTACCTTCCCTTTGCGCCAGGTGATTAGCCTTTTTCTCATTTCAACACTTAATTTATGTACACCATTTATGTCATATCAAGGTATGTCAGAGCCAAGATTGATTATACATTGTATAAGATGAAAAGAAACACCTTGTTCTTGTTGCTACTGAAATTTATCTTTAGATACTTTTTGGTTTCTGAAGCACTTAGTTATGTCTTTTGGAGGTCTCTGAAAACTTTACTTGGCCGGTAAATTTTTCTATCTTAGTTTTGTTGTCATGTTTGGATAAATGTATGGGATAGTGATAGCTTCCAAGCAGTCAAAGGTGTTTGTTCTCCCAGCTTAAATTGAGCTTCAAGTATCCGGATTAGCTACCAACCAACTGGCCACATATTTGATTTATGATATTATTTGAATTCTTGGATCTTTCGCACAGTCCTGTCGATCTGTGTATGCATGGTCTCTCAAAACCGTTGGTCCCTTGTTGTCCTATTGTTGTTTAGGTCATCATATATTGGATGGAGTCCTACTTCATCTGTTAGGGGATCTAAGAATGCATCCCCAAGAGCGTAGACTACAAACACAGGAAGGCTTACAAGAAAGTAGGTGTTATTTATTATGATTTCGCTTCCTTTCTCTTCAAGTTTTTCACATTTTATTGAGCTCCTTTCTTCCTATTTTATATAAAAAAGGGACAAGGGGTTGCATAAGTTGGTTTTCATGAGTGGCGTTCTACTAGAGGGCGCTGTTGTTGGCTGTTATTTTGGTGGAAAAGTTATTTTCTTGTTCTCTGTTATGTAGCTTCTCATTTCAGCCGTATATATATATATATATATATATATATATATATATATATATATATAATTTTGTTATTAACACTGACAGTTACAACTTTCTAGAGGTTACTGGATGGATATATAAAGGAATTTCGAATCTACTATCACCGCTGCTACAAAGTGGTAAATTATGCCTATTTCGTTAGATGCATGTTGAAATTTAAAGGTAGATAGAGCAACTCGACCAAAAAAACTACCTAGACCTTTTGGTTTTGTGTTAGCCATATCACTATACTTAGTCTGAAATTCTTTATACTGTGCTAACAGAATTAAGAGATGGTTAGTTCCACAGTACTAAATTTGAGCGAATGAGACTCAATACATCCATTATATTATATTTTAATAGCTTTTTTAAGACATATTGTGATTAAAAACCACTGACCACCGGTCATAGTTTGTATCTCGTAGAACGTTAAGCCAACAAAACTCATATTTAGGAACATAGGTAGAACATTTTATAGAAAGGTTTCAGATCTGTAACACCCCAGTCCTACAAGGGCTGGAATGCTACTAAACTAACATGTTAACAAAGCTAAAAACAGATGACAAAATTCTAAATTTTGGCGAGAACCTCCTCAGATAGTTAGCTATACGGAGGTTCCAACAATCATTAATATCAAGACAATAGTGAAATCAACAAATATCGAATCATTGCGTAAGTATAATCGATCTCAAGCAACTATATCAAAGGATGAACTAAGTTCACGCACGCCTATTAACCAAAACTTAATGGAGAAGAGTTATCACCACGACCAACATTTATTATTACAGTTCATCAATAATGAATGATTAAGTTGAACTAAAATGAAATCTGGACTTGATTAAGGTGAAGTGAAAAGGTAGTGTGTGTCTATTCCTCCCGAGAGCCAACCTCAAAGATCACCTAAAAAACAACAAACAAAGCAAGAGTGAGTCCGAGACTCGGCAAGTCTGATAAATGAATAATACATATCAATCATGATCATGTGAACATCATTGAAGAATATGAAATAAATACAGAACGAATATTTGAATGAATGGAATGTATGTCTTGAATGAAATGAAGGGACTACACACATGCATATACCGGTATAGCTGGTGACACACCCGTCGGTGTTCACCTAAGCCCGCATTTAACAAAATGCGGGGATCCAAGCTCCGTATGAAGAACGTTTCATACGGGTGTCCCAAACTGCCCACATTGGAATGGTGGGTCTTACGTGCCCATACTGGAATTGATGGGTCTTATAAATCCACTCCCGTGGATGAAACATGAATAGTGAATGCATGGAATAAATTATGAATAATGAAAAGACATGCTCTCTAATCATGGAGGTAACACATTTGGAATGAATATGAACATTAAATATCAACAAGGATCTTAGGAACACAATACCAACATCAGGCATTCACATTTTATAATTAAGAACGTTAAAGTACTTACCCATGTTGGACTGGCGAGACTTCACTACCCATTTCAGTGGTGAACACAAAAGAAAGAACGAATGTATATGTTGAACGTAAACACATTATCGAAGAATCAGGGTATAACGACAATGAAGGGAAACAAGGAGTATCGAAATTACCCATTTCGTAATCATCACTCAAGTGAAACAAACAACAACAAGACATATCAATTGTACTTGCCTTCCGCGCTGCGATACGTTAGTAGGCAAATGCGGTGCTCCCAAACCTGAAGCTTCACCTCCTAACAAACAAATAACTGAAATAAGGATACGATGAACACGACATTACTAAATAACGTTCTACAACGCTTCTTCGGCGATTCGATATTTAACTAGAAGCTCTAAAATGGAAACCAACGCAATCTGCCCTAAACCGCCCCTGGGCAGCAGCACAATAATCAGCATAACTCTCAATCTGGAACTCCGAATGAGGTGAACCCAGTTTGTGTGGACTCTTAACTGACAAATCTACAATACTCTAGTTGACAAGATAATTTAATTCGGCCAATTTAGAACGCTAACAGACATAAGAACGTTCAGCACAGAAAAACTATCTACTGAATAAACAGCAGCACTAAAACGACCATAACTTTTAATCTATAACTCCGAATTGATCAATCTTTATCAATCCGGAAAGTTTATCAAATTACCTACAATAACCTAGTTAGGATAAATCCCAGATTCTGCCAATTACAATTTCATAATTTACGAATTATCACAACAGTTTAATCTCGTCAGGAATCTAGACAGCAGAAACTAAAACGGTCCTATCTTTTGACTCGAACATCGGAATCAAGTGAACTCGGTGGCCACAGAAAGTTAAGAACAACCTCTAAATATCTCTAGGAGATCAAAACTACTGGTTCAGCATCTAAGATCACGAAAACGCCCCCGCAACAATCTGGACAGATTGATGGTTCCAACTCGTTAGATTCTGGGCAGCAAGATTGAAACTACCATAACTTTTGATCCTTATGTCGGATTTAGGTGTTCTTGGTGGCCATGGAAAGCTAAGACAATAAACTACAACTCTCTAAGAGATCACCAATCCTAATTCGGCCTTGATCTAAACGAAAATCGACGCTGAACAGAGAACCGAAATCTGAATCAGAATCCCAGCAGTATGGACGAAATCTGAATCCGAGCAGTATGGACGAAATCTGCAACCAACCTCTACAAATAACGAATCTGAATCAAGGGAGGAGGATGGGGTTGCTGCTCCAATGGTGGAAGGGTGGCTGGCTGCTGCTGCTCCAATGGTGGAAGGGTGGCCGGCTGCTGCTGCTCCAATGGAGAAGATGCTGCTGCTCCAATGGTGGAAGGGTGGCCTGCTGCTGCTGCTCCAATGGAGAAGATGCTGCTGCTCCAATGGTGGAAGGGCTGCTGCTCCAAGGTAGAAGATGCTGCTGCTCCAATGGTGGAAGGGCTGCTGCTCCAAGGGAGAAGAAGGGGCGCAAGCTTGGGGGACTGCAGCAGGGCGCCACCACCATGGGACAGCAAGGAGGCGGCGGCTTGAGGACTCACAGGGGCGGCGGCCAGGAAAAGAAAATGGGGCAGGGTTGGGGAAAAAAGTTAGGGCAAGAACAACTCCCCCTTTTGATCTTTTGGGCTGTTCCCCCATGGGCCTTTCGGCCACCACCTTGGGCTTGTTGGCCCAGGGCCCAAGCCCAGGGCAGGGTAGTAGAGCTAAACAAAACTCCCCCTTAACTCCGATTTAGCCAAGTGCTCAAGCTTCTGCCTCACAACCGAAACAGGGTATTACAAGATCATGTTATTGTCCAGTGCAGAAAATAGACCAGGTGATTAGTAGAGTATCTTTTATTCATACAAACTTACAAATGTCGTAATATTGGTACACTCTATTCACCTTATAGGAAGGGGCCAGGACTAGGACTAGATCCTCCCGTGATGCCAACAACATCGACCGTGACGGATGCAACTGAATGTCCACATGATCTTTGATGATATCTTGCTAGCTCTTTTGAATAGTTCAACATGAATGGTATTACTGGACTTTTAGATGGACTTACATGACTTGTATGTGATATTGGTCTTTAGGTGTATTTTGGTAGTACTGGACTTTTAGATGTCTTTTGTGCGGATTACAATGTTGCTTTTTGCAAGTGAACCTTATGGATGGTATTGGGCTTGAAATGATGCTAGTTTAAGCTTGAACTTATTTTCTGTGTGGATTAATGTATGGATGTGTATTGTGGACTATAGATGTATATATGGATGTGTATTGTGGATTATATGATGCATGGATGTTTATGAATCAAATAATAGTGTGTGTATGATTATTGACATTTTCTGCTAGCATTGCTATCTTGGCTGCTAATAATTTTGTTGACAGCCACGGAGTTATTTTGGTGACGGTAATACACTTGGGAAAAAAACAATTCGCTTACGGGCACAAAACCGTTAGGTTTAATTTTCTTGACGGTAATGTCCCAATCGTCAAGTTTTATTTCCTTGACGGTAATGGCCCAACCGTCAAGTTATATTTTCTTGAAGGTAATGACCAACCGTCAATTTTTTTTCTTGACGATTATGTTGTAACTGTCAAGTTTTATTTTATTGACGGTAATGTCCCAACCATCAGGTATATATTTCTTGACGGTTAATACCTGTCAGGTAAATTAGTTTTATGGGTGGTTCGTAAAACCGTCAGAAAAATAGAAAAAACCATCAGGAAAAATTTTCTTGACGGTGAACCGTCAGACAAATGGATTTTCCTGACCACCTAGACCTGAGGGGATTTTCCTGACAGTTTTCAACCATGGGGAAATACCCCTTTTCTAGTAGTGATCACTACTTGCATTCAGTAACGCGTTCACACAAAATATGCAAGCCAGTACAAAATGTATGCATGATCGTGTGAAGATTCATCCCTAGGCCAATTACCGTTTATAGAAAACAGTAACAGGAGAGACTGAACTTACAAACCATCCATCCAGAAGAGACCGAACTTTGTTCATTGGCTCGATTAATAATGTTCTTTATTGCAAACGCATTTACCGTGGTACAGATAGCTAGCCTGGCTGGCTAGATACAATTTGTAATCCAACTGGTAAGGCATATGTATTTGTCTGATAATCTTGCAATAGCTGGACGCTTGTACTTGTGAATGTCTAATGGTAAGTTTGTTTGGGAATTTCTACCAATTTATAGGCTTCTGATCTCTGCAAATTACTCATTGTTCGGTAATTCAAAAAAAAACTCAAGTTAGAGTGAATTTAATAAACCCCTGCAAGTTATTCTCTAGTATTTATCGCCCATTGGTACTCATGGCTCCACTATATATATGATTAAAATAAAACATCAATGATTATTTTAAAATGAGGGGATACTTATAAAAAATGGTAGGAAATAACTTTTAGGAATATTTATCACAATCGCTTTGACGTGTCAAGGTCTTTTCATTCTCGTTTATAATCGATAAAAGGGGAAAGATCACGTGTTAGATGTCAAAAGCAACCGAAAACGCGGCACGCCCCTTTTATGTCGCACCATTCCCACCTCACAACAACACTAAAAGCATGTATAATGGTGTGACATCAGCTGTCTGTAAGTATTGACACATAGGATACAAGATGATGTGAAGGAGAGAAGGGGTGCATAAAGAATTGGCCATCTCTCATGCAGTAGTTGACTGTAAAACGAGAAACAAGATATATTGTACATGGATGAGCTGTCTATAGAGACATGTAAAGAGACAATCTATTGTAGAAGCTATTTTTAGTGCTGTCTATAGATGACATAGATAGATACTATAGACAACAATTGTCTATACTATTGTACATGCCCTTATCTAGCTAGCAATTAACCAGCCCTATTCACTTTCATCCTATTATCGATGTTGGTGCCCCCAACCCTACCAAAGCAAATCCCCGAATTAACGACAGCTAACCCTACTAGCACTCCAGATTCCCAGTATTCTGTTCCTGTCCCAACCTTCGTCCACTAGCATAACTGCAACATCCCCACCAACTTGCCCGAATTAACATAGCTAACCCTATTGCCAATTTCCCAACTTTCTTCCTCCAGCGTAACTACAACATCTCGCACCAACTTGTTCCCTTCAACCACTCCCAGTATAGTTTGGACAATAGATGGGTGTTCCGGTCCAATATGGAGCCCGGAATACCACTAAACTACACTATCTATCAATTTCAACATCAATTAATAGGAAATAACAGCAAGCATCTAATTGATAAATCCCGTCCACGGGTCACATTAACATAAGCATAACGGTATGGCAATCATAGATAATTTTTTTTCCTAGGAAGCATATAGCAAGACAATGAACCAAGCTCTACACAGACCAATCGAATAAAGTCTATTAAATGAAAAATCAACTCCAACCTATCTTCTATGGCAAAGCAATACTATCCTTTCCTAATTATAAATCATCAAACTATAATAAAAATTCTCATGTCTAATGAATCAAGTTGTAACATCCCAAATGTATAAATGTGTAACACCCTGGCCCAACATGGAGCCCAGAATGCCACTAAACTAACCTAACTGTCAATTTAACAATTATCCCTAAATTACAGCAACCATATCAAAGATATAACCCATACACGGGTTACAATAACACAAGTATAACTATAAAGAAATCATAGTTAATTAATTCATAAGAACATGACAAGGTAATAAGCATAGATCGATGTAAAAACTTATCCAAGCAAGTCTATTAATAGAATAATAAATTCCAACTTATCTTCTAAGACTAGCCAATACTATCATGTCTTAGCTATAAATCATTGATCGATAAGGCGAGTTATCATATCCAATGGACCAAGTAAACATGTATGTGATGTGGATTCAAGTGTGCTAGCCCTTCCCAAGCGAAGCGTCATCAACGGTCACCTAGAAACAATAATAGAGCAAGAATGAGTTCAAGACTCAGCAAGTACATAATAAAGCCATAAACAACAGTTTATCAACCATAATCAAGGCTACCATCATCATCTATCTATTTAATGCCATCCTCATACACAAACAATCAAGCCATATTCCATATAGGCAAAGTTGCACATCTTAACCATTTACTCATATATGCGAATGCACCAACATGCTCATGTTCATATGCATCTCATCAGCTGATACCGGTATAGCGGAGTGTTCACCCGTCGATGACACACTCTATCCTTCACTCCCGTGAAGTCCCCACCGAAGTAGGATTTTATCTAGAGCACTCCGGACTAGTCATGTATCTTTCTCACCGACCTCAACGGAATAGTTACATGACGTTCTCACCGACCTGGCTCATGCAACTCCTGTCATGATGAATGTAAATGATGCAATATCTTTAATTATTCATCAACATAATTCATCTCATTAACTCAATATCTCATTCTCATGAACTGAGTATCATAATCTCATTCACTCAATGTCATCAATATCATGCATAAGAATAAGCTTAACGAAAGCATAACAAATGGCATGATAAGTAATATCAATGACAGTGGCGAACAACTCGTTGTTCACCACTCTACCATGTACTTGCCTCTTAGCCCTTCGAAGCTGTATGACGAAATTGCGGCACGGCGCATGAGGCCACAGTCCCTGAACAAGCAAGTAATAACACACACTCAAAAATATCATCAAAAACAAATCATCACAGAACCAACCCGTCACACTAATCGACCTCGCATGTTTACGCCAAACCGACCAAATTAACCCAAATTAGCCCATTTACTAATTTTAATCTACAGTCTACAAAGATGATGCCAAAAGACGACAACTCCTAGACAAAGAAGCTTACAAAATTAAGAATCGTAATTTAATCGTCCGATCGACATGATTAAAAGTTCTATGGAAAACTACCAAAATTATCTACCATTATCTAGTATATGACATCCTCAAATTACGTCCATACGGTACCTGAAATTACTGTACAACAGTATAACAGATTAGACCGATCTATTATTCGATCTATTGACTAGAAATTGCTAATACCCTTTCTAATCTCGTTTTAATCTCTAGATAAAAAAAAACGACCAGAGAGAAAACTTGATCGTTACTCCGGAGACACAAAGCCAAAACACAGATCTCCTGCGAGATTCCCCTCTCCTTCTCCTCCTTGCTATTTTTTGCCTTGCTGTTTTTCCTTGGCCCCTAATATCTCCTGGCTTGGCTTTGGCTTAGTGCTAGCAGCAGGCCGCAGCATGCAATCAATCCACGTGCACAACAACAACTTCCTTCCCCTAGTATCTCTCTCTCCTTGCTGTAGCAAAACTCATGGACAATGCAAAACTATGAGCACCAAACCACCAATTATCTAGTAGATGTATGCATGCAGGATGCACGCGAGACAAAAGGGCTGGGCGGCGCACCGTGCAGGCATGCATGCGACAAGCATAGGTCGAAGCCACATCCACGCGGCAGATCCCAGGACGCCACGCACTGGTCCCAGGCCGCCATGCGCTGGATGCTGGTTAGCATCCACGCACACGGCGAGCGAAGGCACAGCCGCACAGGCGATGGCGCTCGGTGAGATTGGCTGAACAACAAGCGGCGATGGCTTCCACGCGTTCGGGCACTCACACGCTGGCCAACGGCCACGGCAGCAAGTGAATGGGCGGTGCGCAGCAAAGGGCATCACGCAAGGGGCTGCGCAGGGCAAAAGAAAATGGCGGCTGGCTGCACAGGGAAAAAAATGCATGCTGGAGCGGTGGCTTGCAATGGGACAGCAGGAGGGAGGCTAGGGTTCTCTCCTACTCTCCATTTAGAACCGGGCTTCCCCCACTTAGGATATGGGTCGGCGGCCCACTACGCTCGCTAATCCATTAAATTATGATATTTTACTCTTAATTATCTCTTGTAATTCTAAATTACTTATTTAGTTAAATAGGATATTACATTCTACCCCCCTTAAACAGAATTCGACCCCGAATTCTTCACATCACTCTACTCGATAGAACACCAAATCTGATACTAACAACATCTAACATGTATCTATCGTGAACAACTCAGGATACTACTCGAGCATGCGAGACTCCAACTCCCAAGTTGTTTCCCTCTCGTCCCGATGTGACCACAACAACAAGACGTAACTGTCGAACTACGCCTTATTACTCGCCTTGACCTTTCCAGAGCCACTCAACAGATAGGACTCGAAGGCACGGTCTTACTCATGGGTCAACGGTTCTAACGAAACCCCACACTCCAGATTTCTCAAGTACTCCCTTGACACTGGGTCACACAAAACGTTGTGTACCCTGCGCCAGGACTTGAGACGGTCCTAGCAAAATGCTATCTTCCAAAATCCCCGCAACTTCCAGAAACAAACCAATGTACCTTGGGCCAACCTTTCCTTTGGTACCAAACCACACACTCTGCACGTAACACATGACACTCTTGACGAGGATATAATAATCCTCATTTTACCTTTTATCTATAATTTTTATTATAGGTAAATATGACGTCATGTGAACCCTGAGTGTACCCCTTAATGTTATGAAGGAAGAACCAAATGGATGGTCGTAAGTTCTTCTACGACCACCCCCATAGTCGTAAGTTATGCTACGACTATCCCATAGTCGTAAGTCTTGCTACGACTACCTTATAGTCGAGATTCATCTACGACTAGGTCACTACGACCACCTTATAATCAAATGAACCTGCGCAGACAAGTGGGTCTTATTGATTAAGGAATTCAAACATCATCATCATATGTTATTCTACGTAATAATGGCACGTAATACCCATTATCTCGGTATATAGTCATGTTGAGCGACGTGGAGGAATTAATACACCGTAATTACTACCAACATGCACCCGCACAGAGGTGATGAGGCGCCGCTTTACTCGAGTAATCGCCGCTCCTTCACGTACTATAAAAGGTCGCAACTAGAGAAAAGGAGGGAGGAGAGGAGCCATCAGAATACAAGCACTATCTGTAATAGTCTTAGTTTTTCCCCGATTGTTCAAGATACACTCAATACCATACACACACAGGAGTAGGGTTGTTATTCTCTCCTGAGAAGGCCCGAACTCGTATAAAAATTCCGTGTCGATCTCTGCATGATTCTATTCTAGGAGACCCCGAATCAAACAATCTTTAGGTAAGTTCGGTTCTAAAACACCGACGGCTAGGCGCCGACCGTGGGGATCTTCCGGTAATTTCTTGTCAACATTTTCTCTGCTTTTCCAAATCTCATGCACTCATGGCGGAGAATGGAACGAGGAGAACTGGTTCGACTTGGCGGTCACGCAGACGTCGACATGGATGCCGGATTCGGTCACGAACCAAGTGATGACTCATCCTATGGCATTGCCGCCTCGGGATCTTCCCACGCATCCAGAGACAATATCACCGGTGGAGTTGAGGAGGATCCTTATCCCCACAACAAGACGCCCAAGAGAGGAATCTACCCTCTCAAGGGACAAGGGTCAATCGACCAGACCACACCCAGTGGACTCACGACACGACGAGAGTTTTTCCTCGGTGTCCAAGTTCCCTAAGGCGGTCCGACTTGGTGAGGCAAGCTCTAGAAGCCACACTGCAGGACTTCACCGGCATCTCAGTGATTCTCTCTCTCTGATAACGCCAGAGAGCGGATCAAGCATGCTTTTCCCGCAAATTCGACCATCTCTCCGCAGTCACACTGCCGACGGAGACGGTTATAACCAGACTTCCCTACTTGGAGGATTACTCCAAGTCGCCAGATGGTGTCTCGACGACTCCTCAAGCGGAGAGGCCTCGAGCGCAAGTGAGAATCATCAACAGGAGGTCTTCGCCCTTCCTCGATCAAGATCACTCTTCTAGAGACCGAGATGGAGACCCTTCCGAAGGTCACACATCGCCCCTCGTGGCAATGGCCAGACACCACCATCAAGCGACACGACTAACGCCTTCATGAACGCCAGGAAATCCTCGACATTCTCGCACTTCATTGAGGCAATCTCAAGAGTCTAACATGGAAAATCTTGAGGCAATTCAAGGAAGAAGATTGAAGCTCGTAAGAATTTGCTGGGCGATTCAATATCAATCGAAGAAGCTCGAGAGCTCCAAAGACATCAATGATTTGCTCGAGAATCCAACTCAAGAGCTAGCCCGAATGCCAGTTACGACCTCTTCACAAGAGATCGCACAAAGGCTTCGAGTACAATGAAAAGCCGAAGCTCGTCGACATCATTCAAGTAGTCGCACCCATACGACTTCTTCGGCTACCGATCAATCCAACATATCACCGCAGAGAAATCGGCGCAACAAAGAAGTCGTGTCGATCTCCTACTCGACGAAATGTCTTCCAAATGACCGATGATCAAAAACTCCTCGAAAGGTGATCGCTCACCACTCGACATGGAAATCAGCAATACAGATAAACTACGAGGAGTATTCCCTCGAGGACCGAGACTTATTACAGGTCGGGTCAACCTGTTACTGGGTATCGTCGAGTACGACCACCTGATGATATCAACCCTTCTTTTCTGCAAAGGAGGCGTCAAGAAGTTATTACCGGATGTCGGGCATTCTCGCCTGATCTCCGAGCCGCTCATTGCCACCTCGCTTTCGACCAAGAACATGGAGAAGTTTGATGGTTCCCAAAATCCCATCGAATTCCTTCAAATTTACACAACGGCTGTTCGAACAGCAGGAGGAGGAGAGCATGTGATGGCAAATTACCTTCCAACTGTGCTCGAAGGATCTGCTCGATCGTGGTTACTAAACCAACCACTCGAGTCGATCTATTCTTGGCAACATCTCTGCGATCTTCTACTGGAAAATTTCCAAGGCACATACAATCGCCCTGGAAAGGAGGACGACTTGCACCGGATGAGACAGAATCGATTAACGAGACATTGCGCCACTTCATCAAGCGCTTCAGTCAGGTTCGTAACTCAATTCCGGAAGTTTCTGATTCATCTGTCATCAGGGCTTTCAAGCAGGGAGTCCGTAGTAGAAGGATAACAGAGGATATTGCTTTAAATCCTCCTACTACATCGCGAACTCTTCAAATGGCCGATCGATATGCTATCGCCTCGAGGCGGTCGAGTGGAACAACACAATCGATCGTGAAGACAATCCATCTCGAGAGCCAAAGCGGTTGGTAAGAAGAAGGATAAGAAAGCAAAAAGTCCAAGAATAAGATGAAGGGTCAAAACCCAATGGTTCCAAGGAGGTATTGGTCAGGAATGATAAAGAGCCACGCACATCCAGCCACACTCCGGCAGAGGCAAAGGTAAGCGCCGATCGGAAAAATGATAAGCCTAGGTGGTGTCCATTCCATAAAAAGGAAGGGTATGACCTTCAAGAATCGCCGGTCTTCCAACGAAAGCTTGAAGACTACTACAGCGACAAGGACCACTTCCCACCCTCGAAAGTGTAGGTCAAACCAAAGGTCATAAATCTTCGATGACGAAGAGGAGATGCCGCCCAGATCCGCAACACACCGCTGAACACATCTACGGGATCATCGGCATATGAATCAAAGCGACAAATCAAGGTCTGAACGCGAGGTAAACTCCATAGATCCTCCTCTCGTCAATAAATTATCAAGTGGTCAAGTCACCATTTCTTTCGAGAAGAGTGATCGCCGATTCCTTCGACTCGACCAGTCGATACCCATCGTGGTCGAACCCACCATCAACAATTGTCGGGTCAATCGAGTTTTGGTTGATGGTGGAAGCTCGTTAAATATTTTATTTATGAGTGCCCCGGATGACATGCAAGTACCGGGACCAAAATGAGACCGAGACGATACTCTTTCCATGGATTGTACCGGATCTTCGGCCAAACCAATTGGTCAAGTTTCTCTTCCTTTAACATTTGGTTCACCAAGTAATTTCGTGACGAGAAAATCTCCTTTGATGTGGTCAATTTCGACATTTAATATAACGCCATACTCGGACGACCAACTTTGGCAAAATTCCTAATGGCTACTCATTATGGATATCAATGTATTAAGATGCCAGTCCCAAAGGAGTAATTACAATCCATTGTGACAAGAAGATGGCGATACCGCGATCACGATCCCTTGAGATGGTAGGACAAATACCAACTCGAGAAGAAAGTCACCTTCGACTAGCAAGTCGGCCTCAAAGTCGCACCAAAGCCGAACGACAAAGTCAAAGAGGTTCCTCCGACGCAGGGAGCCCTCAAGATCGCTCGACGGGATACTTCCGACCCCAAATAGGAAGACGCCTCATCACCTTCCTCCGAGCAAACGCAGATGTATTCACGTGGCAAGCATCCGACATGCCCGAGTCCCGAGGAGGTGATCGAGCACGAGCTAGCCTTACGGCCGACAAAGTACCCGTAAAACAAAAATTGCGGAGATTTGCCCTCGATCGACGGGATGCTATTAAATCGAATTGATAAGCTACTTAAAGCGTGCTTTATAAGAGAGGTCAACCATCCGTAATGGTTGGCTAACCTCGTAATGGTTAGAAAGTCAAACGGCAAGTGGCGATAAAGCGAGACTTTCTTCGATCTTAATAAAGCTTGTCCAAAAGACGATTTTCCTTTACCTCAGACGATCGGTTGGTTGACTCTCTCGCAGTTGTGAAATGTTAAGTTTTTAGATGCATATTCGATATCACCAGATTAATATGTATCTAGACGATGAAGAAAAGACCGCATTTATTACACCATTTGGTATATTTTGCTATGTCAAAATGCCATTTGGTCTAAAAATGTCGGCGCTTCTTTTCAACGCTTGATGCAGCAACTTTTTCATCTCAATTAGGCCAAATCTAGAAGCCTATGTTGATGACTTAGTTGTCAAAAGCATCAAGAAACTTAATCATATTACCGACCTACAAGAAACATTCGACAATCTCAGAAAACATCGCTTAAAACTTAATCCTGAGAAGTGTGTGTTTGGAATCTCTTCAGGAAATTGCTTGGATTCCTAGTATCTATACGAGGAATTGAAGCGAATCCCTAAAAGATAAAAGCCATTTTGCAAATGCGCCCAACTACACGGAAAGAAGTCCGTAAACTCACTGGGTGCATGGCGGCTCTAAGTCGTTTCATCGCACGATCGGGAGAAAAGGGACTACCTTTCTTTAAACTTCTAAGGAGACACGAAAGTTTTGAGTGGTCGAAAGAGGCAAACGCCGCTTTTGAGGATGTCAAGAGGTACCTTACGAGTGCTCCTATTCGGTCTCTCGAGGCCGTAAGAAACACTCTTGGTTTACCTAGTCGCCACGCCACGTGCAATCGGTAAAGATCGTTGTAGAACGTGAAAATGTACAACGACCAGTTTACTACGTAAGTGAAGTTTACACGGACCTAAGGAGCGTTACCCTCGGGTCCAAAAGCTTCAGATGCCCTCCTCATGTCTTCGAGAAATCGGCATTATTTTCAGCGCACAAACTAGTCAGGTTGCCGAGTTTCCTTGGGAGCGATCCTCCGAATTAGGGAAACAATGGGGCGATGGCAAAATGGTCAATCGAACTTGGGGAGTTCGACATCCATTTCGTGTCCGAACGGCCGTTAAATCCCAGATCTTGGCGGACTTTGTCGCGAATGGACAAATCTGAACTCGCTTAGGATCCCAAGACGATTCCCGACCAATGGGACGATGTACTTTGACGGGTCGCTTACTTTAAGTGGCTCGGGGGCTGGGGTGGTCCTGGTATCTCCTACCGGAGAGACCTTAAAGTATGCCATACAATTAAACTTTCAGGCCACTAATAATGTGGCAGAATACGAAGGTTTGCTAGCTGGTATACGAGTAGCGAAAGCGCTCTCGATTCGCCGACTACTCGTGAGAGGAGACTCTCAACTAGTCGTGAATCAAGTCGGTAAAGAGTGCCAGTGCTCTAACCCGACAATGTCTCGGTACTTATCGGAAGTACGTAAGCTAGAAAAGCATTTTTTAGGTTTCGAGGCACAATTCATCCTCGAAGGATAATTTCCTCGCATGACCTTTTGCTCGAATAGCTTCTTCCAGATCTGAAGTACCAAAAGGAGTCTTCTTGGAACAACTCCAGAAGCCTTCTCTGGTTGAAGAGCCAGAGACACCTCCTATTGAGACAGCCTCTCTAGAATACGAGGATACATGGATGGCGCCCATCTATGATTATCTTCGAAGGGTTACAGACCAAGACGATCTCGAGGCGGATCGCTTATCCCTAAAAAGCCAAAATGTATACTTTGGTCGAAGGAGTTCTCTATAAACGAGGTATTCAAGGGGTGCTCATGCGATGCATTCCGCAGAGCGAAGGATTAACACTCCTTCACGACATACATGGTGGCATTTGTGGAAATCATGCTTCCTACAGAACGTTGGTCGGCAAGGCTTTTCGATAAGGTTTTTACTGGCCAACAGCCCTATATGATGCTAAAGAGTTGGTTAAAAAGTGTGTCCAGTGCGAGTTTCATAGCAGGCAAATACACCAACCAAATTTCGGGCATTACAAACAATACCTCTATCTTGGCCTTTTGCAACTGGGGTCTTGATATCCCGGGACCGCTTCCTAAAGCTCCGGGAGGTTTGAGTTCCTTTGTGGCTATTGATACGCTCACAAAATGGATTGAAGCTGAACCGTGACTAGGATAACCACCAAGCAAAGAAAGCGGTTTATGATGAGATGCGTAATTACTCGATTTGGAGTACCAAGTCGAATAATTACGAGATAATGGTAAGCATTTTTCGGCGCAAAATTTCGTGAATTTTATGACGAGTTGGGTACCAAGTTATGTTATGCTTCGTGGCCCATCCCGAGTAATGGGGCGAATGAACGCAAACGGCCAAATAATGAGAGGAATTAAAACTCGAGTCTTCGACCACTCATCAAACGCCGGGGCTTGGGTACAAGAATTACCCTCAGATATGGGCGTTCGTACAACTACCAATCAGACTCTGGGAGAAACACCTTTCTTTTTAGTCTTGGTCTTTGAAGCTATGCTTCCTCCTAACTAAAGATACGGTCAACACGAGTCGAAACATTCACGGACTCCAACCAGAACAAATTCGAGCAGATGATATTAATCTACTTGAAGAAAGGAGAAACCAGCCCTAATTAGCTCGGCAATCTACCAACAAGCCCTGCGAAGATACTACGATCGTAAGGTTGAACCTCGCAGCCTTGCTGTAGGTGACTTGGTATTGAGGCTTTGCCAATCCAAGTCTAATCGGAACAAACTTTCTCCCAAGTGGGAAGGTCCTTACACGTGGTCGGGTTACTCGTCCCAGTGGTCGGACGATTGGCAATGGAAGACGGCCAGGTTCTCTCGAATTCTTGGAACATCGACCAGTTACGCAAGTTCTATGTGTAACCAGCTATTCGGACAATAAAGAATCAGGTTTTTTCTATCTCTATTGTCTTACTTTTGAGTAGTGCTTTCATTATTTTTCGACTATGTTTTAAACACCCAGTTTTCTTTACACTGGTCAGAAGGCAGATAACATCACCTAGTCGAAGCCTCTCCTCTCTGCATGTGGTCCTGCCCACTAGAAGGAGTTTCCTAGTGTCGACTCGTTACTCGCTTTTATGGCCAACACAAAGAACTCGGGTTTTATTTAGTCGAAATATTTTTGAAGGCCAACTCTTTTCACCTTAGTTTATTTCTTCAGTTAATTTTAAAAATACTCTAAGAAGAGCGCACTTTCTCAGATTTGCTTAACCGTCTTGGGTGTACTCGTTTCATCTTAACTGGTCGGAGGAAGAGACACATCTAGTCGAAGCCTCTCCTCTCTGCACGTGGTCCCGCCTAATCGGAAGGAGCTTCTAGCTTTGTTCGGGCTTCCTACTCTTGCTACCAAGACAGACTTATCGAGTCCAATCAAGAAGGACGAGTAAATATTTTAAAGTCCTCTAGACGCTTGCTTAACTCAAGTTGCCGCTCTCGATTTGATTAAACTAGTCGGAGATGTTAACATTACCTAGTCGAAGCCTCTCCTCTCTCAAGACGTGGTCCCGCCCACTAGAAGGAACTTCCTAGTGTCAACTCGTTACCACCCTTTCGACCGGTGCATGACAATTGAGACCAAAAACTACAAGTTAAACAAACCTCTCTTTTTTAAACCCTTTCTCAGACTATTTACTCGGTTTGTCTAAACAAACTCAAAGAAATAGTCGGGGCTAGGATAATTTGACTTCAATTCTTAGTTTTTATTTCGTTAATTATCTTTTGAGTTACTAACTACTCGACAAGATGATTTGTAGAGACAAAACTATTTACTTAGTTTTCATAAACTAAGCAAATAGTCGGGCTAGGATAAAGTCATTACATTTGACTTCATTTCTTAGTCTTTAAATTGTTAATTATCTTTTGAGTTACTAACTACTCGACAAGATGATTTGCAGGAACAAGATGGATTACATTAACAAAAGACTGTTTTTCACAAGTTCATTACAGACTACTCAAGAGGAGAGCCCAACCGCATCTCCTCTCAAACTTTCCGCCAACTGATTGCATCTCCTCCATCGACGCCTTCCTTCGCTTCAGAGCGCTTGAAGTCGGCCGAGTGGTTGCACATTAAGGTTGGGGTCATGAGCTTTAAGTTTTGCTAATGCATAACTTATCGCAGCTTCGACCTCCTTTATCGATTCACTTGGTTGGCCTTCAGAGTGGTCACCAGATCTTGCAAAATCCCGACTTGATCCCCAATGGTACTTGTGTGAGCAGCTATTGTATCATCTTGAGGAGTCTTTCCTCATTATGTAGCTCACCAAGCACATTGTTCAGAGCGTGATGTTTCCTTGAAGTTTAATCATCATTGCTTCCATCTCCTGTTGGGTACAAGTCGAAGCTCATGAGCTTTTTGTTTTCACCACTTGCTCTAAAAAAATAAGATTGGTCAAACAAAATAAACTCCTAGAGGAAAAAGAAAACAAAAATAACCACGGGTAAAAGAACTTCTTACCCACTAGTTGAGAATCCAACTTCTTAACCTCTTCATTATGGGAAGCAACGGTCTCAAAGATACTTTTTCTCCCATGATACAATATCCTCCACATTCTTCTTTGCAATAAGGATTTGTCGATTATAAATCACGGCTTTATCCGCGATTTCAGCTCAAGTTCTCTCAATTTAACATCCATTGCTAGAAAGGAAGTGGAAGTGAGAAAAGGAAATAACTCGTAAGGATCGCAGAGTTCCTCTTTTTCCGTCATGACTCTAGAAGTTGTCGATGATATTCACCGACAACAAAGAATTTGCTCTATGGCTTTCTCGCAAGATGAAAAGACAAAGAGAAACAAGAGAAGATTATACCTGTATATATATAAGTACGATTAAGTACTTACATTCATGGTTGATCGAGCAAACATCGAATAAGCCAGCTCCGGGATCTTCAGCTTGTCTACCCTCGTGACTTGGTCCCACCAAACCTTCTCAAGACGTTCATTATAAAAGGTATCCCCTCTATTGGGAATATCGTTGGGATGGGGGACTCGGTCGCGAGATCTGAAAGCAGAAGACCCTACGATGGAAGCAGGCCCAAAGAAGTCAGCGAAGAAGTTGAAATACTCTTCTTCTTCTGATTCTGTAACTTCAGTTTCTCTTTGGGCACTGGGAGGAACGTCTGCAATGATCTCCTTTCCGGCACGGTGGACAGAACCGCCACCATCTTGACCAGAGGCTTCTGCAGCTGCCTCTGTTCTATCCACGACCATCTTAGTGGTCGTAGCGACCGCCTCAGTAGTCGGCTAGTCGCAGCTGTTGTTGGAGTTTTCACGACCATCTTAGTGGTCGCAACTGCTGCTGGAGTCTCCACGACCATCTCTGTGGTCACCGCTGCTACTTCAGAGGTTGTAGCCATTACTCTTCTTGGGTACAACAGGTACCTCATTGGTTGTCGTAATCACGTCAGCGCCATGACTTCTTCTACCACCGGGCCGAGGATGATCCTCGACCACTTCCTTGTTGTCTCTCCGGCTTGGAGAGGTAGCAATAGGCTTCTCAACGGAAGCATTCTCGGAAATTTCAAGGAGTCGGGCTAAAAAAAGAAAAGGAAAGCAATTCAGGTTGTGAAAAGGAAAAAGGTAAACTCGTTTTACACTTTAGTATATTTCACATACCTCTTGCACCTAAACAGAATTTGGGAGTCACTTTCCCAACGGAAGATTTCTTCTTCTCTCGACCACTTCGGTCGGGTTCGAGTTGAAGAATGGGCTTAGCCACGACCACGTCTGGTCGTGGATCTTGAACAGGGACCATCTCTCTGGTCTCCTAACTTTCTGGATGGCCGAGATCAGTCTCGACCACTCCAAGAGCAGCATTGCCATCAGCCATAGGCTCTACTGGAGCGGTATTATCCTTCACAAAAGACATAAAATCCTTCCAGTTCTCCTTTTCCAAGTGCTTAACAAAACCAGGAGTGGCAGAAACTGCGAAATATTTTTTGTCATAATAGAAGGGTACCTTGGCCTTGCGAGCTTTGCACTTTAGAGGTTCAGCTACTTCGACGTCCTCCACTTCAGCTATTTTAGCCTTAGCTCTCGCTTCGGGCCATGCTATGTTCGCCACAAGTTTTGCAGAGGATCTGGTCGAAGGACTAGAACTCGAGCTCGTCCCTACTTTTCTCGTCACTCCTTAAAAGTCGACGTCTCTTGGACGAAGGAGCTGAGCCTTTGTCCTTTGTCAACCCTGCACCGATGGTTATCAGTACAACTTCTTCATCATCCCGACGATTTTCCATGCCTACTTTCTGTAAAGCAAAACAGAAAGAGAAGAATTATTAACTGGTCGTAAGATTTTCTACGACCAGTATCAAGTCGTAAGTTTTTCTACGACCTTTCCTCGGCTGTAAGATTTCCTACGGTCACGACTAAGTTGTAAGTTTTTCTACAACATTTCTCTAGTCGTAAGTTCTTTCTACGACTATAAAGTCTTAAAGACAAAATCAACTACTGATTACCTTTAGGCGAACCATCCTTTCCTCTGCAGATACGACCGCAAGGATTTTAGGAACCGCCACATTAAGTGGCGGAGACTTCTCACAAACGAGTTTGACTCTAACGTCAATCTCCGCTGGTGAAAGATATGTTCAAACAGATAAAGGCATCTTTTAAACAACTTTGCAGAAAGACCAAACTGAGAGCTAAGTCGAAAATTCACTTACCCTCGTTGTAGTCCCTGGTTGGGTCTGTTAGCCCCGAGTATCTCCACATAGGGGATGCTCGTTTCTTCAAAGGACTAATTCGGCGTGTGATGAAATCTTTCACCACATGCCATCCGTCCACCCTTCCTTCTTCAAGTCCTTGATAGCTTGAACATAAGGGCAATCCTACCGATATCTTCGAGTCGAATCCCATGAAGATTGCTTTTCAAAGACCTTTCCCACTTAAAGAGAGGTCTTCCGAGGTGACTTTCGGTAAGAAACCACCTCTTCCTCCATCCCGCCACGAAGACCGTGAAACTCAACATACTCCTCGACTTCCCGTCAGGAGTTTTAGACCAAGAACTTCCAAAGAATCCCGCTTGCCGAGACATTCCATAGAAATATTGGAAAAGCTCAAGGTCCGCCGAATTCCTGTGCACGCCTCGCACAAATATATTTAAAACGCCAAGATGGTGATCGAGTTAGGACCAAGGTTCACTAACTCCACCCCAAAATGCTCGAGCACAACGGTGAGAAAGGTGAGCAGCAAATGAAGGCCACACTCACAATAAGCCCGAAGACGGAATTTGCCCATTCTCCTGACGGCCAATGTCGCCCAAATGCCTAAGCCATTTCACGAGAGTCTTTGGAATCTTCCCACGACAACTAGGGCTTGAATCTTCGCCAGATCCATCTCCGATTCTTCCCACTCGAAACTTTCTGGCCATTTCTCTCGGAAACAGAAATTTTGGGTCGAAAAAGAGGGCACAATTGGAGTGGCAATGAGAAGGCAAGAACGACTCGGCGACGGAGAAGGCAAGAGATTGAAAGAACAGCAGGAGCAATTTGGGGGAAAAGTAAGATCTTAAGTTTTACCCTCCGGTGAGTATATATAACCGCGTACCTTGAGCCGGAGGCGTGATATTCCAAGGGTCGCCACTGCCTCAGAACCGCTCAAGCAGACAAAGCACCAAGCGCGCTTGAGATTCCCAGTGTGTCCGCTCAAGAAATTCAGGTTTATGCTTTACATCTCAAGCGAAATTACTTCCTTGGTTAGATCTTTTCAACCAAAGGAAATGATAATCGGAAAGTTCCTTCTTCCGGTCACTATACTACGACCACCTTGTGATCGTAGAAATGCTTTTACGACCACTTGATAGTCGTAAGCAATTTTCTTGACCAAGCACATTTCTGGTCAAAATAGTATACAATCGAAGAGTTTTTCCTTCGATTATTTTCTACGATCCTCTCATGATCGTAAGACCATCTAGAATCCCTTTACCAAGTAAGTTGCTTTCACTTGAAGCTGGGGGGCTAGATGACGAGGATATAATAATCCTCATTTTACCTTTTATCTATAATTTTTATTATAGGTAAATATGACGCCATGTGAACCCCGAGTGTACCCTTAATGTTATGAAGGAAGAACCAAATGGATGGTCGTAAGTTCTTCTACGACCACCCCCATAGTCGTAAGTTATGCTACGACTATCCCATAGTCGTAAGTCTTGCTACGATTACCTTATAGTCGAGATTCATCTACGACTAGGTCAGCCACGACCACCTTATAATCAAATGAACCCGCAGACAAGTGGGTCTTATTGATTAAGAATTCAAATATCATCATATCGTTGTTATTCTACGTAATAATGGCACGTAATACCCCATTATCTCTCGGTATATAGTCATGGAGCGACGTGGAGGAATTAATACACCGGTAATTACTACCAACATGCACCATTCGAGAGGTGATGAGGCGCCGCTACTCGAGTAATCGCCGCCTTCACGCACTATAAAAGGTCGCAACTAGAGAAAAGGAGGGAGGAGAGGAGCCATTAGGAATACAAGCACTATCTGTAATAGTCTTAGTTTTTCCCCGATTGTTCAAGATACACTCAATACCATACACACACAGGAGTAGGGTTGTTATTCTCTCCTGAGAAGGCCCGAACTCAGATAAAAATTCCCGTGTCGATCTCTCTGCATGATTCTATTCTAGGAGACCCCCCGAATCAAACAATCTTTACGTAAGTTCGGTTCTAAAACACCGACAACTCTTGTTCCATCTCTCAATCGATCCCTTCATCTTAACAAGGAGCACCTCCTCCAACCTAGGACGTACAAAAGTACTCGTTTAAACAAACTCTTTTACAAACAGAACCCGACTGAAAAAAAAATTCACAATGCAACCAACTCATAACCAATTTCCCTCCAAAAGACTCCCATCCAAAATCAAAGGATTCATCATGAAACCTTTCTACTTTCCAAGCAGGCAGTTTGAGAAAAACATCACATAAGCCAAATGCGAAAACACTGAAATACCCAAAACAATCAATTTTTTTTATCTAGAAAAGAAAGCACCAACATAAAGCAACTGGCATCTGCCATAAACACAAAGCTCAAGCAAAATCCAATAGAGTATTTCACTAATCGAGAAGACATTCTTTTTCTCAATCTTTATTTTTTTTAAGAATTTAACTTCCTTTAAACCATGGGATTCCAAACAATCACATAACACTATAACTCATTTCTCTGAAATTGGGAACCTCAACGCTATGCTCAAACCGAACACCAACCACACCTTTGTAGAGAGACTTTACTGACCCCCACGATAACATACTCTAGTCAACTCCTCTACCAATAGAATTACTTTGATAAATACTTCCCGATGCACCTCAACATAGATTTTACCCACATTCATATCACTTCAATCCGTTAAGGATAATCAACTTGAAATTCACATCATGCACACTCATATAATGCACCCAAAGGATGCTATCAATGACCATCATACTATTCAAAATCTACTTTTATTCTACTACTTCTACACATAATCATTGGGCAACCAAGGTTCTAGCATAAAACACAAGCCCTGTTTCAACATCCAAGTCTTATACAATGAACTTCTGGTATAACTGATAAAGAAATCCTCATATTCGACGACTACAAATCCCACGATCCTGACAATATCCTTGATAATCAATTAATTGTTCAAAACAATTAAATTACTTCATCAATCTTGGGCCCTCACTAAACTACAGCATTCAGTTCCACCTACACAACCACAATATACCCATTCACAATACCTTAACTAATTGACCAAGATTCAAATTTTTGATAGTTTTGATATTCCACCAACATGAACAAAGATTCTTAGATTACAATTCACTATAGATTCTACTAGTTGTAACAACACAATCAGTTTTTATTTCAACGATAATCATTCCATTTAAATCAAATTCTGTCCAAGAATTATCTCCCAAAATCAATTCACCCTCTATTGCACCTCAAATAACGTGATACCCAAAGCTTCACAAAATCACCTACTCGACCACTACTACCCAGTTGCCACTATATACTCTATAAGATTTTGTAAAATAAATCGATTATTCTTTTTTCAAAAGAAGAGGCAAATAAAAACAATTTTCAGCTCACAGAAAAATGTTTTCCAATCGTAGTAAACACAAGACCAAGAGAAATAGTCAAATAGCAATGATCTCAGAAAGCAAAAGAGGAGTCCACAGTTGAGGGTAAGTCCCACAAAAAAAGAATATCAAACCTCAAATAAGAATAAATCATTGCTTTTGAAAATCAAGAAACTCTTATGGGGCAAAAACAGAAAGTTTAGGCACACTTCAAATAAACTGCAAGTTACAAAACTTGACTTCAATCTCGAATACTTCGACTTCACTCTTTCTTTAATAAAGAAAGTATTTTTCTTTGATTACAATGTCACTTTGCCAACTTCAAACAGGAAGAGCTCTTAAGACCAAATCACAAGAATCACTTAGGAACCAATAAAGCTTTCCAATACGCCACTTACTCAAACCAATTTCAGCTACTACACAAATCTTGAACTCCAAAAGATCACGAATGCAAAACTCCAAACATTCACTTAACAGATATTACAAAAGGCGGTCAAATTACTTTCTCTCTAAAAGAATCAACACAACTCTCACAAGTCACGATCCCTTGCTGACAATCTTACTAACATTAAGAATAATACACTCTCAATAAGAATCTTCATCGTCATAAAGCCCTCTAAAATCTCACCAAATTATTCCATACTACTTTATCATCCCATCCTCAAATTGAGAGTCCACCAAAACTTTACAACCTCACTACAACAACCACTTTATTCTAGCAGAGATCTACTACACAACTCAAAAGGTTCTATCAAAACCCTCTCATCAAAGGCATACTATTGTCCGACAATTCCACCATCATGTAAACATAGTTCATTTATTAAATCCCATTAGTTCATCTCTTAGTGATGCTCAACACCAAACTTCAATACATAATAACTGCACCTAGCAATTACATATAATCACTAAGTATCAACAAAAAATTACTCCAAGATTAATATCCACTAAGACAATAATCTAACACCTTCTGAACTTAACCATCTCAAACGGTTAGATTAATCCATTGAGACCTGTTAATCCAATTTACCCAAGAAGTTTACCAAATTTACCACTCTTAATGATCAACCCAACTCATCAATGTTCTTCACCTCTTAATAACTCTATTGATTCTAATTAGGTATAGCCATACTAATAATCACAATTCATCATACAACTATTACAATGCAGCAATAGATTAATCAACTACTCTACCAAGGACATCATTTAAGATTCATTATGCATCACACTACTGACCAAACTTGATAACTCATACCAAATCAATTAATTTCTATGACCACCACGTGGTGCTTAACCATAAGAAGACCTTACCAAAAGGGTTTTCACATTTTCTTTCATAAAAGAGATTCAGTAAACTTCAACACTCAATTTACTCCAAAAAAAATATGTATGGTCAGAACGTCCACATGTTAAAGAACTTGTAGCAGAAAGCTTTCATTATCCAAAACATCAAGCGAACAAATGAGTCAATTTTTTTTCCAATAAGAAAGTCAGAACTCCAATAAAAAGGTCAATCTTGACAATTAACCACGTTCACCAGCCGCAAGAATAACTCAACAGTTGGGAAAATAATAATTGCTTTAAGGGACAAATTAAACCAATGGAAACACATCAACTACTTTGTAAACACTAACCCATGAAAATTCATCAACCAGCAACGAGTAATCAGAATAACCAAATGCAAACTCAAGAAAAACAACAGCCTTTCCCAAGGAAACCCATCCCAACATTTGTAACTAAGTTACCTGAGGTAAACACTCCACTATTATCATACCCCCAAACAGTGGTACAACCTAGCCATGCCCATGGCCACAACCAATCTCAACCTCTCGACATCGACTACCATCACACACAACAAATATATAATCAACCTCAAGGAACCACAATAAAAGCATGGGTCATCAATACGACATAACGGAAACGTAAATACAATGTCTGACCTATCCCCATCCTACTATGCACCAGTGTGTCAAAATTTGAAGTTGATTAACCATTATCAAAATTTAGTTAATTTTACTAGTCCTAAAGCAATTTTTTAGCAAATTAAGTTTAGCTAAGTTGTTAATCTATTCACCACGGACCTAATGCCTGCTCTGATACCAACTGTAACACCCCGGCCCAACACGGAGCCCAGAATGCCACTAAACTAACCT
This sequence comes from Phyllostachys edulis, assembly GCA_036346405.1. Lineage (NCBI taxonomy): Eukaryota > Viridiplantae > Streptophyta > Magnoliopsida > Poales > Poaceae > Phyllostachys > Phyllostachys edulis. The sequence continues at coordinate 98,072,230 of CM070546.1, forward strand.
AACTGTCAATTTAACAATTATCCCTAAATTACAGCAACCATATCAAAGATATAACCCATACACAGGTTACAATAACATAAGTATAACTATAAAGAAATCATAGTTAATTAATTCATAAGAACATGACAAGGTAATAAGCATAGATCGATGTAAAAACTTATCCAAGCAAGTCTATTAATAGAATAATAAATTCCAACTTATCTTCTAAGACTAGCCAATACTATCATGTCTTAGCTATAAATCATTGATTGATAAGGCGAGTTATCATATCCAATGGACCAAGTAAACATGTATGTGGTGTGGATTCAAGTGTGCTAGCCCTTCCCAAGCGAAGCATCATCGACGATCACCTAGAAACAATAATAGAGCAAGAATGAGTTCAAGACTCAGCAAGTACATAATAAAACCATAAACAACAATTTATCAACCATAATCAAGGCTATCATCATCATCTATCTATTTAATGCCATCCTCATACACAAACAATCAAGCCATATTCCATATAGGCAAAGTTGCACATCTTAACCATTTACTCATATATGTGAATGCACCAACATGCTCATGTTCATACGCATCTCATCAGCTGATACCGGTATAGCGGAGTGTTCACCCGTCGATGACACACTCTATCCTTCACTCCCGTGAAGTCCCCACCGAAGTAGGATTTTATCTAGAGCACTTCGGACTAGTCATGTATCTTTCTCACCGACCACCGAATAGTTACATGACGTTCTCACCGACTGCTCATGCAACTCCTGTCATGATGAATGTAAATGATGCAATATCTTTAATTATTCATCAACATAATTCATCTCATTAACTCAATATCTCATTCTCATGAATTGAGTATCGTAATCTCATTCACTCAATGTCATCAATATCATGCATAAGAATAAGCTTAACGAAAGCATAACAAATGGCATGATAAGTAATATCAATGATAGTGGCGAACAACCCGTTGTTCACCACTCTACCATGTACTTGCCTCTTAGCCCTTCAAGTCAGATGATTTAAATTGTGGCACGGCAAGATGAGGCCACAAATCCCTAACAAGCAAGTAATAACACACACTCAAAAACATCATAAAAACAAATCATCACAGAACCAACTCATCACACTAATCGACCTCGCATGTTTACGCCTAAACCGACCAAATTAACACAAATTAGCCCATTTACTAATTTTAATCTCACACCTACAAAGATGATGCCAAAAGACGATAACTCCCTAGACAAAGAAGCTTACAAAATTGTGAATCGAATTTAATCGTCCGATCGACATGATTAAAAGTTCTACAGAAAACTACCAAAATTCTCTACCATTATCTAGTATATGACATCCTCAAATTATGTCCATACGGCACCAAATTATCAGACAACAAGATAACAGATTAAACCGATCTATTATTCGATCTATTGACTAGAAATTGCTAATACCCTTTCTAATCTCGCTTTTAATCTCTAGATAAAAAACGACTCAGAGAGAAAACATGATCGCATTCTCGAGACACAAAGCCAAAACACGATCTCCTGCGAGATTCCCCTCTCCTTCTCCTCCTTGCTATTTTTTGCCTTGCTGTTTTTCCTTGGCCCCTAATATCTCCTGGCCTGGCTTTGGCTTAGTGCTAGCAGCAGGCCGCAGCATGCCGCAGCATGCAATCAATCCACATGCACAACAACAGCTACCTTCCCATAGTATCTCTCTCTCCTTGCTGTAGCAAAACTCATGGACAATGCAAAACTATGAGCACCAAACCACCAATTATCTAGCAGATGTATGCATGCAGGATGCACGCGAGACAAAGGGTCATATTTGGCGACCGCAAATGCATGCATGCGATAAACACAAAGCCGGGCCACGCCCACGCCTGCGGCAGATCCCAGACGCCACGCGACCGTCCTAGGTGCGATGCGCATCGACATCGGTTAGCATCCACGCACACGGTGAGCGAAGGCACAGCCGCACAGGCGATGGCGCTCGGTGAGATTGGCCGAACAACAAGCGGCGATGGCTTCCACGCGTTCAGGCGCTCACGCGCTGGCCAACGACCACGATAGCAAGTGAATGGGCGGTGCGCAGCAAAGGGCATCACGCAAGGGGCTGCGCAGGGCAAAAGAAAATGGCGGCTGGCTGCATAGGGAAAAAAATGCATGCTGGAGCGGTGGCTTGCAATGGGACGGCAGGAGGGAGGCTAGGGTTCTCTCCTACTCTCCATTTAGAACCGGGCTTCCCCCACTTAGGATATGGGCCGGCGGCCCACTACGCTCGCTAATCCACTAAATTATGATATTTTACTCTTAATTATCTCTTCTAATTCTAAATTACTTATTTAGTTAAATAGGATATTACAAAATGGGTGTGTGTTTCAAATGTAAGAAAATGTGTAGAAATTAAAACTTTTCTCATATCTTGATACTCTTGAACCCTTCCATAATTCTTGTCAAGAGTTGTGGAATTAAAAAACCTAAACCTCCTATTGACTAAAGTCAACCCCTTTATCAACTTGGCAAGAATCTAGTATTCAACCCTTGGAAATATTTTTCATTGGTTCTAGGGATGATGTGGGACCCCTCTGGAAAATTTCATAATTTTTCGAAATTATTTGATAAATTTTGGAGGTACGTCAAACCCTAGAACAGCCTTGATGAATTTCTTGAGAAAAATACATTACATAAAAACCTTTGGAATTTTTATGTAAGGTTAATCCTGGAGTGAGGAAGGCCCAGTTAAAATTTTGGAATTTTTGGAGTTAGTTTGCTACCTCTAAAAATTCCTCCAACCTCAGCCTTCAAATTTTAATTCAAATCTGGCACTGTTCCTTAGGTCCGAGCCGCTTTCCAAGAGGGTCGAACACAACCACGCCCCCAGCTCAGCCCAAGCTCCTTCCCCGCGTGAGGTCGTGCTCCGTTGGATTAGAATCCAACCGCCACGACCTCCCCTCTCCTCTCATCGCCGTCAGATGAAGGTCTCGCGGTTAGACCTCCTCCTCTCTTTGCAAAGGTCGTGCCCAACGCCCCGCACCTCCCAAGACCTCGGTTAATTGTCGTTGGATCGAAATCCAATAGCCACGACCTCCCCTCTCCTTGCGTCGCCGTCAGATCATGATCTCACGGCCACAACCTCCTCAGCGTCGTGCGCAGCGGCCACGCACCTCCCCTCAATGTTGTGCGCGCTTGGATGTAAATCCAATGGCCACGACCTCCCTTCCACATTGTGCGCCCTTGGATGTAAATCTAATGGCCACGACCTCCCATCGCGTCAGGCGCACTCAACCACGACCTCCTTCAATCAATGTGGTTCGCTGGATCAAAATCCAATGTACCACGACCTCCCTCCATGTTGTGTGCCCTTGGATCGCAATCCAACGCCCACGACCTCCCCTCCATGTTGTGTGCCCTTGGATCGCAATCCAACAGCCACGACCTCCTATCGCGTCATGCGCAACGCCCACGACCTCCCATCGTTGTTGTGTGCCCTTGGATTGAAATCCCACGACCACGACCTCCCTTTTTGCGTCGTGTGCAACGCCCACGACCCCCCTCCTCTGTTCAGCACCTTTGGATGTAAATCCGACGGTCCTGACCTCCCCTCTATGTTGTGCGCCGTTGGATCAAAATCCAACAGCCACGACCTCCCATCGCTTATCTGTGTCGTGCGCAGTGGTCAAGACCTCCCACCTCTGTTCCGCGCCCTTGGTTGCAAATCCAATGGTCACGACCTCCTGTCTCCTTTCAGCGCGCGGCCTCCCTTCTCGTTTCGCAACCGCCATTGTGAATCCAACAGCTGTGACCTCCCCTTCCTTACAGGAACCGTGCGATGAAGATCGTGCGGCTACGACCTCCCCCTTTTTCTTATCGAACGGTCTAGGGCAGCACCTGTTCTTCTCCTTCCTCAGGCTCGTGCGCGTGTGCCATGGCAGGGGGAGAGCAGCGGCGCTGTCACCTCACAACACTTTTTTGTCGAAGCATTAAATGCAGTCGCTTTTACCCCAAAGTCATGCTCAGACCTGCCCCCATCCCCTCCACGTCCTTGTCAAGCCATGGACCGAACCATGGGCTAAGCTCACCATGGAGCTTAACCCTAGCTCCTTGCCTCTGCTCCCCGGGCTATAAAAACCTCCCCTTGATCCTCCTTGGCTTCCTTTAAACACTTCCCCACTTGCTGTCCGCTTGTTGAGCTCAAATCATCCAAGAGCTCCTCGGCCGCCATTGTTGAGCTTGGAGCTCCTCGGTGGCAATAGGGTCCCAGTGGCTTTTCCTCTCCTCTCTGTGCTCCAGCTTGAGCCTTTCATCTCGGTGGACCTTAACCCTAACTCGATTTTGGTTGACCTCTTCAGGGAGCAGCTGAATTTGGAGTTTCCCCTTTTAGGCCGTGAGCACCCCCTTTCTTCCCCATCACGGTGAGTGCTCTATTTTCAATTCCTCGCCTCGAACCTTTCGAGCTTTATGGGAGCCAATGTGATGACCGGTGTCATTAATTTGGCCTGTGTCCTCTTCTCCACATTGTCCTCCTTGGCGCCAGCAAGGTCCTCCGCCGCCAGAGCTCCTCAGTCCTCCTCGGGTCCTCCCTGCACCTAGGTAACCTTCTAAGTAACCCCTAGGAGCTGGGCACTCGCTTGAATGAACCGCTGCAGAGCTCCTTATGCTGTTTGTCGTTTGGCCGTGCTTTGCACCGCCGCCTTTCCTCCGGCTCGCCGGTGCTCTGTTCCACCACCGCGGGTGTGAGTGGTACCAGTGGGTGCGCACTGCTATTGCACACCTGTATCTGGCATCCATTCGCACCGCCAGGTTCGAGTCGCCGGCGATGACCATTTTTTCGCTGTTGGCCATGGTTTGACGAAACCGACAACTGTAGCGATGTCCTAGAGCCGTCCAGCTTTAGATCTACGGGCGAGATCTCGCGGGGCCGTGCACATGCACTGTGTCACATTGTTTGCGAGCTGTCCATCTCGCGATCAACGGTCCACGACCTCCGCCTCCCTTCGTGCGCGGGATTTCCAAACGCGCCACGCGCGATCCAACTCGGGCCGTTGGATTCAAGATCAATGGCCCATGTTCGTTGGATCTGCGTGGGCGCGAGCGCGCGTTGCTGGCAGGTCTTGGGCCGTCCGATTCAGGATCAACGACCCAGGTTCGTCCACGTCGTTATGATTTTAGAATTTTTCGATGGAATTATTTGTGGACTGAAAAAGGTAATGAACTTCAAAAATGCATAACTATTTCATTTTAGCTCCATTTGAGTTGATTCAAATTTTGGTGGCTCTGGTTTGAACTAAACTTTAATCTAAAAATGGTTGTAAGTTGAGTTCGGCTCCAGAAAATGGATTGGTAAATTGGTTTCAAAATTAACTTTAAATGTTTCTCTAAATGTTGCATTTAACTTATAAATTGCATAAGTAATTCTCTATAGATCCTTTTTGAGTGAATCCAGCTTTGTTGGCTTCCTCTATTAGTGTACTAAATGGTAGAATAGGATTTAGGCATGTCACTATTTTCAAAAGAATTATGGGTGCATTTTATTTGTGCTCTTTTGCATGTCTTTGAAAAATCATAAAACATGCATCATAGCTCCAAATGAGGTGAACTCAACTGTGTTATTCATCTCATGAGGTGCTTGATTTACCATAAAAATCCCAGGTGCAACAACTCTTTGGAAAATTGTGCTAGAGAATTTAATTCGGATGAACAGTAACCGATTTGAATTTTCCAGTATTTTCCAGGCTGAGCAGAATTATTTTGGCCATAACTTTTGCATTGAGAATCCAAATCAATTGGTTCTTGTTGCTAAATTCTCTAAACATTATGCTCTTTCTGGTAAAAATTTCAGAACTTTTGGAGCAAGTTTTTTGTAGAGTCCTTTTGGTTTTCCTCGTTCTTATCAGTTCTTTTTAACTTTTTCGTTAGGTGCCGACGAGTGCGTTGATAATGAGAGTGTTCCCCTGCAACAAACTGAGCATATCTAGCAAGACAAGCAGTCTGATCATATCCCGTTAATCCTATTACTTTTAAAGTCTAATACTTTGTTTAACATGTATGTATGCATGCTACTTTGTGTTAAATTATCGATTAGTTGAGCCTATAGATGCATACTCTGTAGGTAAATGTTCATTCTCTACTACTAAGCCTAGGATTATCTTGCTGTGATTTAGAGTTCGATGGATGGACTCTTATCACTTAGTAGGTTACGTGATGATGCTTAGAAATGCTTAGATAACGGTAGAAATGGGCGGTTGGCGACTTATGTCGATGACCTTGATCACACAAAAATTATTATTCCATTATGTCCAACTTGTGCTTTGTTACTTTGTAAAGAAATAAAAATGAAAACAAAATTGTTTCATGACTTGGGCACAATGGATGTTGGTGTGATTTGTTAGGTGTGAATGGAATGGTGTCTAGGTCCCCAAGGACCGAGTTACTTGTGTCACTAAGCCAAGCGCTTTTAGTATAACCACACGAGGGTATTGGGAACCCTCTTGGCTAAGTACTTTGGGAGATGTTAATTGTGGGTCGCAGGTGGTTAAAACTGTTTTTATAAGGGGAAGAGCACCCGCAGTTGCTTAGGCTGGGCCGATGTCTCCTATCCTTTGGGTTGTCGCGACTCTTAATTAGCATCATTCATTGAAAATGCCTCATAGGACTTAGCCGTGCTGGCATACCAAAGGAAGTGTGCTAAATAGCTTGGCGAAAAGGCGGTCTGGCGTGTGGGTACATTGGTACACCTCTGCAGGGTTAAAACTATTCGAATAGCCTCATCCTAGGTTATGGACATGCTTGGTAAGGTCGTGCAAGAACTAGACTAAACATTTAATTAAAACTTGTTGGGTGGTATGAATTGGGTAATTCATGCTATTGTTGTGGTGACTATTGGGTTAGTCACTTCCAGGTTGTTCTTCTGTTGTTATTATTATTGTATTGTTTTTACTTCAACATTTAAAAATGCTTTGTCAAATTGCTTTGAATCTATTACATTATTGCAAAGGAAAACTTGCTTTATGCTAAAATGAGCCTAAAGCCTTCCACTTAAATAAGGCTTGCATGTAGCATATGTATAGGTCTGTCATCCTTACATCGCCGCCTTATGTAGTACATTTTTGTACTCATTTGCTTTGCTTAATAACTTTGTTGCAGAGGAGGTGGAGCCCCTAGGGCCCTACTTTTGTGAGATGTGCTGTGGTTGGGACGACTAGGTTAGTGGCATGGTTGGTTGCCTTGTGGGCTAAAGGCAAACCATATGGCCTTCTTTTGTTATTGCCATCTTATGGCTTTTGCTTCCGCTGTGTTTATCTTTCTTAGTTGTTATTTGGCCGGTCGGCCCCTTTTGTAATAACTCGCTATTATGTATGTCTTTTAATTAATCTAGTTCGTGCTTTGGTTCTATGTCTTGGATGGAATTGATGCATGATTTTGTAAAAGGGTGTGTATACTGCATTTCTGGGAAGTATACATATCTCGAAGACACGGGTTATTTTGTTTGTGATGCTAGGGTCAATGGATGACTAAGCATTACAAGCCAAATAAGCCGGGGTCCTCACACAAGTGATCGAGTGTAGGTTGTGGTTCCAAGTGTGCTAGCCCTCCCAAGTGCAACATCGTTAACAGTCACCTAAAAACAATAATAGAGCCAGAGTGAGTTCATGACTCAGTAAGCGCAGTAGTACACAATGAACAATGATTAATCAACTGTAAATGATACCGTCATCAACATCTACTCTTTTCTTTTCTTTATTCTCATACTCAATCATCAAATTCTCTTTTCATTAAATGCAAGGTATCCCTACACTACATGTCCACATACAACTCTTTTCGCATATACCAATATAGCGTGAGTTAACACGCGACAATGTTCACTTTCAAGCCCGTCCTCCAAAAGGATCGGAGACCTCCTCCACTACCATGGAGTCTCTACCAATAAGGTAGATATGTGATCACCATGATCACCTTCTTTTCATGCAATGATGTTTATGAACGCTCAATTTAACATAAGTTCAATAATAATACTGTCATCCAACATTCTTGAATTCATCAATACAATTGATATCATGACCACTCATATTGTTCGCAATTAAATAAGATGAAAGCAAAAACAATATAATGGTAATGAGCTATAAAGAATACAGTGATCCACCATCAATCACTGTCTACCATGCACTTGCCTCTTTATCCCCTTAGAGCTGGATAGCAAGGCGGTGACAATGCACTAGAAGTCATACTCCCTGGAAAAAAAATGCAAGACATATCCATAAATCACAATATCATAGCACCCACACTTTACACTTATCATCATCGCACGTCTACGCCAAACTGACAGAATTAACCCAAAACTACCGGACACACTACCTGCTGTCCTAGTAGTAAAACGGCTCTAACATATACATCTAAACTCTAAATCTCAGCATCCACTACTTTTTGGAATCCTTATGAAAAAATCCTACAACTTCCTAGTTATGACGAACTTCTGATTCTACCATTCTCTGCCCCGTTTCCTTTCCTAAAGACCGTCCCAGAACCTGTCAAGATAGTCCGCTTCATAATTTTGTATCTTTAATTCTAAAACTTGAAAAGGTATGAACGATACCAGTTCTGGAAACTACACAAAAGTTTCTAACTTATTCAAGTTATCACCAAATTTTAATTCTATCATTTACTATAAGAAATTGACCCATCTTCACAACGTCTACTAGCTATGTCCAAATTCTAGATAGCGAATTTCCCGAGGTCTTAACTTTTCACTCGCTACTCAGATTCTCATGATCAAAACCTTCCTGAAAAGCTAACAAGATTATATAACTTTTATCTAATTGGACCGACCTCTGAATCTAATCCTAAATACCCAGAATCTCCCCCGCAATGTTCTGCATCTAACCTCAACGAACTAGGGCATGCTAAAAAACAATCTTACCCCAAGCAAAATGATCTACAACCTTAACAATGACTAAACCATGGAAAATCCTAGAGATTAACAGGTGTTACCCTTGAAGAACACAAAGGATCACGAAAACCCCTCGAAAATCCTCTCTTTTCCTCCCTTCTTTTCTTTTTCTCCTTCTTTCCCTCCTCCTTGCTAACCTTCCTCTACCCCTTGACAGCAGCCACCCAAGCAGTAGGGTGGCACGGCACGGTAGTGGTGTTGGCGGCGCACAGGAGGTGGCTTCAGGGGAGGCGGCAAGGGAGAGGCGGCGCCCTAGGGCAAGGGCAGGGGAGGAGTGCAGCAGGAAGGGGGTGGTGGCTAGGGTTTGGGGAGCACGAGAGGGCACTCCTGGGGTCCTATTTAAATTCCAATGGATAGTAGGGTCATGGCTTGGAAGTGGTAGGGTTGAAAACAACTGGCATTGAATTTGATTCAAAATACACTTTCAATTCGAGTCGGTTTTCCACTTTCCTTCTGTGCGACAAACATTTCGGAGGTCATAACGTTCTCTCCCGAACTCGGAATGGAGTGATTATTTTTTCCCGTTTAGATAAATCATAGTCCTTCAACTTTCTATTTTAGGAATAGTTCTGAAAACGCCGTCTTCATTGCCAAATTTGCTTTGGAAGTCGACTCAGTTGCAGACTCTAATTCTCTATGCAACCTGCCTTGTGGGCACTATATCTCAAACGTCAGAACTCCAAATTAGGTCAATGAGGACTCTAAATTGGACTATGCAAAGAGATATACAACTTTATAGTTATGAGGTTTTCTATTCGAAACCGTTCCAGTCACAAAAATCACGTTGCAAGACGATGACAGATTCTGTCCCGTTTCTTGGCGAGGCAAATAAGGAATCTCCCAATCTCCTTATATTCTCTTTAAATAAATGGGATATTACACCGTCTACTCCCCCAATAGTGCTTTACTCAGAGTTTAATGTTGTTCTAACCCTCGAGGATCGAACCCATTGGATGGTGTAGTGTTATGGCAAGTTATTGTAAAGGCATTGTTATGATATTCTTAGTTGCACACCTATGGAAGTGTGGGCCCCCGAGATCGGACCCCTTTCAAGCTAAGTGATTACGTCAAAAGTGCAACACTTAACGGGAGATGAAAATGATTTCGAGTGTCCGGATATGTGTCTCATGTTAGCTCCCAAGGATCAGTGGCTAACATGCACATATTCAAACACAACATTGCATTCACATCCATACATAATATATAAGAATAATAGAATTCGTATTTATAACATCATTAAATAGAACCTTAAGGTATAAGTTTGCATAAGAGGGCTGATCGACCAAATCTAAACATCACAAATAAATCCTAGCGGAAGATAAACTTAGAAATAAAAGAGAAAGAGCCGAGTTGGCATGCCCAAACCCACAAGCAACTAACCGGGGTTAAAGTCGTAGCGTCTAAAGTACTTAACCCAATTTGAACGACTTCTCACCTGCAACATGGACAATGCAACTGAGTACAAAAATGTACTCGCAAGATTTACGAATAGCAACATATAATAAATGCATTCAGGTGTCAAAGGAAGTTTACTACACTAGGCAATTTTCAGCATAAAGCAAGTTTTTCTTTGAGATAACCGATATAGATTCAAATTGCCATTTGTAAAACATTTAGAAAACAATATATATAGTAGGTAATCCCAATTCATCGTTATCAACAATAGATACTCCAATTATAATCAACACACAAACTTCCTGTTCGTGACACAATTCATTCTTTAACAAATCAACATACGAACTTCCTGTTTGTAACAACATACAAGATCTCAACAATTCAACACATGGCCTATCAACATAACCCAAACCCAAATTCCCATAAGCTAACTGTGCATGCTTTCCCACAAGTGATGTCCATAATCGGGGACACGGCTATTCGAATAGATTTAGTTCTCTACAGAGTTGTACAGCTTTACCCACACGATATGCATACCTCTCAATGTCGGCCAATTCACTCTTCCTTAGGAGTGTGACTAAGATAGTATAACGAGGCCGTTATAATGCCATGTCCTAACTATCAACCCACCCAAGGAACAGAATCCCATGGCAGACTGAGCGGTCACCTAGAACCACAGGTGAACCCCGTTGTGTAAGTAAGTCCCTTACAAACAAGAGACCCTTAAGAGCAAGTAAGAAAATGCTTAACATGGCCCCACTAGATTGACAAAAGAACAATTAAATATTAACAACAACAATTATTAATCTAATTGTGTTTTGATAACTAACACATAACAAATTATTAGGCCAAGCCATCGCCCATAAACCCGACGTGTGGTTACACGTAAGACTTGGTTCATTACACCATAGACCGGTCCTCAAATACCCAGACGGGGTTACGCGAATCCGGGACCACCTCCCTTCATCACCCTATCACCCGTCCAAGTCCAACACACAACAACAACCCACCCAACAAGTCCACAACTCCACATTCGAAGATCTGGATGTAATCCTCAATATCAACATAATCCAATCCATATAATCCTCAAATTTCATCAATATTCAATTCAATCCATCGGCCGATGGACTAGCTCCATCAACCGCTTTCGACTACAACTACTAGCATGACTAAGCATCGTTCTACAAATTAGCAAACAATCCCATAGAACATATACCCTTAATCATTCAAAGTAAAAGGGTAATCAACATTCAAAGGAGGGCCAATGCAGCAAGTGGATATAACTAAACTACCCATTTGACATATAAGTATTTGAAATTAAGCAATGCATAGAATACTTGAAAAAACAATATAGATACATTTTCAAAATTAATAGGAATTCAACATGCATCAAAGGATGAAACTACTTGCCTTTGCTGTGGATGGTCCATGTGCTGCTGAATACCACTCTCCATCGCACTCATACATTCGTCAACTATCGAATGAACGAAAATATCGAATAAGAATAATAACACCGAAAACATCCAAAAATTCAAAATCCTCCAAAATGCATTAAATATACAGTGAGTAGGTTATGATTTTAGATGAATTTAAGTGAAATAATTATTTCATTTGGAGTTTCTATGTGAAAGTTATAGTGGTTTGAAAATCAGCATCTTGAAAAATGCTGAAAAATGAGCTCGGTTACTATTCATCCGAAATTAATTATTTGGTGAAAATTTGTAGAATAGTGGTGGGAACAAGGATTACGTGGTTTGGTAGAGAATAAAATTTTAGCACTAACACAATTTGGTTCACCTAATTTGGAGTTCATATGAATTTTTTAAGTTAATTCAATTTTCAGTGCAAAAGTAATTCATTTCAGAGATTAATTCTAATTTCAAAATTTTCTGGGACATTAACATGTTTCAAACCTATTCCAATTTAAATTACATTAAGAATTAAAACCAACAAAATTGATTTCACTTGTTTCAGAGTTGATTTTATTTAGTTATGAATTTTTGAAGCTTAAACCAATCTTTTTATAAACCAACTCACAGACCTAGTGCCACTATTGCTAGTAACACATCTATGGTAGAGGGTTACTGTCAAATCTAATTACCCTCTACTCACTTAACAACTTTCCTAAGGAGAATTAGCTTCTTCAATTAGCTTACTAGCTACTTTGATAAATGCAATTACCTAATGGAGATTCACTGTTTTATTGGGATCATTCTTAACACTTGTTTTCCAGATTTAGAGTGCTGTCTTTAGATCAAACTCTAAAGGCTATAATCCAACAAATTTATTCCATTCACTTGCATTAGAAAAAGGCACTAACTTACTATTGCTTAACTTAACCAAATTCCAATTCTTGACTCAAGATTAATTTACTCTTTTAGATTTAATGTTAATGGCCAAGAATTCATTATACTTTTTAATCAATTTGTTTTGGCATTTGACATGGATTACCTCACTATTCATTCATTTTATCCAAGGAGTTTGTTGCATGTAATTTTTCCTCACTTCATTCAAATATCCATTTGTTAAATACATTTAAACATGCATAAAAAGTAAAATGCCATGCTTAATATGATGATTATGTAACATGCACAACTAATATTGTAACGTGGGAACATAATTTAACTAAAGATTTTACCACCGCACGCGCTAGGCGTGCGACTACCATCGGACGTCTTCTCGAGTCCGTGTCCGTCGTAGTCGTCGCTGTGCTCGTCCGCATCCGTTCGGCCTTCTCACCCACGTCCCGCTCCACATCGGCGCCACCACGTCATGCGCAACACGCCATGCTGCCTCACCTTGCTCTGGCTGCCGTGCCGCTGCATGCATGGCCATCGTCTGCATGTGCCGCGCTCTCGGTCGACTCCTCCACGCCGCGCTCTCAGCCACACCTACGGAGCCATAGGTCACACGCATGCGCCGTCTTTGCTGACGCAGCAAGGCGGCCGCCGCGATGCACCCACCGAGCCACCGCCTCGCATGCATGCGCGCGCGTCCGCCGCTACTCACACGCTGCTGCCATCGCCTTCCACGCCACCGTCTTCACGCCACTGCAGTGCCTCACAAAGCCACCACGTCGTTGGGCTGCCGCTCTTGGCCACGCCCATGGCTACTGCGCCACTGTGCCACCGTCGCGCCGGGCTCAACTAGCTCGCCCATGCCCTAGGCTTGCGACGCAATGCCGCTGTAGCGCTTCGCAAAGCCGCCGCGTCGCCTTGCTGCCCCGGGCTCGGCCACGACTGGGTCGACGCCACCGTGTGCCGTGCCACACGAGCCTTTGCCACCACTACTCACTGTGCCGATGCCGCGTGCTGGGCACCAGCCACCTCACCGCACCTCTGTTGCTCCGTCGTCTGGGCCACTGGACAGCGCCTCGGCGCCACCCCCGGCTACAAGGGCTCGCCATGCTCCTCGGCCCACCGTCGCCTCGACCGAGCTACTACACACTCGGCTATCGCGCCTCCACCAAGCTCACTGCTGCCCGTGCCATCTGGCCCTAGGCTACTGTGCCCTGGACGCCGTGTGCATGGAGCCGATGCACCACATGCATGACCTGCCTTGCCATCGCTTGCGTTGTCGGATCTCGGCCGTGTGCACTGCAGCACTGTCGGGCCACTCCAAGCTGCTACATGTGCTGCTCGAGCCTTGGCTGGTCTTCTCCCGTGGCTTGGTTGTGAAGATGAATGGATGAGTGACTTGTGTGTTGAAATGGTTGTGTGAGAAAAAATGGTTGGCAGAGACAATGGCATGTGGCATTGGGTTGGTGGGGAAAAAGGAAATGGAAGAGAGGAGATAGAATGCAATGGTTGTGTAGTGCTTGTTCGGTTGGGACAATGGTAGGGGGAAGAGAATGGCAGTGAGGAGATGGCAAGGAAGTGAGTGGTCCGGCTGGGGCTGAGACAAAATAAAAGGGAAATGGCAGTGGAATAAATAGCAGTGCATTTCTTCCTGCTTTTCTCCAACTCGCTCAAACGACAATACATGCGTGAACTAATTGCATGAATGGAAAGTCCTCGTGACGACAAATGCCACGATATAACATGCAAAGCTTGAATTTGGGTTTTTGGTGGAGATTGCGAGGAGAGAAGTTGGGAAAAAAAGAATGGACACACAGGTGTTTTATCTACTACTTCTCTTCTCCCTTTGTGAATTCGCTCAAACTACCGTGCATGCGAAAACGAATTGCAGAATCGGGTTGGTCGTGTGATGACGATCACGATGGTATGACATGCATGGCTTGGTTTTGAGTTTTTGGATGAAATTTGAAGGAGGGAAGCGAAAGGAGTTAACAGGAAAGGAAAAATGGTGATGACCGGAAAAGAAAGAACATGCAGGTGATTCACCTGCGGTCGGTCGAACTAAAAACTAAAATGATAGTACTAATGCATGCATAATGACATAATTTTTGTGATCCATGCGAAGACCTAAAATCAAAGTAATTAAATTTTAAATTTCAGTTTTTCAAAAATTTGATTTAATATTGATTATTATTACTTGATGAGAGAAGAATTGCAAAACATGCTTTAATTATTTATCAATTTATATTTAGTAATTATGTCAAGTTAAGATTTTTATTTATCAACTTTCATTTCCATTTGTTTTATTTATCTATTAGGTTTGTGTTTTAAATTAAATTTCAAAATTGAACAAACAAATTAAATGGGAACCAAATAACCTCCAATAAATTCCAAAAAATCCAAACATGCATATCAAAGAATACAGAATCGAACTAAAATATTCCCACACTTGAAACCTTTTTAGTTTTACCCCAAGTTCAATTTGAGCTTTTGAATTGGGGAAGGAGTATTAGAGTGCTAGGTTTTAATCCTAGTCTTTAAAAATCAAGAGATTTTCAACATAAGGTTTACACTCCACTTTGAAATAAGTTTCAAGATCTTGACAAAATTTTATTTTGTTTTAGAGAATTTAATTCTAGGATTTGGAAAACCAGGTTTCAACCTATTTGGTTTACTACAAAAAGTTTTTAAAAAGTACAAAATTCACAAATGCATATTAGATGCTTAACTAATCCAACTTAGAGATTTGGGGATGTTACAGGAAGTGTGTCGGCCAGATATCAAAAGTTGATCATATCTTATGGGTAAGGTTGTACAATATCTATACAGTGTATAATATATTCAAATAGTCGTGCCCCTGGTCATGGGCGTGGTATAGAATGCCACACTTGGTAAGTTTTAATAAAAAATGGGATGGGAATATGTTAACTTAAAAATGGTTGTAACTATGATATAATTGTAGGTGGACGGGTGTAACATCCCAATTTGTAAGTTTCAAAACCCTTTTGAGTAATTTAGTTATTTGAATTTAATAAATCTTAAATGGGACTTTAAAAGTCAAAACAATTTAATGTGACTAATCTGAACATCAATTAAATCTAAAAATATTTTATTTGAGTTATTTGTGCTTGGAAATATTTTTCATATTTTTCAGGACTTTTTTCGAGTTCATTTGCTATTTTTTAATTTGCCATTTGGAATTTCTGGTATTTCTAAATTAGAAAACCTATTTCAATCTCAAGAAAATCCTTTAGGCCAATTTCCTTTCACCCTGGCCCAATCTTCCCGCTTCTGGCCCATTTTCGAGAGCGGCCTGTTTTCCTCTCTCTCCTGCTCGACCGCGTTTGGCCCCACCTGTCAACCTCCCATGTGTCGTACACAACGTGATTCTGCCCGAGCCACAGACACGGACATGTGGGAACCACTCGACTACTGTTCATCGTCCCCAACATGGACTCCTCTCTCTCTCTCCTTCATCGCGCCACCATCGTAGCTGCTTCAGACTCTGCCTCCTAGGCTATTTAAAGCCTCGAGGATCTTCGCTTTCTACACCCCGAGCAGTGCCTCACCTTTTTCCCTAGGTACCTTTGCTCGAGTCTTCGCCTAACACCATTGCCTCATATTCTTCCACGTCTCCGACTGAACGACTTCGTCTTCGTCGCCGTCATTCTAGTGAGCCCTGCTGTCGTTGGTCACCACCATCAGGATCGCCTCGACGACCGTATCTCGGATCCACCCTCGCCTTCGCTGGAGCACCACCCTAGCCCCATCCCCATCGAGCTTGAGCCCTAGTCGTCGCATTTATTTCATAAGATCGATTGTAAAACATCGACATGCATCTTCATTGGTTAACACAAATGCTCACAAGGGATACTAATGTCTTGATCTTGCCACCCATCAAGTGATTATTTTCTGTCACATTGTTTTTCATGAGTTGGTGTTTCTGTTTTCCTCTCAAAAAACCACGACCACTACTAATTCTCTTGATTTTCTTCTAGACATCATGTCCACCTCTCATGTTGCCCCAACTCCTTAGCCTGCCAATGCATAGACATCTCCTCCTGCAATTGCACCACTACAATCTCCTACTGTGGCTGCTGACTTTCCTACCACATCACAGTTTCCCCCTACCGTGGCAAACTTTTCCCCTATCGCGGCATCTTGTTCTCCTACCATGTCAGCTCTTGCCACGGTTGCATCATCCCCTGCCGCGACGCACGCCACTGCCTCTCCCATTCCTTCTAACTATCGGAGTGCCCTTTTCGATCCTCATTGGCGCCAAGCAGTGATAGATGAGTACCAAGCTCGCATCGACAACAACACTTGGTCTCTCGCTCCTCGTCCTCCTAGCGACAACATTGTTACCGAGAAGTGGATCTTCAAGCATAAATTCCACTTTGATGGAACTCTTGCTTGGCACAAAGCCTGATGGGTTGTCTGTGGTTACTCACAACAACCAAGCGATGACTTCGATGAGGCCTTCAGCCCGGTCATTAATCCTTCCACCATGCACATTATTATCAGCATTGTTGTTTCCTGCTCTTGGCTGATACATCAGCTCGACGTTAAGAATGCCCTTTTCCATGGCACTCTTAACGATGTTATCTATTGCCAACAACCTTTTGGCTTTGTTGATCCTCCTCGACCTTCTCATGTGGTTCGTCTACACAAGTCCTTGTACGGTCTCAAGTAGGCTCCACGCGCTTGGTACCAATGTTTTGCCACCCATATCCGTACTCTGGGTTTTGCTCCTTCTCTTTCTAATACGTTGTTCTTTGTTCTACTGAATGGTGAGCATCTGACTTACCTTCTCCTGTACATCGATGATATCATTCTCATAGCCTCTTCCACCTAACTCCTCCATCATCTCACTTAGTCCCTTCACTATGAGTTTGCCATGATGGACTTGGGTAATCTACATTTTTTCCTTCTCATCTTGGTGTCTTTGTAATACCCCGTTCAATCTTTAGAATTACAATTGAATTTCAAACCATTTTATCGGGATTTAAAATGGAATTTCAGAATTTCTCTAAAAGGGGATTAAATCTTGGGCCAAAGGCCCACAGCCTTGGCCCAATAGGGGTAGCCAAAAACCCTAGATGTACTGTAGCAGCCCTGTGCTACAATGCCGCCGGCCAAGGATAAAAGAGGAGAAGAAGAGGAGAGAAGCGCCTCACGGGGAATTCAGTGGGCACACACGTCTTCAAGGGTAATGATCGTCTCCCCGCTGTTTGGATCAAGTTAGATTCATAATTGCCATCGTTTAGAGAATTGTTGAACTGCTGTGATTAGAATCAGTAATCTGTACCCTGTTTGCTCGTCAATTTTCGTGTAGTTCAAGACTGAATTGGAGGTTAGGGTCTCCTAGAGATTTAAGGGTATTGTCTTCATCTTTCTGCAGGTTCAAAGATCACTCAATTCGGAGTTGTATATTGGGAGATACGTTAGGATATTTACTGCTATCCAGAAAGCCTGATGAATTACAGCAGCCGGTTTGTTTAATAAATAGGGTCTTGTTAATGGCTGATTCAGGGAGGTCTTCCAACACGATTGTCGTAGGAAATTTCCTTAGCTTTCCAGATTGTTAAATATCATGAATTTGGGTTTAGCCATTTGAAATATATGATTTTTCTTGTACTGATTATTATTCTGTCTGTCATATTATAACTTTAGATTTTCAACTGAATATTAGACTCAGATGTTGGCAGAATTAGAGGTTCTCACCAACTAGGTTATTGTAGATAATTTTGTTATATTTCCATAGAATATGAGAATACATTTTTATTACTTACATAGCGAAAGTTATGTAATTTATAATACCTCTGTCCAGTATGGGTTCCTGTTAGTTTGTAGTCTGATCTGAGTTGATCAAATAGTTAAACATTGGGTTTGGGAAGGCGTGGTAGAGCGTTGCGAGTAGTGTCAAGTTACCATGTTGCTCTTATTTTGAGTAACTTAATTGCATAGGAGTAGGGGCTTCGGGATTAGTGGCATCTTTCTTGCCTCCTAACGCATCGCAACGCAAAAGGCAAGTACTATCTGAATTGTCTTGATTGTTTAATCATTCAAAATGATTGTTGCTTATGATATGGCTAAAATTCTATGAATTTCAAATAATTCCATTATTATATGAATCCTTTCATGGTTGCTATTCCATGCTTCGTTGAGAGTATGTTTTCAATTCAATGTATTCATTCATTCATGTTTCGCCCACGGGAGTGGGTAGTGAAGTCCCATCATTCCAATAAGGGCAAATAAGAGTTGTCATTCCAATACGGGCAAATTGGATCCCCGTTTGAAAGATTCTTCATACGGGCCTTGGATCCCTGCATTTGGATAATGTGGGCGTAGGTGAACACCGACAGGTGTTCACTACCTATACCGGTATAAGTAGAAGAGAAGAGCATGTATTTTCATTCTTGCATAATATTTCTGCCGTGTTACTTATGTATTTGAATATTGTGAATGATATATTCTTTGACATATTCTTGTTCCACCATTTTCCATATTATTCTATTGTGCCTGCTAAGTCGTGGACTCACTCTTGCTAGTGTTGTTTGTTTTAGGTAAACCCTGAAGACGGCATGCTTTGGGAGGGAGTAGTCACATGGATAACTTCACTCATTTCACATATTTCACTTTTAGTTAATGGACCTACTATTATCATTCAGTTGAGAATTTTGGGATTGTAATAATTGGTGTCCTAATGTTTGCTATTGTTCGTCGTTATGTTTTGGATGATCTAGTTACTGCTTTATGTTCATTAGATGTATTCTTGATAGTAATGCTCTTGAATGGATTATTATGATCGTACAATTAGAGCTTGTTATGTTGCTGAGGTTTAGAACAAATTTTATAATCGTTCTCTTGTGTGTTGGACTTTAACTGTCAGTAGTTGATAGAATGTTAAAATTAAATTGTATTATTGATTTGTGTTAGAGTTCTAGGTAACATTTTGGCTTTCGCATAGCCAGGGTGTTACAGTTGGTATCAGAGCGGGCTTTAGGTCCGTGGTAATTGAATAATTAAATTGACACACTATGCACAGTAAGATGGAATGGGTCCAGCATTGCATTTACATTTTTGTTATGTCAATTTGAGCATTGTAGTTATGAATTGATAATGAATTCTTATGATTTGATTATTACATTGGTTATGTGTAATAATAGTTGATGTTGAGATGTTGAGGTCGTGGTTATGGCCTTGGGCTTTGTTAGGTTACACCACCATTCGCGATATGGAAATAGAGAAGTAGTTGTCCTGATTACTATAGTTATAGGTGTTGAGGGTGAGTTTCTTTACAAAAGTTGTTCTCTTCCTTGAGCTTAAATTTTGGCCAGTTCTAGTTATAGTTGCGGTTGGTAAAAATTTTCTCTTGAGTTAGTGTTTACAATACAGTTGGTGAGTTTTCATTGGTCTCTTTCTTAGTTCTATAAAGCGATTACTAGTTCTTCTGACCGCTGATCTATTGTTGCTTTGTGTGAACAACGGTTATCAGCAAAATTGATCTTTTCCTGGGAGTTCTGCCCTTCTTATTGGAAAATATGAATTATTTATTCGCTTGGTATTCTGGATACTGAAAGTTTTGTATTGCAAGTTCTTTAACTTGTGAAAGCTTTGGCTATATGTATTTCTTTTGGGATTATTTCAAGTGTTGAAGTTTAATGCCTCTTTTTTCTGAAAGGATTTAAAATCCTTTTGTGATGTCTTACTATGTTTAAGCGAGAGGTGGTAAACATAGAAGTTCATTGATGTGGTATGAGTTATCAAGTCGGATCTGTAGCGTGTGCATGATTGGTCTTAACCCGGATCCTTGGAAATTGAAGTTGATTAATTTGATGTTGACATAGAGTAATTACCTGATGGGTAATGACTAAGAGTATGTCCATACCTAATTGGAGTCAGAAGAGTTATTAAGAAGTATGAAACGTTGATGAACTAGTTTGGTTATTAAAATTGTTTTTTTAACTTGTTGGATTATTTAGTCCCAATGGATTAGTCTAATTGTGAGAAAAGGGAAACTTGAGGTGATGCTAGGTTATGGCCTTAATAGATATTATTCGTGCGGTTATTATTTTCTATAGATACTTGATCATATATATTTGCTAACTTTACATAAACCTGAGTATGATTAATTGTTAGAATTGTGTACAAAAGGTTGAAGGGATTGAATATCGGTGGATCTAGAATTTATGGGAGGGGTTCTCGATAGTTCTTCTATATAAAATGACACGATGAATTTGGTTCTAGTATTGTTGAGACTTTTGATTGATGCAAGATTTCGATTCTTGAAGTTTTAGTGTGATTTTGCCGAAATCTAAACATGAGGAGGAACAGTTGAATATGTGTTTGTAAATATTCATGTGATTTGCGAAGGAAAGTAGGTGCAACTAGACTTCATAATGAAGCCAATTGATAACAACGATGGTTGGAGTGCAATTATTGTTTGTTAAGGTTTGATGTTGAGCATCATTAAGAGTTGAACTGACGTGATTTAATAGGTTGCTTATGCCTACATGATTGTGAAATCGTTGGATGATAGCATGTCCTTGATGAAAAGGTTTGGCTAAAACCTTTTAATTTGTGTAGTAGATCTCCTCTAGGATAAAGTGGTTGTTATAGTACGGTTGTCAGCAGTGGATTGTGAGTGTGTTATTGATTCTTATAGAAAGAAAGTAATTTAATCGTCTTCCGTGATATCGTTTAAGTGAAATGTTTTGAGTTTCGAATTCGTGATCTTTTGGAGTTCATGAATTATGTGGTATCTGAAATTAGTTTACGCAGAGTGACGTATTGGAAGGTTCTATCGGTTCTTAAGTGATTCATGTCATTTGAACTTAAGGATCTTTTGTTTGAGTCGGCAAAGTGATGTTTCAATCAAAGAAAAACCATTTCCTTTGTTAAATGGAAGGGTGTAGTAGAGGTATTCATGGTTGGATTCAAGTTTTGTAGCTTGTAGCTTATTGAAGCGTGCTTTATCTTGGTAGTTGCCCGCATAAGAGTTCCTCAAGTTTCAAAAGCAATACTTTATTTTTATTGGCTGAAGTTTGATATTCTTTTCTTGTGGGACTTGTGCCCTTATCTGTAGTCTCATTTTTTGTTTTTCGAGTTCATTACTATTTGACTATTTCTCTTGGTCTTGTGTTTACTATGAATGGAAAATATTTTTCTAAGTGCTGAAATCATTATTGTTATTTACCTCTTCTTTTGAGAAAGGAATAATGGATTTGTTTTACAAAACCTCATAGAGGGTATAGTGGCAACTGATTGGTGGTAGTTAAGTGAATGATTTTGGTGAGACTTTGGGTGTCAATTTGTTGAGATGCATTGAGTGATAAGTTGATTTCTTGGAGTAATCCTTGGAGAGGATTTGATTTTAAAAAGAAAGTTTGTCTTTGTAGCTGACTGATTACGTTATTGCAACTAGTAGAACTTATAGTGAAATGTGGTCCAAGATCTTTTGTTTATTTCGATGGGATATAGAATTATCAAAAGTATGAAAATCTTGATCACTGTATTAGAGTGTCACGATTGGGTACTTTGTAAGGTTGTGTAGGAGAATTATGACGGTGTAGTTTAATGAGAGTAGAATTGCGAAGAAATCTTATCGTTGTGACAATTATTGGAACAGTAGGGAATGTTGAGTTATTGTTAAGTATGACTTGGCCTTAGTGAGTAACCCTCTGAGAGTTAGATTTGTTCTAAAGACAATTTGGTCGAGAAAATATTTACATGTTGATGTTAATAAGTGAGTATGTTGGATTGTGGGAATTTTAGGGATTTAATTTGAGGCTTTCCCTATCTTCTATATGACAAGAACGTTGTAGGGGTCTTGGAGGTAATGTCGGGCTTTGCATTTTTATGCTTGAACTTTAGTCGCCCAATGAATGTGTGTAGAGGAAATAAAATAAGGGTGGATTCTAAGCAGTGGGATGATCACTGGTAGAAGCCTTTTGATGTAGTACATGAGAGTGTGTGATATGAATTCCGAGTTGTTTATTCTTCAAGGATTGAGGTGGTGTGATTGCATGTGAGATCTATTTCGAGAGGCATTGGGAGTCATCTGTCAAAGTAATTCCGTCGATAGAGGAGCTGGCTAGAGTATATTTTTATGGAGTCAATAGAGCCTCTCTACAAAGGTGTGGTTGATGTATTCGGTTTGAGCATGGCGTTGAGGTTGCCAATTTAAGAGAAATGAGTTTAAGTGTCATGCGATGAATTGTAATTCTATAATTTGAGAGAAGTTTTATTCCTAAAAGAGAAATTAAGAAAAATGTTGCCTCGGGTAATGAAACGATCCCTTGATTCTTGTTTGAGCTATATGTTTATGACTGATGTCTTCCGCAAATTGAGTTGGCGCTATGTTGAAATGGGTAGTTCTTTCCAGTTCAGAAAGAATAAAAGAAATATTTGATTTGGGCATTCGAGTGATTTCTCCTTTGGCTTTCGTGGTGTTCATTTGCAAACTACCTGGTTAGAAGGTGGAATGGCTTTCGTGATGAATCTTTGATTTTGGAATTGACCCTTTTGGTGGGGAATTGGCATTGCATGTTTGCGATGAGAATCCTTTACTTTCAGTTGACTCTGTTTATAATAGAGTTTGTTCAAAGCAAGTTCAATTGTGTGTCCATCATTAAAGGAGGTGATCCTTGTTACGGTGAAGAGTTTGATTGAAAGGTGGAACAAAAGTTTCGTGTAACGTCCTGGCTATTCGAAAGCCAAGATGTCACCTAAATAATCTAACATACAACCATAATGCGGAAGAATTGAATAATATATCATCTAATGACATAAAGAGATCAATATTTAAAAGAACCATAGCATGAATATAGTCTAAATTCAAGCAAGTATATCAAAGGAATGATCGAAGATCCCAGGCAGTACTTAATCAACCATGACTTAAAGGAGGTTATCAACCACAGCTAACTTTATTTATTACAGCTTATCAATTAACTAATGAAGATAGAATCAAGTTCTGTTATTGAAATTGGAGTATGGTGAAGTAAACGAATAGTGCGTGTCTACTCCCTCCCAATAGAGCCATCATCAACGATCACCTAAAATAAACAAACAAAGCAAGAATGAGTCCGAGACTCAGCAAGTACAGTGAATAATTGAACATACAACAATTATGAACAAGGTAACTTCTTTAAAGAATATGAACATAACACCGAATGAATATATGAATGAATGGAATGAATGGATTGAATTAAAGGAATGGACTGCACACGTGCTTATACCTGTATAGCTAGTGACACACCCGTGGGTGTTCACCTAAGCCCGCATTTAACAAAATGCGGGGATCCAAATCCTGTATGAAGAACATTTCATACGGGTGTCCAAATCTACCCACATTGGAATGGTAGGTCTTACATGCCCATACTGGAATTGATAGGTCTTATAATCCACTCCCGTGGAAGGAATATGAAAATGGATGCACGTATTGAAACATGAACTATGAAAGACATCATGTCTACACTTGGAATTAACACATAAGAAAGGAACATAAACTTCAAACATTCTCATGGATCACATAAAAGCACAATACAAACATCAAGCATCCATCATTCACTAATCATAAGAACATCAAAGTACTTGCCTTTCACGTTGCGACGCGTTAGTAGGCAATGAAGATGCCCCTAACCCCGAAGCCCCTCTGCCTACACAAGTAAGTACTCGGAATAAGAACAACATGGTACAGGACACTACCATTAACATTCCACAACACCTTCCCCTACACCCAAGAAATAGCCATTAACCCTATTCTGAAAACAGGCAACACATCCACATAATCGAATCTGGACAGAAGAACGGAAATAACCATAACTATTGACCTGGGACTCAGAACGAGGTGAGCCCAGCTCCTAAAGAAACTTAACGAACATATCTACAACATTCTAGTTGGTGAGATAATCCAATTCGGCCAAAATAAAATGCTAACAGGCAGTTCAACTCAGAAGACAGATTCTGCCCACACGAAACGGACAGCAGTAAAGAACAGATCATAACTTTTGATCTACAACTCTGATTAGGGCGTTCTTTATCATTATGGAAAGTTTATGAAAAATTATAAAATAACCTAGTTGGGTAAAAATCCTGAATCTGTAATTAACATAATCATAATTTAGAAGACATCTTAACAGATCAATCACGTCAGAATTCTGGACAGTAGGAATAAAACTATCATAACTTTTGATCCGTATGTCAGAATTAGGTGTTCTTGGCGGCCACGGAAAGCTAAAAACATTATCTAGGTATCTGTAAATATGGACATTCCAAATGCGGCTTATAAGAACCCAAAATCGACCCCACAAGGTACTGGACAGAAGTGAACATCTACTGGCAGTAAAGCGATCCAACCCAATTTATTGAATTCGCCTCTAATCATCAACAAACAGCGGGGAAAATACTTCGTTACCCTTGAAGACCCGCGGGAAGACGATGATCAAGCCTCGAAGAAGATGATCCTCCTTCTCACCCTCCCTTCCCTCCTTTTGGCCTGCGAAACTGCTGCCCTCCTCCTCTTCTCCTCGTAATGGCCGGCAACAGGGAGCTCCGACGGTGAGAAGGCGTGGCACCACAGCAGGGGCAGCACCTAGGGGGAGGCGCGGCACCAAGGGGAGGAGATGGGGGCGGCACCCCACGGGAGGAGGCGGCTAGAAGGGGGGAAAAGGGGAGGACAAGGGGGCGGCTAGGGTTTAAGGGGTGTGGGGCGGCTTGGGCTGAGGGCCCAAGGGCGCCACCCGCAAATGGGCCTGGTGGCCGGCCACAAGGCAGAGGAGGCCTAGGCCGGGGGCCCAATTCCTTAAATCCCCCAAAATTCATCAATTTTCACTTTTAAACTTCCCCCGATTGAATTCTTTCTACTCGGAATACAGGGTATTACATTAAACTTTGAAGCAATCGAATTTGAATTAATTCTCCTCTCCCGAATATTATTCTCTCTAATTTGAGGTTCGGAATATCAACACTAAAGCCAGAGGCCCAAGCTCTAAGTTTCCCCCAAACTTTGAATTTGGAACTTAATTTCGAATCTAGAATTTGGTTGAGTTTGAAATTGAATCAATTTCGCTTTCCCAAATGATATTTTCTCCAATAAATGTTTGGGTTGTTACATTCTACCCCCCTTAACAGGATTTGACCTCGAATCTACTCACCGACCTTCCCTAAAGAAAACTGCGACTGAAGTGAAACAATGACAAACACGCACCCGATGCAAACAAATCCGAATACTGTTCGCGCATGCGAGACTTCAATTTCCTAAGTAGCCTCTCTCTTGGACTGATGAGACCACAACACAACGACGCAAAACGACATCCGTCCTAACACTCAATCCGGTATTTCCAGGTGCACTCATCAGAAGAGGATCGAAGATAAGACCCTACTCGATGGTCAACGTCTTTAACGAAATCCCAAGCTTTGAATTGCTCAGCTACTCACTTAGCACCAGAACACACCAGACGTTGCGTACGTCGCATATGGACCCGAGACGGTCAAAGCGATACGCCAACTTACTATTTTTCGCAACTGTCAAAAACGAACCAAAGTACCTGGACCAAACTCCCCTTTGGTACGAAAACACACAACAAATGCCTAGAACCACCCCTCGGTACACGTCCGTGCGTCCAGTGCCGGCACATATGTCATATCGTATGTCCACTCCGGGAACACACGCGCCATGAGCCGTATGCCCACGCCCCTGTCCCGCACGCGCTCGTGCAGCGAAGGTTGATGCTCAAAATCAAACTCTTCATCTAACGAGGGTCACCTCCTTTAAACAAGAATGCACAACAGAACTAGTTCTTAAACCACTGATTCACAAAGAGAATCCAACTGGAAATAGAGAGTTCTCGTCGTATCCACGCAATACTAACTCTCCACCAAAAGGGTAAAACCCCAAATCTAACAATTCATCACGAAAACAATCCCACTTTCTAAAGAGGCAGTTTACAATTGAATACCACGAAAGCCAAATGAGAAATCACTCGAATGCCCAAACCAAATACTTCTTTTGGTTTGCCTGAATTGGAAAGAATCAAACATGCCAACACTGCGCCAACTCAAAGTGCGGAAGACACCAGCCAACAACACAAAACTCAAACAAGAAACAAGAAAACGCTTCACCACCCGAGGAAACATCCTTTTTTTTCTCAGTCTTTCTTTTAGGAAATAAACCTCTCTCGAACCTTGGAATTCGAATTCATCGCTTACCACACGAGCTTAAACCTCTTAATTTAAACATCCTCAAATTATGCTTAAACTGAAATACATCATCCACACCATGGTGGAGAGACCCTATTGAATCCACTGAATACTCTAGGCAACTCATCCTACTAACGAAATTAATTTGATAGAAGGCATCCAAAGCTTCACAAAAATAGGTCCCATGTAATCACATTACCTCCAATTTTCTAGAATAACAACTCAGAATCCTCAGTACGCCCGCTCATGAACTACATCAAAAGGGTTCTAACAACAATCATTCCACTGTGCAGAATACTCCATTTTTCTACCTCCTCTACACACAATCTTTGGGCGACCAAAAATGTAATACTCCGAAACGCGTTAGAGAGAAAACAAACAATAGTTAAAGGGGTTTTTCTGAAATTTCTTCAAAACACAGGCCATGGGCTCTTGGCCCACGGCACCAAGGCCCAAAAGGCAAGGAACCCTAAATATGCTACAGACCACGCCTTGCTACAGTGCGGCGGCCGTGCTCAGATAACCTCCCATGTTTCCCCTTGCTGCCATCCTCTCCAAAGCACTTCCTCTTCTTTGTCTTGTGTGCGCCGAAAGCAAAAGAAAGGAAGAGAGGAGAAGAAGAGGAGAGGAGCGCCTCGCGGGAAATTCAACGGGCTCACGTGTCTCCAAGGGTATCAATTCGTTTCCCCACTGTTTTGATGATGTTTAGATGTGAAATTAGATTAGTTTGATTAGATCGAGTTCGTCCTGTTGTAGATTCAATTCTGTCCAGAATATTGCATGGGCGATTTCGCGTTCTTAGAGGTCGACCAGTAGTTTTGATCTCCTAGAGATATCTAGAGGTTGTTCTTAACTTTCTGTGGCCACCGAGTTCACTTGATTCCAACGTTCGAGTCAAAAGTTATGACAGATTTAGTATCTGTTGTCCATATTTCTGACGAGATTAATCTGTTTTGTTATTTTGTAAAATACGAAAATGTAATTGGAAGAATCTGGGTTTTCACCCAACTAGGTTATTGTAGGTAATTTGATAACCTTTCCAGATTATTAAAGAACAATCAATTCGGAGTTATAGATTAAAAGTTATGATCGTTTTAGTGCTGTTGTTTATGCTGTTAGACAGTTTCTGTGCTGAAAGTTCATCTGCCTGTTAGCGTACCAATTTGGTCGAATTGGATCATCTTGTCAACTAGAGTATTGTAGATTTGTTAGTTAAAAATCCACAAAAACTGGATTCACCTCATTCGGAGTTCCAAATCAAGAGATATACTGTTTACCGTGCTGCTATCCAGTGGCGTTATTTGACTGAATGCGTTGGTTTCAGTTTAGGGTTTCTAGATAAATCTTGATTCACCGGGGAAGTGATGTAGAACGTTGTTAAGTAGTGTCGTGTTCATCGTATTCTTATTTCAGTTATTTAATTGTTTAGGAGGTGAAGCTTCGGGTTTAGGAGCACCACTTTTTCCTCGCTAACGCTGCATCATGGAGGCAAGTACATTGCTTATCTTAATGATTGTGATTGATGAATGCTTTTATGATTATACTGTGAGTTCTTATGATTTAAGAGAAGTTAGATTGTCTATGGTCTTTCATATGTGTTGAATCCATGATTGGAGATGATAAAATTTAAGTTCATGTTCCTTCCATATGTGTGTTATCTCCATAATTAGAGAGCGTGTCTTTTCAATATACATATTTCATTTCATGCATTCATTATTCATGTTCCATCCACGGGAGTGGATTAAAAAGACCCATCAATTCCAGGATGGGCACGTAAGACCCACCATTCCAATGTGGGCCCCACTATTCCAATGTGGGCGTTTTGGGACAGCCGTATGAAATGTTCTTCATACGGGACTTGGATCCCCGTATTTTTGTTAAGATGCGGGCTTAAGTGAACACCGACGGGTGTGTCACTAGCAATACCGGTATGTGCATATGTGTAGTCCCTCCATTCCATTCACTTCATTCATTCCATTCCATTCACTTCATTCATTCCATCCATTCAAATACTCGTTCTGTGATTTCTTCATATGGTTCAATGATGTTGACTTGTTAATGTTTGTGGTATGTTCCATTTATTCATCAGTACTTCTTTGAGTCTTGGACTCACACTTGTTTGTTTATTTATTGTTTTAGGTAACCACCGATGTTGGCTCATTTGGGAGGGAGTAGACACGCACTACTCATTCACAAAGATCCTATTCAAGTTCAAGATTATAAATTAGTTCTATCTTTCACTTATTATTGACTGAACCGTAATAAATAAGTTTAGATGGAGAAGGAAGGATACCTTCTCCTTGATACGGTTGATTTATTATTGCTTGTGAACCTTGTTTAACGATGAACTGTAATAAATACATTTAAATGGTGAAGGAATGATACCTTCTCCATGTTGGGTTGTTTTATTTATGCCTTTAGATGTTATATCATTCAGATTCTTCCGCAATGTGGCTGTATGTTAGAGTATTTAAGTGACATCTTGGCTTCCAAATAGCCAGGGTGTTACAAAAAAATCTAGCATAAAAATACAAAACCCAAATTTAACCTCCAAGACCTCTACAACAAATTTCTCTTATAACCGATAGTGAAATCATCGGATTAAATCTCTAACATCCCCACAAATCCAACAAACTCACTCATTGACATCATCAGGAATCACCCACACATTATCGCAATACTTTCCAATTGCGTTACTCAATAAAATTGATCAAGGTTTCCATACCTTCGATAATCCCCAACCTTTCAACATGAACTGAAGTTTTGGAATTTTGCTATACTATAGGTTCTACTCAGTCATAACACTGTTTAGATTTACTTCGAAGCCAAACATTCCATTTGAATCAACTTTCCTCCAAGAGGTATAGGTCAAAACCAATTTATCTTCTACTACTCCTCCAATAGCTGGGTAGCAAAATCTCACCACTACCATTACTTAACCCCCACCAAACAGTTGCCAATTTACGCTTTGTAAAACTTTGCAACATAAAACTGTTGATCCTTTCTCAAAAGAAAGAGGCGAACAAGGACAAGTTTCGTCACACAGGAAAACGTTGCTCCTCACAGCGAGCACGAAACCAAAAGAAATAATCTGGTAATGAGGATCTTGAAAAAAACGGAAGTTGAGTTCATAGTTGAGGGCACACATCCCTCAAAAAGGAGTAGCAAATGATAGCCAATAAGAAAAAGACATTACGATTGAAATTCGACATCTCTTGAGCGGAAAGAGCAGAAAGTCTAGGAACGATTCAAATAACCACAAGTTACAAAACTTGACTCAAATTCTCAAATACTCCTTCTGCACTCTTTCCTTTAACAATGAAATTAATCCTTTGACTAGCAACACTTTGCCACAATGAACAAGATAAGGTCTTTAGTTCAAACCACACGAACTAATTAAGAACCAATACAATTCTTCAACATGTCATAGTTGCTCGGAACAGTTCAACTATTCATGAAACATGAGATCCAAATGATCTCAGCCACAAAACTCGAAACTTTATCATTCACGGGATTTCACGGAAAACAAATGGATTAATTTCCTCTTGAAGAAATCAACAAAAAGTTTTCTTTGATTGCAACCTCACTTTGCGAACTCAAACTGAAGAACCTTTAAGACTAAATCATATGGAACTCTTAAGAAGCAATAGGACATTCCCATATACCATTTTATTTACAATAATTTTAGCTACCAGAACATTCACGAGCTCCAAAAGATCACGAAAGCTAAACTTGAAATACTCTCGTTTAAGCAATATCACCATAGGTGATCAAATTACTACGAGAATTAACATCAATCTCACATTCTGCCGATTTAATAACAACAACAACATACACTAGTACCAAGAATCATCGCACTTTATTACTCCATCCTAAAACTTCCCAAAGGAAACACAAACCACAAGGTTGAAACAAATTTATTATATCTGGATTATGCTAAGCAATAACAATATCACAAGGCACGCTATCCAAGACTACTTACGAAATTCATCTATTCAACTGTTGGTGTTGCTCAACACCATCTTCAGCGCTCATTAACAATTGATGATTGTACTAATCATGTGTGTACGAACGGTACTAATTCCATTTGCAATTACATAACCATTTATAAACATAGATTCAACATTTCACCTTTGTTCAGAAATCATTTCAAAACATAATTAACGATTCACTAACATAATTTTCTATAAACAAGGTTTCACGAATCGATACACCAGCATCCATCTGGTCCTTTGTGCAGGTTTCAACAATTTTAGCATATCAGAAAATAGGTAAATCTAGCACCTACGTAAGATCCATAGGTTCTAAAGGGATATGGACAGTCTTTTATTTAACATACACCATGTATCAAATACAAGGACATCTCAAATTAATCAATTTCACCTTCATGGATGGTAGTTAAGAATAATTGATTTGCACCATGCTAACAACCCAACTTGGTAACTCATATCATATCAATTTATTCATTTAGATATAACTTCTCATTTTAAGCATGATAAGACATCACAAAAGGATTCTAACACCTTCATTCAGCAAAAGAGAGACTTTAAACCTTAGCGCTCAAGTAAGCCAAAAAAACACATAAAAGCCAAAGCTTTCACATGTTAACGAACTGGCAACAGAAAACTTTCATTATCCAAACTATCAAACGAATAAATGAGTCATTCTTTTCCAATAAGAAAGAAGGAACAACCATGGAAACATCAATCTTGCCAATTGGCAATGATCACAAGTAGTAAAAGCAACTCAACAGTCGAAAAGCAATAATTGTTTTAGAGAACTATTAGAGATCTATTGAAAACCGTCAACTATCTTGAATCACGAACCCAGGAGAAATTCATTAACCACCACAGGACAAGAATTGCCAAATTCAGAAATCAAGGAAGAGAACAACTTTCTAAAGCAATTCACGCTTAACACCTGAAACCATGGTACTTAGGGTAACTACTCCCCTAACCACATACTGCGAACGGTGGTGTAACCTGGTGAATCTCAAAGTAACAACCACGACCTCCACTTCTTATCATCTGTTATTGACACGCATAATCAATATAATCAATTATGAGTATAAGATCATCTCATGACAACCATATAATAAATTCATAGATATAAGATATCACATCATATCATAGATTAACAACAAGAACGATAGTACAACAGCAATTCAACAATTGCTCAATGAATGAAACATGAAAAAAGAAATGCGGAAGCAACGAATTACCCATCCCACCTACTGTGCACAGTGTGTCATTTTAATGTATTTCTATTAACTACGGACCTAAAGCCTACTCTGATACCAACTGTAACACCCTGGCTATTCGGAAGCCAAGATGTCACCTAAATAATCTAACATACAACCATAATGCGGAAGAATTGAATAATATATCATCTAATGACATAAAGAGATCAATATTTAAAAGAACCATAGCATGAATATAGTCTAAATTCAAGCAAGTATATCAAAGGAATGATCGAAGATCCCAAGCAGTACTTAATCAACCATGACTTAAAGGAGGTTATCAACTAGAGCTAACTTTATTTATTACAGCTCATCAATTAACTAATGAAGATAGAATCAAGTTCTGTTATTGAAATTGGAGTATGGTGAAGTGAACGAATAGTGCGTGTCTACTCCCTCCCAATAGAACCATCATCAACGATCACCTAAAATAAACAAACAAAGCAAGAATGAGTCCGAGACTCAGCAAGTACAGTGAATAATTGAACATACAACAATTATGAACAAGGCAACTTATTCAAAGAATATGAACATAACACCGAATGAATATATGAATGAATGGAATGAATGGATTGAATGAAAGGAATGGACTGCACACGTGCTTATACCGGTATAGCTAGCGACACACCCGTCGGTGTTCACCTAAGCCCGCATTTAACAAAATGCGGGGATCCAAATCCCGTATGAAGAACGTTTCATACGGGTGTCCAAATCTGCCCACATTAGAATGGTGGGTCTTACATGCCCATACTGAAATTGATGGGTCTTATAATCCACTCCCGTGGAAGGAACATGAAAATGGATGCACGTATTGAAATATGAACAATGAAAGACATCATGTCTACACTTGGAATTAACACATAAGAAAGGAACATAAACTTCGAACATTCTCATGGATCACATAAAAGCACAATACAAACATCAAGCATCCATCATTCACTAATCATAAGAACATCAAAGTACTTGCCTTTCGCATTGCGACGCGTTAGTAGGCAATGAAGATGCCCCTAACCCCGAAGCCTCTCCGCCTACACAAGTAAGTACTCGGAATAAGATCAACATGGTACAGGACACTACCATTAACGTTCCACAACACCTTCCCCTACACCCAAGAAATAGCCATTAACCCTATTCTGAAAACAGGCAACACATCCATAGAATCGAATCTGGACAGCATAACGGAAATAACCATAACTATTGACCTGGGACTCGGAACGAGGTGAGCCCAGTTCTTAAAGAAACTCAACGAACATATCTACAACATTATAGTTGGTGAGATAACCCAATTCGGCCAAAATAAAATGCTAACAGGCAGTTCAACTCAGAAGACAGATTCTGCCCACACGAAACGGACAGCAGTAAAGAACAGATCATAACTTTTGATCTACAACTCCGATTAGGGCATTTTTTATAATTCTAGAAAGGCTATGAAAAATTATAAAATAACCTAGTTGGGTGAAAACCCTGAATATGTCATTAAGATAATCATAATTTAGGAGACAACTTAACAGATCAATCACGTCAGAATTCTGGACAGTAGGAATAAAACTATCATAACTTTTGATCCGTATGTCGGAATTAGGTGTTCTTGGCGGCCACGGAAAGCTAAAAACATTATCTAGGTATCTGTAAAGATGGACATTCCAAATTCGTCTTATAAGAACCTGAAATCGACCCCACAAGGTACTGGAAAGAAGTGAACATCTACCGGCAGCAAAGCGATCCAACCCAATTAATTGAATTCGCCTCTAATCATCAACA
Source organism: Phyllostachys edulis (assembly GCA_036346405.1). Taxonomy (NCBI): domain Eukaryota; kingdom Viridiplantae; phylum Streptophyta; class Magnoliopsida; order Poales; family Poaceae; genus Phyllostachys; species Phyllostachys edulis. The sequence goes on from CM070546.1 coordinate 98,106,055, forward strand.
AACAGCGGGGAAAACACTTCGTTACCCTTGAAGACCCACGGGAAGACGATGATCAAGCCTCGAAGAAGATGATCCTCCTTCTTCTCACCCTCCCTTCCCTCCTTTTGGCCTGCGAAATTGCTGCCCTCCTCCTCCTCTCCTCGTAATGGCCGGCAACACGGAGCTCCGACGGCGAGAAGGCGCGGCACCATAGCAGGGGCAGCCCCCAGGGGGAGGCGCGGCACCAAGGGGAGGAGATGGGGGCAGCACCCCAGGGGAGGAGGCCGCTAGAAGGGGGAAAAAGGGGAGGACAAGGGGGCGGCTAGGGTTTAAGGGGTGTGGGGCAGCTTGGGCTGAGGGCCCAAGGGCGCCTCCCTAAAATGGGCCTGGTGGCCGGCCACAAGGCAGAGGAGGCCTAGGCTGGGGGCCCAATTCCTTAAATCCCCCAAAATTCCTGAATTTTCACTTTTAAACTTCCCCCGATTAAATTATTTCTACTCGGAATACAGGGTATTACATTAAACTTTGAAGCAATCGAATTTGAATTAATTCTCCTCTCCTGAGTATTATTCTCTCTAATTTGAGGTTTGGAATATCAACACTAAAGCCGGAGGCCCAAGCTCTAAGTTTCCCCCAAACTCTGAATTTGGAACTTAATTTCGAATCTAGAATTTGGTTGGGTTTGAAATTGAATAAATTTCACTTTCCCGAATGATATTTTCTCCAATAAATGTTTGGGGTATTACATTTCGTGTGCTATGTGCATGTTGTGTGGTTTGGTACCAAAAGGAGAGATTAGCCCAAGGTACATTGGGTTGTATTCGCTAGTTGTGGGGATTTGAAAGTTGGCGTACCGTTAGGACCGTCTCGGGCCTATACGCGAGGTACGCAACATCTGGTATGTCCAGTGCTGAGTAAGTACCTGAGAGGTCCAAAGCTTGAGTTTGCGATAGAGCCGTTGGCCAACGAGCATGATCTTACATTTGTGTCCTGTGTGTTGAGAGAACCTATAAAGGTCAAGACGAGTATTGAGGTGTAATATGTTGGTATACGTTATGGTCTAAGCGTGATGAGACTTGGGACTTGGAAACTCGCATGCACAAGCTTTAACCAGAGTTGTTAACATCGGGTACGTGTTCATGGTTATTAAGTTCAATTGGTGTTCTTTTGAGTGGAAGTCAGGGTCGAATTCTGTTTAAGGGGGGTAGAATGTAATACCCCGTTTAATCTTTAGAATTATAATTGAATTTCAAACCATTTTATCAGGATTTAAAATAGAATTTCAGAATTTCTCTAAAAGAGGGATTAAATCTTGGGCCAAAGGCCCATAGCCTTGGCCCATTAGGGGCAGCCAAAAACCCTAGATGTACTGTAGCACCCCTGTGCTACAGTGCCGCCGGCCAAGGAGAAAAGAGGAGAGGAGCGCCTTGCGGGGAATTCAGCAGGCACACGCATTTTCAAGGGTAATAATCGTCTCCCCGCTGTTTGGATCAAGTTAGATTCGTATTGCCATCGTTTAGAGAATCGTTGAACTGCTATGATTAGAATCAGTAATCTGTACCCTGTTTGCTCATCAGTTTTCACGTAGTTCAATACCGAATTGGAGGTTAGGGTATCCTAGAAATTTGTGGGTATGGTCTTTAGCTTTCTGCAGGTTCAAAGATCACTCAATTCGGAGTTGTAGATTGGGAGATACGTTAGGATCTTTACTACTGTCTAGAAAGCTTGATGAATTACAGCAGTCGGTTTGTTTAATAAATAGGGTCTTGTTAATGGCTGATTCAGGGAGGTCTCCCAAAACAATTGTCATAGGAAATTTCCTTAGCTTTCCAGATTGTTAAAGATCATGAATTTTGGTTCAGCCATTTGAAATATATGAAATTTCTTGTATTGCTGATTATTCCGTCTATCATATTATAACTTTAGATTTTCAACTAAATATTAGACTCAAATGTTGGTAGCATTAGAGGATCTCACCAACTAGGTTATTATAGATAATTTTGTTATCTTTCCAGAGAATATTAGAATACATTTTATGACTTACAAAGCGAAAGTTATGTAATTTATAAGACCTCTGTCCAGTATGGGTTCCTGTTAGTTTGTAGTTTGATTTGAGTTGATTAAATAATTAAACATTGGGTTTGGGAAGGCGTGGTAGAGCGTTGCGAGTAGCGTCAAGTTACCATGTCATTTTTATTTTGAGTAACTTAATTGTGTAGGAGAAGGGACTTCGGGATTAGTGGCATCTTCCTTGCCTCCTAACGCATCGCAACGCGAAAGGCAAGTACAATTTGAATTGTCTTGATTGTTTAATCATTCAAAGTGATTGTTGCTTATGATATGGCTACAATTCTATGAATTTTGAATAATTCCAGTATTATATGAATCCTTTCATGGTTGATATTCCATACTTCGTTGAGAGTATGTTTTCAATTCAATGTATTCATTCATTCATGTTTCGCCCACGAGAGTGGGTAGTGAGTCCCATCATTCCAATATGGGCAAATAAGACCTATCATTCAAATACGGGCAAATTGGATACTCGTTTGAAAGATTCTTCATGCGGGCCTTGGATCCCTGCATTTTGGATAATGTGGGTCTGGGTGAACACCGACGGGTATTCACTAGCTATACCGGTAGAAGCAGAATAGAAGAGCATGTATTTTCATTATTGCATAAGATTTCTACTATGTTATTTATGTATTCAAATATTGTGAATGATATATTCTTGTTCTAGCATTTTCCATATTATTCTGTTGTACTTGCTAAGTCGTAGACTTACTCTTGCCAGTGTTGTTTGTTTTAGGTAAACCCTAAAGACGGCATGCTTTGGGAGGGAGTAGTCACATGGATAACTTCACTCATTTCACATATTTCACTTTTAGTTAATGAACCTGCTATTATTATTCAGTTGAGAATTTTGGGATTGTAATAATTGGCGTCCTAATGGTTGCTATTGTGCGTCGTTATGTTTTGGATGATCTAGTTACTGCTTTATGTTCATTAGATGTATTCTTGATAGTAATGTACTTGAATGGATTATTATGATCGTACAATTAGAGCTTGTTATTTTGCTAAAATTTAGAACAAATTTTATAATCGTCCTCTTGTGTGCTGGACTTTAACTATCAGTGGTTGATAGAATGTTGAAATTAAATTGTATTGTTGATTTGTGTTAGAGTTTTAGGTAACATTTTGGCTTTCGCATAGCCAGGGTGTTACAGTCTTGATCCTCCTGTGATCTTCTTATGTCTTAGCGCCAGTATGCTGCCGACCTTGTCCAAAGGGCAGGCATGCCCAAGTGTCACCCCATGTCTACCCTTGTTGACACTCGTGCCAAACTGTCTGCTTCCGACGGACCGCCGATCTTTGACCCGACCAAGTATCGTAGCATTGCTGGTGCCCTACAGTACCACACCTTGACACGCCCTGACATCGCTTATGCCATTCAGCAGGTGTGTCTGTACATGCACGATTGTCATGAGCCCCATCTCATTCTCGTCAAACATATTCCCTGTTATGTGAAGGGCACCTTGGACTATGGTCTTCACCTTCATGCCTCACCAGTGACCTCCTTGACGGCGTACTCCGATGCTGACTGGACTGGTTGTACAGACTCCCGTCGTTCCTCCTCTAGATACTATGTCTACCTTGGGACAACCTCGTCTCTTGGTTGTCCAAGAGGCAAACCACAGTTTCCGGATCCAGTGTGAAGGTGGAGTACCATGTCATCCCCGAGTGCTGCTGGCTACGTTAACTTCTGTAGGAGGTTCCTCTTCCCCTCAAGTCAGGCACTATTGTCTACTACAACAATATCAGCGTCATCTAAATGTCCTCAAACCCCATTCAACATCACCGAACTAAGCACATTGTATCGACATCCACTTTTTCCATGAGAAGGTGTCCTCCGTACTCACTTTAGTTCACCGATGTCATGACAAAGGGCTTACAGTACGTCTGTTTTAGGATTTTCGCTCTAGCCTTTGCGTTCAGCAACCTCATGATTCGATTGCTGGAGAATGTTATGTCGAGACCCAAATATGCAAATCTGGACCTGATAGTGGCGGCGGCGAGGCTCGAAGCTCACCTCTGGACGCAGAAAACATCGACGAAGGTGGCGGCGGTGCTTGGTTTCTCTTCACATATCCGGCAAATATCTAGGCGGATTCCGAGGTGGTGGCTAGGTCTTCGAGGGAGGTGCAGCATGGGGTGCTCGAAACGAGCCTCGGGGTGGCTTTAAATAGGTGGTAGAGGCGAAGACTGTATCAGCTGCAACGGCGGCATGTCGGAGACGGAGATTGAGAGGAAGATGGTGAAAAGGGATGTTGACAGGCGGGCCCGACCGGTCAGCGAGAGTGATGGTGGTGAAGGATGTAGGCACAACACGTGGCAAGGCAATGGCAGTGGTGTTGGCTGGGCTGGGCTGAGCGTAGCTGGGCTACGGTGTGAGATTGGGCCGAGGCGAGCTGGGTCGAAAGAGAGAAAAGAAATAGGTCGGGACAAAGGATTCGACCCATGAGATTTTCTGGAAAAAAAATTGATTTAGTATTTTCTGAAAAAATAGAATTAAATTAAATCGAGCTCGAAGAAATAGCAAATGAACTAGAAAAATTCCAGAAAAAGCACAACAGGTGAGGGAGGAAAGGTGGCAGTTTGGGTTGTGAGATCTAGAGAGGTAGGGATATGGGTGGTATGATGTTTAGGGGTTAGATCCAACGGTTTAAAATGTACGTCGCACCTGATTTGTAGAGGAAAATGTGTCTAATACGTAGGCAAATCATAAAAAAATTATTGTTAGTGTAATCACAAAGTGTGATATTTAAGGAAAACCATCAACCAAGACAGTGCTCTAAATACCATTGTAAAGACAAAAAGAAAATATGCAAAATGCCACCAATGAGTCAATGGCGAAAGCACAACCTTCAAACTCGGGGGTGGTTGTAACATCCCAAAGTTATGTTACCAAATTAAAAATTAATAAAATTATTATTTTATTAATCTTACGAGTTTTAAAAGAGTTTCATTGCTTTTCTAAATTTTCTAGTATTTAAAAGTCACAAATAAAAGTTTTGGAGTTCTCTAGAGTTTTATTGGGTTTAAAGTTAAAAATAAAATTTTAATTAATTTTCTGAATTTCAAAAAGGTTTTTCCTACTTTCTATAAATTAAAATTAATTTATGTGCAAAAATAAAAGCTAACCTTAAGTTGGAAATAATTTTATTAAGTTCAAAATAAGTTAGGAAATTTTTGTGTATTTTTATAGAATTTTCGAACTTTATTTACTATTTTCTAAAAGCCTTTTTATTTGTTGTCTTTTCTGTAAATCAAAAATCAGATCAAAAATCTCTCCGTCCCGTTTCCCTTTCCTCGCGCGCTCGGCCCAATCCTCAGCCCAAGTCACCATGCCAGTGCACTCCCTCCTCTGTGCATCTCTCCCTCTCTCGCCGTCAAGCGAGCCCCGCGTGTCAGGACTCCCCATCCCCCGCCATCTTCTCTAGCACGCACGTCCGCCCACACAGCGCCCATGCCGGCCGTGGCGCCCATGCCACCACGCCCACGTCATCACCCATCCCTTGCTGACGTCGCTGCCACCCTGCCCATCCCCTGTCACCGCCGTGCCCACGCCATGCCCCCACATGCCACCTGTGCTGCCCATACCTTCCCCATGTCGCTACACCTATCGCACCGCTACAAATCCCATCGAGACAACCTCCTCGTCCGGTCATCCCCCACAGCTATAAAATGGAGCATCGTGCACCCCTCACCTATCACATCCCCAAACATATAAATGATAATTAGTATGCATCTCATCAGCATGCATCATGTTTTATAAACTTTTGCATATTTATTGCACTAGGAAAATCTCAAACAAGTGTTAAACCTACACTTCAAAATTCAACTCCCGAAAGAAAACTCCAACAAAAACTTATGATCATCTTCTAGAAATAATTGATTCAAATACTACAATACTTATCAAGAATTAATATATTTTTTTCCAAATTTTTGGGAACAGTTTCAACAATCAGAAAATTCAAGCACAATCCAATGACCTATCTCGTGTTTGGATTTAAACTATACCAAATATATTATGAATAGTGAGGTTTAATAATTTTTGTGGACACTAAACCTCCCCAGGAACACCTCTGATTTATTTCAGATTTTTCGAAATTTTATTTCTATTTTTAGCACTCAAGTCAAAGTAGAATCAGTTTGAGTTTAAATTAGTCAAAACCCTAGCACTGTTCATTGGACACGAGTCCGACCGAGCCAACTGACTTGACCAGACCACCAAGCTGCACTGCACTAGGCCCAACGCCTTTGAACCGTCTGATTGAAATTCAATGGCCCAGATCTCGCACCCATTCGCACGGTCCGAACCTGTGAGGACCCCGGTTTATTAAGCTTGTAATACTTAGTCATCCATTGACCCTAGCATCACAAACATAATAATCCGTGTCTTCGAGATATGTATACTTCCCAGAATGTAGTTGTCGACGATCAAGTCGTCGATCTTACGAAAATGAACGAGGAAAATGACGTGGAATATCCTGGAATGGAATGGGGGTCGCTCTTTATTGATATGAACTGGGTTTTACAAGATGTGGCTAAGTACTACCCTGAATTACACTGAATGGGGGAATGTCTAATCAGGTAATCAGACTTAGAATATGAGTCTAAGTCTGATTATCTAGCCTCTAATTCCACCGCTTAGGCTTCAGATATTCTGTTGAACTGCGTTGTTCTTGTCTTTGTTGGTCTTGGTCTTGTTGTCTCTCGTGTCCGCCCTTCGTCTTCTGCTTCACCTTTAAATAACTTCGAAGAGGTGGCGCTTACTCTGGAGAAGACGTCCTGGTGAAACGTTACGACCGGTCGGAGCGGTGGAAGCGATTAGCAATGTGCTAACTTCCTTGCGGTGTACTGTGAAAAGCTTAACCGTAGGGTGGTTAATAGTCGATGTCTCGGGGTTGTACCATCGCATGGTTTGGAGCGTATAGCACGTGTTCCATTCATCATACGATAAGAAATACCAATTCGTAATTTTACGGCGGTTATCTCGGTGGGGATTAGGCACAAAGCCTCATCAGGCTGTGGTACCCATTAAGTAACCTTCGGAATACTAACGACCAGGGAGGTCGTCAGTCTTAGGGGTTACGACCATGAAGATGTATGGTCTTTTATTATGCATTTAAAATAATACATAGAGGTTTTAATCCTCGTCAGCTAGCCCCCAAACTTTAAATGAACTGGTCGTGCATATACCTTTTTCCGATGAAATCGTATCGGGCAGACCCCATTTAATGTCGTGGTATACTGAAGTGGTCTCATGTTCACTTTAAAGTTGAGAACTTGCCTTGGGAAGCGAAGAGTTCCTCTGTCGTTTGAACAAAAAGAAGCTTTTTGTCGGTTGGACTTTGTGGGAATCCTTCAAAGTATCGGAAGTTTATAAAATCTTCTCTCATTTGGGCTCTTAGAATTTTTATGCTTCCAAAATCCCTTCGATCCTTTAGCTTCTCGCCAAGAAATCCTCCAGAGCCTTTTCTGTTCTTTCGACCACAAAGTCTTCAACTTCCACTACTCATCCTTGAGGATTTTCGCCATGTCGAGCAAATTACTGAAGTGGTTGCCTTCGAATTGGGCAAGAAAAAGCTTGAGGCTTTGGCGAAGATGGGAATGCTCCCGATAGGAATCGATTAATTGGAGACCGGCGATTGGAGAGCATTTTTCGAGCCGTGAAGATGAGGAATCCTGTTTTCTCGCCTACATCGAATGTGGGCTAAGATTACTGTACACAAATTCCTCCTCCGTGTTCTTGAACATTATGGGGTGGAATTGGTGAATTTGGCCCCAAATTCGATCGCAAATATCAGATTTTCGCATATTTGTGCGAGGTATACCGGAATACAACCGAACTTGAAGCTCTTTTGTTATTTCTACCACATGGTGATGGGAAAATCTGCGGCAAAATCTGAAGCGGCTCTGGGGAATGCACATTGCGTCTTCATGACGGAAGGCCGATGAGTACATCCTCATGTCTGTGAAATCTTAAGTGGTCGTCATGGAAAAAGTACTAGTTTTACATGACGATTCTGAAGACGATGGCCTCTACTTGGCGAACTAGAGCAAGTGAAAACCCCAAATAGAAGGAGACCAGTAAAGAAGACAGGATAGTCAAAAGATGGGCGGATGCCATCTATGACTTCTTGAGTCGAGGGCCGACTTCGTGGCATGTGGTGAAGGATTTCACCTTTCGTCCGATTAGCCCATTGAAGCTCCTGACTCATTCCTGCTCTGGTGCCTTGATCGTGATGAAGCTACCTCGGAAGGTGGTAAGTCTTTGAGATAAATTCGATCGGTATTTTGATTTGATTAATGTATTACCTTAAAATCTGTCTATTCTTCCTTCAGTTAAAGCTCTTTCCTGGGAAATTAGAGAACGAGTCAGGATGATTTGTGCGGGGGAGCCTAGAGAAAAGTCTGAATGCCCCAAGATCTTAGCCGTAACTCCTATTGAAGGGAGACTGGCAAGGCTTAAGATGATTTAATCAAAAATTCCTTTTACCATGTGTATACATATATTCCGACCAGATTTCCAATCGTGCTCTACATTTGCAGTCGGTCGGATTGCGAATCATACAATCTGGTGAGGATCAACGTCCCACCTTAGTTCTCGACCGAGTCGTGCCTCGAGGCACTTGAAGGAGATGAATCCTCGAGGTAATAGAACATTTCGAATCATATATGTACGAATTTTTAGATAAAGGATTTCTTCACCCAATCAAATTTGTTCTTTGATTTAGGTGGATAAGCTTCGAGGGCATGAGAATGTAGCTGCGGAGGTGTGAGACTCGAGTGGTCGTGCGACCTTATGGTTATTCTTGAAACAAGCGATCCGAGATTGATGAAACCACTCCCTCCGGCCGGATAGTCGAGGAATGCGGTCCTTGATGAACTGGTCGAGGACATAGCTTCCGACATCTTGTTGGAGGATGTGAGGGTTCAACAAACCTTCTTTGGTCCGAACCAAAGAAAATTGGAGGAGAAGAAAAGGAAGGCTAGCGGCATGATTTCTCTCTTGCGCGTTTGAGTCAAATCCGGAGATTAACAAGGTATGTACAAATGAAAGTGGTCGTATAAGTATGTACCTTTAATAATTCCTTGATGATTTGATACTTTGAACTTCCCATCTTCGGTTTGCATAGGTCTTCTGGTGTTCCGGTCGTTTCCGACCAGGTTCTTCCTGAGGACCTGGCACCTGTGGAAGTTCCCGACCAGAGCACTTCTCAGGACAAAGTTCCTGAGGAAGTAGTGGTCGAAGAAGCCCCGGCGGTGACAAGAACAACGGTTGAGTTGGATCCTTTGGTGATTGAAACCCCTTCGTGGAGGTAGATGCCTCGAGAGGTCTCAACGAGTTCCGATCATTTGTTGATAACCCTTCCCAACCTAACAAGTTCCCTTTTCGTCCCGATTTATCGAGGATAAGGAGCTTGATGAGGCGTGGCAGAAAGTATCGGATACTCAACTCAAGATGCACCCTGATTTGATTTTTGCCGGTTATAATGACCAGGCAATTCGGGTAAGTATTCTCGACCAGCTTCATAGCTCTTCTTTAAAAGTTTATAAGAAACTTAAGAAAGAGAACGCTATTTGTGTAGCATTTGGTCGAGAACTTTCTTTGTGATCGGAGGATGACCCAATGAAGTTAAGGACTTGGAGCAAAAGCACTCCGAGTTGGAAAGTAAGAACTTTTCCTTTTAAACTTTTGTTTCTTCTTCAATACTTTGCTCCTCTACAATTATTCTCCTTATCGTATTCGATAGATCCGGAGAAAATAAAAGAGGAGGTTGTGGTGAAAGCCAAGGCAACACTTCTTGAAGAAGAAATAAAGCTAAAGACGATCATTTCTTTGAAGCAAGTTCACTAAAGACCTGTTGATCGTTGAAACAACGACCAAATATGAAACACTTAGCAAAACAAATGAAGGTAATATGTCGTAAGCTTGATTTTTTCTTCACTTATGCTTGTGTTCATTAAGCGATTTGTTTTTGCAGAGCAAACGCAAATCTTGAGCAGTAAAAAAACTCGAAATTTGAGCGAGGATAAGGAGGCGGCTCTTGCTCAAAATATTGATGAAAAGATTCATGCTTTGAACAAGATGATCTTTGATATGGGATCGAGGATCAAGCCTGCCTTCCTTAGGAGATCCAATAGAGAAAATGAACTATTTGGGTCAACTTCTAGAGGACCTTAAAGTTACGCTCAAAACTACTCGGATGAATTATGCCTGTGCCCTAAAAGCAGGCGTTGCAAGTGGAGTTAGTTTTGCTTTGGCAAAACTGAAAGCTTCCGACCCTCCATAGATCTCCAAGCTGTTAAAGATGACTTCAATCGCCCACTGAGGAGGCGACCAAGTTCATGGAAGAACTCGGGCCACTCGGAGATATAGTTGTAGAGGAGATGGAGGTCGAATCTCCCACAAACGATGAGTTAGGTGGGAATATTTCTTAGAGTAGGTTCTGCAAGTGTAAAAATATTTGAATATCTATGAAAACTTACCTTTTATGTCATTGACAAAGCTTTTGTTTATCTGTTTGAGTTTTTAAAATTCTCGTATATTTCCTAGCCCCGAACGCTTTATAGTAGAAGAACGTTCTTCGTACAAGCGGTGAGCCAAGAAAGAGAATAAAAAGAGGTCATAACCATGTATGTGAGTTTTTGAAGGTATGTTTGGACATGTAAGACAAAAGCTGATCATTGCGAGACTAGGAAATCAAATGTGGTCGACTAACAGTCGATTCGACTAGTTATAGTTCTTTGTTTGTCATAATGGAAATACCAATCAAAAACACTATATATGGTCGGAAAAAACACTTTGTCAAACTTGACATAAGAAGAAATGCAAATATGTATGCAACAGATTATAAGTGAACTTTGTTTATATCTATTGTCCCATAGTCCGGTCGAACTAATGCTAAGACACGAAGGCATACGACATATATTTTTTGAAACGTGTTCAAATTCTATATCCGATCGTAGCGAGGATCATAAGAAAAGAACCGTCGCTAGGAAGCTCCTTCGATGGCGGTGACCACGCTCGAAAAAGGAGAGACTTCGACTAGGAGGCTTTCCGTGTCCCACCAATGAGCTGACAAGAATAGACCGTAATCTTGAAATAATGAAGCATAATCTTCGAATCGTAAGCATATCATTCATGAGATAGTTAGTTGTGTGGCGCTCGATTACTCATTTTCTTTGAGAAAAGAGTGTAGTCGCTGCGGGGAATCATTTGAAGAAAATGCTCACGACTAGGACCATAGAGTATCGTAGATCCTTAAAAGGATATCGGAGAGAAAAATGTCTTCTCAGACTGGACTAACAATAATAAACGACTGAATGTAGGTGTATATATATAAGCAAGGTTGCACTTCTTAATTAATTAATAAATTTAATGAAATTGAAATTGAAAGAAATGAAACAATGAAAATTAAACATAGAACTTACGCAATTGATCGATGTTCCAAGAATTTGACAAAATTTGCCCATCGGACATAGCTAGTCGTGCGGAACACGGTCGGGTGACTTCGACCACACGCAGTAAGGACCTTCCCATTTAGGAGAAAGTTTATTGCGATTTGTTTGGCTCAATTTTTCGAGAACCGGATCACCTCTGACAAGATCGCTGAGGCTACACCTTACGACTATGGTACCTTCGCATGGCTTGTTGGTAGACCGCCGATCGTATAAGGGCTTGGTTTCGCTGTTCTTCAAGGAAATCGACGCTGCCGAAGTCGTCGCTCATTCTCGATCATTTTCGTCAAAGCGATAAGTTCGAAAGCAGAGCCAATTTTGAGTTCGAGGAAGCATGGCTTCAAACCATAAACCAAAAGAATGGAGTTTCACCGGCCGACGATCGGTCGTGGTTCGAACGCCCATAACACGAGGGAAGTTCTTTAACCCAAGCTCGACCGCTTGATTAATCGGTCAATACTCGGCGCTTGATCCTCGCATAAGGATACCATTAGCCGCTCAATCGCTCCATTGCTCGTGGATGAGCAATGAAGCAAAATGAACTTTGACCCCAAGTTCATCACAAATTCTGGAATTGATCTTTGGAGAATCGGGAACCATTATGCGTGATAATACTGTTGGGTACACCAAATCGCGTGATCACATTTTTCAGAGAAATCTCTTAGCGGCCTCGGTTGTTATTTTAACGATCGCTCGGCTTCAATCCATTTTGTAAACGTGTCAATCATGACGAAAAGGAATTGAAGCCCCGGTGCTCTTGGGAAAGGTCCCGAATGTCCATCCCAGTTTGCAAAAGGCCAAGAAAGAGGAATTATTTGTAAGGCTTGTCTTGGGCGGGTGTACTTGTCGGCTATGAAACTGACATTGTACACACTTCATCACAAGCTCTTTTGCATCATGAAGGGCAGTTGGCCAGTAATAGCCTTGCCGGAAGGCTTTACTTGACTGAGGTTACAGAGGAATGGTGTGCTCCACAGACGCCTTCATGGATTTCGGTTAGCAATCTAATGCCATCCGTTTGAGATATGCATCTCATCAACACTCCATGAGATCCTCGTTTATACAAGATACGTTCGATTAGAGTGTATGATTTGGCTTTTCGTGCTATACGATCAGCCTCTACATCATCTTCTGGAATTGTGTCATGCTGAAGATAATTGTAGATCGATGTCATCCAGTCTCTACCGTGATCGTGACAGCGCCAACCGTCAACGACCTGTGGAGCATCCATGTTTCCTTGATTAGTTTGTTCAACTTGCAAAGAATCATGTATGTTCTCGGAAGGCTCAACTACCGAGGGTGAATTGAGTTGCTCGAGAAAAACTCCGGGCGGGACGGTCGACCTCGTGGAGGCCATCCGTGCCAACTGGTCTGCCAGAAAGTTTTCCTTTCTAGGAATATGTTGGATCTGAAAACCGAAGAAGTGCTTTTCGAGTTTTCGTACTTCCACCAGATAAGATGACATATTGGTACTCAAGCATTGATACTCTTTCCCCACTTGATTCGCTACTAGTTGAGAATCGCCTTTCACTAATGTCTGCGAATCCCGAGCGAACGAGCCGCCGAATCTGCCAATAAACCTTCATATTCGCCACATTATTGGTGGCGGAAAATTTAATGGATGCCGTGGGGATATCAAGACCACTCCATTTCCGATCCTTGTAACATCAAGGAACCGCCGAATACAATGTCCACTCGTCGTGGTGTTCGTACTCGGGTCCTTGGGTGGGTTCGAGGTTTGTCCATTCGGCAATGAATTACGCTATTGCACGGACTTTATTGTTTGTTAAGTGAAATAAAATGGAGATCAAACGCCTCTAGCTCGACCGCCCATTTGGCTATTCGTCCTGATGATTCCCTGTTTCCAAGGACTTGACCAAGAGGATATCCGGTAGGTACGACCACTTTGTGGGCCTGAAAGTAGTGCCTTAGCTTTCTTGAAGACATAAGGAGGCTATAGAGCAACTTTTGTACCAGTGGGTATCTTTCCTTTGGTCCATGTAAGACTTCGCTTACGTAATAGACTGGTCGTTGGATATTATCCCTTTCTACAACCAGTACACCGCTAACTGTTTGTGGTGTTGCTACCACGTAAATTAGCAATGTTTCTCCCGGTCTCGGAGAAACTAAAACCGGGGTACTTGTAAGGTACTTTTTAAGTTCCTCAAAGGCATCGTTTGCCTCTTTAGTCCACTCAAAACTCCCATGTTTCGAAGAAGTTTAAAGAAAGGTAATCCTTTTCCCCTAACCTTGCTATGAAAGCGACTTAACGCGCCATCTGACCGGTTAGTTTTGGACTTCCTTCTTAGGTCGTCGAAGGCGATGTCGTCGATGGCCGCAATTTTTCCGGATTTGCTTCAATACCTCTAGCGAAACTAGGAAACCGAGCGGTTTTCGGTGAAACTCGAACACACACTTTTCCGGATTTAACTTGAGGTTATGTCTTCTCAAGTTATTAAAAGTTTCTTGTAAGTCGAATGTGGTCGCCGTTGGTGGTCTTTACGACGGATCGTGAACGTAAGCTTCTAGATTCCGACCGATTTGTGGACTAAAGGTTTTTGCATCAACCTTTGAAAAGTTGCACCAGCGTTTTGAGACCAAATGGCATCTTAATATAACAATGAAGTGCCATATGGGGTGATGAAGAAAGTTTTCTCCTCATCTTCTTTACACATACTAACTGGTGGTACCACGAATACGCATCTAAAAAACTTAGTAACTCGCACCCAGAAGTAGAGTCTACCAGTTGATCAATGCGAGGAAGGGGAAAGTCATCCTTCGGACAAGCCTTATTAAGATCTATAAAGTCGATACACATTCGCCATTTCCCATTATTTTTTCTAACCATTACAGGATTGGCAAGCCACTGTGGGTGGTCGACTTCACGAATAAATCCAAATTTGAGAAGCTTGTCAATCTCCGATTGGATTGCTTCCTTCCGATCGGTGTGAAATGTCGTAGTTTCGCTGATCGGTTTTTGTCGCCGAGAGCAAGCTGCGCTCGATCACCTCGGGGACTCGGGCATATCGGACGCTTGCCGAGCAAACACATCCCGATTCGCTCGGAGGAAGGAGACGAGCGACTCTTCCTATTTAGGGTCGAGTCTTGCCCCACCGTAATCTTCTTGGCGGTTGGGTTTGGATGTCTGACCCATGTGAAGACTTGACGCTGTCCCGAGAAGCGCTTTTGTCGAGTGGTACCTCCTTTATCCGGTCGGATGGTTTGGGTGTCATCTTTGGCCTCGGTGCTTGACACGCATGGGAGTCGGGTTAACCTCTCGGTCGGAAGTTCATCAACCAAAGGCAAAGGATTTTCGATCGCATACATAAGCCATTTTCGATCCTCGAATAGTGATGACTCCTTCGCCCCGCATTTTCAAACTTTGATAACCGTAATGCGTGGCTATCAAGAATTTTGCTAATCTTTGGTCGATCGAGAATTCCGTTGTATCTTGGATTCAAGTTTACTACATCAAACGGAATCCTCTCTGCTCGAAGTTGTCGCTTTCGAACGAATCGTAAGGAAACTTGTCCTATCGGTTTAGCGGTAGAACCGGAACTATGCCATGAAAAGTATATTTCACGTGTTTCACCTTTGACATGGGGACTGCATTTCTTCTAAAGTTCCCACAAATAATATATTCAAAGAACTACCCCCATCTACTAAGACCCGATTAACCCGACAATTATTAATGGTTGGTTCAACAACGATAGGGAACCTACCCTCGAGTCGATGGGATGGGGCGATCGTCTTTCTTTGAAGGAAATGCGGTGTCAGACCACTTCGAGTGCTTGATGACGATCGGAGATTCGACTAGGTTGACCTCTCGCCCATGGCCTTGGATGACGTCTGGACTCGTATGAAGAAGATCCTCCAAAAATCATGTTGATCGTGTGTTGGGGATCCCGGTACTCCATCTCTTCGCCGCCATCCTTGTCCTTTTGGAGCTCGTTTCTCCATGTTCTGTATTGCGGAAATGGTCCTTACCGCATAATAATCCTCCAGCTTTCTTTTGCCGAGACACGGCAGTCGCGCAGATCATGCCACTCGCTCACCGTGAAGTGGACACCACTTCTTGTTCGTCTGCAGAATCCTTGGTCGAGCTTTTGCCTTGCTTCGACCAAGCATAGTCCTTCTTGCCCTTCCCGAACTTTTCTCGAACGGCGAGGACTTCTTTGTCGTCGGTCTGCGGTTCTTTTTCTTCTTGAGAGACTTCTTGTTCTTTTTCTCCTGCTTTGTCCAGCCGGTGGGAATCTTGTCTTCCGATCAATGGCTTCACACCACTCGATTGCTTCGCTAGCGGTGGCATACTTGTCCGCCATATCAAAAAGCTCAACGGTTGTTCGTGGAGGGTTCATTGCTATGTCCTCAGAAACCGCCGATTCCTCGATCTGTTTTAAAAGCCCGAATAACGAGAGGATTCTCGCGACTTCGTATAGAGTTACGAACCCGGGTGAACCTCTTGATATATTGGCGTAAAGTCTCATCGATCCTGCCGGATTCGTGGAGATCGTCCTCCTTCCTGTATGCGATCGTCGTACTCTGAAGTTGGCAATCGAAGATCACAGAGTTGTTCCCAAGTATATATTGATCCGACCGTAAGTTTAACAACCACGGCCGCGCGGACCCTTCGAGCACGGTGGGTAAATAGTTGGCCATTACATTCTCATCACCACCAGCCACTCGATGGTGGTGGTATATATTGGAGAAATTCCAATGGGTTTTGAGTTCCATTGAATTTGTCCAAGTTGGCCTGGCCGGAACAGGTTAGGCTAACGCACGACTTGGAGCCCCGCAGAGAAGGCTCGACAACTGTGATTGATTCATGGCGTCTTCTCAGGAAGGTGCCGGATTATAATCGATGGGAGACCGATCCCTAGGATTGGGACGCTGAACTCCGGTGTACCGATCCGATCGTGGACACTTGATATGATGCCTCCGACCGCCCACTTGGTTCAAACGATGTCGGAGATCGTTAGGTCCTAGTGGTGGTTCCTCTCGACACGATGGGGAGTAGCTTCTTGGAATAACCTTCTCCCTCGTGACTCCTTGGTCGGAATCGCCGAGGAGGTCTCGGTTATCGACTACTCTCTGGTATGACCGTGTTGTCCCTGGCCGAGGAGGAGCGTTGGGATGAAGTCATAGTCGACTTCAAAACCCTCTGCTCCCGATCACGCCTGCTCACGCATGGTCTGCAGAATTTCGAACCGATGCGACCTCGAGTTGTACAAAACTAGGCGTTCGCTAGAGCAGATCGGAATTATTTAACATGTTTTGAATACGCCGCAAGTTTTGTATTCTGCATCAAGGTCTCGGGGGTTCATACAGGTCGTGGGTGTATGCCCGTCTAACCTTCTCCGACCTTCGGATTTGTTCGGTCCCATCACCACTCACGGGTGGGGATGAGCACTTCCTGAGGTCTTCTCAGCTTGATCCGACGAACCGCCGATCAGTATGTCGAGTGTGATCATCCCCACATGGCCTCGACGATGGGGGGTTTCATCGACACCGCTACCGGTGACGGTTGACTCTGGAATTGCCGTGCGAAGGAGAGTATCTTTCAAAGAATGATTTCATTAATGGTATAGAGTTTTCCGGGTGATGGGGCTGAAATTTCTTCACTGTTTCGCCATCGAGAAGACCGGGCTTGAAGAGATCCTCCGCATTCCGAACTGGTCGAACGGCGGTTCTCTGGTTGCGCCACCAATGAGTGGCGGCGATCTTCATCCATCCGGCCGACCTCGCTAACGCCGGCGACGTGCCTACGGAGGAGGAAGAGGAGGATGACTCGCCATTTTCTTCCATGGCGCGGATACATCCTTCCATGTCGAGGTCGGCGTTGTCCGCCAAATCGAACCGCTTTTCTCATCCCAAACTCCGGCATAGTCGCATGAGCGATTGTAGAGATTTTGGGCGAGGATTTTCTTGAGTGAAGAATTTTCTTGAAACTTACGCCTTCTTCCCCACAGACGGCGCCAAATTGTCGGCGATCAAGTCACGATCTTACGAAAATGAACGAGGAAAATGACGTGGAATATCCCGGAATGGAATGGGGTCGCTTTTATTGATATGAACTGGATTTTACAAGATGTGGCTAAGTACTACCCTGAATTACACTGAATGGGGGAATGTCTAATCGGGTAATCAGACTTAGAATATGAGTCTAAGTCTGATTATCTAGCCTCTAATTCCACCGCTTAGGCTTCTGTATATTCTATTGAACTGTCGTTGTTCTTGTCTTTGTTGGTCTTGGTCTTGTTGTCTCTCTGTGTCCGTCCCTTCGTCTTCTGCGCTTCACCTTTAAATAACTTCCGAAGAGGTGGCAGTTACTCCTGGAGAAGACGTCCCTGGTGAAACGTTACGACTGGTCGGAACGGTGGAGCAGTTAGCAACGTGCTAACTTCCTTGCGGTTGCCTGTGAAAAGCTTAACCGTAGGGTGGTTAATAGTCAGTGTCTCAGGGTTGTACCATCTCATGGTTTGCAACGTATAGCACGTGTTCCATTCATCATACGATAAGAAATACCAGCCGTAATTTTACGGCGGTTATCCGGTCGGGATTAGGCACAAAGTCTTATCCGACCAGGGTACCCATTAAGTAACCTATGGAATACTAACGACCAGGGAGGTCGTTAGTCTTAGGGGTTACGACCATGAAGACGTATGGTCTTTTATTATGCATTTAAAATAATACATAGAGGTTTTAATCCTCGTCAGTAGTATACACACCCCTTTACAAAATCATGCATCAATTCCATTCAAGACTTAGAACCAAAGCACGACTAGAATAAAAGACATACATAATATAAAGTTATTACAAAAGGGGCCGACCGGCCAAATACAACAATAAAGGTAACACAGCGGAAGCAACATGCCATAAGATGGCGATAAACAAAAGGAGCCACAAGGTTTGCCTTTAGCCCACAAGGCAACCGACCAAGACGCCTAGCTCGATTCCCAACCCATGCACATCTCACAAAAGTAAAGCTTTTAGGCTCTACCTCCTCTGCAACAAAGTTATTCATAAAGCAAATGAGTACAAAAATGTACTGCAAGACCGACGTGTAGTATAACGTAACTATAGTGTAATTACATGCAAGCTTTATTTGGGTGGATGAGGCTTTGGACTTATTTTAGCATAAAGCAAGTTTTCATTTGCAATATTTAAATAGATTCCAAAGCAATTTTGCAGTTCATTTTACATTTGCAATAAACAACGAGACAAGTAACAAAAATGATAGATGACATCAATAATCCTGGAAGTGACTAACCCAATAGCCACCACAATAGTATGAACATCCATTCATACCAACCCATCAAGTTTTAATTTAAATGTTGTAGTCTAGTTCTTGCACGACCTTACCAAGCATGTCCATAACTTAGGACGAGGCTATTCGAATAGTTTTAACCTTGCAGGGGTGTACCAATGTACCCACACGTCAGACTGCCTTTTCGCCGCATGATTTAGCACACTTCCTTTGGTATGCCGGCACGGCTAAGTCCTACAAGACATTTTCAATGGATTATGCTAATTAAGAGTCAAGAACCCACGGGATAAGGACACACTAGGCGACCTAACCGGCCTGCTAGTGCTCCCTCCCACACCACACACAACACATTTAAAGCACACCCACCGACCAGCTCATAATTAACACCCCCCAAAGTACTTAGTCAAGAGAGGTCCCATATCCCCCTCGTGTGGTTAGCACGCAAGAGCGCTTGGCTTAGTGACACAAGTAACTCAGTCCTTGGGGACCTAGGCACCATTCCATTCACACCCAACATATCACACCAACATCCATTGTGCCCAAGTCAATAACAGTTTTGTTTTCATTTTTGTTTTATTTGTTTACAAAGTAACAAAACACAAGATGGACAAAATGGAATAAAGATTTTAGTGTGATCAAGGTCATCGACATAATGTCGACAACCGCCTATTTCTACCGTTATCTAAGCATTTCTAAGCATTATCAACGTAAACTACTAAGCGATAAGAGTCCATCCATTGAACTCTAAATCGCAACAAGATAATCCTAGGCTTAGTAGTAGAGAATGAACATTTACCTACAGAATATGCATCTATAGGATTACTAACGACATTTTAACACAAAGTAGCATGCATACATATAAGTGAAACAAAGTATTAAACTTTAAAGTAATGGGACAATAATGGGATATGATCAAACTACTTGCCTTGCTGATTTTGCTCAATATATTGCTGAGGATCACTCACGGGATCAAAGTACTCGTCGGCACCTAACGAAAAGGCGAAAAGAGACGATAAGAACGACGAAAACCACAAAGACAGCACAGCAAACAAACTCCAAATGCTCTGAAATTTCTACAGCAGCAAGAGGATGATTTTTAGGGAATTTAGCAATAAGAACCAATGGATTTGGATTCTCAATGCAAAAGTTATGAGCAAAACAAATCTGCTCAGCCCTAAAAATACCAAACTGCCACTATTCACTAATTTAATTATTTGGCAACATTTTCTAGAAAGGTGGTGATACTGAGATTTTTACTGTAAAACCAGCACCTCATGAGATGAATAACACAATTGAGTTCATCTCATTTGGAGCTATTATGCATTTTCTATAATTTTACAAAAACAAGAACTTGAACAAAATTAAAATACACAATAAAGCTTTTTGAAAACAGTGACATGTCTAAATCCTATTCTAACATTCAGTGCATTAACAGAGGAAGCCAACAAAGTTGGATTCACTCAAAAATAATCTACAGGGATTTACTTATGCATTTTACAAGTTAATTGAATTTTTAAAGAAACATTTAAAGTTAGTTTTGAAATCTATTTGCAATTCACTTTTCTGGAATAGAACTGAGTTCACAACCATTTTTAGATTAGAGCTCAGCTCAAACCAGAGCTGCAGAAATTTGAACCTCCTCAATTGGATTTAAATTGAAATAGTTATGCATTTTTAAAGTTCATACCTTTTTCAGTTCACAAAATAAGTCCTCACTGGATTTTTCCAAAAACCACAAGACAGGGGAGGACATGAGTCACAGATCTTAGATCTAACGGCTCAGGACCTCCCAGGAGTTAACGCACACGCGCGCTCGCGAGGTCCAGAGGTCATGGGCCGTGGATCTTGGATCCAACGGTCCATGTCCTCCCAAAGAACGCAGCTGCTAGCAGAGGGGGGTCGTGGCCGTTGATGCGGCATCCAACGGACCACAACGAAAGGGGGAGGACCGGGACGGCCCAGATTACGCGAGGGAGGTCCTCAACGGTTGAGATCTTCCAAAGGTAGATCTAAACTATCAAGATCTCCCCAAGGAAGATCTACATCGTCAAGAGCTCACGGGGGAGGTCCTGGACGGTCCAGATTTTCCAAGGGAGGACCTTAATGGTCCAGATCGACCCGGGGAGGTCATAAATGGCTGAGATGACCTCGGGGAGGTCCTACGCGGAGGTCCAAACGTCACAGACCTCCAGGGGAGGTCTGGACGGCCACGATTGCGCAAGGGGAAGGTCCTGGACGTTCAAGATCTCCTCGGAGGAGGTCTTGGACGGCCCAGATCCAACGCCATCGCGCCACAGACGCACACGCAAGCGCTGGCATGGAGTTAAGGCGCCATGACAACAAGGAGGTCTCTGCGAGGTCTTAAATGCGCGCAAAGAGGCAGGAGTAAAGGCATTAAAAGCTAACCCCATGATTAGCAATGATTGGGGCATTCCAAGCGGAGGATCTTTGTCCTAAAAACGACAACAGAGCTGCTTTGTTGTCCAACAAAGATCCCGAGCGAGCTCCAAGGCTTGTCGCCGGCGATGAGGACCTCACCGGCGCCAACCAAGGACACCAATGTGTGCGCAATAGTGTTGCGCACACATCGACCACTCTCGGCGGCAAGCGCGTTTTAAACGCCATGCGAGCCGAGAGGAACAAGACGACTTAATACGGCCAATCATGACAACAGCAATATTGAGCTCCGCAGCAACATACAAGCATGGTGCCCAGACTAAGGATTACCAGGGGAATTACATGGAGGTCCAGAGGTGCTGAGGAGGTCGAGGAAGGGGAGGACCGGAGTTGGAGAAGATGGGGTTGCTCCACGGCCAAAGCTCAGCTCCGCCTCGGTGAGGCCTCCTCTCAAAATGTCAACCTAAACAAGGTTAGGGTTAACACCCGAAGGCAAGGGAGCACAAAAGCGAGAAAAAGGTTGATGAGGGAGCCATCGAACAATGGTGCCACCGAGGAGCTCCAAGGTCTTCAACAATGGCGGCCAAAGGGGAGGTTAGTGGAGGAGAAGCTCAGCTAAGCACAGGCAAGGCCAAGCTCAATGGTGTGTAAAAGAAGCCAAAGGGGAGCCCGAGGAGTTCTTATACCTAGGGTAGGAGAGGTCCTGCACCAGGGGTTAAGCTCATGGTGAGCTTAGCCCATGGGAGGTCCACGGGAGGTCCATGGAGTTGACATGATGGAGAGGACAGAGTAGGTTAGGACAAGGCATGGCCTAGGGGGCGGAAAGAGGCTGACACGCATTAAATGCACCTGCATAGAGCCATTGGACATGACCGGCTCTGACTTTCTCCACCGCCGCAGCTCTTGCACGCGAGCCCAAGCTAGGAGAAGAACAGGACCTCGTGCCCACTGCTGGATTGAGAGGATGGGGAGGTCCTGCCATCGATTTTGTTTTTGAACCCAGGTATGCTATAAGTGATCGGGAGGAGGTCCCACCACACGATTTGGAAAGGGAGGTCATGGCCCTCCGATTTCCATAACGCAGATCTTAAAGGATAAGGGTTAGGAGGTCCAAGCCTTCGGATCTACATCCAAGGGCTCAGACCAGAGGGGAGGACTTAACATGCGCGCGACTTAGAGAAGTGAGGGGGAGGTCATGGCCTTTGGATTTAAATCCAAGGGCACACAACAGATGGGGGAGGTCTTAGACGCTGCGCAACGCACAAGAGAGGTCATGGCCGTGAGATTTACATCTAACGGCTACGACCTCACGTGTCTTGAGGTCTGATGTGCACAAGGCGGGGAGGTCTCAGGTGGTTTGATGGCGAGGGGAGGTCATGACCATGGATCTTTGATCCAAGGGCTGTGACCTCATGTAGGTGGGGGAGGACCTGGCTGCGTTGGTTGAGGAGGAGGTCGTGGCGGTTGGATTGGATCCAACGGCTACGACCTCAACAGAGCGGAAGGGAGGTCTGTCTGCGCCGAGGAGGTGGTTGGGTTGAACCACTTTGCCAAGCTGCCACTCGAAAAAAAAAAGGCACCCCTTTTAAATTTAGTTTTTAACAGCTGAGATTTTGCAGAATTGTTTGGGATAGCAATTCAACTCCAAAATTTATGAAATTTTAACTGGAGCTTGCTAACATGAAGATTAACCTTGCATAAAATTTCTAGAGGTTTTTATGCATTGCATTTTTCTCAGGAAATTCATGAAGGCTGTTCAAGGATTTGTTTTACCTCCAAAAATTATCAAACAAGTTTTACAACTCATGATATTTTTCAGAGAGGTCCCACATCATCTCTAGGACCAAGGAAAAATATTTCCAAAGGGTTGGCACAAGAGTTGTGACAAAAGGAAAATGAGTTTAACTTTTGGTCACAAGAGCTTTATGTTTTTGGATTACACAACTCTTGGACAAGAATTACATGAGAGTTTAGGGGTTTCAAGATGTGAGAAAAAGTTTTAATTTCTACACATTTAATTACATTTGAAAAAAACCCTGATTATATATTTGGGATGTTACAGAACCTCCCTTTTAATCTGAGTCGTCCAGTCCAGATCGAACGGTCCACGCAGACTCACTTAACGCGAAATCGCGCGCGCCGCTTTGTGTCATTGCCACATAGGGCCCACCCGTCAGGTCCATTGTCTTCAACCAGCTGGCGCTCGCACAGAACAGTGTCTCCATGTCGTGGCGAGCTCCTGCGACGCGCTAGTGACGTTGTGGATCCACTGCCTTCATTGACCACTCTTGGAGCTTCGTCGTCTAACGCCGCTCCCATCTCCGTTATCACCAAAGCATAATACCACCCCTTCATGTCCATTTCTCCTCATCTTTCCTCTCGGGTCTGAGGAAAGAGAAGCTCGTGCAAGCTCATCTCTCGGGTAAGCTCCAGCCCATTGTCTCCTCTCGATTCTACACTCAATGCCCTTACCATTTTTGCTAATACCAACCTTTGATTTGGCTTATAGCTTTGGTTGCAACTTCAAGCTCTCGGCAGATTCCAGAGCGCGCCCGTGACTACCCCCTTTAGCATTCTTTGTCTCCAGTGAGTCCTAACCATGCTCACGCACGTCATCTTGTGTCCCTAAACACAACATTTCTTTCCCGTCAACCAATTTTGATAATACACCGCAGGAACCCGAGGATTTCGAAGTTCCCTCCTTTCCGGCCGTGAGAACCTCTTTCGTCCCCGACGCCGACGTGGTAAGGCATTACCCAATTCAGCTCATTTTCACCATCTACTAGGTTCTCTTGAGTAGGTCCGACATCTATTTTCTCCTATCCTGCCTTAGGTCGCCGTCTCCACGTGAACTCCGAGCGTCGCCGTCGCCATTATCGTGGGCAACTCACCTCCAACCTCCTTCAGCCTTTTCTACCCTTTGGTAAGCTTCCACTAACTTCCTAGTAGCTCGAGCATGTGTTGTTTTGCACTCAAACACGCCGAGTGACGACATGCAAGTTTGCCGGGTTAGCCTTGCCACCCAAATCCGGCGGGCCGGTGATCTAGACCATCTTAGCCGCCGTCACTGCCATCTGTAGGTGCGCTAAGCTAACGTGGGTCCGTTCCGGGCCTTGGCCGGCAACGCTGTAGCCGGAGTCACCGACGGGGCTGTGGGAAAGCCCGAACCATGTTTGTCGAAACGTCCGACAAACCCTGTAGTGGCGTCATTAGGGCTTAAGCACAATGATTAGTATTTATTAATCGGAACTTTGTCGAAAATCATTACTTAACTAAGTTAATGTTTAGCACTTGATAGATTTTGAGGCATTGACATGTGAACCCAAGCCACTTAAGCCCCCGTGCCCTGTAGTTGTACACCGGTGGACCTTTTCACGTGGCCGGTCCATGCATTGTTCTATGAACTATGAGTATGACAAGTAGGGCCCACCTGTCAGCGCACTTTTAAATCAGAAAACAAATTAAGACACGGTACTGTGCAGGGACCCCACTATCAGTTACTGAGGCTAGAGTATTCCCCAGTGAGAAAAGTATTAAATGCCTTATAAAAATCTGAAAACGAATTATTTGCACACTAGAAATTGGAATAACTTCTAAAATACATAACTAATTCATCTCAACTCCAAAATGGATAAAACCGGTGCTAATAATTTTCATTTTTAATTAAATTTATTATAAAATTGGTTTCAAATATTTCTCTATAAAAGAGAATATAATTTTGGAAAGTGATCCATAAACCTATTATTTTTACAATAGAAAAATGCTGATAACTTTGAAAATGCATAACTAATTCATAAAAACTCCAAACGAGATGAACCCAGATGTTTTGAACTTGTAATAATATTTTACATTTATCTATATAATCCTTGTATCCCCACTACTCTACAAATTTTGACCAAATAATTAAATTACATGAACTTTAACACATTGAAATCTGAATTTCAAACCGCTATAACTTTCATATAGTAACTCCAAATGAAATAATTCTTTCACCTAAATTTATCTAAAATCATACACTAGTCACTGTAGAAAAATCATGCATTTTTAATCATTTTTATTTTTAAAGTATTTCTCGGTGTTTATGGGGATCGTTAATTCTCTAGATCCCAAAGCAATTGGTTTTGGCTCGTATGCTACTGAGAGTGAACAATTGATCTACAAACAATTCAAGCATCATTTGAACTTTCTTTTGCATCATATTTGATCCCATTTTTGTTAAGTTAGTGCAATGATAATTACTTGCATGCTATTTTGATTATGTCGCTATTTTTGTGATGTGTAGATTAGTTATGTCCTATTCATTGAGGCTAATCCTGAATTATTCCAGCACCTCATGCTTAAGTTAGGATTGTGTGAAATATGATATTCGAGTTGCTTAGCCATGCAAGTCTAGAAACGGTAGTTTGATTATCGGGAATAACCCGACAATTATGGGAAACATTCACTTTCTTACTTTCATTTTATTTTAGATCTTCGTATCTGTTTTATGAGATAAATTTTGTCATTTTAAATAAGTTTGGGGTCTGGAAAAGTGGTCACTAGTGAGGGTGCCTTCGTGCATAAAATCGGGTATGTGGTTGTCTTGTCCAGACTATTAAGGACCGAACTTGGTACCTACGATTCAAGTAAAACTCATGCTATCACATGCAGCATATGGGTGCCGTTTGGTTAAGTAAGGGGAATGTTTTATTGCTTTAGATCACAGGTGGTGTGAGGACATAGAGACCGTGAAATCCTATGTTCCTTAGGAACCCAGTGTGATATATACTATGCAAGGGAGCACGATTACTTATGTTGAGGAAAACCAACATACTAACTACCTCACACTGACCCCTCTGGCACAACGTGCATGCCCGCTTAGCATTTGCTATATGCATGTGTACTAAGTTGGGGTTCATCTTGCATGGGTGGTCTAACTCAATGGGATTTTCTTGCTAAAAAATACCGAATCTCGATTTCCCCGGCTGACATACCTAAGGAAGTGTGTCATTTTCTAGAGGCTTACGGGCTAGTCGAGTCATGTGGGTAAAGTAGTACACCTCTGTAGAGATAAATCTATTCGAATAGCCGTGTCCGCGGTTATGGACAATCGCTTGAGAATGTGGCTGCTAATTGCTAGACTTTGAATTAAAATTTGTGGGAACAACTTGGTATTCGATAGGAACGGGTGTTCATGCACTTTAGTGTATCAAAGTGGGCTACCACTTTGATGTTTGTTTGATTCATTTGTTCATATTTGTATTACTTTATCACATGATTTATGTCTACTTCAAATCTGTTTTTAAAATGACAATTGATAAACTAGTATGTGTAGGTTGGAAAAATTGTTGCGTTTTATGCAAAACTAAAGCCACTAATGCTATTCCTTGAATATCCTCTAAGCATAAATAATTTTATCTTTGTGTAAGACTTGCGAGTACAATTTTGTACTCAACCAGTTTGTCTACTGGTTCCAGGTGAGGAAGATTGTGAGCCCGCTGAGTTTGTGAGTGTCAATTTAGGCGACACTGACGAGTAGTGCTATCATTTAACTCCCAGTCAGTTGCCGATGGGTTATGGGGCATACCATGCTGGACTTTTGGTTTATTTACTTGTTTCCATTGCTACTTTAAGTTCTTATTTGAATTTGGCCGGTCGACCTCTTGTAATAGTTGTAGACTTCAACTACTATGATGTATGTCTTTTGAACTATTAATGTATGAATGTTGTATGGATGTGATCAATGTTGTATGTGAGTTTGGGTATGTTGATCGCTGATCTTGGGAGCCAACATGACCTCATGCTCGCTGTTCATGGATTCCATTTTAATTCATTAAGTGTGGTCTTTGATTGTTTAGAAAACATATAATCATGCAGTATTTGCAGAGGAGTGGTACGCATGATCACCGGGGCTTTGATTTCAGTAAAGACCTCTCACTTAGATGGAGTTAACTTAGAATCCATTTACCTAGAAGCCCAGAGTTATCTTCTTAAGGCCGAGCGGGTTTCGGTCTTATGGAAGTAACTCGGGGACTCCCACATCGCCCTCCTCTTCCAATCCCCCTAGTTCTCTCTCTCTCTCTCTCTCTCTCTCTCTCTCTCTCTCCCTATCCTCGGCTAATTTCGCATTTTGCCGTCGTCGGCCGGTGCTCGCCTCGCCGCCTCTAGCTCTGCCATCAAAGCCACTCCGGCAACGTGGTCTTCGCCGTCGGATTCGCAAGTAATGGGAACGTTGTCCTGATCTTTTGATCAAGATGCTGTCGACGATCGAGTCGCCGATCTTACGATATAAAATAGAGAAAAATGACACAGATCTCCTAGGAGATAATGGGGCTACTCTTTATTGATATGAACTGGATTTACAGTGGTGTCTACAAACAGGCTAGAGACTAATCCTAATTACACTGGGTATGATGCTTGCTAATCAATCAGACTTTAAGTACAAATCTAAAGCTAATTGTGTTGCTCTTAATCTGATGCTGTTGTCTTGCTTGTCTCAGATTGCCTCTCATCGCCCTTTTGTCTTCTGCGCTCCACCCTTAAATAACTTCCGAAGAGGTGGCAATTACTCCTGGAGAAGGTGTCCCTTCTGAAGCGTTGCGACTGGTCGAAGCGAGGTGACAGTTGATAATGTATCAACTGCTCTGCGGTTGAGTGTCTGTGAGACATTCAATCGTATGGTGGTTGTTGTCGGTGTCTTAGGATTATGTAACGTCGTATGGTATGGAATATACATCACATGTTCCATTCATCACACGGTAAATAATATACCTAGAGTCATATCCAGATACCAGTTCATAGCTTTTCCGAGCAACTACCTGGTCGGAGACTAGGCACAGGACCTTGTCCGACCAGGGTACCCATTATGTAACCTCTGGAATCCTCACGACCAGAGAGGTCGTTAGCCTTAGGGGTTATGACCATGAAGACGTATGGTCTTTTATTATGTATTAAAGTAATACCTAGAGGTTTTAATCCTCGTCAGCTAGCCCCCAAATTTTAAATGAACAGGTCATGTGAACACCTTCCTCGATAAAGTCATATCGAGTAGACCCTCATTTAATGTCATGACATACGAGGTGGTCTGTGTTCACTTTAAAGTTGAGAACTTTGCCTTGGAAATCGAAGAGTTTTTCTATCTGTTGGACAAAAAGACTTTGTCCGTTGGACTTTAGTCAACTCCTAATATAGTTTTAAAGATTAGAAGCTATAAAATCGCCATTGTTGGGCTTTAGAGCTTTTACGCTTCCAGATCTTCTATCAATCCCCTTCAGTTTCTTGCCAAGGAAACCTTTCTGACCTCTTGTTGCCTTTCCGACCTCAAAGCCTCCTTCGACCACTTCTCATCCCTTTGAGAAATTTCACCATGTCGGAGCAAATCACAAAGTAGATGGCTTCGGATCTAAGTGAGAAGAAGCTTGAGGCACTGGAGAAGATTGGAATGCTCTTGGACAGGAATCTGATCAAGTGGAGGTCAGCGGCTGGAGAGCACTTTTCGAGCCGCGAAGATGGGGAAATCTCAGTTTTCCTTGCCTACATCGAGTGCGGGCTAAGGGTACTAGTGCACAAATTCCTCCCCTGTATTTTGGAGTACTATAGGGGTGGAGTTGGTGAGTTTGGCACCGAACTCCATCGTCAACATTAGCATCTTTGCCTACCTGTGTGAGGCGTACCTGGGAGTGCGACCAAACTTGAAACTCTTTAGGTATTTCTATCGAATGGCGATGTCAGGAAGATCCACGCTGGCTCCTGGAGAATGCACGCTGCACCTTCACGATGGGAAGGCCAACGAGTACATCCCAATGTATTCAAAGTCCTCGTAGTTGTCATGGAAAAAGAACTGGTTTTACATGACAATTACGAGGGACGATGGCCTTTACTTCGTCGGGATTAGGGCGAATGAGAATCCCAAGTGGAGGGGGACCTTGGAGAAGACAAGGATGGTGGGAAGATGTGTGGATGCCATTCGAGATCTAAGGATGAAGGGCTTGACTTCCTGGCATGTGGTGAGAGATTTCACTATACGCCGAATCAGTCCTTTGAAACTCCGAACCCAATCCCTACTTTGGTTCATTGGTCGTGATGAAGCAATCATAGACTCACAAGATGATAAGTCTTTGAAGAAGCTCCAACCAGTATAGTTTATTAACTGATTATCATAAAACCTTAAAATCTCTTCTGTCTTTTTCTGAAGTCCTCTCTCCTGAGGAAATCAGAGAACGGATCAAAATGATTCACACGGGAGCCTAATGAGAAGGCATTTCCTAAGATATTGGCGATAGTCTTTGCTGAAGAGAGACTAACAAGACTTAAGGTAGATAATCAATTGTCCTTTATCTTTTATATATATATATATATATATATATATATATATATATGTATGTATATATATATATATATATATATATCCCGATCAGTTTATTGATCTTGCTCTAATTTTGTAGGCGGTCAGACTGAAAGTCATACAATCCGGTAAGGATCATAATTCTACCGTAGTTCCAACCGATTCCTGCCCAGAGGCATTGGAAGAAGATGATTCTCCCAAGGTAATAGAGCATTTGAAATATATATATATATATATATATATATATATATATATATATATATATATATAGATAGAAAATTTCATCACCTAATCAAACTTATTTTTTGATTTAGGTGGAAAAAACCAAGGTCCGTAGAGTAGAGCTGCGAAAGTCGTAGACCCCGGAGTGGTCGTTCACGACCTAACATTTGTTACTGAAACAACTGATCTGGAGGTCGACGAAACCACACCCTCCGACCCGATGGTCCAGGACGCTATCCTTGACCAACTGGTCGAGAATACTGCTTCCGACCTCATATTGGAGGATGTGAGGGGTTTAACCGACCCTACCAGCCCAGAGCCAGTGAAATTGGTTGAGAAGAAGAGGAAGGCTGGCGGTATGGAATTTATCCCACCCCGTTTCAAGGTCAAAACTAAAAAATCAACTAGATATGTACCAATGAAAGAGTCATATGAGTGCATACCTTTAATAGTTTTTGATGATTTGGAATTTTGAGCTTCCTTTCTTCATTTTGTACAAATCTTCTGATGTCCCGGTCGTTTCCAACTAGAATGCTCCTGAGGTCCAGGCACCCGAGGAAGTCCCCGTCCAAAGCACTTCTCAGGACAAAGTTCCTGAGGATAAAGTGGTCGAGGAAGCCCCTGAGCAAGTGTCGGTGCCAGCAGTCGCTCAGGATCCATTGGTGATTCTGACTCCTTCTGTGGAGGTAGATGCCCCTGAAGGCCCTCAACAGGTCCCAACCTCTATTGGTAATCCCTCTCGACCTAAAAAGTTCCCTTTTCGCCCCCGTTTTATCGAGGATAAGGAGCTTGACGAGGTATGGAGAAGAATATTGGAACATCAAGCCAAGATAGGTCCTGATATCATTTTTGCCGATTATAATGACGTGGCAATTCGGGTAAGTATCTACGACCAATTTCATAGCTTCTCTTTAAAAGTTTATAAAAAACTTAAAGAAGAATGCTATCTTTGTAGCACATTGTCGAGAATTTTGCTGTGGTCGGAGGAATGACCCAGCGAATAAAGGACCTAGAGCAAAAATGCTCCGAATTGGAAAGTAAGAACTTTCTCCTTAACCTTTCTTCTTCTTCAATAATTTGTTTTTCTTTTGTTTAATTATTCTCCCTTATCATATTCGATAGATTTGGAGAAAATTAAAGAAGAGATCGTGGCTGATAAAGCCAGAATAACCAAGCTTGAAGAAGAATGTCAAGCTAAGGACCGGTCAATCGCAGATGTGATGACTAGACATGAGACTCTTCAAAAGAAGATTGAAGGTAATTGGTCGTAGACGTGACTTATTAACCTCCTCTAATCATGTTTACTTACTACTTGTCTTACTCGTGTAAAGCAAACACAAGCGCTGAATAGAGCAAAGAAGGCTCTAGAATTTGAGCAAGATAAGGAGGCAGATCTTGTGCAAGGTCTTGATGAAAAGATCCATGCACTCAACAAAATGATCTTTGATATGGGATCAGGATCAAGCATGCCTACCTTAAGAGATCCAACAGAGAAAATGAACTACTTGGGCCAACTTCTAGAAGATCTCAATGGCCTACTCAAGACTACTCGAGAGAACTATGTCCAGACTATGAAAGAAGGCGTGGCCAGTGGAGTTAGTTTTGCGTTGGCAAAACTGAAGGCTTCCGACCCCTCCATCAATCTCCAAGCCGTTGAAGAAGACTTCAACAGCCTGCCTGATGAGGCGACCAGGTATCTCAAAGAACTAAGGTCTCTTGGAGACAAGGTTGCAAAGGAAATGGAAGTCGAATCTCCATTAAGCAGTAATTAGTCTGGAGACATTCTGGAGTAGGACATTGTAATATAAGAATTATGAAATGTATAAAACTTACCTTTTTGCCATCAGCAAGTCTTTTGTTTATCCTTTTGACTTTTAAAGTACTCATATATTCTCTAGGCTACGACTGATTTATAGTAGAAGAACATTACTATATAAGCAGTAAGCCAAGAAAAGAGAACTTGAAGTCTCATCCATTTTTTTGCGTTGAAGGCATATACTGATTATATGATAAAATTGATCGTAGTAATACTAGGAAATCAATTTGGTCGGAACCAGTGTATGATTTTGACTAGTTGTAGATCTGTTTTGTAATAATCAGAATACCAAACAAAGTAGTATATGGTCGGAAGAAAAGACTTGCTTTGATGAAAAAAGAAATTATGCAAAAATGTATGCAATGGATAATAAGTAATCTTATTCATATATATATAGTATCCAAAACCAGTCGGAAGAAATGCTAAGAACTGAAGACATGAAATACACTTCGCGAAACATGCTCAGGCTCAAGTCCGACTAGCAGCGAGGATCGTAAGAAAAGGACCATCACTAGGAAGCTCCTTCCAGTGGCAGGACCACGTGCGAAAAAAGAGAGACTTCGACTAGGAGGCTTTCCGTGTCCCGACCAGTAGCCAAACGAGAGTAGAACAGAATCTTGAAATGAGGAAATATAATCTTTATAATCTCAAGCATATGAGTTACTACATGAAGTTATTATTATTATGCTCGGGTTACTCGTATATTTCTTTGTGAAAAGAGTTTGGTCGCGCGTGGGAATCATTCAGGGAATGATCACGGCTAGGACCTATACAACGTGTGACTTCGAAGCCGTTGCCAAAGAGTAATAGAGATCCTTAGAAAGGATGCCGAAGAGAAAATTATTTTTCTCCGACCAGTGTAAATGACAATAGTAGACGACCAGAGTATAAATACATATATATAAGCAATATCACTTATCAAAATAAATAAAGGAATGACTAATCTTTATTAAAATGAAAAGAATTGAAATAATAATTAAACATAGAACTTACGCAATTGATCAATGTTCCAAGAATTAGACAAAACTTACCTGTCAGACATGGCTAGTCGTACAGAACCTGGTGGGGTGACTTCGACCACAGTGTATTCGGAGAAAGCTTGTTGCGATTTGCTTAGTTCTGAATTTTCTGAGAACCAGATCACCTACAGTGAGGCTGCGAGGTTGCACCTTACGACTATGGTACCTTCGCATGCTTGTTGGTAGACCGTTGATCGTATCAAGGCTTGGTTTCGTCGTTCTTCAAGAAAACTGATGTCGTCAAGTCATCGTTCATTCTGATCATTTTCATTGAAACAATCAGTTCAAGTAGAGCCAAGCTTTAGTTCTGAAGGAAGCATGGCTTTAGCACCATAAACCAAGAAAAATGGCGTTTCACCGGTCGCACGACTAGTCGTGGATCGAATGGCCCATAATACAGAAGGGAGTTCTTGAACCCAAGCTTCTGACTGTTTGATTAACTGGTTGAACACTCGGCGTTTGATCCCCTGCATGATGATACCATTGGCTCGCTTAATCGCCTGCTGCTCTGCGGATGAGCAATGTATAAATGTACCTTGATGCCAAGTTCCTCGCAAAATTCTTGGAATTGACCGCTAGAGAACTAGGCACCGTTGTGTTTGATTATACGACTGGGTACACCAAATCGTGTGATCACGTTTTTTGTGAGGAGCCTCTTAGCGGCCTCAGCTGTTGTTTTAACAACAGGCTCAGCTTTGATCCATTTTGTGAACGTGTCAATCATGATGAAAAGGAATTCGAAGCCCCGGGTGCTCTTGGGAAAGGTCCCAGAATGTCCAGTCCCCAGGTTGTAAAAGGCCAAGAAAGAGGAATTGTTTGCAAAGCATGTGCCGGCTGATGTACTTGTCGGCTATGAAACTGACATTGTACACACTTCTTCACGAGCTCTTTGGCATCATGAAGGGTAGTTGGCCAGTAGTATCCTTGCCTAAAGGCTTTACTGACTGTTGTTACTCAGAGGAATGATGTGCTCCACAGACTCCTTCATGGATTTCGGTTAGCAATTCAATGTCATCCGTTTGAGATATGCATCTCATCAACACTCCGTGAGATCCTCGTTTATACAAGGTACTTTCGATCAGATTGTATGATTTGGCTTTTCGTAATATACGATCAGCCTCTACATCATATTCTGGAATTATGTCATGCTGAAGATAATTGTAGATCGATGTCATCCAATCTCTACCCTGATTGTGACAGCGCCAACCGTCAACGACCTGTGGAGCATCTATGTTCTCACGATCGGTTTGTATGACCGGTAAAGAAGCATGTATGTTCTCGGAAAGCTCAACTGCCGAGGGTGAATCGAGTTGCTCAAGAAAAACTCCGGGTGGGACGGTTGACCTCGTGGAGGCCATTTGTGCCAACTGGTCTGCCAAAAAGTTTTCTTTTCTAGAAATATATTGGATCTGGAAACCTAAGAAGTGTTTTTCGAGTTTCCGTACTTCTGCCAGATAAGATGACATCTTGGTACTCGAGCATTGATACTCTTACCCTACTTGATTCGCTACTAGTTGAGAATCGCCTTTCACTAGTAATCTGCGAATCCCAAGTGAACGAGCTGCTCGGAGTCCTGCCAGTAAACCTTTGTATTCTACCATATTATTTGTAGCAGAAAAATTTAACTGGATGGCGTACTTGATGTGTTCGCTAGTAGGGGATATCAAGACAACTCCAGCCCCCGAGCCCTTGAGCATCAAGGAACCGTCAAAGTACATTATCCACTCGTCGTGGTGTTCATACTCGGGCCCTTGGGTGGGTTCAGGGTTTGTCCATTTGGCAATGAATTCTGCTATTGCCTAGGACTTGATTGCTGTTCGTGACATGAAATGGAGGTTGAACGCCCCTTGCTCAACCGCCCATTTTGCTATTCGTCCTGATGATTTTCTATTTCCAAGGACTTGACCAAGGGAATACCTAGTTGGTACGACCACTTTATGGGCCTGAAAGTAATGCCTTAGTTTCCTTGAAGCCATAAGGAGACCATAGAGCAACTTTTGTACCTGTGGGTATCTTTCCTTTGGTCTATGTAAGACTTCGCTTACGTAATACACTGGTCGTTGGACGTTGTCACGTTCTACGACTAGTACACTGCTAACTGTCAGTCGTGTTGTAGCCGCGTAAATTAGCAATGTTTCTCCCGATCTTGGAGAAACTAAGACCGGGGGACTCGTAAGGTACTTTTTAGGCTTTCAAAAGCATCGTTTGCTTCCGTAGTCCACTCGAAACTTCCATGTTTCCGGAGAAGCTTAAAGAAAGGTAATCCTTTTTCACCTAACCGTGCTATGAAAGAACTTAGCGCTGTCATACAGCCAGTTAGTTTCTGGACTTCTTTCTTCGTGGTCGGAGGGCGCATCTGGTCGATGGTCGATATTTTTACTAGATTCGCTTCGATACCTCTAGCCGAAACTAGGAAACCGAGTAGCTTTCCAGCGGAAACTTCGAACACACACTTTTCCGGATTCAACTTGAGGTTATGCCTTCTCAAGTTGTTGAATGTCTCTTGTAGGTCGGGGAAGTGATCGCCAGCGTTGATGCTCTTTATGACCAGATCATCAACATAGGCTTCTAGATTTCGACCTATCTGTGGATTAAAGGTTTTCTGCATCAACCTTTGAAAAGTTGCACCAGCATTTTTGAGACCAAACGGCATCTTAACATAGCAGTAAGTGCCGTATGGGGTGATGAAGGAAGTTTTCTCTGCATCTTCTTTACTCATATTAATCTGGTGGTAACCTGAATACGCATCTAAAAAACTTAATAACTCACACCCGGAAGTTGAGTCTACAAGTTGGTCAATTTGTGGAAGGGGAAAATCATCCTTTGGACAAGCTTTATTAAGATCAGTAAAGTCAATACACATTCGTCATTTCCCATTATTTTTCCTAACCATTACAGGATTAGCGAGCCACTGAGGGCAGTCGACTTCATGAATGAATCCAGCCTTGAGGAGCTTGTCAATCTCGAACTGGATTGCCTCCTTCCGTTCAAATGCAAAACAGCGCAGCTTTAGCTTGATCGGTTTCTTGTTAGGCTGGAGAGCTAGCCTGTGCTCGATCACCTCTTGGAGGACTCCGGACATGTCGGACGCCTGCCAAGCGAATACGTCCTGATTTGCTCGGAGGAAGGAGACGAGCGACTCTTCCTATTTGGGGTCGAGTCTTGCCCCGACTAGAATCTTTCGGGTAGATGAGTCAGTGTTTCTTGACCCAGGTGGCAACTTGGCGCTTTTTGGAAAAGTGCCTTTGTCGAGTGGTACCTCCTTTGTCTGGTCAGAAGGCTTTGGTGTCATCTTTGGCCTTGAGTGCTTGACCTACACGGTAGATGGATTAGCCTCTCTGGTTGAAAGTTCATCGACCAGCTCTAAGGATTTCCGATCACATACGTAAGCCATTTTCTGATCTCCTCGAACCGTGATGACTCCTTTTGGTCCTGACATTTTCAAACTTTGATAACCGTAATGTGTGGCTATCAAGAATTTTGCTAAAGCCGGACGACCAAGGATCTCATTGTATGCGGATTCGAAATCCACCACATCAAATGGAACCCTTTCTGTTCGGAATTTGTTAGGTCTTTCGAATGTAACCGGTAGGGAAATTTGCCCTATCGGTTTGGTGGTAGAACCAGGAACTATGCCGCGTAAGGCATATTTCACAGCTTTCACCTTTGACTTGGGAACTTGCATTTCTTCTAATGCTTCTGTAAATAAAATATTTAAAGAACTACCTCCATCTATTCAGATTCGATTAACTCTACATTTATTAATAGTAGGTTCAACGACAATTGGAAAACCTACTTGGTCGAGTTGAAGGGATGGGGTAGTCTTCTTTGCTGAAGGAGGTTACAGCGTTCGACCACCTTGATGGCTTGATGATGGTCAGAGGTTTGACAAGGTTGACCTCCCATTCCATGGCCTTCAGATGACACCTTGATTTGTACGAAGAAGACCCACCAAAGATCATGTTGACTGTATGTTGAGGCTCCTAGTACTCCATTTCTTCGTCGCCATCTTTGTCCTTCTTGGAACTCGTCTCACTGAGTTTCTGTATTGCGGGGAGTGGACCTTTACCTGCATAGTAATCTTTCAGCTTTTTTTTGCCAAACTCGACAGGTGCGCAAGTCATGCCCTGCCTGCTGGTGAAGTGGACACCACTTTTTGTTTTTCTTGTATCCTTCGGTCAGAGCATTTGCTTTGCCTCGACCGGTATAGTCTTTCTTACCCTTTGTAAACTTTTCAGGAATCGCAAGGACTTCCTTATCATCGGGTCTGCGGTTTTTCTTTTTCTTGAGAGCCTTCTTATTTTTCTTCTCTGGTTTATCCAAGCCAGGTTGAGGGATTTTATCCTTCCGCCCGATGGCCTCACACCATTCAACTGCTTTGCTAGCGGCTGCATATTTGTTGGCCATGTCAAAAAGTTTGACGGTTGTCTTTGGAGGGTGCATTGCTATGTCCTCTGTGAACCGTCGATTCCTTAGACCTTCTTTGAAAGCTTTGATGACAAATGATTCTGCGACCTCTGGTATTGAATTACCACTACTACAAAACAGGCTATAGTAGACGCCCCATCACAGACGGTTCCTTTGGAGCCGTCTGTGTTGGGTCTGTTCGGACCTGCGGGTGACGCGGGTAGCCTATCACGGACGGTATTTTTTAGAACCGTCTGTGATAGTCATATATCACAGACGGTTTGTGAATAGAACCGTTTGTGAATTATCACAGACGGTTCTATTCACAAACCGCTCTGTGATAATTCAGTAATCACGACGGTTTTATTTTACAACCGTGCGTGTACTATCACGAGCGGTACTATTAACAAACCGCTCGTGATTGGCGGATTATCACGCAGCGGTTCTCAATAAGAGCCGCTCAGGATAGTACATGACGGTCTTGAATGAGAACCGCTCAGTGATATTGAGTTATCACAGACGGTTCTGATTAAGAACCGTCTGTGATATCCTCACTCCATATAAATTGAGCTTGACACATCCTCGCCAAGACTACTGGCTGTGTCATCGCCAAGCCTTGCCAGGTTCATCAACACGCCTTGCCGCCTTGCCTCTTTTCGCCCTCTTGCTTTGGAGAGCAAAACTGCCCCCTATGGCTCCACTTAGATCTGCTTGCTCCTCCCGTGCCACACTTCCTGCCTAGCTCTCCTCCAACTGCGGCTCCTCCCTAATTAAAAGATGGAGTAATACTTATTATCCTTTATCCACTCTATTGATTAATGATTTTCCCTTATTTTGCTACTCTGTACATGGACCCTAATGTTTATTTGTTTTCTTTGTTGTATTCCTTAATCGAAAGCATAGGGTTTAAGTTTCAATTAATACTTCTCACAAAAGCAATAAATTCTTAGAAAAAGGCAAATTTAAACATCTAGCTCTCAATTTGATGGACCCTAATTAAACCTAAACTATAGCAGCCATTGGATGTTATTGAACCAAAACTATGATATAAATTCGAAAAATGAAAAGCAAAACATGTAGCCTTTAATCGGTGTAATTCCTTTGTGCAACGATGAGACAAAACGAGTAAGTACGCATAAAGAGGTGAAAGTCTTAATCGTAACTAATTTCATGAGTTGTTTTCTAGAACAGATTAAAAAGAAGAATTTATGACACACCAAGATAAGTCACATGTGCAATGATCTATTTTATATTTCCTCCATATTTATCCATGAAGAAACGTCATCACAAAGGTTTATTGTTTCAATTATATCAAAAGCGGATACCGCGCAAATCGCTACGGACCAACTTGCTAGTTATTAGGATCTTCCTCTTGTCTTTTGTCTCGTATCTAATCAACAATCATGCAGATAATCAATAATTATCCGTCGCCCGACTTAGAGAGGAGAAGGTTGGACCCTTGCCCTAAGCGCCTCAACACCGCCGCCTCCTCCCCATTACGCCACCTTAGAGAGGAGAAGGAAAGGAGAGAGGAATCGTATTTTCTTCGTGAGCTCCAAGGGTAACGATCTATAACCCTTTATGTTTGCTATAAATTAATCGCTAATCAATTTGACACTAATTTGTTACATGCGTAGTGTAGATGGATCGAAACTGGATGTACGGTGTGAACCGTGTGATTCAAGAGTACATTAATGGCGTGGTTGCTTTTAGAAGAGCTGCTGAACAGGATATGTTGAAGAAGGGGATAAATTTTATGTCTTGTCCATGCATTGATTATGTAATCAAGATGTTTAACAACGCGGTGCAGATCGAAGCGCACTTGATTCGAAGGGGTTTCAAAAAAGGGTATACATGTTGGACCAGTCACGGTGAAGAGCATATTATACTAGAAGTTAATAATGACGACATCACCGAGGAAGTCAACGATTTTCCGGATGTGGACTGTGCTTTTGATGAGGATAGGTGGCACGATGACAATCTGGATCAGATGCTACGCGATGCAGAAGAGAACTACAGTGAGAGAGAGTTTTGTAAATTCGAGGGCTTAAGGGAGGACTCGGTGAGACCTTTGTTCCCTGGTTGCAAGCCGGAATATACAAGGTTGTCAACCGTGCTTGAACTGCTGAAATTGAAAGCAAGCAATAGTTGGTCCGATAAGAGTTTCACGGCGTTGTTAGGTCTCCTAGCGGACATCCTTCCAGAGGGAAACGTGTTGCCCAGCACCACTTATCAAGCAAAGAAGGTTATTTGTCCATTGGGAATGGAAGTAGAAAGAATACATGCATGTCCGAACGATTGTATCCTCTACCGTAAAGAGTATGCAGACATGCATGTATGTCCCATGTGCAAAGCATCTCGATACAAGCGTCGAATCTCGCTAAGGTGAAGCGAGGACCTCTGCTAAGATGTTGTGGTATCTCACTGTGATCCCACGTTTGAAGCGTTTATTTGCGAACCCAAAGGAGGCAAGATTGCTGCGTTGGCACTCGAGAGGAGCGTAAGAGAGATGGAAAGCTAAGACACCTCACGATTACGCCCGTGGAGAAACTTCGATCGGAGCTTGAAGAGTTCGGTGCGGAACCAAGGAACATAAGGTTAGGGTTGAGTACGATGGAATGAATCCTTTCGGTAACATGAGCAATGACATAGCACATGGCCCGTGAATCTATGTATGTACAACCTTCCTCCTTGGTCGTGTATGAAGCGTAAGTACATTTTGATGTCACTACTTATCTAAGGGCGAAGAAACACAGGAATGATATTGATGTGTACCTAGCACCATTCTTTGGAAGATCTTGTGACACTTTGTGGAGCGAAGGGTGCAGGTATGGGATGCGTACAAACGAGAGAACTTCACTTTACGCGCCATGTTGTTCTCGCACCATCAATGATTTTCCTACCCTTGGTAACTGTCAGAAGCCATTACAAAAGGAGCCAAAGCTTGTCAAGACTGCTTAGATGCTACGGAGAGTGTATGGTCAACAACTCGCGTAAAATCGTGTATATAAGTCACCGTAGGTTCCTTCCCGAAGTCACCCATACCGCAAGATGAAAAAACAATTGACGGAAATAAGGAGAACAATTCAGCTCCAAGGGCTTTTAGAGGAAAGAGGTCTATGATATGGTTAAGGATATCGATGTTGTGCTTGGGAAGGGCGTAAATTAAGAACCCGTGAGAAGAACATCTAGAAGAAGCGGTCAATTTTTGGGACTTGCCTTATTGGGAGCACTTAGAAGTTCGCCACTGCATCGACGTCATGCACGTAAAGAAGAATGTATGTGATAGCTTGATTGGTCTCTTCTTTGAACATTAGTGGCAAAACAAAGGATGGTGTTAACGCACGGCGTGACTTGGTTGATATGAACATAAGGACCGAGTTAGCACCGAAGAGACCGACTGGAGACGAATGTACCTTCCCCCAGCTTGCTACACTCTGTCCAAGGCCGAGAGAAATGAACTGTGCCAGAGCTTGCATGGAGTGAAAGTCCCATCTGGTTACTCCGCTAACATTAAGAACCTTGTTTCTATGCAAGATTGGAAATTAATTGGTATGAAGTCTCATGATTGTCATGTGCTAATGACACAAATGCTTCCTGTTGCAATTAGAAGTATCTTGCCGAACAAGGTCCGAGTGGCAATCTTGAGGCTGTCTTATTTTTTCAACTCAATTGCTTAGAAGATCAATGATCCCCAAGGACTAGATGCTCTGCAGGCCGAGGTGGTGACGACTCTATGTCATCTTGAGATGTATTTCCCTCCGTCATTTTTCGATATCATGGTCCATCTCATTGTTCACCTTGTGAAAGAGATAAAGATATCTGACCCTATGTTCTTCGTCATATGTACCCGTTCGAGAGGTACATGGGAATTCTCAAGTCCTACGTCACGGAATCGATCTCGACCGGAGGGCAAGATCATCGAAGGTTATGCAACCGAAGAGGTCATTGAGTTTTCGTCGACTACATGGCTCGGTGAAACCGATAGGTGTGCCTCTATCTCGCCATGAGGGGAGATGGATGGTATCGGGACCATCGGAAGGAAATCAATCACTCCCGATCTGGATACGTGCGCGCAAGCCCATTTCACGGTCTTGCAACACATGACCCAAGTGTCCCGTACATCGACGAGCACAAAGATATGGTGCGCCAATGTAATCGAGACCGGTCGGAGGTTTGGATCACGAGAGAGCACAACCGCTCGGTTCAACGAATGGTTAAAGGTGCGAATCATCGGGAGGTCATCAAGTGATGATACGTTGCTATGGTTGGCACGAGGGCCATAATTTACAATTGTCGCATGGCAAGGATACGACATAAATGGGTACACATTTTATCGGCTACTCGGATAGGAAGAGCACATCCGAACAGCGCGTCCGTCGCATAGATGCATTCAAGACCGATGGGATGAGGAGCTCCTACTATGGGCAAATAGAGGAGATATGGGAGCTCGACTACGTGCTTTTCAAGATCCCCCTATTTCGGTGCCGTTGGGTCCATCTCCCACAGGTGAAAGTCGACAAGTACGGTGTCACTACCGTGGACCTCGAACGTGTCGGATACAAAGACGAACCATTCATACTGGCTAACCAAGTTGTTCAAGTCTTCTATGTAATCGACCCGGCAAATAAGAAGCGCCACGTAGTTCTTCATGGAAAAAGGAGGATTGTCGGAGTTGAGAATGTAGTGGACGAGGAAGAATACAATCAATTTGACGAGTTGCCTCCTTTCGGAAACGGCATTAGGCTCGAGGAAGAACCCAGTGAGGAAGCTAGCTATATGCGCGTCGATCATCACGAAGGCCTATATTTTAATTAAGAATTTACTCCAATGTAATTAATTTATTCCATAACATCATGTATTTTGATGTCAACGTGAATTTGTCATGTGTTCATGTGTTATGGACTTGTCATATTTGATATTGATGTCAATGTGGACGTACATTGTAATGTGGAGTATTAAAATTGGTTTCACTTGATTTGGAGTTGAGCTGAATTAGATATGAAATTTTGAAGTCAAATGTGTTATGAACTTGTTATGGACTTGTCATATTTGATATTGATGTCAATGTGGACGTACATTGTAATGTGGAGTATCAAAATTGGTTTCACTTGATTTGGAGTTGAGTTGAATTAGATATGAAATTTTGAAGTCAAATGTGTTATGAACTTGTCATCATACTTGTCACCAGGTTCGAATTCATATGGACTTGTCATGATTGTCATCATACTTGTCACCAGGTTCACTATGTTTTGTCAAGATATCACACATTGTCATCAGGTTTTGTCAGGCTATCACAGAGCGGTTTTATAATACAACCGCTCAGGATAAGAATATCACTGAGCGGTTTCGATGAGAATCGCTCGTGATAATATCACTGCGGTTCTATAATTGAACCGTCTATGATATGGAAATATCACGACGGTTAGATTATAGAACCGTCAGTGATATTATTATCCTGAGCAGTTCTCATGTAAACCGTCTGTGATATACTTTTTATAAGGCGGAAATGCTAGGGTTTTGCTCTCACTTATCACTTCCTCTCCGCGCCCTTAGGCTCTCGCCTGTTCGCCTCCTCTAGGGTTTAGGGCTCGCCCGTTCACTACCGACTACGACCTCGGCGCCGCCGCTCCCGACCTCGGCGCCCCCGACCTCGGCGCCCCCGTTCACCTCCCCGGCCGTAAGCCCCAACGTTGCCGCCTCCAACCTCGACGCCGCCGTCCTCCTCCCCGTGTCGACCTCCTCCCTCTGCACCGGCCTTCTCCCCGCGCCGTCCTCCTCCCCGTGTCGACCTCCTCCCCCACCTCCCTCCTCCCCGCGTTGGCCTCCTCCCCTGCACCGGCCTCTTCCTTGCACCGTGAGTTCTTGTGCGGCATCCTCTCTGTGAGTATTGGTCCTCTGTGGCAGTTCAGTTGATCTTTGCATATATATATTTGCAGTGCTAGTTGATACCTTGATTTGTATTAGTTCTGATTTCTGAATTTAATACTGAAGATGTTCTAAATTGATCAGTGGGCTTTGTTGACATGCTCTATGATGAACTCGTCTTATCTTGATATTGAATGTGATAGTTAGTTCATACTTGAGCTCTATTGTATTACTTACTCTTTGTTAATATGATGTCTTGTTAATTGGTTACTTTGGTTGAGCTCATAGTTCATTGCAAATTGATCGGTGAGCTTTGTTGACATGCTCGTGATGAACTCTGTCTTATCTTGAGATTGAATGTGATAGTTAGTTCATACTTGAGCTCTATTGTATTACTTACTCTTGTCAATATGATGTCTTTGTTAATTGGTTACTTTCGGTTGAGCTCATAGTTACATTTGCAAATTGATCGATGGGCTTTGTTGACATGCTCTGTGATGAACTCTGTCTTATCTTGAGATTGAATGTGATAGTTAGTTCATACTTGAGCTCTATTGTATTACTTGCTACTATCAATATGATGTCTTTGTTAATTGGTTACTTTCGGTTGAGCTCATAGTTCTATTGCAAATTGATCGGTTGTATTGACTAGTTTGTGATTCTTCTAGTTGTCTCAGATGAGCTCATTCAACTTTTCATTTGCCATCTTGATCTCTCGTAGTCAACCTCTGTTTGATGGAAGTTTAATCTGTTTTAAAACAGCTTGAGATCATTTGACAGTTACAAAGTATTGTTTAGAGCTCATAGTTTGAATTTATATTATCATATTCATTTAATGAAGAGTATAGACAATAGGATTGAGATGGCAAAGACTTGTTCTTTAGCTACTCTCCTACGAGAGCACATAATATCATCAATCAATATGTTGGAATAGTGTCTGTGCACCGTGAGTTCTTGTCGGCATCCTCTCTGTGAGTATTGCTCCTCTGTGGCGATTCGGTTGATCTTTGCATATATATACATATATATATATATATATATATATA
The DNA here is from genome assembly GCA_036346405.1 of Phyllostachys edulis. Taxonomy (NCBI): domain Eukaryota; kingdom Viridiplantae; phylum Streptophyta; class Magnoliopsida; order Poales; family Poaceae; genus Phyllostachys; species Phyllostachys edulis. The sequence goes on from CM070546.1 coordinate 98,149,925, forward strand.
TATATATATATATATATATATATATATATATATTTGCAATGCTAGTTGATACCTTGATCTGTATTAGTTCTCGATTTACGAATCTATCTCAAGATATTGCAAATTGATCGGTGGGCTTTGTTGACATGCTCGTGATGAACTACATCTTATCTTGAGATTGAATGTGATAGTTAATTCATACTTGAGCTCTATTGTATTACTTACTCTTGTCAATATGATGTCTTGTTAATTGGTTACTTTCGGTTGAGCTCATAGTTCTATTGCAAATTGATCGAGTTCTATTGACTAGTTTGTGATTCTTCTAGTAGTCTATATGAGCTCATTCAACTTTTCATTTGCCATCTTGATCTCTATAGTCAACCTCTGCTTTGACTAGAAGTTTAATCTGTTTTAGATTAACAGTTGAGATCATTTGACAGTTAAGCAAAGTATTGTTTAGAGCTCATAGTTTGAATTTATATTATCATATTCATTTAATGAAGAGTATAGACAATAGGATTGAGATGGCAAAGACTTGTTCTTTAGCTACTCTCCTTCTGAGAGCACATAATATCATCAATCAATATGTTGGAATAGTGTCTATGCACTGTTAATCTCTAGACCTTTTATTGGTTCAATATGTTGAAAAGTTTTACTTGATTCTATTTTGTTTCTATGTCTTCATTAAAGGCTAGTATTCTGTACATGAAGCATTAAACCTTTGCTTAGCATTTTCTTCGTCGATCCTGACACACTTGAGTGTACCTTTGCTTCATGCCAATCCTCCACGACATGAAGCAAATAGTACACTCCAGTGTGTCGGGCTCGATGAAGTAGGCTCGGGCAAAGATAGGCTCGGGCAAAAGATTTGTATCACTAATTTCTATCTATACAAAGATCACAAGAGAAGCTGGTGGATTAAGGAGTGTTAGAATAGGAGCAGGGAGGCGGTGAGCCCTAGAGGATTAAACCTTTGCTTAGCATTTCCTTCGTCGATCATTTTACTTGATTCTAGTTCTATGTCTTCATTAAAGGCTAGTCTTCTGCACATGAAGCATTAAACCTTTGCTTAACATTTTCTTCGTCGATCCTAACACACTTGAGTGTACCTTTGCTTCGTGCCAATCCTCCACGGCACGAAGCAAATGGTACACTCCAGTGTGTCGAGCTTGATGAAGTAGGCTCGGGCAAAGATTTGTATCACTAGTTTCTATCTATACAAAGATCACAAGAGAAGCCGGTGGATTAAGGAGTGTTAGGAGTGTTAGAATAGAAGTCGGTGGATTAAGGAGTGTTAGGAATGTTAGTAGTCCAGTATGAGCTCATTCAACTTTTCATTTGCCATCTTGATCTCTATAGTCAACCTCTGTACTTCTTCCTGAGATTAATTGTTTCATATTTATGCTGGAATTAATTATGGTTATTTGCTAATATTGCACATGTTGAGCATATTATTAAGTTTAAATGTATATGTTAATTTGGGACACTTGCAATAAATTTTATTGCATATGTAACTTATATAGATAGCAAGTAAGCGAGATGGCAGAGGCACCGTCTTCACCGCAGATGGAAGAGGCGCCAACACCGACGCCGCAGATGGAAGAGGCGCCGACGAGGCCGCCAACACCGACACCGCAGATGGAAGAGGCGCCGACGAGGCCGCCGTCACCGTCGACGATAATGACACGGAAGTGAGATGGCAGAGGACAATCGAAAATGCCTTTGGGCCGATTGGTCATCACGGAGGTCAGTGACTTTGGGGTCCCTCTGAGTCCCAAGAGATCAGCGGCGAGATTCCGGACCATCTGCGGGATACTTGGAAGGGAACGGGTCCCCATCACCACACCAAGGTGGAAGGACCTGACGAAAGAAGCGAAAGACGTGCTGTGAACAGAACTTTCAGAGAAGTTCACTATTCCAAAAGCACACGTGGCACGCGTGCGGCGGACGGCGATGCTCACGATGGATAAATCGTGGAGGACCTTCAAGAGCATTCTTGTCACGAAGTACGTGAACACGGGTCAGATGCCCTTCGCGCAGTATAGATTCTTGACGTGGGAAGCATGGGACACCTTTGTGGATATGAAAACGAGGGCCGAATTTAAGGAGCAAAGTGCGGCGCACAAAGCTCTCCAGACACGAAACACTCACCCGCACAGATTCGGCACCGCTGGGTACGCGGGTAAATACGAGGAATGGGCAGCGGAGGAGCAGAACCTGTTTCCTGATGTCACAGACCCGCGTTCCCTAAGCTGGTTAAAAGTGAGGGCAAAAGTCTCGTCTTCGGGTAGCATCTCTTTCACAAACCCGCACTGTAAAGTGTCCCAACACATGGTAAATATGTCGAACTACCTAGTTAATAAGTCCATAACTTCATAGTGTCTATAATAACATGATGACCTCTTGCAGCGTGACTTGACTGCCCAAGCTTCCCAAGGCTCCTTCCATGCAGACAGGGAGAAGGATATACTATCTACGGCCTTGGGAAACAAGGAGCACCCGGGTCGCACGCGAGTACTTGGGGTTAACGTACCTTGGAGTCATGGATTCGCGGACGACTACTGCATGTATAGGAGTAGGAAGAGATCCAAGGCCGAGCATGACGACCGGTTGGTACAGATGATTACTAACAAATTTGAAGAAAAGATAGCAGCATTGCAGGGTCAAATGGAGATACTCCTGAGCCAGCGGTCGCAAGCCGCCCCTGTTAATTTGGGAGGCAGTCCTCCTCGACGTCGGAGTAGCGTCGCGTCGCAAGATAATTACGAACATGACGATGTCCGACATCGATGAGCGACGTCCGATTACCGATAGACGACATCAAGGTAACGTACATCTATGGAATACACCAAAGATAGACCTATAGGACGCCTTAGCTAATTGTGTATCGTTTTATAGGAGCCGACGCCGTGCAAGCTCTAAGTGAGGATGGATGGGTCCCTTTGTATTGAGGTCACGCAGGGATGGTGTATCCATACGAGGAAGGGCGGTCTGACCACGGTGCCACCGTGGCGCAGGTTATGCCAAGGTCCAGGTGGATATGGTACATGTCAATTTCTGAGTCATCCCGCTGAAGATTTGCCCAAACGAAGAGATCATAACACTAGGGAATGCCGTCCACTCTTTTATCTAGTGGCCCAAGAACAACATCGCCCTGGACCCAGCAGTGCCGCGATCTGGACATAACCATTCCTCTCCAACGGGACCCTCGATGACTCCACCTCATGTTTCGCCTCAGAAGGCCACCTCTTCGATTCCCGTGGAGAAGACGCCGAAGGAACAGCAAAAGCGTGCCGACATATCGGTTCCCGAGTCGTCTCACAAAAAGACGCTGCCAATCGCTAAGGCCAAATCGAAATCAACGAACGTTAAGGTGCCTCCCAAGTCCGGGAAGTCCGCGATACCCGGGAACTACATCATCGGAAAACCGTTGTGGTCCAACGCAGTATTAATGCACGCTAGATATGCTTGTCAGGCTTTGCATGCCTGGTACTGAGACAAGACCCAAAAGAAGGGGTGCGATACTGGAATCACCGTCAGATACGAGGACAAGCATTTCTTCAACGGGACGAGGTACTTCGTCGTGGGCTTCAACGACTTATATGACCTATTCAACCTCGTTGGCCTCGACGTCTCGCTTCTACGATGTTGGACACTGTAAGTGCGTACAATCAAGTTCTACATTCATGTAATACCGATAAATATCACAACTCATTGCTTATGTATAGATACATGCTAAAAAATGTTCGGGAATGGGAAGAACCGGTGGGTTTCCTCGACCCACATGTGGTATCATTGCAAACCATCCAAGAAGACTCGTCCTTCGTCGAGAAATACATAACGAGGTCATTGCTTTCGTCGGATTTAACATGAAGTACATAGTGGTGCCCTACAACCGAGGGTAAGTGTCACTACTTGCTATACAAATTTCATTTGTACTTTATACGCAAAGACCTAACTTAGGTTTAATGACTATAGCGACATACATGAGTAGGTACCACTGGATCCTTTTAGTTATTATACCCAAGAGGAACCATGTGATATACCTTGATTCCCTACACCGCAACAAGCACGACTTCAGCATTCTAAGAGGAATACTCGAGAGGTATGCTCATTTCCTCCTTACATAACTCTATTGTAATCTTCATTCGTTTGAAATGGCCGAGGATAACTTTTTCGAATCATGTAGGTCATTCATCAATTATGTTGCCACAAATGGAAAGAGCGCCCAACTAACACACAGGATGGATTTTCCGGTACGCGCTACAACACGATAATCTTATATCATACTTCATAATAACGCGTCTCGAACTGACTATACCTATATATGTAATTCTATTTTTGCAGTGCCGCCAGGAAAAAGATGATGAGTTATATGCAATCTACGTCTGCTATCATATGCAGCTAATCCTTAGAGCTAGGAAGAAGGATCCTGAGGTTTGTCAATCTCGAAATAATTATTTCCTAATTATAAATTTAAATATATATAGCTTACCACTTTACTCTTGGTAGCGACAGGTCTTGGATTTACAATGTGATTCACTCGTTGCGGAAGAGATCAAGGACATTCGAGGGAAGCTTTGCACCTTTATCAACACAGAAATGATTAACGACAATGGAGAGTTTCACTTCGTCGCCAACCGAGAGCATCACCCCGTCGACACCTCTCAACGTAAACAATTGTAATCCAGTTGTAACTATCGCGACAATACTTGAACAAATGCGATCTTTTGTAATTTATTTTGAGTAATGATCACTTTGAGTTGTCAACAATTGATTATCTCTAATGAATCTGTTTTTGTGCATGCTTGAATCTATTTTTGTGCATGCTTGTTTTTAAAGGGCATGGCTAGCAATTCTTGAGGCTAGCCAGAAAAACAGCAAAATTGTGGTTAGGGGTATGAGCTATCACGAGCGGTTTTTGTTAAAACCGCTCGTGAAAGCGATATCATTTATTTCTACTAAAAACCGCTCTGTGATACGTAATATCACAGACCGTTATAAAAACAAACCGTTTGTGATCTGCGAATATCACAGACGGTTCTCAAGAAAAGCCGTCTGTGATATTCACAAATCACGCACGGTTTTCTTTAGAACCGCTCGTGATATTCGCGATCCTGACGGTTTTAGTCCAAACCGCTGCGTGATACTAGCCTTCGCAGGCGGTTTTTAATAAAACCGTCGTGATATTGCGTATCACGATGGTTTTTATCGCTCGTGATAATGGCTCGTTATCACGCACCAACAAACATAGGCGGTTCGGAAACCGTGCGTGATGACGATTCGAACCGTCGTGATGTAACTTCTGTAGTAGTGTACGAACTGGTTTGAATCTTTTGATGTCTTGACGAAGAGTCTCATTGGATCCTTGCCGGATTCGGTGAAGATCGTCCTCCTTTCCAGGGCGGTCGTACGTGCCTTAGAAATTTGCAATCAGAAGGTCGCAAAGTTGCTCCCAAGTGTAGATCGATCCGACCGGTAGGTTAAGTAACCACGACCGGGCAGACCCTTCGAGTACTGTAGGTAGATAGTTTGCCATCACATTTTCATCACCACCAGCAGCTCTAATGGCGGTGGTATAGATTTGGAGAAATTCCAATGGGTTCTGAGTCCCATTGAACTTGTTCAGGTTGGCTGGTCGGAACCTGTTTGGCCAACGTACAGCTTGGTGCCCTACAGAAAAGGCTCGACAACCTGTAATAGAATCATGGCGCCTTCTTTGGAAAGGTGCCGAATTGTAGTCGGTCGGAGACCGGTTCCTAAGATTGGAATGTTGGAGCTCTAGTGTACCGATCCGGTCGTAGACATTGGTATGATGTCTTCGACCGCCTGCTTGATTTAGACGATGTCGGAGATCGTCTGGTCCAAGTGGTTGCTCTTCTCGACGAGGTGAGGAAGTGGCTACTTGAAATAGCCTTCTCCCCTTATGACTCCTTGGTCGGAATCGTCAAGGAGGCCTTGGTATCGATTGTTCTCCAAATCGACCATGTTGCCCTCTGCTGAGGGAGGAACGTTGGGACGAAGTCATGGTTTGACATCTTGAATTCCTTTGTTCCCAGTATGCTTCCGTTTGTTGCATGGTCTGCTGAAGAATCTCTGATACTTGGCCTACGAGTTGTACAAAACCTAGGGTTTCTACTAGAGCAGGGTTAGAATTATTCAAAATATCCTGAACACGTTGTAGGTTTTGTACTGTTACCGAAGGTCTCGGAGGATTCGTGCTGGTAGTAGGTTTTCAAAGATCTGAACCTTCCCCTGACCTCTTGGTTTGTTCCGTCTGATCAGTTATTCTTGGTAGGGCAATGCCAGGCGAGTTAACTGATGGACGTCTATTAGTTCTGTTACCTCCGGCATCTGGTGCTTGATGGCCCGTAACATTTCTACCAGCACGTGGTGGCATGGCAGAGAGTGTAGGACCGTGCAAGGCATCTTGATTTGTATCTCCGATCGCATTGACCTCGTGTCTCCAGCAGCGATCTTCCGATGAGCTTCCATTGTAACTAATGGAGAGCCTTCCAATGCTTCTGCTAGGAGTTTCCACGATGGAGAGCGGTCGGAGATGAGCACCACCTGAGATCTTCGTGGTGGGCTTAGCCTGATGCGGCGGATTGCCGATCATATGCTGAGTCTTATTATCCCCACTTGGCCTACGACCAGTGGGGGTTTTATCGACACCGTTACCAGATGTCGGTTGGCCCCTGGAATCGCTAGAAGCCGTAGGTGAGTACCTTTCAGCCATGATTTCATCGAGAGTATAGTGATTCTCGAGTTGCGGTGCTGAATTTTTGTCACCTTTTTCGCTGGTCGAAAAGGCCGGGCTTGGAGAGGTCTTTGGACATTCCAAATTGGTTAGAATGGCTTGTTCCTCTGAAAGCGCCACTTGTCGTAGTGGTGTATCCTCATCCATCAGGTCGATTTCGCTAATGTCGGCGACGTGCAAATCGACGGAGGAAGAGGATGATGACATGCCGTTTTCTTGCATGGCACAGATGCATCTTTCCATATCGAGGTTGGAGTAGTCCGCCAAGTCGAACCAATTCTCATCGTCCCAAACTCCTACCAAAGCTACATGTGCGATTACGAGGAATGGGCGAGGATTTGATGAGCAAAGAGTTTCTTCAGGAAACTTGCGTCTTCTTCCCCATCGATGGCGCTAGCTGTCGACGATTGAGTCGCTGATCTTACGATATAAAATAGAGAAAAATGACACAGATCTCCTAGGAGATAATGGGGATGCTCTTTATTGATATGAACTGGATTTACAGGGGTGTCTACGACTAGGCTAGGGACTAATGCTAATTACACTGGGTATGATGCTTGCTAATCAATCATACTTTAAGTACAAATCTAAAGCTGATTGCGTTGATCTTAATCTGATGCTGTTGTTGCTTGTCTTAGATTGCCTCTCATTGCCCTTTTGTCTTCTGCGCTCCACCCTTAAATAACTTTCGAAGAGGTGGCAGTTACTCCTAGAGAAGGCGTCCCTTGTGAAGCGCTGCGACTGGTCGGAGCGAGGTGACAGTTAATAATGTATCAACTGCTCTGCGGTTGAGTGTCTGTGAGACATTCAACCGTATGGTGGTTGTTGTCGGTGCCTTAGGATTATGTAACGTCGCATGGTATGGAATATACAGCACGTGTTCCATTCATCACACGGTAAAGAATATACCTGGAGTCATATCCAGATACCAGTTCATAGCTTTTTTGAGCAACTACCTGGTCGGAGACTAGGCACAGGACCTTGTCCGACCAGGGTACCCATTATGTAACCTCTGGAATCCTCACGACCAGAGAGGTCGTTAGCCTTAGGGGTTACGACCATGAAGACGTATAGTCTTTTATTATGTATTAAAGTAATACCTAGAGGTTTTAATCCTCGTCAATGATACAACTTGATTGGTAGAAGCTAACTCTCACGATCTAGGCTACAACTGTGTGACGACCGTTGCACCTGCAATCGCTGAACCAACTTCACATTCGTTATCGACCTTGCCGGTAGGGAGATCGACCTGACCACGAAGGTCTTTTTCTGCATGCAATCAAGAATGAAGCAAGAAAAATAGATGAAGCAATGAACTTGCTGAATAGGAATTGAGGAACAAAGCTGAATGTATTGAATAATTTGGGGTTTCAAAGACAGCATCTAGTTGCACTAGTCGTACAAGCAAATGATGGTGTTTCTAGCCTAAGCTGAAATCAATCTAACAAAACCCGCCAAACCCTAAGGGTGGCGGCCACTATATAAAGGAGGGAGAGAGGGGCGGTGGCCACAGGTACTGTTCACATGTTAACAGTACCAACCCTAGGTGTCCAGCCCAAAATACAAGGCCCATGGCCCATTAGCATAGGTGGCGCAACACCAAGTTTCTTTACTTAATTATTGCTAAGTAATATAGAAATATCTTTTCCTCGTATGATCGTCTCCATGCTTGGTGTTGTCATCATCTCCCTTTGGCTTGCCTCTCGATCCTTGATTTCTAAGTAAAATAATATCACTTGCTTTAGGCAGCATCATAGAGTTCATAGAATATGGATGCACTCTGAGAAACGAAGTTACTTGATAATTTAGTTGGCAAACACGTGCTCCAGTAATTGGTCCTTCACATCAGAAGCAGTAGGGATGGTTGTATCAGTGGAAGGGATGTCCTCATCAGCAAGCCCACGTTCTTTCCCGTGCTCCTCTCCGCTTCGCCAGGGCTCCACCGGAACCCTCGCTCTGCCATGCTGCGTTGTCGAGACCATGCACCGCGGGTTCGCCTCACCCTCCTCCTTCTCCTGGTGCCCTCACTGACAGTCACCATGGCGCGTAGCACCGGCGAGCTCCGCCGCCCGAGCCGTCGCTGGCTGCTCGTTGACGTGGGCGTCCACATCGTCTCCACCTAGGCGCCACATTGCCTCCTTCGCTGACATGGCTGCCTCGTCACCGCCAACATGAGCGCTTGTATGGCAAGCCACCCTATTCTGCGAGCTAGGTCCACCGTGGACCTTTGAGCAGCCATGGATCGAGTCCATGGCAGTGTGGCCCATATGTCAAAGGCTCAAGAAATTTCCTTTTGTAAAATATTTCGGCCTAAAATCCATAATTCTAGTCGCTGACGTCATCGTGACGCAATAATTGATTTTCCTTTAGAAAATTAATTCCAAAAATTATGAAAATCCCCAATTTCATCCCTTCATGTATTTTCAAACTTCCGAGAGCCCGTTCTCCTTCGTTTGAGCTCTTATTCGAGTGATTCAAATTTCTAAATTCAATATCTACCTCTCAGAACTGAAATTATTTTATTTGGAGTTTATTTCAATTTTATTTGGATTTCATTTGAATTCGGCTTATTTTCGCGTGTAGATTTCGAGGACTTCAGAGAACCGGACTTCGACACCATTTGAGAACAACAACTAATTGAGTAAGGCAAGTTACATCCTTTGATCATATTTGAATTCCAGTATTTTAAATTATTTAAATTCTGTTTTAAATTATGATTGCATGCGCATTTATATTCAAGTAATTTAAATTCCTATTTTAAGCTTTATAGCTATTCCCAAATCCCTCATATGGCCAATTATTGTCAAGAGAGGTGGTATGAAGAATCTTTCCGAATGTGACATATTTTGGAGTTAGAAATTGATAGAGATTGGATGATAAAAGTAGATTGTTGATAGATGTTTGATGATAGAGGTAGATTGTTGATGGATATTGGATTAATGGATGTTGAATTATAGAAATAGATAATTGTTGCTATTGGATTATTGAGACTAAATTATAGAAATAGATTATTATTGGATATCGTATTGTCGGAGATTGGATTATAGGATTGTATAATTGTTGAATATTGATTTGATGGATGTTGAATTATAGAATATATAATTGTTGGAGTTGGATTATAGAATATATAATTGTTGGAGTTTGATTATAGAAATAACTCTTGAATGGATTATAGAAATATAGCTTGGCAGATTTAAATAGATTTTGTGATTGTTGGAGAATTAGTATTGATCTACAACCGAGAGGAGCTTTTGGATTTAGACAAATCTCTATTGAATTAAATGGATTATTAGTAGTTGTCGGAGAATTAGTATTGCGAAATTGATCCGGTAAAGATGGTGATTGAAATACGAGAAGAATGGATTTTCATAGCAAATCATGATGCTAATTTTGGTGGATTGGTCGAATCATGAAGAATGAGCAAACTATGTGAAATTAATTGAATGATTTGGTTATATCGGATTTATTGGTCATGGTTGAATAGTGAATTTGGATTTAGATGTATTATTAGTGATCGTTGGAGATATAGTTTTGACAATATAACTAGGTAGGTGCTGAATATAGAATAAAGTTGGATTATTATAGTAAGTTATGAATAGATTTAAACTGCATTGGTTGAATTATAGAAAATTGATGAAATGGTGGAGCTAATTGTATAATAGTGGACTAAAGTAAACAATGATGTTGTGGATCAATAGACATAACTATATTGATTTGGAGTTTGTGATTATAGTATTAATGGTTGTCTTGCTGGTCTTGGAATTGATAGTTCTTGGACATTAATACCTCATACCTTGTCGCCTTAGATAAAACTCTAGTAAATACAATAGTATTGATAAGATGCTTCTTGTTGATAAACTTTACGCTTAGACAAAGCTTAGACCAAAAATATTGAATTTGAGGAATTTAGCCAAATGTTCAATTATGATTTAAATGAGCCTATGGTATGGTTTTACCATAGAGCTTTTGTAAATGATTTTTGAAAAGCAAAACAAAATAAAAATTGGTTTGGACTTGGGCGAAATGGATGTTTGGATGGGTGCATATTTATGCATGGGATCGACTCATTTCTATGATCGAGACCTAGGGTTTTATTGGAAGATGCCCAAATCAGTTAAGGACCGGTCTTCGAGCTGCATCTTGCTAAGCCCCATCGTACTACCATAAGTCTAAAGTGAGTAGGACTTGGCTAAATAATTTGTAGTATTTCACCGTGGTTGTGCCATCCGGTTGCATGGGTGTCTGAGTGACCTACTTTTTATATATTCCCACATGGCGCAAGAGGGGGCTTAAATCTGGTGGGTTTCTATCTAAAGAAAGTGAAACCTTAGCGATGCGGGACTACGATGGGATGGCGCATTATAAAGTCCTTGTGATATCACTTAGTCGCACACCTACGGAAGTGTGTCAGACAAGCATTATAAGATGATATTCTCTTATGGGTAAAGTTGTACAACCTCTGCAGAGTGTAAAACTATTCGAATAGCTGTGTCCACGATCATGGACATGCTAGCAAAGCCACTCAAAGTTAGACTTCGGTTTTTATTTCAAAAGACTTTATCAAATGATTTTAGATAGTTTATCTAATTAGAAAATTGAGCGGTTTGCCATGTGATAGGAAAATATCCTTCACCACTCTTGGATGAATGTTATCATACTATAAAACTGTCTTTTTAAAATTGATTTCTGATATAGAATAACTGCTTTAGAACTTAGTACAGATATTTAAAAAGAAAACATTGCTTTATGCGAATTCAACCTTATAAGCATTCCCTTGATATATCACTGCATGCGTTATAATTTTGATATTGGGTGTAACTTGCGGGGCACGATTGTTTGTGATCACTCTTGCTTAATAAAATGTTGTTCAGAGGAGAAAGACTTCGTAACTGCTGAAGATCTTGACGACTAGGCCGCTACCCCAGTCGATTGCCTGTGGCAGATTAGCTGGACTCTACTGCTTCTTTCTTCGTCTTCCGCTGTGTTCTGTATTGTTGGCTCATAAGCCTTTCTGGTAATGAACTCTGATATTTATTAATAAAGTTTTGCGTATTATAGATGTTACCATATTTGTTTACTGTGTGAGCTAGCCACTGATCATGGGACTAGTTCAGTAGTACACAGAGGATTTGGGAGTGTGAATCTTGGGTCCTAAATGTGGTGGAGGAGGCTATCGAGCTTGACTTGGTTGTAGATGGTGATGAGGTGGCGACTGTTGACGAAGTTCGTTACGGTGATGAGGCGGTGCCAAAGGTGTTGGGGGCTCATACCAACAGCCAAGCACTGTATATTATCCCAATCTGATGCAGAAAAAGGATGTGGCAGAGAACCGAAGTCAGGCCGCGGTGGCATGACATCGCCGAAAGAGAGACGATTCTTGCCATGGGCGAAGCAACCCAGATCTTGTATCGAACCCAACGCTTGTCCCTCAACCTCCTATCTACCCACCAATAGAGCTATGGGCTTTCGACAAGCCACTCGAGGCCAACCCAGTGAACCCACCACCGAAATGGTCGCTCGAAATTTATACGCCACCCACGGTTTTTTGGACGCAGGTCTTCTCCACAGTACTGCAGAAGAGTACTATAGCAACATCATTATGATTGTACCGCTACAGTACTCTGCAGGAATACAGTAGAAACTGTGATGATTTTAATGCATGTAGGAAATACTGTGGTGATTTTGTTGTTTATTACAGTAGCACAGTACTGTGTGGTATTGATCTAAATCGTTTACTGGTGATTGGATGGCCCGGATAAGCCCTAATACTTGTGTACTATGTAGCTCTGTCGTGGCCCTAATGTTCCGGCAGGCCCAAGGTCCTCTACCGTTCTGCAGAAGAGTGATGTAACAGCAGTATTACGAGTACTGCCACGGTGGCATGGGCGCATCGCACTATCGCAGCACCGGTGCGCGAGACAGAGACACCACCCGCCGCGCCCGCAACACGAGCAGGCAGCCGCGCACACCATTCCGCACGGCGCGACCGAAACATCCCATATGATATGACCGTGAGCAGCGTCCACGCGCTGACGACCCTCCTCTCCGCGCTGCGCCGGCCGGCCAGCCCCGCGCACGCCGCGCAGCTCCACGCCCGCCTCCTCGTGTCCTGCCGCCTCGCGCACCCTGTCCTCCTCACGCAGCTCGTCTCCCTCTACGCCGACGCGGGCCGCCTCGCCGCCGCCCTCCGCGCCTTCCGCCTCGCCACAGCCAACCTACACACATACGCCGCCCTCATCTCCCGCCTCGCGCGCCCCCACCCCGTCTTCGCCTTCTCCCTCTTCGCCCGCGCCCTCTTGTCCACCACCTCCCGCCGCGCGCTCCGCCCCAACCCCCACGTTATATCCGCCGTTCTCGCCGCCTGCGCCGGCCTCCCGTATATCCACGGCCTCCAAGTGCACGCGTGCGCCGCCAAGGTCGTGCCGCCCGCCGACGTTTTCGTGTACACCGGGTTGGTGGACGTGTACGCCAAGTGCCGAGACATGGCGGCGTCCAGGAAGGTGTTCGACGAAATGCCGCGCCGGGGCGTGGCGTCCTGGAACGCGCTCGTCGTGGGCTACGCCAGGAATGGAATGTGTCTTGAGGCGCTATGCGTGTTCAGGGAGTTGAAGACACAGGGCCGGGAGGTGCCACTGGATCAGGTGAGCGTGTCCAGTGCACTGAGTGCGTGCACGGCGGCCAGGGCCGTGGACTCTGGTCGGCAGCTGCATGCGTGCGTCGTCAAGGTGGGATTGGACGTGAGCACGGTGTGCGTCACCAACGCCCTTCTTGACATGTACACCAAATGCGGTTGCCCCCGAGAAGCTTTGACTCTGTTCGATGCCGAGGGTTGCAGGGATGTAATTACTTGGAACATCGTCATTCTTGGCTGCCTCCACGAAAGTCGCTTCCAGGAAGCTTGCGTAAAGTTCCGGTCCATGGTCAGGAGTGGGGTTTTGCCTGATGATGTGTCCTTTGCTACTGCATTGCATGCTTCCGCGTGCCTGGCAACATGGACTCTGGGAGCGAGCATACATGCTTCTGTCGTAAAGACAGGGTTCTTGGACAGCCATGGCCTCTCTAGCTCACTCATCACCGTGTATTCCAAATGTGGGCACTTGGATGATGCTCGCAGAGCGTTTGAGGTGGCAGAAGATCACTTGTGTGTAATGTCATGGACTGCCATGATCACTGCACTGCAGCAGCACGGACATGGAGGCCAGGCTATTGATCTGTTTGAAACAATGCTAGAGAAGGGCATCAAACCAGACCACATCGTGTTTGTTAGTGTTCTCACTTCTTGTAGCCACAGTGGACTTGTTGAGGAAGGGCGCAAGTACTTCACTTTGATGACTCAGGTTCATAGGATCACACCTTGGAGTGAGCACTATGCTTGCATGGTCGACATGTTCGGGCGAGCTGGCCTTCTTGGTGAGGCAAAGCAATTCATTGATCAGATGCCAGTTAAGCCGGATGCGTCAGTCCTAGGTGCGCTACTTGCAGCTTGCATGAACTGTGGGGACCTTGAGCTGGGAAAGGAGGTTGCTAAGAAGCTGTTTGAGATTGAGCCACACAATTCGGGAAACTATGTCCTGCTTGCTAATATCTACGCATCACGGGGAAGATTGGAGGTGGCAAAGGAGGTGAGGAGATGGATGATGTCCCAGGAGATAAGGAAGGAGAAGGGATGCAGCTTAGTCAATATTGAAAACAAGACCAATGTGTCCTCAACACTTCACCAATTGCATCCAGCAAGGGCAGGCGAGCTTTATGAGGTCTCAGGGATGCTGGATGAACTTATCAGTCAGGAAAGCTTGGTAGGTGCTTGAGATACATAAAGTTAAAGGGGTTTCTTCAGACTAAAAAGATAAGGGATATGAACATCCTGGCAAAAGAAACTGCAGGAGATGATTCAAACCATATAGCTGAAACATATGTGAACAAGTTTTTGATACCTACTTGTATAGTTGGACTCTGCATAACTGGATTGCGGCCATATGCAGATATGCTGAAGTACTGCAGAGGATGGAAAGCTGCACAGTGTCCTTCACAATCATTTAATTGTAATCGAATCATGGTTTGGATCACAATACCACGGCTGTGAGGAAGGGCCTTAAAAAACCTGAGTTTTAGCATTCAACATTGGAAATGAAACTGTTGCAGCTCATAAAGTTTTTATCAGCTCTTCACAGTTACATGTTCGGCAGAAATGAAGGGTTTATGAAGTGTGACATCAGGTGGGTAGATTTACTTCATTTAAATTTTGCGTTTCATGTTCCGGGCTTTTACCATTCAACTGCGGAATTACAGATTTGCTGATTCAAAATCGAGTGAGAAGTGGGGGAACCAAACCTTTCGGGATGGACTTGCAGACAAGAATATCCTACTAGAAGTAGACAGTGCAAATTAATACTAGCTGCATATGTTCTTCTGGTACTTCTCTTCTTCAGAGTGAATTCAATTATGATTTATGTCAGAGTCATATCAATCTTTAGTAATAATGGATTTTGCTACGTAATATTTGAGTATTGAGTATAAAATATGCTGTTTGGTTTGAAACAGTAAAGCCAGAGAAACAAGCTATCCCCAACCCAGAGCCAGTTAATGTGGTACTACAAGTTTTGTCCACCCACTTTTCAGAAAACATGAAGAATACAAATTAGAAATGCTCTTTCTGCCATATAGTGTGTTCCTTCAATGCTATCACAGAAGATTAGTGAGTTAAAATCATTTTTCCATAATTTCTGCTAAAACTTGTTAGCAAATTCAATCTATGAGTTTTGTCTTAACAAATTCTCTTCTCTCTTTAACAAATAACCATGGTATTTACAAACCAGACAAAGAAGCATAGAAAGAAATAACAGATAGGATTTTTATATGCTTACACGCTAGCTAGGGAGGTGACGAGGTTACATTTTCTTTACTATACTGTACAGTGTACACAGTTAGTATAACCTCAGCTTCACTTATTCACTATGTTCAGCAAAATCTTTGTCAACTAACCTATAGAAAAAGAAAAAAAAAATCAAGTGAACCGCATGAATCAAGGTTGCTACTTAGCATTTATCCATTCTTGCGATCCTTAGTTTCTTTACGCTGGTCAGGAAGAGCCTGCAAAAACAATAAACAGAGATTCGGGTTAATTGAACAGCAAAGTGAAAGGCAAATGAGTCATTTAATTAGAGCAGAAACATACTCCCATGGTACGTCCCCAACCATCATCCAGTCTCCGTCCTGGTCTTCATAGGTGAGAACATGGGCAGCCTTCTCGCCAGGAATTCGTTGATGGTACTCCATAACATCAGCGTCTAATCATATCAAATATATGATCTGATATGATTATACAGCGCCCGACAAGCATTGCCATACGTATATAATGACAAGGAAAGATGTGACTGCATGAACTGAACTAATCTATCTAATTTGACGTGTCA
This sequence comes from Phyllostachys edulis, assembly GCA_036346405.1. Taxonomy (NCBI): domain Eukaryota; kingdom Viridiplantae; phylum Streptophyta; class Magnoliopsida; order Poales; family Poaceae; genus Phyllostachys; species Phyllostachys edulis. Next base: position 98,166,077 of record CM070546.1, read on the forward strand.
TACAAGACCTCTCAAAACAATGAATTCGGTGGTGGGGTGGCAAATGCTAGTCACTACTCGCTAGTGGCTCAAAAAAAGCTAGTGTTGGAAGAGTTCCCATGAAGGTACTGTTGAACGACGTAGATCTATTCATTTTTACATTGATCGGATGGTTTGGATCATGTGTTCGCATTCTCCTAATTTATTCAGTTTTCTAATCCTTGAAAATTGTAGTAATGCAGCTTGGTTGGAAGTATACTTACAGGTGATGGGGGTCTTGAACATGTGGCAGAGTTTGATGAGAAGGCTGTCGTACCCGTCCAGCAAAAACAAATCCAGTTTCCGGCCGATTGGGATGCCCTCCATGTACACCTTCACGAACAGTGTCCGCCGCCGGCGTGCGCTTTCGGCCGACGCCGTCAGGGCACTCCTAAGAAACGGTTTGATCGGCGGCCAATCAGAGAGTACTTGGTTCCTGCCGATCACCCGTTCATGTTGAAAGGGTTGTTAATTAATGTAGATGATGGGTACACGCGAACCAATTAGATGAGTACAGTTGGGCAATTAATTCGGGATGCACTATATTTCTAAAAAATAATAATGACAATAGGAATTTTGAAGTGGTTGTGAAGATAGCCATGATCAAACAGGGCTAAAATGTTTGGCTCAGTGAGATCTGACTCTGCCTCTGGCTATTTGTAGTGATCAAGTTGATCATCGAAATAAAAGAAGCTTATCTCCTTAATAGAAATAAAAAAGTCTGGTGCAAAGTGTAATAAACTGTTTGTCTGATCAAGACTACATTAAAATTCAAGCTCGGTTTGTTCTGAATATAAGATTGCAAGTTTTTGTTTTAGAAACTACTAATCAATATATAAGAACTTGTCGAAAAAAAGAAACTACTAATAAGAAACAAAGAATTGTTACACATAAGAAAATGATATGATGACCAAGATCTGTTATATAAATGGAGAAACAAGAAACTGCACGACCGATCTAACGATGTTTTAGGCGTATACAAGGAAGAGAACTCAGGACTTTTTTTTAAAAAACATTGAGAACTCAGGAGGACCTGCAGGTTGCATGTGTGGGCAGCATGAATGATCGATCTGAGAAAAAGGAGTAGATCGATCGAAGAACATGAACTAGAAACTTGCCCTTGTATCATGTATGCGATTAACCTCATATATATCTGGTGGTGCGTATCAATCTAATAGAGAATAACGAACGAAAAAGAAATCAAACAAATATTGACAAAATATATATACCCATGCATATTTTTCTCTCGAGGGAACCCTTGCCTGCATGACCTGTAGAATTAACACAATCATGAATGCATAAAAAAGGTAGGGAGGACGGGAAAAGAAATTTGTTGTTGAAGAAACCTTGGTGTAGGGATGCTCTCAGCAGCCTGGAGGGAGGACGGCGGCGAGAGGCTAAGCCCTAGCCGGAGATCAGTGATCAGGCCCCTCCTCGCCGGCGGCCGGAAAGCCGACGACGTCGTGGAGAGCGCCGGGTGGGTGCTGCTATCCATGGAGGAAGGAGACAGGTCAGTACTACCCTTGCACTCCATGTGTAGTACACGATTAGCACAGCAGCTGATATAGCTATGTATGTATAGTCATGTAGAAATGGAGAGGGGTGGAGTGAAACTAACAACTTGTCGTCAAATTCAGGAACTAAGGGAAGAAGGAAAGAGAGGTTGCTAGAGATGTGTATATATAGCTGGTAATGAGAACTGAGAAAGCCAAATGGTTGAGTAAAAAAATATGTGCGCGCAGCAGAAAAAGAGGAGCAATCACCAATCAGGTACTTAAGGGGTGTAGTACGTGGTGGAGCAATGTGTGTGTTTTTTGTACCTGGTTTCCTTCTCTCTTTTTTAAATTGAAGGCTCCTTTTTGTGTCCGGTTGGACGACACAACTGGTTAGCTAAAACCATACATATGCTCTCTCTTTTTTTAACAAATCATGTTCCTTTTTAAACTATTAACCGGTGCTGCTTATATGGCGCGCGGTATAAGACTCTAAACCGCATTTAGTTCCTGATAGATTGACAGTGTACATAAGGACAAGTTAGTTAACAAATTAATCAAACGAAGGGTGCCATTTAAAAATAGTTCAATGATAATAACCGTATGGCTTAGCCTCGCCATGACAGCGGACGTGTTGGGTTGATATGGGATGCACTCGAGTGCAGGGGATGTGACCACTGCACCACCAAATTCTCCTGTGAGCCCCTCCACTCCTCCATCCATCATCCTCCACACCAGCACACGGAACTGCTCACACGCACAATCATGTGCGCACGCTTGAACAAAGCAAGCAAGGAACCACATCGATCAGATACATCCATCACATGATCGACGGCACGCAATCAGTTCGGAACAGTGCTTGTACACGACGTAACAGTGTGTGTGTATATATATATATATATTGTCGTGCAGTAGAGATCCAGCCATACTGTGTTAATTGAGGTTGTTAATTGAGGGCGTAGAATAGATGACTAGTACTAGTAAGTAGTCGTCGAGTTCGCACGGGCGCTGGCTGGTTGGTCGTAAAGAGGAGACCTAACCCACCGGAGGTGACGCGGATCTCGTTGACACTTGCGCAACGCCTGCCGCGGCAGAGGGGTACAGGCCGGCGACAAAGAGGGGACAAAGCCGCGGGCGGTGAAAGCGGAAGCTTGAAACCGACTCGGGGCTGTTTGGTCCGTGTCCTCGCCGTAAAACTGATCCGGCCTTCTCGAGCAGTAACCCCTGAAATATATGTCTTTAAGATCGACCTTTTATGTGGATGTCTGGGCACGCTTTGTCTGGACTTACATAAATAAGGTCCAGTTTAGAACGCGGGAGTTTATATGGATTTTAGAGGATAGAAAAACGACATACAAAATTCCTGTGTATATCCTGGGTGGAGACGTGATCAAACCGTAAGACAGCCGTCGGCCCTAATCAATCCTAGCCACCACTAAATAAGCCCCCTCTTCTCCCTTCCTCCTCGCCGTCGCCATCGGTCGGCCTGTGGCGGAGGTGGGGTTTCTTCTTCTTGGTGATGGTGTCTGATCTGCATCGCGTTCTCAATGTCCGATGTCTGTTCGCCGATTTCCAACGGTGTGGACTTTCGTTGGTGTTGGATCTAGGGTCCTTCTCCGTCGGCTCGTTTTCGAGCGTGGCGATCCGGGACCCTTTTCCGCCGGCTTCTTTCAGCGACGTGGCTTCGTCGATGGCATGACGATGGAGGTGGCGTGATGCAGATCCAGATTTGGCACAGTTGGTAGAGATCGCAATGGCTCAGTGGCGGTGGCTTGTGTAGCGCTCGACTCCTCCCCGGTGGACGGCTTTTAACCGGCCGACGCGTGGGCTGCGGTAGACGTCGCCTTCCTTTGGTGCAGGCGGCGGTTGGCCGTTGGGGATGTTGCAGATGTTATCTTGGCAATCTGACCTTCATTGGTTGGATCTAGTGACGAGGTCGTGTTATGGCGTGGTCTTGGAGCGCTGATACCTTCGATCCGGGGTGAAAACTCTTGATCTGGATTTCGCTGGTTGGATCCAGCAACGACGTCGACCTGAGTAGCGTTACCTTCTTGAAGGCGTTGCTTTGGAGAACTGGTACCTAAGCTTCGGAGTGAAAACTCCTGATCTGACATTGGCTGGTTGGATCCGGCGATGACGATGTGAGTCGTATCCCTTCTTGGAGGCGTCGCTACAGAGAATGACCCATCATCACCTCTTTGCTGCGCAATTACTGTTCGCATGTGGACGATCTCCTGGTTGGTCTCGGAGGCGGGGCTAGGTACTGTTTTTTTAGGCTAGCTTTTGCATGATAATTTGTTTGTCATTGTTGTCTTTTGGCCATTTTTTATTTTAAGCTTTTAGCTGATAGTGGTGTAATAACTGTGTGCATCTCTAGTTAGTGCAGAGATCGGAAGTTGTACTTTCATTATCTAAAAAATGTGTATATCCTGGGTGCTGAACAACGAATCACTGTTTTAAATTTTTCACCGGCAAAAGTAAAACTCCATGGAAATGTATTTTAGAACGTATGTGTCACGGAGCAGGCATGGTAAATTGTCCGGATCAAACAGCGAGCTCCTTCGGCTCATCATCTCCATCGTTTTCAACTACGCCACAGGCGGTCCTGTCCTGTAACCTCCTCCTCCTCCCTCTCGTATCTAACGACCTGTTCGTCCCGACACGTCACCGCGATCGAGCTTCCCCGACCGGCCGGTCAGAAGAACCGTCTTTCTCCCCGTCAATCCAACCTTATTGAGGTCGTTTTCTCATTGAATCCAATTTGCCAAGCAAGACTGAAAGAAAGATGGAACCCTGTGACCAGGGGTGGACCAGGGTGAGGGAGCGCAGCACGAGCAAGGCCACGAGGCGAGGGCATGGCTGCACAGCTCTAGTGAGCTCCATTCTCTCTATGCGGCCATATCTGCCCACCTCGACGCCCGCTTCCAGCAGCCTAGCTCATCCCGCCGCCGCACCACGGGTCCGCTGGAGGAGGTGGTGATGCGGCCATGCGGGTCTACATGCACTATGAGAGCCGCGCCAGGAAGGTCAAGAAGACCCTCAAAAGATTCGGTGGTAATGTCATGCCTACTAATCTGTCTTCTTCGCTCCTTGTTTTGTTGGATCAAGCTTCACTGTCAAGTGGATTTTATTTTATTTTTGCCAAGTGAACATTTTAGGGGGTGGCAGGTCTGATCCTTTTTTTTTCTTCAATTTCTTCAGTCATTTGATTCTGAATATTTTTGTGATTTTTTAAGGGGAATGAACATTTTGTGTATTTTTAATTATTCATTAAAGTGGCTTTAAAGTGGTATGCTGGGAAGTTGTATTTTCCTTGTGGTTATTGGAAGGAAGCTAAAGATGAATCTGTTTGATCATCAGGTTCAAGAGACACCATGTGACTAAAATTTGAGGACATTCTACTTTTTTAACTCTAGTGTTTGGTTTTTCTTTGTGCCGTTTTGAAGTCTAAGTGATATTTTAAGGTTGTTCTTTGAAGAATTCCTGTGATTCATGATGAAGTTGGTGGGCTAAGCATTAAATAATCAGATTCACCTAATTAATTAGATCTTTCTTTCTAAAGAGTTGCATATGAATCTAGTAGTTGATTAATGGTGAAGAGAATGACTAAAGGTCCGGATGACTTTCACTCCAAAAAATTGGAGTAGATTCCAAGAGAATGACAGCCTTGAGTACATGTCCTTCAGAGCACTTATCCCACAAAGCTCAGAAGTGAAGTTGATTCCTTAATCATCTTCAAATGCTCAAATGTTCCAAGCATCTCTACATATTCTCCATGCACTGCCTGTTGCTATCAAGGGAAATTTAAGATTCTTTAGTTTAAAGATTCAATCATCTTGATTGTAGTAGTACTAATACCACATCTGAAAACTTTTTTGTGATGCAGGAGTGGAGGACGTAATTGCCAACTCGAAGGCGCTCAAGGTGCTGGTGAAGGGGAAGAAGGCGGCTGCCGACCCAATAAAAGTGGTGAAGCGTGTTCAGAAGAAGACTGGCCGCAAGGTAAGCTCCTCTGGCTGATATCGTCACAGTTAAAATTTTATCCTGAGTCCGCTTTTGCCCGTGACCACGACTTCCAAACTTTTTGTACTCCAATTTGTACGAGCTTGCTAGTGACATTAGTCAGGCCCAGCTAGCGTTAGACAGCTTCGGGGTGCAAGATTCACGCAGGATCGGGGGAAGGAAACTTTGCCGTCATCATCAGTGGGAGACAAACACACAACTGTAACTGCTATAACTACTTTCCACCTTCATTTCGCCTATTAGTTAAGTGGAGGGCGACATGAGGAACTGCGCACCTTCACACCCTGCCATTGGGAATTCTTTCCAGCCCCCGGTCCCTCAATTTGTCCAAGAATTTTAAGCTAGAAAATCCCTTATCCACCTCATTAAGGACCCAAAATGTGTGGTATCTCACATAGCAACACCTAATTTTAGCCGTTAAGTTGTCACGTGGTTATAACAAAACAATTTAACAATTGTAACATCCCAATTTTTTGAAGTTTTAATTTTTTTTTTGAGTAGTATTCACCAAAAGTTTATTTAAATTAAAATACAGCTTATTATGGACTTTCAAAAGCAAAATAATTTAATATGATTAAATGTCAACATCAATTAATGTCAAAATTATTTTATTTGGGTTCTATGTGCTTGGATATATTTTCTAGAATTTTTCCAAGTTCATTTGCCATTTTCTATTTGCCATTTGTATTTTCATTGTTTTCTAAAAAAGAAAATGCATTTAAAATCTCAGAAAAGGTCTTTGGGCCAAAACCCTAAGCCTTCGGCCCATTTCTCCGCTTTCCAGCCCAGTTCTGCCGCATCCCATTCCCTCTTTCTTCCTCGTCCGCGTGCGTATCTGGTCCTACCTGCTAGTGACGCCCGCGTCGTGTGCGACGCGGACACGTCCAAGCCTTAGTCGCTAACAAGCGGGCCCCACCGAATCCTGTTCATCGTTCCCAAATCCGTTAGGAATTTGTCTCCGCCGCCATGTGGGCCGTTCTCGACGTGTGCGCCATGGACTCTCTGAGTCGTCCGGGTATAAAAGGAACGCAAGCTCTTGACCCACGCACCAAACCCTAGCCGCCCCAGCGTCGGAGCCAAACCCTAGCCGCTGGGAGAGCTCAAAGAAGAGGTTGCACTGCCTTCAGCTCCAACGAGTGATTCCGCTGCCGTCAGCACCGCTCGAGCCTCATCGATGCTACCTTCGGCATCGCCGCAGCCTAAGCTTTGTCTAGGACGCCACCACCTCGCGAGAGCGTCACCGGAGCGTCTTTTCCGATGAGCCTGTGTCTCCTCCGCCGCTCAAAGCTCGCCGCTGGCCACTTCAGCCGTTCCCGTACACCAGTAAGCACATCCATGAATTCGCTGGAGCATCCTCTTCACATTGGTACCACTCACTGCCAGCGGGGAGCCGCCATTCGTTGAATCCCTCGAAACCCGAGCATGCCATCTCACTAACATCCGTGTCAGCGCCAGCTCACCCGCCACCTCAGCATCCCGGCGTGCGTGTCAGCTAGTCAGCCGCCACGTTGATGCGGTGTGGCAGGTCCAGATCTAAACCCTAAACCTAGCTCGGTCAACTTAGTCCGCCGTGAGCCGAGTCTCTAACTTGTGGGTCCCACATGTCAGAAGGAATTTCAGTTTCCTTTTTCTTTTTCTTTTTCTTTTCGGCTAAAATCCCTCCGCTGATGTCAGCCGACGCAATCATTGTTTTTCCCTTTAGAAAAACAATTCCAGTAAATCCATAAATTATGATTTTCATAATTTCTTGTGATTTCAATCTTTCAGAAGTCATATCTTCTTCATCCGAACCTCGTTTGAGCCCATTCAAATTTCTAAATTCATCTAAATTTGAGCTCTATTTTCTTGAGATTTTTATTTAATTTTTGGAGTTTGTTTTCTCTCCATTTTGTATTTATTTTATTTATTTATTTTGTTTATGAGTAGACGTTGATTCTTCGGGGAATTTTGAGCAAGGAGGAGTGCATCAAGATCAAGGCCAGTACCAGGATCTATTCCAAGGCAAACCATAGTCTTTTGATCATATTGAACCTATGATCTCAAAAGTATATTATTTTATATCAATTACATGCTATCTTTATACAGATTATTTTGGGGTTAGCTATCACCTGTTGTCATTGCCTCCATTGAAATATTTGAATGCCATGAATTGTTTGTCACCCTAGCATGGATAATTTTAGTTAGACATATTTGTATCACCAACATGGGTATCATACAAATGCTTAGTCAAGCTTAGTTACGATAGGTTCATTATCACATGTGTCATAATGATTAATCTTGACTTACTGAAATATAGAATTATGGTGGTTAACTACTGTTGTTAAAATTTGCGTACCATGACAGGGTATGTCATTGGTCTTGGTTAAGCAAAATGATTTTCGCTCGGGCGAGCGGCTGTGCAGTGAGGGTGTGGTTAACACGTTGTGGGTTTGTAGCAGACTCGTTTGAGTAACTTGTCAAGGACTTAATCATGTGCGTCATTGAACTGGGTCTTTTTGTACAACCACATGCCTTGTATGTGACGGACCTAACTTAGTAAGTTATGGAGTTTTGGCATTTGACTACTTAGGTAGTATATGGGTGGAGGTGTGTACCCTTTCTAAGGTCACATCTATGGGCGAGGCTATCGTCTCCAAGTCCAACGGTGTGCGTCGCACCAACGGTGAGGTTGGGTCGGCTTTATGTACAATGGGAGAGTCAATTGTTGAGATAAAATTCCTGAAAGGTTTTGTTATGATTGGTAATCGCTACACTGGTTATATCTTGTGGGTAAAATGTACAACCTCTGCAGAGTATTAATTTATCTATTCGAATAGCCGTATCCTCGGTTATGGATATGTCCGGGGATTTCACACGAGAGATAGAGTTTTTTTTTATAAAATGAGTTGGAATGTGAATAAAAAGTTCACTTGATAAATATAATGTTCGTTTGGTGAATGAGTAATTCACTTGGTGGTTTGTCTTGGGAAGTGAATAGGAAGTTCACTTGTTGCTTCAAATAAATTGTTTATTTATTTATTATTATTTTCAATTACGTATTTTAATCTATTTATTGTATTTATCGTCAATGTTGTTTTATGCAAAAGAACCATATAGCTAACATTTGTTCAAGCCTTAATTACATGAATATTATTTGCATACTATTTTCCTATGGCTTGTTGAGTACTTTATGTACTCACGACTTTGCGTCATTGTTGTTCAGTTGAAGAGTATCAAGCTGCTCAAGAGTTCTTCATCCAGGAGTACCAGGAAGGCTTTGCGGATTAGGATACGTTCTCCACTCGATTGTCTATAGGCATGTTGATTGGCCTTTCCAAATTTTCTGTTCCACTGCAAGAGTTTATTTGTTTCTTTAGTCCTGCGTGGCAAGTTAAGTAAACGTTGACCATAAGATCCAGTTATTATTACTATTTGCTATTTATTTGTTATTTTGAGATCTTTTAGTTAAATCGAATAAATGGATGGTATTCCATCGCTGTTTCCTGTGTAAGCTAGCTACTGATCTGGGACTAGTTTAAAATACGCAGAGGGTTTCTGAATTGTATTTTTGGGTCCCGACAACAATATACACTTGTAAAACGCAATTCTGGAAGAAGAAAAAAGAGAGTAGAAAATAAGTAGAATAGGGACTTTATCAGTAAACTCTACTGAAAGAATCCTCAAAATTCTTTCTAGAAGCACAAAAGTCCAATTACACTTACATAACAAAAACTGCTCTAGTGCGATTTTCTTCCGTCTAGAGCACGTAATAAGCACTTCTCAACATGCATGTCATCAACTAGCCTATCAACCGTTTCTTCAATAAGAAAAGGAGCAGCCTATCAATCTTAACTTGTCGATGCAGTTAGTTTGGTATTTTGTGAAAAGGCAAACGTTCCTGAGAAGGGAGGGGACAGGGGAGACCACTACACCTACGCTTTATCAGTAAGTTTCCTGCCCCCACCTTTTTCTCCCCTGTTGGCACTCCTATTTTACACACCAAATGCACGAGAGAAGCATATATCTTCCTCTTTGCTTGCTTGCTTGCCCTTTTGTTAGCACATCTACACGCTCTTTACTGAAGGCTGCACGTACGCAGATGCAATTTCAGACACCTACCTCGTGCAGGCATGCACGATGATGGCACGCAGCAGTATTAGCGTACTACTAGTAGTGTCGTTGTGGCATATAATTGTTGTTATTATTGCCTACGTGGTGCACTGTTCGCCACGGTAAGTAGAGCTATAAAGGGAGCCGTGCTGATGAAGTATGAGTGGATTAATTGATCACTGTCCACTGTACCCCATTTGCCTGTACTTTTTGGGTAACTGGTGACTGTATGAAACTCAATATGCTATTAAAGACAGCGACGGATGCAAAAATGACCGAAGTTTAAGGGCCTGTTTGGTTGCATACCTGGTATTGCTGCTTTGGTGAAGCACTTCACGAACTGCTGGACCATGTTTGGTTAATTACCTGGGAGCTGGGTGCCAGACGAGAAGATACCAGGCGCACCCAGGCGCTCAAAATGGACGCCTGCGTTCCTCCCTGCGAGCCTGTGGTTGCCTGGCTTCTTCTTCTCAAATCTCAACCACCGCCGCTCCCCTCCCGATCCCTCCAGATCTGCTCGCCTCCCACGCGCCGGCGTCGCCATCGTCCTCCTCCCGAGCTCCCGTCGGCCTCCCCCTCTTCCTCCCCCCCGGCGGCCTCCCCCTCGTCCCCCTCCGGAGCCCTCCGCCGGCCTCGCCCTCCTCCTCACCCCGAGGCCACGCCGGCCTCGCCCTCCTCCTGAGCCTCCGCCGGCCTCGACCTCGCCTCCGCCTCCGCTTGAGGCCACGCCAAGATCACCCCACGCATCGCCTCCTCCTGAGCCTCCGCCTCACGGCCTCGCCTCCTCCTTGAAAGCATCCGCCGACCTCGACCTCGCCCTCTGCCTCCGCCGGCCTCGCCCTCCTTCTCACCCGAGCCGCCACCGCCCTCCCAGAGCACCCACTGCAGTGGTCCTTGGACTTGGCTGCAGGCTGATCACATGAGTTAGCACATTCCTCAGGCATATTATGAACCAAACGTTGCCTGGCTCTTGTATCTACTCAGGCACAGATCCAGGACACCAACCAAACACTACACTGCCTTGCACATGTGCCTGACCAGGCAATTCAGCACAAAACACCAGGCAAGTCACAGGCAGGTAAAATACCCAGGCAACTTCTCCAGGACACCAACCAAACAGGTCCTAAGGGCCACCAATCTCCTACGTACGGGGGAGAGTTGGAGGAGATGTAGCGTAGTTTTCAGCTCAAAGTCTTATAAAACTTGAGCCTGTGGTGTTTGAACTGGTCGGTGCATGAAATTAAGGCGAAATATACACGCAGGACAGGTGACCAATGTCTCACCTCCTCGTGGCGTCCACGTGCATAGTTTGACCGAGTCTGCAAATAACTAATCTCATCTAGTATTTGACGGGGATACGTATGAGGTTAATGGCCGTTATGCATTAACAATATTTGTTCTTCACTAGAATTTACTTGAGAAGCTGCCGAAGGAGGACAAGACAAGGCATAAAGCAAGGACCCAGCTGCTCGCTCTCTTTTGTGAGAGGGAAGATTGCGAGGTGATCGACCGAGTGAACGTCTGAACGAGCAGGAGAGCATTCTAGAAGCAAAAGGGAACTATAGCCAGGTAGCAACTACAGCTTTAGATCTGCATGGGCTTTCTGCAGACAAGGGGCGCATTGTTTCATAGCACATCGCCCAACTTTTAGCAGGCACAAGAGAGAGACCAGCTACGTGGTTTCAGAGCTCCGGATGACAGAGGCTTCTTATACGTTCAGAGCCTTTGATTCGTTTCAGGAAAAGAAACGAGTCTGAACAGTGATAGGATCGAACTAGTGTGCTGGCACTTAATTATTTTCACAAAGGATCAAATGTGCAATCTGAAGGCTTTACGGCGCTTTTGGGTTTTTGACAGCAGCGACACGAATGAGTGCAATTCTTCTATGTCTAGTAGAGCAGCAGACTAGATCGATGGAGACAGGAGTGAGACATGGCTTACGTTTCTTCGCTTGCGTGTCCGGCTGCCTCCATCCGTATAATTTTTTTAGTAATTAATCCTTTTTAATTTTTATTTTAAAGTTAACCTTGGGAACTTTATTTTCAATTTTGACCTCTTTGGTCACACCACCACCCGGGACGTGACAAAACAATGTTGTCACGTCAGCCCATATCTGGAGAAGCTCTTGTCACGCCACCACCCGTGACGTGACAGTGTTGTTTGATCACGTCACCAAAAGTACTATTTAGCGGACTTATTCTATGACGTGACATCGTTGTTTTGTCACATCGCGGGTAGTGACGTGACCAAAGGGGTCAGAATTGGAAATAAAGTTTATCAGAGGTTAACTTTAAAATAAAAATTAAAAAAAGGGATAATTCAAAAAAAGTTCCCATCCGTAACACCCAACTCAATACTAAGTCTGAAATATCATCTAAACTAATCTAGCTACCAATATAAAATTATAATTAACGATAATTTCAGCATGCATACACAGAACAAAACCGATCATAAATAAATCAACTAGAATGACATAAAATGTGTAAGGACAATACACTAGATGGCAACAATTAATAACGAACCAAAAGATAGCAATTCGAACTATAACATCCATTATGATTAAATAAATCAGGCTCCAATCCATCCATTTAATATTAATCAAGCCTAATAGCTCCTAAAGGAAAATTATCATGACATTAGATTCACTACAACAAAACCGACTCGTAGAGGCAACTCCTTTGTAAGCAGAGATGTTTTTTCCGCTCTTAGGAAGTTGTAGAGGCGTTTTCGAAAACACCTCATGTATATTGCACTACACCTCAACAAATAAAATATAAAAAATATGTGCACTCTTGCAAAAGTTAGTACTCAAACTCAAGACCTCATGGGAAATATATATCTTAGACTTGTTAAACTAGCCATCTCAACCTCATAACCTAACGTGTTTAGTTGTGTGTTGCAATATTATTATGTTGTTCTTTTAACACATATCAACCACCGAAAAAACGTCTCTAGAGAGCTGGAAAGCATCTAAAAAAATGTCCTTACACAATATAACCTTTAGGCGAATTAGAGAGTGTCTCAAAAACGTCTCTACAAGATAAAATTTTGTATGTCTCGAAAACATCTCAAAAGTGCCTCTAGCATACAAAATTTTGAGACGGTTTTTAAAGTGTCTAAAAAACACCTCTAGGCTATATAACTTCTTATTTTAGAGACAAATTGAAAAGCATCCCTATGGGGGTTTTCTTGTAGTGATTTAAAGAGAGCATGCTAATATGAATTAAATAAGTGTAGTGGTTGCATGTGAGGCACGTGTGCTTCTCCCTCCCATGCATGATGTCGTCAACGTCCACCTAACAACAACAACAAAGTAAGGGTGAGTCTACGACTCGGCAAGTAACAATAAACAACAGTTTAATAACCATAATCTATAACTTCATCACCAATCATATAACCAAGTTATATCATTATGTTTTATTCAATGCAATGCAACTCTATTCAATGCAATAGCATGAGTGAACACCTGCGACAATGCTCACCCTTCCTCAAGCCTATCCTCAAAAGGACCGAGGATCTCTCCACTCATGTGGAGTCTCTACCAACGAGGCAGATATCATATGATCATCATGATCATTTTCCTTTATGCAATGGTTGTGCACATGATGCAAAAATGCAATTCAAATTCATTATTCATCATTACCATGTCATTGCCATATCATGTTATTACCACATTAACTCATTATCATCATAACATCATGGCATGTAAATAAAATTAATGATATCATAAATAAATAACATGATAGCATATTATAAAAAACAATGGTGACCAAACCATTGTTCACCGTTCTACCATGCACTTCTCTTCTAGCCACGAAGGTCAGGACGATGCAATGGCGGCACCGCACTGGAAGTGACACTCTCTGTACAAACAATCAATAATACACTCAACTCATGTCAGAACATTACCAAAACATCCTGTTAAGCATATGTATATATGGCCCATAAGGCCCATTAGCTCTAGCCCTTTAGCTCGAGGGTTTTGTACTGCTACTGTACATACCTTTGGAGATCCATCTAATACAATTGAGATGTTGAATTTTATCATGGTATCAGAGCTACGTCTCCACCGCCGCCTTCCATCAACACCGCTCACGGCCGTGGCGTGCGTCGAGCCGCCAAAGATCTTGATGCCGGTGAGGTCCAGCAGCATCTCCTCCCGCTTGCCTTGCGCCCTCTCGCTGCTTTTCCTTTGTCGCCACTTTCTTCTCTCCGTGGCCGATCTCACTCCTTCTCCGACGCCGCTCTCCACCGACGCTGCCGCGGTCGCTGGCACCACCGCCGCCTCGCGAGGACGCACGCAAAGCGGAGGCCAGCGCCCTCTCGTTGCCCTTCATCCGCTTTGTGCGCGGTTCTTCCGCCGAGCGAGGAGCGCCACTCACCATCGCGCGCCACAGCCGAAGCCGCTGCCGTCAACGCGCGCCGCGGGTCTTCTCCGTCGCTGGTCTCCCTCGCCTCGGGGCCCCTACTCCTGGATCCGTGCGGCCTCCGCCTTCTTGCTCTCGGATCCGCATCGCCGTCACCGGAGACGATCGGACAAACTTGGATCCGGAGCTCCTCCGTCATTGCGCTTTGCCTCGCGCCACCTCGAAGCCTCCGTCGGCTCGCCTCGCGCCACCGCCGGTTTACCTCGGTGTCGCCGCCGATCAAGGCCAAGGCTCTCTGCGCCTCATGGCGCGTCTTGCGTGCGCCGCCGCTCAGGTCGTGTGGGCCACCACCGCCACTCGAGTTCGCCTTGTCACACGGGCTACTCTGGAAGCCACCACCGCGAGCTGGAGACCTGCCGAGGAGGAGAGAGAGCTCTCGCCGACTTTTTTTTTGAGTCGTCCTACTACTTTCCTTGTAGCTTCATTTACCGGAAATAGCTGCAACTTCAGCTTTGCAGATGGTTGTAGATCTGCTTCCCTCATGAGATCCATGCTAGTACCATTAACAGCACAAAGGTTCCAAGCTTCTGTTTCTGTTCTCCGACGCCGAAGTGGTGAAATGGCTCATTCTCTTGGTATAGGAACTCAGTCTGTTCTTGCGGCACCTCCTCAGGAGGTTTATCAACCTGCTCTATTTCCTGATGCTCCATCCAACTAGGTTTTATGCCCTCATTGCAAGAAGCCTGGTCATCCTATTCAAAGGTGCTACCATCTTCATCCAGAGCTGCGACCTGCATCTCATCGTCGTCGCCGTGGTGCGGTCGCTGCCATCACTCCTCCAAGTGTTGGGGATTCTTGTAACAGCCCAAAGTTCTGTTACCAAAATAAAATAAATAAAGTTATTATTTTATTGGATTTTCTGAAATTTGAAAGAGTTTAATTGCTTTATTTGAATTTCTGAAGTTTTAAAAGTCAAAAGTAAAATTTATTAAAGTTTTTGAAGTTTTATTTGAGTTAAAGTTGAAAAATAAAAATGTATTAATTTCTGGAATTTTCTGAGATTTTAAAAGCTTTTCCCTAATTATTTTAAAGCTAAAATAATTTATTTGCAAAACTAAAAGTCAACTTTAAGATGAAAATAATTTTATTAAGTCCAAAATAACTCTAGGAATTTCTGTGAATTTTTCTAGAATTTTTGGATCTATTTTGCTATTTTCTAAAGCCTATTTGAATTACTTAGATTTAATTAAATTGTTACATCAATGAAAATTCCGGTAAACCAAATGGGCCAAATCTTCTTGGCCCATCCCTGTTTTTTGCCCAAACCTCTTTCGCCCATCGAGCCCGCCTGCTATTATCTCCCCTCAACTCGCTTCATTCTCTCGTGACTGGTCCCATTTACATCGGACGGCCAACACGCCCCCACACCACACACACCCTTCCGGCCGCCCGATCCACATCCGACGGCCCGCGCCCTTTCTTCCCCACCCCTTCTTCTCCGCGCAGGCCGCATGCGCCTCCGCCATTGCTGCGCGTGGGAGCTCCGCAATCACCGCCATTTTCGCCCCCATTCTCCGCGCACGCGTGCGCAACGGCTCCCTCTAATCTCGCCGCTTCCCTTCCCGCCCGTTGCCCTCTCATTCTCGCGCACAATTACCGAGATTTTGAACCGGTCGTCGCCGCTTCCGCGTGCATGATCTCCCGCTCTCGGCTTTCCCCGGCCCCTATAAATAGAGCATCGGGTGCGCCTCCTCCTCCTCATCCCGCTCCCATCATCCACTTCTCCCCTCCCCCTTCGAGCTCGTCGGAATCAGAGTTTTTCCACCGGCGGCCGCCATTTCCTCCGCCGCCTCTAGCGACGCCTCGGCACCGCCGCCTCACGAGCCACCCTATGCGCGCATCCGCTCGTCCCGAGAGCCTCGGGAGCACCCTCGCCACCGTGCGCCCGAGTTCGCCGCCGCCTTCTCCTCGCCGCCGGCCGCCTCCATCCTCCTCCGGCCACACAAGTGAGCGCCCTCAACTTCCCACATCCCTCCCTCTCTTCTCGTGCACTCGCCGGCGGTCGCCATGGCGCCCAGCGCCGGCGACCCTAGGGCCGAGAGCACCGCTAGCCCGTGCCTACATGGCACCACCACGTGGGCGCCATGTCACTGCCACCTAGATGCCAAGTCAGCTCCTGAACCGACGTGGCTACCTACGAGGCGCCATGTCATTGCCTGCACAGCCCGCTCACACCCCGTTGGCACTGTAGCGTGCACCGGGTCCGCGGTGGACCGTTGACCGGTCGTGGGCGTGGTCTATTGACCACGGGCCCACCCGCCAGTGGCACATCCCAAGCGCTGACGTCATGTTGCGCAATAATCCGGATTTTTTCTTCGGGAAAATAAATCAAGAAATTCGGGAAAATCCAATTCTATCATTTTATGTGATTTTAAAACTTCCCGGGGTTCGTTCTCCTTCATACGAACTCCAATTTCGTCGATTCAAATTTCTAAATTCATATAAATTCAAGATCTAGCTATCTAAACTAAAATTATTTAATTTGGAGTTTATTTGAATCTTTATTTGAATTTTGTTTGAATTTGGCTTATTTTCGCGTATAGAATTCGACGACTTCGGAGAGTCTAATTTCGACGCCGTTTGAGAATAATCCATCAAGCAAGGCAAGTTATACCCTTGACCATATTGCCCCCAGTATTTTAAAGTTATTTAATTCAGTTTTTAAAATTATTATTGCGTGCATATTTTTAGTCAATTATTTTAATGTCCTGTTTAATGCTTAGTTATTGTAATTGTTATTGTATGGCCAATTTTGAATATTGAAATGTCATTCCTTTTTCACCAAAGATAAATTGGTTTGGAAATTATTCATGCTTAGCAAATGCTTAGACCATGATTTTGATTTTGGGAGGATTTAGCTAAACCCTTACAAAATTGTTTAAAATTAAATCTATGGTATTATTTTACCATAGAGAATTTGTAAAGGTGGTTTTTATTAAAATAAAAATCAAAAATGGTTTGGACTTGGGCGAAACGGATGAATGGTGGGTGCAGGTTTATGCATGGGCTTAATCTGGTTAAGATTAAGACCCAGGGTTTGATTTTGAAAGATGCCCAAGTCAATTAAGGACCGGTCTTTGAGCCGCATCTTGCTATGCCTCACCATACCACCACATGTCTTGTATGGGCATGACCTGGCTTATTAATTTGGGATACCTCATAGATATTTGTGCCGTGTTGTATGTGTGGGTGTCGGTTAGACTATAGTCCCACCTGGCACAAGAGGGGGCTCCCGGAGGACGGTCAGTCCAATGGAAGCGAAACCTTAGCGGGCATGAGTACTTTGAGGTAGATCATTGTAATGGCCTTGTGATAATTGCTTTGTCACACGCCTTAGGAAGCATGGGTTGGCCGACACAAAGAGCATATTATCTCGTGTGGGTAAAGCTGTACAAACTCTGCAGAGTAGAAAACTATTCGAATAGCCGCGTCCGCGGTCATGGACATGCTAGCAAAGCCACTCCGAGTTAGACTTGTTTTTGGTTTCAAAATGGTTTCAACAGATGATTTTGGATGGACAATCCTTGTGGTAAAATTGGGCGGTTAGCCATGTGATAGGAGGGTATCCTTCACCATTCAAATATGGAGGTTATCCATACTATAAAGCTGTCATTTAAAATCTGATTTTAGATATAGTATAAAAATGGCCTTGGAAAGTAAGATGAGTATTTAAATTAAAAATGCTGCTTTATGCAAATAAACCCTGCCAATACCCCTTGTTTACCTTATGCATGCATTCAATCTGTTACTTGACGGGTGTAACTTGCGAGCACGGTAGTTATGCTCATACTTGCTTTATGCAAACAAATTTCAGAAGAGAAGAACTTCACCATCGGTGTGGATCACGACGACTAGGCCACTACCCCCAGTCGATTGCATGTGGCAGATTAACTAGACTCTACTACACCTTCTTCGTCTTCCGCTGTGTTCTTTATTGTTGGCTTGTAAGCCTCTTTTGTAATAAACTCTGTTGATTATTAATAATATTGTGCAATTTATGGATGTTACCATATCTGTTTAACTATGTGAACTAGCTACTGATCATAGGACTAGTTCAGAAATGCATAGAGGATTTGGGGTGTAAATCCCGGGTCTGACAATTCTGCTCTTGCCACTCAGTTGGGTCAGCTTTAGTCACAGCTTCAGGCTCTTCAGACTCAAGTTTAGCAGTGGTTTTCATCTGATGCCCCTCCTAGTGGGTCTGCCAGTCTTGCTGTAGCCTCCTCTTCCATGTCAGGTACTAGTCTTCCATGGGTTTTGGACTCTGGAGCTTCTTTTCATATGACATTGGATAAATCTCATCTTGCATGATGTCGACATGTTATGGATGTTTCCTGTGTACAAACAGCCGATGGCACCTCATGTTCAGTCACTCATCAGGGCACTCTCTCTACTTCTCATTTTACTGTTCCTAACGTGTCATTTGTACACCAGCTTTCTATGAACCTTATGTCTGTTGGTCAGCTTGCTGATATGCACTACTTTGTTGGGTTTGATGACTCTACTTGCTATGTGCAAGATCGTCGGACAGGAGTTCTTGTTGATACCGGCCATCGTCTTAGAGATTCTCAGGGTCTCTACTTTCTTGATCGTCTGAGTCTTCCATCTTCCTCCGCTCATGCATCTTCTGTTATTGCGTCAGTCTCTGTTAGTTTTCCTCAGTGGCATCATCGGCTTGGTCATTTGTGTGGATATCGTCTTTCTACTTTAGCTCGTCAGGGTGTCCTAGGTCATGTCCTTGTCGACACTAGTTATGATTGTAAGGGTTGCAAGCTTGGTAAACAAGTGCAACTCCCATATCCTACCAGTACATCTCGGTCTAGTCGTCCTTTTGAGTTAGTTCATTCTGATGTTTGGGGTCCTGCTCCTTTTGCTTCCAAAGGTGGCTATCTCTATTATGTTATCTTTATTGACGACTATTCTCGATATACTTGGGTTTATTTTATGAAACATAGTTCTCAACTCTTGTCCATTTATCAGTCTTTTGCTCATATGGTTCACACTCAGTTTTCCACTCCTATTCAGACCTTTCGTTCTGATTTAGGGGGGGAGTACTTGTCGCATGCCTTTCGTCAATTTCTCTTCACTGAGGGAACCCTTCCTCAACTTTCCTATCCTGGTGCCCATGCTTAGAATGGTATTGCTGAACGTAAACACTATCATCTTATTGAGACTGCTCGTACTCTTTTACTTGCATCTCATGTTCCACAACATTTTTGGGCTGATGCGGTTTCTACGTCTGTTTATCTCATTAATATGCAGCCATCTTCTCGCCTTCAGGGAAAGTGTCCTGGAGAACTCTTGTTTTCCACTCCCCCACGGTATGACCATCTTCGAGTTTTTGGTTGTACTTGCTATGTTCTGCTTCCGCCTCGTGAGCACACCAAGTTAACAGCTCAGTCTGTTGAGTGTGTTTTTCTTGGATATAGTCTTGAGCATAAGGGCTATCATTGTTATGATCCCTCTGCTCGGCGTATGCGCATTTCTCATGATGTTTCTTTTGTTGAGGATCGTCCCTATTTTTATTCTTCGACCACTCGGTCCTCCTCTCCCGCTGAGTCTATCTCTTTTCTTTATCTTCCACCCATTGTTTCGTCTGATACACCTTTTTCTGTGGAGTCCTCTTCTCCATCCTCAGTCAGATCACCGATTCCTCTTCATTATACTCGTCGTTCTAGGGTTCCTCCTGATACTCAGCCTTCTACTGTTTCCCTCTCTGATGGCATGGCTAGTACCGATGATACTCTTTCTGATGATCCTCCACCGGCACCGTCATCTCGGTATGAGCTTCGTGATCGTACTACTATTGCTGCTCCTGACAGATATGGTTTTATTTCTTCTGCTGTTGTGCCTGAGCCTCATACTTATCAGGTGGCTGTTGTTCATCTTGAGTGGCAGTTAGCTATGGCTGAGGAGTTGGCTGCTTTGGATCGTACTAGTACGTGAGATCTTGTTCCTTTACCTACTCATGTTGTTCCTATTACTTGCAAGTGGGTTTTTAAAGTTAAGACCAAATATGATGGTTCTGTTGAGAGGTACAAGGCTCGACTAGTTGCTCGTGGTTTTCAGCAGGCACATGGTCGTGATTATGATGAGACATTTGCTCCTGTTGCTTATATGGTAATGGTTTGCACTCTTGTTGCTGTGGCTGCTGTTCGCTCTTGGACTATCTCTCAGATGGATGTGAAGAATGCTTTTCTTCATGGTGACCTGTAGGAGGAAGTTTATATGACACCACCCCAGGGTGTTGTGGCTCCTGCTGGTTATGTTTGTCGCCTTCGTCGTGCTCTTTATGGCCTCAAACAGGCTCCTCGTGCTTGGTTTGAGCGGTTCAGTTCAGTTGTGTTAGTTGCTGGTTTCTCCCCGAGTAATCATGATCCTGCATTATTTATTCATACATCTCCACGTGGTCGTACTATGCTTTTACTCTATGTTGATGACATGCTGATTACTGGAGATGACAAGGAGCACATTGCTTTTGTTAAGCAACGACTTAGTGAGCAGTTTTTGATGTCGGATTTGGGTCCTCTACGTTATTTTCTGGGGATTGAGTTTACTCGCACAGATGATGGCTACTATCTATCTCAGCAGCGCTATGTTCAGGATTTGCTTGCTCGTTCTGGTCTCACGGATAGTCGGATAGCTGCTACTCCTATGGAGCTTCATCTTAAGCTTCGTCCTATTGATGGCACTTTGCTTGAAGACCCTTCTCGTTATCGTCATATTGTTGGGAGTCTTGTTTATCTTGCAGTGACACGTCCTAACATTGCTCATTCTGTTCATGTGCTCAGCCAGTTTGTTTCAGCTCCCACGTCTGTTCACTATGCTCACCTGCTACGTGTGTTGCACTATCTACGAGGGACTGTTGATCGGTGTCTCTTTTATTCTCGGTCTAGTCAGCTTCAGCTTCATGCTTACTCTGACTCGACTTGGGCGAGTGATCCTGTTGATAGCCGATCTATTTCTAGCTATTGCATATTTCTTGGGTCTTCGCTTATTGCCTAGAAGTCAAAAAACAGATCATAGATTTCACGATCTAGTCTTTGGTGAGCTTGAGCATTGGCCACTACTACTTCAGAGATTGTTTGGCTTTGTTGGCTTTTGGCTGATCTTGGTGTGTCTTGCGATATTCCTGCATCTCTTTTGTGTGACAACACTAGTGCTATACAGATTGCTACTGATCCAGTGAAGCATGAACTTACTAAGCACATTGGTGTGGATGCGTACTTCACACGTTCTCATTGTCAACAAAAGACCATTGCTCTTCAGTATGTGCCCTCTGAGATTCAAGTTGCTGATTTCTTCACCAAGGCTCAAACTCGAGAGCAACATCGCTTCTATCTCTCCAAACTCAATGTTTCAGATCCTCCTGACCCATGTTGAGTTTGAAGGGGGGTGTTAAGCATATGTATATATGGCCCATAAGGCCCATTAGCTCTAGCCCTTTAGCTCTAGGGTTTTGTACTGATACTATACATACCTTTGGAGATCCATCTAATACAATTGAGATGTTGAATTGTATCACATCCAACAAAAACTATCGCTCCTGCACGCAAAACCAACGCACTTAACTCAACTTCGTCGGATGACCTACTTGCTGTCTTGGCGATCAAACGGCCACAAACTACATCTCTAAACTTGTCGAACCCAGGAGTAACACCCCTAAATCCTCTGTGTATTTCTAAACTAGTCCCATGATCAGTAGCTAGTTTACATAGTAAATAAATATTGTAACATCCATAAATCACACAACTTTATTAATAATCAACAGAGTTTATTACAAGAAAGACTTACAAGCCAATAATAAACAAACACAGCGGAAGATGAAGAAGACGTAGTAGAGTCCAGCTGATCTGTCACAGGCAATCGACTAGGGTAGCTGCCTAGTCGTCACAATCCACACTGATAGCGAAGTCCTTCTCCTTTGAAATTTATTTGCATTAAGTAAGGGTGAGCACAACTTTCGTGCTCGCAAGTTACACCCAATAACAGATTATAATGCATGTAAGGATGTATCAAAGGAAGGCTTATTGGTTGAATTTGCATAAAGTAATGTTTTCTTTAAATATTTGCACAAGTTCCAAAGCGGTTATTCTATAACTAAAATTTATTTTATAAATTATCAATTTTTATAGTAGGATAACCTCCATATCAAATATGGTGATGGATACTCTCCTATCACATGGCTAATCACCCAATTTTTCAATTGGATAAACTATCCAAAAATCATTTGTCAAAATCTTTTGAAACCAAAACCAAAGTCTAACTTTGAGTGGCTTTGCTCAGCATGTCCATGACCTTAGACACGGCTATTCGAATAATTTTACACTCTACAGAGGTTGTACAGCTTTACCCACATAACACGACTTCTCTAGTTTGTTTGGCATCCGTCGATACCACTGCTCATTACCTTAGGTAAGCAGTCTAGAGCACATATCAAGGCCTTTACAATGCATCATCCCACCGTAGTCCCGTCTCGCTAAGGTTTTGCTTCCTTTGGATTAACCATCCGCCGGATTTAAGCCCCCTCTTGCGCCAGGTGGGAATACTTAAAAGTAGGTTGTAAAGACACCCACGCAATAAGATGGCACGAACATGGTGAAACGTTGCAAAATAGTTAGCCAGGTCCTACCCACTCATAACATATGGTAGTACGATGGGGCATTACAAAATACGCTCGAAGACCGGTCCTTAACTGACTTGAGCGACTTCCAAAATAATCCCTAGGCCTCAACCCTACCTGGATTGAGCCCGTGCAAAAACCTGCATCCACCAACTATCCATTTCGCCCAAGTCCAAACCAATTTTTGATTTGATTTTATTTTTCAAAGCATTTGTAAACTTCCATGACACACCAATGTCATGGATACAATTTAAATAACATTTGATTTTTGGCTGTAAATTCCCAAATCAAATATTTCAGGTCTAAGCATTGATAAGCATATTGTTTTCAAAATATTCTAGTTCATACTATTGCATAAACTAGATTTTCATCTAAGGTATCAAGGTTGGTTTATTTCAATGTCAAGATTGGCAGTACAAAGGATTTAGGTGTAACTATAATTTTAAAATAGGTATTTAAATTACATTGAATAGAAATAAGCATACAATAATAATTTAAATAATTTGAAATAATGGGATCAAATATGATCAAAGATGTAATTTGCCTTGCTTGATTAATCGTTGTTCTCAAACGATATCGAAATCTGGTTCTCCAAAGTCGTCGAAATCTATATGCGAAAACGAGCCAAATTCAAACAAAATCTAAATAAAATTCAAATAAACTCTAAATTAATAAATTTTGTATTAGATAGCTAGATCTTGAATTTAGAAATTCGAATCATAAAAAATGGGGTTCGTATGAAGGAGAACAAACCCCTGGAAGTTTAAATATAAAGAAAAACCCTAAAAAGGATTCTTTTGGAATTTCTCGATTTATTTTTCTAAAGAAAATTCTCTTTATTGTGCACGCTGACGTCAGCGGCTGAGAAATTGATTTTTGGCCAGGATTATTTCTCTAAAGAAAACTATTTGAATCTATGACATGTGGGCCCAACGTGCAAATTCCGAACGTTCACGAGCAAAGTCCGAACGTCTATGCAGGCTGGTGCACTGCCACGCAAATGGCCATTTAGGCACTAGGGCCGAGCTGGCGCTGAGGTGGTGCCAACGTGGTGCACACGTGTGCGTGCCACTTAGGCCGACGAGCGGTGATGCTCCAGCGATGAGTTCGCCGTAGCGTAGAGGTTGTACCAAAATGACAAGTGCAACTCATTGAGTCTGGTGCTGTCGGGACCCCAGGTTAGCAACCTCGAGACCCTCTGTGCATTCTGGACTAGTCCCATGATCAATAGCTAGTCTGCACAGTTTCAACATCGATGTCATCAAAACCATACAACAAACTAAAGAAGAAGCAGACAAATTAATATTAATAGGAGCAAAAAACCTTATGGTCAAGGTTTTTACAGAGTTGCCACACAGGGCTTACAACAAAAGAGAGAGCTCGCAGCGGAACACCGAACACCTGTGGAAGCCATTCGACATGCCTATAGGCAATCGAGTGGAAGACGTTTCCTAGCACGCATGGTCTTCGAAGACCTCCTCTTCAAAGAGCTCGGAGCTCCCTGGGTCCTCTTCGCCGATTGATCAACCAGAGGGCATAAAGCCGTGAGTACTTTGAATGTACTCAACAAGTCGTAGGGAAATGTATGCAAATAGTATTCATACCAGGCTTAACAAGGATAGCTTTATGGTTGCTTTGTAGAAAGCTGAATTGACTAGAAATACAGTAAATAGATTGCAAAGCACAAGTTGAAAGATTGGAACATAAGTAATCAAGTTTTCTTTGAAACAGCTCGTGAACACCTTGTTCACTTCCCAGACCACTCGTGAACACCCTATTCACATCCCAGACCACATAGAACCAACCAAGACAACAATTTTTTGAGAAAGTCTATCCCTTGCGTGAAATCACCAGGCATTGTCTATAACCGGGGATACGGCTATTCGAATAGTTTTACACTCTGCAGAGGTTGTATAGCTTTACCCACAAGACATGACCACTCTAGTTGGTTGGGCACTCGTTGATGCCCCTGCTCACTTCCTTAGGTAAGCAGTCTAGAGCATGTGATAAGGCATTTACAAAGCTCCGTTTTGACTCGGTTCTGCTCACTAAGGATTCGCCTTCCTGGCTCCCTCTTGAGCCATTCTCAACCCAAACAGAACCGACTGAAAGAATTGCTAATTAGTTGGCCAGGTCCACCTCATCCTGGACATGTGGTTGCATGGTATGGCCCAGATCAATGGCTTGCAAGGTTAAGTCCTTAGGGACTACTTAGGCGAGACAACCACATCCCAATGTGCTTTTTGCACCTCCTTTATTGCACGATCACTCGTCCGAGTATAAAACATTTTTGGGTTCAGCCCGGCCAAATGACCACCCTAGTCATAGCACAACATCTTTTAACAACAGTGGCTACGCCACAATTCCATATATCATTAAGTCAAATTCATTATTGTTGAATCATGTGATCGAGAGACATCTCATAACTAAAGCATGTCTAAGCAATATCTGCACCCATATTGGTATCACAAAGACGTCCAACAAGATTACCCAACCTATGGTGTCCAAGGGTACATGTCAACATGTCAATCACAAGTATTCAAGGAGTCATACTGTCGAGTAGGTATTTAGCTATTTCCCAAACCATTTTTATACAATTAGCCATGCATGTTGGTATAAAACAAAGTAATTTTGCAAACTGGGTACGACATGATCAAAGGTCTATGACTTGCCTTCGTTGAGAGCTGAGATACTTTGGTCGAGGTTGCTGGGTCCAAGAACTCTTCAGAGAAGTCGGAACCTACACGTGCGAAAAGAAGCCAAATAACTACAACAAATCCAAATAAAAACCAAACTAGAACCAAAAGAAAGGTACTGAAATAGATGAATTAGGAACGGGCTCTCGGGAGGAGGTCCAACTAAGGTCGAGGAAGGTCATGAGGAGGAGGTCCTAAGGAGGAGGTCCTGAGGAGGATGCGGCAGCGCAGGCTCCAGCAGACGGTGGAGAAACTTCAAGCACGGTAAAGCTGGGCGAGAGCAAGAGAGTTGAGTTAGGCTAAAGGAGATAAAAGAGGGATGCTCAGGCTTTTATAGCCTGGGAGAGTCACTGAGAGACTCAGAGGCTCAAGCGTTCAAGGGTAGATGAAGTAGGAGATGGGGGCAGGTAGGGGAGGAGACAAGTGGGGGAACAGGTGCTGTAGAAGTGACAACATTTAATGCGACACAACAGCATTTAATGCGCTCAGGCTTTTGCGTGAGCAGTAACGCGACGAGAGGAAGAAGAAGGTGAGCAGGACTGACAGGTGGGGCTAGTCAAAACTCGGGAGGGTAGTTCAGCCAAAGGGGAGGTCGTGACCAGAGGGGAGGTCGTGACCCGAGGGGTGGTCGTGACCCAAAGGGGTGGTCGTCCAGGACCACCCAGGAGGTCTGAGCTGAGAGGGAGGTCCAACGGGTCGAGAGGTCTGGATAAAGAAAAGGGAGGTCCAAACGAGAGGGAGGTTTGGACAGAGAAAAGGGAGGTCCAAACGAGAGGGAGGTCTAGACAGAGAAAAGGGAGGTCCAAATGAGAAGGAGGTCTGGACAGAGAAAAGGGAGGATAAACACCCGAGAACTCCAGCAAGCGCAAAACAAACCAAATTTGAATTAATTGAAGTTTGATTTAGTCATTTTAAACACTTTTAATTCCAAAATCTCAAGTTAAGCTTTAGAACTTCAACAAAACTGAATGGTTATTTTTATTTTGAAAATCTCAAAAAGGCTCAGAAAAACTGGGACGTTATAGGTGCTTACCGAAAAATTGAGAGGGCGCGGCGGAAGGGTCATCGGCGACGAGGTTTGGCGGTGGTGGTTTTAGGGTTCCGACGAAGATGGTACTGCAGGGATCCTCAGGCCATGGTGGCACACGCACGTGGTATCCGAGATCGAGGTGATGCCGATGGTGAGGTCGAGGCTGCCGGAGCATCATCGACGGCGATCAATTCTGTGGTGGAAGAACTTCAAGCTCCGAGCTTCAACTCAAAATTCTGACCAAGTGAGGGAGAGAGAGGCTATGAGGGTGACGGCGTTGGGATGAGGAGGCCAAGGCGGTCCTAGAGCTCCTATATGTAGGGCGCGGGTGAGGCCAAGGCGGCGTAGGGCGCAAGATGACCACGCGGCATCTCCAGCGAGGATTGGGAGAATTAAAGTGAGGAGGAGAGAGGGGAAACCAAAAACGGGCTAGGGGGAAAGAAAACATGCTTGTACCCTTGGTAATGTGGCTACATGCACCTACAACAAGCCGAAGCTCCTACACAAGCCATGCTCGCATGTGTACAAGGCATGTGTGCAAGTCAGGCAGATATCTACGACGTACATCTCCGAGTACTACGACATGCACCATCTTTTCAGAACATGGAGTGTTGAGTTTCACTCGTATGACGTGGACATAAACTATAGGGATCTTTGACCGGATAGAGTGAAATGGGGCCCAAATATAAGCCTTGAAGGCAACTGGGAAGGGATGACGACAAACACGATGCTTTCGAAACAACATGGATAACAGCTAGTGTGGGGGCCTCAGCCATGCGAGGAAGTGTCGGATATGCAAGACCCTTAGTCACTCCATGAAGGATTGCCCCAACAGACCAAGTTCGTCTAGACGTCATTTTGTGTTGTAATTAATTATACTGTTTGCATGTTAGGGGACCGTCACTTTATGTAAACAAGTAGTGTTATAATATTTGCACCTTTGTGCACGTCATTTTTTCTTAACGGGTATGTATCTTGTCATTCTATTTGTTCCGAACTGACTCACCTTCGTTGAGCTAGAGCATAGCATTAGGTCGGCCTTGGAGATGTCGAACTCGTCGTCGGACTTCTATGCGAAGATGCTGCGAAGCGTAAGTGGCTTGCCGAGAGGGCTAAACCCTACTCGGATTGTTCTATGAAGGATGCGCTAGTACCACTAGAGTTTTCATGCCTGCAATGTGTGTTCGAAGAACCGGTGAAAATTATTAAGTATACACACCCAGCCACCACTGCCCGAGTGTACTACATGTGCAGGAACATCCTTGTAAGCGAATCTTATGCACACATCAATTTTTCACACCTTACGTTGCATTCCACATATCCCTAACTTCATCTGCACATAATGGCAGTCCGAGATGCGTTGCAACTTTTTCCAATAGATCGATGGCCCAAACATGTATGATAGGACATTCATTGAGCATAAGTACATGTTCAACTACACGAAGCAAGCCGAGACCTTCGAACAATGAAAACCTTACGTACCCGACCATATTGAAGAGGCACTGGTCAACAAGGGGAAGGCTCTTTCTAGTGAGACCGGTGGTCGCCTTAGAGCTCCCCATTGCCCTGGCACACTCTCGATCGAAGAGGTAAGTGTTGTTCAATTTGTATCCTGATTATTTATTTTGCTTGACGTTCTGCTAACATCATTCAATCTTCTAGCCCATCTTATAGAACAGGGCTTCCTTCAAGACTGACCGTCGCTGTAGGCAGTTAGGAGACAAAGGGAAGGGAGCGATGCGCCGTAAAGACTAATTTCGATCCTTATTTTTTTCGATTCCAAAAAAGCTGCGCGTGTATCGTAGGTGTTTTCCGGTTTGTTGATTTGTGCATGCTGTCATTTATAATGCACGTAATCAAACTCTGCACGTCATGTAATCTGCAAATTACATTATGAAGTCTCTCAAATTTTATTCCAAAATTTTGTTAATTTTATTTTTATGCGCGGACCATCTTCGGCCTTGATCGCGAGAGGGAGAGCAAGAATTGGTAAAGCACGTGCCAACAGTGCTCGCTCATACGTCACTGGGTAGGCTATATGCATGTCGCCTAAAAAACAAATGATTGCGCGCGAGAGTGTGGCTCCCCTAAAGGGCCCGCAAGGATAGTGTACCCCTCATAGATCCTGCAACGAGATGTGTGCGCAACAAAAGATGCACATCATCTTAAGATGCCTAGTTATAGGGAAACATATCCGGTGAACATGGCCTAATTGGTGAACATATGCACAAACCCACTCATAGCCCTTGGATTTGATCTGGGCGGCTGAGATAATAGGTGGGAGCTCCCCCATCCCAGTTGTGCATTCTTGCAATGTACCCTTGTGCTCTCTCGTCATTTCCAGAAACAACTTCTTCCCCAACCATTCGTTCTCATAGCGATGGCGTAAATGCCGTCTTGGCGATGCCATTCGCCGCTTAGCGAGATGGCGGAGAGTGCCGATGACATGAGGTCGCCGGTGTCCGTCCGGCTGCGATCGCTACGACAGATTTTGAGCAGAGGCAAGCAGGTCGTCATGGGGACTTCCTTCAGCCCGCGTGGCGACGACATCGAGCAGGGGTTCACCGGAGCTGATCCTACGCGACAGCCGAAGATGCCTCCGCCTACAAACTGAAAGGGACAGCTAACTATATGTCCTGGCATCCTGCTCTCTCATCTTCCTCTCCCGTTCGGCCAGACGGACCAGAGCCTGTCCTGCCAACCGTAGGAAGGATTGGTGTGCCGCTGATTACTTGACCAAATGGCCAAGGAGAGGAGATTGGGTGCGCCATATTCACTGGCATCATCCTTCGGCAATTTTCTAGAGCAAGAAGCAACAGCTAGCAACAATCATTTGGGAATGCAGATTAATCTACGTCTTGATGAATGCATCATGTACATGGATGTGAAATTGGGAATTAGGAAAAGCAAGGGATTAACCAGAGTAAGGCATAGTATATCTTAAGGGTGGATGATAGCATTGTTTTGACAGAAAGTTAATTAGCGGCTAGTCCTTCCAAGATAGGCGAGCGAAGGTGAAGGGCGGCAACCAACCAAACTCTAAATTCCTTCCTTCTTTTCCCCTTTTCTTCTTCATTCTCCCTTTCCTTCTGCTTGAGGCGGCCGGGGGATTCTTTCCTTTTATTCTTCATCTCATCTTCTCTCCTCCTAATGCAGGATAGCAATGACGTCGATATTCCCGAAGTTGAGTCGAGAGATCAGGAACGGTTGCGCAAAGACAATGCCACAACCTGCGCCCACTGCTTCAGCCTCATCTTCACTGTCTCCGGCTTGTCGCCTGCAAGCACCACATCAACAAGTAAAAAAACCGAAACTTTAATAGCACTGCACCACATCAACAAATCAAAAGGCAAAACTTTAATCACGCTTGGTTGAAGAAAGACGAGTTTTGCATGTCACACACACCCTGCAGCCTCACATGGTTGTTCGTCTAATCAACAGCAAAACTACTATGTAATCAATAAAAAATAGATGTGAGTATATATAATACTCTCACATACCTAGAGAGAGCATGGACATGGGGCTCCCAAGCGGCAGTTCCTCGAACACCTCCAACGACGCCCCGCAAGCGCATGAGCTCGGGAACCCCTCGGTTCCGCCACCGGCACCTCCGCCGTGCACGGCGTAGTAGAGGTCCAACGCGGGGAAAGTCTTCACGAGGTGGCTCCTCCCGGTGCCGCATGCCGCGCATCCCGAGGCCTCGAACCCGAACCCCAGATCGATGCACCCGCGTAGCTCGTCGAGGTCGTCGTCCGTGACACTCCGCCCTGCCTTGAACGCTGAGCCCTCTATCAGAGCCCTACCCGCCGCTCACGCCTTGTCCCGCCGATCTCGGCGACCACGAGTTTTGCTTCTGACCCGTTAAGCGCCACAAGACCCTCCTCCTCCCGCCGCCGCCCATCTTTTTTGGAATATGAAAAAAGGAGCAAAAAAGAAAAGGAAAGAAAAGAATTAATGAACACATGTATGTATACACTCTGGTGATGGGCGAGGCGAGCCAATGCATCTGGGAGTTCTGGAATCTGAATCAATTCGTTGGCGAAGGCGTCTTGGCTGCAGCAGATCGCTCGGCGAACCTCCACTCTCGATGTCACCGCCACACGGGCTGAAGGATGTCCCCACGACGGCCTGCTTGCCTCTGCTCAAAATCCACCGCGGCGATCGTAGCCGGACGGACACCCACGACCTCATGTCATCGGCACCTCCTGGTATCCTGCTAAGTGGCAGCGGCATCGCCGAAGATGACGACGTCACTGCTATGAGAACGAATGGTTAGGGAAGAAGTTGTTTATGGAAATGACAAGAGAGCACAGGGGTAAATTGCAAGAATGCACAAGTGGGATGGGGGAGCTCCCACCTGTTATCTCAGCCACCCAGATCAAATCCAAGGGCTATGAGCCGGTTTGTGCATATGTTCACCAATTAGGCCATGTTCACTAGATATGTTGCCTAGTCACTGTGCCTCTCCATGCCTGTAGTCTGCACGCTGTGCTGCAAACACTCCTCTCCTCTCCACCCTGCCTTGTTCTTGCGCGGTTGGTTCAGTGATTCAGTCAGAGAGCTGAAAATTCAGTGCTACTACTACAATGAATTTTTTAAAATAATATTTTTTTAAAAGATAATTACAAAAATATATAGTCACCCTAAAAAATTACAAAAATGAGAACCTGTTGACAGTTCAACTGGCGACAAGAATCTATCGCCAGTTGAACTGGCGACAGGGATCCTCATCCCGCCTGTCGTCGGGCCAAGCACATATCGCCGGTTGAATTGGCGACAGGTACCTATCGCTAGTTGAACTGGCGATAGCTTCTTGTCGCCAGTTCAACCGGCGATAGATTCCTGAAACCCTAATCTGGTTTACGTATTTGTGATTTTCATAAATTGTGAACGGTACAAAATCTATTAGTCTCGCAATAACATTATGTGATCATCGTATGTTGTTCTAGTCGCGGTGAATTTACGTAGAATTTTGCGAGGATGATTGAAGTATCAATGATTAAATAGCGAAAGGTAAGTGATATTACGATCTTTGGGAATAACGGAAAAATCGAATGCGAAAAGACAAGGAGATTTGATGTTGCGAATTAAAATACACTTTATAATGAAGTTAGAATAACCACCGCATAGGGTTTGTCCTTTGCGCAAGGTTGTCTTCTTTGGCCTTGTGATTGCGCAAAGTGCCCCTGCGTCGTCTTATCCTTTGCATAAAAGCTGCCCGTCTGGTCTTGTCCTCGCGCCAAAGCTGCCCGTCTGGTCTTGTCACTCGTAAAATTTGTCTCCTTTGGTCTTGTCACTATGCAAAAGTGCCTCGTCTGGTCTTGTCACAGCGCAAAATTTGTCTCCTTTAGCCCATCCTTTGCGCCAAAGGCGCCACGTCTGGTCTTGTCACCGCGCAAAGCTGCCCTGTGTGGTCTTGTCACTGCGAAAAGCTATCCCGCTTGGTGTTGTCTCTGTACAAAGCAGGCAGTCCCGTCTAGTCTTGTCATCTGCAAGATAACACATTACCCGCTTTGTTAGCCTCCCCCCGCGGGCTATATAATAGGACCACTGGACCTTTGAAATCGTAGGAAGAAGAACCTTCTCTGTCATACAGTAACATACTATGGTAGACGCCGAGGGACCAGTCCAACCGGGGTCGTCGAAGCAAGACCTTCCCCTCGAAAGGAGGAAGGACTTCAGCCCTAACTACCGGTTGATGCCGAACAAGCGTGCTCAACCAATATGGCTGAAATGCGGACATAGCGAGGATGCTGTCGTGCAGGTCTTGGACGGTCCTTTCGATGGCGGATGACGTTTATTCCGATGCCCACACTCTGGGGTAAATGGTTTTGTTCATGTTATTGCTAATAAATCCTCCATACTAACCGTCCCTTGCCACAGATGGCGAAATGCAACTTTGTCCGCTGGATCGATCCTCCCCATGAACGATATGTTGCGATGTACGTGGATACATTGTGGAATCGAATATTTGAGTTGGAGGCGTAAATTTACAATCTCAACGAGCAAAATGATGACCTTCGCCAACATATGCAGCGCGAGAGGGGCAACGAGGAGGTCGTGAACATAGGAAGTTCCTATGATCCCACGTGCTGCTGTGCGAACTCTAGCTGCATATGTGCGTGCCACTACAACGACGGCCAGCCACGTCCGAGGCGCTCCCCTGTAGAACACTCTATGTGGGTAGTGCGAGGCACCTTCTACCATTAGGCACCGGCGGAGAAGCTTGTACCTCGGTAGTCTCCCCTTCTGTATGCAATTATGTTAAATCTCATAAAGCATGTAACTAAATACGCGTCATTACGGTTGCCTTTTATCGAGTTGATTGTTGCATCGATGTGTCGCGTGCATTAAGCTATAGGCGTCTATATGCATTGAACAAACATGCATTGTATGAAGGAGTACACCTAGCATCCCTTAAAACCCTAAACCCTTAACCTAAACCGTAAACCCTTAAACCCTTAAGTCGTAGAAAGAGGGTGGTGTGGGGTGTCCCGATGCGGAATCGTACACGTGGTCGCGGTTTGCAAGCAAGCAAAAAAGAGATATCAGAACACGAGACTAGCATAATAATAGTTGTACACAAATTAATATTTACATGGCATGAGTGATATTTGGAGGACCAAATATCTACTGGTGGCCCCTCTTGGGGCACACTCCACGTGTCGCCCCTGGCCTCGCCCTGCGACGGTCCGAGTATGTTAGAGTGAGAGACCATGTGGAGGTCGTCCCGTGTGAGTGATGAGTAATTGACAAAGGTTTTAGGTCAGTCGAGTTTGGTTTGTGTGGTCGGACCTTGTCGTTCTGCCAGTTCCGCAGCGTTTTAAATGAAATCAATCGAAATTTGTCGGGATAATCGGAGCGACCGCCGTGTTATGGGCGATGCGACCATGAGGCGGTTATCTGATTAGTAAATAAGCGGTTGAAGAATTCGAGAAGTTGTTTTTTGAGTTACGGTCTTCATTGGAAATCGGAGCGACCGCGAGTATTGGAGCGATCTGGCCGGTCGCGGTTGATCCGCTGGTAACATAAGGCGGTTATACCGATTGTATTGTGAGTTCGGCCATTTTGGTGATTTGAGTTTTGGGATAGGTCATATCCAAGTGTGTTCATGCATATGTGTTGCATATTGCATGTTTGAGCTAACGTTAGGTCAAGTTGTGAAGAACTTGTTCCGGTTTCGTGTTCTTATGCGTGTGGGCTGCGGGGCGTCGAGTGGAGTCGTGGCGAGACACGATTGGTGGACTAAGCGCAGTGGCGCGAGGTCGAAGCAGTCGGGATGTGTCGAAGGCAGCGTGGACTCGAGGTGGTTGCGGCGTCTTGAGACAAGGGCGCGAAGCTTCCGGAAGGTGCGAAGGGCGAATCGGAAGTCGCAAAATTTGCTGGCGGGCGGAGCTCCGTTGGACATAGCGGGCGTGTGAGGCGGAGACCCGTTAGCCGAGCGCTATAAAAGGAGAGGAGGGGCTGCATGCCCTCTTGGAGCACTTGGGTGGAATTAGGGTTTTAGAGTCAAAAGAGGCTTTGTGAGGTTGTTTCTCTTTTGCTCTTTAGTTGTTGAGAGTGGAGGTGTGGCGAGTAGTGCTCCTGCTTGTCCCTTCTTGGTTTTGTGTTCATCTCCCCTCAAGTATGGATGAGTGTTTGTTCTTGAGTTGTGAGAGTGAGGAGATGGATTGAGCCTACATGTAATCATCCCTCTGGTTCTAATGTCCATGCGTATGGGGATGTATCTATGTGTTTTAAGCTTTTGATTCAATGAATGAAATCTGAAGTTTGTCTCTCGAACTCTTGTTACGTTCTTCGTGACTCCCATTTGATGATTTCTTGATTTTGTGAGTCTCTTGTTGTTTCTTGTTGGGAAGCCTCAAAATGAGTTGTTCTATGATGGGTTAGTGTCACAAGATCATTTGATCGATTTCTAAAGAGCAAACTTGGTTTAAATCTAAGATTTCAGTTTTGGGTTGTCTCGTTCTTCGTTATTCCTTTTGGTTGATTCCTGAGATTTTGTGGATGGATCTACTCAATCGTTTCTTGGAATAGGTTCCTAACATCCTTAGGAAGGTGTGTTCCAAATTTGGTCAAGTTTGGCGCGTAGATCAAAAGTTCGTTGATTTTCGTTTTGAAACCGGCGGATTTTGCTGTTCGGGACAATCGGATGAGCAAGCTTAACTTCTGCGGTTTGTCTTGGGACTGCGGTACAACCGGCCGTTCTACTTGATTTATCTGGGACTAGCAGTACAACCGCCATTTACTGTGGTTGTACTGATTGTCTGATTTGTTCGGCTCTTCCTCGTTTTTGTTTCTTTGAGCTTTGGGGGTGAGAGTGGATTCAACATAAGACTTCCTCTGTGCTTAATCATTGATCTTCATAGCTCTCATAGCTATTGGAGTGATTTATAAGTTGAATCCATTCTTTGCGAAAAAGATTCGGTGCTCCTATTCACCCCCTCTAGTCGCCTTTCCGTCCTTCAATTGGTATCGAGCGGTTAGCTCTTTTCAATAGATCTTAACGGTCTCAAGAGCCATGGCGATGGACAAGTACTCGACCAAGCCGCTTTGTCTTCGATGGCATTGACTACCCCTTACGGAAAAGCGAATGGAAACATACATCGAGGCTCAAGGTATGCCATCTGGCGCAAGGTCAAGTCGGTTTGTTGTTCTGACGATGAGAACATCAATCTTTGGAAATATGCATGATGTTGAGGCGAATGCTAAGGCAAGGAACATCATCATCCGGGGTTTGAGTCGTGGCGAGTTTGATCGCATCTCCCACTGTCGTCCGCCTCGATATCTGGGTGACCCTCGATGCATACCATGAGGCACCACCGGATCAAGGCGGTTCGGCAGGACGATTCAAGCGAGAATACAACAAATTTGAGATGCTTCTTTGGTGAGTCCCTAGATGAGTGCCATGCGTTTTCACAAGATCTTGAGCAACCTCCGGCGGTCGGTCTCACATACCCGACTTCGGACAACGCTCGTCGAGATACTTACGGCTTTTCGATCTGCGCGTGTGGGAGATGAAAGTGACCACCATCAAAGACACGACAGACCTCTCGACCTTGACTCTTGATGCGGCTGTACTCACGCCTCAAGACTCACGAGATTAGCGTTGTCTCTCGTGAGTCGAAGTCCTGATCGATGGCCTTAGTCACCGATCGATTAAACTTCGAGTCCTCTTGCAATTTCTCCCTTGCTGCTCTCTGTGACATAACTGATGATCAGTTAGAGCGACTTCGCGGATGAGCGACTTGCCCTCCTTGCTCGTGAGATTCTCCCACGCTTACAAAGGGAGGAGGGGCGAAAGAGAGGAGGACCCGTGATTTGCTTTGAGTGTGGTGGCCCCAACCACATCCGAACAAAGCGCCCCAAGCCGGAGAAGGGCAAAACGACTATGGCGGTTCGGGCAAAACGACTACAAACAAGAACGCAACAAAAGCCTCCAGCTCGGGCGCCCGACAAGAAGAAGTTCCGCAACCGGCAAAGCCAAGAAGCTCTTCCACGCGTCCTCACGCCTTGACGACCTCGACCTCGGCGAGGTGGAGGGATGGAAGCGGCGATGACGGGACGGGTGACCAAGAGCCCAAGAATGGCGGCGGCGACTTCTCGGCATGTGCTTCATGGCCCTCGGGGCGAACTTCGGCGACAATGGTGTACTCCGACTTCGGACGAGGTAGATCCACCTCTGAACAGCTCAATCATGCTTTTCTTAAGCTAGGAGGTTTTCATGCTAAAGCTAAGGCTAGGTGTCTTTGAGTTAGAGAAGGAAATAGATAGTGTCACTAGAGATTATTGCTCTTACATCTGCTCCTTCTAGTGATGATTGTGATACATGCTCTGCTTTCTTTGGTTGATATGGAGAAGTTAAGGACCTCACATGATAGTGTGTCCTCCAAACTTGATAGTGTTAAGGTGGAGAATGTTAGTCGCTTCTTTGAGTTAGAGTTGAGTAGGATGGTACATTACCCTACTTATTCTTGATGAGACTACTTCTCCCACCTCATGTGAGGGTAAGGACATTCTTTGCTAGAGGATCTTATGCCATGCTTCTTGATCTGCCTGAGTCTTGTGAAAATTGCAATAACTTGAAGATGAACTTAAAGCAGGCGGATCATAAAATTCTTGAACTACAAGCTTCTTTACTTGAGCCAATTGTTTCATGCTTGAACTGTCCTAAGTTAAGCTGCTTGAACTTGAGGTCGTCTCCAAGCAGTTTCAAGATATGATTGATCATGAAAGGAAGTTGGCTCGGTTTGCTTCTAAGGACCTGTTAGCTCACCATGCATTAAGTGTAACAAACTAAAATCGACTTGATTGCTTTGGATGAGAAATGTGTGAAGCTAACTAAGGATCTTCTAGAAAGCCACATTGTGCTTGCAATATGATTGTGGAGAAGGAGAGAAGCCCGAGGTAAGGATGAGGCAGCTTAGCGTGAACCAAGCGGCTAGCGATGGGGTGTCCCTTGAGTCGGTGTGCGTGCACAAGCCATTCTTCCCTCTCTTCTTTGGTTCTTCTTTTGCTACCTTACCTTCTTTGTCTCTTCTTCCCCTGCTCTTCTTGCACCTCTCTCTTTCGGGAGTGTCGGTACCTTATGAACACTCTCGAGAGATTTGTAGGAGGCAAGAAGAAGCTCAATCTTATTCTAGACCAATCTAAGATTTGCAGATTTAATCAGGGTCTAGGATATGACTTCTTTGAGGATATGAGGAAGCATCCACTGCCGTGCTCGGACCCATAGCACCGGTGTGATCGAGGCCGAGCCAGGACCGAGAAAGTCCATTTCAAGTCGGCGGGCTATGTCGAGGGATTTCGACGATGAAGGTAATTTCACATCTTGCTTCTACCTCTCGGAAGGTGAAGTATCCTTGCACCTTCTCGTCGGAAGATGGACACACGGTCGTCGATGCTTGGTAGCGCCAAGATCGCGTAGAGACCATGTTGAGTCTCTTAGGCGCATTGAAGTCGGCCCCGGACCTTGAGTGCACCTAAGACCAACACGAGTCTAGGCTTGTTTCTTCGATGGGTTTGTGCGACGCCGAGGACTTGGCTTTTCGAGTTTTACGGTTTTCGTCCTCATCTTTGCTTTCGATCGTGACTTCCGCCGTCTGAGGGTAGATCTCGTTTTCCCCATCGAGATAGCTACCCATGGCGTGTTCGATCTGTTGCGGTGCTCGACTTCGCTCGCCGTAGCGATCGGACTCGAAGAACGACTTCGGTCTACTCTTAGACCTTCTGCTGTGAGTGACAGAGCGTAGAGTAGATAGAGGTCGATCGGGCTTGACTACTTCATCGCTCGGCGTGTTACTCGATATTGGGTGCCAAAATCATTGTTGATTTATCGATCTTGAGACTTTACTCTGTTTGACTTCGAGTTAGCGGGTAGGGAAGGAGAAGGTTTGGCTTGTAGACTCGGTTGTTCTCGTCATATATGAGGAGACTCCGTTGGTTCTCTTCCTAGCCAGCTCCGGTGATGAGGCGATCACCTTCGGAGGCGCTTCGTGCAGGCGCGTCATCGCCAAAGTCTTGTCGTATTAATGCTTCTTTTATTCTTAAGGATGTTGCCTTGGTTAGTAAGTCTGCGGTACAATTTGCTTTCCGTTTCTCGGCTTATTGATGGCGGTTTCGAGGTGAGCTTTAAGAAAAACAATTGCAAAATTCTTGACTCTTGGGTGAGTCGGTTTATGGGATTTCTCGTTATGGGAGGATCTTTCGTCTTGATTTCTCTGAGTCTTCTGGCGATCCTCTCGGTGTTTAGTTATACGAGTCCCGCGATCTCTCTTTACGGCATAGGAGACTTGGTCATATTGGATTTGACCATTTGACCCGAGTTAGCGACCATGATCTCATTAAGTGGTCCGCGAAACTCAAGATGGTCAAAGATCTTGTTTGCACTCCATCTTGAAGCACGGCAAGATGGTTGCCGCTTCTCATCCTCGGTCCACGATTACTATGACCGATGCAGGACAATTGCTCCACATGGACACAGTTGGACCAAATCGAGTCTTGATCGGCGGGAGGAAGTGGTATGTTCTTGTTGTGGTCGATGACTTCTCGAGGTACTCTTGGGTGTTTTCTTAGCCTCGAAGGGCGAGACATTTACACATTTCGAGGTCTTTTTAGTAGGTCATCTGTTGAGCTCCGGGTGCCTTCTGAGCGATCCATGATGACAATGTACGGAGTTCAAAATTCCTACTTTGAGAGTTTCTGCGGTGAGGCAGTGTAGAGCACCGGTTCTCTTCTCCATCGTCCCTCGGCAAAATGGCGTTGTGGAGAGGAAGAACCGTACCTTAGTCGAGATGGCGGGGCGATGCTTGATGAGTACTCTACAGGAAGTTTTGGGTGAGGCCATTGCGACCGCGTGCCATGTTTGAATCGAGTTTTTCTTGGGCACTCCTACACGCACTTCTTATGAGTGAGATACGAGCGAAAGCCAGCGTCTCTCATTTTCGTGTGTTTGGTTGCAAGTGCTTTATCTTGAAGTCCAGGAACCTAGACAAGTTCGAGTCACGTTCTGTGGCGGTATCTTTCTAGGCTACTCGACTTCTTGGCGAACTTATAAGTGCAGGCTGCGAGTCTAGCAAAATGGTAGAAACACGTGAGGTGACCTTTGGCGAGGCGGTCAGGGGACTAGGCCAGATATCTCGAGTTCTTTAGAAGCGATCCGAGACCATCTTTGTGGATGATGAGGGCGATGGAGATGACGGTTGTCTACGATCCCGTCCTCATCCACTCCTTGAGGTGCCGTCTTCCACCGCACCTCGAGGTGATCGACCCTGCCTTCTGCTTCCTCTGGAGCTAGTGGCTCTGTTCCTACCTCGTCGGCTCATGAGGTAGAGGCCACTTCTTCATCTCTCCCAGACCTCCTAGACACATCCAGAAAGTTCATCCTTGAGCGCAGATCATTGGAGATCTTTTTGGCGTGTTACAGCTCAAAATCGCTTATCTCAATTCTGTCTCCATTCTCGCCTTCATTGCCTCTTTTGAGCCCAAAGATGTTTCTCATGCTTTATCGATGAGTCATGGGTCAATGCCATGCATGAGGAGCTAGAAAATTTGAGAGGAACAAGGTGCAGTCGCTTGTTGAGCCCCACGAGGCCACAATATCATTGGAACCAAGTGGGTGTTCAAGAACAAGCAGAGTGAGGATGGGGTAATCATCAAAACAAGGCGAGATTAGTAGCTCGGGGTTTTCCTGTGTTGAGGTCTAGACTTTGAGAGACCTTTGCCCTGTAGCTCGACTTGAAGCCATTAGAATCTGCTTGCCTTTGCGGCTTCTAAGGGTTTCAAGCTTTACCAGATGGGCGTGAAGAGTGCCTTCCTCAATGGCCTTATTGAGGAGGAAGTCTCGTCAAGCGACCTCAGTTTGAGAACCCAAATACCTAACCATGTCTTCAAGCTTTCAAAAGCCAGATGGACTTAGCAGGCTCCCAGAGCTTGGTATGAGAGGCTTAAGTCCTACTTGATAAGTCATGGTTTTGAGATGGGTAAAGTTGACAAGACCTTGTTCATCCGCCAATGGCATCGACCTTCCGCTCGTCGGATCTATGTCGATGACATTATCTTTGGCGGCTCTTCCCATACTCTGGTTTCCCGGTTCTCGGATGTCATGAGCACCGAGTTTGAGATGAGTATGATGGGTGAGTTGACCTTCTTCCTTGGCTTCCAAATCAAGCGGACTCGGGAGGTACATTTCTTCATCAAGGAAAGTACACTCGTGACCTCTGGCGCTTGACATGAGTGATGGGAAGCTTTGTGTCGACTCCATGGCTTCTACTGACCTATCTTGACCCGAGATGAGGATGGCGAGCGATTGATCGAAGGAGTTGAAGTATGATCGGCTCCCTTCTTTACCTCATCGCCTCGAGACCGGACATACACTTCTCCGTGTGTTGCGTGTGCTCGATTTCGAGCTTCTCCTCGCGTATCTCACCGCCAGCGGTGAAGCGCATCTTCCGTACCTTGAGCTACCATTGACTATGGTATCTGGTACTCTTCCTCATCTGTCTTTCCTTGAGAGCCTTTTCGGATCTGCGACTTATTTGGTCAGGGATAGATAGGAAGAACACTCGCACCGCCAATTTCTTGGCACTTCTCTTGTTTCTGGTCTTCAAGGAAGCGATGCAGTGTTACCTGATCCACCGCAGAGGCCGAGTGCGTTCTTTGCGGCCGATTCTTTGTAGTCAAGTGCTCTGGATGGCCGACCTGCGGGACTTTGGGTTAGTTATCGGCGATGTTCCACTCTTTTGTGATAACACTGCGATTAACATTGCCAAGAACCCAGTCACGACATTCGGACCAAGCACATCGATATTCGTTTCCACTTCCTTAGAGACCATGTAGAGAAGGCGATATAGTGCTCGGTTTGTGGAAGTGACCACCGGTTGGTGACATTTTCACCAAGCCATTGGATAGTTCGAGGTTTTCACTCTGCGGAGAGCTTGGGGTGGTTTGTCCTTATGGACTATAGTGAGGGAGCTTTGGGTTTCTTGCTCTACTATATTATTTATGCTCTTGCTCCTTCTTTTTGCATTGCATTTTGGGTGCATTTGGGATTAGTCCTCCTAGCATAGATTAGAGTGCTTCTTTTGTCTAGTTGTTTAGATTTACTGCTCTTATCTTGTGATTCTAGGATCTTGCTTATTAGTCGTCTCTTCTCACTAGGTTGAGCTTACTCACTTCTTATAGGTTCTAGCAAGGGTTGGGCCACCCTTGGGTAGACAGGGAACGTGTTTGCTCCTTAGTGTGTTAGCCGGGCAGTTGATAGTCCTAGAGTCATATGGGGTAGATGAGAGTCGATCGAGCCATAGTATTCTCTATATCTTATCTATGCTTTAAGGACTGCCTGTTTTATGTTTTCCTTGCCAGCTTCTCGATTTATTGTTTTGGTTCAAGGGGAGTTCTTTTGGGAGCTTCTGGAGCTTAATTTTGAGTTAACTCAACTTGAACTAAAAGTTGCATCTAATGTTGAGGG
Organism: Phyllostachys edulis; assembly: GCA_036346405.1. Lineage (NCBI taxonomy): Eukaryota > Viridiplantae > Streptophyta > Magnoliopsida > Poales > Poaceae > Phyllostachys > Phyllostachys edulis. The sequence goes on from CM070546.1 coordinate 98,207,444, forward strand.
GGAGCTGGATCTTCGCTTTCTAGCATTCGCATTGTCATATAACTACATTGAGCCTTGATTATTATCCTGCTATGATATGTTTACAATGCTTTACACCTTGTCATGACTTGTGCTTATTTGCTAGATTTATCATGACTTCATATGTGTAGCCTAGCTTTTGCCATGATAAGTTAATTAAAATTGCTCAACAAACTAAAACTTGTCATGTTAGCACTTCGAGATTAGTCTTTCTTGAGATATCTTTTTATGATTCATGCCATGTCAAATAAATTTGGGTAGAGTGATGAATCTATATTGAGCCTTAGATTGAGCTGTTTTAGTCTCTTGATGATGCATGAGTTAGTACAACTTGTTAAAAGGCAAAAGATCTCTTTTGTGCTTGAAAAACCGATCTCACCAATTCTCTCCTATGAGGCGGCTTGCCATTGCACTTGGCATGAACTTAGGGGAGTTTTGGGTGACCTAGACTATCTTCTTAAGCTTCTCGCTTGGAGTAGTCGCATAAGGCTTGAGACCTAGCACATGATAAAACAAAAATCTGGTTGGAAACCACCATGAATTTCAAAAGAAAATATGTTTCATGTGTTCAATGTGCTTAAAGCCACAAAAAGTATCATGTACTTTAACCAATGTTTCAATCTTGAGCATAGCACTCTATTTGGTCTCAATTTAAGCTTCTTAGTTCCGCTTAGCTTATTGACATGGCTGCATCATCCTTGGATATCTCTAGCTAGACTTTGCTCATTGATGACTTGACTTGCTCACATAATGTACCTCATTTTCAGATTGTCATCTATGTGTTCTAGCTAGCTTATACATATCTTGTCATGATCTAGATAGCCTTTTTATTAAGTTATGGCTTGGTGTATTACATTATGGTCATTACGGATAATTCTCATGGCTCTAATCGCTTAGAATAATCAAACTTGACCATTTCATCCATTGACATGTCATTTTCTCTCTTGAGCATTCTTGATGTGTTTATTGCCAAAGGGGGAGAATAGAGAAGAAAAGTCATTGGGAGCAGTTTAGAGCTTTGGAGAACAATTTGCTCTTTTAGTTGTTGCTCTAATGTTCATTCATCGACATGGTCATTGTTTCACTCTTCTTCTTTGGACCATGTTGGATTCTTCAAACTCAAACTCAACTTTGCTCTTTTTGGAGTTTGTCAATATACTCATCAAGGGGAGATTGAGAGACCATGTGGAGGTCGTCCGTGTGAGTGATGAGTAATTGACAAAGGTTTTAGGTCGATCGAGTTTGGTTTGTGTGGTCGGACCTTGTCGTTCTTGCAGTTCACGCGCTTTTCGTGAAATCAATCGAGTATTGTCGGGATAATCGAACGACCGGCGTGTTATGGGCGATCGACCATCATAGGCGGTTATACCGATTGGTAAATGGCGGTTGAAGAATTCGAGAAGTTGTTTTTTTTTCGAGTTCGGTCTTCATTGGAAATCGGAACGACCGCAGTATTGGGCGATGACCGGCCGTGCGGTTGATCCGTGGTAACATGGCGGTTGTCTGATTGTATTGTGAGGTTCGGCCATTTTGGTGATTTGAGTTTTGGGATAGGTCATATCCAGTGTGTTCATGCATATGTGTTGCATATTGCATGTTTGAGCTAACGTTAGGTCAAGTTGTGAAGAACTTGTTCGGTTTCGTGTTTCTTATGCGTGTGGGCTGCGGGGCGTCGAGTGGAGTCGTGGCGAGACACGGTGGATCGGACTAAGCGCAGTGGCGCCGAGGTCGAACAGTCGGGATGTGTCGAAGACGACGTGGACTCGAGGTGGTTGCGGGCGTCGAGACAAGGAGCGCGAAGCTTCGGAAGGTGCGAAGAAGGCGAATCGGAAATTCGCAAAATTTGCACTGGCGCGGGCGGGCTCCGTTGGACATAGCGGGCGTGTGGGCGGAGACCCGTTAGCCAGCGCTATAAAAGGAGAGGAGGGCTGCATGCCCTCTTGGAGCACTTGGGTGGAATTAGGGTTTTAGAGTCAAAAGAGGCTTTGTGAGGTTGTTTCTCTTTTGCTCTTTAGTTGTTGAGAGTGGAGGTGTAGGCGAGTAGTGCTCCTGCTTGTCCCTTCTTGGTTTTGTGTTCATCTCCCCTCAAGTATGGATGAGTGTTTGTTCTTGAGTTGTGAGAGTGAGGAGATGGATTGAGCCTACATGTAATCATCCCTCTGGTTCTAATGTCCATGCGTATGGGGATGTATCTATGTGTTTTTAAGCTTTTGATTCAATGAATGAAATCTGAAGTTTGTCTCTCGAACTCTTGTTCTGTTCTTCGTGACTCCCATTTGATGATTTCTTGATTTTGTGAGTCTCTTGTTGTTTCTTGTTGGGAAGCCTCAAAATGAGTTGTTCTATGATGGGTTAGTGTCACAAGATCATTTGATCGATTTCCCGAAGAGCAAACTTGGTTTAAATCTAAGATTTCAGTTTTGGGTTGTCTCTGTTCTTCGTTATTCCTTTTTGGTTGATTCCTGAGATTTTGTGGATGGATCTACTCAATCGTTTCTTGGAATAGGTTCCTAACATCCTTAGGAAGGTGTGTTCCAAATTTGGTCAAGTTTGGCGCGTAGATCAAAAGTTCGTTGATTTTCGTTTTGAAACCGGCGGATTTTGCTGTTCGGGACAATCGGATGAACCGGGCTTAACATCTTGCGGTTGTCTTGATCATGCGGTACAACCGCCGTTGTTCATGGGTTTATCTGGGATATGAGTACAACCGCCATTTGCTGTGGTTGTACCGATTGTCTGATTTGTTCGGCTCTTCCTCGTTTTTGTTTCTTTGAGCTTTGGGGGTGAGGAGTGGATTCAACATAAGACTTCCTCTGTGGCAATCATTGATCTTCATAGCTCTCATAGCTATTGGAGTGATTTATAAGTTGAATCCATTCTTTGCGAAAAAGATTCGGTGCTCCTATTCACCCCCCCTCTAGTCGCCTTTCCGGTCCTTCATAGAGGATTAGGGGGGGATGACTACCCGACCGACACGAGTAGTCTGAGGTGGTGTTGCGAGGGGGGCATCCTGTGTCTGTTGGGTCGGTGGCAGCGCACTTTGCAGCTGAGAAGCCTCCATGGTGAACGAGGTGTCACGCGGGTCACCGAAGAAGTCCTCGAGGGGTGCCGATAGGTGTGCCTCGTCGTGCGGCAACGAACCGTCCTCCCAAGGTGTTCCTGTGAGGTATTATGTTACAAATGTAATCATGCCGAAAGCACGAAAAAAAAGTTACGCAAGCAAGCAAGCAAGGTGGTCATACCTGCTGGCCCGAAGACGTGCTCCGACGACTCCGCGTACCCCTGCCCCGCGTAATGGTGGAGCTCAGGACCTGAAAGAGAAGATTGTTATTAGTAACTATTGGGGTTCGAAAGAAACAAGCATTATGTTCCGCAAGCAAGCAGGGTGGTCATACCTAGTAGCACGAAGGCGTGCCCCGATGACTCTGCGTACTCCTGCCCAGTGGTGCTCCCACCATGATGCCACGATGACACGCCTGCCACGTCCGGGGCAGGAGCCCGTGGACGTGAACCACCTTGGCTGACCCCTCGTCCTCGCACTGGTCAGTCCACCGAGTCCCTTGGCGTGCGATAAGTCGCGATCTGGATGCCTCGTCTCGCCGCGTCCATGATCCGCTGCACGAGACCTTTCGTGTCCCCCTGCATCCTGTGGTGCACGGTGGTTGCTAACTCGAGAATTTCCCGGTGCAGATCCGTCTGCACAAGTAATGAACAAGTTGGAAACATAAATCTGGCAAATTAAATATGAATTAAGGATTGTTCAATACGTACGGAGCGGTGGAAAGCGGAGTCTGACTGGGTAGGGTACGTGTCGGACGTCGCAGCCTCGTGTCATGGTGGGTCGACCACGACCCGGACGCAGCGAAGCCTCGTTCGACTAGCGTACCAATCCATGTAATCCTCGTACGTCTCGAGGTCATAGGGATCATTCCCAAACTTGATGAGATCTTTGTGCGCGTCACTCCAAGCCTCAACCCAAGGTTTCATCCTATCCAACCAAGATATCGTGCCACGTACTCCCTCCCTAGTGTACCTGTGGACAGCAACACAATTATTTGGTCAGCACATAATTACATTGTGTGAAAGAAGTAAAGATGTGAACTTAAGCGTGGACGTGCACTGGCACCTGTGTCCCCCCCAAGGGGCTGGGACCTCCTATCGTAGACCGAACTAGCGCAAGACCCGCTGCACCTGGTACTCCTCCACGAAGACATCATGTACCAAGGCCCTCCGCGTGTACCAGTACACGTAGTCTCGCGTGCACATGATCGACAGTCCGTCGGGTGCCCGCTGCTAAAGCCTCTCCGTAGTGTACAGTGTCCAGATGACGCGGTCATCGGTCAGCTGATTGAACATCACGATGTACTCTGGGTAGGACCCCTGCGAAGTGATCGGCGTGAAGGTGACCTATGCAATAGAACACCGCAAACTTAGCACAGAAAATTGTGATTACAATACGAAAAATAATAAATGATCATAAAACTAACCCGTCGGCGGCACCAAACTGTGCCCATGGTGGGCCGGTCCACCTTGTCACCCTCAGCGTACAAGCTGACTATGTACGCTCCCAAGTCCAGCTGTGGTCGTCCGATCTGGAAGCGCTCAAAGGACCATAGCTGCAGAAGTAGTGGGCATCCAGAGAGGATGGAGTTGTCCTGGGCACGGTGGCACGCGTCGCACAATCTGTGATCGTCGCTGACAATCTGGCCGACCCAGTGTAGGAGGATCTCTCCAATCGGCAAGTCGGCCACCTCATGTGCGTACCGGACGTAGTGCTTGTCGACGCTGTCGCCATGGGACCCAGGAACATGACCCACCCCAACAACCATAGCAAGTAGGCCTTGAAGTGCCTCCTAACGGCGACGTCCCCTACGTCAATCGCTATACGCATGGGCCGTAAGAAGATATGTACATGTCAGCGAGGTTCACATACGAATTTAAGTGGGATGACAATAGTTACAAACACTTACGTAGAACTGGCAGATCCACCTCAATGTCAATCCGTGAGGGCTGCTAAACTCGGTGTACCCGCTGCCCGGTGGCAGCACATCCTGGAACCTCTCTAGGAGGTCCATGCGCCACGTGGCCGAGATGTCGTACGCCGCTAGGGGGGAGCCTGCGCATGGCAACCCAAGCAGAAAGGTCACGTCCTGTAGCGTCATTGCCATCTCCCCGCACGGAAGGCGGAACATGTGCGTCTCTAGCCTCCAGCGCTCAACCAGCGCCGTCAGCAGTGCCTGGTCGTATGGAAAACGCCTAGACGTACGACCAGAACCACGGTCCTGGTCATCCTCCCACGTCGCCTCCACCATCCTCACTAGTGGAAGGAGGCCTGCCGCTCTCAACCTGCGTCGAAACGATTAAGAACAAACGTGATTACACGCAAAGTAGTCATACCGCTATTGAGTGTATTAAGGTCAAAACTATAAGTACCTCAGAATCCAAGCTGCGTGCAGCCTCCATGCCCTGATAGGCATGCGCAACCGAAACGCACCAAGCTCAATTGGCGCCTCGCCTCTGAGGGGAGCACGGCATCTTGAGGCAGCTACTGTGGCGTCGTCAATCACCGGTCAAGTAACTCATCTTGGCCTCCGCCCCGCCATATCTACAAATTAAGTGCATACATTGTAAAGAGTACGAAACATGTTCTACAAAGTTCTTCCTATTTTACTAACTAGTTTCGTACTTTAAAGTTAATTTTTGACATTACCAACATAATTATCATGCACAAATGGGATATTTGTAATAGCTGTCTTCCTATGTACGACAAACTATACTATACACATCTCAAATAATGTACGATGAACTACACTATGTCGCTATTCTACTTGATTATATGTCGCTATTCTACTTAATTTGACATAATGTACAACGTTGCAAAAACATTTACCTGCAAGATGGCCGGCCTACTGGATCTGCTGCTCTGTCAATCTCTCTCCTCCACGATGAACCAGCAGAGATTCGCTACCTTTTTTTCTCTTCCTCTCCTCTCTTCTGTTTTTTTCTGGAATTAAAATGAGGATTGGAGGAATGTTTCTCGGATTTTATAGATAGCATACTGTCGCCAGTAGAACTGGTGACAGGAAGCTATCGCCAATTGAACTAGTGATAGGAAGACTGTTCAGTTTCCTATCGCCAGTTGAACTGGTGATAGGTGGGATCAGGGTCCCTGTTGCCAGTTCAACTGGCGATAGGTCCCTGTCGCCAGTTGAACTGGCGACAGTAACATATTTTTGTACTTTTTTGAGACGACTATTTATTTTTGTAATTATCTTTTGAAAAAATATTATTTTAAAAACATTCCTACTACAATCAGCTGAAAAAACAAAAGGCTAAAAAGCTACTGGTATAAGCATGTTTGGCTGCACCAAGGGAGATGTTGGAGCCATGGCCCATGCATGAACTGTAATGATTGTGTCCTTGTCTGATGGTCGATCGATCCTCTGCCTGGTCCCTCCGTCCCTCCATGACCTTAATTTGTTCACCAACAAAAGATGCAGATATATGCATGTCAGGTGTAGAAGGTTAACCAAACCAGGGTTAACTGGGCGTGCAAGATCGAGGAGGCAACAACCAGGCAGGGATCCCTCATCCTCGGTGATCTGCTCTGGTTTCTTGTGCATGAAATCTCTCACTGCATTGCTGTTGCCTTGACAGTGTCACGCAAGATCGAGGTGTGTTCACTTGTCATCCTGTGATCATGCTGGTGTTTTAAAGTGTTCAAAGTGACCACAGCACATCCATGGTCCTTCGAGTTCAAGCCAAATGTATTTGTGTTAATTATTCTTTAGCAGTAGGAGTACTTCCTAGGATCGTGCTGTCTCAAAATTAAGAACACACCGTAGTACTGTCCTCGTCATATGAATTTTCAGTATTTCCATTTATCTTTTTATTTTAAAAAGGGCCATGAGGAATGGCTGGGACTACTTTATATATATTGGAGGTAGTCCAACGTTAAACAGAATTATTTTGTTCTGACAAAATTAAACAGTAAAATCATATTGTAAAATCTTGGTTATATGCTTTGACTATAGTTGGGGATCTGAAACATATTAATGCACTCTCATTTCTATATGTTCACATATACGTACAAAATAGTAGTAATATAGTTTGTTGAGAATTCAGATGTCTACTGAGGGTTCATATATTGTTGCTCGGCACATGGAAGCAAAGAATGTCATACAAGAAAATTTTCAACTCTGCATTTTCACTGCTTTTACTGAACAATATATTTTCATTTTATTCCGTACTAGCGTTTACAGGATCAAACTACATGAATGGCTGCACAAGTTGCATAACTGAAATCTGAAACAATTATTCTGAATGGCGAGTGAAATATTCTCCAACAATCCTAAATTCTAGCTAATTACGATAAGGAAAAGATCAAAAAGTACAATACAAGAAAGAAGACCACAATGTGCCTGTAAAACTTTACTGCTCCTGGCCTCATCTCATCTATGCAGCAAAATGAGCAGGTCCACTTCTTCCATCACTAGTACTTGGTCAAGAATAATTAACATATTTTGTACGTATATGTGAACATATTTGTGAGGCATTTTCATACGCACCCTCGACGCATCGTCCCAGGGCAACTCCTGCTACATAGTTCCCTCCTAGGAACAACCCGTCGTAGTCACGTCTGCCCAGGGCAGATTTTGCAGGCTCAAGATGATCGAGATGCCCAATCAGGTACTGTGGTATGGCTCGTGGCCACACCAGTGAAAGATTTCTCTGTTGGAATTTTTTACCGGGGGACCGGTAACACTCGGACGCCGAGGACTAAAGGGTCCACTGCTCTAGGATTTATCAGCATTTACCTGAGATCACGGTCAACTGCTTCTACAAGATCACTTTCAGTTTGCAAATGAGATCGGGTTAGTATAAATACAGCAATAACAGGCAATCTAACAAATAGACCACCGGGATTGAATATGGTACAAAACCAGTGGCTCCTATAACCATTAATTGCTATTGTTAATTGCAGTTGGTGGTGAAAAATACAGTCAAAATATTTATGTTGATCATGAAATACTAAGCGATAAACATATAAAACAATAATAAAGCCACAAGGATCAATCATCTGGACAAAGAATACTACCTTAGTGGTATGGCTAAATCTTCAATGTGGTGCGAGAGGAGGAAACAGGAGTTCGTGGGCTCTCGGATGAGAACGAAGCACATATCGGGGTTTCAGTAATGGGGAGCAGTCGCCCTCCGTAGCACGATCGGACAATTTGGCCGTCGTGAAGGATGCTCTAAACTGCGCTATTGTCTTTGAATAATCTTTATTGATTCTCTCAAAAGGATGTCTTAACATATATATATATAGACAACTCTGTAACTACTCGGAATCAAAGATAAAAGGAAACTATTCAGTATATGATAACTATTCATAGTAACCAACAATACGTATGCTGTATTCCTACACGAACTCTGCGTCATTGTTTGCTGCTGCCGAACTTGATCCGGACACTGCTGCTGATCCTTGCATTTTGTTACGGCGGCTATACCCCTTACCTCAATATGAGTCCATAACATTTCCTCCCTCCTGGAGAATCAGCTTGTCCTCAAGCTGGAAATCCGGGTAGCAACGACGAAACTCTGGAAGTGATACCCAGGTAGCGTCCACAGAAGAGAGACCCTGCCAGTGAACCAATAACTCGCAAACACTACGACGAAGTCAAGACTTGACTATCTTCTCTGGAGTAGGAACAACTTGACCATGCAATATGTTTGGCAATGCTACGAGATGCTCAAGCGGATCACCACGATGCGGTTCTAACAATGCCACATGAAACACATTATGGATATGAGCTCGAGCTGGCAACTCCAGACGGTAAGCAACATAACCAATCTGTTCCAAAACACGAAAGGGACCATAATACCTGGGAGCCAATTTAGAGCGAGGCTGAGATGAAACTGAAGAGATGGGCCGATGTTGCAACCTCAGCCAAACCCATTGTCTGTAATAGCCCAAATTTCAAATTTTAGTTGAAAATAAAATTTAATTATTTTTGTGGAATTTTCTGAAATCTTAAAAGTTTTCCCTATTTATTTCAAAGCCAAAATAAATTAAATTGCATAATATATTAACAAATATAAGTTGAAAATATTTTATTTAAATCCAAAATGTCTTAGAGAATTTCTGTGAATTTTCTCATAATTTTTGGATTTTATTTGCTATTTTCTAAAGCCCTTTTTAATTAATAGGATTATTTAAATTAACTAAATCATTTAAATCTCCAAACAGTATTTGGGCCGAAACCTCCTCGGCCTGATCCACTTCACCGCGCAGACGGCACGTTCAGCCCGTTCAATCGCGCGCGATCTCAGCAGTTGGATCAAATCGAACGGCCGACATGCCACCCTTTCTTTTTTCCTTTCTTGCTCTCGCCGCCAAGTGGGCCCGCCAATGCCTACATCATCGTCTCCCTCTTTCCTTCTTCTTCCTTGGTGCATTCCTTTTCCAATCGCCATTGACACCGCGTGGGAGCTTCCAAATCCGGACCAATCCACCCTGATTTCGTGCGATTGTGCTGGTAATTAAACGTCGTGTCAATCCCGCGCCCGACACAACCTCGTCCCCTTCCATCTCTGGCCCTAATTCCCCAAATTGTGCCGCCGCTCTCTCTCGGCCATCTTGAGCCGCATGAAGCCTCGGTCTTGCCCGAGCCCTATATAAGGGAGCACCGGGACTACCCTGGCCTCCACACCTTAGCGCCGCCACCCACATAGCCTCTCTCTTCGTCAGCTCGCCAGATTTTGAAGATCATCGCCGCCACCCGAAGCTCCTTCGACCTCCGATTCCGCCACCGACGACCACGCTCCGGCCACCTGAACCTCATCTTCGGCGTCGCTGCAACATCGTCTACCCGGTGCGCGCACCCACTTCACCGGAGAACCCCCGCAGCACCACCTTTGTCAGAGACCTAAAACCGCCACCGCTAAACCTCGTCGCCGATAGCCTTTCCGCTGCACCTTCTCACAGCTTCGGTGAGCATCAAGTTCAGCAAATCACCCTCTTTCTTTTGCGCATAACCGCGTGGCTCGTCGTGGCGCAGAGTGCCGGTGAGCCCGAGCCCGTAGCACCGCCGCTCGCCGGACCGATGTGGCACATCCACGTAGGCACCATGTTAGCGCCACATCGGCGTTAGAACCCACGTGGCTATCGATGTGGGTGCCACGTTGGCCATTGCGCCAGCACGCACCCCCTGCACTGTTTCCTGAGCCAGTCCACGGTGGACCGTTGACCATGCCGTGGACTCAGTCCATTAACTATGGGGCCCACATGTCATAGAAAGAAAAGATTTTCAATGGAAAAAGAATTCGGCTAAAAAAAAGGAAATTCCAAGTCATGACGCCAGCATGCGCAATAAACCGGATTTCCTTTAGAAAAATAATTCAAGAAATCCTAGAAAATCTGATTTTAGGGTTTTCTTTAGATTTAAACTTCCAGGAGCTCGTATTTCTTAATACAAACTCCGATTTAGGTGATTCAAATTTCTAAATTTATATAAATTCAAGATCTAGCTAACTAAACCAAAATTATTTGATTTGGAGTTAATTTGAATGTTCATTTGAATTTATTTGAATAGTATTTGAATTTGGCATATTTTCGCGTATAGATTTCGACGACCCTAGAGAGCTCGACCCTTCTAAGGAGTTAGATTATCAGGACTTTGAGCAAGGTAAGTTATACCATTGATCATGTTGATCCCACTATTTTAAATTTATTTAATTTTGTTTTTAAATTATTATTGCTTGCATAATTCTATTCAGCTATTTTAAATTCCTAGTTATTCCAATTCCTTTGTATAGCCAATTTTGATTGTTTGATTATCATTCCCTTGTCACCATTAGACAAAATAAAATTGAAAATAATTATATGCTTAGCCAATGCTTAGATCAGAATTTTGTATTTGAGAAGTTTTAGCCAAATTATTTAAACTTGATTCAAATTGAGTCTATGGTATTGTTTTACCATAGAAAGTTTAGAAAATGTTTTCACTTGGAAAAAAATAAATTAAAATGGTTTAGACTTGGGCATAATGGATGTTGGTATGGTGCAAGTCGATGCACAGGATCGATTCATTTCTATGATCGAGTCTAGGGTTGTGGAATGTTACCCAAGTCAGTTAAGGACCGGTCTTCGAGCCGTATCTTGCTAAGCTCCACCATACTACCACATGTTCTGAGTGGGCAGAACTAGGCTTAATAATTTGTAATACCTTACTGTTATTTGTGCCATGTTGTATGGGTGTCGGCTAGACAATAGTCCCACTTGGCGCAAGAGGGGGCTTCCGGAGGATAGTTCATCTAATGGAAGTGAAACCTTAGCGGACATAAATACTTAAGGGTAGAACATTGTAAAAGCCTTGTGATAATTTCTTAGTCGCAAACCTTCGGAAGCGTGTATTGGCCGACATTAAAAGCAAATTATCTCTTGTGGATAAAGTTGTATCACCTCTGCAGAGTGTAAAACTATTTGAATAGCCATATCCACGGTCATGGACATGCTGAGCAAAGCCACTCTAAGTTAGACTTTGTTTTTGGTTTTAAAATAATTTTAGCAAATGATTTGAGGATAGTTAATCCTTTTGGTAAAATTGGGCGGTTAGCCATGTGATAAGAGGGTATCCTTCACTATTCATTCATGGAGGTTATCCACTATAAAACTGTCAATTTAAAATCTAATTTTAGTTAAGATTAAAAATGGCCTTGGAAATTATTATGAATATTTAAACTGAAAATATTGCTTTATGCAAAATAGACCCTATTAGCCTCACTTGTTTACTTATGCATGCATCATATTCTTTATTGGGTGTAACTTGCGAGCACAGAAGTTGTACTCACTCTTGCTGAATATAATTTATTCAGGTGAAGAGCTTTATCAGGACGGTGAGGATCTTAACGACTAGGCCTACACCCCCAGACGATTGCCTGTGGCGCATCGTGTGGCTCACCTACTATTTTGTTTCTGCTATGTTATTTTATTTGGCCTCAGGCCCCATTCTGTAATAAACTCTGATTTATATTAAATAAATGCGTGATATGATTGTCATATCACTTTTGTACGACTGTGTACACTAGCTATCCTGGACTAGTGTATGAACACAGAGAATTCGGGATCCTTCATTCCCGGGTTCGACAAAAGTGGTATTAGAGCCATATCGACTGTAGGTCGTGGCCTAGAATGGATAACACCCTTAAGGACTTATTTTTTAAAACTAAAAATATTTTGGTCTTTCTAGTGTCCTTTGTCAACCCTTCTCTTTTAAAAAAATGGTTATTATCTCATCTTTCTTTCAAAAATTGTAGATGGCCGAAGCACCGAATGCCATTTCCCATAGAGTTTTCGCTGGACATTGGGCTAAAGTTCTGTAGAAGATGATGCAACATCTAGACTTCAACGAGAGGCCAACATACCAGGGATACAAGTACAAGGTGGGAAGTCAAGACCGTTGGAGGGTAGAGGTGATACTCTACTCCAACCTGCAGCCAAACACCGAGTTTCACATTTTTGACGCCCCAATAAGGCGTAGCACTTTCTCCGAGGGCATCCAGGACGTGGCAAAAGGGGTAGTCCGCCAACTCCGCTACATTTATGATCACCGCTTCCATGGCACCGGGTTCCACTACCACCCAATGCACATCCTAACCCGGCTCAGCAGTACCTTCCGCTCAGCTAGAGATGAAGACTCCCCTGATCTCACACACCAAGTGAATTTGGCAAAGGCTATGGATTATGCCTATGGGTATACCCTGGATGAGTTACGTACCACCCAGGAGATACTACAGGCCATAGAAGAGAAGCTGCAAGCGCAAAAGAGGAGCTGGCTCGCTACAAGGTAGGCGAGGCTAGTTCCAACGAGCCAGATTACACCCGAGTTACCCCTTAGATGTTATCCTTAGTTCGTTCATTAGATGCGAATTATGAGTTACCAATATCTTTTGTGGTAGCCATAATCAATTAATAAAATTAATTAATAAAAGAGCTATTTTGAAAATTTGTTCGTTGCCTTGTGTTTGTTGGAATTTTGGGCTATTTAGATTTATCCCCCTTAGTGCTATCTTTCTTTCTCTCTTCTAAGTTCTTGGGAGAATCCAACAGATGGTGACTACTCGCACCGGAAGTGGCAGCACCAAGCGACAGGGAAACGAGAACGCTGACTACCAGGAGAACCCAGTTCAACCACCACCACCACCGCCGACAGAAGGACCGGATTGGCGCCAGATGATGGCCAATCAAACTCATCTGATTGATCTGTTAGCTCAATCCCTCAACAGCACCCAGAATGCGCAGGTCACAGCGACTTATGCTCCACCTCCACCTCCACCAAGAGAAACCATGTCTGAGTTCATGAGGATGCATCTACCAACCTTTTCAAGCAGTACAAAATCGATGGATGCAGATGATTGGCTCTAGGTCATTGGAAAGAAGCTGGACATCGCTCAGTGCACGGATCATGAGAGGGTTCTGTTCGCCTCTCACCAGCTGAATGGACCTACTTCTGAATGGTGGGACAACTTCAGTGTCTCACATGCCAATACCCAAGAAATCACCTGGACTGAGTTTGTGCGGGCCTTTCGTCGTGCACACATCCCCGCAGGGATGATAACTTTGAAGAAGAAGGAATTCCGCTCGCTTCGCCAAGGCAACCGATCAGTAAGCGAGTATCTACACAAGTTTAATCAGCTTACTTGCTACGCACCGGAAGACGTGGCCAAGGATGAAGGCAGTCATGAGCGATTCTTGGAGGGATTGAATGATGAACTCTCAGTCCGCCTGATCTCTCAAGACTTCACTAACTTTCAGCAGTTAGTGAACAAAGCTATCCGCTAGGAAGGCAAGCATCAGGAGATGGAGAACTGCAAGCGAAGGATGGTTGCTTAGAAGTTCAACTCTGGAGGTCTTCCCAAGCCCCGCTTTGCTCAGCCCTAGCCACCTCAGCGTGGGAGATTTCAGTCTTCCTCATCCAAAGCCCCAGCATCAACGCAGCACCCCAACACTTCTGGCTTCCACAACAGTTCATCCGGGGGGCCAATTCCAGCAGAAGAACCCGGCTTCCTCAGCAGCAGGAGTGACCTGTTTTCATTGCAATAAGACATGACATTATGCCAACAGATGTACGAAGAAGCAACAGGCCATGACTCCAGCCAAGCTAGTTACAGGATCTCTAACCTCCGGCGGCACCCCAAAGCCGACGGTTCAGTACATGAAGGGACGTGTGAATCACGTCACAACAGAGGAAGCTTAGGCAGCACCCGACGTTGTTCTTAGTACGTTCCTCGTTAATTCGATACCAGCTTCAGTGTTATTTGATTTCAGAACTTCACATTCTTTCGTTTCGAATAAGTTTGTGGGAAAATATGGGTTACCTATCTCTTCCTTAGTTAACCCTATGATAATTCATTCCCCGGGCTCGGAAATGAGGACCAGTTCTCTATGCCCAAACCTTTCCCTGGAGATATCTGGAGTATCTTCCCTAGCAGACTTGATAGTCTTGCATTCTCTGGGTTTGGATGTGATTCTTATAATGGACTAGTTAGCCAAGAATCAAGGGCAGATAGACTGTTGTAACACCCTGATTTTCTAAGCTTTTTCAAATTTCCAAAATAAAATAGAACCCTTTGGTTTTGATGAGAGTTCAAAGCTTAACATGAGATTTTAAAAGAGCTTTAAATGACTAAGACAAACTTCAACTAATCAAAAGCTTAGTCTTCTTTGAGTTGTGCAGGTTCTGGAGCCGTCCCTCCCTCTGTGTCCAGACCTCCTCTGTGTGTTTGGACCTCCCCTTATGTCTAGACCTCCTTTGTGTTTGGACCTCCCCTCGTGTCCAGACCTCCTCTGCGTTTGGACCTCCCCTCGTGTCCAAACCTCCTCTGCGTTTGGACCTACCCTATTTGGCAATACCAGCACAAGAGCTGAGACTAGCCCCTTCTTTAGCTCTTGGAAGCTCTGCTCACAAGCTTCAGTCCATTCAAACCTCTTCTCCTTCTTCAAGAGCTGAGTGAGAGGTCTTGCAACTCTGGAGAAGCCTACGATGAACCTTCTGTAGTAACCAGCCAGTCCAAGAAAGCTCCTCACTTCGGCTACAGACTTGGGTGGTCTCCACTCCAGCACAGCTTCAACTTTTGAGGGATCCACTGCCACTCCTTTTGCCGATACAATATGACCAAGGAAAGCTACTTGGCTCAACCAGAATTCACACTTACTGAACTTGGCATAAAGTTGTTGCTCTCTAAGCCTTCCCAAAATAGCCCTAAGGTGGTCTTCATGCTCTTCCTCATTCTTTGAGTAGATAAGAATGTCGTCAATAAACACAACCACAAACTTACCCAAGAAGTCCATGAATACTTTGTTTCATCATATTCATGAAGTAGGCTGGTGCATTTGTCAACCCAAATGATATCACAGTGAACTCATATAGCCCATACCTTGTGGTGAATGCAGTCTTGGGGATGTCTTCTGGTCTAATCTTCAACTGATGGTAACCAGACCTTAGATCAATTTTGGAGAAAACACTTGCTCCTTTTAGTTGGTCAAAGAGGTCATCTATTCTGGGCAATGGATACTTGTTCTTAATTGTGACCTCATTGAGTGATCTGTAGTCCACACACATCCTCAAACTGTTGTCCTTCTTCTTAACAAATAGCACTGGTGCTCCCCATGGTGAAGAACTTGGTTGAATAAAGCCCTTATCTTGCAGCTCCTTAATCTGTTTCTTCAGCTCTACCAGCTCGTTTGCTGGCATCCTATAAGGTCTCTTTGATATAGGAGCAGTCCCTGGGACTAGGTCAATTAGGAAAGTGATGTCTCTATCTTGTGGCATACCAGGCAATTCCTCAGGGAACACATCTGGGTATTTATTGACCACTAGGAGGCCTTCCAACTTCATATCCTTCAAACTAGCCTGGAGAGGTCTTGCCCTAAGGGAGGTCTGGGGCCTAAAAGCTACTCGAATTCCTTGATCATTGGTGAGTGAGATGGACTTGCTGGCACAGTCTATCTGACCCTTATTCTTAGCTAGCCAATCTATTTCAAGAATCACATCCAAACCTTGGGATTGCAAGACTATTAAGTCTGCGGAAAATGGTACTCCAGAGATCTCCAAGGTAAGATTTGGGCAGAGGGTATTAGTCCTCATATCCGAGCCCGGAGCATGAATTAGCATAGGGTTAATTAAAGGAGATATAGATAACCCACATTTCCCCACAAACTTGCTTGACACAAAAGAATAAGAAGCTCCCGAGTCAAATAAAACTAAGGCTGGTACGGAATTGACAAGGAACGTACCAAGGACCACATCTGGTGTGGTCTGCGCCTCCTCAGCTATGACGTGAGTGACACGTCCCTTCACGAACTGTGCTGATGACTTCACACTTGATGTGCTGCGAGGTGCTGGAGCTCCTTGACTTGTTCAGGCTGAGGTAGAGGCTTGCTGCTTCTTAGGACACTTATTGGCATAGTGCCCCACCTTATTGCAATAAAAACAAGTCACACCGGTAGTGGAGGTCATGGGTGACTTCTTCTGGAGTTGGCTCCCAGGGGAGGTCTTGTGGAAGCTGGAGCTGCTTGGGCACTGAGCCGGCACAGGAGTCTTGGAGGAAGGGGTTTGGGAGGTCCTGCGGTGAGGGGTCTGGAACTGGGAGGTCCTGGGCTTGGGAAAACCTCCAAGATTGAACCTTTGAGCTGCCTTTTTCCTCTTACGGTTTTCCATCTCCAGGTGCTTGCCCTCTTGTCGGATGGCCTTACTTACAAGCTGCTGGAAGTCTGAGTGGTCTTGGGCAATAAGAAGAACCAAAATCTCATCATTGAGCCCCTCTAGGAAGCGCTCCTGCTTAGCTTCATCCGAAGCAACATCTTCGGGAGCATATCGGGCCAATTGGTTAAACTTGTGCAAATATTCATTGACACTGCGGCTGCCCCATCGCAAAGAACAAAATTCTTTCCTCTTTAGGGCCATCATGCCCGGTGGAATGTGTGCATGGCGAAATGCCTGCACAAACTCATCCCATGTAATGGTTTGAGCATCAGCATGGGACTGGCTGAAGTTGTCCCACCACTCAGAGGCTGATCCACAGAGCTGGTGGGAGGCAAATAAGACACTCATGATTTGAACATTGAACCATGTCCAATTTTCTGCCCATTGTCCTGAGCCAATCATCGGCTTCCATAGGCTCGGTGCTACGGGAAAAGGTTGGAGGGCGCAACCTTATGAACTCTGCTATGTTGGCCCTTAGAGGAGGTTGAGCCGGAGCTTGTGGCTGAACTGCTGCTGTGGCTTGCATTGACTGGGTGTTGGCAATTGATTGGGAGAGTAGGTTAATTAGCTGGGTTTGGTTGGCCATCATCTGAGCCCAGCTAGGCCCTTCGGCTAGAGGAGGTGCTGGCTACGAAGTTGGGTTCTCTAGCACATTCTCAACTCCTCTGTGTTGATTACTTGAGTTGCCACTACCATTACGGGTGGTCACCATCTTGCTTGAGCTCCAGAGGCTGAGAAAAGGAAAGAAGAGATTTAGGGGGGGGGGACAGGCAAAACAACCCACCCAACACAGCAACCAACACAAAGAGCTTTTCAAATACAATAATAGCTTACTCGATACTTACTGCTTTGGGGGAGGTCTTGAACACCAGGGCCTATCCGAGAGACCACTTATAGAACTTCCAAGGGTAAGAGGATCCAGTTGACCTTATAAAACGGTGGAAGGAAAGAAAGTAAGGTAAGATTAGATTAAGATAAGAAGGAATTCCAGATGAGAGATAAGAACAGAAAGATGACCCAGATAAGAAGAGAACCGGTTATTCTTCTTTATTACACAACATAAGTATTGAAATTCTACGGCCATTCTACTAGGTTGCGACCTACAGTCAGGATGCTCTGATGCCACTTCTTGTCACGACCGAAACTCCCAAGTCCTCCTAGGAGGTCCTTCAGGACCACCCGAGTGGCCAAGACCACCCGAGGGGTCCCGCAAGACCACTCGGAGGTCCGAGAGTGGTCGTGAGGCTCAGGATCACCCCTAGGCCCACACCCAAACCCGAAGGAGGTCGTGGGACTAGGGATCACCCTAGGGCCTCTGTGTATTTAAGCTAGTCCCAAGATCAGCTGCTAGCCCACACAGTAACAAAAGTGGTGACATCCACAATGCAAGCTTTATTAACAAAATATCAACATAGTAGCTTACAAAAGCGGCTGTGGATATCATGGGGATATGTGCATGATCTTAGGATGATGATACAATTGGCAATGGCATTGAAGGTTTGTCGAATCACGTGTTTTCGACGAAGTTGAAAAGCTGTCAGAACTAGTGCGGTCAGACCGGCGTGTTGAGAGCGCCGATCGCTCGGTTCACCGACTAGCTGCTGAACCGCATGATAACCTGACTTGTCGATTTTTCTGCCATCTTGGAAATTTGGCTTTGGGATAGGTAATGTTCATGGGCTATAGTGCATATGTGTTTCATGATGCATGTTTTCACTAACGTGGGTCAAGTTGTGAAGAACTTGTTCTCGGAATCGATTTCTTTGTCTATTGTTGTGCAGGACGCTTGAAGGTCAATGACGGTCAGCGGCGAGGATGATCGGGACTAAGCTTGGAGAGCTGAGGTCCAGAACGATTAAGGATGCCGGGTGAGGTCAATGGATTCAAGCATGGTGCAAATTGGACAAAGGTGACCGAACGGGCAGTTCAGTGCGACTGGTTGGATCAAGCGGCGCAGGGGTCGGTGCAAGTGCCTTGGTGGTTTTGGCAGGAGCCAGACGGGAGAGACTTGCCGACATGATGAGAGCCGTTGATCAACCTACACGTGGCGAAGTAGGTGAGTGCTTCACCAAGATTGGACTTAGTCTTCGAAGAAAGATCAAGAAGGGGTATTTTGGTAATTTCACCAAATATCGCCTTGGTGACCTTGGGCTAAACCGCGGTGCAATACGGTGCGTGAAGAAGCGGTTTAGGTCAAGAGAAGATGAAGACGACGCTTTAAGATGCGTGCGTGTGTCCCGTTTGTGTGTGGGCTTAACGGGAGCCCATTAGGGTTAACTCTTCTAGAAGCTAGGCCTCACTATAAATAGGAGGGGGTGCTGTCAAGCAGCCCCCAAGCACTTCATTTGCAAAACCCTAGTTTGTCTTAGGGCTTAGAAAGGAAAGGAGATGCTTAGGGTTTTAGAGGATGGATTGATTGGAGTGCTCATGTTATGAGTTTTGTCCTCCTTGAGGGAGTGGCTGTAATCCAGCAACAATCACGAATCAATCTATACAAGATTTCTCAAAATTGAGTTCCTATTTGTTCTTGCCCTCTATTTCTTGATTTTGGGCTTTTCTTTGATCCTTTGATTCTCTATTGGTTTCTTGCCCCAATCTACCTTGCTGTGACATATGGGAATACATCTAGGATCATCTTGATCATCAATCACCCACGAGCAAGTGTTTGGATCAAGTTTTCGTTCTTGCCCTGTTTTGAACCAATCTTCGTTCAAATGGGAAAAGGTTGAATCTTTGACGTGGATCTACTCAATCGTTGCTTGGAATAGGTTCCTAATATCCTTAGGAAGGTGTGTTCCAAATTTGGTCAAGTTTGGCCATGTAGATCAAGAGTTAGACCAATTTTCGTTTTGGTTCTTGGGCTGTCGGCTTTGTTTCCGGTCAGGTCCTGTCAAACTGTGCTTGAGCCGCTGGTCAGAACGCCCGCCGGTCTGACCGCGCGATAGCCGTCGATCAGACTGGACCCGAGGGTTTGTTCTTCGTGTTTTGGGTCTTTTGCTTCGGGGTTTGATCGGATTCAACACAGGTTATACATTGTACATGTATACAGATCTTCATAGCTTCTATAGCTATTGGAGTGAAAGTAGTGTTGAGTTCGATCGAGGTGAAAAATGGAGAAAGCGTCTATTCACCCCCCCCCCTCTAGGCGCCTTTCGGGTCCTACATGTGGTATCAGAGCCCGGTTAGCTCTTCTCATAGATCTTAACCGGTCTGAGGAGCCATGGCGTCTGACAAGTATTCCACCAAACCACCTGTGTTTGATGGAGTCGATTTTGCTTACTGGAAGGCTCGCATGTATGCCTATATTGAGGCTCAAGGGCACGCAATTTGGCTTAAGGTCAAAAATCCCTATGTTGTGCTAGCCAATGACGATGTGATCACTCCAGATGTTGAGGCTAATAGCAAAGCTCAAAACTTTCTGATTCAAGGGCTTAGTCGATTTGAGTTTGAGCGTGTTGCTCATTTGAGGTCTGCTCATGAGATCTAGAAGACCCTCTATGACTACCACGAGGGCTCTGCTGCGATCAAGGAAGTGAGACAGAACCAACTCAAGAAAGAATACTCAAAGATCGAACAAAGACCTGGTGAATCTTTGGATGAGCTGTGGGGAAGGTTCTCCAAGATCCTTCATGATTTACGTGCCGTGGATCTTGTATTCACTGAATCTGAAAATGCACGTCAGCTCTTGGGTGCTCTTGATGTGAAGGTCTAGGGGATGAATATCACTTCCATCAATGATAACACTGTCATAAGTGAGCTTACCATGGATAAGCTCTACTCGAGGTTGAAGACGCATGAGATTGACTTCATCTTGCGTCTCCCTAAGACAGAGTCGATGGCTTTAGTGGCTGACCCATCTAAGGGTAGTTCTTCTGATTATTTGGATTTTGGCTCATCTGGGTTTTGATTGTCCGTTTTACACTCTTTGAGCGATGAGCAGCTAGAGAAGCTACCTGAGAATGATTTAGCCCTCCTATCCACAAAATTTTCGAGAGTCTACAACAAGGTGAGGAGCAGAAGGAGAGGTGGCCCTGTCACTTGCTTTGAGTGTGATGAGCCAAACCACATTCGTGCCAGGTGCCCCAAGCTGAAGGGCAAGGAGGAGAAGGACTCCCAGAGGTGTCCTCAAGCTAGAGATGCAAAAGCCAAGAAGCCCAACTATCGCAAGTTCGTCAGCTAGGTCCTTGCCGCTCTTGAGAGTGTTGATATGAGCGATGTGGACTTAGGGACAGAGGACGACGACGATGATTATCATGGCAAGAAGAAGACCCAGGATTTCACTGGTATGTGCTTCAAGGCCAAGGACATGCATGACATCTACTCCTCCAACGACGACGACCCTTTCAGCGATCCCAATGAGGTATGCCCCTCACTCAATGAAATGAAACGTGCTTTGGTCGTTGCTAAACAAAAACTGAAAAATCAAGCTAAAATGATTAAGAGACGGGACAACATGATTGATAACTTGAACCTAGAAGTTGTTAGGCTCAAATCCATTAATCCTGTTGATGTTCGTGATTCTTGCTCTAGCTTGCATAATGAATTGACCAATCTGAAATATGCTCATTCCTCTGTTGCGAATCAACTTAAAGATGCTCTTGATGAACTAGAATCTCACAAGTCTAGTCCTGTGTGCATGGATGTTGTTGCTCTAGATGTGACTGTTGTAGATGCTATTCCTTTACCTTGCTTAAATTGTGCTTTTCTTGAATTAAAATTAGATAGAGCTACAAAAGAATTGCTGAAATTTGATGCTAGTCACACTTGCTCTCATTGTGAGGATAATAAGATTAAAATGAAAGAAATGACTGAAATGGTTCTTCATTCTAAATCTGCATCATGTGAAAATTGCCTTAAACTCACAATGGAGATTGAAGCTCTAAACAAGACTCTAGAGGAGAAAGGTAAAATTGAACAATCCATTGAGTTCTGCTTCCGTAGAGCCAAGATTAAGAGGAAGGAGAGGATGAGTGCCTAGAGGACTATTAGAGGAGTTCCCTCATCTGTGACAGTCTCTAGAGCTAAGCAGCCTATCTTTCCTGCTAGACATAGGCCTAGGTTTGTAGATGACTTCGTTCACTCCTTTGGTGGCTATAGGCAGCATTTTGTGTTAGGATATCGTGAGAAGAGACCACGGGTAGCATCTAGACAGGGGGAGTACCGACCTTTTGCTAGGTCGATTCGGAGGGGTCTAGGTGGTTCTCGTGTGCATTCTTATGATTATTCCTCTAACCATTTTATTGTGGATTCTACTGCTTTGCCTAAACATCGTGTGACTCAGTACTGGATTCCCAAGTCTTTTATCACTAACCCCAGTACTGAGGCACAGATGTTTCCTGTTCGTGCTCTGTATGTCCGTCGTGCGAGGAAGGATGACATATGGCTTGTTGACTCTTAGTGTTCTCGACACATGACTGGAGATTCTAGATGGTTCTCCTTCCTCACACGTGCATCTGGCAACGAGTTGATCACATTTGGGGATGCTTCTACCGGGACTGTGACAGCCAAGGGCACAGTGCGTGTCAATAACAAGTTCATACTTAAGGACGTCGCTTTGGTAAGTAAGCTGAGGTATAATCTGCTATCTGTTTCTCAGCTTCATGATGAGGTTCTGGAAGTGAGGTTCAAGAGTGGTGAGTGTAGAGTTCTAGACTCCTCGGGTGAGCATGTCTTTGGGATCTCTAGGTTTGAGAAGATCTTTTGTCCGATTTGATATCTCTTCGCTTCCAAATCCTAGATGTCTTGTGGCTTCTGATTCTCATGATCTAGTTTTGTGGCATCGAGACTTGGACACATAGGCTTTGACCATTTGACTAGAGTCAGTTGCAAGGATTTGATTAGAGGTTTGCCTAAGCTAAAGGTCATAGAGATCTTGTGTGCACACCTCAGAGACATGGTAAGATGGTTTCGCTTCTCATCCACCTCTTACTTTAGTGATGACAGATGGACCAGGTCAGCGCTTGCACTTAGACACTGTTGGCCCTTCTAGAGTTCAGTCTGCAGGTGGGAAATGGTATGTGCTTGTGATAGTGTGTTGGACCAAAAAGACGACTAGAGGGGGGGTTAATAGGAGCACGATCTCTTTTTCACCTTGATCGAATTCAATACGATTTTCACTCCAATAGCTATAAAAGCTATGAAGATCAATATACAAGCACAGCGGAAGACTTGTATTGAATCCAATCAAAACCCCGAAGCAAATAGACCAAAAACATAAAAACTCAAAACCTAAATGAGTTGGGCGGTCTGACCTCCAACTAGAAATCGGTCTGACCTTTGGAAATCGGTTTGACCTCTCAATACATGGTGGTCAGACCTCCAGGCTAATGAATAGTGAAATCAGCCCGAAAACCAAAACTCAAATCGATCTAACTTTTGATTCGTAAGGCCAAACCTAACCAAATTTGAGACACACCTTCTCTAAGATACTGGAAACCTATTCCAATCAAGGATCGCAAAGATCCATGCCAAAGTTTCAATCTTTCTCGGATTGAACGAAGTGTGCAACAAAACCAAGTCAAAATCGAAATATGATCTAGAGACTTGCTCGTGGGTGATTGATAATCAAGATGATCCTAGATGGGTTCCCGCATGTCACAACAAGTTAGATCACAGCAAGAGAACAAGCAAAAATTCGCGGAACAAAGAAAGATCACAAATCACCAAATAGAGAGAAAGAAAGCAAATAGACTCATCTTTGAGGGAACTTTCTTTGGATTGATTTGATATGGTATTGGTTTACAGCCACTCTATCAATGGAGGACAAAGACTCAATAATAAATCACCAAATAGAGAGAAAGAAAGCAAATAAACTCATCTTTGAGGGAACTTTCTTTGGATTGATTTGATATGGTATTGGTTTACAGCCACTCCATCAATGGAGAACAAAGACTCAATACATGAGTACGAAATCAAATGCAACTCTCTAGAACCCTAACCTCCACTAATCCTCTTCCTAAGCAAACTAGGGTTTCAAGCACAATGAAAGAGTTTTGGGGGTGCAGCCATCTCCCTCCTTTATTTATAGTGGAGGCTTAGACCTTCTAGAAGATTGAACCCCAATGGGCTCCCGTTAAGGCCCACACACAAACGGGTCACATACGCACGCATTTCAAAACGCCGTCTTCATCTCTTGACCTAATCCGCTTCACCTTGCGCCACCTTGCGCCGTGAGTTGGCAAAAGGTCACCAAGGCGGTATTTGGTAAAATTACCAAAATACCCCTTCTCGATCTTTTTGCAAAGACCGAGTCCCATCTTCGTGAAGCACCTCCCATGCTTCGCCACGTGTAGGTTGATCCAGCGCTCTCTTTATGTCGGTAAATCTCTCCCATCTGGCTCCCACCAAAACCACCATGGCACTTACACCGACCAGCCGCTGATCCAACTCCGTCGCACCAATCGCCTGCTCGGTCACCTTTGTCCCTCTTGCGCCATGCTTGACTCCATTGACCTCACCCGGCATCCCCGATCGTTCTGGACCTCAGCACTCCAAGCTTAGTCCTGATCATCCTCGCCGTTGACCGTCATTGACCTCCAAGCAACTTGCACATCAATAGACAAAAAAATCGAATCCGGGAACAAGTTCTTCACAACTTGACCCACGTTAGTCAAAACATGCATCATGCAACACATATGCCATGAAACCCATAAACTTGATCTAACCCAACAATCATCGCCACCAGTTGGTTGATGAAACAAACCAAAAGCTGGTCGATCGCCACTTTGGCGGTCGACCACCTGATCGATCTGGTAGTCACCGTTAGCGGTCGACGACCAGTGAGACTTAGCCAAATTTTCTTCCTGGAAATCTGAAACCTACTGGAAGTTTCAAACCAATAAAACTTTTGCTTGAAAGCCCCAAAAATTATGAGACCAAGTGTAGTAGAATCTACTCTCTTGCCTACACCCTATATTTTTGGCCCAGCTCCAAAATCCAAAATCTCACAAAGGCCGGTCTGATCGATTTCCCAAAGCCGGTCTGACCGCCCCCCTGGCCGGTCAGACCGCCACCTGGACCGGTCAAACCTTCACTTGCCTGACAGCAGTTTGAACTTCGCCGAAAACACGTGAATCGACAAACCTTAAACGACATTGCCAATTGTAACATCATCCTAAGATCTCAAGCATATCCCCATGATATCCACAATCTCCCCCTTGATGAACACATTGGCAATTTCCCACAAATGCAAATTTTGAGGTTTGAAAAGTAAAAACTCGACGTTTTCACTCAAAGGCACAACTTGGTCCATATGCAAGAGAAAGCAAAGGAAATGACCAAGTTGGCTTTAGAATAGCATAGGCAAGTGAGATACGGCAAAAGAAAGCGAGAAAGCTTCAATTTCCAGAAAAGATCAAAAACTCACTTAAGGTCCATATAAGAGAACAATTGTTCGATATGACCTTTGATCATTGTGAGGATCAAGAATTGCAATTCAAGTTCAGAAGTAGCAATAAGACCATAATAATGCAAATAAGAAACTCCCCCTCACTATGATCCTCAAATTTCAGTAAATATCAAATTTTCAATTCTTCTCCAAGTAGCTCCCCCTTTTTCGTAACTCCCCTTTTTCAACCATCTTCTCCCCCTTTGACAATGGAGTCATCAAGGAATCACGCCTTCCTCTCGTCCAGAGATAACAAATGCGGAATGAGGAAAAAGCATAAGAAGGAGCATACATGAAATGCAATGGAGTGGCTTCATTTTTTTTATATATTTTTCAATTTTTGATTACAAGAAGCTTTGAAGATTACCCAAAAGAACCAGCTAGCATTTCTAATATTGCACAAACAACATATCAAGCCTAACAGCGCTAGCAAGATCATGATAAGACATATATCAAAGCTAAGCTCGAAGGCTCAAAGTAAATCAATGAATTTTAGCATTTTAAGCAACGCTTCAAATCTAGCAAGTTCATCAACAGGGATCCTAAACTAATACTGGCCATGTCAAAATGTCAATGTGAGATCAAAAAGCTAACAATGACCACATTAAGAGACAAACAGGTCCTGAAATGAATCATTTTGCTCAATTTTCTCAAACGCCCATTTTTCAACAGTTTTTCATTTGTAATGAATATTGAAGTTGACTAATGGTCTAACTTAGTGAAAAGATCCTGGACTAGGAGCCATCCACAAACTCTTCCTAAGCTTCGACCAGAAGTTGATTAAAGGTATATCTTAGTGAAGAAGATCCTGGACTAGGAGCCATCCACAAACTCTTCCTAAGCTTCTACTAGGGCGACAAATCTTGAGGTTCATGTTAGTTTTGACAAGCAGTCCCCATGAGATCGTTTGGATCATCAAACTATCTCCAAGTTCATGTCTATGACATGCAGTCTCGTAAGAGTAGTTTGGCACAATTTAAGCATAAGACAATCTTGAAATTGATTTTTCATTTTTCATTTTGCACAAGAGTAGTTTTAGATTCTCAATAACATAAGAAGCTCAAGTAATAATCAATTTTAGATTCAAGAGCTAACACAACAATTTTGACAAGGCCAATGTTACAAAAGGAGCACTATTGCGCAACTAACTAAAACATCCACAAATTGCAGTTTTTAGTTCGAGTTGTCTTAAAGTTCTAGCTCATACAGCAAAGACTTAGCTACACATGTGAAAGCATGATAATTCTAGCAAGTCAAGGAACTAGACATGGCATTGAGCAAGAATTGAAATACTAAAACTCTAAAGGGTAATAAGCAAAGCTTCATCAATTATAAGATAAGCAGAAAAGCTTATATTACAATGCATCTTTTTGTATTTTTCATGTGAATGCAATATGATACAATGAGATGCAAGAAAGGCTCAAAAGGCCTAAAAAGATCAAAAAGATCAACAAGTTCAAAAGAAAATCAAGAAAAGATCAAATGAACAAGGTGAGATCAGAAAAGATCAAACTCCCCCTCAAACCAACCCATAGAGATAAATTACCCCTAACTCGCTCCTCAAGGTGGCAAACCTTGTTGGGTCTAAAGGCTTGGTGAGGATATCAGCCAGCTGAGCCTCGGACTCCACAAAATGCAACACAATATCACCCTTCTCAACATGGTCTCTAAGGAAGTGATAGCGAATGTCTATGTGCTTGGTCCTAGAATGTTGCACAGGGTTCTTAGCAATGTTAATAGCAGAAGTGTTATCACAGAAATGAGGAACACTATCAAAGTTTAACCCAAAGTCCTTAAGAGTGGACACCATTCACAAAATCGACTACAAACAACTAGCGTGACTACATATTCACTTGAAAAATGGATTGTGCAACAGAAGACTGCTTCCTAGACGACCAAGAGACAAGAGAAGTGCCTAAGAAATGACAAGTGCCAGAGGTACTCTTCCTATCTAGCCGGCAGCCCACAAAATCAGAATCAGAAAACCCCCGAATGGACAAAGAAGACGAGCAGGAAAACCAAATGCCATATTGAAGGGTAGAGTGTAAATACACGAAGATGCGCTTAACGGCTTTGGCGATGTGAAGTCCTCGATGGCGCTGAAACCTCGCACTGAGGCAGCATCATGGCAAGTAGATGTCCGGTCTTGAGGCCGTCAAGTACAGAAGAGAGCTGATCATGCTGCGGTACTCCCGTTGATCCACGGCTTCTCCTTCCTCATCTGGATCCAAAACAGTCGAAGTCGCCATGGGAGTGGCGATCAGCTTGCAGTCACCCATCTCAAAACGCTTGAGCAAATCCTTGGTGTACTTCGTTTGATGGATGAAGATCCCTTCCTTGCACTGCTTGATTTGTAGCTCCAGAAAGTAATTGAGTTCTCCCATCATGCTCATCTCAAATTCCCTGGACATGGTCTCAGAAAAACTGAAAACAAGAGCATTAGAGGAACCACCAAAGATAATATCATCAACATAAATCTGAACAAGCAGAAAGTCATTGCCATGCCTAAGAATGAAAAGAGTCTATCTACTTTTCCCATTTCAAAATCATTCTTAAGAAAGAAGGTCTTAAGCCTATCATACCAAGCTCTAAGGGCTTGCTTAAGACCATACAAGGCTTTAAATAGCTTGTAAACACGATCAGGATGCTTGGGATTCTCAAAGCCAGGGGGTTGTCTAACATACACTTCCTCCTCTATAAAACCATTCAAAAAGGCACTCTTAACATCCATTTGATGCTACCTAAAACCTTTAGATGCAAAGAAATGCAAGCAAGATCTTGAATGGCTTCTAGTCTAGCAACAGAGTAAAGGTCTCATCAAAATCTAACCCCTCAACCTGGCTAAAGCCCTGAGCTACCAATCTAGCCTTGTTTCTAACCACAGAACCATCCTCATTTTGTTTATTTTTGAACACCCAACGGGTTCCTATAATATTATGACCACTAGGAGGTTCTACAAGATTCCAAACTTTATTTCTTTCAAAATTCTCTAACTCCTCATGCATGGCATTGACCCAACTAGCATCAGATAAAGTATGTGATATATCTTTGGGTTCAAAAGAAGCTACAAATGCAGAGTGAGAGAAAAGACTCGGATCATGATACCTGGAGCGAGTGACTCGCTCATGGAGATTACCAATCATCTGATCCGGAGGGTGTTGCTTTTGAATGTGCAAAGGAGCGCTTGGGGGAGATAGCATCTCCTCGACCTCCGTAGGTACTGCTGATGAAGAAGTCGCAGCAGGAGCCTCAATTGGAGGTGAAGCGATCGTGGCGAGTTACGGAGCTTGGCCACTTGCACAGAACATCGACAATAGGTGGAGGACCAGTATCAAGTTCATCCTCATCTTCTTCAACAAAAATGCTCTCTGTCACCTGTAAGTCACCTGAAACATCGGATCTAGCTCCAGGGCTAGTCCCATCAAAAGTGACATTGCATGTCTCCTAGACAATGTTAGTTTCAACATTAAAAACCCGAAAACCCCTCGAATGAGCAGGATAACCCAGAAATAAACCATCACAAGTCCTTGATTCAAATTTATCTAGGTTTCCTGTTTTCAAAATGAAACACTTCGATCCAAAGACTCGAAAATGCGAAACAGAGGGTTTTCTGCCAAATCGAAGCTCATAAGAAGTCTTGCCTAAAGACGGTTTAAAAAAGACACGGTTTGAAATATGGCAAGCTATAGCAATAGCTTCGGCCCAAAACCTCCTCGGTGTGCTATACTCATCTAGCATCGTCCTAGCCATCTCAACTAGGGTCTGTTCTTCCTTTCCTAGCGCCATTTTGCTTTGAGGGGCGTATGGAGAAGAGAATCGATGCTCCATCTGCGCCAAAGCACAAAAGAGGCAAAAGAAGCATTCTTGAACTCCGTGCCATTGTCATCATGGATCGCTCGCAAGGCACCAGGAAGTTTAGAAGCCAAACGAAGAACAAGATCATGATAATGATCAAAAGCCTCATCCTTCGAAGCAAGAAAGAACACCCAAGAATATCTCGAAAAATCATCGACTATGACAAGAATGTACCATTTCCCACCGACTGACCAAACTCTAGCAGGACCAACAGTATCCATATGAAGCAACTGTCCCGGTCCGTTAGTCATGACCATAGTCAATGAAGGGTGTGACGCGGCAACTTGCTTGCCATGCCTACGAGGCGCTTACAAAGATCCTTGATACTTTGAGTTTAGGCAAACCTCTCATGAGATCAAGGCTGCTAACTCGCGTCAGATGATCAAAACCAATGTGCCCCAAACGTCGGTGCCAAAGCCAGATATTAGAAGAAGATGCAATTAAACATTACAGAGATCCAGCAAGAAATTCAGAAAAATCAGCTCCAAAGATTCTACCAACTGTAGAAATCCCAAAAACAAGCTCACCGGCAGAATCAAGCACACGATAGGCATTCTTCTTAAAATGAGTCACATAGCCATCATCGAGAAGCTGTGAGACAGAAAGGAGATTGCACCTTAGCTTAGACACAAGCGCGACGTCCTTGAGAAAGAACTTGTCGTTCACCCTGATCACTCTAGTTCCTTCAATGTGCCCTCCGAAGGTGATGAAGTCATCACCGGTTGACCGCGTGAAGGAGGTGAACCATCTTGAGTCTCCGGTCATGTGGCGTGAACACTCAGAATCGACGAACCATGTGTTTTCCCCCTTCCACGGCAATCTTGAAAATCAAGGAACAAAAGAACGTTGTGTCTCAATACTGGGGTTAGTTAAAAGCGACTTGGGAACCCAGTACTGAGACACACGTCTGCGAGTTGTATGCAAAGCAGATGTGCTATCCTTGATATTATTTGCAGTTCTATTATGAGCAATGGTAACAAGCACATGAGATGCATCCTGTCTAGGAACACGGTGATGAGCATGTGCAACAAATCCTAGACTAGGTTTCTTCTTTTCTACGTGACCATGTCTCATAAAAGCTCTGGATTGATTAGATGACATTCTAGCAATATTTTTCTTAGCGTTCTTCAACCTACGCCAACAGAACTCAACTAAATGTCCACTCTTCGTGCAATAGGTGCAATGGTATTTTGTACCACTGGGAGAAGCACCTTTTGTCTCAAAAGAAGGATTGACAAACCCTGCAGATTTAAAAACAGTTTTTGCAGGCTGGGTTTTGAATTCAACTAAGCCATTTTCCAAGACCTGAATGACATTAGGCTTGGATTTGTCCTTGGCAGAGTTGTATCCTAAACTTTGCTTCTTAAACGGAGACTTAGACGTGTCCAGAATCATGTTCAATTGTTTCTTACCTTTAGAGAATTTTTCTAGTGTGTTCTTAAGGTAAGCATTTTCTTTTCCAAAATTAGCACATGAATCACAAGTCTTGGCCTTAATGGCTCTAGCATGTTTCTCCTTGAGACAAGCAACTTCAAGCTTATAGGCAGCACAAGAGGCACAAGGTGTAGACTCAATTGTGTCCTTAAGCTCGGCATATTTAGCTCTAACTGCTTCTAGAATATCCTTAACTTCATGTTCGCGTTCTAAGCAGAAGGAGCAAAAGCTAGATTTAACATTACCAGAAGCATCCAACTTGCTAGACTCTAAGCATTTTACACATGGAGCAGATTTGACATCAATTAGCTCAGTCCTAGCGTTTTCAAGTTGATGCAAAGCAATATCATGAGCAGATTGCAGTTTAGATAGTTCGGAGTGCAAAGCATGGCAGGATGAACATTCATCAACATCTAGACTCTTAGCATTCACAAGTTCTAATGTCAAATTCTCGACTTGTGACTCTAGATTCTTGTTCCTAGCAATGGTGAACTCTAAAGCCTTATCCTGACTAAGTAGTTGCTCATACATGTTATCGCATCTAGCAGAAAAAACATCATAGGAGAGAGGTACCTCATCGTTGTCATCGGCGTTAACGGAGTCGGCCATGAAGCATATGCCAGTGAAGTCCTTGGCCTTCCCTTTCTTGTCTTGAGGGAGCTCCTCCTCCTCCTTGTTCTCCTCGCTCCCAGAGTCCACATCGCTCATGGATTGTTCTCCAAAAGCGGCAAGGACCCGGTGAGCAGCCTTCATGAGCTTGGCAGCATCATACTTGGGCTTGCCCCCCTTGAGGCTTCTTCCAAGCAGGCTTCTCATCCTTGCGGTTGCCCTTACCTTTCAGCTTGGGGCCTGGATGTGATATAGCTCTCCACACTCATAGCATGTCACAGGGTGTAACATCCCAATTTTCTGAGCTTTAAAAAAATCCTTTGAATAGTTGGTAGGGAGAAAATTCACCATTTGGATTTATTTGAATTTAATTTAAAAGCTTAATATTGGACTTTGAGTAACAAAACAATTTAATATGACTAAAGTCAACATGAACAATAGTCAAAACAATTTTATTTGGATTCTATGTGCTTGGATATATTTTCTAGAATTTTTCCAAGTTCATTTGCTAATTTCTATTGCTTATTTGAATTCTCAGTATTTTCTAAAATGGAAAAGCTATTTAAAATCTCCAAATAGTCCTTGGGCCTAAACCCACTCCTTCTCCCGTCCCGGCCTAGCACTGTGCAGCCCACGCGTGCGCGCGCCCACGCCACTAACAGGTGGTCCTCACCCGTCAGCCTCTCTCTCTCCTCCCGCGTGTTTTCTTCTTCGGGCAATGTTAGCCGTTGGATCGCTATTGGACGGCCCGATTGTGATGGCCGATTGGAGCGGTCCGAACGTCACCTTGTTTTTGAGTCGTCCGATCTAAGTTGGACGGCCAGATCTTCGCCTGCGCGCACGCGCCTCACCCGTGTCTTTTTCCACTCGCGCTCGCCCAAGCCTCAGCCGCTGTCAAGTGGGCCCCACCCTCGTTACTGTTTTTCGTCTCTGAATCCGTCGGGGAGTTTGTTTGCGCCGCCGCGCGGCCGTTTGGGCGTCCGTGCCCTACACGCTCCAGAGCCGCCGCTTATATAAAGGGAGGAAGCCCTCGCCCTCCGCTCCCTTTCCACCATCGCCTCCTCGTCAGCGCCTAACCCTAGCCGCCGCAGGAGCCGTAGATCCAATCTCCGCCGCCGCCTACTCCGACGAGCAATTCCGCCGCCCCCGAAGCCCCCGGAGCCTCGACGCCTACACCATCGTCATCGCGCGAGCGAGAGGAACCTCGGAGTCACCTTCATTTCATCGGAGGAGCCCTCTATCGCCGTCGAGCCCGAAGCCTCCCCGCAGCTTCGACCTCGCCGCCGGTCGCCACAGTCGTCCTCAAGCACCCGTGAGCTCACCCCCAAGATCCCCTTCGCACCCTCTACCTCCCTGTACCACTCATCGCTGTCAACTCGCTGCCGTTCGCTGGAACCATTGGTTCCGTCGCGCGCCGCCCTCATTGCCGTCCACGCTCGCCGCCACCTCGATCTTGCGTCACCCTTTTCCGCAGCGTGTCATCCACGTGGTATGAGTCGGCGCGATGCAGCGCGCGATCGCCACGCCAATTTCGACCAGATTCGATCGGCCGGCTCGGTGGACTTGGTCCACCATGAGTGCGTCAGCGGCGATGTGGGTCCCACGTCGGGTTTTTCTTTATTTATCTTTTCCGAAATTCCTTCACGGCCTTGACATTGCGCAATAATCTGGGTTTTCTTTTAAAGAATAATTTAGAAATTCAGTAAATCCAATTTCTATGGTTTTTCTTTAGATTCAAACTTCCAAACCTCATAACTTTTGCATCCTAACTCCAAATCAGTCCATTCAAATTTCTAAATTCCTATAAATTCAAGATCTATTTAATGGAGATTTTTATTAATTTTTTTTGAGTTGTTTTGCCTCTGTTATTTATTTATTTTGTTTGTTTGTTTCGTTTGCGAGTAGACTTCGACGCTTCGGGAAGATTTGAAGAAGAAGGAACACATCAAGACCAAGATCAATTCCTAGACCTGTTCCAAGGCAAGTCATGCTTTGATCATGATTGAATCCTAGTTTTCTAAAGGTTATTTTAATTCAAAGTATTGCATTTTATTTCAAGTAATTATTTAAATGCTTTTGGGATTAGCTATTAAATCCAATCTGTTATGCCTTGATCCTTTGTCACCCTAGTTGATAATTAGTTGGTAATATTATAGCACCAATGTGGGTTGGTTAGTGCGATTAGATTGCTTAGCCATGCCACGAATCACCTATTCATGTAAAGTGCAATTATTAACCTGACTAAGTGACTATGTAACTTTGTAATAATCTGTGTGCACTATGTGTCTGTGTGGCATGTGTTGCACTTAAATCAACTAGGTGGGAAAAAGGTTTAGACTGAGGCAAGTGGAAGGAACTGTGTGACATAGTGGCTATGTGATATGGGCTTGTGAATCTGTGTGTCATATTTATGTGTGTGCCTTAGTTAGAACAATGGAAGTCTTGCCTCGGTCACTTAAGGACTAAACTTTGTGCGCCATTGAACTGAGCCCTCCTGTACGACCACATGCCTGTTATGGGACGGGCCTAGCATAGTAAGATACGAATTCTTGGCATTGGTTGCTCAGGTGGTAGGTTAGGCTATGTTAATAGGATGGAGGTGTGTGTTACCATGTAGTCGCATCGCGGGACGGTTCACCGCTTCCCTGTCCAACGATGTGTGTTGTACCATACACTGTGTATGGTTTGGTATGACGTAAGCACATCGGGAGCATCTATGTTAAGATGAAGTTTCTGAAATGCTTTGTTACGATTAGTGCTTGCAACACTGGTTGTATCTTGTGGGTAAAGTGTACAAACTCTGCAGAGTGTAAACAATCTATTCGAATAGCCGCGTCCGCGGTCATAGACAATGCTTGGGGATTTCACACGAGGGGTAGATCTTTAAAAACTGTGTGGGAAGAGAGCTGTGTGATCTAAATCATATGGCTATGTGAACAATCTGTTTAGGCTATGTGTGTCTTTGTGAAATCAAATTGTTAAATTATTATTGTCTATTTGTTTTACTCACTTTCAATCTATTATTTGTATTCAACTGCAAAGGTTGCATTTCTGCAAAAGAACCACAAAATGTCATTCCCTTGTAATAAGCTTGCATGTATAATTGCATTTCTGTGGTGTGACTTGCGAGTACGGTGTGTACTCACGCTTGCTTTAAAATAAATCAAGCAAAAGAGGAGGAGTCTTCACCAGCATTTGAGGAGGAGTTTATCGAAGGTGCCTGATCGTGGGGTCTAGATCCCAGTCGGTTGCCTGTGGTGAATCGATGGGACACCGCTACCGTTTTTGTTTCCGCTGCTTTATTTCTCTGTTAGCCCTGCGTGGCTTAATAATTGTAAACTCGACCATAAGGTCAAACCATTATTTATTAATCAAACTATTCGTTTATGTCACTATTCGCTTGTGTGGATCGATACTCATCTTTGTTGATACTGTG
Source organism: Phyllostachys edulis (assembly GCA_036346405.1). Lineage (NCBI taxonomy): Eukaryota > Viridiplantae > Streptophyta > Magnoliopsida > Poales > Poaceae > Phyllostachys > Phyllostachys edulis. The sequence goes on from CM070546.1 coordinate 98,241,948, forward strand.
TGCACTAGCGTGATCCTGGACTAGTGCATGAAACAGAGGGTCCAGAATTGTAATTTTGGGTCTCGACACAGGGCCACCTCTCTTTCTGTTTCTTTCTGTTTCTGACATTGTTATATGCCCGTGTGACTTTCTTAGCTAAAAGAGCTAAATCAACCTCAGGAAGACTCTCAAACTCTTCTTTTTGAATAGCAGATAAACACGCAAGAGAAAATCCAGAAGAAGACTCAGAGGAACCATCAGAAGTTTTTTTCAAAGGATCAGCTACCAAAGCCATGTTATCCTTCTTAGAAATACTACCTCTCTTAATATCATGAGTCTTAAGCTTGCTATAAAGCAGCTCCAAATTAAGAGAAGAGAGATCAACGTTTTCCTCAATGGCAATAGCCTTCATCTCCCACTCCTTGGTGTTGATTGCAGTCAAGAGGTGGGTGGCATTCTCAGATTGAGAGTACTCAATGTCAACAGCTCTCATCTGATTGATCACCTTGTTGAAGCGAGTAAAGACATCATCGATGCTCTCACCAGGACGCATCTCGAATTTGTTATACTCTCGCTTGTAGACCGTCTGGCGCACTTGCTTGATTTGGGACGATCCCTCATGGTAAGTTTCGAGGGTGTGCCAGATCTCATGTGTGGTCTTAAGGTTGCAAATCCGATCGTACTCCTGTCTACCAAGCCCAGCATATAGAAGGTTCTTTGCCTTGTTGTTGTTTGCCAAGAGGGCTGCTGAAGCCGGCGAAGCAACTTCGGGCAAAACGAGCGGGGCTCGAACAACCTCCCATATAGCTTGTCCTTCGCTTTCAAGGAAAACTCGCATGCGGCTTGGTCGAGTACTTATCCATCGCCAAGTTCAGTGACCGGTTAAGATCAAGATTAAACTAACTAGACTCTGATACCACTTGTTGGACCGAAAAGGTGACTAGAGGGGGGGTGAATAGGAGCACGATCTCTTTTTCACCTTGATCGAATTCAATACGATTTTCACTCTAATAGCTATAAAAACTACAAAGATCAATATACAAGCACAGTGGAAGAATTGTATTGAATCCAATCAAAACCCCGAAGCAAATAGACCAAAAACATAAAAACTCAAAACCTAAATGAGTTGGGCGGTCTGACCTCCAACTAGAAATCGGTCTGACCTCTCAATATATGGCGGTCAGACCTCCAGGCTAATGAACAGTGAAATCAGCCCGAAAACCAAAACTCAAATCGATCTAACTTTTGATTCGTAAGGCCAAACCTAACCAAATTTGAGACACACCTTCTCTAAGATATTGGTAACCTATTCCAATCAAGGATCGCATAGATCCATACCAAAGTTCCTATCTTTTTTGGATTGAACGAAGTGTGCACCAAAACCGAGTCAAAATCGAAATATAATCTAGAGACTTGCTCGTGGGTGATTGATGATCAAGATGATCCTAGATGGGTTCCCACATGTCACAGCAAGTTAGATCACGGCAAGAGAACAAGCAAAAACTCGCGAAACAAAGAAAGACCACAAATCACCAAATAGAGAAAGAAAACAAATAGACTCATCTTTGAGGGAACTTTCTTTGGATTGATTTGATATGGTATTGGTTTACAGCCACTCCATCAATAGAGGACAAAGACTCAATACATGAGCATGAAATCAAATCCAACTCTCTAGAACCCTAACCTCCACTAATCCTCTCCCTAAGCAAACTAGGGTTTCAAGCACAATGAAAGGGTTTTGGGGGTGCAGCCACCTCCCTCCTCTATTTATAGTGGAGGCTTAGACCTTCTAGAAGATTGAACCCTAATGGGCTCCCATTAAGGCCAACACACAAATGGGTCACATACGCACGCATTTTAAAGCACCGTCTTCATCTCTTGACCTAATCCGCTTCACCTTGCGCCACCTTGTGCCGTGAGTTGGCAAAAAGGTCACCAAAGGCGGTGTTGGTAAAATTACCAAAATACCCTTCTCGATCTTTTGCAAAGACCGAGTCCCATCTTCGTGAAGCACCTCCCATGCTTCACCACGTGTGGGATTGATCGGTGGCTCTCTTCATGTCGGCAAGTCTCTCCCATCCGGCTCCCACCGAAACCACCATGACACTTGCACCGACCCATGCTTGATCCAACCGTCGCCATCGAATCGCCTGATTCGGTCACCTTTGTCCCTCTTGCGCCATGCTTGACTCCATTGACCTCACTGGCATCCCGATCGTTACGGACCTAAGCTCTCCAAGCTTAGTCCGATCATCCTCGCCGTTGACCGTCATTGACCTCCAAGCAACTTGCGTCAATAGACAAAGAAATCAAATCTGGGAACAAGTTCTTCACAACTTGACCCACGTTAGTCAAAACATGCATCATGCAACATATATGCCATGAAACCCATAAACTTGACCTAACCCAACAATCATCGCCACCGGTTGGTAGATGAAACAAACCAAAACGGTCGATCGCCACTTTGGCGGTCTAACAGCCTCGGCAGTGGTCGACCGCCACTTGTTGGCGGTCGACCGCCAGTGGGACTTAGCCAAATTTCCTTCACGGAAATCCGAAACCTCTTGGAATTTTCAAACCAATAGAACTTTTGCTGAAGCCCCAAAATTATGAGACCAAGTGTAGTAGAATCTACTCTCTTGCCTACACCCTCTATTTTTGGCCCGACTCCAAAATCAAAATCTCATAAAGGCCGGTCGATGGATTTCCCAAAGCTGGTCTGACCGCCCCCCTGGCCAGTCTGACCGCCACCTGGACCGATCAGACCGCCACTTGCCTGACAGCAATTTGAACTTTACCGAAAACGCGTGAATCGATAAACCTTAAACGACATTGCCAATTGTAACATCATCCTAAGATCTCAGGCATATCCCCATGATATCCACATAGTGGATGATTTCTCCAAGTATTCGTGTGTTTATTTTCTGGTTTCTAAGGATGAGGCTTTTGGCTATTCTAGAGAATTGGTCCTTAGACTAGCTGTTGATCTTCTTGGAGTTTTGAGAGCCATTAGGAGTGACAATGGGACAGAATTCAAGAACTCTTCCTTTGTTACTTTCTACACTAATAGGGGACATGAGCACCAGTTCTCTTCACCTAGAGTTCCCCAGCAGAATGGTGTTGTAGAGAGGAAGAACAGGACCCTTGTAGAGATGGCTAGGACCATGCTAGATGAGCATAGCACTCCTAGGAGATTTTGGGCTGAGGCGATCTCTACTGCTAGCTATGTGTCCAACAAGGTGTTCTTGAGATCTATCATAGGCAAGACTTCTTTTGAGCTTAGATTTGGTCATAAACCTAAAGCCTCTCATTTCAAGATTTTTGGTTGCAAGTGCTTTATTCTTGAACATGGCAACTTGGATAAATTTGAATCTAGATGTTCTGATGGTATTTTTCTTGGATATCCTGCTCATTCTCGTGGCTATCGTGTGTTTAATTTGGATACTAACAAAATTGTTGAGACTAGCGAAGTCACTTTTGATAAGGCTAGTCCTGGTACTAGACCCGATGGTGCAGGTACATAGGTTTCTGAAAGCATCTTCGTCGACGACGACTCTGAGGATGAGGATCCGATCCATCCTCCAGTCACTTCTGAGGTAGTTGGAGAGCTTGCTTGTACTTCTCCGACTTCGATGGCGACCTCTTCCCACCTTCACCGACGATCCGAGTGGCTCTGCTCCTACCTCCACATCCGTAGGTAGAGGCCACTTTACACGAGACCTCCTCTTCACATTCGGCGACAAGATCCATACGAAAGCAGATGATTGGGGATCTTCATGAGCGAGTTGCTCACTCCAGATTCTCATGCACATTCTGCTTTTGTCGCGTCTTTTGAACCCGAGATGTCATCCATGCTTTATCTGATTCCTCTTGGGTCAATGCCATGCATGAAGAGCTTGAAAATTTTGAAAGAAACAAAGTCTGGACCTTAGTTGAACCTCCACCTAATCATACTACAATTTGAACAAAATGGGTTTTTAAAAATAAGCAAAGTAAGGATGGGTTGGTAGTTCGCAATAAGGCTAGGCTTGTAGCTCAAGGTTATTCCCAGGTAGAAGGCTTAGACTTTGAGGAAACCTTTGCTCCTGTAGCTAGATTAGAAGCCATTCACATTTTGTTAGCATTCGCGGCATCTAAGGGCTTTAAGCTCTTTCAAATGGATGTCAGGAGTGCTTTTCCTTAATGGCTTCATAGAAGAAGAGGTCATTGTCAAGCAACCATGTATTTAAGCTCTCCAAAGCCTTGTTTGGATTGAAGCAAGCCCCTAGAGCTTGGTATGACAGGCTTAAGAATTTCTTGCTTAAAAATGATTTCAAAATGGGAATGGTAAATAAAACCTTGTTCACTCTCAAGCATTGCAGTGATTTCTTACTGGTTCAGATTTATGTGAATGATATCATATTCGGTGGTTCTTCTCAAGCCTTGGTGTCCAGATTTTCAGATTCTATGAGTAGGGAATTCGAGATGAGCATGATGGGCGAATTGACCTTCTTCCTTGGCCTTCAAGTCAAGCAACTGAAAGAAGGCACCTTCATTCATCAAAGCAAGTACACAAAGGACCTTCTTCGGCGCTTCAACATGGGAAGCAGTAGGCCAATGTCTACTCCCATTGCTACATCCACCGTGTTGGACCCTGGTGAGGATGGAGAGCCCATGGACCAGAAGGAGTACCGCAGCATGATTGGCTCTCTTCTCTACCTCATGGCGTCAAAATTTGGACATCTGAGTTCTTTGTGTGTCATGGCGCCGATTTTAGGCTTCCCCTCGTGCCTCTCATCGTCAAGCAGTGCGTCGCATTTTCAGGTACCTCCAGGACACTCTTGACTTTGGGCTTTGGTATTCTTCTGATTCTGTTCTCTCCATTCGGACTTTTTCTGATGCTGATTTTGCGGGGTATAGAGTGGATAGGAAGAGTACTTCTGACACTTGTCATTTCTTAGGCACATCTCTTATCTTTTGGTCATCTAAGAAGCAGTCTTCTGTTGCATAGTCCACCGCCGAGGCTGAGTATGTAGCTGTAGTCAGTAGTTCCTCTCAAGTTCTCTGGATCTTATCTACTCTGCGGGACTATGGGTTGTCTTTGGGTAGTGTTCCTCTCTTCTATGACAATACTTCTGCCATTAACATTGCCAAAAACCCAGTACAACACTCACGGACCAAGCACATTGACATTCGATATAATTTCCTTAGAGACCATGTAGAGAAGGGTGATGTTGTGCCACACTTTTTAGAGTCTGAGCAGCAGGTTGCAGATATTTTCACTAAGGCTCGTGATTCTTCTCATTTTGCTTCTTTGCGGGGAGATTTGGGGGTTATTAGCCCTCTTGGCTTGTTTTAAGGGGGAGTTGTCTCTTTTGCATTCATTGTATCATACTGCATTTTAAAGTCAGCAACTTGCATTGTAATATAATTTCATGGAGCTTTGATAATTATCCTTGTATGACTTGATTTCATACTTTATACCTTGCCATGTCTTATGCTAGGTTGCTAGATTTCTTTTATGGCTTTTCATGTATAGCTTAGCTTTGTGCTATGCTAGCTTTATTATCTGTGAGAAAATTGAATAAAAACATGACTTGTTGTATCTTGTGACTAGTTTTGTCATAGTGATCCTCTCATAATTCACGTCATGTCATATAGGCTAAATTGAGTCTTGAACTTACTTTGAGTTTTAAATTGAGCTATGATAGTTCTTAAGTCAAGCAAATGAAAAATAAATTTTTCTGTACGAAAAAACTGATCTCACCAATTCTTTCTCATGAGACGGCTTGCCATTGCACTAAGCATGAACTGAGGGGGAGTTTTCGATGACCTAGACCACTCTCTTAAGCTTTTTGCTTGAGATGGTCGCGGCAAGGCTTAAGATCTAGCACAACGCTAAGAAAACAAATTGTCAATTGGTTGAAGCTTAGGAGGCAGTTGTGGATGGCTCCTAGTCCAGGACTTGCTTTACTAAGATAAAACCAAAAATTTTCAGCAAAATGCTCAATTTGCTAAATTCCAAATGCTTGAACAAATTGATTCATAACTGAACTCATAGTGCTCAAAATTGACTCATTTTCTAGTTTCTGGGCTCCATTTTGCTTATAGACATAGCTTGACTCATTTTTGGATACCTTTAGTTAAACTATGATCTTGAGCACCTTGTCATGCTACCAATTCATTTAATTTTAGATTATTGCTATTTTGGCATTAGCTTTGCTGTACATGTTTTGCCATGATAGAAAGTAGCTTCTTCACATAATATGGCTTGGTGTAATACTTGTACAGTCCTTATGGATAATTTTCATGGCTCCTTGTGTTAAAAATGAATTAATTGCAGCCATTCCATGTCATTCATACTCTATCTTCCTTTATGCACCTTGATGAATACATTGTCAAAGGGGGAGAAATGGTAAAAATGAAATTTGCATGAGGTTTTGAGGATCATAGTGAGAGGGAGCATCTCATATGCATTTTGGCGATCTTATTGCCATTTCTGAATTTGATTTGCAATTCTTGCATCCTCACGATAATCAAAGGTCAAAATGAACAATTGTTCTTTCATATGGATCTTAAGTGAGATTTTGCAAATTTCTAAAAATTGAAGCTTTCTTTTGCCTTATCTCACTTGCCTATGCTTTTCTGGAGCCAGCTTGGTCATTTCCATTGCTTTCTCTTGCATTTGGACCAAGTTGTGCCTTTGTGCGAAAACGTCGAGTATTTTACTTTTCAAACCTCAAACTTTGCATTTTTGAAAAATTGCTAATGTGTTCATCAAGGGGGAGATTGTGGAGATCATAGGGATATGCGCATGATCTTAGGATGATGATACAGTTAGCAATGGCATTGAAGGTTTGTCGAATCACGCATTTTCGGTGAAGTTGAAAAATTTGTCGAGAACTAGTCTTGATCGAGGCCGGCGTGTTGAGAGCGGTCGAGGCCGGCTGGTTCGATCGGCCGCCGATGAACCTATGATCGACCGAACTTGTGCTGATTCTTCTGCCATCTTGGAAATTTGGCTTTGGGATAGGTAATGTTCATGGGCTATAGTGCATATGTGTTTCATGATGCAAGTTTTCACTAACGTGGGTCAAGTTGTGAAGAACATGTTCCCGGAATCGATTTCTTTGTTTATTGTTGTGCAGGACGCTTGAAGGTCAATGACGGTCAACGGCGAGGATGATCGGGACTAAGATAGGAGAGCTGAGGTCCAGAACGATCAAGGATGCTGGGTGAGGTCAATGGATTCAAGCATGGCGCAAATTGGACAAAGGTGACCGAGCAGGCGATTCGGCTGTTGGTTGGATCAGCGGCGCGGGTCGGTGCAAGTGCCTTGGTGGTTTCGGCAAGAGCCGGACGGGAGAGACTTGCCGACATGATGAGAGTCGTTGATCAACCTACACGTGGCGAAGCAGGTGAGTGCTTCACCAAGATTGGACTTGGTCTTCAAAGAAAGATCAAGAAGGGGTATTTTGGTAATTCCACCAAATACCGCCTTGGTGACCTTGGGCTAAACCGCAGCGCAAGACGGTGTGAGGAGAAGCGGTTTAGGTCAAGAGAAGATGAAGACGACGCTTTAAGATGCGTGTGTGTGTCCCGTTTGTGTGTGGTCTTAACGGGAGCCCATTAGGGTTAACTCTTTTAGAAGCTAGGCCTCACTATAAATAGGAGAGGGTGCTGTCAAGCAGCCTCCAAGCACTTCATTTGCAAAACCCTAGTTTGTCTTAGGGCTTAGAAAGGAAAGGAGGGGCTTAGGGTTTTAGAGGATGGATTGATTGGAGTGCTCATGTTGTGAGCTTTGTCCTCCCTGAGGGAGTGGCTGTAATCCAGCAACAATCACGAATCAATCTATGTAAGATTTCTCAAAGTTGAGTTCCTATTTGTTCTTGCTCTCTATTTCTTGATTTTGGGCTTTTATTTGATCCTTTGATTCTCTGTTGGTTTCTTGCCCCAATCTACCTTGCCCTGACATGTGGGAATACATCTAGGATCATCTTGATCCTCAATCACCCACGAGCAAGTGTTTGGATCAAGTTTTCGTTCTTGCCCGGTTTTGAACCAATCTTCGTTCAAATGGAAAAAGGTCGAATCTTTGACGTGGATCTACTCAATCGTTGCTTGGAATAGGTTCCTAATATCCTTAGGAAGGTGTATTCCAAATTTAGTCAAGTTTGGTCGTGTAGATCAATAGTTAGACCCATTTTCGTTTTGGTTCTTAGGCTGTCGGCTCTGTTTACAGTCAGCTATGATCGGACCGCGCTTGAGCCGCCGGTCAGACCGCCCGCCGGTCTGACCGTGCGATAGCCGTCGGTCTGACCGGACCCGAGGGTTTGTTCTCCGTGTTTTGGGTCTTTTGCTTCGGGGTTTGATCGGATTCAACACAGGTCATACTGCATGTTGTATCTGAGATCTTCATAGCTTCTATAGCTATTGGAGTGAAAGTAGTGTTGAGTTCGATCGAGGTGAAAAATAGAGAAAGCATCTATTCACCCCCCCCCTCTAGGCGCCTTTCCGGTCCTACATGTGGTATCAGAGCCCGGTTAGCTCTTCTCATAGATCTTAACCGGTCTGAGGAGCCATGGCGTCTGACAAGTATTCCACCAAACCACCTGTGTTTGATGGAGTCGATTTTGCTTACTGGAAGGCTCGCATGCATGCCTATATTGAGGCTCAAGGGCACGCAATTTGGCTTAAGGTCAAAAATCCCTATGTTGTGCCAACCAATGACGATGTGATCACTCCAGATGTTGAGGCTAATAGCAAGGCTCGAAACTTTCTGATTCAAGGGCTTAGTCGATCTGAGTTTGAGTGTGTTGCTCATTTGAGGTCTGCTCATGAGATCTGGAAGACCCTCTGTGACTACCACGAGGGCTCTACTGCGATCAAGGAAGTGAGACAGAACCAACTCAAGAAAGAATACTCAAAGATCGAACAAAGACCTGGTGAATCTTTGGATGAGTTGTGGGGATGGTTCTCCAAGATCCTTCTTGATTTACGTGCTGTGGATCTTGTATTCACTGAATCTGAAAATACACGTCAGCTCTTGGGTGCTCTTGATGTGAAGGTCTGGGGGATGAAAATCACTTCCATCAATGATAACACTATCATGAGTGAGCTTACCATGGATAAGCTGTACTCGAGGTTGAAGACGCATGAGATTGACTTCATCTCACGTCTCCCTAAGACAGAGTCGATGGATTTAGTGATTGACCCATCTAAGGGTAGTTCTTCTGATTCTTTGGATTTTGGCTCATTTGGGTTTTTATTGTCCGCTTTACACTTTTTGAGCGATGAGCAGCTAGAGAAGCTACCTGAGGATGATTTAGCCCTCGTATCCACAAAATTTTCGAGAGTCTACAACAAGGTGTGGAGCAGAAGGAGAGGTGGCCCTGTCACTTGCTTTGAGTGTGGTGAGCCAAACAACATTCGTGCCAGGTGCCCCAAGCTGAAGAGCAAGGAGGAGAAGGACTCCCGGAGGCGTCTTCAAGCTAGGGATGCAAAAGCCAAGAAGACCAACTATCGCAAGTTCGTCAGCCGGGTCTTTGCAGCTCTTGAGAGTGTTGATATGAGCGATGTGGACTCGGGGACAGAGGACGACGATGATGATTCTCATGGCAAAAAAAGACCCAGGATTTCACCGATATGTGCTTCATGGCCAAGGACATGCATGACGTCGACTCCTCCAACGACGACAACTCTTTCATCGATCCCGATGAGGTATGCCCTCACTCAATGAAATGAAACGTGCTTTGGTCGTTGCTGAACAAAAACTGAAAAAGCAAGCTAAAATGATTAGGAGGCAGGACAACATGATTGATAACTTGAACCTAGAAGTTGTTCGGCTCAAATCCATTAATCCTGTTGATGTTTGTGATTCTTTCTCTAGCTTGCATAATGAATTGACCAATCTGAAATCTGCTCATTCCTCAGTTGCGAATCAACTTAAAGATGCTCTTGATGAACTGGAATCTCTCAAGTCTAGTCTTGTGTGCATGGATACTGTTGCTCTAGATGTGACTGCTGTAGATGCTATTCCTTTATCTTGCTTGAATTGTGCTTTGCTTGAATTAAAATTGGATAGAGATACAAAAGAATTGCTGAAATTTGATGCTAGTCACACTTGCTCTCATTGTGAGGATAATAAGATTAAAATGAAAGAAATGACTGAAATGGTTCTTCATTCTAAATCTGCATCACGTGAAAATTGCCTTAAACTCACAATAGAGAATGAAACTCTAAACAAGACTCTAAAGGAGAAAGCTAAAATTGAACAATCCATGTCTATGACTGCTTCCAAAAAAGTTGTTGATTCTGCTTCTTGTGCTTTTTGTACTGAAATTGGAACAAATTTAGATGAGATACAAGAGACGTTTAGAGTCAAATTCAAAGAGCGAGTGAGTAGGATTAAGAATGCATCTTGTGTGTCTTGTGAGGCTTTAAAGGTTGAGGTAGCTCTTGTTAAATAAAAGCTTGCTAGGACAATCAAGTCGAATAAGTGTGTCATCTGTAAGGATCTAGCTAAAGAAAATGATTACCTCAAAAAGACTCTTGAGAGATTTTCTAGTGGGAAGAAGAACCTCAACATGATCCTCGACCAATCTAAGCTGAGTGTGAAGAAAAGTGACCTAGGATTTAATTCCCTAGAGCATTCCAAGAACTATCCACCTAAGATTGTGAGAGCTGTTGACAGTGGTATGTTTGAGGTAGAACCTTTTGTGCCTTCTAAGGTAGTCTTTAGATTTACAGGTTTTGCCCAAACCCCTTCAAGCAAGACAAGTGCTTCTACTTCATCAGGTCAAACCCCTCAAAAGGTCAAGTACCATTGCACCTTCTGCAAGAAGGATAGCCACATCATTGAGTTCTGCTTCCGTAGAGTCAAGATTGAGAGGAAGGAGAGGATGAGTGCCTTGAGGACTATTAGAGGAGTTCCCTCATCTGTGACAGTCTCTAGAGCCAGGCAGCCTGTCTTTCCTGCTAGACATAGGTCTAGATTCGTAGATGACTTCTTTCACTCCTTTGGTGGCTCTAGGCAGCATTTTCGGTTAGGATATCGTGAGAAGAGACCATGGGTAGCATCAAGACAGGGGGAGTACCGACCTTTTGGTAGGTCGATTCTGAGAGGTCTAGGTGGTTGTTGTGTGCATTCTTATGATTATTCCTTTAACTATTTTATTGCGGATTCTACTGCTTTGCCTAAACATCATGTGACTCAGTACTAGATTCCCACACAGTAACAAAAGTGGTGACATCCACAACGCAAACTATATTAACAAAATATCAACAGAGTAGCTTACAAAAGCGGCTTTGGGCCGAACATAAAATACAACGGAACAAAAAGAGCGACAGTCCATCCAACTCGCCACAGACATCTGGCTGGAGGGCACAACCTAGTCGTTTTGGTCCTCCTCCTCGCCGTCGAGGTCTTCTCCTGCTCAAAGATTACATCAAGCAAGACTGAACACAACAACCGTACTCGCAAGACACACCCGTGGAGTAACAGATTTTAATGCATGCATAGGTATTTCAAAGGATGTCTTATAGGGTTAATTTGCACAAAACCAAGTTTCTTTTAAATACTCATACTAAGTTCCAAGGCAGATACACTTATAATTAAAATTCATTTTCCAAAATTCAATTTTATAGTTGGGTAACTTTCTTCAGCAAGTGGTGAAGGATACCCTCCTATCACAAGGCTCCCTGCCCAAACCCATTGGATAGACATCCAAAAACATTTCAAAGTCCATTTTGGAACCAAAACCATAACGCTAACTTTGAGTGGCTTTACCAGCATGTCCATGATCGTGGACACGGCTATTCGAATAGATTTTCACTCTGCAGAGGTGTACAGTTTTACCCACATGACACGACTTCTCTAGTTTGTTTGGCATCTGTCGTTACCACCACTCACTTCCATAGGTGAGAGGTCTAGAGCACATGACAAGGCCTTTACAATGCGTCATTCCACCGTAGTTCCCCCTCGCTAAGGTTTCACCCCCTGTAGACTAACCATCCGCAGGGTTCAGGCCCCCTCTTGCGCTAGTGGGAAAAAGATAGGTCATAAAAACCACCCACACATCCAAATGGAATAACCGCGGTGGAACTTTGCAAATTAGTTAACCAGGTCCTGCCCATTCAGGACACGTGGTTGCACGATGTGGCTAGCAAAGGAACGCTCAAAGGCCGGTCCTCAACTGACTTGGGCGACTTCCATAAAACCCCTCAGCTTCAACCCTACCCGAGTTGAGCCCGTGCATAAACCTGCACCAACCAAGCAACCAGTTCGCCCAAGTCTAAACCAATTTTCTTTTGCTTTGCTTTTCAAAAACCCTTTTACAACTTACCATGACAACCCAATGCTATGGTTTAAAACATTTGGTAATGTTGGTCTTTTGGCAATAAAATCTCCCAAAGCAAGAGTTTTTGGTCTAAGCATGGCTAAGCATTAAATTTTTGCAACACTTCTAGCTCATACTATTGTATCAGCCAGATTTTCATCTATGGCATCAAGAGTGAATGACTCAATGTCAAATCTGGTTGTACAAAGGAAACAGGGATAACTATAAAGTTTAAAACAGATATTAAAGTACTTGCATTGAAGTAGGCATGCAGTAATCATTTGAAATGGAACTCAAATAACTTGAATTACTAGGCTCAACATGATCAAGGGTATGACTTGCCTTGTTCACAAGCTTGAGGGTCTTCTTTCTCAAGGAACTCGGGCTCCCCAGCGTCGTCGCAATCTACACGTGAAAAAGAGACAAACTCAAATAGAGCCCAAACAAAACCCAAAGAACTCCAGAAGAAGCTCAAAACTCAAACCAACAGAGCAACAATGCACTAGAAACAGGTTTTCGGGAGGGAACTTGACTCGCTGGGAGGAGGTCCAACGAGGAGGGTGGTCTTTGCAAAAAGACCTAAGAGGGTGGTCTTTACAAAAGACTAGCAAAGACCAAGAGAGTTGTCTTTGCAAAAAGGCCAGCAAAGACCGAAAGGGTGGTCTTTGCGAAAGAAACCAAAAGGTGATCTTTGCAGAAGAATCAAAGAGGTGGTCTTTGCAAAAGACCCAGGAAGGTGGTCTTTGCGCACAGACCGAGAAGGTGGTGTTTGCGAGAAGACCATGCAAAGGTCCTGGGGAGGATACGACTACTTCAACGTGGTCGTATGAATGAGGGAAAGAATAGGGCACAGAGGAACTTACCAAGGCCGAGAAAGGGATGGTGGAAGAAGGGGAGGTCAAGGGACGGCGGTGGTGGTTGAGGCCGACGTAGATGCTCCAGTGGGACCTCTGATGGTGAGAAGGCGGCGAAGGAGGCTCCGGCGGAGTTCTTGACGATGAAGCTTCAACACCAAGCAGCTGGCCAAGAGCAAAAGGAATAAGTGTGGAAAAAGGCGATGATGATGAGCTAATTAGGCTATTCTTAACTAGGGGAGAAAGAGAAGGAATGGCATTGGAAATCTCAAAGGCATACGTGGCCAAGGTAGGTAGAGATGGGGCAGGGTACGACCCATCAGATGAGAGTGGATTAAGTCAAAGTATGCTGTGAACGGAGGAGACCAGGAAGGAAATCAAGGTGCCACGTAAGTGGCCGCATTTAATGTGACATAACAGGCATTAAACGCACAAGGTACTTATGTGGCGAAGAAAGATAAAGGTGAGCAAGACTGGCAAGTGGGACTAGTCAAACTTGGAGAACAGTCTGGTCAAAGAGGAGTGGTCACGGCCCAAGGAGAGGTCGTGACCAAAGAGGGAGGTCGTGACCAAAGAGGGAGGTCTTGACGACAAAGGTGGTCTTTGCAAAAAGACCAAGACAGGTGGTCTTTGCAAAAAGGCCACGGAGGGTGGTCTTTGCAAAAGACCACTGGGGAGGTCCGCTGGACAAGGAGGTCCTGCGATATCATAGGAGGTCTGAAAGGCTAAGAGGTCCTGAGGACTAAGAGGTCTAAGGGATGAGGAGGTCCAAAGGACTAGGAGGTCCTGAGTACTAGATGCAATCCAAAGAGGTCTTGACGGTCAAGATACAATCAAAGGTCGTGATGGTCGGAATGAAATCAGGGTAGGTCCAAACGCAGAGGAGATCTGGACACAAGGGGAGGTCCAAACACAATGAAGGTCTGGACACAAGGGGAGGTCCAAACACACAAAGGAGGTTTGGACACAAAGGGAGGGACGGCTCCAGAACCTGCACAACTCAAAGAAGACCAAGATTTTGATTAGTTGAAGTTTGTCTTAGTCATTTAAAGCTCTTTTAAAATCTCATGTTAAGCTTTGAACTCTCATCAAAACCAAATGGTTCTATTTTATTTTGGAAATTCGAAAAAGCTTAGAAAATCAGGGTGTTACAGCTGTGCTAATAGGTCTATCACCCTCACCAATGAACAAGGGATTATAGTAGAATTCAGACCCAAGACATCTACTGCAGGAAGTTCCATCCTGACCAGGTTGAAGGAAGTAAAGCTTGAAGATATACCAGTGGTGCAAGAATACCTAGATGTCTTTCCTTAGGAGTTACCCGGTATGCCATCGGAAGGGACATAATGTTCTTTATTGACTTAGTCCCAGGGACCGCTTCAATTTCAAAGCGACCCTACATAATGCTGGCCAATGAATTAGCAGAACTGAAGAAACAGATTGAAGAGTTGTAGAGCAAAGGTTATATCCAACCAAATTCATCGCCTTGGGGAGCATCAGTACTATTTGTCAAGAAGAAAGACAATAGTATGAGAATATGTGTGGACTACAGATCACTCAATGAAGTAACAATCAAGAATAAGTACCCATTACCTAGGATTGATGATCTGTTTGATCAGCTGAAAGGAGCAAGCGTCTTCTCGAAGATTGATTTAAGGTCAGGCTATCATCGGTGAAGATCGAGACGTAAGATATTCGAAGCGCCTTCACAACTAGATATGGGTATGCGAGTTCTGATAATGTCCTTCGGTTTGACAAACGCCTCTGCTTATTTCATGAATATGATGAACAAGGTGTTCATGGAATTTGTGGATAAGTTCGTGGTTGTTTTCATCGACGACATTCTCATCTACTCAAAAGATGAAGAAGAGCATGAGAAGCATCTCAGAATAATTTTGGGGAAGCTCAGGGAGCATCAGCTATATGCCAAATTCAGCAAGAGCAAATTTTGGCTAAGACAAGTGGCTTTTCTCGGACATATTGTGTCAGCAGGAGTTGGAGTAGACCCCACCAAGGTCGAAGCCATAATGGATTGGAAGCAACCCAAATCCGTCATAGAAGTGAGGAGTTTTCTCGGTCTAGCTGGGTATTATCGCAGATTCATTAAGGATTTCTCCAAGACCGCCAGACCAATGACTCAGCTTCTGAAGAAAGAGAAGAAATTTGAATGGACAGATGCTTATGAGAATAATTTCCAAGAATTGAAAAAGAAGCTAGTTTCCGCACCTGTGCTAGTCTTACCGGATATCCATAAAGACTTTAAGATTTTCTGTGACGCATCTCGCTAGGGACTTGGGTGCGTGCTGATGCAGGAATGCAAAGTCGTGGCTTACACATCTCGTCAGCTGAGACTGCATGAGGGAAATTATCCAACTCATGATCTAGAGTTAGCAGCAATTGTGCATGCTTTGAAAAAATCTGACGGCATTATCTCATTGGTAACCACTGTGAGATTTTCATGGATCATAAGAGTCTGAAGTACATCTTCACCCAGTCAGAGCTTAATCTCTGGAAAAGGAGATGGTTGGAACTGATAAAGGATTACGACCTTGGAATCCATTATCACCCGGGCAAAGCAAATGTAGTAGCAGATGCCCTGAGCAAAAAGGCGTATTGCAACACCATATTGGTTCAAGAGTATCAGCCAAAATTGTATGAAGAACTGAAGCACTTGAACTTGGAGATTATCAACCGGGGCTGTGTAAACACTCTAGAAGTTCAACCAACCATTCAGAGTCAGATTAAGGAGAAACAAAAAGATGAGGACATCAAAGAAATCAAGAAGAACATGAGAAGAGGCAAAGCCCCAGGATTTTCGAAGGATGAGCAGGGTACAGTTTGGTTTGGAAACCGCATCTGTGTACCTAATCATCAGGAAACAAAACAGCTGATTCTGAAGGAAGCGCGTGAATCACCTTACTCTATTCATACCAGGAGCACCAAGATGTACTAGGATCCGAAAGAAAAATATTGGTGGGTCAGCATGAAGTGGGAAATCGCTGAGTTTGCTGCACGTTGCGATGTATGCCAAAGAGTCAAGGCAGAACATCAAAGACTCGCTAGTTTGCTACAACCATTACCAATTCCCGAGTAGAAGTGGGAGGAAATTGGTATGGATTTCATCACCGGACTTCCTAGAACCCAATAGGATATGATTCAATTTGGGTGATAATTGACCGGTTAACTAAAGTGGCTCACTTTATTCTAGTTAAGACCACCTACAGAGCAGCAAGTTAGCAGAGTTGTACATGGCCAGGATTGTCTGTCTGCATGGAGTACCCAAGAAGATCGTGTTCGACAGAGGTTCGCAATTCACATCAAGATTTTGGCAGAGCCTGCATGAAGCCTTGGGAACCAGACTCAACTTCAATACAGCTTATCATCCCCAAACAGATGGTCAGACAAAACATGTGAACCAGATTCTAGAAGACATGCTTCGAGCCTGTTTCATAGATTATGGAAGAAGTTGGGACAAGAATCTGCCCTACGTAGAATTCTCGTACAACAACAGCTATCAAGCTAGTTTGCAGATGTTTCCGTTTGAAGCGTTGTACGGCACGAAGTGTAGAACTCCTCTCCTTTGGGATCAAGTAGGAGAACATCAGTTCTTTGGACCAGAGTTGATTGGGTTCCAAATGTTGGTTGCTCTTTGGTGGAATTGGCAGATGATGATGTTGTGGAGATTTCGGGTCCAGTGAAAAGGCAGTCTAAAAAGGGTCAGAAAAAATTCCCGGTTCCTCTTAATGACAGCCTTCTGAGGCGCAGTGCCAGACTCAACGCTATCAAGAAGGGTTTTAAAGACAAGAATAGTGCTGTTCTTTTGGCGCCTCTTTTTGAAGGTCATAAGAAGTCCCTTGGCAGGCCAGCTCCTCCTTTCTTTTCTGTCCCTCTGGTGCAATGTATTGGGCGAGATTTCTGCCAGGCCTCTCCTAATGAGCTGTCTGAAGAGGCTCTGTTAGAGTCTGACGATGAGTAATGGTGGTCATGTTAGTCTTCTTTTTTTGCTTCGCTGGGCTGTTGTTTGGCCCATTTCCTAGGGAGTCCGGGCTCCGGCCTTTTTTGGTGTTTCTTTTCGTCGCTGTTCAGGGACAGCTTTGCTATCGCGTGTGTGCTTATATTAAGAAGACTAGTCAATGTACTCTTTTGGCTGGTGGTATCCTGGTTATCCTGAGACCTTGTTTCTTTATGTTGATTAGTCTAAAGCTTTGTCTTGGTTTTTGTCTGGTGGATGTTGCTCAGTGGATGGTTGTGCTTGTGCTGCTAGCCTGCCTTGGGTGGCTAGGATGGTGTATTCTCGTTTCCTTGCCCCCATGAGTTCAAAATGATCTTGGAATGTTTTGTCTTGGAATGTGAGAGGTATTAATTCCTCTCTTAATTGGGTTGCGATTAGGTCCAAGATTGAGGAGAGTGCTTGCTCAGTCTTCTGCTTCCAAGAAACTAAGAGGGCTCTATTTGATAGCCATTTCTTGCATAATTTCGCTCCGCGGCGTTTCAATAAGTTCCTCTTTGTGCCTGCTTCTAGAGCTTCGGGTGGACTTATCACAGCTTCGAATGGGTCGCTCTTTGAGGGCTCAGTTATTCACTCTACTCGTTT
The DNA here is from genome assembly GCA_036346405.1 of Phyllostachys edulis. NCBI lineage: Eukaryota > Viridiplantae > Streptophyta > Magnoliopsida > Poales > Poaceae > Phyllostachys > Phyllostachys edulis. The sequence goes on from CM070546.1 coordinate 98,259,692, forward strand.
TTCGTTGACTGTGAAGCTCTCCTTGACGCTAAATGGTCAAATCTGGTTCATTACAAATGTTTATGGTCCTTGCTCTCCAGAAGGGAAATCTGAGTTCCTTTTGTGGCTTTCTAGTATTGATAGTTCTGCTTTTGAGCTCTGGTTGCTAGTTGGCGACTTCAATCTTCTTCGTAGCGTAGAGAACCACAACAAACCGGGTGGTAACAATCTGGATATGTTTCACTTTAATGAAGTTATTAATCACTTGGGTCTGCTGGAAATCCCTCTCAAGGGAAGGGCTTTTACTTGGAGTAACATGCAAGATGATGCCCTTCTGCAAAAGCTCGACTGGGTGTTCACTTCTGCCTCCTGGTCGCTTGCTTTTCCTAACACTTTGGCTATCCCTTTGTTGCATATTACCTCTGATCATACACCTTGTTTGATTCAGTTCTCTTCATCCATTCCGAGAGCATCTACATTTTGTTTTGAAAACTTTTGGGTTCAGTTTGATTCTTTCCTCCCTAAAGTGGCTTCCCTTTGGAATTGGGACCCCCGGCTATCCAATATGGCTCAGGTAATCTCGTCTAAACTCAAATGCTTGAGAAGAGGGTTGAAACTTTGGAGTAAGCAGCTTTCTAATCTGACTAGACTGATTGAGAATTCAAGCTGGGTGTTAGCTTTGCTTGGCGGGCTAGAAGACCAACGACCCTTGTGTTTAATTGAAAGGAACTTTAGGAGAATTCTGCAGGCTCATCTTCTAAATTTGTTGAAGGCTAAAAGGATCTATTGGAAGCAAAGAGTTGCCTTATGATGGGTTAAACTTGGTGATGAAAATACTAAATTCTTTCATGTTTTTGCTTCTTCTTCATTTCATCGAAATTTCATTGCTAGACTCTATTTGGATGATGGCACATGGATTTCGGACCATGCTCTTAAGGCAGAAGTGCTCTGGTCCACTTTCAAAGCTAGACTGGGTGTTTCAGAAGAGCCTCTCATGCATTTTAACTTGTCTACGCTGATTCATCTGGCTGAACCAGGGATTCCGGACAATTTAGACTATGTATTTTCAAAAGAGGAGGTGGACTCAGTTGTCAAGGGGATGGAACCGGATCATGCACCTAGACCGGATGGATTTAATGGGCTTTTCCTGAAAACTTGCTAGCATCTCGTGGAGAAGGACTTCTTTCAATTGTGCAAGGATTTCTATGGACACAAACTAAACATCCAAAGTATTAACACCCCCTTTATTACTTTGATACCGAAGAAGGATCACCCTGAAATAGTGAATGACTTCAGACCTATTTCTCTTTTAAACAGCTCCCTAAAGCTTTTGACAAAACTAGTGGCAAACAGATTACAAACTGTTATTCTGCAAGTCATACATGCAAACCAATATGGTTTTCTTAAAGGTAGAAACATTCAAGATTGCCTGGCTTAGGCTTTTCAATATTTGCATCTTTGTCATCAATCCAAGAGGCAGATTGTCATTATTAAACTGGACTTTGAGAAGGCTTTTGATAAGGTAGAACAGCATGTCATTTTGGCCATGCTTCAGTATAAAGGTTTCAACTCTAAATGGCAGCAATGGATTAGGCAGATTTTGGGCTCCGGTACTTCCTCGGTTCTGTTAAATGGAGTGCCGGGCAAGGTATTTCACTGTAAAACATGAGTGAGGCAAGGGGATCCTCTTTCCCCTCTCCTGTTTGTCCTTGTAGCTGATCTCCTTCAATCTATTATTAATCAAGCTTATCGTCAAGGGTTATTTTCTTGTCCTTTAGCTTCGGATTTTGGTCTGGATTTTCCCATCATTCAATATGCAGACGATACGCTTCTCTTCATGCGCGTAGATGCTTTTGAACTTTTTTGCCTCAAGGGTCTTCTGCGTTCTTTTGCGGATTCTACGGGTATAAAAGTTAATTTCGCCAAGTCCTCCATGGTCCCAATTAATGTGGATGTGGTTCGCCTTCGACATTTAGCGAACACTTTTGGATGCCAAGTTGGTTCAACTCCTTTAACCTACTTAGGGCTTCCTCTGGGTCCCTCAAAACCCAAGTTTGAGAGCTACCTTCCCCTGCTTGACAGAGTGACTCGTCATTTGTCTGGATTGTCTCCTTTTTTGTTTTATGGTGGTCGTCTAGTCTTGTTCAACTCGGTGTTCTCTTCTCAGGCGGTTTATCATATGACTTCTTTGCAATTACCAGTGAAAGTGATCTCCTAGATTGATAGGCTAAGGCGGCAAGCGTTATGGCATGGATCAGACATTAATTCTCGTGGTGGATGCTTAGTGGCATGGAAGTCTATTTGTCGTCTGAAAAAGGAAGGTGGGTTGGGCATTTTGAACCTTAGAGTCCAAAACAAAGCTCTGTTAATGAAGCTTCTCCATAAGTTTCTTAATAGAGTAGATGTTCCCTAGGTGACCCTGACTTGGTCGGCCTTCTACCAGTCTCGGTTGGCTCCATCCTCTCACAGGCTGTGTGGTTCATTTTGGTGGAAGGACCTTTTGCACCTGTTAGATGAGTTCAAAGGTTTTTCATCTTGCTCAGTATTCAATGGTAAATCTTGTTTATTCTAGAAAGATTGTTGGAACTTGGCATATCCTCTTTTGCAATGGTCGCATCTCTTTTCCTTCGCTAAGCATAAGGATCTTTCTGTTGCCAGTTTCAGGGAAGCGCGTAGTATTGAGTCGAATTTTCATTTGCCGCTTTCAGCTGTGGCACTTTCCGAACTACAGGATCTGAGCAATTGTTTTTCTGACCTGGAGATTCAGCAAGATTTTCCTGATCATTGGTCCTATATTTGGAAGGCTGCTTCCTACACTTCTAAATAGGCTCTGGACTTCTTCTTGCTTGTCCAAGCAGAAATTTTTCTTCTGGCTGCTCTTGCGCGACCGCTTGAATACAAGGGAGATTCTACTTCGCAAGAAGTTTCAAATTGAGGTGGCTGATTGTGTGCTCTGTTATGATCGGGTGGTTGAATCTTCCAAACAACTCTTTTTTGAATGCTCTTTTAGTAGACACTGCTGGTCTCGGATTGGATTTGCTTGGGATTTTAACTTACCAATCCATGCTCTCATTCAAGATGGCAAGCATAAATGTCGGCTCAAGGTGTTTAAGGAGGTTTTGATTATTGCCTGCTGGACTATCTGGTTACATCGAAAAAAGATTATTTTTAATCAGGGGATTGTTTCTACTTCTAATTGGATTTGGGAGTTCAAGGAAGAGTTTGTCATGGTTATCCATAGGGTCAAACCTTCGCTTCGGGAGGTCTTTGTAAATTGGTTTAGAGATTTTGGTTAATTTTCCTTCTCTCCTGTTCTTCTTCTGTATAGTCCTCTCTCCTGTACAGTTCTTATCTTTTTTTTTTAATATATCTTTGTAGTAGGGGTTCTGCCCCTCCTGTTTTTGGTAAAAAAAAAAAAGAAGCTGAAAGTAAGGTAAAAACAATAAAGGAACGCCTGAAAGTGGTCCAGTCCTGACAAAAGAGTTATACCGATAACCGTCGGAGGGATTTGTCCTTTGAGATAGGAGATTTTGTCTATCTCAGAGTTACTCCACTCAGAGGAGTAAGAAGATTCTGGACTAAAGGAAAACTCACACCCAGATTTATTGGACCTTACAAGATTTTGGCAAGAAGAGGTGAAGTTGCTTACCAGCTAGAGTTGCCGGCATCCTTGTCTGCAGTTCACAATGTCTTTCATGTCTCCCAACTAAAGAAGTGTCTTAGAGTGCCAACAGAAGAAACACCGCTTGAAAGTATCAACCTTCAGGAAGATCTCACCTATGTGGAGCAGCCAATCAAGATTCTCAATGTGGCAGAACGAATCACGAGAAGCAAAGTCATCCGTTCATGCAAAGCCCAGTGGAGTAATCATTCCGAAGAAGAAGCCACCTAGGAGCGAGAAGAAGATTTGAAAGTCGAGTATCCCTACCTTTTTGCTGACCAAGTCTGAATCTCGGGTTCAAGATTCCCTTTAAGAGGGGTAGGTTTGTAACAACCTAAATTTCAAATTTCAGTTGGAAATAAAATTTAATTATTTTTGTGGATTTTTTTGAAATTTTAAAAGCTTTTCCCTATTTATTTCAAAGCCAAAATAAATTAAATTGCAGAATCTATTACAAATATAAGTTGAAAATATTTTATTTAAATCCAAAATATCTTAGAGAATTTCTGTAAATTTTCTCATAATTTTTTGATTTTATTTGCTATTTTCTAAAGCCCTTTTTAATTAATAGGATTATTTTAATTAACTAAATCATTTAAATCTCCAAACAATATTTGGGCCGAAACCTCCTCGGCCTGATCCACTTCACCGCGCGGACGGCCCGTTCAGCCCGTTCAATCACGCGTGATCTCAGCTGTTGGATCAAATCGAACGGCCGACACGCCACCCTTTCTTTTTCCTATCTTGCTCTCGCCGCCAGGTGGGCCTACCAACGCCCACATCATCGTCTCCCTCTTTCCTTCTTCTTCCTCGGTGCATTCGTTTTCCGATCGCCATTGACGCCGCATGGGAGCTTCCAAATCTAGACCAATCCGCCCTGATTTCGCACGATTGTGCCGTCAATTAAACGTCGTGTCAATCCCGCGCCCGACAAGACCTCGTCCCCTTCCATCTCCGGCCCTAATTCCCCAAATTGCGCCACCGCTCCCTCTCGGCCATCTTGAGCCGCACGAAGCCTCAGCCTCGCCCGAGCCATATATAAGGGAGCACCGGGACCGCCTTGGCCCCCACACCTCAACGCCGCCACCCACATAGCCTCTCTCTTCCTCAGTTCACCGGATTTTGAAGATCATCGCTGCCGCCGCCGACGACCACGCTCTGGCTACCTGGACCTCATCTTTGGCGTTGCCGCGACGCCATCTACCCGGTGCGCGCACCCACTTCACCGGAGAACCCCTGCAGTACCACCTTCGTCGGAGACCTAAAACCGCCATCGCTAAACCTCGTCGCCAATGGCCTTTCCGCCGTGCCTTCTCGCAGCTTCAGTGAGCATCAAGTTCAGCAACTCATCCTCTCTCTTTTGCGCATAACCACGTGGCTCGCCGTGGCGCAGAGCACTGGTGAATCCGAGCCCATAGCACCACCGTTCACCGGACCGACGTGGCACATCCACATAGGCACCATGTCAGCGCCACATCGGCGTTAGAACCCACGTGGCTATCGACGTGGCTGCCACATTGGCCATTGCGCTAGCACGCACCCCCTGCATTGTTTCGTGTGCCAGTCCACGGTGGACCGTTGATCATGCCGTGGACTCAGTCCATTGATGTGGGGCTCACATGTCATAGAAAGAAAAGATTTTCAATAGAAAAAGAATTCGGCTGGAAAAAGGAAATTCCGAGTGATGACGTCAGCATGCGCAATAAACCGGATTTCCTTTAGAAAAATAATTCGAGAAATTCTAGAAAATCTGATTTTAGGGTTTTCTTTATATTTAAACTTCTAGGAGCTCGTATTTCTTCATATGAACTCCGAATTAGGTGATTCAAATTTCTAAATTTATATAAATTCAAGATCTAGCTAACTAAACCAAAATTATTTGATTTGGAGTTAATTTGAATTTATTTGAGTAGCATTTGAATTTATTTGAGTACTATTTGAATTTGGCGTATTTTCGTGTATAGATTTCGACGACTCCGGAGGGCTCGGCCCTTCTAAGGAGTTAGATTATCAGGACTTCGAGCAAGAAAAGTTATACCATTGATCATGTTGATCCCACTATTTTAAATTTATTTAATTCTGTTTTTAAATTATTATTGCATGCATAATTCTATTTAGCTATTTTAAATTCCTAGTTATTCCAACTCCTTTGTATAGCTATTTTTGACTGTTGGATTATCATTCCCTTGTCACCATTAGACAAAATAAAATTGAAAATAATTATATTCTTAGCTAATGCTTAGATTAGAATTTTGTATTTGGGAAGTTTTAGCCACATTATTCAAACTTGATTCAAATTGAGTCTTTGGTATTGTTTTACCATAGAAAGTTTAGAAAATGTTTTCACTTGGAAAAAATAAATTAAAATGGTTTAGACTTGGGCATAATGGATGTTGGTATGGTGCAAGTCGATGCACAGAATCGATTCATTTCTATGATCGAGTCCAGGGTTGTGGAATGTTACCCAAGTCAATTAAGGATCGGTCTTCGAGCCGCATCTTGCTAAGCTCCACCGTACTACCACATGTTTTGAGTGGGCAGAACTAGGCTTAATAATTTGTAATACCTTATTGTTATTTGTGCCATGTTGTTGTGTGGGTGTCGGCTAGACAATAGTCCCACTTGACGCAAGAGGGGGCTTCCGGAGGATGGTTCATCCAATGGAAATGAAATCTTAGCGGGCATAAATACTTTAGGGTAGAACATTGTAAAAGCCTTGTGATAATTGCTTAGTCGCACGCCTTCGTAAGCGTGTATAGGCCGACATTAAAAACAAATTATCTCTTGTGGGTCAGGTTGTACTACCTCTACAGAGTGTAAAACTATTCAAATAGCCGTGTCCACGGTCATAGACATGCTAAGCAAAGTCACTCTAAGTTAGACTTTGTTTTTGGTTTTAAAATGATTTTACCAAATGATTTGAGGATGGTTAATTCTTTCGGTAAAATTGGGCGGTTAGCCATGTGATAGAAGGGTATCCTTCACTATTCATTCATGGAGGTTATCCACTATAAAACTGTCAATTTAAAATCTAATTTTAGTTATATATTAAAAATGGCCTTGGAAATTATTATAAATATTTAGACTGAAAATGCTACTTTATGCAAAATAGACCCTATTAGCCTCACTTGTTTACTTATGCATGCATCATATTCTTTATTGGGTGTAACTTGAAAGCACAGAAGTTGTGCTCACTCTTGCTAATTATAATTTATTCAGGTGAAGAACTTTATCAGGACGGTGAGGATCTTGACAACTAGGCCTACGCCCCCAAACGATTGCCTATGGCGCATCGTGTGGCTCACCAACGATTTTGTTTCCGCTATGTTATTTTACTTGGCCTCAGGCCCCATTCTGTAATAAACTCTAATTTATATTAAATAAATGCGTGATATGATTGTGATGTCACTTTTGTACAACTGTGTACACTATCTATCCTGGACTAGTGTATGAACACAGAGAATTCGGGATCCTTCGTTCTCGGGTTCGACATTGTCCCACCGAAAATGAAACGTTCTGATGATTAATATCATACTGCTCCTTCATGCAATTCTGAGCCTGCAAAAGATGCTCGTGAATCTCTGATAAGAATTCGTTGCGATCATGAAGTTGAGCATCTACAGCAGCCACACGTGTGACTCCCGGTTCATAAGTAAGCAAAGTTGGAGGGTCACGCCCATAAACAACTCCAAAAGGAGTACACTTGAGAGCTGTTTGATAAGACAAATTGTAACAAAATTCGGCCCACAGAAGCCACTGTACCCCAATGCTTTGGGCGATCACCTGATAAGCAACAAAGATACATAGCAATCACTCGATTCACAACTTCTGTCTGGCCATCGGATTGTGGGTGAAATGCCGAGCTCAAATGCAATTGAACACCTGATAAGCGAAATAATTCGCTCCAAAAATTGCTTGTGTAAATAGAGTCACGATCACTTACAATGGAAGTTGGAATACCATGTAAGCATACGATCTCATCAAAGAACGCGTGAGCAATTGACCCGGCCATATACGGATGACCCAAAGTAATGAGTGAGCGTATTTTGAAAAATGGTAAACCACTGAAAGAATAACAGACTTGCCATGTACCTTCGGAAGACCTTCGATAAAATCCATAGAAATATCCGCCCAAATTGTTGTCGGCACAACCAAGGGCTGTAAGAGACTAGCTGGGGTGAAGATGTTTCGTCTTTGTTACGTTGACAAACAGCGCATCCGGCCACAAAGTCCCGAACCAATTTAGACAAGGCAGGGCTGTGGAAAGTAGCTCTTAAATGATGTAATGTTTTTTGTATACCCTCATGACCAGTATTATGGGCATTTGCAATCAACTGGTGACACAAAGAAGAAGAGGCTGATAGGAAAATGCGCCCTCTATAGAGCAATAAGCCATCAACCAAGCTCCACCCATCCTCGGCTTGACTGGACACAATCTGATCACGCAAGGAAGACAATGTTGGTGTGGTCTCCACCTCGGCGCGCATCTGATAAAAAAGAATGAACTGTGGCGAAGAGATAGCATGCATAGAGAGGCCTTCATCTCGGTGTTAAAGAGCATCTGCAACAGCGTTCTGCTTGCCCGGCAGAAAAACCACGGTAAAACCGAATCCAAACAACTTGCTTACCCAATGGTGCTGAGGTATCATGGATAAGCATTGATCAAGCAAGAACTTAAGACTATGATGGTCAGTACGGATGGTGAACTCACGACCCCATAAGTATGGTCGCCAATGACGTATTGCCTTGACGAGACCAATAAGTTCCCGCACGTATGCTGCCAATTTTGCATGATGAGGTGGTACTGCCCAGCTGAAAAAAAGCAATTGGGTGCTCACCTTGGTGCAGAACTGCACCAACTCTAGTGTCAGATGCGTTACAATTGACCATAAAAGTTTTGCCAAAATCGGGCAACTGTAGAACGGGTGTGGATGTAAGAGCTACCTTGAGAGCTTCGAACGCATGAGTAGTCTCCTCCGACCAACCAAAAGACTCCTTTTTGAGCAACTTTGTTAACGGAGCCACAATGACACCATAGTTCTTGATGAACTTGCGATAATAACCGATAAGTTCGAGAAATCCTCTCAACGCTCGTACAGACTTTGGAAGGGGCCAATCAGCCACGACCGCAAGTTTGTCTGGATCCATAGCTACTCCCTGGCCGAAGATGATATGGCCCAAGTAAGCTACTGATGTTATGCCGAAAGCACACTTAGAGCGCTTAAGTGCTAACTGATTATGGCGGAGGAGTTGAAAGACTGCACGGACATGCTGTAAATGTTCCGCGCCACGACTTACTGTAGATCAAAATATCATCAAAAAACACAAGCACAAACTTCCAAAGGTAGGGCTTAACAACCTCGTTGATTAGGGACTGGAAAGTGGTCGACGCATTAGTTAATCCGAAGGCCATCACCAAGAATTCAAAGTGGCCATGATGAGTGCGAAAAGCTGTTTTTGCCACATTGTCCGGACACATACATACTTGATGATACCCACTGCGGAGATCAAGCTTGGTAAAATATTTGGATCCTTCCAGCTCATCGAAAAGTTCATCAACAACTAGAGTATGAAACTTATCTTTAATAGTCCACTCATTGAGGGCCTGATAGTCAACGCAAAATCACCAAGTTGCATCATGCTTCTTAACAAGCAGGACAGGAGATGAAAATGCCGATGTGCTATCCCGGATGATCCCTTGTGCAAGTAGGTCTTCACATTGTTTCTCGATTTCATCTTTTTTGCAATTGCGGATATCGGTAAGGCCGAACAGCTAATGCTTCTGTATGCGGTTTGAGGGGGATGCGGTGGTCTTGTCGCCTTACAGGTGGCAGCCCTCGGGGTGGTTCAAATAGGTCTGCAAAGTCCTGCTGTAATGCCGACATGATATCGTCCCCGACCACATGGTGTGCCTGCATGCGCTCTGGTGCAGCCGTGCCTTGCCACGTGACACACTGATCCCCCCGCCAGAATGACATGGAGAGGAGCTCAAAGTCCCAGACAATCGGACCCAACATGCGCAACCAATGGACTGCAAGAATTAGTTCGAAGGCATCGAGTGGTATGGCAAACAAGTCAATGCAGAAGGCTTCCTCGTTGATGGTGAGTAGCGCACCGTGACAGCGTCCCGCGCATTGGATGCGATCTCTGTTGGCCACAACTACACTCAAACCATTGCGGGCTGCACAGGTCAGTCCAAGACGACGTGCAGTCCCTTCGGCAATGAAATTGTGGATGGATCCAGAATCCACCAGAGCTAGCACCGTTCGTCCCGCTATCTATACTTGGAGTTGCATGGTGCGGCTGGGCCGAATCCCGATGAGCACATGCAAGGATATCTCTGCCTGTTCGATCGGTTCCGCAAGCGCATCCTCATCTTCTATTTCTAGCATGTAAATCCCCTTCATCGAGCAAGTATGATTGCGGTGAAACTTCTCCGGGCAGTTGTAACATAGCCCTTTTGCACGGCAGTCAGCCATCTCCTCCATGGACAAGTGGCGAAACTTGGATCGTAGTGGTGTGGGGCGCAGACCGGCGGTAAAGAGCTGCACTTGTTGCATTGGCAGAGTGGATCGGCACGACAAAGGAGAGCCAGCAATTGGCGCTAGTAATCCCCCACTGATCCGGTACGTCGTAGCTGCGCTAATTCTCCCAATGGATTACTGCAGATGGGAGGACCGAAGAGCATGTTCACAAAATAAGCAAATCTCGGCCAAGTCAGGGCACCCTCATTCTGTTCCAACTGGTAGAACCATTGCCGAGCAACGCCCGTGAGGTGATAAGATGCAAGCCAAACTTTCTCTTCGTCCATTGTTCGCTGGCCACGAAAAAATTGTTCGCATCTATTAAGCCAGGGCAGTGGGTCTTCTTCCCCGTCGTAGGTCGGAAAGTTGAGCTTGTGGTACCGTGGTGCACCTTGACGCTCTTCTTCCCGTCCTTCTCTGCCGGCAGCAGCTCCAATCGGTTGGGACAGCTTTCGTTTGGTTGAAAATTCTGGAGCTTCTTTGGTTTGTAGTGTTGCGATGGCCGCCGCGTTAGCTGCTTGCTGATTGCGTAGCTCGTGGTGCTCATCTCGCAATGCTTGTTTGTCGTCGAGGATCTGTTTTAGCATCTGATCAAGCTGCAAACTCAGATCGTCAAGAGACTTGACTTCGCTCATACCTGGTTGTGGAGTCGAAGACAGCGAGGTATGCGCGGTGGTAGGCTCTGATACCAAATTGGTATGGCTAAATCTTCGATGTGGTGCGAGAGGAGGAAACAGGAGTTCGTGGGCTCTCGGATGAGAATGAAGCACGTATCGGGGTTTCAGTAATGGGAAGCAGTCGCCCTCGGTAGCACGATCGGACGATTTGACCGTCGTGAAGGAAGCTCTGAACTGCGCTATTGTCTTTGAATAATCTTTATTGGTTCTCTCAAAAGGATGTCTTACATATATATAGAGAGAACTCTGTAACTACTCGGAATCAAAGATAAAAGGAAACTATTCAGTATATGATAACTATTCATAGTAACCGACAATACGTATGCTGTATTCCTACACGGACTCTGCGTCATTGTTTGCTACTGCCGAACTTGATCCGGACACTGCTGCTGATCCTTGCGTTTTGTTACGGCGGCTATACCCCTTACCCCAATATGAGTCCATAACATTTAGAAACGATCCCTGTATTTGTAGCACCCCTGATGTAGTTCAGAAGTAAAACCCTTCCAGCAGGAGCACGATTTGGAAAGAATGAGGAGCTATATATTGTTCCTAGAAAATGATACCACCAATCAGTAAAAAAAGCCAATATTAATCACAAGATAAATGCAAATAGGAGAAACCAAATTAGAGCTTGTCGATGCTTGGAGCTTAAGAGTCAGTCCCAAGAAATACCCAAAGTCTCAACACCTTGACTACGTGGATGCAACTGACCGAAACCTGGAGCTCCCCATCAATTAAGCATTCTGCTCTAATTGCTTCTTTTGGATATGAAACCGTTACAGCAGCAACTGGTGGATAATGGACTCTTGATTCTTGATAGAGCATCTACTGCATCACTCTGTGGAAGGGACAAAACAAGTTCAATTAACAGGAAGTATGCCTAGACTACTTTGGAGAGCCTAAGCAATGTGAAAACAACGACAACTTACAAGTGCAACCTACTGGTTAGTGACATATTTTTGCAGGTTTAGAGCCAGGGTTTCAAATCTCGCCTGTGATTGGCAGGTAGCGGAAAGAGCTATTAATTTAAATTTGATATTTTGAATTTCAGGTTCAAATTAATGCTTGAATTTAAGTTACCAAACTCTCCAGATTTATCAACCCCACTGGGAACCGACACTGGCCTAGCTAGGTTCAGGTTTTTTTACTGGAGCTAGTTTTTGAAACCTTGGATAGGGAGTTCTCAAACTCTTCCCCAGAAATCAGCTACAACATTGCCACATACAAAATGTATTCATAAAAACAAAATTGGACAAGGAATCTAGCAAAAATAGCAAACGTCACTAAACCAATATGGTTCACCTTGTAATATCTGACATACATTTAGACCAGACTCAACTGGTTTACCAGGTTCAAATAAGATAGGAAACCTTACAGGGTCAAGGAGGATCAAACTGTTAAGATGTCAACCGGTCACCAAAGCAGATGCTGTTAACGGTTGATTGTGCTTAATGCTTAGGCTTCTCATGCTGTTGAACTTAGATCCTCTGCACTATTCTAAAAATCGGCCGATTAGGCCTAATAATAGGCCATATACAAGGAACAAGTGCCCTCCCAGTTTCCGTAAAATCAGCCTGTTAGGCCGTATAATCACTAAAAGGTAGGGGTGACTGATCAAGTACCAATTACCATTTTTTAGAGCACTGGTTCTCTGGTGCTTTATCTTTTTTTTCGACATTTACTCTGTACTTCTGTAGTTAAAAAGTCTTCTCCTTTTAATATATAGTATTATACACATTAGTCTCTTGTGTCGTTTCGTCAAAACATAACATGAAAACTTACAATTTTTCTTGTTTATTTCAATTACTAAAAACATACAGTTTGATTGGTGAAGTATTGATCCAACTTGTGAATCAGTGAACCGTGGGTTTGACCGGGTTGGTCACCAATCCAATTCTGAGAAGTATAATCTGTAAAAACAAAATCATAACTTCCCACAAAATTTCCCAATCATGTGTTCCATCCAGAAGATAGCAAGTGGTTGTTGAGATGTCAATCAAATCAAAATGTTGTTTCAAGTTTGTTAAATGGTTGTGTAGTACTAGTACATCACCAGTGGAAATGACAGCATAGCAGAAAGAATCAATCCCTAAACGGGTGCAACTGAATGCTACTTCCTATTTCCCAATTAAGTGATATGGAGGATCTCAGGAAGCTAAGACTCAAGCGTCTCTTGGAACATGAAAGTTAATTCGTTACACTTACTGAAAGTGGGTGCAAGATATCGCTAGCAACATACGACGGAACGGTAATGATAACACTTTTAGCCTGCACTGAAACAACTCCTTCTGGAGTTTCATACACTAATACATATCCCTGGTTGTCCGACTTTGTAATACTTGTAAGTTTCCATGACAGTTTGACTTTATTACCCAACCTAACAATGGAGGAAATGCAGATTAGCACATGGTTAAGTACTAAAGTGACACCTAGTACCAAAATAATTACTAGTTCATGATCAGGTCTATGTACAAGCAATTCACACGCTAACATGCTCTATAAACTGTCCTCGTGAGATGTCTATTGATGATTAGGAATCATCTGCCTATATTTTAGGCAGAATTAGTAGCAACTAGCAACAATTTGAGAATGGTAGAATAAGTGATTGAGCCATCTACCATCCATCCATCCATATGCTTCGGATGATGATGCAATGGTATAGGAATGAATTCCACATAGAACAACAGTTACTTTACCTAGATAGCTGTCCATCTATCTGAACAATCTACACTCAAGAACACCTCATATCTGTAGTTGAATCACTAGGTAAATACACAACACAATGAGGACAAACCTAGATGTAATAGCATTTGGGAGCATGGCTAGGCCCTTCCTGAAAGATGCAACCGTCTGGCCCTTTGGCTTCGGAAGTGGTGAAAACTGATCAGTAAAATGGAACAACTAAATGATGCAACCAAAAAAAGTACAGTGTTCACTTACGGATCTCTCGGTGGCTTGGGATTCTCCCCCCTGTCCTGAATTGTTTTGATGGTTCCACCAATAACACTAGCTCCAGTCTCCTCCAGCCTCCACACCTTCCCAAATGCAGCCTTCATACTGAGCTTTGAAGGATCACCAGCATACACACCTAAAATTAACATTGAAAATGTTACATTCTTATAGGAATCATTGCAAGCAGTAGGCTGGAACAAACAGCCATTGCACAGTACAATAAACACCTGAGCAGAAAGGTTCGATGAGGTGCTCGAAGACCTCTGCGCCAAGGTTGCGGCGCACAAAGTCCTCCACCGACTCCTCACGCTCCTGAAACCTTCGCTGGAAGCGCTCAGCCCAATTGTTGGCCACAACAGAACAAACGAAATTCACAAAAAGAACCAAGAATGCAACACGGGGATACCACAAACTGGAGGAGGCGGGCGAATGCCGAGCGCGCCAAGGCCCGCCCTGAGCTTGCCGGGGATGTTCATGAGGTCGAAGAAGGGCAGGTCGGCGGACTTAGAAGGCACCGGCCTCAGCTTCCCCTCCCACAGCACGAACCGCGGCGCGTTCATTCATGTCTGTATGCGTACGTCCCCAAGAACACAAGAAGAAGAAGAGGGGGAAGCGAGCAAGAAGCGTACGGCCATGGTGAGGACGGGGTCGGAGGGCTGGAAGCTGTTGGGTCCCTCCTCCCAGAGGTACCCCTCGTCGGGGCGCTCGATGGTGGTGATGTTGCCGCCGGAGCAGGCGCGGGCCTCCGTGACGAGCACGTCGCTGACGCCGTGCCGGGTGGCCAGCGCCTGCGCGGTGCAGAGGCCGTTGATGCCGCCGCCCACTACGACGCAGTCCGCGGACACCCGCGCGCCAGGCGCTGCTAGGGCCTCGGCCGCGTCGCTGGCGATCGCGCAGCTCACGTGGACGCGGCGGGGCCGCGCGGGGGGACGCAGGCGGAGATGCGGCGGCGCGGCCGTGGCGGTGGCGGCGACCATTTCCGTCGCTTTGGGAGGGAGTGCGGAGTGGATGACGCGATGCGGGTGCGGCTGCGTTGGTTGGTTGGTTGGTTGGGACTTCGGATGGCCCACTTGAACCGCGGAACGAATGGGCTGGGAATCAGCATTCTGGTTTGTGATTGGTCGTGCGCCGTAGATCTGGTTAGGTGACAAGCCTTATCTGTGCTTGGGCTTGCCAATATGGGCCGTGCTTGCCCGCTTTTATGGGTTCACAACTCGCGCGCACACATTCCAAGAGAAAAAACAAAGTGTATCCTTCTATCAAAAAAGAGAGAGAACAAAAGTAGAGCCCTAGTTTTCCACGTCAAAATTTAGATAGCAAAACATATTACTGTATTTATATGTCTGCAAAACAGTAAACCTAGTATTTGGAGTTTAGATTGAATGAATATCCAATGTTTTGTGGATAGAGGTTATTATGCAGACAGAGTTCTCAAATAATGAGGTAAACCAGCTTGGAAGAATTATCCCCCAAAGGCCACTTCTTATGACAAAATTAGCCACACTCCTATATTCACACAATTTATACATGCATTCTTCTCTAGAATTGTGCAATGTTGTATGTTTTGGAATTTTTTTAAAATAATATTTTTTAAAAGATAATTACAAAAATAAATAATCGCCCCAAAAAATTACAAATATGTGTCTCTATCGCGAGTCGTCATTTGACTTGTCGCCATTTCAAATGGCGACAGGTAGTTAACACCCTAAACTGATTTGTCTACTTATGATTTTCATAAATTTTCAATGGTACAGAATCTGTTAGATTCACAATAATATTTTGTGATCGTCGTATGTTGTTAGTGCAGTGAATTTCTGAAAAATTTTGCGAGGACGATTGAGTATCAATGATTCGTAAGTAGGAAGATAATGATATTGTGATGCGCCCGGGAATTCATATACTTGCTCATGTACATGCACGGCATATTATTGCTACCTGTTGCCACTTCAACTAGCGACAGGGAGATGTTGTCAGTTGAACTGGCGACATGACCCTAATGCTGGTTGGTGTGTTTGTTATTTTCGTAGATTCGAAACGGTGCTAAATATGTTAGCGTTGCGTCAGCTGGAAGGTAAGTTATATTGTGATGCACTAGAGAATTTTGTGAGGACGATTGAGGTATTAATGATTCGTAAGTAGGAAGGTAAGTTATATTGCGATGCACTAGAGAATTCACACACGATGCACAATATTGAAGAAATGGTGCAACAATAACAACACAGCAGTTGATCCAACAAGAGGGGTTACATGGCACGTAGGCTAATGAACCAAGGACGGTACACGCATGCCTTTAGGGAATTAGAAATACATGGGACATATGGATGAAGAGGGTCGGACTACTGCGTGGACCGAGGCCATTTGCCCTTCCTTGCGAGCTCAGCGTTGTACTCCTCGTCGGCCACCTTGGCCTCGACTGTCATTTCCCTCTTTTTCTCGCGCTCCCTCTTGCGAGCCTCGCGCTCCCGGTGCCTACACGCCTCAAGATGGGTCTGCGTCTCCCGCTAGATACGCTGGTTGTGCTTTTCGGTGCGACACTCCTCCTCCCTCCTCTCGCGGTCCTTATTGGCATCCCACTCCTCGCAGTTGAAAGTCCATTGGTCGTGTGGGTGGATCTCTAGGTCGGTCCACTTGCGGTAGCCACATAGCGGATCCGGGGACTACGAGTAGATGGGAGAGGTTGTTAGTGCAGACTTTCAAAGAGAAATGGTAGGGGAACATACTGCTACCTGTCCTTACTGGCTGCCGATAGCATCTCGTGTCCCAACGGCAGTTGGGATAGTTGCTAGAATAGTTCACGCAACCCCAGTAATGCAGGCCCAGGCTTAGCCAGTGTTTGGACTTGAAGAACTTGCATATGTCCCTGAACTAATAGAAGGGCGGTGTAGCCCCCCCCCTAGGCGGGTGTTGCGATGAACGCTTGGTTGGGATGTTCTGGTAGGGGTTGCTGCTATAGGGGGCGGTGTCATTGCGGGGAGGTGGCCTCCTAGCACGCTCTGTTTGTTCCTCCTAGGCCGCATACTCTCTTTTCATTTCGCGGATCTCCTCCTAGTGCTTGTCCATCTGAGCGAGATGTGTTGAAGTCTGGATGCAGGAAAAACCCGGCGTGGAAGGGGTAGTACTTATATGCCGAACCGGCACTGCGTACGCGACTGAATGCTAATTCAGTTGAAGGAAATTCGCGTCCGAGAGGCAGCGGCCCTGAAAAGCTGCCTCGTCGGGTGACGTCGTCCTAAAAAGCTGACTCGTCGCGTGACGTCGTCCTGAAAAGCTATCTCGTCGGGTCACATCGTCCTGAAAAGCTAACTCGTCGAGTCACGTCGTCCTAAAAAACTGACTCATCGGGTCACGTCGCTCTGCAAAGCTGACTTGTCGGGTCACGTCGTCCTAACACTACTACAAAAATGCTAATACTAGACGCCTGATCACCGACAGTTGATCGAAACCATCTGTATTATACACAATCACAAATAATTTTTGTTTAGAGATCGTCTGTGTAATTGGATGCGCTAAAAACCGCCTGTGAAGAGGTAATATCACAGACGGTTCATATTGAAAACCGTCTGTGAAGTATCACAGACGGTTAATAGACAGTTCTAAACACGAACTGTCTCTGATAATTGTAGACTTCACAAACGGTTCATATTGAAAACCATCTGTGAAACATCACAGACGATTCATATTTAGAACCGTCTGTGATAATTGTAGACTTCACAGATGGTTTTTAATTATAACCGTTTGAGATAATGTAGCTTCAGCTAGCTCCAGTGAGTTCCTTCGTCGTCGATGCGTCTCTTCATTGCATCAATGCCGCTTCGACTCCCCGATGTGTCTCTTCATCTCATGCGCCAAATTTATTCCTTGTTTTATAAAACGGATCATCTGCCATCGAAGATGATCATCCCCACATATAACTCTACTACTTCTAAAAAAGCAGAAATGGCTCCCGCTTCTGTTTCCTAGTCATTGACATTGATGGCCTGTCTGGCCGTACTGTACAAGCAACTCTCCGGCCGTACATTGGCGGATTTTGTGGAAGAACACTGTTTCAACAGTGTCTTCACTCCTCTATCCGAGGATTTGCCAGAGCAGGTGACGACCACCTTTCGTCGTCTTGACATCCTCCTCCACCGCGTCTTCCGGGTGATCTCCCACTTCCGGCGAGTTTACCGCATCATCGATGTGGTCCTCCACAATGACGTTGCACGTCTCCAAGAGGCTTGCCGTGACTTGGACTGTTTAATCGAGGCGGCGGGCGATCGAGTCGACCATGTCGAGACCCCTCAAGCAAGGGAAGAGAGCATATGGGTTCAATTCTTCTTGATTCAACAGTCCGAGGGTCTTTGGGAGACACTTTCGAGCGAAGCGTCGTGAGTGGGCGATTTCGGCTTCGTCACGATCACGAACCGTCCAATGCTGACATCGCTGCCTACAAAGTCTTGAAGACAGAGATAGCATCCTACCTCCGCCACTAGAAAAACTTTGTTTATTTAGGTTTCTACTTTTTTTAATCTTTGTAACAGTTGACGGTTTAGTTGCTAACAAATTTATTATATCCGATCTGTGTGATATATATATATATATGTATGTATCGATCATAGTTAAAGAAAAATTTCAGTAGCATTTCAATGACAAAATTGACATATAAACATGTAATTTCTTCATGTCATGTAAATGTATACACGAGAATATATATATACGCTCAAAACATAGAACTTGAGAACAACCATATCATGGACGGTTCCATAATAGAACCATTTGTGATATGTCTTTATAAGTAGAAACCTGCTAGGGTTTGCGCCGTAACTCGCGTCGTCGCTCCCCAGCGCCCTTACTCTCGTCCGTTCTCCTCCCTACCCGAGTGCCCCCGACCTCGACGCCGCTGCTTGTGCCACAACTACAGTGGCACTACCTTCCCCTCTTGCTCCTCCCCCCGGCGTGCGCGACCCTGGCTTCCTCTCCACTGGCGATGTCGAGGTCAGATGTACAGATCTATCACCTATTGGTTGTGTACTGTTGGTATTCATGTGAGCCGAACTCCTCCTCCCTCTCGCCGCTAGCTCCCGCACCTTCGGATCAAGCTCCCTCCTCCCTACACCGCCGGATCAAGCTCCCAGTCCTCCCTCACTGCACCACCGGCCCTGGCTCCTCCTCCCTACGCCGTAGCTCCAGCTCCTCCTCCCTCTCGCCGCCGGCTCGCTGCGCCACCTCGGACCTCCCTCGCGCCTCTAACCTCTCCGGCTCTCCCACTAACACGTAAGTCCCCTTCTTGTCTTCTTGATGTTGTTTGGTTGTTGGTTGATGCTGATGGTGATAGCCATTGGCCAGAGCCCAGATGCTAAATGTGTAATACATACATACATGAAGAGAAGTGTAAATGTGTAATACATACATGTAGAGAGAAGTAGAGAAATCATAAAAATAAATGAATGCAATGATCCATGCATATGCTTGTTCTTATGATGTCTTTTATTTAGCCTTGTTGTCTTTTATTTAGTCATGTAACCTAGCACCGCAGCTCCCCGCCTCCCCCGCAGTTTGAATGATTATGCACTTGTGCTGATTGCTGATTACTGAATGAGTGAATTCAGAAGTGTAAGTGTTGTATGCTATTGAAGTATTGCGTTGTTGATATGTATGTGTTGTTCTCTATTGATATGTTATATTGTTATGAGTTATGACTTATTCAGAAGTGTCAAGTGTTGTCTCTGCTATTGATATGTATGGGTTGTTGATATGTTATAACTTATTGGGTTGTTGATATGTATGGGCTACTGATATGTTACATTGTTATGAGTTATGACTTATTCAAAAGTGTCAAGTGTTGTCTGCTATTGATAGTGGAAACTTGCTTGGTGAACCATGGGCTATTGATATGTATGATTGATGATTTGCAAAAATAGATGTCTAAAATGTGTGATATGTATGTTATGACTTAGTGTTGATTTGTCATTTTGTCAAGATGTCATCCGTTGCTTCTTTCTCCTACCTTGCATCCTAGGTACGTGCTACCATTCCATTCCTAATATCTTCTCTATAAAGTCTCCAGCGTTGGTGCTTATGCCTTTAAAACCAGCATCATATTATATATATATATATATATATATATATATATATATATATATATATATATGTGTTTGTTTGTAGTCCTTAGCCACTTTAGGAATTAGTCCATCCATGACAACAGATGATTTCTAGGATGATCCACATCACTTTCTTAACTTCATAAAGACGTGGATGCGAGGTACTGACCAGAAGTGGCATCATGTATCAATAACCGTGCTAATTGATGCCATGTCCCGACGTCATAGTGCTGCGCATACTTCTCAAACTTGTATTAACTCGATGAAGTGGCGTGGATGCGTGGTCACTCTTCCTCCTCATGTCATGTGGACGTCTTCCTAAAGTGGCCGAGAGACTACTTAACAATATATATATATATATATATATATATATATATATATATATATGATGCCGGTTTTAAAGGCACAAGCACCACTACTTGGAGGCTTTATAGAGAAAAGTCATCACGAGCGGTTTCTTCACTACAAACCGTCTATGATATATCAGTCATCGTAGACGGTTTCAGCTAAAAATCGCCTGTGATATATCAGTCATCACAGACGGTTTCAACTAAAAGCCGTTTGTGATAGTTGTCTATCACAGACGGTTCTCAGTTAATAACCATCTGTGACAGTATGCATCACAGATGGTTTGAAAACCGTCTTTCATGACCTCATGTCATCACTGACCCATAAACTCAGACGGCTCACGAAACCGTCTATGATGACGTTTTTGAACCGTTTGTGAAGTCTTTTTTCTGTAGTAGTGTGAAAAGCTATCTCGTCGGGTCACGTCGTCCTGAAAAGCTGACTCGTCGGGTCACGCCCATCGCAAAAGTGACTCGCCGAGTCTCACATCGCAAGAAAGTCGACTCGTCGGGTCACGCCATCGCGCAAAAGTGACTCGTCGTCACGCCACTTGCAAAGCTGACTTGTCGGGTCACGTTGTTGTGCAAAATAAGGAGGACTGAAGGCGTAGAAAGATAGTGGTGTGGGGTGTCTCGATGTAGAATCATACACATGGTCGCGATTTTCAAGCAAAAAAGTGATATCGAAAAACGAGACTAGCATAATAATGGTTGTACAGAAATTAATATTTACATGACATGACTGATATTTGGAGGAACAAATATCTACTAACGGCCCCTCTTGGGGCGCACCCCACGTGTCGCCCTTGGCCTCGCCCGGCGATGGTCTAAGTATGTTAGAGGATCAGGCTACCTGACTACCCGACCAACACGAGAAGCCTGAGGTGGTGTCGCGAGGGGGGGGTTCCTATGTTGGTTGGGTCGATCCCGGCGCACCGTGCAGCTGAGAAGCCTCCAAGGAGAACGGGGTGTCACGCGGGTCCATGAAGAAGTCCTCGAGGGGTGTTGATAGGTGTGCCTCGTCGTGCGACAATGAATCGTCCTCCCAAGGTGTTCCTATGAAGCATTACGTTGCAAACGTAATCATGATGAAAACCACGAAAAAGAACGTTACGCAAGCAAGCAAGGTGGTCATACCTGCTAGCCCGAAGACTTGCCCCGACGACTCTGCGTACTCCTGCTCTGCGTATAGGTGGAGCTCAGGACTTGCAAGAGAAGATTGTCATTAGTAACTAGTGGGATTCGAAATAAAGAAGCATTACGTTACGCACGTAATCATGGCGAAAACCATGAAAAAGGACGTTACGCAAGAAAGCAGGGTGGTCATACCTTGTTGCACGAAGCCGTGCCCCGATGACTCTGCGTACTCCTGCCCCGCGTGCCGGTGGAGGACAAGACCTACAAGAGAAGATTGCCGTTAGTAACTTGTGTGGATCGAAATAAAGAAGCGGAAGTGAATGTCTCATGCTCACCTCCAAAATGTCCCGCGGTGCTCCCACCACGGTGCCACGACAACACGCCCGCCATGTCTGGGGCAGGAGCCCGTGGCCGTGAACCACCTCGGCTGACCCCTCGTCCTCGCACTGGTCGGTCCACCAGGTCCATCAGCGTGCGACAAGTCACGATCTGGATGCCTCGTCTCGTGGCCTCCATGATCCGCTGTAGGACCCCTCTGGTGTTCCTCGACGTCATGTACTGCGCGGAGGCTGCCAACTCGAGAATCTCCCCGTGTAGATTTGTCTGCACAAGTAATGAACAAGTTGGAAACATAAATCTGACAAATTAAATATGAATTAAGGACCGTTCAGTACGCACTGTTGTAACATGCATAACATGTGTACGATGAACTACACTATACACGTCTCAAATAATGTAGTACATAATTTGACTATAATTATCTAATCTACTTAATTCTATGTCGTTATTCTACTTAATTATATGTCGCTATTCTATTTAATTATAGTGGCTATTCTACTTAATTCTATGTCGCTATTCTACTTAATTCTACTTGCTATTCTACTCGCTACAGCTCAAATGATGTACTTAATTCTACATAATTTTACATAATGTACAAAGTTACAAAAAAAATGTACCTGCAAGATGGCCGGCCCACCGGATCTGATGTTTTGTCAATCTCTCTCCTCCGCGACGAACTAGCAGAGCTTCGCTACCTTTCTTCTCTTCCTCTCCTCCTATCTTTTGTTTTTTTTTCTGGAATTAAAATGAGTTTTGGGGGAATTTTTTTTGGGATGTTATAGATGGCATCCCATTGCCAGTTGAACTAGCGACAAAAAGCTATCGCCAGTTCAAATGGCGATAGGTACCTGTCGCTAGTTCAACTGGTGACAGGAAGACTGTTTAGTTCCTGTCGCTAGTTTAACTAGCGATATGTAACTAGACCGGTGACAAGAGGGGAAGAGGGTCCCTGTCGCCAGTTGAACTGGCGACAAGGACCCATTTTTGTATTTTTTTGAGGCGGCTATTTATTTTTGCAAATATCTTTTTAAAAAATATTATTTTTTTAAAAAAATCGTATGTTTCGAACGAAATTCCCAAGAGGTGAAGGCTCACAACTCGCGAACCAATTCTCACATGAATGATAAATGCATATTGTAAAAGCACGCACGTGCACGCGCGCGCACACACACACACTAGTCATGTGCCTGTGCGTTGCAACGAAAAATCAATTTTTGCATAGAATATGTTGTTGCAACTCACCAATCTCCCTATTGCCATTCTTAAGTTAAAACTTTCATGTCTTATAGCAGAGCTAAGAAGATTTTCTTGTTGTAGGTTTGAGTAAACAACGATGCAAAATAAATTTAGTATGTCAAACTTATTCAGATGACGAAAACAGACAATTACTACATTAAACATATTCAGATGACTAAACAACTATGCATGCAATCCACATGTATCAAGCAGCTTGGAAGCACATTACTCTATAGCAATCCTAGACTTTTGTCATTCCAAAACCTTACATACATCAAGCAAGCCCTAATTCGAAAGTTGAAACATTTTATCAGATTTATTGCACGGGTGGCATGATCAACTGTTGAAACCCTGGCACTTGAAAATGGATGAAACCCTACGTAGGTTCCGGGAGTGGCTGCCCTGCTTCTTGACGGAGTCATTCTTCACCTAGCTACCCTACTTCTAGTCGGGTGCCCGTACGTTGCAATGGATCTTAAATAAACAATATCACAAATGCTAAATTATTTCAATATTGAGCTAGCTAGTTATGTTAAGACCGAATGGTATACCATTGGAATTTGGAAACATGCAAGGCTACTCTCAACCTTTGTTTATTAACCTACCTTTACCGCTATTCGCTCTAGCCCTATCAAAAGGAGAAAAAAAACATCTCCACTTTTACTACTCAATCATTTCTTTGCATTACGTGTACTGTAGATAGTTAACATCCAGAAATTTATCAGTTTACAAAAAGACCTTTGATGATAATTTTGCACAAATTTATACAAAGATCACTTAATGAAATCATAGACTAATACCGCAGTGACACAAGCAATGCTCACCCGAACCAGTTTAGGGTAGTTTGTGTTAACAGTGGCAATTGGAAAGAAAAAGTGGCGAACTACGAACCCGAATCCTGTAGCGTGACTCGGACGAACCGCGTTTCTGGTAACTATGATTATGAGTTTATGACTGTATTGAAACAATAACTAAGGAAAATTAGAACTACCTCCGTTCTTTTTGACTTGTCGTTTTAGACATCGACACGGTCTACAATACATGTCTTTGACCATTGCTTTTTCTAATTATATGTTAGCAAATTCTTAAAAGGTTAATGATATAGAAATATATGTTATGACAAATCTAGTAGCATCATTTTCATTTGACAAATCTAAATACATTTATGTATATTTGTGGTCAATTTAAAAGGTTGACTGCACATTTTCTAAAACGCCAAGTAAAATAGAATGGAGGGGGTATAATCTTAAGAGATCCTCTAATCATGGTTGCTTTACAATACAAGATCATTTTATCTTGAAGCATATAAGCACATCCTGTAAAATATTCAAAAGCAAAATTCTCGACCAACTCTTACAATTGATTAATTTTTAAAAGTTCACTACAGAGCCTCAAGCTATCCTCTAAACTTCTCCTTTCTCCGTTTGTTATTGTAATTAGATCGGATCAGTGTACGTACTTACTCCCATGGAACATCACCGACCAACATCCAATATCCATGTTTGTCTTCGTAAGTCAACACATATTCGCCATCCTTTCTGTTCTCAGACACACCATCCTTCCCCGGTATGACATTAGACACTACTACCTATGAGGCCAAATAAATAGACAGAAAAGAACGTTCTCACACTAAAAATTCTAGGCACACCATTCTTATTTTCATAATTATTTTATGTTATCTAAGGCAACATATCTAGTGCAAATGGCATATTGAGTGGTAAGATGCAAATGCCAACCGTGGCCATCAGATCCGTATCGAATGGACGAGATGGAGGCAGACGAGCACCCCATCTACTTGCTTAATCTTGCAGAATAAACACTCCACTAAAGCAGCAATTTTGAAAGCCCCTCCCATCCTGCGCCACCATGTCGATCCGCCTCACCGAAGGCCGCATCGCCTGTCCTCCCGTAGCATAGTCCGCGCGACCGGACGCCAAGATCGCCCTACCTCGTGCCGCCACCCTTCTGCCGAGCCGCCTCAATGGGCATCGTCCGTCGCCATGTAGCACCGTCTCGCGACCTCGGCGACTCCACCTCCACCTCCACGACCCCACTCGGTCCTCGAGGAGGCGGTGCCGTCTTGGGTCCTCCTCCTCAAGATCCGCATAAGGTGGAGGGCTTCCACTTGCGCGCGTCGAGGCAAAGAAAAATCATGGGCGGAGTCCTACTACGCAGATCTGGGGCTTCCCGTCAACATCGACCTCGCCGTCTCAGCACCGCAATGATGCAATCTGTGCATACCCATTCTAGGACAAACAAGAATGAATTTGACGTTTTTGTTAGCAAAGAAGAACCCAAATGATGTTCATTTGATTTTTTCTCTCATCGATGAAGAGGCTAAAATGTGCAATCAAATTTACCTACACTCAAACTTCAGTAGCTTCTGAAACTCTTGCGGAATTCTGAAACTTGCTCTCGTCGACGCCGGTTCATCTGGGCGCTGAGTGGCAACTCCCAACTAACAATTCGCTTGAGCCAATTATTCATTAACGTGTCTTCACTTGATCTAATTGTTCCGTGATGTAATTCAAGGCTTCAGGAAAAGTACCACAAACACAGAAAGTGGTCAAGCGAAGTATATCTGGACCAAAAAAACACACAAAAAAACAACTCAATTGTGCTTGCGGTGGTTCAATTCGAGCCTGCGGCCTCAAGCCCTATAAATCGTGCCTCAACCGCAGCCTCAAATCGTGGCTCCCGGCGCACGATTCGTACCTGTGGCGGCTCAATTGGAGCTTGTGGCGGTAGGACTAGGGACTGCAGCAGCGTGATTAGGCCACACCCGATGCATTCAGATGGGGAGGACAAACGAGATAGGAACAGGGGGTGGTTTGTAAACGTACATGGGCCGCGTGGGGTTGTTTCTGCAAGATTAAGCAAGTGGATGGGGTGCTCGCCCGCCTCTATCTCGTCCATTCGATGCGGATCTGATGGCCACGGTTAGTATTTGCATCTTACCACTCAATGTGCCATTTGCACTAGATATGTTGCCGTTATCTAATATATACTAAATGGGAGATATAAAAAAACTGCAGACTGGTCCTCCATTTTAGATCCCAGCAAATCTACCTTTGTGCAACTTAAATCCTTAATTAGTCACAGAAATGCTCTTGCAGAGATTTGCCGTAAGTTAACTGGGAATAGGCTTTGCCCTTCAATAGCCTACTTAAAATAGAAATCTAACCGTAAAGATCAAATGATGTAGGAAGCCATGGTGATGAGGCACTGCTGCTAATCAAAGGTTGAGGAATGACAAAAGTGGTATCCCTAGATTCAGAAGGATGAGAGTTGAAAATTTTGAAATCCCTTGCATGAAAACTAACGTAAGCAATTAAGCATAAACATTAAAACAGTCTATTATTCAAGATTAGTAGCTCCACTGATCAATAGTAAGCAAAAGAAATGCTCCTAAAATTAGAAGCAACATTTTATTTTATTCCACCGAAATACTATATGCTAAAAACAGCATCGTGCAAAACAAACTAGCAGATAATAGCAAGGTCAAATTTAGGAAGGAACAATCACAAAATGGAAGTCACTACAATAGGAAATCTCACCGCCGTGAAAGGTGACTAAAGATGTGTAAAGATGCATTTCGCTACTCCGTGTCAAATTTAATTGCAACTTAGAATAGCAAGCGCTTGTAAAGAACCGAGAAACCTCACCAAAGGTCTTTGAAGCCAATGAACATTTTCTCAAGCGCCAAAGACATGTCCTTGTAATTTTGTAAGTCTTGAGGTCGACCTTCCTCGAATCACGGGCACCATCCATGTTGACCTTGGCTTACGAAACCCCGCCTCGCTTGGCATCAAGATCGCTTTTGCTGCTTTTTAGTCGGTTGGTTGCCATAGTGTTCTTGCGGTAGTCATGGATTGGTGGCCATCCCACCACCGAGCCTCGCACAAGAACATCATCACGATTCATGCATTATTAATTCAATGTAAGACCAAGAAATGGACTGATGGAGGCGACCCAGCATTTGGTTTTGATATTAATGTGAGGTAAACGCAACCAAGTTCAAGATTAAACAAAAGAATTTGCAGCCAAGAAAGCTCAAAGCGAAACTTTACAGTTTGTAGAGTAAACCTTGAAGTAAAAAATGAAGGCTGAAATTTGACCATTTCAATTCGAGCCACGTGCAGAAACTTTGAAATATTAGGCACTTGCGAGTTTCCTAATGAAACTTCAAAGGGAAAAAAATCACACTTATATAACCTTAGATAAAAGAAGTAAAATTAAGTGTAATTTTCAGAGCAAATTAGTAAAGGAACATTGCAAAGCTAGAACTTTTTACTCCTTCAAACTCCTCAGCCCAAGAGGTCAAGCTAAATTCAAAACGCGCGCACACAAACATCAACGCAAGAACCTGAAAATGAGTCTTTTGCCACCAAATTCCCACAAAACAACGTTATTTTTACAAATCCACAAAAAGAACTTCCTCAAATACATGGCACAGATTGCAAATTAGACCCTCTCCCGAAAGATAACCAAACCATTAGGATTTACTTCCGAAAGATAACCAAACCATTAGGATTTACTAACACACTAAAAAATCCCTCAAATTGCAAATCAATCCTTCCGCCCACTCGCGCTCCAACCAACCAACCAGCCACCCATCCGCATCTCACAAGAACTTGGCAGAACACCAAAAAAATACGCAGAATTTGCAGGAGCCAGGCACCTACTTCGCAGCCGGCTGCGGTGGCGCGGCAACCTTCTTGTCCCCCTCCTCATCAGCCTCCTCCTTGCCCTTCCCGACAGTAGTGGCGGCGGGCGCCGGCAGCGCAACCTCGTTGGAGAACACGCGCTTGGTGCCCTTGGCAGGCAGTGTTGGATTTTTACGTGACTTTCAACATTTATTTTGATTGTTATCTATTTTAATTCAATGTGGAATATTGATATATGTGATAGGGAATTATTTGATGTGGAATCTAACTCGAGGATTTTAATACTCGAGGTACTGAGGACGACTATGCTGGAATAGGTAGACATGTTTATTGAGATCGAGTCTACTGGAATTTAATATACATGTGTATGGCAAATGCACGCGTGGGAGATGAGCCTTGGGGCAGCTCCAGTTCTCCTTGGAGAAGGCAAAGGCGGTGAGCACGTGGATGCCCAGCGCGGAGAGCCGCACTGCCTCTCCAAAAAGCGCCACCTCGTGCCCCATATAGCCGATGACATGACTGCAGACGCCCAAAAAGAAGGGAAGAAAGAACAGCAAAGCAAACAAATGAGCTAAACCAAGAAGGAGATGTGCTATAGTAGATAAGCCAACATACCTTGACAAAATTGCAAGTTCCACTAACTCCTGCCAACCGATTGAGCTCCTGAATATCAAAATCTCGTGTTAATGTAAGAGTATTGTTATAACCAAGCAGACATTAAAAGTCGATATTTAACTAAAGTTCGAATCAAAATCAACAATGAATTAACAAATCAAATATGGGAGTGTGGTGTCAAATAACCTTTCCCTAGATATCCGGTATTCGTTGTTGTTCAATCCAAGAATCAAGTGGAGCTGCAAATAACCATTGCAGGATCGATTATTTCTAGCTCCAAGTAATATATTGATAATGAAAGATGAAAGAAAAAATAATCCCTTATCTAACTAACAAAGACATTCTGTTATGCATCTTCCTTGCAGGGAACAGATCGATGCTGATATATAAAAAAAAATGAAAATAGTGTTCCAAGTTAACTGTGAGCTAAGTTTTTCTCTTTCCCAAAGAAAAGGCACATGTTACTTAAAAAAAAACACATGATAGGTGAACTTGAAAAGGTCAATCGTACATGAAACTTTCCTAGGGCCATCTCTCCAAAATCAAATCACTACAAATTTACAATTTTAAGTGATAAAGATTGATAAATTCTGATACATTAGTCATGCATATGAAACATTTGAGCTCAATGCATCACAAGCACGAATGAAGAGTCAGGCCCAATAATCAAAACCTAAATCGCAATTTCTCTTAATGGTCCGCCTATTCCATGTTTCACGCCCGTAACCTACACCCAACAAATGAAGCAAATAATCTCTAGTTATTAATGTTTCATATTCACGTTATGTCAGAAGCAAGAGCAATGAAAACCATTATGACATAGGTTTTAATGAAAAAATGACCTTCATTCCCGGTTTCAACCCAAGTTGTAGGGCCGTAAAGTGCTCATGTCGCTTTGATGCTTTCCGTAAAGATTCTCCGCTCCATCTAAAATATCGAGGCATAAGGCAAGTATAGTTCAATCACTATGAACCGGTGACAAACAAAACCAATATTACTTTTTCACTTTTCCTTAGAATAAGCACAACATGATATTTTTTCTAAAAATGAAAGATCAATTATTTTTCCTTTCCACAAGAGAGTCCTCACCGTGAGCAAAGTGGAAGGATTCACCCCACCATACTCATAGAAGCTAGTGGCAAGATCATAGTATTTATTGACTCGATAAGGCATCATAGTATGAGCCGATGATATTCAAAAGCTAATGGGCCGTAAATGCCTCCCACTATCATGGACCATGGGGTAATGATCAAGGATATTTAGTAAAGCGTAATTGCAAGTTAACAAGATTTGGTTTGAATACATTGAAGTCTCGGGTTAAGTTACACAGCTTATAGTCCTTCCATTGTACAACTAAACATTGCAGACAAATTTTCATCAAAAAAAAATGCAGACAAATAACTTGAGTAGGTAGGCATCAAATTTACCAAAAATACTACATGTAGTACTTCTGTCTTTGAAATAAGATGATTATTACAATATCTTTCAAAATGTGTCTTATCGGAAATGCTGAGTACTGGTCAATGCTGCGGGCAAGAAAGGAGTTTCCAACTGCTTCTAAGCAAGAAATTAGACTGCTTCTAAGCAAGATAGCTCTACACTTCACTAACAGTTTCCAACTGCTTCTAAGCAAGAAAGGAGCTAATCTCTACTGAGCTAGCAAATGAAGATAAAAGGAAGGTCAAAGCATATTTGATCACATAAAAGAAAAAACACAAGAATGGTGAATGCAAGGCGGCATGAAGAGTAGCCAGTATTATGATATTCGATATGACATATGCATGCACCATATTGCTCTACCCCTTCCCAAACAAATAGGACTTGGTAATATCCTTGAGCAACTCTAAGTACGATATGTAAAATGGAAACAGAGTTGCTTACATGTATTTCATATTATTGTAGACTTTTGGTGGAGCATTTAACATCATGTAATCTAGTATGCACTTTGCACATGTTCTGGAACCACCACCGATTTCATATACCTGATCAGTGTAGGAATCCATTTCATATGGTTGGGTAATGAAAATAGATATGATAATGTGCCATGATATTAGAATACACATAGAAGCGAAATTGGAGCTTCTAAGACGAAGTAAGTGAATTGGGGTGTGAAACTATGTGACAAGAAAATGTTAAGAACATACCTTCAACAGGACTGAAAGATTAACTGTACGTAGAATCGATGCAGCTATTGCATAGGCATACCATGGCTGTAGCAGAGAATAAAAACTTGCATCAATGGCTAAATGGAAAGAAAAAAGGCACCTCATTCTCTTTATGAGCTAAAGTACAAAAAGAGTACCTTAAAAAGCTTCACTAAGTAAACCAAGCGATATCATGCTTCTTACACAGCTTATCAAGATGCTACAGGTATGCACTCCTCCCTGCATGATGTAAAATCCAATTAGCACCGGTAAGCAAATGTCTAACATATTAACGTAGCATGGAACAGAATCATCATCGAGCAAACATCAATGGAGTTTAGCACCCAGGAAAGAACAACCAAGTCCTAAATGGCTCTACAAGCTTGAGTAACATCTGTTCCATTTGGAACACACACACGCACACAACATGTTCATGGAAATGCCGCCTTGACAAACAAACGAAGAACTAGTCTTATCTGATTCACGCAATGTCAGAACACAGACAAAACTTCGCACATAAAGTCTGCTCCAAGAAACGAATTGAGCAAAGGAGCAGGAGAAGGGACAAAAGGAGGAGTCCAAGAAACCGAAAGTACCCTTGAGCTGGTGGAAGCGGATGCTGGAGTCGAGCACGCCCACGGGCCCCGACCGCTTGGAGAAGTAGCCGTGGTTGGGGTCATACAACGCCGACCTCACGAAGTTGTGCACCTGCGAAGCTCCCCTGTTACTTCCATCGAATCAAAGTAACCGCTACACGGAGATCTCACTGATCGAAAATGCCTCATCACTTACCAGCATGGGCTTGTCGTCGGCGATGATCCCTGATGAGAATAGAGCTCACATCTACCGCGTCAGGGGTGGAGGGAGGCCGAGATCCGTAGAGGCCGGCGATGAGGTCCTTTAGGAGAAGAAGGACAGGGCCCGCTGGTGTGCCGTGGCCGCCGGCGACTTGGTCGGCCTTTCCTCCTCCTGCCCATCCTCGTCGTTGGTTGGAGGGCGGCTCGGACTGGGAGGGAAGGAGTAGGGAGGGGGAGACGACAGGCGATGGCCGAGGGGACAGGAGGGAGGTTGTGTGGCGGCCAAGCATGCACAAGATGGGGAATGGTGGCATCGGCGGGTGGGAGGAGCCGATGGCGATGGGTTCGGTTGGGAGGTAGAGAGATAGAGAGAGAGAGAGAGGAGAATAGGAGGAAGGAAAAGAATGAGATCGTGGGAGCAGTTTTTGGGGAGGCGTGAGACTCGGAGGTAGTGCTGTGCGAAGGCGAAGCGATCTATGCCGTTCATCATTTGATCCTCGATCGGATGGATGTAGAAGAAGGTGGGAGGACGGACGACCACCACCACCAACTCCAATATTTAAGTAGTAGAGATTCTGAAAGGATACTCAATATGTGCACTCTGAGGCATCATTTGCTTATGGAAGAAGATAGAAAACTCTCTCAAGAAAAAGAAAGAAATACTCACAATTCTGAGTTACACCTTGGAAAGGAAAAATGTACTAACAAAAGGAATTGGCAAAATAGGAAGTCTAATGGTGATTTGAGAGAAAATCTTAACAAGAAACGCGGTCGGGATGATCGTGAAAATTTTAACTTAGTTCAGAGGAATGATAAGTACAAGAATTTTAAGTGTCACAACTGTGGTTAGTATGGACATTTCAGAGCTGATTGCAGGAAAAAGAAGAAGTAGAATGAGCAAATGAATCAAAACAAGCAACCAGTTGAGCGTAAAGGCGATTCATCGCCTAACGGTATGTCTAATATTTTTGTATGCATTGAATCTTTATTTACTACTACTTTTCCAAATAGCTGGGTTATTGATTCTGGTGCTACATCTCATATTACTAAAGATAATAGAGCTTTTACTTCTATGCGAACAATTCCAAGGGGAAATAGATGTATCTTTTTGGGCACTGATGCCAAAATTGATGTACTTGGAATTGGAAATTATGCCCTAGAACTCCCCAATGGAGGAAAATTATTATTACAAGATACTTTATATTCACCTAGCATGAGAAGGAATTTAATCTCTGTTGCTCAGTTAGAATCTATTGGTTATGATATACTGTTTGGAAAATGAAGAGTTAAAATATTGCTCAATGGGAAATTAGTGCATACTGGAACTCATCATGAAGGTCTTTATTTCCTTGATGAGCTATCAAATGATGACAATATTGATTGCTTAGTTGGTGAAAATAACTCTATAGTGAGAAATACTAATGATAGGAATACATGCTTAGAATCTTATTTATGGCATTTACGACTTGGTCACATATCTAAAAACAGAATTAAGAGGCTTATTAATTCTGGAATTTTGCATTTTGAAG
Source organism: Phyllostachys edulis (assembly GCA_036346405.1). Taxonomy (NCBI): domain Eukaryota; kingdom Viridiplantae; phylum Streptophyta; class Magnoliopsida; order Poales; family Poaceae; genus Phyllostachys; species Phyllostachys edulis. The sequence continues at coordinate 98,292,379 of CM070546.1, forward strand.
TGGGAGGATTTTGGTATTTGTGTGGCATGTATAATGGGTAAGATGACCCGTGCGTCTTTTTCAAAGGCGGAAAGATCAAATAAGCCTCTTGCCATTATTCATTCTGATATTTGTGGAGAGATGTCTACTCCCACTAGAGGAAAAAGATTTATTTTATCACATTCATTGATGATTATTCAAGATTTGTCTATGTGTATCTTCTTAAACATAAGTCTGAAGGATTTGATATATTCAAGTCATTTAAAACTGAAGTGGAAAATCAATTGAATAGAAAAATCAAAGTTTTGAGAACTGACCGTGGAGGAGAATACACTTCAGGAATATTAAATGATTTTTGTAAATAGCATGGAATTATTCATCATTATACCATACCTTACACTCCGCAACAAAATGGTGTGGCTGAGCGGAGGAATAGAACACTTATGGATATGGTTAGATCTATGATGGCTTATTCAGATCTTCCTTTATCTTTTTGGGGTGAAGCTTTGTATACTGCTGTTTATTTATTGAATCATTCGCCATCTAAAGCTATAATAGTCACTCCTTATGAGTTATGGACTGGAAGAAAATCCTCGCTTCGCCACTTAACTGTTTGGGGTTGTAATGCATAAATTAGAGTGTCAAATCAAAACCGTACAAAATTGCAACCTAAAAGCACACCGGGAATTTTTATTGGTTATTCTTTGGAATCAAAAGGGTACAGGTTCTATGACCAGGAAAAGGATAAACTGGTGGAAAGTAGGGATGCAATATTTTTAGATCAAAACACACCTCACCGTGCTAAGCGGACAAGGGTGGAATTACTGGCAACTCCACCTGAAACACACATGGATACATCTGGTATTGATTCTCGCACTGAGGGAGGTTCAGCTCCTGAAGAAAATGCAAACCAAACTCCTAATACTAACATGCTTAGGAGAAGTGGGGGGAATTTTAGTACCCCCAATATCTAGATGATTATTATTTGTTCTTGGGGGAAGTTCACTCTAAAATTTCAGATTTAGAGGAAGAACCAAAGACTTATGAAGAAACAATAAGCTGCTCTCAATCAAAACTATGGGTGAAAGCAATGCGGAAAGAATTAAACTCGATGAAAAGGAATAAAGTTTGGGAACTTTTTGATCTACCAAATAACCGTAAACCCATAGGTTGTAAATGGATTTTTAAAAGGAAATTGAATGCAGCGGGTTTAGTGGAAAAATATAAGGCTAGACTTGTTGCTAAAGGCTTTACACAAAGGGAAGGTATTGACTTTGTGGAAACTTTTTCTCCTGTTGCAAAGTTTACTTCAATTCGTATTATTAGTGCTTTGATGGCTTATTATGATCTTGAACTCCACCAAATGGATGTTAAAACTGCTTTTCTTAATGATCTTTTGGAGGAGGAAATATATATGATACAGCCGGAAGGTTTTGGAGAAAAAGGAATGAAAATAAGGTTTGTAAGTTGAATAGATCAATTTATGGTCTTAAACAAGCTTCACGTCAATGGTATATTCTTTTTGATAATGCTATCACGTCATATGGTTTTTCAATGACAGAAGGTGATCATTGCATATATACAAAAGTTATGGGCAATTGTTTTGTCTTACTATCTTTATATGTTGATGATATTCTCATTGCTTCTAATGATAAAAATACATTGATAGAAGTAAAAGCTTGGTTATCTTCTAAATTTGATATGAAAGATATGGGAGAAGCTTCCTATATTTTAGGAATTGAAATACATAGAGATCGGAATAAAATGATTCTTGGTTTGTCTCAAAAGGCATACCTTCGAAGTGTTTTAAAATTATTTTCTATGGAAAACAGCAAACCTGTTAATGTACCTATTGTAAAGGGAACTAAACTCGGTGAGGAATTATGTCCAAAAACTCAAGAGGAAAAAGCTAGAATGAATGGTATTCCTTATTCTTTAGCTTTGGGATGTCTTATGTATGCTATATTATTTACACGACCTGACCTTAGCCATGCCATTGGAATTCTTAGTAGATATCAAAAGAATCCTGGGGAAGAGCACTAGAAACAAATCAAATATGTACTGCGTTATATCAAAGGAATTATGGATTATTCATTATGTTTTAATGGTCACAATCTTCAACTACAGGGTTATACTGATGCTGATTGGCAAGGGGATCCGGATGACCGAAAATCAACTTATGGTTATCTATTTACTTTGGCAGGAGGTGCTATTTCTTGGTGCAGTAGGAAACAGTATTCAGTTGTTCTTTCCTCTATGGAAGCTGAATATATTGCTGCATCTGAAGCAGCTAAGGAAGGTGTATGGCTGAGGGAATTTCTTGCATCACTTAAGGTCATAGGAAGTGCATCACAACCTGTCACTATTTTCTGTGATAATCAGGCAGCGATCAAGGTCTCAAAGGATCCTAAATTTCATAGTAAAAGTAAACATATTGAAGGAAGGTATCACTATATTTGTGATGTAATAAATAGACTCAAATCTATTCGATGGGTTTATTTGCCTAGCATTGATATGGTTGCAGATCCACTGACTAAGCCAGTTATTCAGGAATTGTTTTCTAAGCATGTTAAAGACATGGGACTTCAGTTTATTGATTGAAATGTTTTCAGCCAAGTGGGAGATGTTGGATTTTTATGTGGCTTTCAACATTTATTTTGATTGTTATCTGTTTTAACTCAATGTGGAATATTGATATATGTGATAGGGAATTATTTGATGCGGAATCTAACTCGAGGATTTTAATACTCGAGGTGCTGAGGACGGCTGTGCTAGAATAGACAGACATGTTTATTGAGATCGAGTCTACTGGAATTTAATATGCATGCGTATGATAAATCCAGATACAGCACAGGGCAGAATAGCTGGGTTTGTTTTGCAGGATCAGCTCTGCAGGCTGTTGACCCACATGATCAGATTGGAATTGATCTCGTGAACAATCTGATCATGGCACATGACTCACACATGTGTGCTAGGGACTAATATATTTTAGACTCATTAAACTGGCCTGTCTGATCGTGGTTGGTGACATGGTTCAGGAGTCTCACGGTGTACCAGAAACAGGTGGGTCAATTATATCACCTAGAAGTGGAGTCTATAAATAGGTCCCTACCCTCTAGCCTCAAAATGCAATTGTGAGCGGCACCACGGAAAAGGCAGAGGAATAGAGGGTAGACCGAAATAGACACCACAAAACCAATCTAGGGTTTGCTCAAAACCCAACAGGCAGTAGCTCCAGGGTGGTTATGGCGGCGACCGGGCGGCGGTCAAACTCTAGCAATGCAGACAAATAAGGAATGCTCACCCGACGATGCCTCTAATGTAGTCATAGAATTCCTCGATGTCGCTGAGGAACTTAAGCAGCCACCGGAGCAGCTCCATCTCCCTGTTCCCCGCCTCGTCCTCCACATCTCCTTCCGAGCTCCACTTCCCACCAAATCGCCAAGCAAGACAAGGTTTCCTCCGCAGCCGCCCAATCATCGCCCGTTGCTATGTAGTGCTCGTGGCCTCCGCTAGCCCAGTCAAGCTCCGTGCCGAGCACATGCTCCTAGCCGGTCGCGATGAGGCATTTGAGCAGGAACACCTCGCGGGGCTCGTGTGCACCCAAAACCACACCGCTCGATGCCTCGCCGAAGAAGTCCATGACGCGGGGCTCGACATCGAGCGCACAGAGCTTGTCATCGAGGGAGCATGCCACGAGGAGGCGCGCGCGAGCGGCAGGTTGCTAGAACGTCGGGGGAAGGGGGTGGCTTGATGTGGAAGTGACCGAGACAGAGGTTGAGCGTGGGGAAGGGGCGCGGGTTGACGCGGAAGTGACCGATATGGAGGTTGGCGACGTTGGCGGCGGTCGCAGAGGGGTAGAGGAGGAAGGCGAGGAGCGTGAGGAGGAGGATCTAGGGTAGGCGGGTGGAGAAGCAGCGGAGGCAGGAGACGTGGTGCAGGCGGAGGTAGAGATGCGGCGCGGTGAGGGCAGTGTTGGCGGTGTGGCGGCCCGAAGCAGAGGCTTTGCACCTCGCCTGCTCTTGCGTTCAGTGGAGAAGGGGAAAAGGGGAGTGGAATGGCAGGAGATCATGGGGGAATGGCAGGAGATTGTGGGGAGGAAGAGCAGTTGTGAGAGGAGGGAGAGACATCAGCCCCGGGTGAACCATCGAGGTGATTCGAGCCGTCGGTGTACTGATCAAGATCGTCGATCGGACGGACGTAAATGATGGTGGGAGGACGAACAACAGTAAACTCCTTCTTTTAAGTAGTGTGTGTATATATATATATATATATGTATATGTATATGTATGTATATATATATATATATATGTATATGTATCTTCGAGTTTACATTTGACTTAGTTAGATTTAGGACAAATTTAGACAATTGAGGCTACATTTGACTTAGTTAGATTTAGGAAAAATTTAGACAATTGAGGCCCTGAGGGGCACAATATAGTTACTAACACAGTATATGAGTTCAAACAAAATTAACTAATTTAACAGCCAGAGGATTTCTCCTCCGACCGCGCGGCCACGTCGCCCGAAATTCTCTGACCGTCGGATCGTCCTGTGAGCAGCTCCAGGCCATCCGATTCGTGCTCCTACGCGTGCTGGCCTCGCGTGCTCCACGTTGCCCTGCAGACGTCGCCTGTCGGATCTTCACTGGCCACTCCAGGTCCTCCGTGCACTCTGCCTCTCGCTTGTGTGGGCGTTCTTCTCCCTTATCCCCTTTTGTGCCGCCTCCATTTTTTCACCGCCCTCTGCTCTCCCGTGCACGCCGTTCCTCCCTCCACCGCCAATGCGCCTTCCCTCTCATCTCGCCTCCTCACTCCTCTCCTCTTCCCACGCCCCCGCCCCTCCACGCGCCTCGTGGCTCTCCAAAGACGAGGCCGGTTCCCTTGCTGTGCTTAGGCTAGCCTCCAGACTCCTCTCCGCCTCCTCATCCTCTCCGGCGTTTCCTCCTCCCCGTCGCCGCCACTGCCGTCTTCCACCGACAGCGGTATCCTCTCCCCTCCTTGCTCCTTTCCTCTTCCGCTCCGGCCCCCTCGCTTCGTGCATCCTCGCCTCACCTCCAGACTCCTCTCCATCGTGGGACTGGGCGGCGGCTGAAGGCTTGGATGGCGCTGGAGCAGCGGAGGCCAAGAGGACGAGTTAGGGCAACTCGAGTAGCGTGGCGCGCGTCGACGGCCGAGAGGGTAGCAGCGGAGAGTCTAGGAAGCGTGTGGGCCAAATCCATGTTCGGCATTGACCTCCACCATGTTCTTGCAGAATGTTTGAAACTTTTGTTTAAGCAATTTTTTTGCAAAAACATTCCTATGATGTGTTGCTGGATAGTAAGAACGAGGAGTCCAGGCTTCTCGCGATTGACTGTCATGGCCCACGATTTGGTTAGACGGAAGGCTAGGTAGGTTTCTCCTTGGAAGGAGAACAGATGGTACTGAATCAGGAATTTGAGGTAGCTTCATTTCCTCTGAATCGTTTGAAGTAGATTGAAAAGAAATGGTTCTTAATGGATGCTATTTTATAAACTGCAGTGTGGGATCCTGAGTCTTGGGAGAGGCATGCAATCATCAAAAGAATTGCTGATTATGTGCTTAGTAAGCATTTGTCATTGTAGAACGAAGATTTGATTCATGTTGTTGAGTAGCTTCACTTTTGCCTCCTATTTGCTGGCCAAGGTAAGTTTCTGAGCTTTCTATCTGGTGCTTTACATGTCATTGGTTGTGGGCTTAATTGGAATTATGCAGACACAATTTGCATTTCTTTTAAGAATTGTTCACAGGTGTGAGAGGATTCAAGATAGTTTGGATTGCTCAAGATATGTTCTTGCTCCATTGACTCAATCTAATTTTGTTTAAGCCTGGAGGATCAAGGAATGTTTGTTACAGCTAGTGAAGATAAGCTTAATGTTCTTACATCTGGATAATCATTATTGCTCAAAGTATTCCATCAAGGAGGTTTACTATTTCATCTTACACTTCTTCTCTTCCACTTGGTACAGATTCACAGATTTTCCTATGATACAGATGTACGATCGGCGTATATATGACATTACAAATATCCTTGAAGGAATTGGCCTTATATAAAAAGTGCTTAAGAACGGAATCCGTTGGAAGTAATAGGCCTTCTTCCTTTCACCTATGTCTTCTGTATTTTCATGCTAATCTTATTTCTTTAACCCGTGTCTTCCTGTATTATTGTGCTAATCTCACGCAAACAGTACTGGCCTGGGATAATTTAGGTTGAAATTAGATAACGTCCTTTCAGTTTTGCAGGTATCTGTTCCTATAAATTTGTCATTCTGCCATTTGTTATTCCTATAGAAATTGTCATACTAATCCTAAGTGCACCTTTTTTTTTTAGAAATATGGCGCTAGGATAACTTTATCTAAGCTCAGTTTTGTACAACCTCTTTTATTCAGATAGAGGTTGGGAATATTTGTCTGCAAGAGCAAGCCTTAGATGAGCGTATAAGGTTGGTAGCAGTTGGAAATTGTGGACCTCTCTGTAAACCAATCTCTGTGCTGGTGGGGACGACAACGGGCGAGTGAGGAGTAAGGCGTTGGGGAGGGGAAGTGATGAGTAAGGGTGCAAACCCTAGCGGTATGCTACTAATAAAGGGATATCACAGACAGTTCTATTATGGAACCGTCTATGATGATTCACAGACGGTTCTATTATGGAACCGTCTGTGATAAGTAATCACAGACGGTTCCATAATAGAACCGTCTGTGATAGTTCATTCTATAGCTACTATATTTTTCGGCTAGCATTGGGCCAAATTTTTTAAAAAAATCAGAGATATGTGCATACAAGTATTCTATAGCATACTAGTTCATAACATGAACCTTTATAAGCCATACAAGAGTAGGGAGACATTAAGTCCATCATATTTGACATATTAGGACATGAGACAAATAGGTTGTACAAGTGCATGATATTACCATTCCACATTACAATGAAGTCCACATTGATAGAAAAATCAGAGATGACAAGTCCATAACACATGGCAAGTCCACATTGATAGCAAAATAATAACCAAGAGTAGAAAACACAGATCATGTCTCATGTTATGGAATAAATTACAATGGAATAAACTCTTAATTAAAATATAGCCCTTCATGATGATCAAAGCGCATATAGCTATCTTCCTCACTGGGTTCTTCCTCGAGCCTGATACCGTCTCTGAAAGGAGGTAACTCGTCAAATTGATTGTACTCTTCCTCGTCCACGACATTCTCAACTCCGACAATTCTTCTTTTTCCATGAAGAACTACGTGACAGTTCTTATTTGCTGGGTCTGTTACATAAAAAACTTAAACAACTTGCTTAGCGAGTACGAATGGTTTGTCCTTGTATCCGACACGTTTGAGGTCCACAGTAGTGACGCCGTACTTGTCGACCTTCACACCCTGCCGAAGTTTAACCCAATGGCATCGAAATAGTGGGATCTTGAAAAGTACGTAGTTGAGCTCCCAAATCTCCTCTATGAACCCATAGTAGGAGTTCAACCCACGGTGGCCTAGTGGTATCGAACTACTCGTGAAACGCATCTATGCGGACACCACTATTCTGGACTGTGCTCTTCCTATCCTGAGCTGTCGTATAAAATGTGCACCCATTTATGTCGTATCCTTGTCATGTCATAATTGTAAATTTTGGCCCTTTTGCCCACCATAGCAGCGTATCATCACTTGATGACCTCCTAGTGAATCGCACCTTTAACCATTCATTGAACCGACGGTTGTGCTCTCTCGTGATCCAAACCTCCAACCGGTCTGGATTCTGTTGGTGTACCATGTCTTTGTGCTCCTCGATGTACGGGGACACTTGGGTCATGTGTTGCAAGACTGTGAAATGGGCTTGAGCGTACATATCCAGATCGGGAGTGATTGCTTTCCTTCCGATGGTCCCGATACCCTCCAGTCTCCCCTCATGACGAGATAGAGGCACACTTATCGGTTCCACGTGAGCCATGTAGTCGACACAAAACTCAATAACCTCTTTGGTTGCATAACCTTCGATGATGCTACCTGTGAGGACCCCGGTTTATTAGGCTTGTAATACTTAGTCATCCATTGACCCTAGCATTACAAACATAATAATCCGTGTCTTCGAGATATGTATACTTCCTAGAATGCAGTATACACACCCCTTTACAAAATCATGCATCAATTCCATTCAAGACATAGAACCGAAGCACGACTAGAATAAAAGACATACAACATATAGAGTTATTACAAAAGGACCGACCGGCCAAATACAATAATAAAAGATAACACAGCGGAAGCAACATGCCATAAGATGGCGATAAACAAAAGAGAGCCACAAGGTTTGCCTTTAGCCCACAAGGCAACCAACCAAGTCGCCTAGCTCGATTCCCAACCACCGCACATCTCACAAAAGTAAAGCCCTTTGGACCCTACCTCCTCTGCAACAAAATTATTAAGCAAAGCAAATGAGTACAAAAATGTACTCGCAAGACTGATGTGTAGTATAACAGAACTATAGTTTAACTACATGCAAGCTTTATTTGAGTGGATGAGGCTTTGGACTTATTTTAGCATAAAGCAAGTTTTCATTTGCAATATTTAAATAGGTTCCAAAGCAATTTTGCAATTCATTTTAATTTGCAAGAACAACGAGACAAGTAACAAATAATAACATAAGAGGACAACAACAATCCTGGAAGTGACTAACCCAATAGCCACCACAATAGCATGAACATCCATTCATACCAACCCATCAAGTTTTAATTAAATGTTGTAGTCTAGTTCTTGCACGACCTTACCAAGCATGTCCATAACCTAGGACGAGGCTATTCGAATAGTTTTAACCCTGCAGGGGTGTACCAATGTACCCACACGTCAGACCGCCTTTTTGCCAAGCTATTTAGCACACTTCCTTTGGTATGCTGGCACGGCTAAGTCCTACGAGGCATTTCCAATGAATGATGCTAGTTAAGAGTCGTGATAACCCGGAAGGTAGGAGACACTGCCCACCCACAAAGAATCAAGGGTGCTCTTTCCTTTATAAAACAGCTTTTACTCACCGACCCACAACTAACACCTCCCAAAGTACTTAGCCAAGAGGGGTTCCCAATACCCTCGTGTGGTTAGCACGCATAAGTGCTTGGCTTAGTGACACAAGTAACTCGGTCCTTGGGGACCTGGGCACCATTCCATTTACACCCAACATATCACACCAACATCCATTGTGCCCAAGTCAATAACAGTCTAGTTTTCATTTTTATTTTATTTGTTTACAAAGTAACAAGCACAAGATGGACATAGTGGAATAATAATTTTAGTGTGATCAAGGTCATCGACATAACGTCGACAACCGCCCATTTCTACCGTTATCTAAGCATTTCTAAGCATTATCAACGCAACTACTAAGTGATAAGAGTCCATCCATCGAACCCTACATCACAGCAAGATAATCCTAGGCTTAGTAGTAGAGAATGAACATTTTACCTATAGGAGATGCATCTATAGGCTCAACTAATCGATAATTTAACACAAAGTAGCAATGCATACATATAAGTGAAACAAAGTATTAAACTTTAAAGTAATGGGACATTAATGGGATATAATCAAACTGCTTGCCTTGCTGGTTTTGCTCAATATATTGCTGAGGATCACTCACGGGATCAACCCACTCGTCGGCACCTAATCGAAAAGGCGAAAAGAAACGATAAGAGCGACGAAAACCACAAGGACAGCACAGCCAACAAATTCCAAATGCTCTGAAATTTCTACAGAAGCAAGAGGATGATTTTTAGGGAATTTAACAACAAGAACCAATTGATTTGGATTCTCAATGCAAAAGATATGAGCAAAACAATTCTGCTCAGCCCTAAAAATACCAAACTGCTACTATTCACTAATTTAATTATTTGGCAACATTTTCTAGAAAGGTGGTGATACTAAGATTTTTACTGTAAAACCAGCACCTCATGAGATGAATAACACAATTGAGTTCATCTCATTTGGAGCTATTATGCATTGTCTATAATTTTTCAAAAACAAGAACTTGAACAAAATTAAAATGTACAAGAAAGATTTTTGAAAATAGTGACATGCCTAAATCCTATTCTAACATTTAGAGTATTAACAGAGGAAGCCAACAAAGTTGGATTCACTCAAAAATAACCTACAGAGCATTACTTATGCATTTTACAAGTTAAATGAATTTTTAATGAAACATTTAAAGCTAGTTTTGAAACCTATTTGCAAAACCATGTTCTGGAGCTGAACTGGGCTCATAACCATTTTTAGATTGGAGCCCAGGTCAAGCCAGAGCTGCAGAAATTTGAATCACTACTTTTGGATTTAAATTGAATTAGTTATGCATTTTTAAAGTTCATACCTTTAATAGTTCACAAAATAACAGTTCTCTGGAAATCCTAAAAACCAAAAGAACCGGGGAGGACATGAGCCATAGATCCTGGATCTAATGGCTCAAGACCTCCCAGAGAACAACGCGCACGCACGCTTGCGAAGGTCCAGAGGACATGGGCCGTGGATCTTGGATCCAACGGTCCATGTCCTCCCAGCAACGCGCACGCGCTAGCAGAGGGGAGGTCGTGGCCGTTGATGACGCATCCAACGGGCCACCACACGGGAGGGAGGACCGGAATGGCCCAGATTAAGCGAGGGAGGTCCTCAACGGTTTAGATCTTTGAAAGGAAGATCTAAACTATCAAGATCTCCCCAAGGAAGATCTACATCGTCAAGACCTCACGGGGGAGGTCCTAGACGGTCCAGATTTTCCAAGGGAGGACCTTAATGGTCCAGATCGTCTGAGGGAGGACCTTGAGGGTCAAGATCAACCCGGGGAGGTCATAAACGACTGAGATGACCTCGGGGAGGTCCTACGCGGAGGTCCAAACGTCACAGACCTCCAGGGGAGGTCTGGACAGCCACGATTGCGCAAGGGGGAGGTCCTGGATGTTCAAGATCTCCTCGGAGGAGGTCTTGGACGGCCCAGATCCAGCGCCATCACGCTTCATACAAGACGCAGCGCGACATCGAGTTAATGCGCGGGACAACGAGGAGGTCCACGCGCGAGGTCTTAAATGCGCGCAAAGGGCGAAAATAAGGGTAGTTAAGACACGCCAATGATTAACGAGGTTGAGCAATGATTAGCGCATTCAAAGCGGAGGATCTTTGTCCTAAAAACGACAACAGCGCTGCTGTTCTTGTCCGACAAAGATCCCGAGCTCAAAGATGTGGTCATTGCCGGCGATACAGACCTCGCCGGCGACAACCAAGGACAATAACGTGTGCACAATAGTGTTGCGCACACCAAGGGCTCACTCTCGACGGCGGCGACGGCCTTGAACGCTGGCAAGCCGGAGAGGACAAAGATGACCAGCACGGCCAAAAGACATATATGAAAATTAAAGCTCAAGAACGACATTCAGCGGTGCCCAAAGAACTAGGGACTATCAGGAGGATTACCTGGAGGTCCAGAGGTGCTGAGGAGGTCGAGGAAGGTGAGGACCGGAGCTGGGGAAGGCAAAGAGCTCCACGGCCAACTCCAACTCTAAGCTCCACTTGGGCCACCTCTGAAAAAGTCCCAACCAATGAGTTAGGCTATAGTCACTGAGGTGAATGGCACAATTTGAAGCACATAGAAAGAGAGAAGAGCCACAGGAGCAATGCCACCGAGGAGCTCCAAGGACTACAACAAAGGCAGCCAAAAGGGAGGTCGGTGGAGGACAAGCTCGGCCAAGCACAGGCAAGGCCAAGCTCAATGGTGTGTAAAAGAAGCCAAAGGGGAGCCCGAGGAGGTTTTATACCTAGGGCAAAGGAGGTCGTGAACCAAAGGTTAAGCTCATGGTGAGCTTAGCCCATGGGAGGTCCACGGGAGGTCCTGGACTTGGACAAGGTGGAGGGGACAGAGTAGGTTAGGACAGGGCATGGCCTAGGGGGCGGAGAGACTGCCACACATTTAATGCTTGCAGGCTCAGAGCCGTTGGACAAGACAAGGCGCTGACCTTCTCCACCGCTATAGCCCTTGCACGCGAGCCCAAGCTAGGAGAAGAACAGGGCGAAGCTCTCCACCACTAGATGAAAAGGATGGGGAGGTCCTAGCCCTCGGATATGTTTTTGAACCGTTAAGTTTTAAGTGACTGGGAGGAGGTCCCAGCCACACGATTTGGACGGAGAGGTCGTGGCCCTCCGATTTGACTGCGCGGGTGCGCAAGTGGAGAAGGGGACAGGAGGTCCAAAGCGTTGGATCTAAATCCAACGGTGCGGACCTCCTGGGAGGACTTAAGCTGCGCGCAAAAATGCCAAGGACGTGGAGGTCATAGCCTTTGGATTTAAATCCAAGGGCACACAACCAAGGGGGAGGTCCTGAGCTTGCGCGTAGCGCACAGGAGGTCATGGCCTTTAGATTTAGATCTAAGGGCTACGAGATGAGCTGGAGGTCTGAGGTTTAACAGCGAGGGGAGGTCATGGCCATGGATCTTTGATCCAATGGCACAAGACCTCGATGGGGTGGAGGACCTCGTTGTGATAGTTTGCAGAGGAGGTCGTGGCCTTTGGATTGAATCCAACGGCTACGACCTCAAGTGAGTGCAAAGGGAGGTCTGACGCGCTTGATATAGAGGGGAGGTCATGGGCTGTTGGATCTGATCCAACGGCTACGACCTCAACAAGGCGGGAGGAGGACTTTGAGGTTTGATAGCAAGGGGAGGTCATGGCCATGGATCTTTGATCCAACGGCTATGACCTCAAGTGAGGTGGGGAGGTCCTTACGGTGTTGACCGCGGGGGAGGTCGGGACTGTTGGATCTTGATCCAACGGTTACGACCTCCACAAGGTGGAAAGGAGGTCAGATGGGGTTGGGTTCAACCCAGAAAGGAAAGTGGCTCAGCCCAAGGAACAGTGTAAGGTTTTGAATCTTAAAATTAACAGCTGAGACTTTGCAGAATTATTTGAGATAGCAAATCAACTCCAAATTTTATGAAATTTTAACTGGAGCTTGCTGACATCATGATTAACCTTACATAAATTTTCCAGAGGTTTTTATGTAATGCATTTTTCTCAGGAAATTTATAAAGGCTGTTCAAGAGTTTGTTTTACCTCCAGAAATTATCAAACAAGTTTGAAAACTCATGATATGTTTCAGGGAGGTCCCACATCAACTCTAGGACCAAGGAAGATTATTTCCAAAGGTTTGGCACATGAGTTGTGACAAATGGAAAATGAGTTTGACTTTTGGTCAACAAGAACTTTGTGTTTTTGGATAACACAACTCTTGGACAATAATTACATGAGAGTTCAGGGGTTTTAAGACGTGAGAAAAAGTTTTAATTTCTACACATTTAATTAAATTTGAAACAAACACATGTTTAGGTATTTGGGATGTTACACTACCCTCCGGTCGAGATCGATTCCGTATGTAGGACTTGAGAATTCCCATATACCTCTCGAACGGGTATATATGATGTAGGAACACAAGGCCACATATCTTTATCTCTTTCACAAGGTGAACAATGAGATGGACCATGATATCGAAAAATGACAGAGGAAAATACATCTCAAGATGACATAGAGTCGTCACCACCTCGGCCTACAGAGCATCTGGTCCTTCGGGATCAATGACCTTTTGAGCAATTGAGTTAAAGAAATAACATAGCCTCAAGATTGCCACTCGGACCTTGTTTGGCAATATACTCCTAATTGCAACAGGAAGCATTTGTGTCATCAACACATGACAATCATGAGACTCTATACCAATTAATTTCAAATCTTCCATAGAAACAAGTTTCTTAATGCTGGCAGAGTAACCGTAAGGAACTTTCACACCATGCAAGCTCTGGCATAGTTCAGTTCTCTCGGCCTTGGACAGAGTGTAGCAAGTTGGGGGAAGGTACGTTCAGTCTTTATCGGTCTCTTTCGGTGCTAGCTCGGTCCTTATGTTCATATCAACCAAGTCACGCCGTGCGTTGACACCATCCTTTGTTTTGCGACTAATGTTTAGTAAGAGACCAATCAAGCTACCACATACATTCTTCTCCACGTGCATGACATCGATGTAATGGTGAACTTCTAATTGCTCCCAATAAGGCAAGTCCCAAAAAATTGACCACTTCTTCCAGATGTTCTTCTGACGGGTCCTCAATTTACGTCCCTTTCCAAGCACAACATCGATATCCTTAACCATATCATAGCCTCTTTCTCTCTAAAAGCCCTTGGAGCTGAACCATCCTCCTTATTTTCGTCGAATTGTTTCTTCATCTTGCGGAATGGGTGAATCCTGGGAAGGAACCTACGCTGACGTATGTACATAGTTTTGCGCGAATTGTTCAGCCATACACTCTCAGTACCATCTATGCAGTGCGGACAGGCTTTGGCTCCTTTTCTATTGAACCCCGACAGGTTACCAAGGGCAGGAAAATCATTGATGGTGCAGAACAACATGGCGCGTAAAGTGAAGTCCTCTCGTTTGTACGCATCCCATACTTGTACACCTTCATTCCACAGTGTCACAAGATCTTGTAGGAATGGTGCTAGGTATACATCAATATCGTTCTCAGGTTGCTTCGACCCTTAGATAAGTAGTGACATTAAAATGTACTTTCGCTTCATACGCAACCAAAGAGGAAGGTTGTACACACATAGATTCACGGGTCAGGTGTTATGTCAGCTGCTCATGTTACCAAAAGAATTCATTCCATCTATACTCAACCCTAACCTTATGTTCCTCAGTTCCACACCGAACTCTTCAAAGCTCCGATCGAAGTTTCTCTATTGGGCAAAATCAGCAGGGTGTCTTAGCTTTTTATCTTTCTTATGCTCCTTCGAGTGCCAACAAAGCAATCTTGTCTCCTTTTGGTTCGCAAATAAACGCTTCAGACATGGGATTACAGGTAGATACTACAACACCTTAGCCGTAGGTCCTTACTTCACCTTAGCAGGATTCTTACGCTTGTATCGAGATGCTTTGCACATGGGACATACATGCATATCTACATACTCTTTACGGTAGAGGATACAATCGTTCGGACATGCAAGTATTCTTTCTATTTCCATTCCCAATAGACAAAGAACCTTCTTGGCTTGGTAGGTGGTGCTAGGCAATACGTTTCCCTCTGGAAGGATGTCCACTAGGAGACCTAACAACGTCATGAAACTCATGTTAAACCAACTATTGCTTGCCTTCAATTTCAGCAGTTCAACCACGGATGACAACCTATTGTATTCCGACTTGCAACCAGGGAACAAAGGTTTCCCTAAGTCCTAAATTAAGCCCTAAAATTTACCAAACTCTCTCTCACTGTAGTTCCCTTCTACATCATGTAGCATCTGATCCAGATTGTCATCGTCCGACCTATTGTCACATCCCCAAGTTAATAAAGAGAATTACTATGCATCTTATGAGTATGCATCATTGTTTTCATGTATTTAAATTATATATTGCACTTTGAAAATCTTAAAGCACAGTGTTAAACGTACACTTCAAATTACACTCCAATTTTTAAAATGAAACAAATGCTACTGAAGTTCATCTGGAAATAATTCATTCAAATACTACATTAATTATCATAATTTAATATATTTTTTTCCAAATTTTTGGGATTAGTTTTAACCCTCAGAAAATTCTAACACAATCCAACCACCTAATTGGGTATGTGGTTGTCTTGTCCGGACCATTAAGGACCGAACTTTGGTAACGTCGTTGATTCAAGTACACTCGTGCTACCACACGCAGGATATGGGTACTATACGGTCAAGTAGGGGGAAGGTTTTATTGGGTGAAGTCTCATGGTGGTGTAAGGGCACTTGTGTTGATCATTTGTCCGTAGGAGCCGAGGTAATTTTCTATAGTGTGCAAGAGAGCACCAATTTTAATATTTACATTACCTCGGTATTTCCAATACAACTTGTGAGCCCCCTAGCAAGTGCTATCAGTCGCTTCTACTAGGTACAGAAACATCTGTCATGGGAGACCTAACTCAATAGAATTTTCTTGCAAAAAACGACCGTATCTCGATTCTCCCCAGTCGGCGTACCTAAGGAAGTGTGCTATTTTCGGAGGCATCTAGAGGCTTACGGGCTAATCGAGTCGTGTGGGTAAAGTAGTACACCTCAGTAGAGGTAAAACTATTCGAATAGCCATGTCCACGGTTTTGGACAACCGTTTGAGTTCGGGAGTTACTATCGTTAGACTTTGAATTTAAATTGTGGGTACAATCGGTATTCGGTATGAATGGGATGTTCATGCATTTTGTTGTATCAAAGTGGGCTGCCACTTTGGTGATTGTTTGATTCATTTTTTAATCATTTTATTACTTTATCACATGATTTACTTCTACTTCAAATCTATTTTCAAAATGGCAATTAATAAACTAGTATGTGTAGGTTAAAAGTTGTTGTGTCTTTCGCAAAACTAAGCCAATATGAGCCATCCTTTGGAACAACCTCTAGCATAACTAATTTTTATTTGTGTAAGACTTGCGAGTACATTTGTACTCAATCCGGATGCTGCAATTTCAGGTGAGGAAGACTTTGAGCCCAATGAGCTCGTTAGTGTCGATTTAGGCGACACTGACGAGTAGTGCTATTATTTAACTCCCAGTCGGTTGCCGATGGATTATGGGGCATACCATGCTGGACTTTTGGTTTATTTACATTGCTTCCGCTATTACTTTATGTTCTTATTTGAATTTGGCTGGTCGGCCACTTGTAATAGTAGTAGACTTAAACTATTTTGATATATGTCTTTTGAACTATGAATGTTGTATGGATGTGATCAATGCTATATGTGAGTTTGGGGCATGTTGGTCGCTGATCTTGGGAGCCAACATGATCTCATGCTCACTGTCCATGGCTTCCCATTTAACTCACTAAGTGTAGTGCTTGGACTGTTGGAGAACCGATTATCATGTAGTGCTCGTAGAGGTGCAGTATGCATGATCGCCGGGGCTCTAGTTTTCTGTCAAGCCTCTCGCTTAGATGGAGTTAAGTTGGAATCCATTCACACGGGAGACCCAGTGTTATCTCCATAAGGCCAGGAATGCCTTGGTCTTATGAAAATAACCCGGGGGTCCCCACAGCGTTGGTATCAGAGCCATACTGACTGTAGGTTAGAAATATCACGAGCGTTAAGTTTAGCAAGTCCATTGGTCTAAAATTATTTTTCAAATATCAAAATAATTTGAGAAACTTAAGTTAGGATCTCTTTTATTCCTCATCCATCTTAGTATCTTTCCTCACCTCATTCTCGTCTTGATTTGCAAAACTAACTCATCTTGTCCTTCTTGTCCTTAGATGAGTCACCAGTATCTTGTCAAGGAAACCCAGGCAGAGAATGTGGATGGATACCCGGCGCTACTTAGAGACATGATGTGGAGGGCCAACTTCACATATCAACCCCAATACTCCATATACCGACGCAACAGAGGGCCGAGAATGGAAGAGTACCTGGCAGTGGCTAACATCATTGCCAAACACGTGACGGGGAGCATCCTATATGGCTTCCAGGCACATGGCACCTCTGAGGCCATATCATTGCAGGAAGTAGCTCGTATAGCCATGAGTCATCTTCTTCATGACCTGACAGAGTTGGCTCAACCGCCATATGACTATTTTCCAATGCGAGCTCGTGGCATGGAGGTGAACACCTTTGCTGAGATTCCGTATGGGGAGGACCCTCACGTACGACAACTGGCAAGATTGGTTCGCATAATGGACCAAATGCGTCGTTGCACCATGCATGAGCTATAGGAGACGCAGCGTCGTCTCATCGTGGCTCAGGAGTGCCTACAACCCATATGCAACATGGGGCTTGTAGACCGACACGTGCTTTATGGAGAAAATGAGGTTTCTCCATATGCTGCTGCACCCTCAGCTTTTCTTCTTCCAGAAGTGTGGGGACGAGTACCTGAGTATGGACAGAGACGTCAAGCCCGCATGTCTGTAGGTTCCTCTCGCGCTCAGAGGCCAGACCCTATAGGAGGCCATGTCATTGATGTAGGATCCCCTCTATGACTTGTCAATCCGGATAACCCTGAGGACACGGGATCGTCTAATTACTATTGGTTAAGCCAGTTTCTAGAGGGATTTAACCATAACCCTTAGGATTGTAGCATGAGTAAGATCGCTGTCCAGACCTGGGTTCTGCGAGCGTGTATCTTTAAATTTTATGTAATGGGTCTGTAGTTGTTGAACTCTTGATGTTGCTTTGCAAGAACTTTTGTTTCGGGCAATTACTCTCGGCCAACGGGCCTATATGGATGTAATTCTACCCGGGAAGCTATGAATTGCTTAATGGATCTTATGTTGGCCTTTGTGCCTTTGTGTTTTTATTTGGTGTTAAGTTTTGTGCATTGTCATTGCCATTTCGCATGATAGTTTAAGATGCTCTACTTGCTGTCCCAAAATATCATTCGCACTCATTTGAGTGTATCCTTAGTCTGTCCTCTAACCATCCATGTGACAATAGGATGGCAGGACCTAGCACTCCTTCGAGCACTCAACCAGGGGAGGGATCACCATCACCTGGGATTCAACACTCTGTCATATGTTTTGGATGCAGCAACGAGGGCCACTTTGTGTCCCGCTGCCTCGAGAAGCAGCAAACCCGATATCTCTGCTCTAGCTGTAGTGAAATGGGGAACTTTGTTAAAAGTTGCAAACTATGAAAGTTGAACAGGGACATGACGGAGATCAAGGTCTGTCGATGCTGTGGTGAGGAAGGACACTACATCAATCAGTGCACTACAAGTTGTCCCAACTACGATGGAGACCATTCACCATGAAGCTGTCCGACTACCAGAGTCACTTGTTTTCTCTGTGAGGGACATGATCACTGTCCCTAGGAATGTCGCCTACACCAGATGGTCACCAAGTCAATTGAACTCCAACAACGGATTTTCCATGCGACCGTCATGTAACACCCCAGCTCAACATTGAGCCTAGAATGTTACTAAAATTAAACTAAACAATACTACTAAGACTTTTTACCAAATTTTTCAACAGAACCTCCTTTGTATAGTTAACTATACCGAGGTTCCAGCAATTAATTATAACAATTAACAATAATCTCAATATCCAAGATCATTCAAGCATGCAAGATAATCTAATAAGCATAATCAAAACTTGCTATTCTCCTCCTTACAATTAATTTAAAACATTCAACCATCCATATGTGATTCTCAAATAGTTTGCTTATTATTAGAATAAAGACTAATTGACAACGCCTTAAGGATGAGTGGTAGTGAGTGCATCCAAACAACTACTCCCTCCCATGCATGCCGTTCTTGCCAAGGGTACCTAAAACAGATCAAAGCAAGAGTGAGCCCAAAGACTCAAAGAAGTATCAACAAGGCTAAAGCTAAGTACACAATCATAGCATCAATATACCAAAATAAGCATTACACTAAACATAGCCTTCATGCTTATGTAATGCGACCATGCAATGCACCTTTTAAACTTTATCTCTTTTCAGATTTTATCGGTAATGCGGGTATACAACCGTCGATGTATACCCTTGCACGTGCCCTCCGCACAGGGGACCAAGAGCCTATACTCCACAAGTATAGGGACCTTTGCCCATCATCATCATGATGGGGACCTCTTTACTCATTGCCCACATTCCACGAATGTGGGGACCTCAAGCCCGTCATTTACATGACGGGGACCTCAATATGTACAATGACATCATCTTCCAAACATATGAATTCAACGTGTACATAATAACATGTAAGCATTAACAACATACACAGGAAGCTTTAACCATAACTTGCATTTACCAAGGTCTATTGTAATTCATCACATTAACATCCATGCATGGCTATTACGAACAAGACACAATCAATCTCAGCAAACAATCATAATTATTCTACAACCCGAATACTTGCCTCAACCGTGCGAGAACGGTGGACGCGAAGAGGGCGCTGCCCCTGGGATCACGCTCCCACCTGAACATAATGATAACCCAAACTAAGACAAGCATGCTGGACCAAAAGCATAAATAAGAACACAATTGAACTCGCTAAACTCCCAAGCGTTTCCAATCTTCCAATTTCTACCGATCGATTTGGTGTTCACTGCGGACAGTCAAATTCTAAAATACATAACTTTCTGCTCAGAAGTCCAAATAAGATGTTATAATACTTTCTGGAAATATAATTAAATTACCTAAATAAACTTAGTTGGGGAGCCCTTCTGATTCTGCAATTTACTGCCCCTACCAAGCCAATCTACAGAACATCAATTATCACGTCGGGTTCTCTGGACAGTACACTAAAATTATCATAACTTTTGTTACGAAAGTACAATTCTTACGTTATTTAGCTTTCTAGAAAGGTGAAGAAATTACCCATCTTTTTCATAATAATGAGATCCTCTGATTTCATCTTTAACTAATAGATTAACTCAGATTTCTACAGACTGTCAGGATGTTGACAGATTAACAGGACAGCGGCACTAAACAATTCATAACTTTCTGACCGTTAATTGGATTTGGGCGTTCTTGGCGGCCACGGAAAGCTAATGACATAACCCAACTATCTCTAAGAAGTTGGATCCCCAGATTCTGCATCTAAAGACATGAAAACCATCGTCCAATCTGCTGGACAGAACGCGATCTATCGACTGTTGATACTCGATCTACCAAACGAAATCAATTGCAACTAAAACACATCAACCAGCGAGGGAAACTCGATGTTACCCTTGAAGAATCGCAGGAAGATGATGAACTCGCCCCGCGAAGAAAATCTTCTCCCCTCACCTTCTTCTTCCTCCTATGGCCGACGGCAAGGAGAGGCACCGGAGGAGAGGGGGCACCACCATGGAGGAGAGGGGCATGCTACAGTAGGTGTGCTACAGTGGTGGTGGTGGCACTGTAGCTACAGTGCAGCTAGGGTTTCCCATTCCTTTTATTGGTGGCCGGCCCCTCATGGGCCTCCTGGGCCAAGGCCCGAGGCCCAAGTTACCGAAGAACTGCAGAAACCCCCCCTTTTTATGTCTAATCTCTTTTGAACGCTTTCTTTCGTAGAATAAATCGGAGTATTACATTAAAACCCCCTCTTTCTCTTGTTCAATCGCTTTGCTAAAAGAAACATTCTCCCGATTTAATTATTCTCTCCCGATTTATTTATTCTCTCCCGATTTATTTTTTGAGGTATTACACGTCATTAAAGCGAACCCTAGCCAAAACGATACGCAAGGGCAGCTCGGAGAGAAACCAACAAACTGTCGTCAACGAGTCCATAAAGATACCAAAGTTACTTGTTTCATTTGCGGCAATCCAGGGCATTTTGCGATGTTTTGTCCGAAGAACCACCAAGCTTTTACCATTCATGATAAAGATCTTCAAGGATCCATTGATCAGGGATCCGATGTCCCTTCTCAGCATACCGGTTCACCCCAACCGCCCCATTCTCAAACATCGGTACCACCAAGACCTCCAACGGTGACTCCAAGACCTTCTCCACTTGAGGCACAGCAGCTTAATGGGGGCAAAAGCTTCTATAACCACAGTACGTTCAGGCCCAACATCACTTGTTTTCATTGTGGCCGCCCCGGCCACTATACGCATCAATGCCTTGCGAGACAACAAGGGACGCCCTGGACTTATCCAACTCATACACCACCACCAGCTCCGGCAAGATCCTCACTACCTCCGGGGACGGTGTCTACTCCACCTCAAGTTCTTACACGTGGCCGAGTGAACCACGTGACTGCCGAGGAGACGGATGACGCACCCGACGTCGTTTTGGGTACTCTCTTTGTCAATTCTATTCCAACTACTGTCTTATTTTATTCGGGAGCATCTCATTCATTCATCAAAAATTCTTTTGCTGCACATCATCAAATTTAAATACATACACTTCAGCCAACTTATCAGATTCAGTCCCCGGGATCGGTTTTCCAAACCGATCAAGTCTGCCAGGACGTTAAAGTGGAAATTCAGGGGATTTACTTTTTGGCTAATCTAATAGTAATAACTTTAGTGGGTATTGATGCGATTTTAGGAATGGATTGGCTATCCAAAAACCAGGGGAAAATCAATTGTACTCAGCTGTCTTTTTCTGTCACAAGTGAAATGGCAATCAAGTCATTTTTGCACCTTTAGTGGGCAATTCTCATCTCTATGCCATAGAAGTTAGTACTGCCCTTGAAATGGAGAAAGTACTAGTGGTATGTGAGTATTCCGATGTATTCCCTAAAGAACTCTCAGGCATGCCCCCTGATCGAGAGGTTGAGTTCGTCAACGAGATTGCACCCAGTACTGCGCCCATTTCAAAACGGCCGTATCGTATGCCTCCCAATGAGTTGGAAAAATTGAAGAAGCAACTCAAGGAACTCCAAGATAAAGGCTTTATTCGGCCAAGCTCCTCACCCTGGGGATGCCTGGCTATATTCGTCAAGAAATAAGACAAGAGTTTGCGAATGTGTGTTGACTACCGTCCGTTGAACGAAGTCACTATCAAGAACAAGTATCCGCTTCCACGGATTGATGATTTGTTCGATCAATTGAATGGAGCCCAAGTGTTCTCCAAGATTGACTTATAATTGGGCTATCATCAAATCAAGGTCAGAGTTGAAGACATCCCAAAGACGGCATTCTCTACTCGTTATGGTTTGTACGAGTATACGGTGATGTCCTTTGGCTAAACCAATGCTCCGGCTTACTTCATGAACCTTATGAAGGTTTTCATGGAGTATTCAGATCAGTTTGTCATAGTATTCATTGATGACATCCTTATCTACTCCAAGCCTGATGAAGAACACGAGCGGCACTTGCGATTTGTGTTAGAGAAGCTTCGTCAACATCAACTCTATGCCAAATTCAGTAAATGCGAGTTTTGGCTTCATGAAGTTAGTTTCTAGGGTCATGTTCTATCCAAGGGCAGTATCGCTGTTGATCCAAGTAAAGTACAAGATGTCCTTGATTGGAAACAACCCAAGAGCATCACCGACATTCGCAGTTTTCTTGGACTTGCGGGTTATTACCGCAGATTTATCCAGAATTTCTCAAAAATTGCGAGGTCGATGACCCAGCTTCTAAAGAAAGAAAAGAAGTTCGAATGGTCAGCAGAATGTGAGCATAGCTTTCAGATTTAAAAAGAATGTCTGACTAAAGCTCCAGTGCTCATCCTGCCTGATATTCACAAGAGCTTCGATATATACTGCGATGCATCTCGCCATGGGCTTGGTTGCGTGCTCATACAAGATGGCTGAGTTGTGGCGTATGCATCAAGGCAACTGAGGCCTCACAAGGTTAATTATCTCATGCATGACTTAGAGCTCACAACCGTAGTTCATGGTCTGAAGATATGGTGACATTACCACATCGGTAATCATTGCGAAATCTACACCGACCACAAAAGTCTTAAATACATCTTCACCCAAGCCGATCTGAACTTGAGGCAAAGAATATGGCTCGAGTTGATCAAAGATTGTGATTTGGAACTCCATTATCATCCAGGGAAAGCCAATGTGGTAGCTGATCCTTGAGCAGAAAATCTCAATGCAACTGTTTATCAGTAACTCCCATTTCGGCAAGCTTGTGTGTTGCACTGCAACGTCTGCACCTGGAGATAATTGAAGAAGGGCCTCTTGCTGCCCTTAGTGTGAATTTTACACTTGAGGACCAGATCAAAGAAGCCCAGAAGACTAACATAGAAGTAGCTCAAATTCGGGAGAAACTGAAACAAGGCGAGGTCAAATTTTTCACCGAAGATGCGCAAGGCACCCTATGGTTTGGAAACCGTTTGGTGGTGCCGTTTGATCACAACTTGAGAGAGTTGATTCTCAAGGAGGCTCACAACTCTCAATTCTTCATTCACCCCGGAAGTACCAAGATGTATCAAGACCTGAAAAAGAGGCTATGGTGGAGTCAAATGAAGAAGCAGATCGCACAATATGTTGCTGAGTGCAATGTGTGTCAGAGAGTCAAAGCTGAGCATTTGAGACCAGCGGGTACTCTCCAACCTTTGCCCATTCTAAAATGGAAGTGGGAGGAAATTAGTATGGACTTCATCACTAGACTTCCAAGGACTCAATCTAGATCGGATTCCATATGGGTGATTGTCGATCATTTGACAAAAGTTGTCCATTTCATTCCTGTCAAGACCACCTACACCGGGGACAAGCTAGCCGAGCTTTATATCGCGAGGATCATTTGTCTCCATGGTGTACCAAAGGTAATAGTTTCAGATAGAGGTCCGTAGTTCACATCCCATTTCTGGAAATGCTCGCATAAAGCAATAGGGACCAATCTATCATTCAGCTCCGCTTAACACCAGCAAACGGATGGACAAACTGAGAGGGTGAATCAAATTTTAGAAGACCTTCTCCGAGCATGTGTGTTGTCCTATAGCAAGAATTGGGAAAAATGTCTGCCGTTTGCAGAGTTCTCCTACAACAATAGCTTCCAATCAAGTATACAAATGTCACCCTTTGAGGCATTGTATGGAAGAGATAGTAGGACACCTTTGAATTGGTCCGAAGCTGGGGAGAGGCCATTCTATGGTCCAACCTTGGTGGAGGATGCTGAAGAGCAAGTTCGTATCATTCGTGAGCGACTTCGGATGGCTCAATCTCTTCAGAAATCATATGCCGCCCGTCGTCGTCGCGAGTTGAGCTTTGAGGTGGATGATCATGTTTACCTCAAAGTCTCTCCGGTGAAAGGAATGTGTCATTTCCATGTTAAAGGCAAATTGGCACCTCGCTACATCAGACCATTCCGAATTATAGCGAAATTGGGATCGGTGGCCTATCAATTGGAGTTGCCACCATCACTTTCAGATGTACATGATGTGTTCCATGTACCACAATTGAAGAAGTGCCTTCGCGTTCCAACTGAAGCAACTAAGTTGGAAGAACTCGACTTGCAACCCGATCTTTCTTATCAGGAGCACCTGATTCGTATTCTTGAAGAAACGGAGCGCAAGACGAGAAATCGTATCAACAAGTTCCTCAAAGTTTAGTGGAGTAACCATACTGAATATGAGGCTACTTGGGAACGTGAAGACCTTATGCGAAGTGAATATCCCAATCTTTTTCCTTCTACTTGAAGTGCCTTCGAATCAAGAAAGGAAATGTCAAACAAAGCAATGGTAAGGAAAACAAAGTAATCACTCCTTGTAACCTTGCAAGGTGTCTTAGCACTATCTTCAAAGGAAATCAAAACAACAGATGTTATATTCCTTTAGAACCTTCCTATCCAATCTCTGACCAACCCATATCTCGGGGTCGAGATCTTTTGTAAGGGGGGAGGTTTGTCACATCCCCAAGTTAATAAAGAGGATCACTATGCATCTTATGAGCATGCATCATTGTTTTCATGTATTTAAATTATATATTGCACTTTGAAAATCTTAAAGCACAGTCTTAAACCTACACTTCAAATTACACACCAATTTTTAAAACTGAAACAAATGCAGCTGAAGTTCCTTTGAAAATAATTTATTCAAATACTATATCAATTATCATAATTTAATATAATTTATCCCAAATTTTTGGGATTAGTTTTAACCCTTAGAAAATTCTAACACAATCCAACAACCTAATTTAAGTTTGAATTTAAACTGCACATTATATAACATAAATAGAGGGGTGTCAAATTTTATATGGGTGTTAGGTCATACCAGAAACACCTCTGATTTATTTAAGATTTTTAGGAATTTTATTTCTATTTTTGGTGGCCTAGTCAAAGTAGCAGTTTAGATTTCAAACTCAGTCAACCGAGTTTAACTAGGGCTTTTATGGACCATCCGATCTTAATCGAGTGGCTCATACGCGTGGTCCGATCCGCACCTGGTCAGCCCAAAAGTAACTAGGGCAAATTTGGGCCGTCCGATGGAAAAACAACGCCCCAAATCGCGTGACCGCTCGAGCGGTCCGAACGTTCACTCGCGTTTGGACCGCCTGATGCGAAATTAACGATCCAGATCAAATGGGCTGTTTGGACCATCCGAGAGCACAGCGATTGTGGACCATTGGATCTTAATCGGACCGCCCATGTGCATGGTCAAAATGTTCACTCGCGCGTGCACACTGTTTCGTTTCGCTGACAAGGCAGGCCCGCTTGTTAGTTCTTTCTCTTTCCCTTCGCTGGCATCCTCGCGGAGCTTCTTTGCCACGTGGCCGCGACAACCTGAGTTGCTCTGTCACTGCCGTAAGCCACTGCCCATGGCAACCAATCCTAGAGCTTCTCCGTTTAACGCCGCCTCCGTCTCCGTCATTCACTGAGGATAATACCCCCCTCCTTGTCATCCATTTTCGCCATCTTTCCTCTCAGTGGCTGAGGAAGGAGAAGCTCTCTCGTGTGCATCGCTCGGGTAAGCTTCAACCGAGTGATGCCATTCTCTTTCTCGTTCTATGCCTTTTCCATTTTGGTTGTACTCATCTCCTACAGTTGTTTGTAGTGTTCAATCCACCTTGGTGCCATTAGGGTTGTTCAGGGCACGCTCCTGGGGACACCAGTGTGTCATCGTCATCTCCGAGTGGTATTGTCCTCATTTGTGTGCGTCACATTGTGTATAAGGACATCTCAAAACTTTCCCCACAACTAATTTGAGCAATGCACGATAGGATCTGGTGAATTTGAAGCTTGGACCATTTTCGGCCGTAAAGCAACTTTTCACCTCCCACTATGATCCGGTAAGATTTTCATCGATTCATCGCTTCTAGAGCATCCTCATAGGATCTTTGAGCTATCCCAAGCACTCACTTGCTCTGTTTTGCTCAGATCGTCCTCTCTTCGTTGAAACGTGCCACCGCCATCATCTTCTCCGACGCCGTCGCTGCTTCAACTAACTCCAAGCTTCTCCAATCTTCCACTTAGCTCAGGTAACCTCCTAGTAGCTCTTATACACTTGGGCACCGGCTTATCTGGACCGCTGTGGAGCTTTACTTGCTGCATGCATTTTGGCCATAGCTCTCTCGCGAACCATCTCCGGCTAGCCGCCGCTATAGGCCACCTCAGATGCTGTAACCACTCCCTCTAGGTGCGCAACACTATTGCGCATCTAACCCTATCCTTGGTCAGCTCCGCCGCGGTGCGTAGCGCGGTGAGCCGCCGGTGAATCGCACAGGATAGGAATTCCCGTTGTCGTACACGGACATGCACTGTAGCTAAATGATTAGGCGTTAATGGCAATGATTAGTAATTAATGGATGTCTTAGCCGCGCTAATGTTTCACTTACATGCGGGCCTCACGCACAGAAAACGGCGGGGTTAAATGAAAACGAAGCGAGGCTGACGTGTGGGCCCAAGGCCGTTAGCGCTGTGCGCTATGCACGAGCACAGGTGGACCAAGCTCAGTGGACCTAGTCGCTAACAGCAGGCCCCACATGTCAGGGCATAGGTAAATCCGAGAGTTAATTGAAATATGTACTCTTATTTAGGTCCCACCGGCTAGTGACTGTAGCTAAATGCTTTATAAAATCCAAAACGTATTAATCTGCACATCGAAAAATATGATTAACTTCAAAAATACATAACTAATTCATCTCAACTCCAAAATGGATGAAACCAGTGCTGATAATTTTCATTTTTAATGAAATTTATATTAAAATTGGTTTCAAACTTGTCTCTATAGCAGAGAATATAATTTTGGAGAGTGATCCACAAACCTATTATTTTTACAATAAAAAAAGGCTGATAAATTTGAAAATGCATAACTAATTCATAAAAACTCCAAATGAGATGAACTCAGATAATTTGGACTTGTAATATTATTCTCTATTTATCTGTATAATCCTTGTATCCCCTATTTCTCTACAAATTTTTACCAAATAATTAAATTACTTGAACTAACGCTTATTGGAACCTGAAATTCAAAATGCTATAACTTTCACATAATAACTCCAAATGGAATAATTCTTTCACCTATTTTCATCTAAAATCATTCACTAGCCATTGTAGAAAAATCATGCATTTTTTATCAATTTGGTTTTTGAGGTATTTCTCGGTGTTTATCGATATCATTAATTCTATAGATTCCGAGGCTATTGATATTGACTCCTACGCTACTGAGAGTGAACAACTGAACTACTAGCAAGTCAAGCATCATTTGAACTTTCTTTTGCATCATATTCAATCCTAGTTTTGGTTAAGTTAGTGCAATGATAATTGCTTGCATGCTATTTTGATAATGTCGCTATTTTTGGGATGTGTAGAATAGTTATATCCTATTTATTGAGGTTAATCTTGAATTATTCCAGTACCACATGCTTAAGATAGGAATGTGTGAATTATATTGTTCGAGTTTGCTTAGCCATGCAAGTCTAGAAATGGTAGTTTGATTGTTGGGAATAACCCAACAATTATGGGAAACACTCATTTTCTTATATTCATTTTATTTCTGATCTTCGTATCTGTTTTATGAGATAAATTTTGTCATTTTAAATGAGTTTTGGGGTCTGGACAAGTGTTTGCTAGTGATGGTGCCTTCGTTCACGAGATTGGATATGTGGTTGTCTTGTTCGGACCATTAAGGACCGAACTTTGGTAACGTCGTTGATTCAAGTACACTCGTGCTACCACACGTGGGATATGGGTACTGTATGGGCAAGTAGGGGGGAGGTTTTATTGGGTGAAATCTCATGGTAGTGTAAGGGCACTTGTGTTGATCATTTGTCCGTAGGAGCCGAGGTAGTGTGCAAGAGAGCACCAATTTTAATATTTACATTACCTCGATATTTCCAATACAACTTGTGAGCCCCCTAGCAAGTGCTATCAGTTGCTTGTACTAGGTACAGAAATGTAATACCCTGGCTATTCGGAAGCCAATATGTTACTTAAAGGACTAATATACAACAACAATGCGGAATAATTTCAAACAATAAAACAATTAATCTCGAATAAAGATCAACATCTAATGGAACAAATGTAGGAATTTAATCTGAATTCATCGACGAATCACATTCTCTAAATGTCCAAGTATATTGAGTCAATTAAGATATTCCTATCAATAATCCAATCAAGGATCACATGCAGTTATTGAATCAATCATAAACATAATGAAGGATAACATACTCCATTTATTACAATCCAATACTTAATGAATGATCGGAAAGAACAAGTTCATATGATTAATTTTGAACAATGTGAAGTGAAAGAAAGAATGTGAAGTGAATGGTGTGATCCACGTGACTAATCCCTCCCATGCATGCCGTCTTCAATGGTTACCTAACACAAATAAACACGATAAGAATGAGTCCACGACTCAGCAAGTACAACAGAATAAAGCGAACCATACTGAATATGAACATATCAATCACGGAATAGAATGCGAATGTAGAACAGATGAATAAGAACATAATATCACAGAATAGAAATCAAAGGTAGAATGGATGAAATCATATGAATGAATGAAATGCATGAACTTCACTTCTGCTTATACCGGGTAGAATGGATGAAATCATATGAATGAATGAAATGCATGAACTTCACTTCTGCTTATACCGGTATAGCCAGTGACACACCCGTCGGTGTTCACTTAGGCCCTCATTTAACAAAATACGGGGATCCAAGGCCCGTATGAAGAACGTATCATACGGGGATCCAAATCTGCCCACATTGGAATGGTGGGTCTTACGTGCCCATACTGGAATTGATGGGTCTTTTCATTCCACTTCCGTGGATGAAACATGAACAATGAATGAATGGAATGAATTATGAATAATGAAAGACATCATCTCATTAAACATGGATTAATGAACCTGAAAAGCACAGGAAGCATCGAATCTACTCATGGATCATAGAAATAACAGTATGAACAAGAAGCACTCAGCATTCACCAACAATAAGAATCACAAGGTACTTGCCCATGTTGGAATGATGGGACTTCACTACCCACTTCCGTGGTGAACATGAAAGAAGGAACGAATGAATATTTTGAATGTAAACATAGTATCGAAGAATCAAGGTATATCATTTATGAATGGAAATAAGAAATACCGAAATTACCCATTGCATAATCATCAATCAAGTGGAACAATCAACAAACAAGATAATTCAATCACTACTACAAAACAGGCTATAGTAGACGCCCCATCACAGAGCGGTTCCTTTGGAACCGTCTGTATTAAATCTGTCGAACTGCGGGTGGCGCGGAAGCCTATCACGACGGAATTTTTAGAACCGTGCATGATAGTCATCTATCCTGAGCGGTTCTATTACAAAACCGTGCGTGATAGTACGACAGTTCTATTCACAAACCGCTCGTGATAATCCCAATCACGAGCGGTTTGAGTTCACAACCGTCGTATTACTATCCTGAGCGGTTCTATTAACAAACCGCTGCGATTGGCGATTATCCTGAGCGGTTCTTATTAAAACCGTCAGTGACCTCTCGCCCTTCTTGCCAGGTTCATTTGCCGCCTTCCTGCCTTCCTCGCCACCGCCCTACCGCTTTGGATCGAGCAACCCCGGCCCGTGTCAGCTGCTCCAATGATTAGATCTGCTGCTCCTCCCTAGGTGCCACACTTCCCGCCCTAGCTCTCCTCCAACTGCGGCTCCTCCTCTAATTAAGCAGATGGAGTAATACTTATTATATCCTTTATCGATCCACTAAACCGCCTCTCGATATATATATTTCAACATATAATTAATATAGTAACTTCACCTCCAAACTTTTTTTTTTCATTTTGGAATTTTCATATATATGGCCAAACAAATGTGGCGATAAACTAAAAAAGATTAAAAACTAGAAACCTATAAATAAAGAAAGTTTTTCTAGTGGCGGAGGTAGGCTGCTATCTCCGCTTCAATACTTCGTGGCGGCGTGTCGAGGCGGATGGTTCGTGATCGAGCGAAGCACGAAATCGCCCACCCGTTGGCGCTCGTTCGAAAGTGTCTCGAAGACCCTCGGATTGTTGAACCAAGACAAATTGAGCCCATAGGCTCTCTTCTCTTCTTGAGGGTCTCGGCACAGTCGACTCGATGCTCTCTTGCCTCAATTAAGCGATCCAAGTGAAGGCAAGCCTCACAGAGGCGTGCAGCGTCGTTTTGGAGGACCACGTCGGCACAGCGGTAAACTCACCGAAAGTGGGAGATCACCCGGAAGACACGGCGGAGGAGGATGTCCAGACGGCGGAAGGTGGCCGTCACCCTCTCCGGCAAATTCTCGGACAGAGGAGTGAAGACATTGTTGAAATAGTGTTCTTCCGCAGCACGGTTCAACGTACAGCGAGAGAGGTGCGTGTACAGTGCGGCCAGATAGGCCATCAATACCGGCGACAAGGAAATAGAAGAGGCAACCATTTCTGTTTTTGTGGAGAAAGGGGATCAAGGAGGTTGTGTGAAATACATTGTAGAAGGGGACATCTATTTATAGAACAAGTTCTAAAGCCGGAGTGGGACACGAAGAGATATTTGGGGAGCTGTAGCGACGTTGGAAAATGAAGAGACGAAGCCGTGTGATCGTGAGACGAAGAGACACGCGGGGAAAATGAAGAGACTTGTTGTTCATTTCTTATATATCACAGACGGTTTTCCAATAGAACCGTCTGTGATAAGGATACCACAAACGGTTTCTTATGAGAACTGTCTGTGATATGGAAAATATCACAGACGGTTCTATTAGAGAACCGTCTGTGATATACTTTTTATAAGGCAGGAAACGCTACAGTTTTGCTCTCACTTGTCACTTCCTCTCCCGCGCCCCTTAGGCTCTCGCGCGCTCGTTCGCCTCCTCTAGGGTTTAGGGCTCGCCCGTTCACCGCCAACTACGACCTCGGCGCCTCCGCCCCTGACATTGGCGCCCCCGACCTCGGCGCCCACGACCTCGGCGCCTTCGACCTCGGTGCCACCGCCCCCGACCTCAGCGCCCCCGTTCACTTCCCCGGCCGTAAGCCCCGACTCCCCATGTCGGCCTCCGCCTTCTGCACCGGCCTTCTCCCCGCGCCGTCCTCCTCCCCGTGTCGGCCTCCTCCCTCTGCACTGGCCTTCTCCCCGCGCCGTCCTCCTCCCCGTGTCGGCCTCCTCCCTCTGCACCGGCCTTCTCCCCGCGCCGTCCTCCTCCCCGTGTCAACCTCCTCCCCCACCTCCCTCCTCCCCGCGTCGGCCTCCTCCCCTGCACCAGCCTCCTCCCCTGCACCGGCCTCCTCCTTGCACTGTGAGTTCTTGTGCGGCATCCTCTCTGTGAGTATTGGTCCTCTGTGGCAGTTCGGTTGATCTTTGCATATATATATTTGAAGTGCTAGTTGATACCTTGATCTCATATTAGTTCGATTTACGAATCTATCTGAAGATGTTGCAAATTGATCGGTGGGCTTTGTTGACATGCTCTGTGATGAACTACATCTTATCTTGAGATTGAATGTGATAGTTAGTTCATACTTGAGCTCTATTGTATTACTTGCTCTTGTCAATATGATGTCTTTATTAATTGGTTACTTTCGGTTGAGCTCATAGTTCTATTGCAAATTGATCGAGTTCTATTGACTAGTTTGTGATTCTTCTAGTAGTCTCAGATGAGCTCATTCAACTTTTCATTTGCCATCTTGATCTCTGTAGTCAACCTCTGTTTGATGGAAGTTTAATCTGTTTTAGCTTATGAGTTGAGATCATTTGACAGTTAAGCAAAGTATTGTTTAGAGCTCATAGTTTGAATTTATATTATCATATTCATTTAATGAAGAGTATATAGACAATAGGATTGAGATGGCAAAGACTTGTTCTTTAGCTACTCTCCTACGAGAGCACATAATATCATCAATCAATATGTTGGAATAGTGTTTGTGCACCGTGAGTTCTTGTGCAAAGATCCTCTCTGTGAGTATTACTCCTCTGGCGATTAGGTATATATATATATATATATATATATATATATATATATATATATATATATATATATATATATATATATATATATATATATATATATAGTTGATAGTTTACCTTGATCTCAGTATTAGTTACGATTTACGAATCTATCTGAAGATATTGCAAATTGATCGATGGGCTTTGTTGATATGCTCTGTGATGAACTCATCTTATCTTGAGATTGAATGTGATAGTTAGTTCATACTTGAGCTCTATTGTATTACTTACTACCAATATGATGTCTTTGTTAATTGGTTTACTTTCGGTTGAAAGCTAGTTATTACGATTCTTCATGTTCGTTCTATTGAGAGTATTCGCCATTGGTAATCTAATGACTAGTTTGTGATTCTTCTAGTAGTCTGTATGAGCTCATTCAACTTTTCATTTGCCATCTTGATCTCTATAGTCAACCTCTGCTTTGATGGAAGTTTAATCTATTTTAGCTTAATGCTGAGATCATTTGACGTTAAGCAAAGTATTGTTTAGAGCTCATAGTTTGAAGTTATATTATCATATTCATTTAATGAAGAGTATAGACAATAGGATTGAGATGGCAAAGACTTGTTCTTTAGCTACTCTCCTTCTGAGAGCACATAATATCATCAATCTCTATGTTGGGATTAAACCTTTGCTTAGCATTTCCTTCGTCGATCATTTTACTTGATTCTAGTTCTATGTCTTCATTAAAGGCTAGTCTTCTGTACATGAAGCATTAAACCTTTGCTTAGCATTTTCTTCGTCGATCCTGACACACTTGAGTGTACCTTTGCTTTGTGCCAATCCTCCACGGCACGAAGCAAATGGTATACTCCAGTGTGTCGAGCTCGATGAAGTAGGCTCGGGCAAAGATCACAAGAGAAGCTGGTGGATTAAGGAGTGTTAGAATAGAAGCTGGTGGATTAAGGAGTGTTAGGAATGTTAGTAGTCTGTATGAGCTCATTCAACTTTTCATTTGCCATCTTGATCTCTATAGTCAACCTCTGTACTTCTTCCTGAGATTAATTTGGGACACTTGCAATAAATTTTATTGCATATGTAACTTATATAGATTGCAAATGGTACACTCCAGTGTGTCGAGCTCGATGAAGTAGGCTCAGACAAAGATAGGCTCGGGCAAAAGATTTATATCACTAGTTTCTATCTATACAAAGATCACAAGAGAAGCTGGTGGATTAAGGAGTGTTAGGAGTGTTAGAATAGAAGCTCGTGGATTAATGAGTGTTAGGAATGTTAGTAGTCTGTATGAGCTCATTCAACTTTTCATTTGCCATCTTGATCTCTATAGTCAACCTCTGTACTTCTTCCTGAGATTAATTGTTTCATATTTATGCTGGAATGTTAGTAGTCCGTATGAGCTCATTCAACTTTTCATTTGCCATCTTGATCTCTATAGTCAACCTCTGTACTTCTTCCTGAGAGCAAGTAAGCGAGATGGCAGAGGCACCGTCTTCGCGACCGTCACCGACGCCGCAGATGGAAGAGGCGCCGACGAGGCTGCCAACACCGAGCCCGCAGATGGAAGAGGCGCCGACAAGGCCGCCATCACCGTCGACGATAATGACACGGAAGCGAGATGGCAGAGGACAATCGAAAATGCCTTTGGGCCGACTAGTCATCACGGAGGTCAGTGACTTTGGGGTCCCTCTGAGTCCCAAGAGATCAGCGGCGGGATTCCGGACCGTCTGTTTGATACTTGGAAGGGAACAGGTCCCCATCACCACACCAAGGTGGAAGGACCTGACGAAAGAAGCGAAAGGCATACTGTGGACAGAACTTTCAGAGAAGTTCACTATTCCAGAAGCAGACGTGGCACGCGTGCGACGGACGGCGATGCTCACGATAGATAAATCGTGGAGGACCTTCAAGAGCATTCTTGTCACGAAATGCGTGAACACGGGTCGACGCCTTCACAAGCGATATAGATTCTTGACGGAAGCATGGGACACCTTTGTGGCTATAAAACGACGGCGAATTTAAGGAGAAAAGTGCGGCGCACAAAGCTCTCGGACACGAAACACTCACCCGACAGACTTCGGCACCGCCGGTACGCGGTAAATCTGAGAATGGGCGGCGGAGGAGCAGAACCCGTTTCTGATGTCACGCACCAGCGTTCCCTAAATTTGGTTAAAAGTGAGGGCAAAAGTCTCGTCTTGAGCAAAGATCTCTTTCACAAACCCACGGACCAGAAGTGTCCCAGCGTCTGTAAATCGTCGAACTACCTAGTTAATAAGTCCGTAACTTCATAGTGTCTATAATAACATGATGACCTCTTGCAGCGTGACTTGACTGCCCAAGCTTCCCAAGGCTCCTTCCATGCAGACAGGGAGAACGATATACTATCTACGGCCTTGGGAAACAAGGAGCACCCGGGTCGCACGCAAGGCCTTGGGGTTAACGTACCTTGGAGTCATGGATTTGTGGACGACTACTGCACGTATAGGAGTAGGAAGAGATCCAAGGCCGAGCACGACGACCGGTTGGTACAGATGATTACTAACAAATTTGAAGAAAAGATAGCGAATTGCGAGTCAATCGGAGATAGTACTCTGAGCGGTGATGCATAAGCCGCCCGTTAATCGGGAGGCGGTCCTCCTCGGCGTCGGAGTAGCATCGCATCCGCGCATAATTCTGAACATGACGACGCTCGAGTACCGATAGGCGACATCCGATCACCGATAGATTTACATCAAGGTAACGTACATCTATGGAATGCACCAAAGATAGACCTATAGGGCGTCTTAGCTAATTATGTCGTTTATAGGAGCCGACGCCGTGCAAGCTCCAAGTGAGGACGGATGGGTCCCTTTGTATTGAGGCTGCTTGCGAGGATGGTGTATCCATACGAGGAAGAAGGCGGTCTTGACGGTGCCGGTGGCGCAGGTTACTCAAGGTCAGTGGATATGGTACATGTCAATTTCCGAGCCATCCCACGAAGATTTGCGAACGAAGAGATCACAACACTAGGGATGCCGTCCACTTTTATCCAAGGGCCCAAGAACAACATCGCCCTGGACCCAGCAGTGCCGCGATCTGGACACAACCATTCCTCTCCAATGGGACCCTCGATGACTCCACCTCATGTTGTTCCCGAGTCGTCTCACAAAAAGACGCTGCCAATCGCTAAGGCCAAATCGAAATCAACGAGCGTTAAAGCGCCTCCCAAGTCCGGAAGTCCGGAAGTCCGCGATACCACGGAACTACATCATCGAAAACCGTTGTGCTCGACGCGATATTAATGCCTGTTGGATATGCTTGTCGCTTTGCATGCAGTACTTGGACAAGACCCAAAAGAAGGGTTGCGATCTTTGGAATCACCGTTGAATCTGAGGACAAGCATTTCTTCAGCGGGACGAGGTACTTCGTCGTGGGCTTCAACGACTTATATGAACTATTCAACCTCGTTGGCCTCGGCGTCTCGCTTCTACGATGTTGGACAATCGTAAGTGCATACAATCAAGTTCTACGTTCATGTAATACTAGATAAATATCACAACTCATTGCTTATGTATAGATACATCTTTGAAAAATGTCAGGGAATGGAAAGAACCGTGGGTTTCCTCGACCCACATGTGGTATCGTTGCAAACCATCCAACAAGACTAGCCCTCGCCGAGAAATACATAACGAGGTCATTGCTTCGCGAGCGAACATGAAGTACATAGTGGTGCCCTACAACCGAGGGTAAGTGTCACTACTTGCTATACAAATTTTATTTGTACTTTATCTGAACACGAACTTAGGTTTAATGACTATAGCGACATACATGAGTAGGTACCATTTGGATCCTTTTAGTTATTATACCCAAGAGGAACCATGTGATATACCTTGATTCCCTAAACCGCAACAAGCACGACTTGACATTCTAAGAGGAATACTCGAGAGGTATGCTCATTTCCTCCTTACATAACTCTATTGTAGTCTTCATTCATTTGAAATGGCGAGGATAACTTTTTGAATCATGTAGGTCGTTCATCAATTATGTTGCCAACAAAGGAATATACGATGGAAAGAGCGCCTAACTAACACATAGGATGGATTTTCGATGCAGCGCTACAACACGATAATCCTATATCATACTTCATAATAACGCGTCTCGAATCGACTATACCTATATATGTAATTCTATTTTTGCGGTGGCCGCCAAAAAAAGATGATGAGTTATGTGCAATCTACGTGCGCTATCATATGCAACTAATCCTTAGAGCTAGGAAGAAGGATCCTGAGGTTTGTCAATCTCGAAATAATTATTTCCTAATTATAAATTTAAATATATATAGCTTACCACTTTACTCTTGGTAGCGACAGGTCTTGGATTTACAATGTGATTCACTTTCGTTGCGAAGAGATCAAGGACATTCGAGGAAGCTCGCACCTTTATCAATCTGAAATCATTAACGACAATGGAGAGTTTCACTCCGCCAACCGAGAGCATCACCCGTCGACACCTCTCAACGTAAACAATTGTAATCCAGTTGTAACTATAGCGACAATACTTCAACAAATGCGATCTTTTGTAATTTATTTTGAGTAATGATCACTTTGAGTTGTCAACAATTGATTATCTCTAATGAATCTATTTTTGTGCATGCTTGAATCTGTTTTGTGCATGCTTGTTTTCAGAGGGCATGGCTAGCAATTCCCGAGGCTAGCGTAAAAACAAAAAAATTATGGTCGTGGGTTTTGAGCTATCACAGAGCGATTTTTTGTTAAAACCGCTCAGGAAAGCAAGTATCACTGAGCGGTTTCTACTAACAACCGCTGCGTGATACGAAATATCACTGAATCGTTATAAAACAAACCGCTCAGTGATCCGCGAATATCACAGAGCGGTTCTTAGTAAAAGCCGTCTGTGATAGTCACAAATCACATCACGAGCGGTTTTGTTCGAACCGTCTATGATATTCCCATATCACGATGGTTTTAGTCCAAACTGTCTGTGATACTAGCCTTCACAGACGGTTTTTTATTAAAACCGTCTGTGATATTGCGTATCACAGACGATTTTTTACCGTCTGTGATAATGGCCTATTATCACAGACCAACAAACATAGACGGTTCAGAAACCATCTGTGATGACGGTTCCGAACCGTCTATGATGTGGCTTCCTGTAGTAGTGAATTGTACTTGCCTTTCGAACTGCGATGCGTTAGGAGGTAAGGACGAAGCCGCTAATCTTGAATTCCCTCCTCCTACACAAATTAATTACTTGAACAAGAAACAACGTGAATAGGACGCTACTCGAAACGCTTAATCGCATCAACCTCAACCCAAGGTTCACATGGTCGTTCTACCCAATTAACCCGACAGATTAACAGGACGACAAACTGGACAGCAGTACTAAACAAAGCATAACTTTTGATCTGAGACTCAAAACGGAGTGAGCTCAGGTCCTATGGAAAGATAACGAAAATATCCACATTAAACTAGTTGGGTGAATTCTTTAATTCGGCCAAAATATTAGGCTAACAATTAGATGAAAGACTATTGCAGAATCTACCTAGCAGAAAAAGACAGCAGTAAAGAAATGATCATAACTTTTATTCTACAAATCCAATTAGAGTGTTCTTTATTAATTTGAAAATATGATAAAATTATCTACATAAATCTTTTGGGATGACAAGTCTGAATCTGATCCTAACCAAATCATATTTTATTAAACATCTTTACTAACAATTCTCATCAGGTTTTTAGGACAGTAGGAAAGAATCGATCGTAACTTTTGAACCGTAAATCAGAATTTAGTGATCTTGGTGGCTGCAGAAAGCTAAGAACAATTCTCACATAACTCTAGTATATGGGATCTTCAAATTGGTAACCTAAACACATGAAAACCGTCACGCAAGGTACTGGACAGAATTGATCTAATTGCAGCAGGGAACCGATCTACTAAACGTAATCGATTGCGCATCTAAAATGATACAAACAGTGAAGAAAACCCTTTGTTACCCTTGAAGAATCGCAGGAAGATGAAGAACAAAACCCACGAAGAAGTTCTCCTTTTCTCCTCCTTTCTCTCCCTTCTTCTTCCTCCCGATGGCCAGCAGCAAGGAGCAGCAAAGGGGGCGACATGGAGGGCATGGCAGCAGGGGGAGGAGGGTTTGCTACAGTGGTGGCATGCTACAGTAGCCATGTGCTACAGTAAAATAAGCCTAGGTTTGTTTGCCCCCTTCTTAAACCAACTTCCCACTTGGGCCAAACAACGTGGGCCGAAAGCCCAATATTATTTCTCCAATAAAAATCTGATTTCTCTTTTTAATTCCTATTAAATACCTTTCTCATTTCAATTAATTCTCTAATGTTAAACAGGATATTACATAATCGCGGTTGGATACTTTCTTTGTTAGGAGAAATCCCTCTCTGAACTAGATTGCACTCGATATTGAATAAATTCTCTCCTGAATAATATATCATCTCCATTTGATATTCGGGGTATTACAAGAAACACCTCACATGGGGGACCTAACTCAATAGAATTTTCTTAACAAAAACGACCGTATCTCGATTCTCTCAGGCCGACATACCTAAGGAAGTGTGCTATTTTCGAAGGCATCTGAAGGCTTATGGGCTAATCGAGTTGTATGGGTAAAGTAGTACACCTCTGCAGAGATAAAACTATTCGAATAGCCATGTCCACGGTTATGGACAACCGCTTGAGTTCGGGAGTTACTGTCGTTAGACTTTGAATTTAAATTGTGGGTACAATCGGTATTCGGCATGAATGGGATGTTCATGTATTTTGTTGTATCAAAGTGGGCTACCACTTTGGTGATTGTTTGATTCATTTGTTAATCATTTTATTACTTTATCATGTGATTTACTTCTACTTCAAATCTGTTTTCAAAATGGCAATTGATAAACTAGTATGTGTAGGTTAAAAGTTGTTACGTCTTTCGCAAAACTAAGCCAATATGAGCCATCCTTTGGAACAACCTCTAGCATAACTTATTTTTATTTGTGTAAGACTTGTGAGTACATTTGTACTCAACCCGGATGCTACAATTTCAGGTGAGGAAGACTTTGAGCCCGTTGAGCTCGTTAGTGTCGATATAGGCGACACTGACGAATAGTGCTATTATTTAACTCCCAGTCGGTTGCTGATGGGTTATGGGGCATACCATGCTGGACTTTTGGTTTATTTACATTGCTTCCACTGTTACTTTATGTTCTTATTTGAATTTGGCCGGTTGGCCACTTGTAATAGTAGTAGACTTAAACTATTATGATGTATGCCTTTTGAACTATGAATGTATGAATGTTGTATGGATGTGATCAATGCTATATGTGAGTTTGGGGCATGTTGGTCGCTGATCTTGGGAGCCAACATGATCTCATGCTCGCTGTCCATGGCTTCCCATTTAACTCACTAAGTGTAGTGCTTGGACTGTTAGAGAACCGATTATCATGTAGTGCTCGCAGAGGTGCAGTATGCATGATCGTCGGGGCTTTAGTTTTCGGTCAAGCCTCTCGCTTAGATGGATTTAAGTTGGAATCCATTCACACGGGAGACCCAGTGTTATCTCCATAAGGCCGGGAATGCCTTGGTCTTACGGAAATAACTCGGGGGTCCCCACACCTATTCTCATCAAAAGGACAGTCCACATCCTGCATATCGTTGACTTCCACGGCGATGTAGTTATTATTAACTTCCTATATAATCTGTTCTTCACCGTGACTGGTCCAACATGTTTACCCTTTTTTGAAACCCCTTCGAATCAAGTGCGCTTCGATCTACGCTGGGTTGTTAAACATATTCAGATTACCACAATCAATGCATGGACAGTACATAAATTGTATCCCCTTCTTCAACATATCCTGTTCGACGGCTCTTCTAAAAGCAGACACGCCATTAATGTACTTTTCACTCACACAGTTCTCACCGTACATCCAGTTTCAGTCCATCCACGCTACGCACATAACAAATTAGTATTAAATTATATTAATAAACCACAAATACTCTTCCTGTTGACTAAACATACTAAAATTGATTAGCGATTAACCTAGGGAAAATATAAAGGGTTACAGATCGTTACCTTCGGAGCTCACGATGAAAATTCCAAATATCCCGTGGGATCCTCCTCCCTAGCTTCCTCCTTCCCTTCTCCTCTCTTTAGCTTCCTCCATTCCTTCCCTTCCTTCTCCTCTCTAAGGTGGCGCAATGGGGGAGAAGGCAGCAGGGGTGGTGGCTCAAACAAGAAGGGGGTGGAGGCACTAAGGGTAGGGCTGTCTGTCAGGACGACTAGTTATATAAAATGGATGCATATCACAAAAGGTTCTTAATAAGAACTGTCTGTGAAGTTTCGCTATCACAGACGGTTCTTACATAGATAGTTATTGTTAATAACCGTCTGTGACGTATGCAATTATCACATGCAGTTATTATTAAGAACCGTCTATGAATTATCACAGATGGTTCTATTTATATACCGTTTGTGATAATTACGTATCACAGACGGTTCCCAACACAAATGGTTCCCCGAGAACCGTCTGTGATGAGGCATCCAGTATAGCCTGTTTTGTAGTAATGACAGCATCGGCAGGTAGAGCAGATCAGCGCATGACAACTAGGAGGCTCCACGTACGGTGTCTTCAGTCGTTGGTTCTTCGAAAATTTGAGAAGAAAGTACTACAATCATTCACCCCTCTCTGATTGTGGCATTCGATCCTACAGACTCCTTTTCC